>CM040406.1:41690189-43122689 GCA_022702515.1 Ilyophis sp. 1 JC-2022
GCATTAATAAAATTTGCATATGAAGCCGTGTTAATTACTCCTGATCAGGCTTTTTTGCATTCATGCATGGTAATTTTCTGCGACTTGCGAGAATTGATGTCCCGGCGTCAGGGCTGTGATTGGTGGTGGCGGTGGCTGTTGTCGGGTGAGGGGGGGGCGGAGGGGAGGAGGGGTGGAGGGGTGGAGGGTGGATGGTTAGAGGGGGAAGGGGTAGTGGGTGTTGCAGAGAGAAGAGGATGGCACATTTGTGTGTTTGTGCTAGCTTTTTATTGCACTGCTCTCTTACTGGTCTGTGCCATCTTTAATTGGTGAGAGAAAAGGGGAGTCGTTTCAGCACCATCCTATTTTGTGAAACATCACAAAGGAATGAGACTAAAAAACCCTGCCATATGTTGACAGGCATCTCCGATCTATTGTTTACCTTTTCGTTATTTATTTCAAAGCAAGGTATTATTTTCACCAATACAGTGAGAATGTGGTTTGTGTTTTCACTGTGCTACATAATTCTAATGGCGTGTACAAAATGAACAGAGCATAATTGGGTTTAGAGGCACTAGCTGTGTTCATTTATCCAGATTTTGTACTATTGACTATTTTCTTTCATGTTCTCTGTGTTTATTTTCTTCTGCCATTATTTTGTAATTAGATAATAATGTATGCCTGAGTTCAGAGTAGTTAATTATATTTTCTTTGTCATAAAATATGAGCTGAAATAATGACTGTTATATTTAAAGGTGCAAGAGCAGTGATGTTTTGTGAAAAATTTTTTTTACGTATGTAGTCATAGGCCCTTAATCAAGGGAAGTATTTGGCAAAACGTTAGTCAACACTTAATTTTATTTTAAGCATTTCCCTATAGGTTAGACTTGTTTTATATTTCCCATGGGGACTATCAATTGATTTACAGTTAAAGTTATACCTTTTATTTATTTTTATTTATTTATTTTTTAGAAAAGCTGCGCCACTGAAAATGTTGCTTAGTGCTCCATGAGATAAGTATTAACTGAAGGAATTTTCCCGTTTACTTGTGGTTTTGGCAAAAGCACAGCTATAAGTATGTGTGTGTGGGTGTGTGTCTGTGTGTGCGTGTGCGTGCATGTGTTTGTGTGTTTGTGTGTTTGTGTGTATGCGAGTGTGATAGTGTTTGTGTGTTTAAATCTGGTGGTCTCCCAGTTGTTTAAAATCAAGACAGAATTAAACACAGTGCTTTTATCAGCCTGGAGAGGCTGGGGCCAATGCCAAAACAAAGATATGCAGTGCCCACAGACACTTAAAGCAGCAGCACTCCACAGCAGACCAGAGTGTGTTTGACAGATTTGGCATAAAATAGTTTTGCAAATTAAAAAAGGCTTGCACTGTGTCCTTATTGTGATAATTGCACTGAAAAAAAAATACAATACAAAAAAAAACTATGTGGAAATTTACATTGTCATCCTATTTTCATCTCAAAAGATGAATTTGATAGAATAGAAGCCCAGCTCTTCAGAACATGAAGAGACTGTACCATTCATAGGAGTTAATAAGCTGAATTCATAAATACTGGAGGGAGAAAGTTTCTCTATGTTTTTTTCCATTTATATTCAAGTGGTATCCACTGCTTTATTGTGATAACGTGTAAAACAGGTGTTTTGCACTGTGAAACAGGTTAAAAACATTGATACCTGTCAGCATTGTGCTAATAACAATGCATTTATTCAGACTAAAGAATGGATACTGCCCTATTAATTTGTAAAGTGAATGCAACAACATTATAAAATGATATTTTATCCATTAGCCCTATAGGACAGACCAGGTTTCTATGTTTCATGCTGTAGCTGCAGGCACTTTCAATGCCCTGAGCCCAAAAGCCATGTTGAGCAGAAGCACAGTGTGAACTAGCTGTGTAATTAGATATATATCAATTTTGTTTCCCCCCCCTGTAATCTTTAAGTGATTGTTGCTTGATTGAGATCACTTGTGCTAATTTTATAGTGGAAGAAATATAGTGGATATTGTACGTAATATAATATATAATATAGATTGTCAGCCTCAGATGAAAAGTAACTCTGCTCCGTAAGGGTTTTCTGATGCAAATGAATGTTGCCTGATGATGACATTGCAACTTTTTTTCCATCCAGCTCAGATTTGTTTGGGGCACCCACTGGTAAGTGAGGGTCAAATCAATTGCCGGACCCCTCGCTCGGCACAGATACAAACCGAGAGGAGGTTGTCGGAGCATCACGTCCGCCCTGTTTGCGTGTTTTTACATTGGAAGACTCGCCGCGGTGACACGTTGATGCGGTAACGACGGTTTGGCGATGAGCTCGGCAGGATGTAGCAAAGTGGCAGAGGGCGGCTGTCTTTTTCACAGCGACAGTGCAAGCGTGTTTTCGCCGCTTGGCACTGCCAGGGCCTACGCTGTTTGGAACCTGTCCGATCTGATCAATATCATCAGGTAGAAGAGGACCTTATTGAATGTAGATGCCTCTGCATGTGCACCCCAGGCTGTGAAATCCTCTAACTGCAAGGGGTTAAGGTATCCCCTTAAGACATCAAACAAGCCACATGGCGGTTTATGGTAGTCAAATGGCAGGAGATTTGGTATTTTCCTACCGCAACTGGGAATAAAGTTCCCACTAATTTGGACTGTAAATGCCGCAAAAATGTAGGCATATGCTGATAGTTTTCTCTGTATTTGTTGTTTAATTTTTTTTCTCATTAACTGTCTGTATAGTTAAGTACATGGAGAAAAAGCATGCCATCCAACTATGTCACAAATATTCTGGTATTGAGGAATTTGAAAGGTAACTGCACGCCTTTAAACGCATTGCAGTCGAAATTGAGAACAGTTACGGTTTATTATATGCAAAATCTGTAGGGCGTTATTATGCAGGGAGCTCATTACATGTGAAACCAGTCTTGATTTGATAAATGTTTTATCCTTTTTTTTTTTCTGAACATGCCAAAATGCAAATAATCATATGGCAGGTTTGAACGTATGCCACAGCAACAAGCAGAAATACCGCTTGTGTACCATTGTAAACCGCTACAGTTATTATATTGATCTGACGGGGTTTGCTTTTACCAGTCATCTCCAGAAAGATTTGATTTATGTAGGGAACACACAAAGTCCCACGAAGGCAATACAAGCAGGAAGCTCCACGGAATCTGGCCTGAGCAAAGCCTAGTCTGTAGATCATATACATCGCCGTAAAGCAGCTTTGATGGAAAGGATTGGTGGTGCAAACAATTATGTTTGTGTAGAGTACGATGGACAGGATGGGATTATCAGGTCGGGTACAGGTTCTGAGCAGCGTCGAGAATCTCCTTGGTCAGGCGTGCTTTTGACTTGTCCTCAGAAGGAATTAGTCGATCTTTCTGTTTACTTCTTAAATCCCACTGTCTAATGAAGCCTCTCAACCCAAAGCATTTCTGACAAAAGGGTGTTGCCATTTAGCAGGAGAAATCACCACTTAACAAAAGCTAATTTTTCACTCGGTTAACTGGGAGGATTAAGGGCCGGTGATGGAATAATGTAAAATTTGGGGAGGCGGGGAGAGGGGGGGGGGGGGATTTAAACAGCAATTACAAGGAACGGAGAGTTGTCTGTCGTCGGCAGAGGTGAGAATGTGGTCGGAATCGTTCTGACGGACCAGTGCACTTTGAAGATTGTGTGTAGCAATATGTACGCGGGGCGTCTCAGCCTGACGAATTCGTGTTGATCCCCTTGTTTAGGGGTTTTAAATCTGCCCAATTTCACATGCTAACAGTCGCAGACAAGTTTCAGTCTGGTTGCGGTTGCAGAGTGATGGCTTACAGTTCTCAAAGCTGAGACACGTCCAGCAATATTGATATTCGCTCTCCTTCAGTTTTTCGTTCTCTCTCTTTTTCTTTTTTTTTTCTTTTAAATGCTCCACATGTAAAAAAGTGAATGCCAGTCCTGTGTGGATATGGCAGAACTATAATCATGGGTCTCTAACAGTAATTGCTCTCGTATGCGGAGTTCAGAAAATGCGCTCTATCAAAGTGCAGGCTGGAGTTTTAGAGCAAGGCTGGCATGATCTGGAACATCCCCTGGGATAGACTGGAGAACACGGTTAACCCTTTATGGCAAGGTACTGGCCAAGGGCTATGTCTTGTTTTGTTTGCAGGACCTTAACTTCATAATGGCCCTGTGGCCTCCCCAAAGCTAATCCAGGAGGCGAATAGTACGATTCACAAATGTAGCTTTTAGGGGGTTGTTTTTTTTCCATAAAATGGCAATATGCCGTCAACGTATGCATTATTGTTTCTATTTATTTTATATGGGGACATTCTGGGTGGCAGCGCAATAAAACAGGAGCGTGCCTTTGCTTTTACTAAGAACCAGATTTTGGTCTAGTATTTTATGTCTGGGCCTGGTTTTTGCATGATTAACACTGGTTGGTCCGCAGCACAGTTTTCTTTAGGCCTACCAAAGCACATATGTGTTTCAGCGCACATTCAGATTGACTTTCATAATACAGTAATAAAAATAAACGGCAATCCTAACACAGGAATTAATATAGCACAAGCAGAAGGTTAGTTTTCAATCAAATCTAAGATTTGTCTTTCTAAGAAAAGAGCTAAATAAGTTAAAACCTGGATCTTTTGGTTTTATTGATGTAGGCAACATATGTTACAACCTGTAGGGTGGATGCATTTGCCATTGGTTTGTACACTAATGCATTTGATACCTGAAAGGTCTATTAACTGTAAACAATGCTGGAGCCTGGCCAACCACAGCCACTTACCGATCTCCCAATACGAATAACAGGAAAATGCATGATTGCAGAGACCAAAAGCCGCAAGAGAAGCCCTGGGCTTAATCCAGCAAAATTGCTGATCGCAGTTCAACAGGAGGAGAGAACCTTGTAATTTTAATCTGGCAACTCTGTTGTCTGAATGAAGAGGTGTTTAACACACCTGGCATTACTTGAAGGTAGACCAAAGATAAAAGGCATACCTTAAACCAAATTGAGGGTTTGAGCATTTTTGTGTGGTCGCTCTTTCCCACCCTTAATTAAATTAAAGTTTTCATTTAATTTTGATAATATTATTTAAACTGGCCTGTGGAATTTGCCAGGTTTGGCCACCCATGCTTTCACCTGTGTTGCTTTTTTCTAGGCATGTTTCCTACCTGGATGAACCGTGGGATGGCATTTGCATTGCATGTAGCTGTAGCTTTAGCATTTGAGCTCAGTGAATCTACAGTAAGGTCTCTTCAGGGTTCGTTGTGATCAGCGGCCTGCTGTTTTTGAGAAGGACGGCATGTGGAATCCTGCTGCTGGTGGAACTTTGGCCATTTGCCTAATTTGAAAGTGAGAGGTGCCATGCGAAATTAAATTAAAGGGACATCCCTGCATCGCTTCATCTTATTACGGAATTTTCTGTCTGCTGTTGTGTGTAATCCGGCATGTGCGGGTATACGCGGGGGCCCGTTGGGGCAGTCTCAGCCGTTCTAAGCTGGTGCTCAGCGTTCGCTGGGTAAACACAAGGTATGAGTCAAATGCTCAAATGAACATTATTAAGCTTAATAGCGTGTAAAGGTTGAACTGACACACGGCCGAGCTCTATTGTTAGACAGAGTGATTTAAGCAGCGAGCGTCACGGAGCTAGGCGAGGAACGGGAGCGTCGTCCTGGAAGGCCGGCGCTTACGGTGACCGCCTGTAAGCGGGATTCGGCGGGATAGCCAGGTGACGGCAAACGCGAGCGTAAAAATGTGCGTGTGATAATCGTGCGCTAGGATGGTTGCGGCGTCGGCGTCGCGCTGGAGGAGGGATTCCTGCCTGCTTTGTGCGCACATGTGGGCTCGGCCCTCACGGTGGGCCCCCATTCATCGCAGCCAGAGAGGGGGGGTAGCACCAATCTGTCAACGAGGCCTCTGAAGAACTGAAATTTACAGTATTGTTATTTTAAGAGGAGCGGGGAGAGGTGGGGAGTGTAAAACAAAACAACAACAAAAAAATAAACAAGGTTGCACCATCGACATAATGTCGCCCAGCCCCGACAAGTAAAGGCTTGGTCATTTGCATAACGTTGCTCCCCGCAGTAACAATCGCCAGCTCCCACACATTCAAGCACACATCTGAGGGACATTTTATAGCATACCCCCACCCCACACCCCCTTTTTCTGAAGGCATGTTGAATGCCCCAGCTTTTTATAGTTACGTTTAAAGGGGGTTGGATGCTTGGGGCAGCTGGGTCTCATTATGGTATATAGTATCCAAAAATGCACGTGTAATTAATTCGCATACAACCCGCCTGGCCTCCGCTGGTTTCCTGTAGCACGGAGACCTTGAAGGACTTCTCTGAAGACAGCATGGGACTCTGCTTCAAGATCTATACCTGGCTTTACGGGTAACAGTCGTTGTGCGGGACTGAAAATCCCAGTTATTCCAGGTCCTAGTCCAGGGGCTGGGGGAACTGCACAAATCACACCGTAATGAACTCTAACCTTGCATTGAGAAAACATCGCCTTATATTTTTATAAATTGTTCTTTCTTCTCTGCCACCTCCCTTGGTCAAAATCCCGAGCCTGATCAGCCAGAGTTATTTCACCGTGGCGGTGGAACGCTGGAGCCAGCAAGAGCCCAGAGTATCAAGTGCGCAGGACGGCGCAGAAGCAATGATTTAAATTCACTGAAATGAAATGGAAAGCTTAGCTAATGCAATTTTTGAAGTCCGCCTTTTTTTATTTTACTGAAGCAATGCCAAGAATCATAGCTCTCAGTGACAGAGAGGTTTTTCCCGCTATTTTTCATTCTCTCTCTCCACCCCTCAGCCTCTACATATTTTGTTAGATGAGGAGCTCTTGTTGTGCGAGACCGCGTTGCAATCTTTTGTTGCTTTACCTTTTCATTTATTATTCGGTACCTTGTTTTCCTACATTATTGCTTCAATGCACGCTCCACAAAACCAAAGATTGTTCCGTCCCACATCATACTGTTTTGTCCTGCTGTATGGCATATATACGGCGTGTGAAATTTATGGTTTTTACACTTATGATGCGGATGAATTCGGGCTGAGAATGCGTCGGCGGGTTCCACGGCGCAGGCGGCTCCGGCGCGTGGAGCGATGGCGTATTTTCAGTTTATGGCGTTCGCCTCTTCCGTCGTCCTTTTAGGCGCAGACCGCAGAGCCTACCTCCGTAATCGTGACGGAGCCGGAATGTCAGCCCTGTTTTTTTAAAGCCAGAGACGGTCTGTTATATTTTTGAAGTCCCTCTTTCTTTTCAGGGGGGGGGGGGCAAGCACTGTTCCTTGCAAATGAAAACAGATTGGACTAGTTATAGGAGAGGGCCTGGTTTGAGTTATACTGGAGCCAGTCGTACTGTGTGAATGCCATACCCCCACCACCGCCACCCTTTTGCTGGGTTTACAGCCTTTGACATGTTTTTTCCAGCATTACTCTGGAGTGGTCTTTTCTGAACTTCAATTTTGAAATGCTTTTTTTTTTAAACAGAAAGGGGAAAGAAAATAAATTATGATCTTGATTAGGTTAGATTAGCTTGGTTAAATTTCTCCTGTCAGATTCAAATGTTCATGAAGAGGAGGTATCCTCTTCACACTGAAAATAAAATGCTTTTTTAATTGTATTGGTTGTTACCAGAATAAATTGTGAATTTTTAAATAAATCCACAATTGATATTGTGGACAGAAGACTCTTCTGGGCGTTTCTGCTAGCAAGCATTTAGAAGTCAATGTGATGCTATCCAGACACCAATGTTAACCTCCCTCTGGTAGAATAAGCTTTGTTCCTTCTATTTGCACTGGACTGTGCTTAATCGTTACAACCTATTCTGCAGATTAAAATCTACTTCATTCCGCTAATTAATTACGGATGCACCTTTCCAGTTTCCTGGATGCGCTCTCGCCACGCTGTCCGCCTTTGTGTTTTTTTTTTCATTGGCTGCAGATTGCTTTTGTCGGGGGAATTTATTTTCTAAAATAACATTTGTGTATGGAGAGGGCACTTTTGTCAACAAGAAACCGGAGGAAACACAGCGATTGTGTAATTAGTCCATTATTGTCGGCAGTTCCCCTTGTTTAGGAATAGTGAGCGGGGCCCGGGTACAAAAGGCTGGCGCGATTATTGAGTGCATTTGGTACGCCTGATTACGTTTTACAGGTGCTTGTTAAAAGGAAGGTTCACACTCCACAATGCCTGGTGAAGGCGCATTCTGGAACGGCACGGGAGCGCACACCGTCTGCTTGTTTTGGTATTGCACTCCCCCTGAAGCAGGGGACCAAGGGCATTAGGATAAATGGTGTTACTGTCTCCTGTCAGATGCAACGTTCCTGCTATCAGCGCCTTATAAGGTCCGCTGGAACAGAGCGTCCCCTTCCTCATCTGGTCTGGATCTGTGCTGTAGGGCCAACCGGACCCCCTCACCTCCGCTCAGCCTGCCTGTGCTGTATAAACTCCCAAGCCCTGAGCTTCAGGCTGCCTGTACTACATAAACACAAGAGGAAAAAAAAACAGGCTGGCTTCAGCTACAGGTCTTCGGCTGGACGACCTCAACGCTTACGTCACCAACAAGCGATAAAGCCTGGTCTCTCACTTTGGATTTGTATGACTGTAAATTTAGCGTTTTTCTTTTCTTAAATGAAGCGCTTTGTCCCTAACTCTGCTTTGTGTATTTGTTTAATTGTTTTGGTGGCACTGAAATCTAAGGGTAACAATGCCACCAGGAGTGTTGAGGAATGTAGACCTATTTTATTTTTAGGAATCTGACATCACTGTTCTCTCCTCCCGGTTGCTCTCTCACTCCTTCCTTGAATTTCCTCGAATCCGGCATCTCCTCGGGTTACAGCTGACTGTGGTGTAAATTAGCTCATCCCGTTCCCCTCCTCTACCGTGGGAGGGTTCAGGGGTTGCAAGTCTTTTTTTGTGTGTGTGAACGAGGCAGTCAAGGATGTGTTTTGACACTTGGAAGAGTCTAAAGGCACCATGGCAGGTTGTGACAGGAAAGGTATCTGGCTGATCCGGGCTGGCTGATCCATCTGTTTGTGAAATGTTCCCTGCATAATTTTAGCTCATACTTGTATCATGCATCCGCTTTATTCAAATAGCCGCTATCTAATAGTGCTAACCCCACCCACATCGATGCTAATGCCACTGCTACCGCCGAGCGCTTCAGGATGCAGCCCACACCATAGCTTAGCGTGCTGTTTCTTTCATACTGCAGGGAAAAATGTAATCTTTTACAGTGGTTTTCAGTCTGTTTGCCGCACGGCGATAGAGGCCGTCCCCTGGCCGCGCTCGCCCGTGAAAGAAGCATCCTCGCTCAGCTCCTTCAGGAGGGAGTGCCACGTCTGATTATATCAGAGTTTCGAGGGGCTCCTGGTGAGATGGAGGGAGCGTACGTTGTGAAGATCCTTCGGGAGACTCCCACTTGGTCTATTTGCTCTGGATTCACTTTCTTTAGGAGGAGGAGATCATCCAAAAGTGTGGTCGCTTGTATTCCCGTGCAAATCGGGCTTATTCACGTTGCATCAATCACGGCACAAGGGTTGATTTTTTGAACTCCATTTTTAAATAAATCACAGCCACACTAAAGCAATGATGACAAAACTCAAGTTAGTATAGTATAGTATAGCAGCATATAGTATAGTAGAGCAAATAAATAACGTCACTGACTGCATACAGTAGGCCTACAGAGCTAGTTTTAGTAGCTGGCATTACATGAGATAATACCTTACTACAGGGATATTCAATGACCGAGGGAAATCTGTGGTGAGTTTGTGAGGTGTGACGTGTACAGGTGAGAGTGAGCAGGTGATCTGGGCAAACACTAACCCATGTGTGGCGGGATTAGTCCAAAACTGAGAGGGGATTATCCCCTGCTGGGCATTTCCTGTCTCCCCAGGTTTTGAGTGGACCCAGGCATGGGATAAACCCAGTCTGGCATTCTGCTTCTAATCCCTCTAATTTGTTAACGTGACACATGCTTTCACAAATGCAGCCTATGCTGACGGCCTGGAGTAGCCAGCGCCTTGTGCCGGGGCCTGTTTGCCTTGAGCTGCCTGCTCCTGTGAGGTTTGCCGTGTAGAGCTAAACGCAGGTACTAAAGCAAGCTGGGGGTCACTTCAGCGATGTTGAGCTTGTATCTCTCAAGCAGCTTTTCTTTGACCTGAAAAAGTGGTTCAACGATTCCACAACTCACAGCTGTGTTTTCAGAGGGAGTGATCCTTGCCAGTTGAGAATATGTGTAGCTACACACTGACGCTTAAATAATAGGCGTCTCCCAGGTTACATGGCACACAAGATGTTATGAGAAAAGTCCTCCTCCATCTTGACCCTCTTGGCCACCGACACATTGGCTTCAGACATTTTAAAAGTGTCGACTCTTGAATCCCCAGGCCCATATCAAGTGGTGTGCCATTATTGGAGAAAATGGCTTAATTCCTCTCACAACGCTGCCACGTTACAGTTTGCTCTGCTTTGGCAATGGACTTAATTCATTCTGATTTCACTAAGCTGTTCAATTTTAGTTTAAATTCAGAAAGGAAGAAAAAAAAATGAAGGATCCCCTCCCCCACCCTGCTAATCCTCTATTCTCTTAATCACACGTGAGAAGACGGGTGCGAATGGCACCATGTGTACTGAGATTGCTTGTCATGTGTCCAAATGGGATGAGTGCCTTTACACAGATTAGAATACAAATGTCAGTCCTCGCATTCTTACACTCAGAAATGAAAATAAATAATATTCCCAAAATTATGACACCGAATCGAGCCTGAGCGAGAATGCCGTGCGAATTTTGTTTTTGTTTCTTGCTCTGTGGACATATTTTTGGGAATACCAGCCGGTTTTGTGCCGTGGACTTCAGAGGCCTGTCTTTTTTGTCCCCAAAATGATGTTTTGAAACGCTCACATGTGTCCGCATCATCCATTAAGATTGGAACAGAGTGAAAAAGCAGAAAGCATGTTGACAGTTATGGTCTGGAATCGGCGTATACATTTTGTACGGTCCATAGATTTTCTGCAAACACGCACGTTATTTTCTTATTTAATCGCCTATTTTTTAATTAAGTGCGCTTGTGTGTGGGCTTATTTTACAGAGGCCTCACACACTTTAAAAAAAGACCAGCGGAGGCCGTAAACAGTTTACGGGATTAAAACAGCTCTGTAAAAAAAACATTCGGGAATAAACAACTTTATTTTTTTCTGCTCTATAGCGACGACTCTGCCTGTATAAATTTGCCTCAATAATAAAGACAAGAAGGAGGACAACGGGAGAAAATGCATTTTGTTCCTTAGTGCCGAAGCTGTCCGGTGAAGGATTTGGACTGTCTGAGTAGGAGAATGCAAAGCAGATGCTGGCGATGGGGAAATTGCACACGCTGTCCATTCCAGGTCTCAACTAGTATGTCAAACAGGCTGTAAAAAACAGCTGCTTCCAGATTCCATCGCCTCATTTACACTTAGTAAATCACCCAGGATCCCCTGCACGGCTCACGCTCTCGCACAGTCGCCGTCTGCAATGCTCAGGACGTCTCTACGCATGCCACAAATGCACCGTGCTATTAAGGCTGCTTCGTGCATTTGCAATATTTAATGCGACGACATGTCTTTCGCATGTTACTCCCAGTGGCTACACTTTATAACAAAGGACACACATGCTGTGTGTAAGTGTGACATAATTGGGTGTGTGTGTGTGTGTGTGTGTCTGGGTTTGTGTCTGTGTGAGTATGTATTGTGTGGGTGCGTGTGTTTGAAAATCAATGTTGACTTGTACTGTAATGGGTCATTTAATACAATGATACTTATGTCACTAATAAAAACAAGTTTATAAATATACATAAATAAACTTAGACATATACCTACATGCTCAATGAAAGTCAAATTCAACCAGGCACAAGGTTCTTCTCTCTGCGCTTCTCACAGTAGCACAATACCTGATTTGCATGTAATTGTTGCCTCCGATTTGCTATGATAGTCATAAACAAGACATTAGCAATTCAAGGTGAGGAATTAGAGGCTTCTGGGACTTGCAGATCACACACATGGTAATGAAGCCCCGGCTTAATAATGCAAGAAATGTCAGGAAACTTTCGACAAGTGCAGCGAACGGGAGAAAGGCACCTCGTGACTCCAGCCCATGTCATCTTTGTTCTAAATGCAAATCGCTCGTCGTGACATTGACTCCGTCGAATGTACAGCATTCTAAACTTGAACCCTAAGAGCGGGCCGTCAATTCTCAGGGTGGCCAATGTTATGGGGCCTAGCTGCTGCATGCAAAGGCTTGCTCTCCCTATGGTGTCTTGTAAATAATATGACCCCGGTATTGATTCGCCCTTTCATTTTCATCAGGAGTTTTTTAAGCTTTAGTTGTGGATAAATCCCATCAGTGGACAGCAAACCTGGGGAGAAAGGGGGGATGTAAAAATAGGATGTAGAAATCAGTATGGATTTGGTCTGAAGGTAAGGGAAATGTAATCTTACTTAATAATTTAAGCACCTTAGTGTGAGAAATTCCCGTAGTTCAAAGGAGGTGGTTTTGGCTTAAGGAAGCAAGGTTCTAACACTCTGGAAATTCCAAGGTTATCTGAGTAAGCTCTGGTTAACAGGATGTCCAGTTTTGAAGTAGGATTTGCAGCCCGTTGCCACCGGTTCAGCCCCGCCTATTTGACTGATTGTCAGAGTGAAAAACAGAAGGCGCCAGAAAACAACTTTAAAAGTTATTATATTCATTAAGTAAATCAGAAGTAGAGGATGACGGTTGTGCAAATATACTGGATATATCAGTCCTGAGCCCCTTTTAATGGAGAAACAGAATAGGCCAAATGCACTGCCCTGTAAGCTCCTGTATAAAACAAGGATTTATAGGGGTCTGCAAGATAAACTCATATCATGGCAACCAATTTCAGATTAATTTCAATTAAGTAAGAATACATGCGTGTAATAAAATCTGTTCCTTTTTGAAGGAGCAATATTTATTTGGTGGCGTTCATTAGGTTAATATTCGAAGAATGTACCAATCAGATGTAACAAATAATAACAATATGTAGTGGAGAGGAAAGCTGCTGTGGAAGGTGGTCCATCAGTGGATTTGTAGGATGCCTGGTTGGTGAGGTGCCAAAATCAATTGTAACCCATAGTGTACCTCATACTTGAAGTGCATTTCATAACCTGGTGAGTTATTTTCTTAACATCAAAATATTGTATGCTGAAAAATGTGAAATGAAACGCTTTTGGTTTTGATATGACTTCACAAAACCTGGTCTGAGTAGCCATGGTAGCAAGTGTAGCAAGATCGATGATTTAGAACCACTTTGCAATATGCAAAGATCAGTTTTTTCTTAAACAATTAGTACTGCCTATTAAGCATAACAAATAGGGCCGGGTGACTTTGCAATAACACCACCCTGCCATACATTTGTCTTATTTGGAGAAGCACGGAGGGGGGATAAGAAATGTTATAATTTGATCGCCTCAACACTTGTGACATTAATCGTAAACTGTCTGGCTATTGGCACTTCCCCTGTAATTGAACATGCAGAGGTAAACCTGTTTCCCTCACAGTGCAGTGCAGCCTACCATAATAGCCATGATTTAATTTAGCTATTTAACCTGTAATTCCAGCAATATTTATTGAAGAGCGAGGGGAGAAAATTGGGCCATTAGGCGCTGAGGATGAATACATTGAGATGAAAATGAACACTCCTAACTGGTAGTTGACCTTCGCATTTTGTAGCAGTTTTTATTAGCGCGGGCCACAGTAATTACTGCAAATTGAATCATAGTGAAAACTGAAATCATTCCATAATGAGCATTTTTATTCGTTATTGCACTTTCCAGCTATGCTCTGAAGTATGACGTCTCGGCGCTCGGCTCGATAGGCTCCTGGTCGCTGTCTGCAGCTGGGCTCAATGCTAAATTAACAGCCGCGGTTATTTATTTTGATGCATTTGGTGAATGGTGTCAAACCGCCTCTCTATACCATGGTGCGATACGGAGGCCGTCATTATAAAACGCGTCTTCTCCATTATTGTTTGCGCATTTTTAAGACCGACGTGATTATCTTTTCTTTGTCCGTTTGGGATGTACATGGAATGCATTCCTGGCTATCCTTAAACAGCCGCCATCCTTTCTCAGATGGCTTCTTTTTTTATTTTTAGGGGTGCCAATTTATTTGTAGCCATTGTCTTTTAACGACATATGGCACATCCTGTAAGACGTGGTGAGATGCAAATTCGGGGGAGTCTGACTTTAAATTAGGCAGCGACAGTGACATGAGCCTTTTGAAGAGCGTACATCACAGTATTCCGGGGAGAAACAGCGGGGAGCCCCACAATGCCGAGCGCTTTCACCACCCACCTATTCCTTACAGTACAATAGCATTCATCATCCTGGTCTCGGGCCTACTGTATGCACACGGCTCTCAATTCCATTTTCATCTCACTGCCCATGCTCCTGAAAAAGAAATATAGGTAAATTAGGGACCGTCTGAAAATCCTTGAATAATAAAAACAAATGACTCCTGCTTTTGTATTTTTTCCCCTTATAATGCAAACACGGTTGTTGTGTGTACATGGCTATAGGTGGACAAAGTGCACATGGTATCCGTACACCGAGAACGGTGCGCGTGTGCACGGGCGCGCACGTAGCTTTTGCAAATAAGCGCGTGGACGGCTCGGTATGTGCGTGGGCATTTATGCCTGTGTATCGCCGCGCAGCGGAGCGTGTAATAATCTTTATTAATCCACCAGATTCGGATAGACAAGTATTTGCCTGACAATTACAGATCCGTTTGATGCGTTCATCTGGTTGAATAGAGCCGGAGTGATTGTTCACAGTTCAACTGCGTGGTTCTTGCAGAAAGATGTCAATTGTGATTGAGGCTGCAGCAGCATGGGCCCCCTCACAGGAAACAGCAGCTTGAGTTGTAATTAATAGGACATACGTCTTTCTGTATACGTTACCCAAGAAGATCTAACTTAATTTTGAAACAGTGCGTCCACATGAATAATCGTTCAACGGCACAGCCATCTCAAGATCGTAGTGTGTAGTCCCTCTAAATTATCATTAAGGGCACATTGCACTTAATCAACATTAAATGCCCAAGAACACATCAGGCAAGGTTTAGCTGAATGTATGGTCATAATATGAAACCATTGCTCGATGAAGGGGCCTATGATGCATTGGCTTCTTTTTACGCCTTTGTCAACAAGAAATTAATCCGCATTCATTTTTTTATGATAATATAGTACAATTTGTAATATGTATTTTAATGTAAGCTGAAACCTTTAAATAGATTTCATTTGAAGAGTGCAACAATATTTTTTTGTCTCATTGAACTGGAACTATGTGTGTCCTTTGTTATAAATAAACTGCTATACTGTATGAGATTTTCCCTTTGCAATATACGTTCTTCATGTATATATAATTATACTGTATAGTGTATACCCACACACACACATGCTTGGCATTACTCAAATATAATTTTTAAAATACGTTTGTATCACAAGAGCTACAGAATAAAACATGACTTGATGTTCCACTAGACACTCCAAACTTACTTGAATTAACATTCCATTTGGAATAGTCATTCCTTTGTATAAAATATGATCGTGTTATGTAGCATAATTTGATAGTTACTGAGATAATATACAGCTGATAATAAAGAGTTCAAGGGGAAAGGACCTTCCCTTGAGATATTTATATCACAGTTTCTCATCACTGGTGGAATGTTCTCCAGATAGTGTTTGATAAGAACCCATAGTAGCCTTTGTGTAAATTACAGTAAATGAATATTTTACTTAAATTAGTATTTAAGTACAATTTAATATTAAAATATTGAAAGACGTATTGAAAATATAATACATAATACTTAATATATGAAACATGTATATCTGAACCTTACAAAACAAATGGGATAGAAAAAATGTATGCAGTCTTATTTAGTCCCAGTATACCACAACTACTTCAGATAATCAGCATTTACAAAGCATTTTCAAACATGCATTGTGCATTTCATGTACGCCCGTACATTTTCTTTATGCATTTTAATATTTTATCATTGTTAAAAAATTACACAATGTACTCTGGTAGAAATCATTTTAGTATTTGTGTATTTTCTTTTCTTCTTCTCCAAGAAAAAAAAACCAGATGTAATTTCAAAAAAAGTTTCTAACGGTGAAAATAGTAGTATTACAAAATTAAACGGGAAATCTTTTCCATCCGCAACACGTTTTTGTGAGGAGCTGTTTCTACAGTAGGACGACGGTATTTTGTGCTTGGAGGAAAAACATGGACTTTGGTACTGTACATTACAAAGAGCCAGAGATGGACTCTCCATTAGATGGAGTGTGCTACCGTACACTAGTGATTTTTCTCCTTCTCCCTCTCTTTTTTCCCCCCCTCTCTCTGTAAGCCATCCAAGAGCTCTCCTGCCAAGGCTCTGTGTGAACCACAGCCAAACAAAACACAGGCAGTCTTCCAGCCCAGAGCGGCACGCTTCCACTAATAGAGAGAGAAAGGCTTCCAGACCTAACACGCTACTTACAGGACGGCAGAATTCTTTACGCTAGATAATAGCTTAATGACAGCCTAAATGAAGTCCCCGTAGTAGAAACCAATGTCAGCAAATGAGCACCTCATTAAGGGAGGCAATATCCTTTTTCCCTTCGATTTAGAACCGGGCTTTATTGTGTGGAAATCAGAATTCCCAGAGATTTTTGGCCCATTTGTCCTCGCGATTACAATTCGCTTCAGCTGCTTTCTCTGCGCATCTTTTGCTTTTAAGACGACAACAACAACAGAAAAAAAACCGAAAGAAACTCTGGCTTATAATGACAATAAATGTCAATCTGCCAAATAAATCAAAATAAGAAACCGCCTTTCTTGTGCACACCGACAACTAAAACGGAGCAGGGTAATGATTCTGGGGTGTTATTTTAATCTTATGAATGAACGAATAACAATGGAGTCCAAACAGCGGCACAATGCAACCGCGCTTATTTTGGAAGATGATTTGAGAACAAACGCACAAAGGCCCAATTTAGCATTTTTCCTGCGTTGCTTTTCACTGACAGACAAAGCTAAAAAACATGATTATTGGTGAAATCTGTCAAAATAGCTATTTACATTTTTTTTTCAATAACAAATATACAAAAAAACAAAAGACTTGCTTGGTTTGTTTGAGCCGTGTGCACGAATAAGACAGGCAGACAAACGATGGCAGAAATGATTTACCTCAGTGCACAGTGCACCATTGTAGTTTGCCATAGTGATGGCGGATTGGTTATTCTTCTTGAAAGAGTCCAATCTCTTTGCTAAGTGATAAGCGTGAAGACATATTTAAAGACTTTTGTGCTGTCTCTTCTAATGTGCCATTAAGCCCTGGAATCCCAGGCACTGTGTTTGACATCGCCTGTTTTGAAACCTAAGATCGTTATTAGCAATAATTTCTGCTTAATTGAATCAAGTCCTTCATGGCGTGAAGTCGTGCCATAGATGACACAGGCACAGTGGCGTTTTCAATTTCCCTCATCCAAACAGCTGGTTCACACTGTGAATATGTTGACTAGGAAAACACAATCAAGATTTTTGTTTTTTTTTCAAAATATTGCTTACTGACATCTGATACTAATCCAATGACTTTTTTAAAGTTGATTTTAATCCATTAATCCATTAGTATTTTCAGAGTTGTAGTTTCATATTACATAAAACAAGTATGAAACATCTCTCATTTAGCACAGTGCAGGCATATGTGCATTAAATTAAATTAGAATTGATATTCATAAACTGAGCAAAGTGAAAACTATAGACTTTCTTTGTGTTGGTGTGTCTAAGATTCTTGTGTTTACAGTGGATGTTTGCCTATGAGTTTTTGCCTGTGTCTGTGTGTGTACATGTGCGTGCAAGTGTGTGTGTGTGTGTGTGTGTGTGTGGATGCGTGTGTGTGTGTGTGTGTGTGGCTGCTGAAGAGAGACGCCACAGAGCTCCACACTGCTGTGCAGGGAGCCATCCACCCCAGCAGTAGTTGCACTGGAAGAAGTGCCGCAGGTTTTTTCTCTCTCTCCATCTTTCTCTCTCTCTCTCTCTCTCTCTCTCTCTCTCTCTCTCACTCTCTCCCTTTTTTCATATGGAAATGTGAAATAATGGGGTGATTAAATAGAGCTGTATATTAAAGTACAGCTGACATTAGAATTAGCATAATGTGCTCTCGCCTCGGGCTGCATACTTTATTTGCCATCTGCGTCGGACTCCAATCCCCCGGGAGGGCAGACGCTGAACAGTTCTCAATAAACTCACGCCTGAGTCCCTTTATCGTGAGGAGAAATACCATTTCAGGCAGCGAGCATTGATTCGTCTTAATTGTGGGGCAAAAATGAACATTCGGCCCCCCGATGACTTTTGTTGGTCTGCGAGAAGTTCAGCTAGTACAGTACGTTTTCACGCCCCGGCGGTTAAACCAGAGACAAGAGCGAGAGACAGAGAGCGAGGAATGGGGGGAGAGAGAGAGAGAGAGAGGGAGGGAGAGAGAGAGAGGGGGGGGGGGGGGGGGAGTAGAATCCGCCCAGTAAACGTGCTGTTGTTATTTTCTTGGGCCCTGTGTGTGTGTTTTTTTTTCATGGGGCATTAGTCCTTTGAAAGCCCTGGCCATAAAACAAAAAGGGGGAGGGGCCAGGCGGCTATAGCCCTCTGAAGGCCCGGTACACACAAAGGGCAGGCATTGTCTAAGAGCGTATGCTCTGTCCACTGTAATTAAGTCAAAGGCTTTACAGGACAAAGTCTGACTGCAGATGTGAACAGCTGTTTCACCCCTTCTCTTTTATAGACATCTACACAAAATGGTCATTTAGCAGTGAATGCGCATACCAAGAGACTTTTTACATGTATTTGTTAAATGGCTCAGTGTTGACAGTCTTGATTTTGTAAGTTGTCTGCATAATGTAATAGATTAAACCTCTCTCTGCATGGACACCCAGATAGTGGTTTGTGTGACTGAAATGTTAAAGACTATGGGAGACATGTTGGCTCTAACGACCTTAATTTCACATTTCACTGTAGTACTTCAACGGGGATGCAGATATTATGCTAAAGTATCTCCTCGTGGGTTGAGCAACTTTCTCTTAGCTAAATGTGTTATTTATATTCTTTAATATTAGAATACATTGGAGGTACATGCATCACAATAGTCCAGTGTACTTGTGTTGTTGTGTAACATTTACTGAAAGACAATTGATTGGGAGACCCGTGCCTCATGTAATTCAGGTAGGCAATTATGCATGCCTTAAAGATGGAGGTGTTTCGCACGCAAATTAATTTACAGAGCGCTCGTGTTTGAAAGACAACAGCCTACTGCAATGTTTCATATATTCCTACTGTAATACACGCAGCGTGTTGTGTAACATTCTTTAGTTACATTTGATTCCCTGTGATAGAAGCTAAATGCTTAGATTTTTGTTGCTGGTATTTGATGAGTTGTGTATTATGAAATAGCTGATCAGCATCTTACTGTATTATTGCGTATTAATCAAATAACATGTGCTATAACTATTCCCCCCCTCATCCTTACTAGAACCATCTCTCTGCATGATGACTGTCCATGGAAATGGTTCATCCCGTACACTCAGTCATCTGGTTCCTGACAATAGCCACTGTTAAAAATGCAGTCATCCATTAGAGCTATTTTTTCCAGGCTCCTGTGAACCTAACGCGCACCCGTAGTCTCGTCGCACTGCCGGTCGGCGCACAAAAATGCGTAACCGAATCAAACACCCGAACAATTACCGCAGCATATGTTTTCCTTCGTCTTCCAAATTGCCACATTAGGTCAGAACAGCGAGCTTTCATTTAATAAATAAATGAAACTCGTTTTCCAAGTGCACAATTACCATTTCCAGTGTATTTTTCTATAACAATCCCCCAGGACTGTCGTAGACTCTGTTTAGCATCCTTTTCTAGTGAACACACTGTATATCGCTGCTTGTTTGTGCCGCAGCTGTAACGAGTCCCCTTTGCATTGCCGAACCTGTGTAGCATCGCGGCAGCATCATCAATTAGTCATGTGTACTTAAAGGTACAGAGCTTTGAGGAGTACAGTGCCTATATCCATGCCTTTTTACCGGGAAACGGTGCGGTTTTGATCGTGGAATATGATTTTGTGTGTGCCCTCACTGCTCCTACAGAGTGAAAATGAAGACAAACATATGGTTAGAATTCCGGTGTTGCTTTTTGTAATGACTATTTTGATAAACACAGGTCTTGCCTCGCAGGCAAAATTCTGTTTTCTTTTTTTCTCTTGCAAAAATAGAATAAAAAAAAAGATATCTCAAAAACTTATTTTCCACTAAACCTTGATGGCTGTTCGGAATTGATTCTCCCTGTCCCGAAACAGAACTGCCTCTCCAAAATCCCTTTCAGCCAATGAGTACCCAGTCAATATTTGATCCCCCTCCGTACTCCATATAATTATTTCAACCAGCTATCTCCTTACACAATTAAATGAAAGAGATGGGTAAAGGGGTTGTGCTACTCTTGGGATTCTAATAATAAAATGAGTGGAATAGCTTTGCAGGGAGAAAAAAAAATCTCCCTGAATAATCCACAAAGGAAGGGGAAAAAAGCAGTGCAGTATAGCCTTCTGCAGTAATTGATTAATTTTCTGAGGCTGAAGTGACATGGAATGCCTGCAGGCCCTGTTTTAAATACCAGTGACTTAAATACTAAATAACAACCTTAGACTAGCAATAATTTACTCACAGCCTTTTTTGACTTATTTTTTATTTCTTTTTTTTTCTTCGTTCTTTATTACCGTAAATTCCGGACTATAAGCCGCTACTTTTTTCACACACTTTGAACCCTGCGGCCAATACAACGGTGCGGCTAATCTATAGATTTTTACGAGCTAACGGCCTCCAGGGGGGCGCTCTAGCAGGAAGCGCAAGAGCGAGACAGACAGAGATAATGCGCCGAGGAAGACGCTAGTTTGATTGTGTTTTGAACAGCCGTTTTGCGCATCATGCACACACCCTCATCATGGAAAACACACGAAGAAATGCATATGATGCAGCTTTTAAGTTAAAGGCAATCGATCTGGCTGTCGAAGAAGGAAATAGAGCTGCTGCAAAACATTTTTAGGAAACGTGCCTGATTATTACAACGGTATTTGCATTGGGTGAACGCGATCGCGATCGCATAGCAAATACAGTAAAAAATAATAATCGGTCATCAGAAAAACTACCAATAATAGGCCCACAAAAAAATAACAATTACGTAGGCCTACTGATCGACATTAGATTCGCTTTATTGGGCTATTCAACAACGCGATAGGGCTACTTACTTTTTCCACCTCGCTGGTTTAACTTGCAGGGCGAACAGGCTAATCCGTTTTTTTTTTTTTCTTCGTTTAAAAGTTATTATTTTTTTAAATCCTGCGTTGTTAACATAGTAACGGATGCTCGAGATAATGCGCCGAGGAAGACGCTAGTTTGATTGTGTTTTGAACAGCCGTTTTGCGCATCATGCACACACCCTCATCATGGAAAACACACGAAGAAATGCATATGATGCAGCTTTTAAGTTAAAGGCAATCGATCTGGCTGTCGAAGAAGGAAATAGAGCTGCTGCAAAACATTTTTAGGAAACGTGCCTGATTATTACAACGGTATTTGCATTGGGTGAACGCGATCGCGATCGCATAGCAAATACAGTAAAAAATAATAATCGGTCATCAGAAAAACTACCAATAATAGGCCCACAAAAAAATAACAATTACGTAGGCCTACTGATCGACATTAGATTCGCTTTATTGGGCTATTCAACAACGCGATAGGGCTACTTACTTTTTCCACCTCGCTGGGTTAACTTGCAGGGCGAACAGGCTAATCCGTTTTTTTTTTTTTTCTTCGTTTAAAAGTTATTATTTTTTTAAATCCTGCGTTGTTAACATAGTAACGGATGCTCGTTTTTTTATAAAGCAACATTTATCCAGGAAAACATGACATTTCAGTGCAAATTATGTCAATATGTCATTTAAATGTGTACATTAATAAAATAATAAGTTTAACCGACTAGTATTTCTGGTGCCGACTAGCGAGGGTAGCAACATTTAATCGTCTAGTCGACTAAACGCGCACATCCCTACTGTGTATCATCTTTCTGTGTACGTAAATATCTCATGTTACAACGTGGACACCTGCGGCTTATAGACAAGTGCGGCCTATATATGTACAAATTTTTTTTTTCTTCTAAATTTCGTTGGTGCGGCTTTTATTCAGGTGCGCTCAATAGTCCGGAATTTACGGTAGAAACCATTTATCTTAATGCTCGCCATTTTTTTTATCTGTTTTTTATTTGTTTCCTGGAGGGGGAAAAAAGCTTTTATTTGCCTGCGATAACAAAGACTTGAATGGCAGTTTATGTAGAATTTTCTTTATGCAGGCACGGCACTTGGCATCACGGATTCGGTTCGGATTAAGCTCTCTCCGTTGGGAGAGCGGGGAAGGCAGACTCGCCTGGTGTTTGGCTTGTAAAATAACTCGGCGATCTGTAAAGATGGTGATTAAAAACTTCTTAAATCATGCATGGGGCGTCCCTGCAACGTTAGCCCATCCTTACAGACTGTGGAAATGTAGGCATTAAGAACATGTAAAGCATGTCCCATTCATGTGACAACATGATGAGTAAAATAGTGCCCAGTCCCAAGTATTAGGCAAATACCGAGCTGCACCAAATGACTGAGAGGTGGACAAAGCACTGCGGTGTTCGCGGTGATAAAAGGCTATAAGAAATACGGTAACGCATTTAATGGTATTGAATATATTGGTATCTCATAATGCAAGAACAGTAGACTTTGACGCACGGCTCATTAATTCACGCGGCACATAAACCCACTGCTTTACCCTTTAATCATCCGTGCTTTTTCTCCACACCCTTTACAGTTTTTGTACTTTGTATTGATGTGTGATGGTTTTTTAATTCAAAGATAATATGCCTTTATTTAGGGTGATGCACCTTAGTGAATTTCAAATTTTCTTTAAAAAAAAAATGTTTCTTGGAATAAATGTGCTCATGAAATTATTTTATTTTGGTAAAACTAAATACTAATTGTAATTTTTGTGCTTCTGTTTTCCTGCAGGTAGAGATGAACCTTCTAGCTACATTTGCACAACTTGCAAGCAGCCATTTACCAGCGCCTGGTTCCTCCTCCAGCATGCCCAGAACACACATGGGATCCGTATCTACCTGGAGACTAACCCCTCAAGCAGCTCGCTGACGCCAAGAATCACCATCCCTCCCCCAATGGGAGCCGAGTCCATACCCCAGTCCACCCTCACCAACTTTCTGGGGGACAACAACCCATTCCATCTCCTTCGAATGACTGGACCCCTCCTCCGCGAGCCTCCAGGTTTCGTGGAGAATCGGCTGCCCAGTACACCCCCCTTCGTCAGCCCGCCGCCCCGCCACCACCTGGACCCCCACCGCCTGGAACGCCTTAGTGCCGAGGAAATGGGTTTAATCTCCCAGCATCCCAGTGCCTTCGAGAGAGTAATGCGCCTGACGCCCATGGCAATAGAGTCCCAGTCGATGGATTTCTCCCGGCGACTACGGGAGCTGGCCGGGAACAATTCTACTCCTCCGCTGTCTCCGAGTCGCACGAACCCTATGCACCGTCTCCTCAACCCCAACCCCTTCCAGCCCAGCCCCAAGTCTCCCTTTCTCAGTACCCCCCCACTGCCGCCCATGCCACCCAACAGCACCACCCCTCCCCAGCCTCTGGCCAAGAGCAAGTCCTGTGAATTCTGCGGGAAAACCTTCAAGTTCCAGAGCAACTTGGTGGTGCACCGACGGAGCCACACTGGCGAGAAGCCCTACAAATGCCAGCTGTGTGACCATGCCTGCTCCCAAGCCAGCAAGCTCAAGAGGCACATGAAGACGCACATGCACAAGTCCGGCTCCATGACAGGCCGGTCCGACGACGGTCTGTCTGCCACCAGCTCTCCGGAGCCGGGGACCAGCGACATCATGGGGGAGGGGATGAAGAACAGGGACGGGGACTTCAGGGGCGAAGGCATGGGACCCGACAATGAGGAAGAAGAGGAGGAGGAGGAGGAAGAGGAACTGGAGAACGAGAGTCGGCCGGAGTCAAACTTCAGCATGGACTCTGAGTTCTGCCGCAATCGGGAGAACGGCTCCAAGCCGCCACCCGACGAGAAGTCACTCTCCTTAGGCAAGATTGTAGAAAATGTAGGTCTAAGCACTATACAGCAGTACAATAACTTGATAGTCGACAATCGGAAAAAGTTCCCCTTCTTCAAGAGGAGCTCAGAAGGGCAGCGCGACACGGGGGATGACGACTCTGTGGTGGGAGAGATGGAGCCGCTGCAGCGGCCGACTGTAAACGGAAGGAACTGCGGCTCAGGTGACTCTTTTTCAGGCCTGTTCCTTCGAAAGCCCACTCCCATCACCAGCCCCAGTTTGTCCAACTCCTCGGCTAAGAGGATCAAGATCGAGAAAGACCTGGACATGCCTCCCGCCCCCCTTATTCCGTCTGAGAACGTTTATTCCCAGTGGCTGGTGGGCTACGCAGCGTCACGGCACTTCATCAAAGACCCCTTCCTGGGGTTCACCGATTCCAGACAATCTCCCTTCGCCACGTCCTCCGAGCACTCCTCGGAGAACGGCAGCCTGCGCTTCTCCACCCCTCCCGGGGACATGCTGGACGGAGGCCTCTCGGGGCGCAGCGGGACGGCCAGCGGCGGCAGCACCCCTCACCCGGGCCGGCCCAGCTCCAAGGAGAGCCGCCGCAGCGACACCTGCGAGTACTGCGGGAAGATCTTCAAGAACTGCAGCAACCTGACGGTCCACCGGCGCAGCCACACGGGAGAGCGGCCCTACAAGTGCGAGCTGTGCAACTATGCCTGCGCCCAGAGCAGCAAGCTCACCCGCCACATGAAGACACACGGCCAGCTCGGTAAGGACGTGTACCGCTGTGACATTTGCCAAATGCCCTTCAGCGTGTACAGTACCCTTGAGAAACACATGAAAAAGTGGCATGGAGAACATTTGATGACGAACGAGGTAAAAATTGAACAAGCAGAGAGAAGCTAAACCAGTTTCCATATTCCTCCTCGCCACTTCTTGAATAAAGTGGGTAGCTGGATATTCTTTTTCCTAAATATTGATTTTGGGTTAATTTTATGGTTTGCCTAAGAAACTGCCACCTGAGAAAAAAAAACAGCAAAAAAGAAAGAAAAAACAGTAACAGGAAATTAAAATTAAAGCCGGCCTAAACTGCCTCATTTGGCATTGCATTTTTAAACAATCTATCAGAGGATGAATTAAGCAGTAACTTACTTGGAGCCTTTTAACTGTGCAATAATTTCTGTATTTATTGGATTTTTGTAATATTTTGGCATGTGCAGGTACATTTTTATTTCTTCATTTTTTGTTTTATTTTTAATTTTAATGGCTGGGATTTTAGTTTTTTAAACCCAGAGGATATCCTGAGATTTTTTTAGTGAAACAATACAATTGTTATAAAATAATCTTTAGGCCGCTGCTTCTAGACAATTGTATATTTAAGCTACTCGTGTAATTTCTTGAAGAGAAGCCGAAATTAATCTTCAAATTTAAAAGCGAAACTAAAAAAGCTATTTTTTGGTTGTTATACGTAATAGGCTAAGAGCGGACAACAATCCTTTAAAGTTGTAGCGTGTACTGATTTTAAATGTATCAATCTAATTGGGTATGTAGCACTGAATGTCAGTTTTGACAGTAAAAACAAAGGTGATTTGAGTTTTCTCAAATCCCTTAGAATACATAAATTATGGAGATACAACTGTAAAGAGATCATTACAAAGGCAGCTGCTTCTAGGTACCAAGTACCAAAACAGACAACGCTATCACATAAACTTTACTAGTGTATTGCCATACGAGTCTTCTAATTGGAGTTCAAACTGTTTACACTGAGACAAACTAACCCTACTCTTTCTCAATTAATTTAACATGTACATGCTAAATCAATGCAAATATTTCCATTATGACATTTTGGATTATGGTGAATCATGCCGTTTGAGACTAAAAATATAACTGGCCATAACCTGTGTGGAAACTTAAGCATCTCAGGATCAGATGAATGGCCTACCATTTTATTTAAGTGCGATTCATTTTTTTGGTATCTTTCAGCAGAGTAGTTAACAACGTTTGATCATGCCAAGAAGTAATCCCCCATATTAGTTTTTTTCTGTACACTGCCAGGCACGTTACTCCATATTGAGTGACATAAAGGGTACACTAAATTGATAAAATTGTGCTGTTAATTCTCCTAAAAAGAGGGTAATCTTGAAGAAACAAAACCAGCTGAAAGGACTGGGAGCATAGCCATTAATGTATCAGCCTGTCACTTAAGAACAAAACCCAAATCAGGCCATTCTGACAGTACAGTATTTCTTCATTTATTTTATTTTGACAATACTCCTGATATTTAGGATTACCATTTGTAATCTGTTCATGTCATGGATTACCTTGTATTATTTTTGGGTGGGGATGGATCATTTTCTCAGACAGCCGTAGTGTATTCAGCCATTGTGGATGTCACCTCGCTAACCAGACATATTGGTATAAAAAACTTGATTAAACTCAAATGAAAGATACTCTTTGCATTCAGATATCATGTTTGTAATATCACTTGAATATAGCTTTTCCCTATGCATTTTTTAGATTTGTCTATAGATCATTTTAAAAAATGAATTTATATTGTACAGTAAATTTGATTAATTAGTGTGCCATAGTCAAAAATGTTTATGCTATTCAATTTTCTGGTTAACCTGGTTTCTTCCCATCTGAACAGAAGCAATGCCAATTACTGTATGCAGTTGAGTAGAATGCACAGCATCAGTGTCTGTAGAAATTTGTTGAGCATGTACTAAAACAGTAAGACTATTTTCTTTTCTTTCTTTCATTTAGGACTTCCTGTGATGTGTAGTTGAACAGTCTAAGAAGTAGCAACTTTGTCACATAAAGAATGCACAGCTGAATTTTTGAGTTCTTTTTTTTTTTTGGTCATTTTTCGTTTGTTTGTTTCTTCATTTTATTTGGTCTTCAGCAAGCACCACCTATGCCTAACTCCCCACTCTGCATTATTTTGAATGATGCATTGCATTTCCCCCGAGTTCAAGTAACCCAAACTGTAGCATTGAGGGAAAAATCTTAATGAAAAAAAATTGGAAAACGACATAGTTCTACTCAGCTGACCCGCACTTTATAATTTGTTTTTACACAAAAAAAAAAAAAAATTAAGGAAAAAAAACGGCTTCTGAGCAAAAACAAGACATTTAATGGATTGACCTGGCCTTGCAAAAGGGTTATAGTACAACGGAGCATCTGAGATTCAAGTGCCAGTGTTGCTAGGCATGGCATTCACAATGCTGGCACTATAAAAAAATTATAATTTATTGGGACAGTTTTTGTACTGCCATTCAATTTGACATGAGTGTGCCTTGAATACTGATCTTCCTATTTATTGTCTCTTGAGACAAATGAAACTCTTTTGTGAAGCAAATGGAGTGAATACAAAGAAAGGTATCAATTACTCCACATAGTTCTAATTTGCTTATAAGATTCCAATAAAATATCAGAAATAATTTCTAAAAGGAGAGGAAAGAGGCATTTAGGTATCAAAAAAGTACCCAGCACAACATTTATGTGTCTGTGTGTGTATATATGTATGCATATGTACATATAAAGGCACAAACATATATATTGAATTCTTCACTTCAGGACAAGACTGCGTCCATCGATAGAGAAATCACCGGGAGTGGATTGTTATGCCACAGATAGTCAAGGAAGAGACTGGACAAAAATCAGGAACAGCAGAAACTTAAAAAAAAAGAATTTAGTGCACTCTGTCTTAAAATACGTTTACAGTATTGAAACAAGTACAAGGGTAAAATAATATTTGTGTGTATGTGTGTTTTAAACAAA
Organism: Ilyophis sp. 1 JC-2022; assembly: GCA_022702515.1. Lineage (NCBI taxonomy): Eukaryota > Metazoa > Chordata > Actinopteri > Anguilliformes > Synaphobranchidae > Ilyophis > Ilyophis sp. 1 JC-2022. The sequence goes on from CM040406.1 coordinate 41,718,130, forward strand.
CAAGTATTTTTTTTTTTTTTCAAATTTGCTTATAAAGTTTCTCTGAATGCCATAGTGGCTATGTGTATATTGGTTTTTTGGTGACGGGGTTTTAGTATATAAATATATATAAATATATATTACATTTTTCTTGTTTACTGTAAAAGTATACCAGTATTTGTAATATTGGAGAATGCCTGGGCATTTTACAAAAATAGAAAAAAAAAGTTTTTTTTGTTTTATTTTATTTTTATTTTGCAGTTCAATTTGAATTGTGGGTCTATTAAAATGTTTTTGTCACTGTAACTGTAAAAGTCTTGAGTTTTAGTAAAACGTTCATTCTGCCTTGGGTGTAAAAAATAAAAATAAATGAATAAAAAAAATAACTGAACTGTAAAGAGATCTTGGGGGGGGAAATGGGGCCAGCAACATGTAGAGAAAATCCCTGGTAGAAAATATTGCATATTGTTATTGCTTTGCAGGAAGATACTGACATTCCTGACCTGTACCTATTTTTCTTCTTCTGGAATGGATATTCTTAATGGCTGGTTTAAATACTTGTGTAGGCACTTGCTGTCTTTTTACTGGAGCTTGTATTTTTTAACTTGTATGCGCATCCTTTGTGAGAAAAGGTACTGTGGGTACCTCATGTCATTTTCTTTTTTTTTTGGGGGGTTGGGGGGTGGGGGAGGGTAAATCAATGAAAAAAAAAAACATTCAAGATACAACACACAAGCTGCCACAATATATTTTTTTAATTTGGCAGGATAAAATAGTGCAAAAAAAAAAAAATAATCTGAAGAATTTGTATTCTTAAAAGGAGTCATATTGTACAGAAGGGGTTAAAAGGCTGTCTGACAGCCTTTTTAGCTACAAAAAATACAAAAGTAAATGTTTTGTTTACTATTATATTGGTTGTAAATATTTTTTATGATGACCCTGTTCTTATTTTGGTTTACTTTATCATTTATTTTAGTTTATACGTGTTCTGGCTGCTTTCTGGGCCACTTCTGACCTTTCCTCTTCATTTAAAGAGTGTGAAACCTCATTTTTATTGCCACCTGCCCTTGAGTTTTCCCAGCATGAAATGCGTAGAGCACAAATACAAGCTGTTCCAACTCTCTCATTTTCGCTGCACCGTCTCATTTGCCTGTAAACCTGTCTCGTCCGCGGTGACATGCACGTGTCCAAACCGGTGGGCCTTCGGAGTGAACAGTGTTCTCAGTCAGAGGAGAGCCGGCTGGCTGCGATGCGCTATGCACTATTCAAAAAGACACAGCCATGCATCTGAAATGGAGGCAAGTAAATGTGTGCGGGGGGCTTATTGGGGGGGGGGGGGGGGGTTTATGTTGTGGCATCAACGCAGAAAATTGTGAGGACTTGGGGAATTTGGTGAAGTGTAGATATGTTGAATGTGTCTGAGGAATTCTGGCCTGTTTTATTCTTGGTGTACCCTGTTTGCAGCGCGACAGAAGCTGGATCAGATCAAAGTGCAGTTGGCCACTAACCATAGTGTACAATTAGAGGTGCTTACGGCTGCCGAAACTGACCACATTCATATGGATACATATCAATCTTCCCTACACACAGCCTGTACTTTTCGTAACGTTCAGTCAGACATCTTGGCCTCCATTTTTTTTCTCCAGGAGGGACCCTCATAACTGTGTTGAAATAAATAAATAATAAATAAATAAAAACTTGTCTCTCACAAGTGGTGCTTGGAGAAGTGCTCAGAGATGTGTCCTTTTGGCTGCACTGCTCGTTCGTCCTTGAGCACTGTAGTTCCCCATCGAGCAGAGTACAGCTGCTGATGCCATTCACCTCTGTAAATCTGCCGTCATTGAACGTGACCCTTTGTTTTTCTTCGTTTTTATTAATTTCTCAGTTTGTTTTATATTTCATTGGGAGGTTCGAGCTTCAGGAGCTATCGCCCTTGTGTCAGAACGACACGAAACGTGCTTTGCTGCTGTTCGCCCTTCAGTTGACATTCCATAATTATGATTTTTTTTTTGAAATGTTTGTATTTAAGACTTATACAGGGTTGGGATGAGAACACAAATCTGTAATTTTTGATATGTCCTAATGTTCGCAAAAGGGGGCTAGGGTGGCAGGGAGGGGGGCCGGGCCTTTCAGTAGGGATGTTATGCTGTGTGTGATGTCACTTTATTTAAATACATGAATTGATACGGCGTGTGTTGTCTATGATGTCATTCCAAGCTGCAGACAGCCAGCATCCTCAGGCCACGATCCGCCAACATTGATTCACTATAGTAAAACATTACGCTCAGACTTCACCAGATGTGTCTATTTTCTTTATTCACACAATACGAAGATCCATACATTACCCGCTACAAAACATATACTCTACCTTCATTCCATTTCTTCGACCTGAAAAATGTTGTTGTTTTTCTCAAGTGTTTCTGAAATAGCCAAATCTAGTCAAGCTGTAAAAAACATAATTTCAAACACAAAAAAATAATAGCACAAAAAGCCTGTACAACAAAGCTTTCATTTAAGTCACCCACAGAGTATATTTCAATACCAATTTTATATTTAAATTCCTTTTAACATCCATGCTTAGGTATTAATTCTCTACATGAGGGGCTCATTTCCCTGGCAATTTTGCAATAAAATATTCGGAACCATGTGACAGTGCCTATTCACATACTATTACATAGCGCTCGGGGGATGTGCTTGCCTCCTATGGTCCTGTGGGCCTGTTGAGGTTGGCGAAGCTGACTGACGGGGAAGCTGCAGGTGTCTGATCGCCCGGTGCCTCTGGACTGTGAATTAGCACTCTCCCTGCGCAGTTCCAGCGCTGATATTGTGCTTTCTGTAGTATTAAACACCTCTGCCAACAAGGACTCAAGACTATTGAGCAAACTAGCTGAGAAGCCTTAAGCAGCTACTTGAGCAGAGTCCTAGGGGATTCTAACTTCACATACAGAATTTGATATGTGGAAACAAACAATTCCAAATGCTGATTCAATGATATATACTGTATATATATATATATATATATATATATATATATATATATATATATATATATTCTGAGAACCCAAGGTGTAACAATGCTGTGGGTATGCTCATTAATCACCAGAGAGATAACACGACATACATGTATAAGGATGACACTGCTTATGAAAGTATGTGTGTAACACATTTTATTACTTTTCAAGATATGAACTGAGTTTGATCGGTTTCATTTTCTGCAGTATCACCGGGCCAGAAATGGCATTGTCAGTATGATTCATATATAAAACCAATTTAGAGCAGGTTGCTCTGCACATAACACGAATCTTACAATCACATGCAAAATGCTTTTCTTTCAAACACTTGACACTATGCATACATGTTTGAAGGATACAAATATTGTTGCCACATCCAGTGTAAACACATGTGGCATTAAAATTGCAGTTTTGAGATTTGTACATTGATGTTGCACATCAACAAAGCGTAACCTCTGCAAAGACGAAATAAGCAAGTAAATTAACACGAACATAATCCTAACGACCGCCATTTGCCAGCATGTCTGCTACATAAAGTGCAGGTGGTTTAGACAATACTTCCACCTCCCCGGGACTTGAATTTAAAGTGCTCCTAATTAAACAAACTGCTTACATCACAAACGTCAACTGTTTCTTCAAATACATTTTTAGCTGTAGGGAGATAACATTCTATCCCAGCGCTGATTTTATCGCTTCACAGATAAAAAGCCCGCCTTACGGTATCAAGTGGTATACATTTAGCTACATTTCATGCTTTCTAAACTTAAAATCCAGAGTAGTAAATACAGTCAGGGCCATTATGTGGGTTGCCTTGCCTGTGGGATTTTCACATTTTTCTCATTTTGATTTAATTCTCTTTTTTAATACTGAAAAACCCAGGCCCACAATTAGCCCTGGCGAGACAGAATTGAGTCGGACCCGGGTGAGTCTCGATTTGGCATCAGTTTCAAGGCAATTGGGTAATTAAGCCTATCCCTGACTGGCCTACTCTTTGAAGTGCCCTGTAGGGGGGATTATCCCTAGTGAAGAAGGGGGGTGAGAGAGAGAGAGAGAGAAAGAGAGAGAGCAGCACGATCCTCAAAGTTGTGAGGTGCTGAACCAGCCTCTGGATCCTGGCAGGAAATCTTGGAAGAAAGTGGCCATTCAGGGGTTGATTTCAGCATGGCGGTGTGAGCATTATCAAACAGTGAAAATGGCTACTGGAAATCCAAAACAGGATATGCTCAAAACTCATCAAGTACCATATATGTGAGTTTATGTAAAATCATGAAATTGTCCCCCACTTCATAGGCTATAATCTCTCCCCATGTTTTGTAATGTATGTCAGCACACATTTCATGTCACCAACAGAAAGTTATACTTTCCTATGGTGCACATAACAGGTTTAAATTTTATTGCATGATTTGATTGTTATTATTTTTAGTTTTAATAACATAAGCTCTTAAATTAGCCTTAAATTTATTCAATTAATTATTTTTTTACACCCCCCTCCCCCCAACTCACACACTATACCCCGGTATCTCCAAAAGTAACAGACATTGAAAGAAAACAAAACAGCAGCGCGTCGACGAAGGCGCATACGTTCTCGGTGTTAACATGAGCGACAGGGTTCAGCCTGGCAGAGCAGATAGCGCGAGGAGACTCCGCGCTCCCCGTCCGCCGCGGCCTTGCCCGGGCCTGTCACCACGTCTGCGCAGATAAAATCCAGCCCAGTGCAGCGCTTCTCACACCAGAAGATTGCACAGTCAGACAGCGCTCCGAAGAAGAATGGACCAATTTCTGCAGGTCAGTGTCTGAGACGGACGGAGTCGTGCGAAAAAAAAAGCGGGGCGGAGAGGCGTGCGTCGGGGGAATGGGGAGGAGTGTCGAAATTCCGCCGAAAAAAATACGAGCACGGTTGGTTTAGGCGGAGCTAACGATCACGCCTAGCAGAGGAGTCAACAGTTAAGTAGATATCTGATGCCATAAAAGAAAACTAAAGCACTAAGGAGGTTCCCAACATGTCCTGCTTTTCAATTAGTGTGGCCTACATATCCCAGAAACACCCTGAGAACTGATAAGCTCTCTGAGTCAAATACCTTCAAGAGTTTGTCCGGGTAGAACAATGCAGCGCGGCAACTATTTTCATAATGGGAGCGGTTTCTATTTTCAAAACATCAATACAAACTCTATAGCTTGCAGAGGGGTACGAATGCACCGAAGCGCAGCTTTTCACGTAACTGCACCTGGTTCTCGCCAATATATAAATCACACAGGATTAAAAGACACACATGGGTTATTCAAAAGGTATGGAATTATTTCAACTCAAGCCTGTCAGAATTTGCAGGGCCAGTCTCATTAAAGGCAACTTCAAATGACTAAAGCCACAGTCTTCATCTTAAAGCCTGAGTGTTGACAGGTACAGTAGGTCTTAAGGCTTCAAGATCAACATGGCTATTCTCTCTGACAAAATCCCCAAAGGGCTTTAAATGATGGCTCAGGAATTTGCCATCGGACCGAGAGATGATTTCCTATGGCTGAGAGCAGTGTGTAAATAACAGACGGCATTCAGGGAGTGGAAGGGGGATTTTTTTGTGTGTGCCTACCTTCCGAACGCTGAAAAGAAGGGGGCTACACTTAATTATGGTAACAGAACAAAAGTCTCAATGGAGAATCTTTCAGTGAGGGTGTCATGGCAAATCACAGGATTCCCCAGACTTCTGTGGTAATTATTACCATCATTATTCTCCAGGCTTCTCCTTATCCAATCGATTGGTATGGCTGTTTCATGCGTATCTCCAGCCAGTAGTATCACACTCTCCTTTCACACATTATTTCCAACAATGTCGAAAGCATGACAAATGTCGACAAAAGTAATTAAAGACTTATTAGGAAAACTGTATCCTAGTAAAAAAAAAAAAACAACTCACTGCGTCGATAAAATGCAAAGTGTGTAGAAATATATTTTACGCTTGAATTGACTCAAGGGGTCACAGATGAATGGTTGTACGCATGTTTGCGGTGACGTCTCTGATGATGAACGCCTTACACAAAGCGTTACACAAAGTGTGTTGCGCAATGTTAAAATTTTGAGTATGCGTAGACATGACCACACCCAATGGAGAGTACAGGTCGTTTTTTACATGTCCCTACAGACTAAAGCTCCTTTTTTGCCAAATGACACATAATCTGGTGTTAAATAAACATGTAAAAAAATCTCTGGGAAGCTTTAGGCAGATTTGTAAATGGTAAAATTCAACAATTGAATTGTATTACACAGAAAGCTTTTGAATAGTGTGACAAATAGTTTTTTTTAACAAATTTACTGGAATCCTTCAAGTTATCATTGTCAACATCACTGCCTCATCATCATTACCATCATTATTGTGGACTTACTTATTATTGCAATGCCTCTTATTTCTTATGAGAAAACAAAGACATCTCCCACTAACAAAGATAAGTAATCATACGTGTTTAACATCCAGACAGTTTCCCAGCTCCTCCAGTTAATATCAAGCTTTGTTTTTAGCAAAATCAAAAAGGAAAACGGAAAACTCGGAACTAGGCCTCTTTAATTATTTCATTTCCAAAGCTACAAACAGCATCAGTCGCTCAAACTTCACATTTATGTGATTTCCTCTTAGCTAAGTGACAAAAGAGAGAGTTCTTAAAAAACTGCACTCAGTAGAAAACTGAGAAGGCTCCTGAGGTGTGCGCCGCCTTTTTGATATTCAGATTTGCCTGCCTACACAGAGCATTATGACACATTTGGATGATCGCATTGTGGGATTAAGAGGCTGCCTTGTCATTTTCAACAACAATACCGCGATTTAGGAATGCTATTTCTCACACTGCGCCTCGCATTAACGCCAGGCCTAAAGATTTACATAAATCTTTGTCTTAAGATGAAAGAAAGGTTTGAGACAATGAAGTTAAGCTTTAGAAATGGGGAAAAGTGTGTGTGTGGAGGGGGAAGTTTTATTCTAAATCATCCACTGTACTGTTGATACAAAGATACATTATGCCCCCCTTTTCTGCTCTCTGTCGTAAAAAAAATTGCAAGAAAAATAAGCATTAGCTCTACAGTATGGAAGAGAATGCAAAGGAAAGCGCTCCATTCATCGCTGATTTAGTGGCACATTTTTACTGGATTGCTGTGCTCCTTAATCATGTTGCCTGTAGCAGTCATTTTGAAAACTGACCTAGATTGTTGGGCCTCCCCTCCCTGATTGGATTTATTCTACATGATTGTGAATCTGTTTATATTAAGCCAAGAGATTGGATCGGAATCTGACCACTGAAGGCAATTAAAAACAGAGCATGTGGTTATTCCGAAATGGAAGTTTCTAGTAAGCAGGTTAAGGCATTAAGAAACTTCATAGTATTATTACCTGCTTTTTCTCTATTTAATGCACAGGATTGAAATTCCTAATTGTGTTTTAATAATACAGTTAAGCAGATGGGCTCTAAAGATACCTTTAACTCTTATTTTTTAAGTGCGGAGTAGATTTTTGTTTTCTCTCCATTCAACATTTAATTTATAATTATTTCATATACAGTGCCCTCCACTATTATTGGCACCCCTGGTAAAGATGAGTAAAAAGGGTTATAAAAAATTCACCTTTTGGTCAGTTAGCTTAATCTCACACAGAATTTTTTCTTTAAATCCAACCTTTAATTGAAGTCAATTTATTCTGAGAAAAAAAATCCCTCATCAAAGAATATTATTTTTAACAAAACCACGTGTGCCATAATTATTGGCACCCCTAGAAATTCTTATGAACAAAATGGAACTGAAGCATTTTTTACATTTATATTTTACTTTCTAAAGTTGATAACAGTGTTTAGGAACTTTCAAGCAGTAATCCATGACTTCCTGTTTCACTGGGGTATAAATATGAGGTGACACAGAGGCCATATTCTCGTATTCATACATCAACAAGGGAAAGATAGGAGAACACACAAATCAAATGAGGGAAAAGTTTGTTGAGCTTCAGGGAATGGCTTTAAAAAAATAGCTACTCACCTGAAAATGTCCATATCCACCGTTAGGGCAATACTTAAAAAGTTCAAAGCAACTGGAACTGTTACAAACTTGCCTGGAAGAGGACCCAAGTTTATTGTGCACCCACGCACAGTGAGGAGGATGGTAAGAGAGGCAAAAAAATCCCCAAGGATCACTGTTGGAGAAAAGTACAAGATGCTAGTGCTGGTTGCCGAAAAGCTCAATTTTCATTTAATCTGACCACAGAACACGGTTCCAATCAAAGTTCCAGTAGCCTTTAGCAAACTCCAGGTGCTTATGTTTGTGGTGAAATGACAGAAAAGGCTTTTTTCTGGCATGCCTTCCAAATAATTTGTTAGCATGTAGGTGATGTCTAATGGTAGTTTTGGAGACTTGATGACCCCAAGATGCTACAGAGGAAAGTAGCAGAAAATGTAGCTATTCGGCAACCAACACTCAAGGTGGGTTTGGCGTAAAAAGAAAAATAACCTGATTCCCACTGTTAAGTATGGTGCACCGTGGAGGTTCCATGATGTTGTTGGGTTGTTTTTCCTCCAAAGGCCCTGGGAACCTTGTTAGGGTACTTGGCATCATAAACTACCAGGACATTTTAAATCTGAATCTGGCTGCCTCTGCCAGGAAACAAAAACTGGGTCGTTGTTGGATCTTCCAGCAGGACAATGATCAAAAACATATGTCCAAATCAACACAAAAATGGTTAACTGAACACAAAATCAAGCTTCTGCCATGGCCATCTCAGTCCCCTGACCTAAACCCCATTGACAACCTGTGGGCTGAGTTGAAGAGCAGAGTGCACAAGAGAGGACCTAGGACTGATCTGGAGAGATTCTGTAAAGAAGAATGGTCTCAGATTCCTTGCTCTGTATTCTCCAACCTTATTAGATGTTATGGGAGAAAACTCAGTTTTCTTCAGGTATAAGATAAGTCAGGTTTCTTCTCCTGACTTATTTTTCTATAGAGTTCAATAGAAAAATGTGTCAGGAGAAACAACCCTTAAAGTGATCCATCCATATCTACTGCATATCTGGCATCAGAGTGATAGTTTGAGGCTTGTTTGAAACGTCAGACCCTTGATGACTTAAAACTATGTGCTCCATACTGTTCCAGTGTAATTTACAGCTAAATCTAGTCCCACCCCCCAATTCCCATAAAGATCCATTCAAATGCAGAGACATTTAGTATCGCTTGTAAGAGTACCAGAAAATAAGATATCAAGAGTCTTTTCATGTTGTTGGGTCACAGACATCAGGAAGTCATGGCATGCAAAGGATATGTGACCAAATATTTTAAAAATTATACTTTATTCTATATATAAATTCAGGGGTGCCAATAATTGTGGCCAACATGGTTTTGTTAAAAAATAATAATTTCTTGATGAGGGATTTTTTTCTCATAATAAATGAACGTCAATTAAAGGTTGGATTTTTTTCATTTTTTCAGTGTGAGATTAAGCTAATTCACCAAACAGTAATTTTTTTATAACCCTTTTTACTCATCTTTACCAGGGATACTAACAAATTTGAGCATGTCTGTATAATAAAAAAAATTCTGTATAGCATCTTCTATGTTGTTATAGTCTATGTCAGCGATGTCCATTTTTATGCAACATAATGAAAAGAAAGTTTCCCATTTGTAGAAAACAGATGTACAATTAGTACTATGTACTTTTTAAAATGTAGTTTTATCTACTTATACATTTAGTATAGATTACTATTCTCAGTGTTGTTGCCCTGTTTAGACCATTTTTGTTGAATTACTTTCCCTTGCTAAGGTATTTAGCAGGTCCTTTTGTATGGCAGGGTTTCCTGAGAAACATCAAATGAGAAATAACTCATCGGTGTGTAAATCTTTTTAATTTGTCATTGGCCCTGACTCAGAACGCAAGGTGTAAAGTGAGTTACAGACTTCTATTATGGAGTCGATAAGATCTTTTGTCTTTGTCCCAGGGCTAACCTCTATGGTGCAAGGGCAAGGAGGCAACACCTCTGTTAAACAGTGTCCGGAATATACATAATTAAAAAAAAACATCCTTTATAAAGGCAGCCAATGATCCGAATGCATTTGTTATAGACGCTGCATATTTGCATATCGTATCTGTGAATTTCTTCTTTTTTTTTTCATAACATATGCAATATTAGGCCAGAGCTGAATCCATATGTCAGACATATGCCTGGATTGTCTCCTGCTGGTGAGATCAGGAGCCACTGAGCACAGCCATAGCAACACTTTGGTGATTATAATTCCAATAGAAAGGTCGTTATTTATTGCTTTTCCCTCCGCTGTGGAGCAACGCGCTGATCCTCCAGTCGGCAGTAATAAAATAAACAAATGACAGTGGCCAACATCCCACCTTGAACTACTGAAAAGGTTATTTACATCTCTGAAACTTATAATCAGTCTGCGCTAGATCATTTAGGCCTGACAGGTCCTGCAAGCAGACATCAGATAACAAAAAAAAAGAAGGAAAAAAAAAAGAGACAGCCCCTCTTCCCTTGCGTTGCTACGCTCAGGGATGTTTTTGTGCATTCTGTTGTGATCAGTTCCTGGGGTCTGGAGTCCTCAGGAACATGACATTGTAATCTTGGCCATGTTTTATTTATGGACCTTACTGAAGCAGATAACGGCTGTTTTAACAAACAAAGATGATTGCTTCAGGGGCCTTTCCCTGGTCCTGAGGTAATTAAGACAAAGTAGCTCCCTGGGCCGGAGGTGGGGCTTAAGCAACCAGGCAGCTATTATTTCTTTTTAAAAAAAGGAAAGAAAGAAAAGGTTTGCTGGAGACTAGTAAAAAAAAAAAAGAAGAAGAAAAAAAAAAAGGTCCGATTCAAAAGGTCTTTTGTCATATTTTATCTTTACTTAAGCATGCAGCCATCACTGACTGGTATGAGTGCCGCATCTATTCAAACAGAAAACACAGAGGCCAGAAAGGAAAGGACTCCGAGTGAGATCACCAGGTGATGTGTGTATGGGGGTCGCCATGCCGCACATGTTGTCGGGATACCTGCCGAATTTGAGTTGATGCGGGTGATAAATGGCGGAGATAAGCGGGGGCTACCTTGCTGCTTTGGAAATAAAGGCAAAAGCTGTAAAAAAAAAAACTCGGTTCACATTGGCCTGCCTGTGCAACATAAACAATGAAAGGGGCTATCTGTTTATTAGAGGCCTCATGCACGGACATGTTTATTTGTAAACTGAGCAGACAATATGAAAGCTGGGCTGTACAAAGGCCTGAGACTGCCAGCTGGCTGACTGTGGGTATTTAGCCCCCCCTACCCCCGATGCCAGCCCCATAGCAGACTCAGACACACTCTCTCACACACACACACACACACACACAAACCCACAAGTAAACATACAGACACAAACACACCCCAAACTGAACGAAGGCAGGGGTTACCAGGAACAGTTTGAGTGCTCATAGCGCTCCTGTGACACTGTCTTCTCCTTCGCTCCTGCTGCCCCTGTCCACTTGTCTCCCCAGACTACACGCCCGGGACACAGGCAGCCTCGGGTCTCCCCACTGTCAAGGCACCGCCATCCAGCAGCGCCAACACCGAGAGCGGCAACCTATTTTCTCTCTGCCTCTCGGAGGGGGACGAGGGGATGCACCAACCAGCTTCCAGCCCCCTAGTGAGAAAACAAATTGGTCTCTGTTCCTGTTCACATCAATTGATGTTCTATTAGGACCAGATGGCCTTGATAGGCATAAACCTGTCTTGCAGAAAATACATACAACACGCAAATCTCTATTAATTTTCTTTCTTTTTTTTTTTTTTAATTTGGAAGAAAATTGCGACATTAGCTGATGGCAATCTACCGAAAAAAGTGATTACATTTTTTTCTTTTATTTTCCGTTCTACTTCTTCACTCTGATTTCCACAACACACTACAGTCCTTAAGATACAGCACTCTTTGGTTAATGTACACCTACACACACAATACAAAATCCGGTTTGTCATACATTTCTCTAGCTGAGCAGCTGTATTTAAAAGAGACCAGACCCATAATTTCAAAATAATATTCCAGGTAAATGAGATCTGAAGAAGGGTCGGCAACACTCAAGGCTGCCCTGGTACGTGACAGAATGACATGATAAACCTGAGCACTGTGAAATGATGCTAGGCTGCATCTCCAGTGTGACACGCCAAATCTCATGTGTTCCATTTGCTGCAGGACATATTGCATTTCAGCCTCTTTGTGCCTGCAAATGCATTGATGCACTGCGTGTCACTATCATGGTGCCATTTGTGTTGGCGGTATTATGTATCAGACTTCATTCCTGACCTTGCACCAGCAGAAATGCAAGCATTAACAATTTTTGGGGTGATACTTTCACTATACAGGCAGTGTTTTTTCTGGAGTGGTGGCCCGTAAAGCAGGTAGCCTGGGGACCGTAAATTTAGAAAATTACTAGGGGAAAAAAAAGTCGAAGTCGCATCTGACAATGGGAGGAAATCAATGAAATCAATGTCAGGAAGACGTAAAATTATGCCGATCTGGAAATAACAGTAGCTATTGATCTGATGATTGGCAATGAATGACTGATAGTGAAAACTAACACGGTAGTGGTGTATATTTTCTGTTACATGTAGACCTAATTAGTGATTTAAATAGATTTTTCTCATATGAAATTATCATTTAATCCCCCTAACATGATGTGAAGAAAGAAACTGTATGTTTACCTCCAATGCAATTGATTATTCAGATCATTGGCACACTGTAATTTTTGGGGTAATACTGCTATAAAAGGTGTCAAAATGGCAACACCCTGACAGGCTAAAAATGTTAGCTAGTAGCTCACAAGCTAGTTAAACAATGTGTTAAAATGGTAATGCAGCTAGCTAGTAGCAAGCAAAAAACTGCTCTATTCTCCATGAAGTTGACAAGTAGTTCAGTAGTTGAACTAATTTCTGCCCAGTTCTTCTGCTTTTCAATTCGAATGTGGTACAGATCCAAAGAAAAGTCAAAGTACCACTGATATTGCTTCCATAGCTCTAACAACATCGCTTCCTCTTCGCTACTCCACGCCCGCAACGTGCTGTTGGGATTCTTCGATGCCGTGTTTACCTCAAGCTGTTGTGATACTGAAAGCTCATTAGCCATTGAAGATTCCACGTGGAAATATTAGTCTTTGTGTATCACACACTACACAAGCCATGCCTAAAGGATACAACTTTGACTTAGGATAAAATCAAACCAGATTGATATTCTCGCAGACAGGTTAAGTTGGATCTGCTATTGAGCCTTAAGATCTTAAAGGGTAACTAACCCCACTGTTTCAGCCTCTCTCCACCCACAAAAGGTAGCGTTGAAATCTCTCCACCCGATTTCAACGCTACCTTGTTGAAATCGCCTCACAGCCTTACCACAACTATGAATTCAGATAAATGAGCCGCAAATAGTTGTTTAAATGTTTAATAGCCATCTCGTTAACTAGTGTTATTACCAAACTTTGATTAATGTCGCCGTTATGTTGTTTGAAGCTGTACTTGAACAAAGCAGGCTTAGCTAACAAGCTAGCATTTATGATAGGCCGTCATATGCATCGTCGAGAGGGGTGTTAATTTAGGTTGACAGCCATGTCAATTTAATTAAATTTATCCCTGATTTAGCCTGGCTACATCCTAGGACTAATACGATGGTCGTTTTTAATCCAGCATCAGCAGGGCAATGTTAGTAAAGCTGGAGGATTGCGTCTGGTGAGTTAGCAGCAGGTGGGTCTGCAAGCGGAGTGAAGCTCCGGCCAACTCGTCCGCTGACCTGCTAGCCTCTTGATATCTGGATGGTTTTTCATGGCACAAGACGGCATTTCATCAACTTTTCAACGTGTTCACTGGGGTAGGTTACGAGTAATGTAACGCATCTTGAGATGTGAAGTCTGTCCTCAGAAATATTACACACGTGAAAGCATTTGAAAACCATTTCATTATTATGCACAAGATAACTGGCATGCAAACTTCATAACTGTTAGCTAACCAGCTACAGTCAGCTATCGCGCTGTATGCTCATCATAGTTCAGTGGAGATGAGATTTCATTTGAGGCAAAAATGCGAAATAGGCCTCCTCATGTGATTGTACTGTGACATAACTATTTTAAAATCATGCCTCTCTTTTTTCTGTGTGGACCCAGGAAAAATGTAAAATGTGATTGCCTGCTTCTATTGATTACCATATTGTGAACTTTTGGTACCTATATTGCGCTGGAGCGACTCCGTTGACTTTCACAACGCTCCATTGGAAATACATGGCAGAGCTCATCGGTAATACTAAGTTGAACAGGGCTGAATGGAACCACGTGACCACGTTCCCTTTCTAGTTAGTATATAGTTCTGTGGTGGGGACGGAGGAGCTGCCATCGTCCTTTGCATAAATTAACGTAGCTACGTTGTACAAATTATTACGTATAACTCGGATCAAACTGTCAAACTAGACGTTGCACATCAAATATGAATCAAGATCCAGCGACTGCTTGGCCTATTTCTCACCTCAAATATCTTCAGAAACATATTTTAGTGGACTATTTAGGTGGAATAAGAGAGTTTATGAACAAGACGCAACGTTGTTCCGGTTTAAAAACATGGCGCCGAAACGAAAGTAACGTAGTGGGTCTAACTAATAAGGTGCTGGCTGTTTCCATTGTGGGTGATAACAATTATTCATATGATGTAGAGGTGCCTCCAATGAGGTACTCTGACATCACGACTGGGGTGAGGGCACTATGGGGAGCAGAAAGGAAATTTCAACCGTTAGGGGCAGCACAAAGATGCTTTTCTACCAGTTTCTCCTGAATTATGTGATTATTTCAGAATTGTTGAAATAACGGAATGGATGAATAAGTTTCATTATAAGGTAGGCATACATACACGTTTACAGCTAAAAAAAAAAGTGATCTAGGATGTAGTTACCCTTGGACTGGAAAATAGTGGCAAAAAATCCTGTAGTGTATGCTATAGGCATTACTCGAATAAATGGTCCTTGGGTTGCCACCTCAGTCCTGTTAAAATCGTGGACACCCAATCGATGACTAAGAATAAATAAATAGTGGTAATCATACAAAAAGATGAAACATACCTTTATGACTGTTTATGCGATAGCCTATTTGATGGGGAAATTGTTCCCAAAAGCATAACCTCCATTGAAAAGCGATAATTTTTTATGCTTATTATATCCTTTGTATTAATCTAGCCTGTTATTTATTTATTTTATTAATGTATGGACAGGATAAGGTATTAAAAACTTTATATTTCCACAGAGAACATTGGCCTCTTTTTGGCGCAACTCCATTGACTTACTGTAAGTTACACTGGGTTGGGCGGGGTTTCTTTTCGCTTGCAGTTGCAGTTCACTCTTTAGCCACTGGGAAAAAAGTATTCAAAATGGAGGCAGGTTGTTTTCACTTGGGATAGACAGACTCTAACTGTACAGTGAGCGCTATCTCCATGGAGAAAAAAGTAAAGATGGCGCTGAGAGGGAAAAACTAAAAAAAGGAAGACTTCAGGAGGATGCTGAAAAATGCAGCAAAATTACAGATACTTTCAAAGCCACCACTGCTACTTCAAGTATAGGTTAGTAAGATAATACCAACACAAAATAACTTGCTAGCTGTAACATTAGCCTGACTAAAAACCGAGGCTGGTTATCTGTAAGTGCTAGCCTATGTTTTGTTTGAAGAATAACATGCTCGTGCTCTATTAAAATCAGTTTTATATTAAATCTGTTTCTAGGATTGAATCCCTATGTGAAAACTATCTACCCCTTTCATAAGCTCTACCACATTGTCAAATAGTGGTATATTTTAAACTAAAACTGTCAAATTCAGTGTTACATGGATGTTGCTGCTAATGTCAGTCAAAGATCTGCGTCTGTTAATTGTTTTAATAACAATATTTTAATCATTTTGATCAATACAAATTTTATGTGTTTCCTAGATGTTGATCCCCGATTGAGTAGACATTGTCATATAATGTTATTATGCAAGTGAGTATCTCCCTTTTATTGTCAAATGTTTTTATTGTCACTGCATTAAAGCTCATGTCTTTGATTTAGATAAAATTATAGACTGAATATATATATATCAGTTTAAATCTGGTTTTCAGAGAAAATAAGGAAGAGGGCAAATAAATGGACGAAACCAGAAATGAAGATAGATATGTTGAAGTGCAAAAGTCAAGGGAAATGAAAAAAGGAGGTGGGAAAAGCTGAAAGATTACATAAATGGAAGAGAGAGAAAAATAAACATGTTGTTGGTGGCAAATTAATTCAATCATCATTTTATTAAACTTACAGTACATGCAGTACCTTGTATGTGCGCTGTTCTGACTGTTATGGAGTGCTGTTATGAATTAGGCTAAATGGAAAAGAGGCTGTTGACTGTTAAGCCTAAATGGATGTGTCGACCGTGTAATACAGAGCATAGACTAGTAGAGGCTATTTCAAAAAAAGGTGAGCATAAAAATAACACATTGGTACCACCTTTTCAATGTTTGGTCTTAATTGTTCTTAAGAGTCATGCAAATAATGTTGTTTTACTCATAATGTATTCAGTGGTCATTGCTCTCATAATCTCTATTGCTAGTCTATGGCAAGGTGACCTGGGTGGGTGTGAGACAGTCCGGCCGTGTATATAACCATGTGTTTGCCAATGCCTTTTTCAATAAGGTTTTAAGATGATAAACATGATTTAATGAGACTCTGAATTACAGAGTAATTAGTCAGTGTCCAGGAGCTTTACGCTCTGTATTCCATGGAAACGTATTGGCTCTTTTCCAAAGGGTATTTTGGGAAATATTACTCATTGCATTTTATACAAATTAAAAGTCTCATTTGCCCTCAGGTCCCGCTTTGTTTGAACTTTACATAAACGGCCCACGCTGTGCTTCAAGCAGTTCCATAGGTCTGTAAATATTCAACTCAACATTTCACTTTTAGTATATTTGAGCAAAAGAAAGGGAGTTTGCAACAGAGTATATTTTGTCTCAATTGCATTAAAGCACCCTACAATTACATCAAGTTTGCCTTGAGGTGTAAATCTGTAAACCTGCAGCTGACAGACTGTAAAACTGGGAGGAATCCGAAAATCCCTTTCTTGGAATCAGTTTCAATGTAAGGTTTCAAGGTTCCCAAGCTGTAATTATGACAAGCCACACAAATGTGATACTGTACAGATCTCATACCCAAACTTGCTTGTCTCACAGCAAACATAAAACGCTGTTGCGTCAATGCAAAATTGCAGTCCTGCAAGGTCTTTGTATCTTCGGTAATGGAGAAAAATGGCCCTGTTGTATTTTGCAAACTGTTTCTTTGTTTTAAAACTCCCATTCCACGAATCAGTGATGCTTCACTCCCGACTCGGGAGTTAGAGAAAGTCTGTAAAGGAGAAGGGACTGAAATGAGAGGAGAGAGTAAAACCACACCCTCAGCGAACAGGGTGTTTTCAGGGTTTGTGGTCCAGGCTCCGCACAGATCTCAGTTGACAAGGCTTGTTCTCCCCACTGCCTATATCCAGTTACTAATCACTGTCTAAGCGGTCAACGTCTCTGACCAGCTCACAATCAACGTATTCCAAATGAGCAAACTGAGACAGAATACAGGAGAATATCAGGAAAGTGCATGGTTGCATCCTAGAGAACTGAAAAATGAGAGATTACTTAAGAAATTGATACTGGATAATGAAAATTTATTTTAATTTTTTTGCTTGATTGGGGAGTTGGATGAAATTCAGAAATATGTCTTTTAAGGATTTGGTTTTTTAGTAAACGATGAAAGGTAATTTATGACCGCACAGTTCTAATGTTGTTGGGCCTTCCTTACACCGCCAGAGAACAAAGAAAGACTAAAATCAAGATTTAGAAGCACAAGAACAAAGAAGGAAGAACGATTGTGCCATAAGATTTTCTCTGTGGACCAGAGGGAATGGAGGAAGAAGCGATAGATTGAGCATAAAAGCATCAGAACTGTTCACATTGTTGTAAACAAGAGCGAGGGGTTTGATAAGAACTCAAGCAACAACAGGGATCAAATGAAGAGACCTGTGCAATGGAATATAATAAATGGGATGTGTTAGAAGACAAGCTGAGTAGCAGAATTTTGTATGAGATGACAATAACACATTTCCATGCCAGCCATATAGCCTACCAATAATCATTCTCATCTCACTACTTAGTATTTTCTGAAAATTCAAATCACTAGGTCCACTGGCTCGACACTAGCTCCTTGCTAACATGCTCGTGCTACAATTAAATTGTTGCCTGAACTGCCAGCTCAGTCAACTTTGTCAAGTGTTCTTACCTTTGACAAACAATTTAATTTTCTATTCATAATTTGGTAATCACTAAAATGTATGATTTATTAATTATTTTGCACTGAAACACGTGAAATGATTGGCATGATTGAGAATTTGAACCCAGGCATTTGTTTCCATTAACGGGAATAAGGTTTAAAACCATGTGCTAACTGGATAAAAAGATCATGATCCTCATAATCCATTTGGAGCCATTCTGTTACCATTTTAGCAACACTAAATGCATTTGTTGATATATAAACTCACATATATAGTGGTGTTTCTCCCCAGATGGTATTATGTGGGCAGAACATGATATGATTGGTTGATACTGTATAGTTACAAAAAAAAAATTCTACTCTAGCTGGCTCCCTCATGAATATTCATAATATGGAATTGTCGCATTTGCTACTTAGTTCCCCTCATGAATATTCATAACATGGGACTGTTGCTCAGTAATGGTTTTGATCCTTTGATTTTGCAAAGATGTTAGTACATGAATGCGATCTCCTTAGTGTTGGTTATTAATTTACTTCATTTATGACCTAAAGCATTGTGAATGCTGGATTTGTTGTACAGAACTGAGCACAGATTTATTTATTTATTAATTAAAAATATATATTGGTCCACTTATGATACAGTAAATACAATGAAATGCACATTGCTTCATTCGAGTGTTCATATGTGTTGTTTTTATTTTTTAAACATCCGCTCTGTAAGCAGACATGATACCCACACTAAGCATATTCCACAACAAAGGGAATGATAGATATACCATATATTGGCAGTGGTATATCAAGTAACAATATTACTGCCAGGGAACTCACAACACGGCTCAGCCCAGAAAGTTCATGTACTAGTTACACCAGAACAAAAACTCATGTTTTTTTTTTTAACGGGATAACTTCAAATCCAATTGAGAGTTGGCAAACTCGTCTATCCTAAATATGACAGCTGGTGAATATTCTATTCTATTTTATAGCTGTGCTCAGTTGCACTAAGTAATTATAAACAGGGAGCCATTTTATGAATAAACAAGGCCCGATATTGCTTAGTACCATGCACTTGAGTAAAATTATGAAATAATACAAAACAAATCTTGGTAACTAGAGCGCCCTGCAATGACGCAGCAGTCTGATAAAACCAGTGCTTCCTCACAGATTATCTAACTACTGTCTCTTGACTTCCCTCAACAATTACACTCTTCTTTATTACCATATTATGAATATACATGAAGAGGACCAGCTACTCTGAAACAACAAGCTGACACCAGTTCCTTCAAGGTACAACCAATAATGATCATCTGCCAACACAATACCCGAGAAATGCCTGCTGCTGGCAGAATATGCGCCGCATAAAGTATTGGCATTTTTTTTCATTCAAAATTCCTTTCTCCCATTCAAAAGCCAATTCAGCAGTTTTTTGAATGCTTTATACTTTCATAAATGTTAGTAGGCCAGCAAGTTCATTGGCGTCTTATGTCACAGATATATATGAGGTTACAATCTTCTTTTGAAAGAATTCAGTAAAAATAAAATAAAATTAATCAATAAAAAATATGCTTCTTTGTGACCACAGACCACACATGAAAAATATCTAAGGACCTGTAATGTGTGTAATACTGATAAACTTGTGTAATCTATAAACTGACCAATTGCTCATTAGATACATAGGGCCCTATCTTACACCCGGCGCTACGCGGCGCTAACCCAAACGCAAGTGTCTGCTATCTTACACCCGGCAGAGGGTTCATTATAGCGCCTAGCGCTCACATCATTTAAATAGCAAGTGATCTTGCGCCCATTGCAAGTGAACTAGGCAGGCTGGTCTTAAGATGAGGAGTAGCCAGGATAATTTTTGGCTGTTTTTTAATATTGTCTGTAAACATAATTTTATTAGTTTGCTGGAAAATAAGAGTGTTTGCAAGTTCAAAAATCTAAAAAACAAGCAATGAAATTCCGCCAATTCCGATGGTCCATTTAGCAACGCAGAGTTTGAAAAAATCCAAAGGATCCGTCATCCGTTGGCCAACGGAACCATCGGTCACAAGGGGGCGCACATCCGTAACTCTCCGTGAATCATCCTCCATTGGAATGAATGACTTCCGGTGTCCATCAATCCGATGATGCATTGAGTTGTGAACACGGCGTAAGGTTACATGTACAGACTATCCGCAATTATCTTGGATCAAGCTATGGCCTATATTTGCCAATAATTAATGTAATCTTCTGGGGGGACACTCTTCTGTTACGGGACAATGGCTATCCATAAAAAAACTTTGCTGATAACACCTATATAAAGCCTAATGCGCAAATTGTCATTTACACCTAATGCATGAATTTTCATTCAATGGAAAATGCACACACTGCAATAGACGGACATTTGAGTTCTGAAAATGCGCTTCAGATGTCATTACAATATAGCTCTGTTCATCTAGGCCTACAGCCTGTAAGTAAATAGTATGGTTTTGACTGAAAACAGTTCAAAGTCCAGTGTAGCCTATCCTGAGGCTACAGTCCCCAGGATTTGCTCTGCATAAGGTTTTTTAGATAGCCTACCGTTAAAAAACGGAGATGAATTAACTGAATCTTAACCTCATTCTTCATACTTCATATTTTTTTAATTACAGTGACCAGGTTTTCATCTTATTAAAATCCTGCTGATTTCACCTGTTATTTCACAACTGAACAAAACGATTTTAAAGAGAACTACCCAGCTAACAAAATTAAGTCCCGAGGACGTCACCTGAACGTCTCGAAATGTCATCAGGACGTCGCCTTGACATCTTTTTGTAGGGTTTTCTAAATGTTACGTGGACGTCACAGAGAACATTCCTGGGATGTTCTAGTAACGTCTCCCAGACATTAATTTCATGAAGTAATATTGTAACCAGTAACGTCCCTGAATGTCCCATGAATGTTATGAGCACAATGTCATATCATAACCGGATAGGGACGTTGCTTGAAAGTCCCAGAAAAATATTTATTAAATGTCATATTGTAACCAAACAGTGACCTTCCTAGGACTTTAATAATGTTCTAGTAATGTTTTTAGGACATCCCCAGTGAACGTCATATCATAACTGGGGACTAAAAGGGGACATCCCTGGGATATTCACTGTTTGTAAGAGTCTAATTAGAAACAAAAACAAATTTGCAGCACATTACACAATTCATTTACTATACATTTTAATTCTCTGTATGTGTGCTTTAACTTCATGTAGGAGCAGGTCTGTTTCACCTGCTGTAAATTGCACTTTTCATGGTCTTCCCGGGAAAGTGGACTCGTTTTAAAGCGTTTGTCACATTTCCATAAGCAGGACATTATAAAACAAGGGAAAATATGTGTGAACCTATGAGTTGCCAACCTGACAGCTTTATTGTATTTAGTGTCATTCTTAAGGCAAAATAACGGTATTTATGTTATTAATCAATATTAGAATGCAGGTAATGAACTTCAAGAACTTCATGAGAACAGCCTCATGGAATTGATGCTTGACAATGCTTCCTTGCATAATCAAATTAAATTTGTTAAACAAGCAGGCTAATTTGGCGTTTTCTAAGGTGAGACGGAAGCCATTGGTAGCTTATTCTCAGCTGTTGCAGGTGCTTGTACCGAAATTTAACCACATACATTTTCTAAAATAACAGCACTGTCGGGAATTACCGGGAACCAATGCCGGTGATAAACCCTAATGTTAAAGATTTTTACAGTGTATATCAAAACGCGTCATAATGGTTAATCATACTATTGATCCATATAGCCTATTTCTTGCTCACACTACACACGCACAAGCATATCTGTTTCGCCATCATATACGCAATCCGCCAAGGTGGAAAAGCAGGCTTTTAACGGGAATAGGATATGACATTTTATTGCATCCTACGCCAAAGACACACCTATAATTAATGAAAAGGCTAGGTTCTGCCTATTAGCACCTTGCTCTTTACTTAGTGCTCAAATAATGCACCGTCTAACTAGCAAAAGTGGACTTGGACATGCCCTAAATGCACTTGCGCTTAGCGTTTTAGACGATGCGCCAAGATCGTCAAGAGCCCATAAACTCTTTTGTTCCTGTCAGTCTCCAGAAAAGCCTGGCTGTCTCTGTAATCTGCAGTAGGTGTATGCATAAACCATGATATGATATCAGTTGAGAGATAAAAACCATTGAAAGACTGTTTAATGTTAACAGTGTTTGCTTTTGTAAAAACAAACCTCTTTGGATTTATTCAATAACGACTGGAGCCGATTTCTTTGTTCACATCACTTGATACCTTTGCCTGATAATATACCACCATGCAATCGACAATAATACATTTAACACTTTATTTGATGCTTGATGACTGATACATTCTTGCAGCTCTTTCAGATAATTGGTTAGTACACTAACGTTTTTTTGGGTGAGGTTGATACATTTTGGGAATATGGAATTGGGTGGAGGTTCAAGCAACACGTAAAAGAGACCACCTATTTAGGAGTACAGCTAGAGTGAATACATACAGGGAAAGTTTTCCATGCATAAGAGGATAAAAAATCCATTCTGGAGGGGATCTTCAACGGGAAAACAGGATGCCCATAGAGGAGTGCGATCACAGCGTGGCATTTACCATTGGGTTTCTAGACGGGCTCCTTTGAAGAATAGTTGACCCCGAAGGGCATAGCGTGATAATAGATCAACCACGCCAGTGACAGGCATAAAGACATATTTAGAAGTTGATATCTCTGGGAAATGCAGGTTCATTAATCAGAGCAAAAAACATGAATGTTAAAAAAATGACACTTTTTCTCAAAATGTGAATGTAAGACTCTTTGCATGGTATATATGGTGTCCTTTATGCACTGCTTGGCCATTGTTTGGAGCTGTAAATGTGGTGAAGTTTTAAACATATGCGTTGCTCCTTATATGCTCTATGGTGATATTTTAGTTTAGATCTTTGATTTGGTGTAAAACGAGAGTGGGTACAGAGAAGATACTATAAAGATATGGTTCCCAACCATGTTCCTGGAGATCTACTGTCCTGTAGGTTTTCTTTCCAACCCTAACAAAGCACACCTCATTCAACAGCTAGAGATCTCGTTGAGCTGCTAATTAGTAGAATCAGGTGTGCTAAAATATGGTTGAAATGAAAACTTACAGACCGTAGATCTTCAGGAACAGGGCTGGAAACAACTGCATTAATAGAACTGGGGCAAGTCCTTGAAAAAAAACTGAATTGAGCAATGGGCTCTTCTTGCCCTGAGGACTTCCTGCACAGATATCAATCTGGTCAGGTTGAACTTGACCACGGTTTCCTTTTGGTAGAGGAAATGAGTGTAATTGGCTAGACCGTGAAGCTCTTTATGAGACGGACACGTGTTGTTCTCATGGGACACGTGTTCGGCTGGGCACAAAGGGGTTAAGGCAGACATTCGGCTGAGCTGCTCTGACCTGTTCCAAGGGTTTACATACCTTGCAGTGCCAGCCACCTAGCCTGAGGGCCAGCGAGGAGTGAAACCTTAGATCTCGCGCTCGCAATTGAAAAGGCCTGGCATTGCTTTTGTTATTGTCCTCAGCCTGTCCTCGTTGCCAAGTCTTTCAGTGCCGAGACTGCACCTCCTCCAAATACCACCCCCTCGCCACACCCCCCCCCCCTCCCTTTTTACTCCCAGAGAAAAGTGGAGCCCTTTTACATTTTAATGTGACCTTAGATGAGGCTTTACAAAAGGAGTATGAGGGAGAGAGGAAGAGAGAGCGAGAGAGAGAAACAGAGAGAAAGAGAGAAAGAGAGAGGTAAAGAGAGAGAACGAGAGAGAGAAAGAAAGAGAGAGAGAGAGAGAGAGAGAGAGAGATAGAGAGAGAGAGAGATAGAGAGAGAGAGAGAGAGAGAGAGAGAGAGAGGGGTGCTCCTGAACAAGGTTCAGACTAATCGTGTGGTGTTCACCTCCTCTTCCATGTGCCAAAAAGAGATGATGAAAGTGTCTTGGGGTATGGAGGAGGGGTGGGATGTCGAAGAGGTTGGTGGTGGTGGGGGTGGGTTGTGTCTTTCCATCTCCCGATTAACTGTGATAAGCAAAACACTTTCCTTGCCGGGCTGAATCCAACAAACATGTCCCTATATGTATATATTTTGTTTAATGATAAACATCTTTTGCTTTCATTGTCTGAGCTGTGAATTAACATTACATATATATATATATTTATTTTTTTTCTCCATCGCTTGCATATGTGTCTGAGAGATAAGCTGACCTTTTGGAAATCTCAGTCCACAATCAGATTGAATAGTTATTGCAATATTCCCATGCAGCGAGATTAAATGAAAGGGCAGTTTGTGAGTCTGTTGTGGTATTTGTACATAGTGTTCATACTATCAAAGGGAGAGGTCTGTCTTTTTTGTTCGGCGCTCTGCATGCCATTTTGTCTGGTCACAACCACATTCCAACAGAACAAGACCAGACAGCGATACCTTGATTTAATAGAGACTTTCATTTTTAAAGGGAAAATATTTCGTAGACACGTTGGAGAATGACTATTTTCTCTAAAATGTAAACCAACTCCACTCTTAACAAGAGAAAAATGCCTTCTAGTATTACACAGGTAACAGTAAACAAAATATCAATGCTTTGTAAATCTCCTTCATTTGAATGCATGCCTCAGTGTGGATGGGAATATTTAGAGACAAAATGTCAAACGTGGAGCAACGTTGCACTCTGAAATATGTCTTATTTGAGGAAAAAATGCAGATCAAAATGTCTTACCTATGCACAAAGCAGTGCATTCCATTCTTGGAAACGACAAGAAGGGACACACAATAGTGCCTCACAACGTTACAAATGATCTGTTTACATACCAGGCCTTTGAGGGGTTAAATTAAACTATGTGCTATTCACGAGTGGTCAGAGGCCTGAGCAAATCGGAGCCATCCTAGTCATTATATTTAAAATAGGCCTTGGAGGGGTCAAACCAGCTGAGATATTGGAACTAAGGTGTACTCAAGCGTGCCATTAGTCTTCATAATAAAACACATCTCATGTCTGCAACCGGTTCTATTAATATTCACTCCCCACGACCCGCTGTTGTGATTTCCCTTAGTCAGACTGTCCCAGAACACCCAAACTGAAAGTCTGCCACTGATAATTAGAGTGATATATAGGCTTGTGCTTTTTTCCTTGAAGGGTGAATCTACCTTGGAGTCATTATAATGGTTGGAATTGGACACATGCTTGTCCCTGTAAAATGTTTCGTTTTCTTATTTGATTTGAACTATAATTATGTCATAAAGGCAAACAAGCCGTGAAACTGTACTGCACCACTGGAATCCGCTTTCATCGAGTGCGGACTAGTTTAATTACAACCTTCTTGATAACGGATCCTTCATTGTATCTCCTATTGCCCTCGGAATGTGAGCGGGGATTGCTGGTTTAAAGGCATCATATTCAGTTTGGCATGGGAATAAAAGTGTAAAAAGTTGTTGATGGTGCTGTGTAATTTTCAGTCTGGTTATGTTTCCTAAAATTAATCCACTAGGATTCAGGATATCCATAACCCTCCATATTTTGAAGATCGATTTAGACTGTGGCAGATCAAATGAAATCAGTTTTGAATGATAATACAGATGGAACTATTGTATTTGAAACTTTTCCAATGGTAGACTTCCTTTTGTGAATACAGCTTTAAACTAAACTCTTGTAGGCCACTATTATGGGGAGGCCAAATAATTATTTGTAATTACATTTTTTTAGTAATCTTACAGAAGCAGAAGACAATCTAACTGGCAGATCTACATGAGAAATCCTCATAAAAAAATAAATATAGAATATTATAAAATGAATGGCCTTGATGAAGACCCTGAGCTAAGGTTGACAATTTCCAAGAAAGTCACAGTTAATTCTGATTTTAATACTTTTATTATTGAAAACCTCAATATATCTAAAAGAATGCATGTGCAGCTAACGTTAGACAAAATGTTAAAAAAAACATACAAAAAAATCATCATGCAGTGTTTAACAGAAAAATAAAAACTTTTACCTTTAATAAAGTTTGCAAGCTATGGCCTGAGCCTATTCTTCCTAATATCAGAATATGAAAGAAGCAAATCCTGCTAGTTTAGTGTCTCAGCATCAGGAAAGAAGGCTTTACTCACAAAGTGCTCCGATCTGAAAAACTGAAGAGAGACTGTGGGGTTGAAAATTACTAGATATTTCCAGGACTGTTCATCCTCTCAAGACCCTGGCAGAGAAAAACAGTTCAAGTATTTACATTTTTTTGACATAATATACAAGCGTCTTAGATGAAAAAAGACACGTGGCAGTGAAATTATTTTCAAAAACATTATTTATTTTATTATTATTGAGTGCCTCTTGTAGGGTAGGTTTCAGCATAGTACAACATACTGTATATGGTTCTTGAGATTAAGACCAGAGACGCATATCTCCTACAGAGGACACAATAAGTTATCGGGTTTTAAGAGGATTTATAAGAATTCCGAAAAATTCAGTATGTATATGTACTTGTACTGATTGTACATTGTACTAATTTGAATTAAGACACAGCAGTGCGGGCAATATGAATTCTAAGCATTACCATGTTTTAAAGAAGGAGTAGTAGTGTAAATAATACATTAGTTCCACTTTCTCCATGAACGGGGAGGGCCTTGTGGGTGGAATGTTGACGAAGGGTCCTGCAGGATGCGTTTAACGCTTCTCACACCGTTTCTCGAGTGTGAAGATGTTATCAGCACTTTTTTATAAGCAATTAATTGTTTGTTCATCCTGTCTGAGACATCATCTGGCAAAGAACGGACCGCGTTTAACATTTAAGTTAAGTTTTAAGTATCTTTACAGTGAGATGAATTAAGTGTTTGCTTGGTTCTGTAGTCATTGTGCTGATGACTACATAATCCATAATCCCATTACGTATTCAGTGCTTTTTTTCCCACTCCAGTGGCATGGAACCCAATGCAAAATGAGGGCATTGAAAGGTGTGTGCCATAGTGTATCGTAAACATAAATACAAATCATGAAAACTCAAGATGTCCCAAAAAGCACGAGCATACTTTCATTAATATTAAGGGATGGTATATTGTAAATTATGTATTAAATGCAGTGTGTGATCTGGGAATTTGTCAGTAAAAACATAGGCTGGAAAATAGTAATATTGTAAAATTAATAAATAAACTGTAAGAAAGGATCCTATTTTGGCCTTATTCTATTTGTCTGCAATGCTCTTGAGTGAATAAGGAAATGCAATGAAGTGTCGGTTTCACATTTACGGTTCATTACTCCGTAACACTCTGAGCTGAATAATTTGCATGCCTGTATTTTGAACTACTTTACCATGTATGTGCTAATGTTGGGACTTAGCAATACACTATTTAAAACTGTGGCGATTTCTCTCAAGTCCCACATTCAAATGACTACATTGAAGTAGTGGCAAGTGCTACCCTGAAGCCATGCTTCCTCCAGACAAATCCACATGAGGCACAGAAAATGGCTCACAATGTAGCTCAGGAGATGGGAAGACGGAATGATAAATTATCTTTCACTAAGTAGGAAATAGTTTTGTGCAAAAATATTTTTCCGCTGTTATGTTTTACTTTTTTTCATGGCATCAATATACATAAATAATGCACCACTAAAGTGCTCATTTGAATATATTTGGGATTTTGTTAAATAGAATGCAATTGGAACCCTTAAATTGATTTCAAGGAATATCCCAAGAAAGACATACACTAATCCTATGAAACAACAAGTATCCCTTATACATTCAGCAGTCCTGTTCATGGTGATTATAATGCTTAATAGCCTCCCACATTTGCAAGTCTCCAATGATTAATTTGCTCATGACAACGCATAGCTTCAGTGGTGTGTTATACTGTATTTACGCATACAGTACTTTTTCGGGGTCCACAAATGAAATATCATCAGCATGTCAGACTCGATAAAGCACTCATTAAGTGTGGGACGTGCATGTCCGGGTATTTAAAAAAAGGATAAAGACAAGGCGCGGGATTTAGAGGTGCGGAACGCAACGTGCTAGCCAGGGAAGCCTCTCCTGCGCGCCGCCTCGCGCGCTTTCTCAAATGAAAGGCTGCGAGAGAGAATCGGGAGGAGAAAGAGGAGGAGGGGAGGAGGTGTAAAGAAAAGAATACGGGGGCCGTCTGTGCACCGACCCCTCGAATTCCCAGGCAGGGTTTGATGTCGGAAAAGAAGGAAACGTAAGGGGGTGGGGGGATGACCATAAGGGTCTCCATACGGCCAACTCTTTTGTGTGCGAGAGACCAGGGTCCTTCATCATCTCTTCACCTGCGTTATGACAGATGGATGGAGTGGGGCCTGCACCAGCGTTAATTGCCCTTTTTTTGCTTTGTAGTGCAGTGGTCCTCAGGTTCAGAAGGCCTCCTCTAATTAAAGTGCTTTGAGTGAGAGAGCCGGGCATCTGGTCGCTGCCATTTCCATTCTCGCTCGGAAAATAGAGCGGGGAGACAATGATAGCCAATTATCTAATTTATTAAAAAGGAGGCCTTTACGAGTAATCATCCCCGCAGATTGGAGGTTGTCGGCTGTGCTCGCTTAGCTCAAGCGCGGTGCCGGGTAACATATGACACGGGTCTAGGCTCGCGGTTCGGCTTTCCGTGGGAAAAAGAGAAAGAAAGAAACATCGCAGCATGAAAATGCTACCCGTTTTTCCGTGACTGTCAGCAAGACTGCCCTACTGAAAAGAGGAAAGGCGAGTGAGCAATATCTAACGTTACCTACACATGATAGACATTTTTACCATTCAATGCATCGTGCTCCTGGGCGAAAGGCAAGCGCTGCATTAAGGTGAACACAATAAGCATGGACGGCAGGTAAAAATGATAAATATCAACAGGAAGAGTTCACACGGTACTGCTACCACCACGTTGGCGGGAAGTTCATCACCATCTTTAAAAGCCACGGTGAAGAGGTTTTGCATGAACAGATGTTACCGTGTGGACCTCTATGTTGTTCTGCTTCAGTGCAGCCTAAATATTTTCTCCGATTCATAATTATGTATCAAAATCTATTGCAAGAGCTCTATGGGGTAAGAATTACAGTAAAACCTGTCAGTAATTACATGAAGCAAACTAATTTCTTCTGGCTTTTTGGAAATATTCTAGAAGAGTATAAGACACCATTCAAGGGTTTTGGATGCTTCCTGGCATTAAAGAAAAAAGAACAAGGATAATAACAAGAAAATAAGTATTATAGTCTTATAATATTAAAAGTAATGAATAATTTCTTCTTACTGCTATAATGAACAGGGCAATGTTAATCTCATTTAAAGGGATAGTATGCACTGCTCCAATTCTGAAAAGAGAAAGTGAAAATCCAAAAATGATTAATATTTTGTTTACACAAAATGGATGCAAGCACACACACACATACACACACACACACACGCACACATGCACACTGCTCTACATGTAAAAAAAAATTCTCCACTTTTCGCTCTGCAGGAAGTGCAACACTGTTTGTTTTTCCTGTGTAAATCGTCCACGATGATGACAAACAACAACAAACACGAAAAGACACGAGCAATCAATCAATCAATAAATTAGTAGGACAAACTATACAGAGTGGAACAGGGTCAGATGGATATGAAAATGGGAATGAATTATATGATGAAGCCCGGAGTGAGTCCAATAGTGCACTAACAAGGTGCATGGTAATTTGCTTAATAGCACATCGCGTGGCAGAGCACGGAGCAGAGGCGGATGTCACTTTGAAGAGATGAGCTCCTGTGACCCTTTGATAAATTGACATTCAGCCCGAAACGGGCTAAAAAAAAACAAACAAAAAAAAACAGGCATGTCCATTCCAGTCTTGTGGAGAGCAATCGTCTTAATGGACAAGGGCTGCTCTCTAAGTTCCTGCTTGTCAGGCCAAGTGTGATCTGCACAGTGGTCATGCATGTGTTTGGGGTAGACTGAATCGGCAGGCACTGCCATGGCCACTGGGCAGGGAGCATGATAAATAATGCCGCTGAATTTTCTAAATCAGTTATCCGTTAATGATTTTTCATTTTACGTGGCTTTGCGATTGTACATTTTCACAATACCGGAGAATGGGAGAGGCGGACTGTGGAGAGAGGGCTCTGATGCTGCCTGAACAAATCATACATGCTTCTTTAACTGTGCAGACATTTATAAATCCTTGTCAACAACTGGCACAATGGATTGTGGTTCGGATTTTGGACTCGTTATGTGAGGGTTAGGGGGTTGAACGCTGGGTAAATCCTGTTATAACCTTGAGCCAAGGAATTTTGGAACCGGCCCCTCGACTAAAAAGCGAGCAGTATGATTTGATTCCAGCAGGGTGCTGCAAGCATTGCTTGAATGCATTGCAAATCAAATCCAGTGACACCAAATATGTATATAAATACTCAACATTCACATATCTGTCAGAGGTGATGCATAGAAATTCTCTATTCAAGACAAGTAGGTAAACATTAACAAACAAAAATGTATTGAATTGTACGGAACACAACCAAGGACACATGGAACACTTTTACCCCCTCCAATGCAATTTCCTGTAAGTTACCATCGCCATTGGCTGTCATTTCTGTTCTAATCAGGCTTCTACAAGGACTTTTAATGTTTTTTTGAACAGAGGATTGTTCATGTGTGCTCAGTTGCAGAAAATCAAATAGAAATTTAAATATGACTGCACTGCTTCTTAATTCATTTTATGGCTAATGTACAGAATTTGAAATAAAAAACATACTTATTTGCATAAAATGTATACTGCAGCTTTGCCATTTTTAACGGGTAAACCACCTCTTGTCAAAAGCAATACAACAATAGAAATAGAAAGCAAATAATTATTTTTTTCAGTTTGGTAAGACTGTTGAGTAAAACTCTACTTCTCAGTGTGATGTCACACCTGGCTTGATATGGAATGCGGACCAGTATCACGTGTCAGTATTGACTATGGCCGGCAGCCCCACACACAGTGCTATGAAATTGATTTACATTTTTCCCAAGGAGGGAGGGTTTTGGTTGCCAGTATATCTCCTATTTATTTCCACATGTATGACTTTGCTGGCTGATAGATAGGCTGCCTAAAGTCTGCCTGCACTGGGTATAGTCATCGTATATCATGACTGTGCACCTGAGCCAGTGGACTGTAAAGCAAAAGGATGCACTCCTTTTGTGTTTCGGAAGAAAACGTATGCCATTCCACACTCTCCTGAATTCACGGATGACGTGAGGGGATGTGGTGGGTCTACTAATTCAGGCGAGCATTCCAAATGGATAGGGGAGGAAATTGAAATTTGGGATGAAAACGGGAATACCGAAAAGACCAAAGAAGCATATCTGTTTGGAGGCTACAAAGCCTGACCATTGACCTTGCAGTTACAAAAATGCGTCTTCTGCATATTGTTACGGTGTTTTCATGTTGCTAGGTTCAATTAAAAAGTTAATTGATATTAATGATAACTCAATTTGACAAAAGACACAAGAATAAATTAACTTCAAACTATTATTTAGAAAATACTACAAAGAAGACGTTATTCAACTACATATAGATAAATAAATAAATAAAAAAAAAAAATAAATATCCCCATGGGAGGGGGAGGGGGGACTGATTGATGTCCATGAGGGGACGTCTCTAATGGAGCCTGCTTGACAGTGATTGTGAAAGCCCATTTAACAACTGATGTTTTGTTATGATTGGACTTGTCATTCTTCCTTTACTGATTAAAAAGAGAGGGGGGAAAAACTAAATGTGCTTCACGTCCTTTGTGCATTTTTATTTTTTTTTGCCTCAGCAAAAGCGATGGGTGCATATTATTTTGTCAATCCCGAGGAAACTGTGACATTCAGGGGGACGCCAAGACAAGCTCTGCCCTTTTCCCTGTCACAAAAGTGACTTTACCAAGAAGTTTGTTTGAAAGGTCTTTTTTATAATGGCAGGTCCAAGAAAGATCACGTTTTGTTATCTGTAGATGTTCTCTTTTGCCAGTGTTAAAAACCACAATAAACACTGACGACTGTATGCACTGTGTGCACCCTTAAATATTGAATTATGCCCCATAATACTTCATAATATTTAAAGTAAGCTTTACTTACAGTTCTCAAATTCGTATGATATCACGCGTCATGACAAAAGATGCCTGTCATGCTGTCGTGATCAGTGCTATGCAGTTGTCATAACCTATTTGGCACATTTGAGATGTGTCATGGGAATAAAGCGAGATGTTATCTTCATTTGACAATGGAATATTTTGTTTGTGCATATTCTGCACAATCAGTACAAACTGATTTGTATTTTTTATGAAAATAATGATTATGATGAAGATTCTTCTTCTTCTTCTTCTTCTCCTTGTCCTTCTTCTTATTCTTCTTCTTCTTCTTCTTCTTCTTCTTCTTCTTCTTATTCTTCTTCTTCTTCTTGTCCTTGTCCTTGTCTGTTTTGGACAAAGTTGAGTGATTCTGAAATTCTGAAGGTAGTGAGTAGTTCAGTACTCTGTTGAGAGGCCGGTGAGTTTGGGGTATGAGGAACTAGCGGAGTAGGAACTAACCAGACGTTGCAGCTTGGCGGGATGCGGCAGGTGTGTAAGCAGTGATGATTGATTGATGGTGAAGAGTCATGACCTGGATTGTCAGGTAGACTACCAGAGGCGTGTGCAGGATAGTGTACTCCATACTCAAAGTGTTTTATTTTCATATGGCACCACTGCCTGGAGGGGGCTAGCGTGCCATGCTAGGGCTACTCATTACATTACATTACATTACAGTCATTTAGCAGACACTTTTATCCAAAGCGACTTGTTATAGGAAAATGCTACGCTTCATTTGCAAATCAACCGTGTCAGACAGTTTCTCCTTTTCACTGGACTTTAAAATAAAAAGTACACAGTATCTGGTTTAGCAAGATTATCTAGGCAAATATAGTTGAATTGCAAATGTTATCTAACTACCTAGCCCTTTTCATCTTGACAAAGTTGCCAAATCTAGTTAATTACTAAATAAATTGTTAAAATTGGACAGAAAACTAACCTGGTTGATTTGCAAATTTTTTATTAAATGACACAGTGAGCATTGGTAATTTTTAGTGGGATTAAAAAAAATTGGTCGGAAATGTTCTCATAAATGCATATTAACATTTTCAGCTATCTACTGAATGTGTGCATATCCTATCCAACCTGATGCACATATGTGAGTATCCAGTGTGTTTGTCTGTGTGTCTTGTGCTTGTCTGTTTGTGTGTGTGTGTGTGTGTGTGTGTGTGTGTGCGCGTATGTCTAGCAAGTCTGGCTTGAATTTCATGGGTTTTAAAAATGTTGCTGTCCTGGTCAGTTGCGGAATAACCTATACCATCAGTGGCCCTATTCCACCAACCATATGTTGAAGGGGGCTACAGTATGTGTGAACCCTCTTTTATTTGAGCTTCACCTTTCTGCAGCATGGTCGATAGTTTGCACAAAGGGTGGCGGGAAAGGTTCAGTGTGACATAACATGTGTAATAGCGGAGTCATTTGTATGTACTCATTGTCTTTAATGTAAAGACATTTATGAAAAATTATGAAATATTATCAATATTTGACAAAAATAATTTGATGAATGACCTCCAAGAGTAAAAGACCAACATACACGCAGAGGACTAAAACATTGACAGAATGACAGGTGTGTGTGTGTGTGTGTGTGTGTGTGTGTGTGTGTGTGTGCGTGTGTGTGTGTTTGCGCGCGTGCGTGTGTCTTCAGGCCTGTCATGTGTAGTCTGCAGAGATTCGCTCTACAGGGGATGCTCTTGTTATCGGCCGGCACTTTTGTTCCCTGCCAGCACTTACAGACTCCCATTCAAACAGACGCAGGCGGACAATTGTGATAGGCGCCTTACATATTTCTTTTTATTAATTCACAACTGCATAAACTGAGAAATCAGATCCTATTATAAAGCACCTGAGGCTATTTTCAGAAAAGTTATCACTTTTGCTTAATTTACACATTTATGTGTCTCATTTGCGCTAGGCACTTTTGGTAATTTCAGATTTTTTGGGGACAAAAAAATACTTGAGGAAAATCTAAGAGAATGTGCTCAGGTGGGTGTGCTCTATCAATCAAATGTCAAGTCAATGCCCATTACAAGAGCTATCGGTGCAGTGTATCCAACCAAATACTTATTATAACTTAACCATCTGAGGTGGCGTTTAAGCTTGGAGTTGCATTACAACAATTTCTTAACTTTTTTTAGACAATGATTTACACCTCTCACGTTCTGAAACTCCAGAACAATTCCAGGAACAACATTGTTTGGTGCAGTCAGGTTTTATTAGGCTTAGTTACAACTGCCAACTCAGGGATGTGAATCCTAAGCCAAGAGGACAGTGACTGCTCTACCTGGTTTTTACTGCTTGGTGCTCAGTAGCTGCGTCTCATTCAAAGACAGCAGCACAGCGGTTCTACACGCCAATAAAATAATTATAAAAGTGATTAACTGGGACTCCTAATTAAAGATCAATGGGGTGTCTTTTTAAAGTGATTTGTTAAATGGATTAGTGGGTAGACCCTGTCCATAAACGGCATTGAGCAATGTCACGGAAACGGATGTAATTTCGATCACCCCTGTTATGCCTTAAACGCGTATTATCATCAACGGAGGGGTACAAAAAGGAACCTACACATTATTCCCAATGCACAAAGGCAACAGGCGAGAGAGAAGAACACGCTTCCCAAGGAGAGCTATGTCTTAAAATGCTGTCAGAGAGTGAACGCTTTGTCTTTGTAACCTAATCATCATTTGTAGAGGGGGGGAAAATGTTAAATTATGCCAGTCAATACTTGTTAGTCAGGCTTGGTAATACATTATGCAGGGTTTTGTGTTACAGTTAAGGCCAGGAATGTTTAAACTGCACATGTCATTTTAATGTACTGTTTTAATCATGGCAGGCGATGTTAAGAGCTTAGGCGAGCACATTTGTGATACATTTCTCGATATTTCAGAGATTCGCGCAGGGCACTAAGCCACAGAGAGCCCTTCTTTATTATTATTATTAGGCTTGGTATCAAACGTGCCGGGTGATATTCATCCCGTACTTTGTAGCCACCACAGGGCACATTTATATTTTCTTTTTAAAATTAAAAAGACAAATGCCATACGTGAGGCAATAAAAGACTTTGATGTGGAATGATTCGGGAGTCGCGTTGTATACTTTTTTCATCCTGTTATAAAACCTTTGTGTGGCGGCCCGGGCTCTGCCTGTGCAAAGGAGGCTGAATAAAAGGCGGATGAGACAGAAGTTGGATGTTAATGCTGAGATTGGCCAGAGATTACACCAGGTTCAGGGAGATTCAGGCATAAGATTTAAGTCTCAGCTTTCTTCACTGGTAACCATGCCAACTACGTTGGGAAACTATTTAATTGCTCCGCATTCCAAAAGAGGGACCTGCGAAAGTCAAAATGATCACCCGTTGCCAAAAACATGCTAAGCTTCTCATCAGTTTTCAAACTTTCAATGTGCATGTGACAAAATGCACTGCTCAGAGGATTTTGACCCAAAACTCATTTTCATATTTTTATTGTTCTCTAGCCTCTGACATTTTGATATTAAAATGTCTTGAACTGGAGTATTCAAAATTACTGTTTTGTTTAACAGCTGAACCCAAATCTCCTAGGGAAAAAAAAGGAGGAAAAAAGTTGCCGTACCCGAATGCTCAAAGCTGTTATGCTTTTTCAGTTAGAACTGACCAGAATTAATGCAAAGCAGAGAGCTGCACGGATACATATTTAAAATCTCCAAATTCCATTTCACTGCTACTAAGCCAGACCTATGTCACGCCATTGATGCAAGAGCCGAGACAACATTTTCACGATGGCCAAGGGGTTGTCCTGACCATTCCGTTTATGTAGAGAGATGGGGGGTTGTCCTGACCATGCCGTTTATGTAGAGAGGGGCCCCCAAAAGCGGGGGGAGGGGGGTTCACATGAATAGCAAAGCCCGTCCAGTTCTTTTTTTTCTTCATTTTCTCTTTTCATTTCTCTTTTTGAGAAAAAAAACAAAACTAAACAAAAACAAAATAGTGGTGGAGGTGGCTTGCCAGGGTATTATTTTACAGGCCTGTGTTTAGCTGACAAGGGGTCCACGCTCTCTTTTTCTCCTCCATCAAAAAGCCAGGCAACAGATGTCAAGCTTTAGAATTTTTTCACAGAAAGTGACCTCCGGGGTCAGGGCCTATACATCCTACCCCGGCCTCAAGCTGTGCTCGAGCGCAGTCTGTGTGGAGAGTTTCCCTGGGCAGGAGGGCCAGAGCGTCCAACGATACCAGGGCTACTGCGCTCAGGATGCGACTCAAATGATTCCATCCCTCCGCACATCTTCCCGGGGCTTGCCATGGTCTTGAGGAAGGGTGGTGCGGCCTTTTTTTTTTCTTCCCCAGGGCAGCGGCATAAAAACGTTTTTTTTTCTTCACGGAAAAGGAACATCAATAGGGGGGGGGGAATTAGTAGAACGGAGTCAGGGTTTGAGGGAGAATTAATGAACTTTCAGTTGCACTTCTTATCCCTGTATTGACAGCAGGTCCTTTGAGAGGAGGGATGTCAGTAAGGGGGGGGTTGTTTCTGAGAAAAAGAGTTTTCTGATAAAAGGTCTTAGGTTGAAGACCGAGAAGAGCAGCCATAGAACAAGGCACACATTTTAACACTCAACAACAACAAAAAACAACAACAGAAAAACAAACAAAAAAATCTATTAATGACCGACTGCTCCTGACCTTGTTTTAGTAAAACACCATCATAAGAAGAAACTAACCGTAACAGAGCAACCGGGCTAAGGATCCTGGGAGCTGAAGGTGATTGACTTCCATGCTCATGAGTTGTAAGTAAAGGTTGTGGGGAGCGTTTCTCTCATTGGATATGGACTGATTTACAGCATTTGCTGAACTGTGCTGAACCGGAACAGCTTTTTTTTCCACTGCAGGGACTTTCTCTTCAGTTTTCAAGAACAAGGATTATCTTCAAGTAATAACTAAAAAAAAAAAAATATATATATATATACTGTATATATAAATATATATATGTCATGACAAATATCACAGGAAATCTAATTGATTCTTAATGAAAAAATACAAACGTGTTTTTATTAATTCAGCATAAGTGATCTGTTTAATACCAACCACAGCAATCTCACTTCAGTTTTAATGAATTTAATCGTGATCCTGAGGGAATTCTGGTCAGATATTGGGCTTACCACGCAGTATTATTACATTCTGTTTTCTGCTTAATCTTCATTCCTTTTTCCATTATAAATATTTACCTGATACCTGATATTAGTGCGGAAACGACCATGTCAGTCCTCTGAACTTCAAGAAAAATCTTTTGTCGTAGTTTCAATTGGGGAACATGGAAAATATATTTCTCTTTATGCTTGTGAAGAGAAATAAATTCCCTGACCTCCTTTTAATTAAAAAAATACAGTGAAGGAGAGAAATGCTTTACATGTGTTGTGTGATCCCTTGCCCATTGCCACATATTAAGACTTTTTAAATGAATAAATTAATGTACGCTGGATCGAGGCAGCCAAATCCTCCTTTGTGATTACTCCATCGGTTTTGCTGGGTTTTTGTTGAGGCTTGTTGCAAAGAATTGAAATAGCTTTCTTTGGATTTCTCGCTCCCCCAACTCCTCCACCCCCTTTCAACACCCCCTCCCTTTTCCTTATTCATCATTTGTGAGGGGCGGTTGGGGAGGGGGGGGATCGGTTAGTCCCCCAAATAACAGCAGTCTCTCTTGGTGTAGTCTGTGCTCAGAAGTTAAACAGATTCTGCTAAACACTAATAATAAGGAAAAGTTTAAATAAGTGGTAAAATTTTAGCTCCAAAATGTATACTATTGTTGTAAATGTGTTACTGTAGATGAGGGAGCAGGATGCAAATCTTTGTACAAACTTGCAGAAAGTATAAGCAAAAGTGTAAACAAAGGTTGCCTTCAATGTAACACCTGACACACTTGGAAGTCCAAAATCGGAAATGATAAACAGAAAATATTGAAAAGTTATTTTCAATTTCTGCATGAATTAATGCAGGTTTACAAATATATAGTGAGTGTGTATCTGCACATACGTGCTCTTCTTGCAAACAAAATAAAAACAAAAACAAACACGCCAAAAACGAAAGGGAAGAGACTTCCCCCGTTTTGAGTCTCCTCCCTCATCTCCGTGACTGACAGATGTCACTGACGAATAAATGTGGCCACCGTACTTGCACCTTAACAAACCTCCTTGGCAAATTCAATTGCACACAGAAGAGGGGACGCAAGTGATTACCTGTTGTGGTGTTGCCGTGGCGCTGACGCCTTCCTGCGGTTGTGGCGGGGGCCTCAGACCAACTGCCGCAGAGCGGTGCGGAGCTGTCAACTTTGCCGGGTGGTTGTCAGTCAGCCACTGCCCCCGCTGCGGAATGCGCCCCATCCTGCATTAACATCCCGCTGGGATAATTCTTTCTTATCCTGCTTATTTCTCCCGCCATGGAGAAGGGATGCCACTGCATAGCTGTGCTTCATCTTCTTAATTGAGTCATTTATTCTATTTAA
The DNA here is from genome assembly GCA_022702515.1 of Ilyophis sp. 1 JC-2022. Taxonomy (NCBI): domain Eukaryota; kingdom Metazoa; phylum Chordata; class Actinopteri; order Anguilliformes; family Synaphobranchidae; genus Ilyophis; species Ilyophis sp. 1 JC-2022. The sequence continues at coordinate 41,756,933 of CM040406.1, forward strand.
ATGTGACGCTCTTTTGAAATGTACATGGGGAGGGTTGGGGGTTGCAGCCGTGGTGATGGTGGCAATGGGGGGAGGTGGTGCTGGGGCGGGGGGTGTTGGGGGGTGAGGGTGCTACCTGGGGCAGACTGACGAGGGTACCGTCAGTCTTAGAGGGTGCACTGGGGAGGCAGTGCCCTTATGCGGTAGTTGGGGGGTCACTCTCATTAGCTTGCGGTGATGGGAGCTGACGGACGTCAGTCCTTATGCACCAAGGTGAAAGTGATGTCCGGCTAATTATACGTCATCACGGAGACATTTTGCTTTAACAGTTCTGCCCGTGATGAGCTGACTGAAGAAAGTTAAAGATTCCATTTAAGAAGAAAAAGAAGGAAAAAAAAGAAAAAAAAGAAGTGTCTTTGGTCATAATGCCTAATCCTCCGCTGTGTTACTCAGCCTTCTTTTCCATGTGAAATTTCGCCTGGCGCTTCGAGTGAGACGCCCCGGTAAGCCTTAGTGTAGCGAAGGAGATGGCAGCGAAAATTTCTGCTTCAACAGTTTACCTTTTGTTATGCGTCTAAGATGCAGAATTATTCAAATCCCTCAGCCGGGGCCTTTGTATCTGTGGCTACGGTGCGAATGAAAGCGAGGCTTGGAGTCGGGTACCCCTGGAGGAGCGCGGGGAGAGTTAAATCAGACTACACAGTGCCACCTTGAAGCGGGAGCCATTTGTCCTGCGCGGGCCGGCGGGCATAGGCGCAGCTCTGCGCAGGGACCCGGAGGAAGAGGCGTCGCGGCTAAAATTCTCCCTCTAATGTGGCGTCGCTCCTCTCCTTACTGAGTCTGCATATGAAATCAAGAGGCCGCACTCCTTTCAAAGGACAGCTTTACATCCGCTAATAGGACGTGTGCAGCGTCCCTAGCCTTAGTGCTGTAGGTTTTTGTTGTCGCTAGAGTTGCGTGCAGAATTTGACAGAGATCAGCCCGTAATCTGAACGGTCGGATCTGGCTTCTTCGACTCTCGGGCTGTCCGTTTTAAATTAGACGAAAGGTTAAGCGCCGTTCTTCCTTAAAGCACCACAGGCCCGGCTGGGGGGGGCGGCTGTGCTCAGGAGCGGAGGCGGGGCGGGTTCGCAGGGTGGCAGTGGCAGTCCCCTCTCCTCCTCTCCCTGTGTCCAAAGTCAAAGTGGGCCTTGCAAGGACACCCCCACCCCCAATTCCCATGAGCAGGGCTAGCACTGCATGGGCAGCTGCCGCCATTGGTGTGTGAATGTGTGTGAATGGGCGAGTGAGAGGCCATTGTAAAGCGCTTTGGATAAAGGCGCTATATAAGTGCAGTCCATTTACCATTTACCATTTACCATTTACGTGTCTAAAGGCGCTCTAGAAGCCGGTATCCTCTGAACGGATGAGGAACGGAAAGGACCGTGGATTCTGCTGGCCCTTCGGCCTCGGCCACCCATAGGAGCGACAGAAAAGAAATCGCTCAGGCCTTGCTTGCTATGCGTTAGCTATCAGATCCCTATCTATCTCGGCCCTTTGTCTCTGCGTATCGGTAAACAGAGCGTGAATGCGTTTGGACAGCCAGAACCAGATGATCGGGTCAAAGGGGCCCGGATCACCAGATTGGATGATTCTGGGCCAACGTGAGCCCATTGCTCCTCGGGTACCTTGAACTCCCAACCTGCTGTCATGACAATGCGAGCTACATCCCAGTAACAGCCCGTACCAGGCGCCAGGCAAGCGAACAATGGAGTCTAAAGCTGGAAGCAAGAGGGTTATGTTTCTCAGAGGTTATCACGCTGGTTATCTTCCAGTTCTTAACATAATTACACATAATCGCCCTGTCTCGTAGAGCACGGAGCACGGTGCAGGGATGGAAGGCACGGATAAACACATGGTGTTTATACCGGACTATTCATAATGCTGTCTTTTTCTCGGAAATCGCTCCTGACACATATATGCCCCTAAAGCCAGGAGGTGTTACTGATGCTGCAGGAAAATGTAGGCTACAGTTCAGTGGTATAGAAGAGCGTGCCCCCGACGTCCGACCCCAGCTCTCAGCAAGACTGCATATGGCAGCGTCCGTGGCCATCTCCAGAGATTTGGCCTGGATAGAGGCGACTCTTAATGGTTGTGTAAAGGGCAGCAAATAGCTGGAATTGACAGTGAATGCCCTGGGAGGAAGGGGGGAAAAAATCTGAAGAGTGCCCAAAGTACGCTATGGCTAATGACACGAACGACTTTCCGCTCTGGGAGACAAGGCACTCCATTAATTAGGCACGGAGCTGATGTCATCGCGCCTTTCTTGTGGCGAGATTCGAAAAACTGGTGGGGATATTCCTCCTCCGGCGTTATCAGTGGAGGACAAGGTGCTGGCCACTTCAGAATTAGCGTCTGAGTGATTTGTGTTCTTCGGGTTTAATGAGGTTTATTTCTTTATTTATTTATCATGAGTCGCCCCCTTATGCTGTTGGAGAGCAAGGTTTGTGCGACCGCACTCTGACGAGGAACACTATTGAACAGAAGGCACCTGATCATAAAGGAAGTATGTAACGGTGGATTAAAATTGGACTGAGAGACATCTTTTCACTGTGTGATTGGTACGCATGAAACTTTTGTGTGAAGCTCCAGGTGAATCATTCTGTAATTTGAGCGTTTAACCTTTTCTAACCAGCCGTGTCTAACGTGGAGCACCGTACACTTGAACATTAACGGCAAAAAAAAGGACCATGATGCAATGTGAGCTTTTGAAAGGCGAAAATGGCCAACCTTGCCTCCCACTTAATAGTCACCACTCCCAAATGGAGAGGTCAATGGTAATTCCACCCACTTTTACATACCCAGCGTGAACAATGGCCCCTCCGCTCCGGCTCTCAGGCACCTTCGAGCTCTGCGAGTCCCTGGCCTCTCTGTCACTCTCTCTGTGCATCAAGGTCTCATATCCATTCTTCACTTACGCACTTATTCCCTCCTCTTGGCCTCTCCAAGCCATGACTGCCAGAATTAGGGAGCAATTAATGTCAGCGCTGATGGCAGTGGTTATGTTAAACTGACTTCTGTCTCCCAAATTTAAGCACATTTATTCCATTATTCATTAACTTAGGGGGCTAAAATTACTGTCAGATGAAGAAATCACTGTCAGGTGAAATGGCTGGGCTGTCCAGACTGTGGCTCAGGCTTGGTCGTATTCTCTTCCAAACCACTCCTTCCACTGTTCAAATAGACATGTGTTGGCTCATGTGTTGGATTAAAGCATGAAAATCCACATGCTCTCAACTATTTACATTAAAAAATAGTATAAATAATTTGTTACCACATATACTCTTTTTTTGGAAAGCCATGGACTGGGCATACCTTTTCAAAATGTCCTGTAGGAGTGGGCAGTTCCTTATGCTGTATGATTAGGCCTGCTGGCCTATTGTCTATTTTCAGGAGTCTCATTGAGACATTTTGGAGTACAGTATGTACACAGGTTTCTTGAATTAATTAATAGTTGAGATTAAGGCCGCCATAGAAGCAATGCCTAACTTATTGCAAATGAAAAAAATATGTGGATTAAATTAAATACTTTCATGACACTAAGCTTTCCTATACATTTCCAAAACATTTTGCACGTTCAATACATGCACTTTTAATTAGAATTTCATTCATACATTGTTTTTAGACCGCTTGCCAAACATACCCTATGGATCTAATGGCAGCAACAAGAAAACAGATGATTGTAGCATAAGTCCGGAGGTTGTACTCGTTTTCAAACCTATATTCATAGCCCTGAACATGAAGCTCTGTACCATGAGCAGCGCTCATTCTGAAATATTCCAGTCCAACTTGGTTTGGATGTCAGCACTGAGAGCTCCTATGGGTATAGTTTGGCTGCCGTTGTGTCCACTTTGTACGCATCTTGTGGCCAAATTTTACAAGCGCTGGTTAACAAAAAAGGAAAAAAAAAGGAAAAAAACGGATTTAATTACTCGCAGATAAAACAACAACCGAAACCATTTTAAAAAATAATAATTTCTCCTGTCTTTCTTTCCCTGTCTTTTGCGTCTGACCAAGACCAAGATGGTAACGCCAAGCTCAGACACGAGCCAATCACGCTCAGGCAAATCAGAATAGCAAATCCATTAAAAAGGAAGAGAACTATAGAGCGGTGCTGAGCTGCAAGCCACTCATTAAGGTGAAATGTGCCATGGTCTGTGTGCACAAAAGGCTCTAATGCGCCCATCGCCAAGTCCTCTTTGTGGGCTCCTGTGTCACTCTTTATGATGCAGAGCGCACTTGTGTTGAGGTCTGGGAGATTTCTCTGTTCCGACCAGGAAGGTTTTATATTCTTTTTTGTCTTGCCTTTTAGTGTAATTCTTCCAGATTGCTACAGCAGGGGGCAGCCTGGCATCCGCATGAATTCCTGGCGATGGTGGTGGCTGCTGGCTTCTTCAAATGCCCGCTTTTTAGTATGTGTGTGTGTGTATGTGTGTGCGTGCGCGTGTGCCTGTGAGTGTGTGTGTGTTTTTTGTCTGCTCTTGGACAAGGCTCATGCCAGCCGCGGAAGCTCAGGAATACCTTATGGAACCTACTTCAAAATAGTACAGTTCTAAACCCTTCCAAATGAACACATATCTGGGCAGGATGCAGTTTAGTAAGGATGAGAGTGGGGATTTGCAGAACAATGCCTTGTAAGTGCTGGGAACAGGGAGTCCGCGCATCGCTGGCTGCAGCCAAACACGCATTGTAAATACACTTTGATTTCTGCCCCTGCTTATTGATGGAAATATGGTTTTCATATTTAGAATGAGGGGAAATATAATAATAATATCAGACGCAGTTTTGTCTAAGATGGCAAGCTCAATGTTCACTTAAAAAAAGGGAATGCAAAATGAACACATTGACATTAACACACACACACACATGGGCAGATACTTGTTACCATGCTAGCAATTCCCAGGTTTATTAAACATGTAAGACATGTAGCACTCTATTTAAAAAAAGGGAAAAATACACACATGTATGCATATATATATATATAAACATACACACATATATATTACCAATGTATGAGAAATGTGTAGAACAGTGGGCGACTGCATTTCGGTAGTTTGCCTGTACTGGCGAAAATCACCGGTGTGAGGGAGAGAAATTGTAAAAAGGGACACATTTAATATTAATCAGGCTTACCTCCTTACACTGTCTGGGCTAATTTGAGTCGTGGGAGCAGCAGGGAAAAGGAGAAAAGAAGATCATGTCATTGTACATCCTGTGTGTGTGTGCGCGTGCATGTGTGTGTGTGTGGCAGGAAACTCAGGGAGCATGTGACATTGTCACTGTACGCTTCATGCTCGCTTAAGCAATAAGGCAAAAGAAGGTGGGAGTTTATCATCCATTTTGTCCCCAAGTGATTGTGGCAAGGAGAAAAAATGTAAAAGAGTTTTCTTTGATGACACAAATTAGTGACAGACTGACTTTCCTTCCCTTAATGTGGGGAATAGATTAGGGGCGACACGAAATATTAGCAGAAATATTGCATCCATGAATCGTATTGTTTTAGAAAATTGTTGCTACAAGTACAAAGTCAAATGTTTTAAAAATCTAGTGAAAACATTTAGAATTAATTTTGTGATGGGCACCATGCTATACTGAATATTGAAAGCCACCCCAAAATTTCTTATTTTATTTCACACATTTACATATATTAAGTATTGCAGGATTTCAGGCCCATACAACGTGTAATCTGCTGTATATTCTTGGGAATATTTCTGACCTATAACTTCCACTTGTGTTTTAAAATTTAAAAACATCTAGAGGTGATATCCTTGTCACCTGGTCATTGTCTTTGGTCCAAGTATCCCTAGAGCCCTGTGTGATAAGAAAGGAAACGAAACGAACTGTCACATGGATTTATCCTTTCCTATTGGTTCCTCTGGTTGTGTGCTGCATTAGTTCCTCTCAACCATCCAGCACGTGCCCACAGGTTACCAGTTATCATAAGAGGTAGAAACCCCCTGTGATTGGTGATCACTCTTCCGTATTACTATGGGACCTGCAGTTAAGGAAATAGTCACTGGCTTGTGGTGAATGCATCAGAGGAGTGCGCGCACGTTTTACTGCAGTGCTGCTTGCAAAGAGTATAGGCGACACAGTGGCAATTCTACGGGTGGAATAGACCATTCTGACTGGGAAGAATAATGGGGGAAACAGTTGTTACAAAATTAAATTCCAATATGTCTGCTGCATAATAATAACAACAACAATAATAATAGTCATAATAATAATAATAAGTACTGCATGGATATTATAAATTATACAAGACAGGTTGGCAGATTCGTTGTTCGGCTAGGTGGTCACTTCTGACTGGGCAAAATCCCATGCTTTCTTTACCTGGTCCCCATCCACATATTTCAGATGAATGCTGCTCTCTATCTCAACCTGAAATCTGTTACTGTCACATTGATTCATGAAATAGGTCAAAATGGTGCGTGCCGATACCTCTGGAACTGGTGGGTTCTAGTTCCTCAGTGGCGGTTGGACTGTGTTCAGTTACAGCGCTGCTTTGCTCTGGGTTGGTTAGACAGGAGGGGGAGGGTAAGCAGGTGTTGTAAGGCTTGAAATAAGTATGTCAGTGGGGCGTATCATAGTCAAAGCTGAGATAAAATACTCCAACCTCATCATTACATCCAAAATTCCCTTTAAAAGTGTTTTTTTCCCATCACATTATGAATATTTCATGCTGTGATATCTGGGCCAATTAGGTGTCATATCATCCTATCTGAGTGCGCTTTATCGTGTTTCATTTTCTTCTCATCTTCAGCCGCCTTAAGCTGCATTTAGGAATGTATGTTTACTCGTGATTTGTACAAACAGAAAATAAGCACGTTGCCATTCTCCTTTAACAACATTATTAAGGTAATGTTCAACAAAACAGCTTCTTACTTAGTAATGTAATACTTGGTAATGAATCTAGCCATGTAAATTAGTAGGTCATGAGATATAAGCAGAGCGTGTGCTATTAGCCATGGTTTAAATTTGTCACTGGGAGGAACAAATTATACTGGTCAAAACTGAAACATATGTTTGTAAGTACATAGCTATTAGACAAATATTTTGTTCTTACACACAAGCGGTACTTATTGAGAATGGTCATTTATTATGTTCATTATAATTTTTCTAATGTCTTTTTTTATGGTACACACACACACACACACACACACACACACACACACACACACACACACACACACACATGCCTATGGTCAATTAGTCTGCTCATTATCTTTATGACTTATTCTAAGATTAATGATTGGTCTATTGTGGACTTTACACACTCTATTGTAGCTAGCTATTATGTTGCATGTTCGGTCCAGTGTAGCTAGCTATTACATATAATGCTTAATTTAATATGTTTCTACTGATTGTACCTCCATAATTACTGCCATTCGTCCAACTAATAAGTGAGAGGAGGCCTTCATTATGTTACTAGCTAATTGAAAGCTTGCCTAGGCCAGATTCTTGAAAATAATACTAGTAATATGAATAAGTACAAGTTTAGTACTCAACATAGTATATAATGGAACAGTTATGCAATGGTTGATTGAAAAAAAAAAACTTTCATTAATGCTGGTGTGCATGGAATATAACCAGTGAAGAAGGTTGCTTATGTCCACCACCACATTTTTTTTGGATGACTAGAGCAAAATTCAGGGCCGACAGACAGATAGACAGACAGGTTGATATTTTTCCAGGTTTGCAGCAGGACAGGTATTGAATGGTGTAAATGATTTAAGCCGAGACTTCAATACTTGCTTTTGCAATTAAACAACACATGCCACCATTTTATAGTAAAAAAAAAAGTGTAATTTCCATTTTAATTTCTGTTTCATGTCTTTATTAATATCTGCAGAAGGAGAGCAGTCCTGTATGAGCTTTGTGTGGATTCTGAGGAAGAGAGATACAGTTATGGTGGGGTAGCAATTTTATGGGGAAATCCCTGCACTGTATGTATGGGCGCTTTATGTGACATTTTAATTTGAACATTGATTATGCAAAGGTGGACATGGATCACAACATAGTTTGTAATGACTGTTGTATAGAATATGTCAAGAAAAAGAAGTAAAACACCTCATATTGTTTGACTTACAATTCGCAACACCAGCTCTGCTCGTAGGACAATTTATAGAGAGTCGTAGTACCAGTATGCACTTCTGCATAAGTGCATTCGATTATAAGAACATAGTTAAATACGATCTGAAAATGTAATTAAAGTATTTATCTGGAGCAGCTAATACACACATTAATGGATCTAAAAATATTATTTAAATGGTAAAATCCTCACAGAAGTACTTTATTTGTGTGTGGAGCATCATCGTGGGAATGGCCTGGCATGCTTTAATTTAAAACAATTATTAAAACTTGCATAAATATGGCTAATTTGTTGTGGAAGTTGTTTGTATTTTAATCATGAGAATTTTTGTGCAGTGACTGTGCAATATAATTTCTCATCGTTCACACAAATAAACAGGAAGTTAAAAAGAGAGGTATTGCCTATTGAAAATGTATTTTTTGATGCAGACAGTTGAAAATAAGAATAAAAATATCCGTCTTTAATAACAAATGAAGGGAAGAGTTATCCGTTTAGAGGGAAATCCTACTTTTGTCTGTCAGATGAAAGAAAAGTTGATAGGAGCTTCCAGTGAAAACTGCTTTGTGTGGCTGCAAAGCCATATATTCTACACACACACATACACACACACACACAGACACAAAAGCACACACACACCCACAAACACACACACAAGCACACATACATGTAGGTATACATACATGTGCTGTGGAATCCTAATGCCTTCTGACACAGGAGATGGTGGTGAGCTGCGTATCGGTACAGGACTCACGTGTAAAGACCGACTGCGCCGTCAGAAACAGTAGAAGAAGAAGGTGTCGGTTTTAATTATCTTCTCCTCTCGTGCACAGGGCAGTACCATCTGGCTTCACAAAATATGACTTTAATAAAGAGAGAATTTCCAGCGCATAATTTAATGGTAATGGCTGGACATTTATGTTACAGTCTTACATTAATGTTCTTTAAATGCATGCTAAGTTGGGGGCAGGGGAATCTGTGTGTCTCTATAATGTACTGTGACATGTCTGAACCAAAGGAAATTTCTCTCAGATTTGTCCCCTTCTTAATAATGTTCCTTCCATTATATTCCTTTAATATTTTAAGATTTTATTTGCTTCAGGTTTTATCCTATTTGCAGGGCCACCTATTCCAGATGACCAAGTTCACCTCAGGTATACCTCAGGAAAACAAATTTGCGGTATTCACATATTAAAGACCTACACGGTACATTCTTGCAAAAAACATTTGTAGTCTAATATATGCCTCAGTATGAAAAGTAATACTATGTATGGAAAAGCGTAACACAAGCAGTCATGACAAAATAGATTTAGTTTTATTTTAAAACGTAGAAGGCACAAGATTATCAGTCATTGAGAAACTGACTGCTTTTGTACGTTACCGAGTTAATTCAGTTCTTCCTCACACTTGTTTTCACATACTATTGTGAACTGTTAATCACAGAAACAAATACGAAATGGAGATCCAAACTCTGCAATCAGATCTCTGCTTTCACACCGCAACCCTTGTACATGAACATGGCGCATTCTTACAGTAACCGCCGCGCTTTACCGTACACTTAACATATTTTGCGTTTCCTTTTTATCTGTATTTATTGAGATTTTATTGCTATTCATAAAGGCGAGCATATTTCCCGATTTTTTCTTTTTATTTCTCCCCATTGCTTTATGGCTGAGCATTGGTGCAATTTCCGATACTCAAGTTTTATTTCCTGACAATCACATTAGCATGCCATTATGTGGGCTGACGACGTTTCTTCATGTGATTCCGAGGACCTTTCATTGGGAGCTGCAGAGGAGGAACGCTGAGACAAAGGCCACCAGCTGGAAGTACTTCTCAACTTTTTCCAAGGCAGGGCTCTGTGTATGCAGACACTATGGGTATCAGAGAGCTCCGATCACTGATTTGATTAGTAGTTGTTTCCAGAAAGCTGAGTATTTTTCGCTCTCAAGGTCCTGATTTAATTTAATTTCCCACATTTTTCTCACAAATCATCATTGCTAATGATCATTTAAATTTGCATAGGTCAATATGGTAGATGAAAATAACGTGCAGATTAGTAGTGGTGCATTAGGTATTAATGACTGTACATATTTTGTTGCCCTATGCAGTCAAAAACTGTTAGTGGGGGGGTAGGGGGGGGGGGGGGGGGGGTATACTGTTACCAAAAGTATACCGCTATATTTTAGGTTTATGCTGTTCTGTCATGGGGTAACATTTGTTCTGTGATAGCTCTTAACGTCAATACACAGGCAACAATTGTGATGCCTAAAGCAAGGTTATACTTTTAATTTTACCTTTTGTACCGTCATTCCCCTGTTGCTTAGGAACATGACACTCATGAAGGAGACATTATAATATATAGGAGGAAAAAAACGTGTCATGTGATCTCATTTTCAGGCTTAACTGTGTCCCAGTCTATATAATGAAATGTACGCATATGTCACTGCAAGTCAGTGTCATAACAGACTTTTGAAAAAACTTGTGTTTCAATATGAGGAAAATATGATTGAGTCAAACATCAATGAAAAGGTAAATGTAGTAGAATGGCGCTGTCTGAAAAGTCAAAACCCCACATTCTATATTACATTTTATGTGTGCGTGTCTTATAGGCAGCAGCACGGCTTGTTAGCTATGCCAACGCAACTATTCTACCAACCAAGGACTGCACTTTTTTTGACAGCTGGTACTGGCCAGCTGCAGGTACCACAGTGACCAGTACCAGGTACTAAACGAGTCACTAATGTGCAATGAGACTGTGGGGCATCCAAGTGAATCTCTCCTTCCCTGGGAGTTGCTATGGCTAATTATACATTGCTCCATGAGACTCCTGCTCACAGTTGGAGCAAAATGCTGTTTTTCTCACCTTCTTCTCACCCAATTTGGATTCACCAGCTATACCTCTCGAGTCACTGTTATGCTGCATACATCCATGGAAGGAGCACTCTACCTCAAGATCAAATGTTCCTTTGGTGTGCTCACCTAAAAATAAGTAAAGATTTACCCACATTATAGGCCAAAAGGTTCTACAGGAGTAGAGTACTGAGGAGAGAAGTATCTCTCATTTCTTGCTTGTAGCCAATGGGCCTGGCATGTCGTTGGATGGACCTAATGCAGTGGAATCTATAAGGAAACCTGTCTATCTTAAAGCACCAAACTCCTGGCTGAATGAAGCCAATAGTATCCCTTGGCCCAGCATACAGTTTTTTCATGTGTCCACGGCATCTATTTCAGTTTAGGTTAGACATAGAAGAAGTGATCTTTATTATTTCAGTTTAGGTTAGACATAGAAGAAGTGATCTTTATTAATTCAGTTTAGGTTAGACATAGAAGAAGTGATCTTTATTAATTCAGTTTAGGTTAGACATAGAAGAAGTGATCTTTATTAATTCAGTTTAGGTTAGACATAGAAGAAGTGATCTTTATTAATTCAGTTTAGGTTAGACATAGAAGAAGTGATCTTTATTATTTCAGTTTAGGTTAGACATAGAAGAAGTGATCTTTATTATTTCAGTTTAGGTTAGACATAGAAGAAGTGATCTTTATTAATTCAGTTTAGGCTAGACATAGAAGAAGTGATCTTTATTATTTCAGTTTAGGTTAGACATAGAAGAAGTGATCTTTATTATTTCAGTTTAGGTTAGACATAGAAGAAGGGATCTTTATTATTTCAGTTTAGGTTAGACATAGAAGAAGGGATCTTTATTATTTCAGTTTAGGTTAGACATAGAAGAAGTGATCTTTATTATTTCAGTTTAGGTTAGACATAGAAGAAGGGATCTTTATTATTTCAGTTTAGGTTAGACATAGAAGAAGAGATCTTTATTATTTCAGTTTAGGTTAGACATAGAAGAAGAGATCTTTATTATTTCAGTTTAGGTTAGACATATAAGAAGTGATCTTTATTAATACAGGACAGATTGTTGCTATAGTGCAGGTTTACCACACCAGCTTCAATTACCAATTAGTTTATTTTCTCTGAGGAAATACACAGATAAAACATTAATAGATAGATAATTAAAATGCAATACCTTTTCATAGATACTAAATTGCAAATAAAACTACTTTAAACACAAATTGTTGGCCACTAAGAGAGTGTGTCTATGCTTAAACACACATATTTAGTAAAAACATGGAAGACATCTGTGTACTGGCAAACTGTTTGCAGAGATTGTTTCTGCTTAATAACAAAAACATATACATAAGTGACAAACATAGTGTTAGTAAAGTCTCATTATAAAACAGATAGATCCAGTCCATTGTTCCTATTGGTCAATTTTATGTTCCAGCTGTGACAATAATCCTCGATAAACCACAGGTAAATATAATGTTTGCACATCGTTTTAATATCATTGCTAGTTCAACCATTTAAAATATTGTAGTGTTAACACATTCATTATCCTACACAAACAGTCAGAGAAAAATGAAAATGTTTAGCGAGCAGTCCACTGTGAAATGAATATAGAACACCTCCACCTGCATAGACAGTCACTTCAGTAAATGCATCTTGACTGGCAGTGTACAAATGAATGTACACAATAAGGTTGCTAACTAGATACTTTTTTTTGTCTTTGTAGTCTGTTTTCATCTTTTAGTTTCACCAAACTTATAGCTAAATTAATAAGCTAAACAGCTAACGTTAGCATGTTTGTAGTTGCCAGTTAATGTAGGTCCAAACAAAAAATTATTGTTGCTTAGTAGCCAAATAATTTCAGGACACACCACACAATCCAGAAAAAAATATTACTTTTGAAGCTGTTGTGTTGTCTTTCTTTGGTGAATTATTTTAAGATATATATGTATATAGACACTATTTTATAAAAGCGATATGGCACTCAAACTCCGCCTCGCGCCGTGCCTAATAACACCCCCTAGCCGTGCCAATATTCATGATATACCGCGGGTTCTTGTGCCATATCGCTTTATTGTAAGTATCTCAAACAATGTGTTCAAGCCTGTATCAGGTTTAAAATGGAAGCTATTCACTTTTACATAGTCACAGATGGTCAATACAGCATGCTCATGCCTACCCTAATCAATATAGGCCAACAATAAAGCACTTCCATGTGTAAAAGATACCAAGGGATCTCGCAGAAATCCCACCTGACCTGATACACTATCTGCATGTATCAGGCTCTAACTATCCCAGTCTTTCTGTGGCTGTTGTGACTGCTCACCTTCCACTCCTCTAAGATTCTAATGCTAGCATGTTCAGACAGGCATGGCTGCCACCCCTCTCGCCTCTCACAAGGCCACATTTCCCTGTGAGAGCTGGAGTCAGAGGAACACGGCGGGGTTGTCGAGCAGACACATCCAGAGGATATCACTTTAACTTAACTGATGAAAGCAATACCCCCATCTCATGGCATTAACTTGTTTATCTTTTACTCAAGCAAAAAAAAAAAAAAAAAAAAAAAAAAAAACTTTCAAGCTCCATTGCTCATTCTGTGCAACAGAGATAGAAGGAGAGGCACAAAAAACAAAAGGCAGCCACTGAAATTTGCATGGTGCTCAATTATACATTAGCGAACATCACTTGGCAATCTGTTCATATCAATTTAATTGGATTTTAATACTGCCTCTGATCTTGTTTTCTAATTAACAGCAGCGGCTGGCAATAAAGCAGAACCATGCACCCAGCAACACCTTTGATCCTGGCCATATGGAGTTCCTTAGAGCTCATTGGGAGAAAAAAAAAATCAGTCACCTAAATATGGGCCCATGACAAGCCCAGCGGAAAGGGGTGGGGGGAGCATATATTGTGGGAGGAGGGGGGCCAATTGCGACCCCCCAGATGGCCGGATATGGCTCCTGCTAGCGCCTTCATTGATTAATTTCTCCCCTGATTGGTTGTGATTACTGATAAATAAAACATGATCTCGGAATCGGATGCAAATCAGCTTCCAAGCTTTAGGGAAATGTTGATTGCTTTTTCAAATCTGTTTATTTCTCCCCTTGTTGCCCTCAACTTTGTATTTGATGAGGGGCCATAAATGCATTTTTTCGCCCTCTTGCTTTCTTCGGGAGGAGGAATTCAAACCCTGATATTCACAAAGCACAGGGCATGGGAGGGAAGGGTAAGTCAAGCCCAACTGACTGAACTCTCATTCTGTCCAATTTCGGGTAGCCTGACCTGGTGCTGCCCCTAGAGGTATGTAGCCCATATTACAAAAACAAGGAACACACAGACCTCACTTTAAATATACCATTGCCAAAACAAATAGAAAACATGCTCTTAGCTGTCTGTTTATCACCTTAATACATTACGGCAACATGCAGGTTTCATATCTTCAAATTACGTTACATAATTAACCTTAAATATAGCTGTTCATAACTGATATTTTAGCCATATTTTGCCCTAACAATACAATGAAATGTGTTCAGAAAACACAAATATTCCATGAACAGCTAATTAATGCTAATTATTTTGAATCAATTGTTAAGTGTAATGCATGTGTGACATGCATAGTGCTTTACGCATCAGTGTTAGCATATCCTGATGCATTCTTCACAGATTGTGAGACACCTAAATGAAAGTATAATTCCCCCCGAAACTACCACATCCTATACAGTTGACTATGCTATATGCAGGCAGTCATGTGTGCTAATCCTCCAGAACTTGCTGCATTTTCTTTCCAGATCATAATTAATTTGCCTTTTCTTTTTTACACCCTCTTCTTCCCGTTTTGACAGGCCCTATACCTACACCTTTGCTTTTCCCCGCTAATTGAAACGGCATTGCTCCACCGCCACCTTATGAACGTCAGTCACTACTAATATTCAAACCCGCAGCCCCCCGTAATGGCAGAAGGCAAGAGAGACCACTCCAGCACCACCTCACTACTTAGGTCCTTAATTGTTATTAATGCTCCTGATCAGAACCTGCTCCAGCTGAGGGAGGGTGGTGGATGGCGGGCGGCGGGCGGGGGGCGTTGGGCGGGGGGGGGGGGTACAAGCCAGAACTGCAGTCATCTTTTTTTAATTTTGTAAACCAGACAATTGAGGAGGAAAAAAAGCAAAAGAAAAGGGAAAAAAAATGGCCTATTAAAATCTGCTGTGTGTCAGGCAGTCCGCGGAGGAATTAGTGAGCATGGCTGATTCACCGTCCCCAGGAAGCGGGGGTGTTAATTTGGAAATCTACGACTGGTATGCGGAGAATGCTAATTTGTAATTAGGAAGATTAACCAAATCTGGGGAATAGAAGAGATTATTGACTTATATAATAAAATCAACAATGCGGCCCTGGTTAAATAATCATCTCTTAAAATCATGAACTGAAGGCCAGCACTGCTGGGCAGGTTTCCGAGGCCGCGGCAGGCTGGAGGAGGAGGCCGTGATCTCTCCATCCATTCTAATGATACTGAGGGAAAACGAGGCCGCTCCATGTGAAAAACTACCTTCTGATAGAGCTGAGATTTTCACACAGTGTGAGAGCTGTTCTCCCTGGATTCACAGCTTGTTTGGGGCGTGGATAAATTAAGATATTTACAATGTATGTGCATTTTATTGAAGAAGGGACTAAACAAATGGTGCCCATCCCACTGAACTGCATCCACAAACCTGAGAAGATATGTACATGTATACAAATATATTTCGAAATACAAACATGAATACTTTACCCTATGCCCTTGGCGTTTGTAATTTACCTGTACAGTGACAGAGAATTTTAGTTGTACAAACAGATAGTTGCTTTCTGTCTTTCACATGACTTTATGAACAAGTGACCCCAGTACTTGATTTATGGTTGAATGCACATCACAGTATCATTGGATGGTTATGTATTCTAATGAGATACATCTCAGCTGAACATCTCAGCACTATATTCCCCCAAAAACAACTCGCAGCCAATTCAACTTCAGTTTTGTTTAGGGAGGAAATTAATTTTATGTGAGAAAGCCTTCAGCTTGAATTTTGAGTTGTTAACATGATTTTTTGACTACCAAAGTCAGAAACAATTAAAATCAATCTTCAACTGCAGCTCATTGTCTGTAATTTGAGGGCTGTTTTTCATCTGAATAATTTCATCTGTTTGTATCTCACAAAATGGTGTCAAATGACATCAAGAGAAGAAGGTGAGGTGTAACGGCATATTGTGTCTCCTAAAACCATCTATGGACCTAGCACTGTAGAATAACAAATTCTATATCAATACAACTTTGAAATAGACACAGAATGATGTAGATTCACAAAGCATCTAATTTCATCATGAACTCAGCAGACTTGGCTTTGTCAACGACAATTTTAAATGATGTATGAGTTGTATACAGTTTCCCCAAATGCATCTACTTAATCTTTATCTTCAGAATATACTGTCCGCAGTTAAATGTACTTTCACTTAATCCAATTGTGCATGCAATTTCTCCTGTCCCTAGCATGCATGTATTTTGAGTCCACTCTCTGTCCACATGCATTTCTGTGTGGAAGGGGCCTGTTATGACTCTTACAGTTACAGTTACAAGTTCAAAACTCCACAAGGAAGCATGGCCTGTTATGAATGTAAACTTCAAATATGATAATGATTTCTGTTGTAGAAGCTCTCTGCGGTCTGTATCAGCAGCATAGGTGGAAATATGAATATATTTGGGCCTGCATAGAACTTGGTGGGCTAGAATGACCAAAGTGGGCCTTCACAATTGGGTGGTTCAGCCAAGATAAATGTGTGGACCAGGATATTATTTAGGTGGCCGTGGTCCACCCATGCCTACAACAGTGGTCTAGAAACTGAGGTGGCAGATATACGATTGTACCCTGTACAGTTTCTATACACTAGCCTGGTCACTTCCAAATATACAGAAAATGTTACAGCGATAGAAAATTCCAGATAGATATAAAAAATAAATGTGTTAAAAATGTGTTTTATGTGTTACATAAAAATAAAAATAACTAAATGAATTATTCAGTCTCCCACTAACCCTGAATTTAGCAAAAACATGCCCTAATCAAACACACACTGGTTCAGGATAATAACACCTGAGACTGAAATTGGACTACTACAGATATGTAAATATAATTATTATAATTATTTTTGAATAACACTGTAACGATCATGCCTGTAGGATAGGGTGATGCTGTTTGGAAGAGTATTGTAGAATAATGCCAAGAGGCCATTTGATTACGGGGTAATATTTATGTGTTGTGTGGTGGGAGACCAGCTCTGTTTCTCGTACATTTATAATAACTCAGTTAGCTGGCAAACTGTGCTGATTAAAACCCGGAAACCCCCTGAATATGGAACATATGAACTAGCAACAACACTGTTCTAGGTTTTACTCAGCGCAGCGCAGCCAGCTGACTCAATTAGCCACCTACAAGAAATAGGGTCTTGGATTTGGTTCATACATCTGTCAAGTATGATTTTCACCTACTCAAAATACAATTTTTGTTAATAAATATGACTTCTCTAACTTCATTTTTGTCTTTCGGTTCAGGGACATTTATGGCAAGGAATACATTTTGAGCAGACAAGGTTCTTGAAGTTTAAAAGAAAAATGTCATCTAAAAAGAAAGAAAATGCATTTGGAAAATGGAAAACTCTTCTAATTAGCTTATAATTTCCCCCCAACCTGATATCACAGCATAAGATCGAACTGGAATGGTTTGTCCAATATCATATCAATGTGCTGACACTGAAATACTTCTGATATTTCAGGTAACAATACTACCCACTACACCACCATGGTACCCAAATATCTTTTTATATAATGAATTAGGATGGAATGCTGAACATAAAAATCTATAATAGTTTGTTGTAAGATCTTTATGGTGTAATACTAGTGGATCATGCAATTGACCCTTAATGGAGCCAAACATTTATTTGACGTATTTTATGACATGCATGATGTACTTACGTGTGCAATTAGGCATTAAGTTCCACCTTGTAAAGTGTGGACCTGATAGTCCAGGGCAGTTGAAGATGCTTTTGTATCAGCGAGACCTTTCCATTAGCTTGAATGGACAAATACATAATACTCTCAGAACAGTTTTTTTTTATCAGACAGAACTCTGATACAGCCCTGCTACTTAAAATGTATTACCTTATCATGGTATATTAGGTAAATATATGATAAAAATTGAGGTAGGGATCCATTAAAATGTACCTGCCAGACTGCATATTTTTAAATAAATGCCACACAAAATGACCAGCATGAACAAACTTTGGGGCTAGAAGGAGCATAAGTAATATCTAGGTCATTGTCCACGAGAGATCAAGTTTAAGAACAATAAGAACAATCTGTTTAAGAACACGGTTATTCTTTTCATGTGGCTCTATTACATGAGACTTCAATGTAATATCAAGGCCAATATTGATTTAATATTTCATATTTTCACTGCCACTTCATCCCTTCTTCCAATAGCAAAACTTTTCATCAATTCATAAATTGCTATTTCTCTATTTGCTTTAAAGATGCAATGGTATATGGCAATGTATAATTATAAAAAACAGATTTTATCATCTTCACCCACAATTTTGAAATTCTTAATTGTACATTTTTCATCATTGTAAGCTTATGGTTTAAGGTCAATTATTGTATTTGTCTGTCCCTGAATGTATTAGCTTTATGTTCTTATAGAAAATTAAAATGTACATTTTAGTCTGGGATACTACTGAAGCTACAACGGAAGCAACTACTATGTTTAAAAATACACTGCTAATCTTTGCTTTAAAAACTCAGCTGATTCTGGACCTCATGGGTAGCATGTCCAGCTAAAGCTTTATCCCTTGGTGCAGTTACTCAAATCTTGGCCATGAAAAATGCAATCAGAAGTTCAATGGGATGTTATGCCGCTGGCCAGAGAATAGACTTGGAGGAAGGGTTCCAGTCTGGAGGAATTTTCGCAACACAAAAGTGACTGGATTGGCCAATCAGCTGCATGAGCAGCGCTGTCCTCTGGCCCAATGACTGCGCAGCTTAGGTGAGGAAGTAATGCGTGGCTGTAGCTGCACGCTAATGTACACCGTCTCGCATTTATAAAGAATGCTGCAGTGCGAGGATGGGCCTGCATCTTTTACTCGCCTTACCAAATTAAAGAATGAAAAACGGGGATACAAACAAGCTGTTAAAAATCAGCCGAACAGTGAAATTATATAAACTGTAGATTATTACATCATATTTTGAAAAGTAAATAACTGCTTCTGTGGAAGAAAAAAATCTCTAGAAGCTCAAACTAAATGCACAATCAACAGAACCAACCACAATCACAGTATAATACAAAACTATGTGTCCACCTCTCTGTCAATCAGAATTATGTACATTTATGTACTGTTACTCTACGTTTCTTTAGTCTTTCTTTGGAGTAATATTGTACATATAATATAATGTTTTATTTAGTAAGCTATACAAACAGTTTAGGTTGAATTTTGCATATCATTGGGCTGGACAATTGTCTCTTATTGTACTCACAATGACAGAGTTCACTGTGATTATTTATTTAGTTAGTGACTTGGGTTTTTATATGTTTGCTTCTTGCTGCATTTGAAGAATCAATATGAATTGGGTAGATGAATCACAATAAAGTGTTTGTGTATCTATCAGACATTTCTTATGTCTGGGTATTCCTCCAGTAGCCTCTTCCCCCTGATTCAGCAAACACGAGCTTGGTAATACGCAACCAACAAGCACCCAGCTGTGGCAGCCCTTCTAATATTTAGTCTTGTGCTGAGAAATATTGTTTTCAGAGCGTTTCTCCGTCTTCATTTTTTTTTGTTCAAGCTCTTGTGTTACTCAATTTCCCTATGCAAAGTTTACATTCATTTATCCATTATGATCCCAGCTCTGCAAGCTTTTATGCAAAGTCAATTAGGGGATGTATCTGCGTACAGGAGATAGGGTATCTGGGAAAAAATACAGACCATGAAGATTGTTGAGAATCCTGGGATTGTGTCAAATATACCCTGGCCTTTTTAACAAGACTGTTTTGAAGACTTCATTTTGGAGACAATGCATAAATCTACATCTAAATCTAATTGTTTTTTTTTAAATGTCATACTTTCAGGTATTTCCACATGAAATGCCATAAAATAGTATATTTCACATGATGAATGCTACCATTATGTTTAGCCAACATCATTGACAATACACTCTATGGGTGCTAACACACATATTGTAAGCAATATGTACTGTCCAAATATCTATCAATATTTTTATTATAAAAAAGTGTGTAGACAAAATATATTAAGGCCGAAAATAACCCTTTGTTCTTTACTTACAAATGCATGCAAGCGTTCTTTTTCTCAGTGCAAAGTATTTTAAAAAAAGTATTTTACTGATCACTTGATTCGCCAAACTGTTTCTGGAGAAAACAGCAAACTCAATTGTTTCCTTGTGAAGTTAATTGATTAAATGATTTATAGTGTTACTGGTTCCAGCTTTATTACCTGTGTTAGCATAGCATTAGTTCTTTGGTCTGATAATATATTGGTCATTTCTGAAGAAATTAACTGTATAAGGTTTAACACATTATAAAGCCTGTTGAAAAACATGAAAAATAAATACTTGATCCAAAGCAACATTATATACTTATCAAGATCATACAATATGTTGGAGGCTGGAGTATGTGAGCTGCTGATAGTCAGAGTTAATTTCCAGAAATGTGTAACTTGACAAAAATAGAATATGCTTTATTAGCCACTCGACCAAGGCTTATGAAATCTGCAGTCAGCACAGTGTGTTAAACTTGGCATCAAGACAATACCTTAAAGCTAAACACAATCTGTAAATTATAGCCTATGATCTGAGACATAGTTTGACATCTAGGGGCTCAGAGATCAGCAAAATAAATAAATAAATAAACAAACAGGGGGTCTACAAAAGAGATCACAGAATATTAGTGCTTTTTCCCCATGGTTGGAGCCAATGCAATCTGTACATCTGTGACACATACATTGCTTGTGGTTGCAAATGCTTTCTTGTGGGATTTGTTGCCATTCCTCTTATACAGCCTGGATGTTCATGTGTGTAATCACCTCTTAAATCTTCAATACCACACGTCCTCCCAGATCATCCCATACGTTTGCACCGTAGGTCAAGGCTGGTCGGTACTGTTTTTATGGCATAACTTTTATGTTCTTATCTAGCAAAAAAAAGCTGCTGTGTACATGGACATCCAGAGGATGCTGTTTGTGTGGCTGAAATATTGACATGTAGGGATGGGGCTCACAGCACCGTTTGACAGTGTGGTCCCAGCACTTCATCAATACAATTGCATGTAGTCAGGTTACTACCAATCACAGAAAGTGAGTTCAAGTGACAGTCACAATTAGACAATTTGATCTGTTGTACACAATATGGATTGTATTATTCTATATGTCTGTGCCACAGCCATTCATGTGCATTATGGTGGTCTATGCAAAACTACATAACAAAAACTTGGAACATTGTTCCGTTTTTTGATGCATTCTCCAGTGATCTCCAGCGTTCTCCACTGTTCTCCACTGTGTTCTCCAGCTCTCTCTCAAGCATTGAGAAATTGCATTCTGTTGTGTTGATTAACATTGGCGAATAAACAATGTTTTTGTAGTCATTTAGTGTTGATTTCAAAATACCAATTTAATTATCTTGTTTTCTTGACAAGAGAATTCTTCTGGGATGTGTTTTTCCTTGATAGTAACACATATAAACGTATTTGGTGTATGCAAAGATCAAGGTAACTTGACTACATAATTGTCAGTCATTATTGACCCGTTCGATCAATAATTACAAAAAATCTATTAGGTTTAAAACAGTTTGACTTAAGTAAAACTAAAGGGCAAATGTGGACTGAATCCAGGCCATTATTGAAACGTATTGTCATGCAACCAGCACAGGATTTATAATAGAGGAGTGTTTTGAAACCTCTAGTGTATTATTTATGACTAAATCATAATTGCACTAGAAATCAAAAAGTGATTCAATAAAGAATTTGTACACTGGACATTGTTTATTTTTTACACAGAGCATCAGTTCAGTGGTCACTAAAGCTACTGAAATATTGAGTAAGAATTGACAGAATGTATTACATACTTTATTTGTTACCTGGAGAAAGTGTTCTATATTGGTTTGAATCATCCATCTGAAACAATCTGACGCCAAAAACAAAGGTGGCATAGCTTTGCATTGGATCAGGGGGATCGACGTTTATCTACGATACGGCCTTGACATTATTACTGTCGCCCAACAATATTGACAAAAAGAAATCTTGTAGACTGTAAACCTAGGCGTTTTGCATTTTAACGTTTTGCATGGGTCTTTTTTGATTTCAATGTTTCAACAAGAAGACCCTTACACGTGAAACTCACTGAGCCTGCTGCATTGAGACTGCACAGCCCTTTCGATTTTTATCACTACTTGCACCTGAAGGAAGGTTATTTCAATTAAATGTTTATCCTTCTGGGGTAATTGTTTCAAATAATATGTATTATCTTAAAGAGCTTTTTGTTGGCTTTTATTCATAGGCACACTTTTTTCTCTCAACCATTTAATTGCACATTTTGTACTAATATCTGAAAATCCATTAGAATGATTGAAGTGACAAAGCCTCATGAATATGTTCAAAGAAGGCAATGTCCCTTGCTGTTCTTTCCTCCATTGCAAGTATAAAGAAACAACACATATTCTTTGGGAGGGAAATAACTTTGAAGAAACTATTACAATTTTAATTTAAATTTTTTTTTTTAGAAAGAGCATTATGATTTTTAAAGCCAGAATGATTGTAGCTCTCTAGTGATAAATCACATCAATAAGACAGGCAGATATGAAAAGAGAAAAGGTAGAGTCAGAGAGAGTTTAGACTAAGGGATAACACTAAATAAACCAGAGGGAATGTGTCTGTGAGGTGGGTCATTTGATTAAAGGTCTATTGTATTCAAAAATACCTCATTAAAAGGGATTTAGTTTTTGGGTGATTTAAGACCTTATCTGTACAAATGTGAATATAGTTCACCTGTGAGCTACTCTTAAATTAAGTGTTTTATATGACATTTCTGTTTTACAATGGAACGCATTATAATGTGAACATTCTGACCAAGTGATTACTATCAGCAACATTATTAGGCAAATTATTCAGCCCTAACATTCCCTGGAGTTTGCTCGTTAATTATAAACCATGGCTTCACTATTTGTATAAACCAGTTAAATAAGAAACAAGACGTTCTGAGAAGACCTACAGTTAAGAGCTACTACCTCTTACTGTGCACCTCATGAGCCTAGCCATGCATATTTCACAGCACTATGAATAAAGCGGTAGTCTTGTGTAGTCTGAGTTTCATGCTAAGGTTTGATAAGAATTTGCTGGACAGAGCAAAGCAGTGTGGAAAGAGCGTAAACATTTACGAGCAAGAAAAACGCCCTGAAAAAAAGGAAAAATGTGTATGCTTCCGAAGTCCCACATAAGATATCGTTGTCCTATTGGGTTCAAGGTCCCCGAGAATACAAGCCTTGGTTCTGTACGTCTTTAATGTTACTGGCATGCATTTTCTTGGTGTTGCCTAACCTGTAGTTCTGACTCACTTATAATGTTTGAAATGTCTCAAAGACAACGTTCCCTGGGCGTGCTATTCCCTTCTTTAATGATTCTTTGGTGCGGCTATTTGGTGTGTAATTAAAGTCACTGTAAGGACAGCCTTGCTGTAATTAAAATTTAATCCAGGCCAGATTGACAGATATGAGCCAGTTGAAGATGATGAGCCTAAACCTAATACTTAGGGGCTAATGGTGAGCTGCCTTTTATCAAAGTGTCAAATAACCCTCTAGAGGTAAATCACAGTGTATTATATATTCTGTTTATGAAGCTGCCGCAGTACATAAAAGAATGTAACAAAGGCTAACAATCTTTTTTCTCTCTCACTTTTTCAAAGGGAATCGGACAAATTTATGTCGAGCTACGGAGGTTGGGGCTGGTTTACATTTTTTCATCTATCTGAAGAAGATGAGCAAGCAATCCCCTCAGTGACCGTCCGACTCATCTCCCTGCCCCTGGACTTCTCTGTGGTCAGGAAAGTGGGCCAGGGGCCTGCTGCTTATTAACTTCAAGGCCGAAGTCATTAAAGTCGTACGTCTTTTCATTCGCACTGCCGTAACCAGAAGAAAAAAAAAGAACGTTTTTTTTTGGAGGGAGTGAGTAGAGCGTGACTCTCATTGCTGCACTTGGGAGCCATCTTTTGCACCTGTGTCAATGTCAATTTGATCCAGCAATCGCAAATACAGTACCGATCTGGGGTACGCCTAATATATAATTGAGATTTGCTTTCGTTTAAATAACATGTTCACCCAGTATTGCTTATTAGTTAAAGATTGTATCCTGTTAAAAACATTTGCTAACCTGAAGAGAAAGGCTGCGTTCAAGTGTTATGTGCCGCATGTTATCGGGGTATAGTCAGGATCAAATTCCAAGTGGTTTGACCTTCACATTAGACCATTTACAGCCTAATTTCACAGATAATGTTCTTGTTATTAAATGTAGAACATTTTTAGTTTATTTTAGCTTGGATGTACCACCCCCAAATGAAAGTTTGAAGTACTTTAGGATGACTTAACTATTGGTGCAGTGGTGCATTCAAATGTGTGTGTGTGTGTGTGTATCTGTGTGCGTGTGCGCATGTGTGTGTATGCGTGTGTGTGTATTTGCATATGCGCACACGCGTGTACGTGACCTCTGAGACAAAAACCCTGCATACCCAGGAGGTAGCGACTTTTGATGGTGGAACACAGCCACTGTTTTATGTCGGCATGATTGACTGGTCCCTCGAGTGGATGGACAGCCCTGATTGGTGTTGAAATGTGAGCTTACAACCTGCGAATACACAGGGGTCAGGGCGGCGAGGGCCAGAGCGGGTGCGGTCAGAGCAGGGGCTGGGAAACGTGCCTCTGACAGACCCACTCACACCTCTCACGCTGCTCGGAGCTCAGGGCGTCTGACGCGGGATGTGTTTCTCATCAGACCTCCCTCCCTAATTCTCAAGGCCCATTTGAAAACCCGTCCACACCTCTTCCGTCCGCGAGAGGCAAGCGCTGTTTGTTAGAAGATGCTGCTACTTTTCTTTTCTTTTTTTTATCAATGAATGAGCCGCTCTTGACACTAAAGACTTAACATCAAATGAGCTTGGAAATCCATTTTCACACTTTTATTGCCCATTCCAGAGTCTTCATTTCAAAGGCAAGGAACTGGAATTCAGAGACATAAAATTCCCTTTGTTCTCCTGCCCTGTAGCCCTTAGTGCCCGTGCGGACGCTACTATAGGGAGACGTGGAGATCAAAAAAACACTCAAAAAGCGCTGTTACCTGGCCCCCGATGATGCCCCCTGGCATCTGCAATTAAATCAGCTAGGTTGGAAATTTCCTTGTAACGTCAATCAAAATAATTTACTTTAGCACAGCTGCTTCCTTAAAGGCACACCATTGGTTTTCTGGGGCTGTCCACTTATTCAAAGCTCGTTATTCAAATCATGTTAAAGAGGAAGTGCCAGCAACCAAGGAGCTTATCGCCCAGCTTGCAGTTGTCTTCAAATATAATGTGGAAAAAAAAAAGAATTGAGTCTCTCTGTGTTATTTAAATAACACGCTGGACACTTTCAATTCCAGGGAACGTATGAGGGCGATTTTAATGCAGTAAGTGGGAGAGAGCACCATGCCCTGGTCGCCTTGACTGCATTTTGTTAAAAGAGATGCATTTAAATCAGGAAAGGTAGAAATTAAGTGACGTTACAGTGACCAAAGATGTAGCAGGAAAGCACAAATACAAGTTATGTACAAAAGCCAGAATCTCTGTTATTAAGAGACATCGTTTGAGAGTGATTTTCTGTCTCTCTAAGGCCCAAATTAGCTCAAGGTGCCTCCAGGCTTCACATTAATCCTGTAACCAGAAACAAAATACATATTTTGTCCAGATTTACCATGTGTGCGGTCAGTCAAAGTTTTGATTGGATTCAGTAGCGCTTTGCACACAGTTGCTGTATTGACCATAGAGTAATCTTTTATTGTTCATGATTTTATTACTTTTCAAATAAATATTTATCACTTTTTACTGAGAACCAACATTTTGAAACTCAACATTGCGATCAAGGTCGTAAGTGAGAGACCATCCTTAGAACCATTATTGATTATGGATCATGCAACTATAAAGTAGCCTTATGCCTATGATCCATAGTCTTCCACTTTTAAGAAGGCTTTACATTGGCAAGTAATATGCAGAAAAAAAGATTATGTAAATGGCCTGTGGACAAAATACACTATACTGATATTAGGACATCTCAAGATTAAAAACCTGGAGATCATCCTGTAGTGTGTATAGTATTCCCTGATTATTTTCAGTATCTGCTTGTCAGGAATCAATTTGTGTACTTTAACTGGTAAAGTAGTTGCACCTAAATGTTATAAAATGTTTATATTCCCAACATGCTCACAAACTACTGCTGACAACAAAACATAATTTGTGATAAAAGTGTTTTTTATTAAACACTTTATTAAACACTTTATGCCACTATGATACACTTGAGGCTAACAAGTAGCCTATAACTGAGTGTGTATCAAATCCATTCTTATGACCAGTGCCTGATCTGTCAAATGTTCAAAGTCAGTCAATCTAATTTGATTTGATATACCACTCTTAACAAAGGCAATGTCATGCTGTGCTACACAAAGGATATTTACTAGGAGCAATATAAGTTATAGTGGATGTAACTTCCATGGAAGACGCTTTGACATCATCACATCATTACACTGTAATGTAATGTAATGTAATCACCGCAATTTAGAGTAAAACATCAATAGGGAAAACAATGATGTATAAAATCATGCTTTATCTAAGGCAGAAACATGTCCTCATGAAACACTTGAAGGTTAACTATAGTAAGGAATAACAATTCCCAAGTCATACAGGGTCTTGGACGGTTTGATGAGGAAATATGTTTGGCCTTACACAGGTACTATACGTACCTACACCTCTGAAAATATCCAGGCGATGCATTTTCGGGGAATTATTTGAGATAATGATAATAATCTCACAGGAATGGCTCCGTCCTAGAAGAGCTTCAGGCTTTTCGGAAGGACAGTAGCTGCAGTCACCTTAGACCTAACGGTTACTGTCGGACTCTGCTATGATAAACGATGCTCTGGAGGAGCCATTGCAGTCCTGTTGGTGTGTATGTTTTTTACCTATACGTGCAGTGGCAAGGGTCGCAGTTTCAACGTGAGCCTGATTTAGTGTCACATTTGCATTCAGTGATCAGTCCAATTTGAAGGCAATAACTTCAGTGTGCTTTTTGTAGGAATGGCATAGCTTTTGAAAGTATCAATTGCTACATTTGCATGAACAACCATTGAAATGGATAGTGATCATTTTGTAGTGCAGTCAAAAAGGTGGATCTATGTTCCACCTGACATAATCAGTTCACAGTGTATATGTCAGAAGAGATTCACTTTTCCCATCCATTAAAACAAAGGCTTTTACCCTTGAGCAAGGTAATTAACCTGAATTGACTTCACTGTATAAATGATTAACAATAGAATGCATTTAATGTGTTAGTAAATTCGTTCCTATAAAATGTAATCTTTTTATCTGTACTGTTTTCATTACATATCTGAATGTGGAAATTAATATTTAAACTACCATAAAATGTACAACAACAACAACAAATACATAAAATCCTTTTATAATTCTAACCTCAATGATGTTAAGGTTTTCCTCGCAAAATGTTATCATCCTTTCATAAAATGATTCATTTTACTTCTGATAATTTCAATAAATCACCTTTCACAGACCTCAAAATAATGCGATCAAAAGGCTCCAGGCAGGTGCTGTCGGATGGCATATCCAGCTAGATCACTAACCCTCTCTGCACTGATACACCTCATCGTCTGGGATTAAATACAAACTGTGCCCATGTGACAGGCATCCCTGAGGGACGATGCATCGCGATATTGTCGAGAAGAGCAGGGTTCCAGTCAGTAGGATTTTCCCCACTTCACTGCTCAAGAGTGACACCTCTGGTTAACTGGGTGTCTGCAGGTTGCTTGTGCCAACTGCACAATACTGTCCAGTGCAATATGATGGGTCCGCAGTTCCTGCATACCTGATTTCAGGAAATTTCTGAAATAGATTTTCTACCCTGCCAAACTAACATTCTCTAGATCCTGTAGTGTTAGCACTGCTAATTGAGTTTTAATGTAATGTAATTGCATATTTATCATAATGTCATTAGTCATGAACCTGATCCTGATCAACATTATTATTATTATTATTAGGAAACTTATATTCTCTATTTAGCATAATGTGCAAGTCACAGATGTAACAAGGCCATAGGTGCTAAATACAAAGCAGCTTGTAACCGTGTGAAGCAGTCCGTACGGCGGCCACATTTCAGCCCGTATATGAATGTCCCATGTGGCCGGGGGATTCGATCCTCTGCTGTAGCTCTTTCTGTACTGTGATCCCTTCTTTATCTGTAACACTCTCTGCTTTCCCCTTTTCTGAATAAAATGGAAAAAATACATAAAGAAGGTATTACATTGCCTCATATTATGACATACACATATTGAATCCCAATGATATTTTAGAGCAGAATAGATCTTTAAACTGCATTAAACTTCGGTTAAGGTTTGGGGTACCGGGGGACAAATGCAGGATGCTTTCAAAGTGACCTTTGGGGAGATCGTTTCTTAATAAGTTTCAGAAGTGTTTAATACCTTGCAATGCATACTTGTCTCTTTTTTCCTTTTTATAAATCATCCAAACTGCATGATATATCCGCACGTATTTTGTTTCACTGCAGCACTGAATCATTGCTTGATTTATGTGTTTCTTGTGAAGTTTTTTTTTTCTGTGCCAGAGAGAGAGAAACTATGTGTGCATTCATACATGTGTGTCGCTAGTCATATATAATCGCTAGTCATATATAATCGCTAGTCATATTTAGCATCTGAAGCCTACGTCGCTGTGGAATCACTAGTCATGTTTAGCATCTGAAGCCTTCGTCACTGTGGAATCGCTAGTCATATTTAGCATCTGAAGCCTTCGTCACTGTGGAATCGCTAGTCATATTTAGCATCTGAAGCCTTCGTCACTGTGGAATCGCTAGTCATATTTAGCATCTGAAGCCTTCGTCACTGTGGAATCGCTAGTCATATTTAGCATCTGAAGCCTTCGTCACTGTGGAATCGCTAGTCATATTTAGCATCTGAAGCCTTCATCACTGTGGAATCGCTAGTCATATTTAGCATCTGAAGCCTTCGTCACTGTGGAATCGCTAGTCATATTTAGCATATGAAGCCTTCTTCACTGCATACGACACAACATTATTTTACGAAGTTAAGGGCTGGTAACACGGTTTCCACACTGTATCTAAAACAAACCCAGGAACCCAGACTGTACTACAAGTGTCCCCCCGTGTGTTATACAAGTCTCCAACTCAAACTAAAAAAAAAAAAGCAAAGAGGAGTGGCTATAATTCATGGGAACATTTTTGTCTTGTGGGCAAATAGCCCTGGGAAACTCAAAATGATGACCAAAATATTTTTTGACATGTTAATTAAATGTCAAACCACAATGGTGAATTCAGTACAGATGGTATACTTTCAAAGAAGGTAATAATATTGAAAACATTCTTAAAACAAGCCCATGACAGAGTATGGTTTCTGTAGAAAGAAGGGAAAAAAAGAAGAGAGAAGGCCACTAACAGTTTCCTTCTTGGGTGAGTCAGTGCACAAAAGGGACAGCCACCACTGACAGAGGAAACTGAAATACATAACACAGATGTACATGAGTGACATACAGATTTTCAATGATCAAGATAAACTAACGTCTCATACATTGATTTGAAAGTTTCAAACTGAGGAAATAGTTTCCCCCATTAATCCACATTTTGTGTTAACCGTAAGAAACAGTCATTTAAAGAAAATGGAGAAAAAAGTGTTAGCATGGGCATTGGGCAATATTGTCTGAAAGCTCAAACACCCACTGGTTTTACATTTTATGAGCAATAGCTGTATTTTGGCACCGAGCACAAGTCAAACCTACATTATGAGTTCTGCAGATTGGCATTCACAAGATTTAGGGTCCACACATGACCTCGCCCACTGTACTTACCCTAAGGCATTTCTGGCATATACTTCAAAACCACAGGACAAGTTATATCAGCTGTAAAACCTGTCATGAGCCAAAAAAAAAAGCATTGACTTGAATGGAAAAGTTGTGCTATCACAGTAATGCAGTAAGTGGTGCATAATTATAGATCTTTTGGTATTTTAAGATGTATAGAATTTCAAAACTCAGACCCCCATTAACTATAAAGAAAATGATGTGTGAACAGAAGGATTCAATTTAGTAATTAATGTAGATGCAGCGAGAATGGGACATGACTTTGCCTTTCTTTAGGGGAATGGAAGGGGTCATACGCAGACCCCATAATAGGCTGGACTTTAATTTGATTACATCAGAGGACTCCGGTGAAAATCAATAAAAAAAGAATGGAAAAAAAGGAGAGGAAAGCCGCAGAGCCTGCCATGTCCTTCAGGAGAAACGAGGGCTCAATACATTTAATGTGTATCGATAATCACATGCATAAAACAACTCTCCCAAGGAGAGAGCTGCTTAGCTGTAATGAAATGGAATGCAAAGATGGAAAGGCAGGGAAACAAACTGCCAAGCACATGGGGAAGAGACTCCTCTCGCGCGCTGTGTCAGGTTATTTTCCCAGATGAAGAGACGTGACTCAACCCCTCCTCTGCTTCGGGGATTAGAACACACACGCTCTCGCCAGGAGGGTGGGGTTCGAGAGGCACGGTGATGTCACGACGCCGAATGTCATTCCGGAGACGCAGAAATTGGACTCGGTTGCCGATCCGACGGAGCTGCCAATAAGTAGCGAGCGGAAGGAGGCTCGGAGAGCTCGCAGTTGCGGGCTTGCGGAGATAGAGAGCGCGGTGGGGTGTTTTGCGTCCTTCTCCGGGTGATTTTTTAAGCTCTCAGAGGACTGCGAGAATGCTGGTTCCAAGTCTGGCTGATAGATTTGTTACATTTGGAATCCAACAGAGCAGCATAAACGAAAGGGTGTTAATTGGTCTGCATCTATCATCTAGTGCTCTTGTGCTGGTTCGGTTCCAGCCCTGTAAAAACAAAAGTGACAAAATAGCGTTGTGTATCTGAAATGTGCGAGACTCGCCAAGAGCTGATCTCTGCGGGCTTTTAAAACTTAATGGAAAAGAGCTGGAACTGTTTGTTTCTCATTAGGGAAGAGTTTATATTATAAATATTTTTATTTCTAATTTCAAAAGATGATGTATTCTAAATGGAGTACGGGTGCTTTGTGTTTCACCGAAGACTTGTGCACAAGATTCCTGCCGCACAATATAAATGAAGATAGCAGACTTCAGGCAGCTGTTACAGAATTGTTGGCCTGGGTTTCAGGGACAAAGGGAAACGAAGCTGGGAAATTTGCCACATGATAGCCACAAATTGTTTCATTTTTTTTTTTTGTAGTCAACATATTTAGAACACGTATAGCCAATATTTGTTTTGTCATCGCGTGTCTCACTTAGTTTGCATTATTGCTGGTAGGGGTAAAGTGCAACATGAGGTATGTTGTCCTACAGCTGATCTAATGGGCAGGTGCGTGAGTGTGCATTTGTACATACTGTATTTTTTCTTTTATGCCATTTTCTTTCATGGCAGGTAGAACATAAAACATAAAACTAGACATGTAACACTGTAATCTGGTGGCGACAATCCAACAACAAAGTGAAAGTAGCTATCGCACATTACAGTAATTGCTATTACACAGCACAGTTTGGGGACAAAATTCAAAAGATTGAATCCAAATCAATACATTTTTATTGTTGTAGTTATCAATAATAAGCAGTGCTTCCCAGAACCATACTTCTTATTGCAGTTAATTCCTTTTAATATGTTTTGAGAGACAATCAACATCAAGAGTAAAAAAACACATCAATTTCCCCCGTTGTGTTTTTCTTTTTCTTTTTCAAACCAGGAAACACAAGTGCAAACGGTACATTTAGTAGCATGGAAATATGAGTAGAGACTCAATTCATTTTGATCACATATTTGTATTGATCATCTGTGAATCAGATTTGACATTAGGACTATCAATTAGCCAAAAAACACTATCCCATTGTCATTCAAATATAGGCCATGTCTTCTGTGTTCTGTAAGTCCTTTTTTTTTCTTCTTGTGTGGATCACTTTAAAAATGTAGAGTTTGATTTGTGTTCTTCCACACTGTCAGCACTAGCCACACTTTAAGGTGTCCTAGAGTCAACGGTGAGCCATTATCTCCTCTGACTGTGCCAGGCTTCATAATCAAAGCCTTCAGGATAATAAGCAGATTAAATCCAAGTTGCAACCCAGAATGCCTTGATGCGACCAGAAGGGCAGAGTTGCTCAACCATGTTGCTAATTAATGAAAAAAAAAACATGGCCTCAATTATTAGCATAAAAGAAATCTGATCTATTTTTTACACGAACATAATCAAAAGCATTTAAGGCTTCATGTTGCGCCAATCACACATCAATCTGTAGGCCGTTTTCTTCCTTCTGTGGGCAGCACATTACCAGTAATAACATTTCTGGTGTAATCATGCATATATATTTCTTATTCCTTCAACGGGGATGGAGTTGTCGGAGCTAATGTATTCCAAGTCAGACCAACTGCCGCTCGCAAAGGGAAAAAAAGACTTGGTTGAGTAACCGTAATAATTGGAAAATTATTTTGATAGCCTGAAACAATCTAATATATTACAGAATTTTATTAAAATAATATCAAATCAAATTAACTGCTATTCCATAATGAATTAGGTAACAAGGTAGGCAGATATTAATCGGCCTTCCCTCCCCCGGGCCAGCCGAGACAGAGAGAGGGGGGTAGAGGGGTTATTAAGTTAGCTCTTGCGGCTTGTTAGAAGTCAGAAGAAGGCAGTAAGGAAAGTCCTTGAGGAGATATCTTTTTTAATGTGCATGAGTTTTTTTGTGCTGTTTCGAGACAATCTGTTTACCTGTGATTCTACAAGCCCGCTACAGCAGATGCAAAGGGAGCTCTACCCGCACCAGTAAGAAAGAGGCTTTGCTATTGGCTGATGGCATTGACCACACCCCATATCAGGTGGAGCCACATGCTCGACATGCCGTGCCAATAGCTGAAGCTGTCCTTCTCTGTGTGCAGCATGGCTGGTTATGAGACTCGGACCCACACATCTGGATTGTTTATCCCTAATCAGGTCCATGTCTCTGCCTTTGAAATCGTAATCAGATGCTTTGCTTAGTTGTGCCAGACCTATTTAATGTGACAGCCTCTTGCCAGATTCCCCCTTAGCCCCGTGAAGCTCCTGTAATTTCTGCATGCCAATCAATTACAGCGCACATACACTTGTGCAATTAAATAACAAGTTGCAGTGCTTTACACGTAGCTTAATGGAATTCTCTATTAGCGAATGATATGGTAGTTGACAGAATTACATACGGTTCAAAATGACCTATATCAGTGAGAAGACTGCAATATAAAATTATGGTTGTGTGTGTGTGTGGGGGGGGGGGGTTGGAGGATCTAGACCTGAACATTCTGAATTGTCTCTAGACGTCAACTTGTTTTTCTGGATTAAATTGTAAAATGACTACTCTAGGGCCACAACACCCATTTGAGGGTGAATGAGAGACCATGATCCCAACAAAGCTAATAGATATGGCTTACCGTAGTCCAGGGAAGAAGGTTTTGTCGATTTAGGATCACTTTACCTGGATTTGGCTGCATGCCGTTGGTGGATTAGCGTTGCTGGCCTGTGGCACACTGGGGTATTTGCCCCTCAACCAGAAGATAATGGGGGTCCATTCAGCAAAGAGATAAAACTACTTATCTAAAACATTGCAGGTGTTTGGAAAGTCAATTGCTCAGAAATATTCACAACTAGTGGGACTTTAGTGCTCTAAAACGCTCCTGTTGAGCCTTCTTAAAACCGGCAGATACGAGTCCTACTTTGAACAGATTACAAAACCCCTGATGAGACCTCATATCTCACTCCTGTGTCGCCACGAACATTGTTGCGCTCCAGCGCGGTGCCGAAAACTTTCATCTGCGCCGAGCACATTCACAAACGCTCTGCAAGTTTTTTTCGGGGGGCCTCTCGGAATGGAAGTGTGTTTTTCGGCTGATACCGGAACGGTGAATCCCCCTTCTTCCGAGAGAATAAAGACGTGAATCGTGGAGGAAATATAGTTTCCTTTTGGCAGGAAAAGCAACACCCCTGACACCTATGCTCCCCTCCCCACCTGACTGGGGGGGGGGGGGAAATCATTTTTTATTTTTAATTAGTAATTATTTTGGAGGTTTTATGGCTTTATTTTAGCTGTCACAGTTAGCGGGGAGAGAAGGATTAGGAACCTCGGGGGGAAGACAAGAGAGTTGAGGCACAGGCAGAGGGAGGACAGCTCATTTTTGATCCAAGGGGGGCTTTGCAGGCCAGGGGGGGTGACAGCTGCACTGTCTTTAGCCCGGATTTGAATTTGAATTCTATCTAACGATGCAGCTATGTGCGGACTTGGCAGGGCAGTCTGGTAATCTTCTTGACACAAATGCCTGGGCTTTTCTTATGTGCCCTCACAAAGATTTGAGTAATTAAAGTTAAATTGAAGGAATAAAAAATATCCTTCTTGTACTAAGGCTGTCTTGCTAATGCCAAGTGTGAATAGGCAGGGTTGTCCTTAGAACTATAATCCCAAATGCTATTTCTCCTGTAACTGGGCTGCCAAGTTTCAGAAGCTCTAAAGACAGTGATAAGGCAAGGCCATGGCGCTTTCATCTCAGAGGCATCTAAAAGGGGGAAAAAAAGGGAAGTGGAATTCATTAACCATTGATGAACATCACAGACATCAGAATGGACCCGGTGAGTTCTTTTCACAATCTCTAGAACCGATGGCATTCCCAGTGACGACTAAACTTTTCCAGAGATCCACAAAAAATAGCCATTTATTATATATATTTTTTTAATGTATTAGGTTTATGAATAAGAGTTCAAACTTGTCTGGTATTTTCATTAAAAAGTCTGCATGTTTCACTGCATATATATACACACTGTGGGTATAAATATACTGCCTATATAGGTGTATGTGTGTGTTTTGTACTGTGTTGTGTTCTGTTGGTGCGATGTGGGCTGCGCCCCTTCTTATACAACTCTACCTCCTCAAGCTGAGATTTGATCACAGATTAAGTGATACAGCAGGGAAACAGGAGAGTGAACTGAGCAAATAAAACAAGAATTATGTTCTCAGATGGCCACCTGTGTGATGGTAACAGGAAGTTAACTGCCAAAACTTCCACCTATGTGAAAAGGGGCACGCTGAATTTGTCAAACTAGAGCAGCAATGGCAATTTTTATGGGGGGGAAGAGGTGTATTTGATAGTTGTTGAGAATAGAATGGGTCAGCACTGTAGTTTCTTGTCTTTAAAAAAAAACAAAAAAAACTGGTTTCCTCTTAAGACTTCTGTGAGGCCTAATACCTGAGGCATAATACCTCTAAATGACTGAAACGGCCTTTTGTAACCGGAGAGATGAGAGGAGGGTGGGCGGCCGCCGAGACGGCGAACGCAGCCTCTCTGTGGCGCTCTGTCTCAGAGCCAAAGAAGCAGGAAGGGGGGAGAGAGAGGGAGAGAGAAAGAGAGAGAGAGCGAGAGAGAGAGCAGAGGCCCCCTGGTTTACCTGGTCTGCTGTTACAGACGTGGCGGCAGCCAGGAGGTTCTGTAAGCAGCCGAGCATGACAGGCCCACATCAAAGCTGGAACGTCACACCTTGATCCTGCCTCCCTACCTGCCAGGACACACCTGACGGAGCGGCCACCCCCGCTTTCAAAGAGGGGCCGAGGAGACGCGAGACACAAATAAACGTCTAGACACTTTCTCTCCCGGTGACCTAATGGTTTGGAATCTTTTTGTCTCCTCTCCTCAGTCTTGTTCAAACTGTCATTACAGATTCGGGGGAACAAGAGGCAGTCGTTTGTATCATTGGAACAATTGAATGCCAAAAGAGGGGTGGGGTGTGGTAACTGTGATAGATGAAACGTAATAATTTAAAGGCTGTCAACTCTCCCTGGGTTCTGGGTATTAAGAGATGATTACAAAGGTGGTTTTAGGCAAGAAAACTGAAAAAAAAACACACATGTCCTTTCTTTCAGTGTGTAAATAACAATACATGTAAATTCAAACGCATCAGGTTAGACAAAGCCCTGTGAGGACAGCTTTCATTGAATCAGACATCGATTTATTATTATTTTTTTCTCAAATAGACTCTGGTCTATTGTGTTCTTTTTTATATTTTATTGACCCTTAACTGTGTTGCATTTAGATTTGCATTAGACTATTGCTAAATTTGAAAAGAAACAAAACAAAGCTGAAATGTTGGAGAGCATTTATATATTTATTTTTGGATGGAGGGGGGGTTCACAAAATGAAATTCCGAATGCCCCTTTATATTCATATGTTACTTGAAATTATGCAAATGCAAAGATGGCAAGCCCCACATAAATAAATATCTTCAGGAACATAATTACAGTTTGTCTTTTTCCAAGTTTACTCCACATTTGAGTATGTTTACTTAACAACACAGCAGCCATTGTAATTTACTATATACTGGGCAGTGCTTGCATCAGCACTTCTGTTAGGGGTGTGGAGATGACCAGCCTCTGGATCACTCTGTTTTGTTTTTAAAAACATGCCTGACTAGAGTAATTAATTACGTTTTTACTATCCTTTGGGTTTGCTTAGATCTGTATACAGCCATCTTCAATTTTTTGCCTCTTAGCACCTCCCACCACCCAGTACTTGGAGACAGTTTTAATTGCTGTTTGAAAACCACAAAAAAGGACCAGTTTCCCTATAAACACATGCCACACCTAACAAGGGAATAGTTTCACCTTTGAAAAAAATGTCCACACCATAATTAAAGGGAAAGTGTTTCACACTGTAATCTAACTTCATATTGTTGACTGTGCAATGATATCCACACACCAACTTACCACCGAGGTCTTAACACATGATAGTCAGACAGTTCTGGCAAACGTGACAAGCAAAGAACTTAATAAAGATATCAATTTTCCCCAGTAATAACATTCACATTGTACAACTCACATCAAACAGCACAGGTCTTGCCAACAATTCAACATATGGGCCTAGTTGCAACATGAGATGTCATTGTGGCTCATATTTTCATGTTACTGTCCAGTTCTAAACATTATTGGTATATTTTGCTTTACTGAAAAATGCTTGCATTTAAAATGAAATAACACACAGTATAGCATGCTCTGCCTTTACCAGGCTGATGGATAAATATCTGGAACGTAAAGCCAAACACATTTCTTGGTTTTATTTTGTTGAGAGCTTAACCCTAGATGCCCTTTGGTTTTTGTCTCTCTTTTTCCTGAAGGTTTCCTCAGAGACATGGGAAAGCTGTAATGAATGTGTGTAATTCACCGCCTTTGCCTGGCTGCACTGGGTCGGCGAGATCCTGTATGACAAGCGAAAGCGCGGTGTGAAGGTAGAGGGCAAGGGAACATGAATGGCTCGTCTCTGCTGGGATTGGCGCTGGCGGGTTCTCGTGAAAAACCCGCTCGGATTAGAGGCGAGCCCCTCAGCTCTGAGGATTAGCTGATCCGCCACACTCAGGTAACCCTTTTTAAATGGGGCTTTGGCGAAATAATGGGAGACATGACTAAAGAGAGAATCTGCCTTTACTAAGAAAAGTTAAGGTCATGCTTTAAACATCACGTGCGAGGGCCTGCTGAAGACACATCACATGCGTAACCTTGTCCATCAGTGACCAGGGGAGGTGCCTTTGGTGAACATATGAAAGTTCCTCTCTGATAGTGAGATATGATTCATGGAGGCTTATGAGAGAATGAGAAACTCCATCTCTCCATATCACCTTTTCTAAATACTCGTACACGGTGTTCTGAAACGGTTTGTTTTTCTTTCTAAATACTCTTCCGTCAAGTTCTATGAAGTCGTCTGTTTTAGTTTCTGTTTTAGTTTTTAGTTTCTAAATATTCTTTCATGCAGTGTTATGAAGTGGTCTGTCTTTAGCTTATTTTACATTTTAGAAGGATACCAAGGGATACTAAAGCTGGTTTAAAGCATATCAATGAATAGATAGGGTTGTTTTGGGTATATCGCAATTCATTTATTCATGGAGTCATACTGGTCTTTTGCATATTAGTTGTTAAAAAAATGTTGGCCTATTCTGCTTGCCCCATCCCTCACATGTACCTGCATGTACTGGCAGTGTCTGTTTTAGCTGTACTGAAGTCAGCAATGAATAGAAGAAGGGCAATAGTGCATAGGCCCAGGCCTTGAGGCACCTGCGTGAGGAGGGGAGGGGAGTGTGTACGCGGTGGCTGAGGGCTGAGAAAGGGTTTGGCTTGCCTGCGGGGTGAGACGGAGTTATCAGTGGGAGCCATGAGTGTCCCCTCACTCCAGAGACCTCAGACAAACACAAGAGCGTTTTGCTGCATGGCTGCATCCCTGGCACAGAAGAGCTGCCACAGGCTTAATCTCTGTACACCTCCTGATCCACCTCCTCACTCAACACTTCAACTGTTATTGCTGTTCATTTATCATAACATTGCACCGGGGCTCCATGCTAACTTCTTTCCAGGTTGCCCCGTTGCCCTCCCTCCCGCCTGCCCCCACCCTCCACATTTGTAGTTGACCCAGGGTGAGATTCAGTGTTAAGTTTAAAACTGGAGAAACCGGTCTATAAGCTTATGGAAATGCTGAAAACACCTTCAGGCGGTCCATCAACAGCCATGGGACAGATATTAATAAGAAACTAGGACCTCCTCCAATACTTTTTTTCCAGAGGTGCCAAGTTATATTTCAAAGCTAGTTTATGACTCATTTTTTCCATGAAGCACTGCAAACTATGTAGATCATATTGTCAAATCACATGTTACAATCAACTACAACTATTTCTAATCATTATAACAGTGCCAACATATAGTTACACTGAGAATTCTGTTCAAAATAACATAGATTTGTTGATTAAAATTTGTAGTTAACATTTTAACACTAAACCTTTTTTACACTGAAATATTGCTTTACTCATACCTTGACAAACCAAATAGTTGTTTTCTTCAATAGGCTAATCTTAATGTGTGGCCACCTTTATGGTCCTGAGGGTTTAACAGTGATTGCAACACAAGTGTGTGTGTGTGTGTGTGTGTGTGTGTGTGTGTGTGTGTGTGTGTGTGTGTGTGTGTGTGTGTGTGTGCATGCGCGTGTGTGCGTGTGTGTGTCCTTTTCCAAATTTAAAGTTTCTACGCTAGACTTGAAGTCTCTAGATTTCTGTGACAAGCAATTTGCTGCTTTGCTATAAGCTGGCAGGATTGTGTGATTCCTTTGAAAGTGATCAGCACTAGTTAGGTACACAGGTTGAATTGGATACTTTTTTCAAATTATAAGGTAAATGCAGACTGTGAGAAGGAAAATAAGCACTGTTGCTAACAGGCAATTTTGTGACAGGGAAAACGTTGGCTTAGGGGCTAAAATTTTCATCAGTGAAGATCGTGTTGGAATTAGTTCTGCATTGTTGTTGAAGCTAATGAGGTTTTGTATAAAGCATATACTTTACTTAATCTATCCTAGGATGGCTTTAAAATCAGAGGTGTTTGTGTACTATTCAGGGATTGTGTCATTACAGTCTTTGCGCTTGTTTCTTTTTTCTTTTTGGGAGGGGAACTTTGGAGCCTTCTCACCAAAGTTGTAGTTCACGCTAAAGTACTGTTCACATAGGATTACCATCTCCACGGTTCTCAGGTTTTAGTGTACTCTCAGATGTTGAATTAACCATTAGCATAGAACTGCCATCTTGTGAGTCAGCGGAGAAGGTGTTTCTTTTCAGGTAGGACTTCACATGACATCACGTTTGTGGTGAACTAAAACAAACCTCTCTTTTATCTCGTCTTGATGTGATTACATTAGTTCGGCCTAACCCGGAATGTGTTTTGTGACTCAATCTAGTAGGAATCATGACATCTCAGAATGATCTTTGAGCATTTTTTTTTTCATCTTGCCATTCTGATAATTATACAAATTGGATGCTTCACATTTTGAGAAATTCAAATTCCATGCTGAAGGTTCAAAAAATAAATTGTTATGCAATTATGAGTACACAATATAAACCCAGAAAGGCAATTCTGAACAAAGAGTGGATGAAAGCAATGTAGCAGACGGCATTTTACTTATGTCTCATTACTTATGTCTCATTTAAAACAGCTAAACAAGTCATCTGTCCCGTAACATACGCTGACTTCCCTGACCAACCTGCAGTACAGTAAATTTGTCCCACAACCACAAATATTCTTGTTGGCAGACACATGACTCAGTTGGTCCCAGTCCTATTGCAAGGCTCTGATACAAACAGTGGTTGTTTTATGAGAGCTACAAACGCAAGGTGTGTTTTCCAGTGGTTACCACGGTTGTCTGGCACCTCATACGATTTATATGTCATTATTCTCTCTACCTCTCATTGCAGTCAGATGGCAAAAAATCCCCAACATGTAAATCTCTGCGTGACACTGCAAACACGCTTGGCTAAATCAAATAGATTATTTTATTCTTTGATTCTTGAGATGTAATGACAGGTTCATTCTCTCTTTACAACTAAAAGTGACAAAAACTGTTTAAAAAAAAAAAAATCTAAAACAAAATTTTTCTAGCAATACATTATAGCAAGAATGATCATTGATTATACAACAGTTAGTTCCGACCGCAGAATTGTGAATGGCCGAAACGCATTCCATGAGTGCTGATATACAGTATATATAGTGTTGTAATGTAGTATAGCATCACTCAGACCCCATCGGCAGCCGGGATCACTCCGCTTTGTTTACATTCTAATTGATACATTGTTGGAAAAAAACAATAAAAAAAAATGGAATTCTGAAGGAACTATATTTGTTGGAGGAGCCAAATAAACCAAAAAATCATAATCTGATGTCTGAATCATTACTTGATAGATATTTTATAGGCTAGTAGAACTGTTGTATAAAAGCAATATTACACTTAAGGTTGTGATTTGGTCGTAGGCAGGAGGATAATCACAGCCATGCTGATATAGCTATGTATAACAGCACTCCCTCTTGTGTGATAATGCTTAATTATGTTACAATGATAGTAGCAAAAATATTCTTAAAGGCATGCTGAACTTGGTTACAACATAATGGTGTATAGCTACCTGGCCCCGATATGAGTTGCAATATTCAAGCTCACCTTCATGAGTTGCTCCAGTGGTCAGCAACTGGCCATCGAAGAAAGACATTTTTATCTCTCTCCGTTCACTCCCATTGCATGGCGAAACAGGTCTCAAAAGCGAATGCAAACAGCGCAGGTTATGCTAAATCACCACATCAAGAACCGTACGTTTGAAACCAATTTTTGATTGATTTGATTTTGAAGAACTATTTTCTGAGAACTACCAACTGTTGCTAGCTTCTTTGCTGCTTGGTTTGTTTACTTATGCACGCTTCAGGAAGTGAGTGGGACCGTTACGGGTGCAAGAACGAAACAAAAAAGTGAATAAGCTAACGACCGGATCTTTTTCCAAACCTTTGTTTGGAAAAAGTGTCAAATATCATGAATGGAGCTTTTTATCTTTTCACATGTACGGTTCTGGATGTTGTGATTTTGTACATAAAATACGCATAATCTGCGTTGTTTGCATTTGTTCACGTGCTAAAAGTACGCTTTTGAGACCTGTTTCGCCATGCAATGGAAGTGAATGGAGAGAGAAAAAACATCATTCTTTGTCGGCCAGTTGCTGACCACTGGAGCAAGTCATGAAGGTGAGCTTGAATATTACGACATATCGGGGCCAGGTAGCTATACAACATTATATTCTAACATAGTTCAGTATGCCTTTAAATGTGTTTAT
Source organism: Ilyophis sp. 1 JC-2022 (assembly GCA_022702515.1). Lineage (NCBI taxonomy): Eukaryota > Metazoa > Chordata > Actinopteri > Anguilliformes > Synaphobranchidae > Ilyophis > Ilyophis sp. 1 JC-2022. Next base: position 41,798,933 of record CM040406.1, read on the forward strand.
ATTGTCACATTTTTAAACAACAAGGTCTTCTGCATGACTATTAGATTTCATTATGTCCCCAAGCCCAAGCTTACGCATGGTTCTCTCCTCCCATCCTCTTTTCTTTCACTTATCCATTCTGTCTATCCACCCATCTCCAGCACCCATCTGCATCCTCTCATCCATTCTTACCCATTGCTTTATGAGTCCTCCACCTCTATTCGCTACAACCCATACTGCCTTGAGTGGGATTCTACTGACTACCTGCATTGGTAAAGTAAGCACTCTCACAAAAGTCATTTTCAATACAGCTGTTAAGGTACTCTTCCTCAAGTATTGTACTCAAATACATATGAGACAGTACTTCATTTCAAATTGCACTATTTCCATGTCTTGCAACCCTGAGCTTGCATGTTTGGTTTTTAATTACAGTTTTGGAATGAAAAGGGGAGAGAAACTTTTTAAAGTTACTCGCGTATTCGCAATTTGACACATTTACGTCGAATATATTGGCTGCTCTTAAAATATCTAATGGTATCTAATGTAATGGTGCAGCATGCTTTCATATCATAAAACAGATGACATTTTTAAAATGCATGCTGTGAACAGGAATACACATCAAGGCAATGCTAATATAATTATTTTCCCCAAAGGTGTTATAGTGATTATATGTACTAATTACAATTACAAGGTTTTATGAGCAAGCGCTTTTAAAAATATGAATAGGAATATAGGTAAGTGTACGAAATCAATATGTAGGGGGAGAAAATGCTCCCGAGAAAAACAGCTTTTTTTTTCAGAGGGACACACACGATCAAACTTCGCAATTCTGTTTGAACGCTTGTCTTTGTGGAAACAACAGCAATCTGTGCTTCCTACGCTCCACTCCCTCATGCCCCCTGCCCAGGCTCCCTGATCTGAGATCTGTTGTGGCTGTTGCTCACATTGGGGGGGCCTTTATGCCCAGCAGGGTCATGTTACAGGTGGTTACCCCTCTTCCAATGAAAAAAATCCTAAGGATATAAATCCATTCTCTAACTCCCGGTCTGGACAATACTAATACAGGACTTTCTGTGCACTTCACATATCGAGCAGTAATACAAGGTAAGCCTCATATATCTATACACAAGGGATGGTAGAAATAACACTATCTGTATCTGTTAAACCAACAAAATGATCTGTACTTGAAGCAAGGGGGATTAACTGGCCAGGGTGCTGCATTTACTGAATGACTTCTGAATCACTGGCCAACCTTTATACAGTTTAACCTGTATACATTATCTGTGCATTTCCGAATATGGTATTGGGGTACGAATACACCCGCACTCTGCACTATACATGCCATCTGTATAATAACTATAGAGTTATTAGAGCAGAATTAGTATAAGGTACTGTTAAGATGATGATGATGCTTTCATTTACATAATAAAAATTAGCCTGCCATATAATTTATACAGTTTCCCTAACACTGCTATACTGGACGAACCTCTGTTAAATGTGTGAATAATGCCTTTACATAAAATAGATTGATAGCAGCCTTATGAAACAAAGTTTTGACTATCTGATTTTAACATGACCATTAATTTTACCTTATTTGAAATGGGTACAGTCAGCATAATCTCAATGTATTCCCCTTAAGTATATTAGTAAGACCCAATGTTAACATGTGTCAATGACGAGATTCACATGCCAAGAATAGCATGGGTTATTTGTTGATATATGACACATCAGGGAAATTGCACTGAAGGTGGTATACATGTACAGTGACTTGTTAACCTGCAGTGAAATTTGTCAAAGGGATGCAGTAAAAGGTATAGCCTACATATTCCAATATTGTGGTTTTGTACTGAGCCCACCTTGTCAAGATGACCTGGTTTTCTTGATGGGAGATATTGGTGGATGGTCACCATCAGAGACCATCTCTTGTATAACTCTTGGCTGAGCGGCAAAAAATTAATAAGTACTATGCTGTAAACATTTGTCCAGTCATTTCAGAATAAATTTTTTTTCAGTTTCATGTATCAGATATGTATCAATCAACCTTGTAAAACTACAGTTGGTACTGGATAGCAAATAAACTGCAAGCTATTTTGTTAATTTATCTTTCTCAGTATTTTTTTCTGTAGCCAATGTTAGCCTAAAAGGTCCAATTAATTCAAGCCAACTGTGGCTAACCTATGGCATGGTAAAAACTGGCCCGATGTGAATTTCCTGTAGTCGCACACAGATGAATATGCCTAATGTGACCAAATGTGACAATCTTTTAGCGTGCAGCTGTCAACGGCCTATGTTGGCCAGAGATTGGAACATTGGGATATCCCCACAATTTGTCACATATTGTTTGCCAAAGAGCTCACAACACAAAGCGCCAACTCTGATGATTTTTTTGGGCCACTGTTTGGTAGTCAGTGTTTGAGAATTGTTGTTGGACCTTTTGTTTCTCGTAAACAAGACTAAAGATTGTCCTCTTGTTACAAAATAACATAAGGCATCATAAATGAGTGCACCAAAAATGTACAGCAGGTATAACAAGGTAAACATTGTATTGCATTCATGAGGTTGATTTGTAATGTGTGACTTTAACAATGATGAACAGTGTGGGAAATACAGACTTTCAGTGTGAGAGCATTATTAAGCTTGAAGAATCTTGAAGAATTGTATTTATTTCTTTTTTAAAAACCCCCCTGTATTCTTTACTACATAGTCAATGACTGGTGCATCAATTAAATAGTTGCAAATACCTTTTTATTTCCCTTTAAAATTAGTCTTAAAGGGTGAATGTTTAAATCACACATAGGGGAACTGCATTGTTCTCTTTGACTTCCATTTAAACACTGACATACGTCCCTCTATCAATATCATCTAAATCTAGGCATAAATAAAGTATGTCATGTGTGCACTTTATGTGTGTCTCAAACCAGTGGCTCAGAAGACATTGTTACCTTGAGCCATTGAAAAACAATACATCTCCCCGCAAATTTTCAATAACAAATGACCCCGCTCTGTTTATAACTAGTCTTTAAATTAAGTAAACTCCAGCATGCAGGGTTAATAAATTCGCCAGGAGACTGTTTTCTCTGGCCACAGGATTTACTGCGGCCGTAATAACTGTCATGGCAAATGCCTGGTAAAGCGCTGGACAAGGGACCAACAGAAGGGAGTATTTATCACATTATTGACTTTCTGACTGCAGTGTCGTGAACTCTTTTGTCATAAACTGGAGCACTCTGAGCAAGCGTGGCGATCGATAAGAGGGAAAACTGCTGTCAGGTTCTCTCCGAGAGAGCATTTCTTTTGTTACAGCCACTTAGAGAGCTGATAAATGCTTTGTGGTGGATAGGATCCGGGTGCTGTCTTAAAGCTTGGGGCTACCAGAATGTTTTTTTCCCCCTTCATTTGAGACATATAAAAGGACATATGGGACCACCCGCTGGATCGCACAGGAATTGTTTGAACCTGGTCAACATACTTTAGCGTTATCATGTTTAAATCATGTTTAAATCTTTGAATTTACGGAAATAAATTGCATTCATTCCCATTGTTTGGGTTTTTTAATTATATGCACCTTCCTACTTGTTAGCAGACTTGTTAACACACACACACATTATTCCTTTCAATTTGCATATTATGATAAATATAGTGCAAAGAAAAATCACAAAGTTTACACCCAGCTAATACAATATACAGTAAAACAACAAAGAATTGAGGCAATTAAATCCAAATAAGTCAACACAGAAAAGACTTAATTATATCCATTTGGAATCCCAGAGCAATTGGTTGCATTGATTCTATGGGTAGACACTTTTTCCTTTAATTATGCAAGTGGCTAATAAAGCAACTGGAGTAAACAGCATTTGTATGGTTTAGCAGGAATGCTTTCTGTGTTGAAGCACTCCGTCATTGGCTGAAGCTCCAGTCCATCTGGTCAGACGAATGTTAAATCGATAGTCTCTGTATTGACTGGTGGACTGATAAGTGGGGCATGTAAAGCGGGCTGCGGGTGATTGATGGAGGTCGGGGGGTACCAAACAGGCCCAGTAAGCAGACCGAGCATCTGACCGTGACCCTCAGCTCTGTCATACATCACAGGGTCAAAGGTAAGTCAAGTTTACTCCCACAGGGAGCTCTAGTCTTCAGAATACTCTCAGGGTTAACACAACCTTTGACCCCTGTCATCAGCAGGCTGGAACCACGGAATTTACTGGGAGAGGGAAAGACCCACGTATCCCATTGCGTTCACAAAGACATGACATACACACATAATAATTACATTTTCAAACTGCTGTTACTGAAAAACAACTTCTCATCGCCCGTACTGTACAGAGGAAGTATAGGACGAAGAAGGGTGAGGATGAATGAAATCAGAATTATATTCTCTCTACAAGGTTCACCATGCTACTTAACATGGTCCCAACGGGAAATCTAACACTGCTCCCCATGGGGATAGTCCAACAAGAGACAGGATTCAAGGGTTGTTGACCTTAAAGGATCACGTGACCTTCTGAATTGGACTCGCTTTTCTGGACTCTTGCAAATGGAATGTCCAGCCTGTGTATCGCATGGAGAGGTGTGGCAACAGGATTGAGCACCGATTGATGTCAAGCAGTGATCACCACGGTGCCACAGGACTCCGGGGTGCTTATAACCCTAATGACATAATGATAGTGGGAGGTCACGAGGAGTTCATCTCAGTTCGCACCCTTTAAATTGCACTGGACACATAGCTATGCCGGGCCTGGACTGAACCATTTTTCAGTCAATGCCAAGGAACCGAAAAGCATTCGAGGCTGCCGGCAGTACACAAGAACACATTGATAGCTGAATGCAACGGATCACATTTTGTTCAGTGTGCAAATTTAATTTTACAGGTTCATTGTAAATTCACATTGCCTTTAAAATTCCTAGGGCCATTGCAATCTCCTTTTAAATTATCTTCGGCTACGACCATGCATACCTCATTGTAAAATGTTAAAACCTTCCCCAATCTGGCCATTGGATGAATGTGTACTATGTAGAGTCAGCAGCTGCTGTCTGGCTTTGGATGGACAGATGATTGCAGTGGCCTTACAAAAGTGTTAAGTCAGAAATAGTTTACCGGGTGTGACTCCACATCACAAATCACCCATTACAGCAGGAAAAAGAGGAGAGCAAGAATGTCATAAATTATGATAATGGCGCTTTAGGTGACTTTGAACTTCACAGAATATCATTTCAGCCCTTAAATTCTTACAGATTAGCAGACTTCTGAACTCATTAGTCTTTTGTTCAGGTGACACTGATATTAAGTTATGTTTAGATTTATATGGCTTCATGCATAAAATGTCACATTTCATTCTTTCTTTTTACCAAACAAAGTTGAAAATAATGAGAACTGAAAAGTAACTGAATAAAATGGGATGAATAGATTTTGGCATCACATTGTGTAAAGAATACTGCTTTTATTCCCCAGTAATACTCAAAGTGACACAGCTATGCCATACATATACCATATGCAATACAGTTTTCACTGTGACATTTTTATTAGTTAGATAATAGTCAATTTGCAAATGTGCATGCATGTCGCCTATATATGCATAAGATATACATAACATTTAGTCATGTGAAACATCTCAAGAGTTGATGTATTTTCAAGATATGCCAACCAATATTTGTATTAATGGGTACTGAGAAAAGGAATTTCTAATTCCATATTCATTGCAAAAATTACACAACCATTATGCATTATATTTTATTAAAACCGGATTACAGTCAGGCCTTTACTAAAACTACAATAAAATTGGCAATAATGGTAATATTTTTAAAGACATTTGTATGGGACTACAGCCAAAAGCCATAACTGTGGATGGAAGAGTACAGTAAGGAAGAAAACGCTTGTAAAACAGAAGGTCATATCGATGTGCTCCTGTTCATTCTTGAAGCCAGTGTGGAATACTGAGACTGTAGCAGAAATGATTCCTGTCCCCAGGGGTAACTGGGTACGCTGTCCCAGGCCCTGAAGGTTTGGGGGGGGGGCATGGTCTGTGCACTTGTGTTATTGTCCTGGGGGCCCCGGGAATAATTTTGTCCTGGGTCTGGGAATTTCACCCGGCAGCCCTGATTCAGGCTCAAGGTTCACAGGCTTCCAGGCAGAAGCGTGCGATGTCAGATTTACAAACAAGGAGTGAGGTGAGGAATGGGGAGCCAGAATCACACAGAGAGTTGGATATCAGGTATGGAACAAGGCTTTACTGAGTGGAGGTGGAGGGAACCCCCAAGGTACCATGTTTGGATGTGAGGCGGCTCCACAAAGCGCTCAAAAGACTTGGGCTCACCACTAACTTTTTTTTTCTGAATGAATATGGTTTAAATCAATGTAAAAATCAGATTTTTTGGTATTTCCAATAAAGTGCATTATCGTGTGAAATGCTTCCTTAAATACACATTACCTGGCTCTTGTCTGGGTATTACACCAGTTAACCCATAAACCAAGCAAACAAAAACAAAACAAGCAAAAAAAGAACAGCACCTTGCAGTCAATGGTAGGCCTCCATTGACAAGAATATCTGGCATACCATCCAGGTCTAGGCTTATATCCAACTTTTGGCATGTAGTTCCAGGTTTTGATTGAATCCAGTGGGAAACAAATAAATAAATAACCGGGAGGCCCAGAAGCCCCGGCTACTTTCATAGCGGTGTTTTGGTTTCCAGAGCATTGTTGAATTATTCTGAATCCTCTCTCGTCCCAGAGGTCAAGGCATTCTGAAGTCTGGGACGACTGCCTAATGCTCCTAAAGCATTGTTTTCTCAAGAGGTAGTGGTAGACCGGTGATGAATAGATGACAGATGCATTCATTTACTACGAGTCTGGCCTTTGTGTGTGTGTGTTTGTGTGTGTGTGTGTGTGTGTGTGTGTGTGTGTGTGTGTGTGTGTGTGCATGTCTGTGTGTGTCTGTGTACATGGGCATCTGTGTGTTTATGTGGACTGTGTTCTGAAAAGAGTATCACAGTAAATACCCCCCTGCAAACAAGATACCTTCTATCTGGGTGAGTTTTGACGTTCAGCTCAAAGGTAATAACCCTCATGAATATGCAAGAAGGTCTCACCTTGAATTATGGGAACCTGTTTTCTAGTTTTGGCATGTGTGAGTGTAGCAAAAGTATTTTCCGCAATAATTTTGTTATTACTTGCCAACTATCATTAAAGTCTAATGTCTCACTCTCTCTTGAGAGGATATTGCACAACTAATACCTTTGTTAATTTAGCATATTTTAGTATTATCTTTAGTACTTCAGTATTATAAAGTAATCCAACCTGCTATCAGAGCTGGCTTGTACTGCATTTTTAAAAGCCGTGTAGAGATGTTCAAGCAATTAAAAGTTAAATCTCCTTCCCGCTGACACCACATAATCGTATATCTTTGGATGTCGATATGAAAATGTACTCAATAAATAAATAAAAGTTGTAATGCATGAATAATGTTATTTTTTGTATTTAAATTTTCTAAAGCATAGCACTGCAGACAGTCCAGTTCCTAATACACTGGAGACCAAGGCCACTGGAGACTGGAGTCCACTCTCCTTTCCACTGGTGAGAGTACACTAATCGTTTAGGTTCTAAAGAAGGACTTTCGTACCATATGGATTTCAGTAATTGAATGCATTGGATTGGTCAATCGTATGTCAAAGAGACTTCAGCCTATCACTTTTTTCTGGTCTCAATCCTTACAGTATATGAACAGATAACCTGTGCTTTTATTTTCACTCATTTAAGGTAGAACCTCCACTATAACCCAACCTTCACTCAAATGACCTTCCTCATTTGGGAGACACACAAGGCTACACAGACAAGCCCCCACAGCCCAGAAGCAGTGAAAAAAACTGTCCCCTTTGTACCATGCATGGCCTGAAACCCGTCCCTGAAACAAACTGCCCGAGGAACTAAAAAGCCACAAACACTGGGTATATGAGAATATATAAAGTATGTGTGCTGCACCCCACCACTCATATTATCATGTATACTGTATATGTTTTTAAACCCCCCCCCCCCGCCCCCCCTTTTTTTTCTTTCTCCCCAGTCTGGAACATCCAATCATCCTCACGCTGCAACAATTATCACAACTTCCGCTGTCGATTCTGGAGAGTGCAGACAAGCATGTCTACCTGCTAAAGCATACAGTTAATCACAGTTTTTTATCCAACTGCAGTTCTTGCAGGGACATGAGTCGGAGGAAGACACTTTCTGTGTAGCTTAACAGGCAGAATTGCAGACATTTAAAGACCAGCAGCCTGGTGCATCCCTGCTGGCCACAGCTGGCACTGGAACTGTCCCGATTCAACACCACTGGTCTCATCCACACACTGAAACAAGGCCTTAACAATTGTTTTTTAAAAAACTACCTTGATTTGGGGTTTTGTTTTGAATTGGACATGTGCTGATGTGGTCAAGCCCTGGATTTAACCCAGAGAGGTTGCTAAAATTCACACTGACAAAAAGCTGACACATCTTCTGACAAAAGCCGTAGTTATCTATGTTGAAAAAAGTACCAAATTCCCATGTGTGGAGACTAATTAAACGTTCGCAGGGAGTTTAAATGCCCTCCCTCATTCTCACTAAACCCCCATAGAACCCACAGCTGGTCTTAATCCCAAATATACAACTCTCATGACACCAATCTAATGTGTTCAGCCAGAGCAGGGACCCAACCAGAACATTCTGAAACCAAAAGGTACTGCCAAATCCACACTTATCAAATCTGGTCTTGTATGATGTCAGCATCACACATGGAGTTCCCTAGACTTTATACTCTTGACAAAAGTTAGCTATAGAGTATACTGGCAACTAGCTACTTTGGTGTAAGCTTAAGCAAACAGTTTGCATGCATGTAATCACAGGGTTAACACTACAGAATATCTGATTCTACTAAGAATTTGTCTTTTCAATTAATGCTAATTCAAATTTGCCTTGTTGGGTGAATCAAACTGGGGGGTCGGAATCTTGAAGAGAACCAATATAGTTTGGAGTAGACGGAAATGTAGACATGCGGGAAGATCGCACAGAAAGATTGCCAAACAAATCCTACAAAGACAATATAAGTAAAGCAGTCTTACTGCTTCAACCTCCCCGCATGTTGTTTATAAATGACTTGCCTTATATTGGAGCCTCACAGCGAAGGGCTTTGAGCATTCACGGCCAGTTTGGAGAGGGGGTACTTATTACCATGCGCCTCGGGTTAAACCAATTAGGCAGCAAATCGCAATGCAGGGGTTGATGTTGTCCACTCTGTCAGAGCTGACTTAAGCACACAGTGTGTTCTCACAGCACCTTGATGGCGAGTTCTGCTGCTTTAAGTACTGTGTCATGAATCTCATAGTTCATCACAATTGACCTGAACTTGTGATATACTGTATTTGTCTTATTAATCAATTAATTTTCTTTTTAAATACTGTTTTATTGTATATAATACCATACACAATTGTTTCACGTGTGTAAAAGATATAAAAACATATTATTATTATTATTATTATTATTCTTCGTGCCACTCTCAAATTATCAGAAAACGAGGCATTTCAGACAGCACATGGCTTACGATAAAATATTTGTCCCGAATACCAGATTCGCATAGACAATTGGCCGCAGGCTTCATTCTGAATCAATTGTTATACAAAGCAAGCGAGGTCATTTAGTTTTTGTTACTGAGCGGGAAGCCAAATCTTGTATAATTTAATGAAGGGTGACGATCACACTTTCTCACCATTACATGGATGACACAGTTTGTGGTGCCAGGATCAATTAAAGCAACTGCTGTTTTAAAAATTATTTTTTTCCTTGTCATCCAAGGTGACTAAAATTTCTCATATATTTTGTAAACCCTTTATACAGAAACAAAGGCAGTTTACACACAGAAGCTTGGGTTCACAGCTGACTGCAAACATAACATAGAAATAATACATTTTTGCTTAGATGCATCTATTATATAAAATGAACTGAAATAGTATGTCATATTGATATACAGAAATTGGGTCGGATGAGCAATTAGCCATAAGAACTATGGCTTTTCTGCAAATGTTATCATAACGTTGTGGGGATAGAGATTTGTGACATTAGGCAATACAGCCTTAGTTTGCAGTGGGGATGTCTAAGCCACAATTAGATGGTGGGCTCTTGAATATGCATTCTGTGTCAGGCTGACCCTAAGTCTGGCTTACCCAGCCAAGCAGAGCTCATTTATTGACCAGTGTCAGAGGGTTATTGCCATGGCAACTGGAATGTCTGCTGGGGTCTGATGACATCATGCAGGACCTGACCTTGACCACACACAGATCACTGAAAATAGAGGAGAAAGACAAAAGAACTACCCTAACTTGCAAGCTGTTTGGCCACCTCTCTTAAATGATAGAGGCGAGTATAGAAATGAGAGGCTTTGGGTAAGCACTCCGCCATGTTAAACAGCAAATATTTCATATGCCTCCCACAACCCCTGGGACCCATAATAGAAACCTGTCAGCCTACTTAAAATTTCATCTGATCCCATTAATTACTGTCAAATTCTTTGTCAAACTCTGGTTGATGGCAGTCAAGCTCTTCCTGCCATTTTGGGGAGATAAGGTGTCAGCTATCTCTTTGGGAGGTTAATAGACCAACCAAGTAATCCTTTCCCTTCTTTAGTAGGGTTTTTTGTATTTGCATTTGGTAAGCTGATATGGTCATTCACTTGAAAGTGTGACTGCATTCCTAATGAATTTCTACTCAGCCTTTTCCCCTGAGGATGGGACAGAAAGCATGCAGAGTCTCCTTCATCATCTCTTTTAAAATACCTACATTCTAAACTTTATCCCTACACTGTAGTTTACTCCATATTCTCAACAACAAAGAGTGCATAAGAAAATTGTTGCATGTTTATGTATGTCTAATGTGTATATGAATATAAACTGACTTTTTTCTTTTTTAGAAACCTTTATTAATTCAATTGAGCTATTGTAAATATGCTTAAGGGGCCCTAGAGGCAAGTAATCAATGGGACTCCATGTTCGTCCGCAGTGAAAAGGTCAACGCCATGGCAACGGGGAGCCCGGTTCAGCAATGGTCTCCTGCACTGGCAGTGACCGGCCCCTTCACTTCCTCCCAGACAGCTTTGGGTCACGGAGAGGTCAAGTTTAGGTCAGGCATTTTCCACCGGCATATCAGACATGCGGTTGATGACTTTGTTTTCCACCAATATTTTTACTTTATTTCATTTTACCTTGCTGACATAAAATATACATATGGATTTTTCTGAATTTATTTATATCTATGAATAAGGCTAGTTCTGCCTTTACCTGTGTGGATTTCAAATATATAATATCAAATAATATTTCTCGCATATTTGCCTGATATTTTTCTTGTATATGGCAGGAGTATGGATTTAATCAAAAAATGTTAACACTGCACTCACGCAAGGTTAACCCCATAAGGCAAGACGTTATCAGTGGCGCGTTGACTTGAAAAAAAAAAAATAACCAAAATAAAGAAAAAGAAGTGTGCACTCTGAGCCATATACTATTTATTAGTACAGAAGCAAGCATAAATAAAGGGAACATTTCAGCCAAAGGCCTGTGTCAGCTCAATCTTTTCCAATGGAGGTATTTCCGAGTTTGGCCTTTCCCTAAGGAATATGGATTTGGGAATTCTTTTCAGGGATGTCCACTCGGAGTTGGACCACAGCGAATTACCCCTAGAATAAGAAGAGACATCAGACGGTCTCTCAGGTGGGTGAACCTGAAGGCTGCAGAGGAAACTGAGTGACCGGGCCTTCTGTGCTTCCAATGTGATCCAGAGCGTACTGATTTGGGGCAATGGGTGAAGCGCACACACAGAACCACGACAGTTAGTTTGTGTCAGGCATACACCACCCTTCATGAAGCATGCTACATTCAAAGTGTTGCTTTCAGAGCTCTGAGTCATATGACATTTGTAGTGAAAATGTAAGAGAAATAAAAAATGTTTTTAATAACTCATACATATTACATTACATTACATTATAGGCATTTAGCAGACGCTCTTATCCAGAGCGACTTACAGCATTTATTTTGCATTTATACATAGTATCCATTAATACAGCTGGATATATACTGAAGCAATGCAGGTGAAGTACCTTGCTCAAGGGTACAACGGCAGTGTCCGACCCGGGAATCGAACCTGCAACCTTTCGGTTACAAACCCAGTTCCTTAACCATTAGACCACACTGCCGCCCATATGGCTGTAGTTCTGTTTGTAGGTAAAAACTCATTCCATTTTATGATTTTACATACTTAATTTTTCTTATTAATGTATTGTTTTTGTTAGGTTCATGGGTACATACAAGGACACATACAGAGCTGTTTAAAGGAGACATGCAAACAAGCATGCTGCTTTTATAATCTGAGTAGTCTGTCACCATGGTAACAGAGAACACGAATGTTGACTGGACGCTGACCTCTGGACCATGTGACTTCAATATTGAAATACTTCATGTCACTTTTCTCCAAAAGGGTCCCAAATCATGCTATTATAAAGCCTTGTTTCTTGTTACGGCCACAAAGACAGTAGAAAACATCATTGTTAGATTCCAAAAAAAAAACTAAGAAATGGACACATTTAAAAACTTTATTTTTTATCATATAACTTCACCACACCCTCTTGACTGCAATGGTACTACTTAAAGAGGAATTAGAATCAATAAATAGACAATAGAGATATGAAAAAAGGAATGATTTCACTTTTTACAAGAAAATAAACTTACAAAATGGTATCTTCCCGCTGCATTTAAATAAAGCATTTAAACAAAGAATATTAAATCTGAATTAGTGCATCAAAGCTCAATCTTTTGACTGTAGTGCTTATTCAAATAGAGCGCTGGTACTCGCTGACATATATTGACATATACTGTATTTTGTTTTTGGGTGATTGCTACTAATGTAAATTACACATCTTATTAATATATTATCAATGAAGCTTCTAGAGGTTCGTATATTTTCTGGGGACATTTAAATTAAATTAAATTATTATATTTTTACCCAAGGCACCCTTGTATTTGACTATGTCTTCCTGCATCAAAGTATGAAGCAAGAAGTAAGTATAAGGAAGCTGTATCAAAGGGTCGAAGTCTGGTCTGCAATGTGGGATAGCACTCTTTTGAGTTGCAGCCATACCACTGTCCTCTCGACTCTAAATGTAGTGTGTGAAGTAACAGGGTGGGCTAAGAGATGGACGTCCATCAAGATTCAACGTGGAACATCTCTTAGAAGCTATTATCCTGGTGGGAGATCTCATCATAGGCTGTAAGTTAAGCTGCCTAAACATACACAGTAAGGGATGACAATGTTAAGTCAGGAATGTATTTCAGTGATCACACAAAAAGCAAAGTGGTCCCAGCAAAGTTTTTTTTTTTTAGTTCAGAGATAATGAACAATGCTTTGTAGGACAGAAAAAGCCCTTAATATCTGTCTGCCTTTGATGCTAAAGTATCATGGAGACTGTACTAAATGTATACTTACCTTATTTTTGTACACAATCTCATATTAAATAAATATTGAATGTGTCATAGTATGCATATGGAAATCACTTGCATGCTTGCCACTTTAGTGAAATGAAGTTAGAGACATTGAAACAAACCACAACACAACGAATGAGCATGTCAGCCGCTAGTTGTTTGGACATAGTTAAATCAAGAGAAATGGGAATGAAGTATTTCTAGCTCTCTGTCAATAACACAAACAATCTGAGCTACAATTTCATTATTTGGACTATAATCAGTGTCTTGCTTGAAGGATGACTTCTCTCCCTTTGTGCACTTAATCAACTGAGTTGACCTTTGCAGACGGCCCCTTGCTGAGTGATTAAAACCAAGTCACAACACCGATGTGGGTGAGTGTGGAAAAAAGCAGACAGATGGAGAATAAAAGGAGATAGTTTTTACTCTTTTTCTCTCTGGTCATTTTCAGCCTAAAAGTGTAACCTATCAATTCTAAATTATGACACCCTTTAAACTGGGTTTTATGATTAGCCGTAGATCTGTTTATACATAAATGGAATAAATAAAAAAGCAAAAGGAAAAAAATATATATTAAAAGAGACAAACCATCTAGTCGAGTGTGTCTCCTCACTCAAGTCGGCAGTAATTCACACATCATTCTGGCTAAACCTTAAAATAATCCCCAGTGACTTTTTCTGGCCCCGGTCCAGAGAGCTCTTAACAAAAACGTCTCTGGTCGATGAATACCGCAGAAGGATTGTCTTGGAGGTGAAAGATTTATAATGTGAATGGTACAGACTGCCTCGTAAATCACCACAAATGCTTTCAGGTAGCAAGGTCGGCATTTATGTAAATGAAGGTGAGCGTGAGACCGGGAGAGAGTACACATTGAGAACTGTCACGATGGCCCCCTGGACTTATCACTGAACCTGGCCAGGGTAGGTAGTTACCTGAGTTACCTGAGTTAGCAGTGCTGATCACGCTACGCCGCGGTCACTCGCAAAGGAATCTCCTCTTCCTGCTTGTGTGGCTTGTAAACATTCTTTGTTTCGCGATGAGTCATCATAAGGAGGCATTGTGCCTTGTTTTGGCGGTTGACATTTGCGTACGACCTCGGTGGAAACACCTCTCTCGGGACAGGCGATGTTAAGATTCCTTCCGTGTGTCTGTGAGCTATCCCTGAGCGAGGAACTCGGTGTGCTCGTGTCTCGGCCCTGCCCTCTCACAGAACCCGATACGGCTGCAGCAGACGGCTGCCCTCCGTAGGAAAGTGTGCAGAAGCTCAAACGATTCCTTCCTATGTTTATGACTAAAAAAGAGCGCTTCACCCCTATGCTCAATTGTGTCTAAGTCAAGGAGTCTTCGCTCCCTTTGTGGCTATTCAACATGTGGGATGAACTGTAGATGCCTTTGCCATTAACGGTTTACTATGTCAAACCTTCTCACATTAGATGCGTAAAAAGGCTGACCGACAAAAGAAAACCTCTTCTCCCCACTGTCCCGTTAGAACTTGTGCAATAATCTAAAAAGTAAGAAACACTCACACCTTTATGGTTAACAAGCACGGGAGCAAGAAAATCCTTGCGTGTCTGCACAGTAGTTTGTTGACTTTCAGTACAAAATGATACCTGATGCATGCAATGTTGCTGGCATGAGACGTTTTGTAGGTTGCCATAAAGATTGGTAGTCAGTTCAGCTTATGTTATCCAGGCAAGTGTTGAAAATGTGCAAAGGCCTTGTCTAAAGCCAGGTTCTCATCAATAGCTGTAAAACGGTTACACTTTTCCATACTGTATTAGACTAGTACATTCAATTATTTTTATATCCCATACCTTATATAAGGTACTGTAGCATTTTTGAAAATAATTTATAGCGCAAAGTACTATATCACATTGTTTGTAGAAGGGCAATTTATTTAATGACCCTTAATATAATTAGTCATTTGCTCAGCATAATACACAATTACTGGTAGACTGCAGGTAAAGCAGGGTGACAGAGACCCACGGTTGTCCGAAAAAGCCAGCAGGACGTCAGCCAGCCCAGTTTGCATAGTTATGGAAATATTTGAGAATGCTGTCTTAGCTGCCTAACCTATATTTCACAGAGAAAACTTGCTAATTATATGACTTTAATGAAGACCACTGACAGGAAGGTGTGCCGTTAGAGCTCCGCAGGACAGACAATGGGCTTAGACGTCATGACACTGCGTCCTAAGAGGTTAATGGCACATGTCTCTGCTGAATCGGGAGACGTCTAATTTGTCGGCCTCTGCTGAAATTCAGTCACTTACACCCATTTACCAGCAATTGCTGTCAACCCTTTGTGAACAAGGCTCAAAATCTTTCACAGGCCCCTGGGTCTCGAATAGCTGCTTAAAAGGCTTTAATTAAAGAGTGCTGTGTGTAAATGACAAACTCCAGTTATGACACACGAACAGAACAAAAAAAGGTTTTAAAACCTCAGAAGGTGGGTATTGGTGGCTCCATATAGATTTTTACCGTAAAAGAGAGACCTAACTGTCTGTGATTATTTCTTTAAACAAACACAAACACAGGGCTGAGACGTGCAGTTTGTGTGCATTCTTTGAGTACATGTCATCATTCAGGCGGCTGACCATACACACCCCAGAGGTCAAGTGTCAATGAGATAAAACAAATGTTTTTATTATTTCGATAATTTTAATAATTTTATTCACCTTCTTAACACCATTCACTTACCTTTCCCAGGCAGAGCTTATACGCTACAGGTATGGAGCTGCATGTTACATCATCATCACCCTTACCATGCTCCCCATCATCACCATCATCATCATCCTTCAAAGCCACAAATATTTTAGTACAGTCATTTTTGGAATTTTTATTACACACATTGAGGCCATATTTTGAAACTTGTGGTCATTAAACTGTGTTCAGTACGGCAAACCTGCCTTTAGGACATTAGGGCGTTAATTGATGCAGGTGGCCAACTTTATTGCCCTGGATTAAATTTTTTTCTCTTTAATTGCTTAATAGACAGATGCCAAACTTTATCGCTAAGGGCAGATTTTGTAAATAGCCTCACAGGTTGGCTTCTGTGAACACTAGAACAAAGACGCAAGCGCACATACAAAGACATATTTTCCATATTATCTCCTTCACAGTCAAATCTGATATTGCCTCGTGTTTGTGCATTACTGGGGCAAGTTTGGACTGGATAACCAGCTGTAGACCACACGAACGATGAGAACCTTCCCGGACACTGTTTGGAAGAAAGCAGGCTATGGTTTTAAATCCCTATGGGGAGAAGCTAGTTCTTCTGACCACAAGAAGAAACTTGTTTGCAAAAGTCTCTACTGGACACTTGCCAGACCGCAGAGGAGGGATATCTTTTTAGCAAGAGAAAAGAAAAGCACTGAGACGAACACTAATCCACTTATTAAAGCAACAACTGCAAGCCCGGAACTGGAGCCAGACACTAATAGCCGATCATGAGTTAATTAACAAAGTTTAGTTAGCGAGTAATCCACGGCGATCGGGGTATAAGATGGCGAAAGCAGAGTGGGGTCCTGGGGAGGGAGGGCGGGCGGTCCAGAGCGTGAGGTGGTTGCGGGATCGGATCGAGGTATCCGGGCAGCTGGCTGAAATGGCAGCCTCGCCGCCGAGCTGCCTCAGCTCACTTCAAACACCACATGCTCACAATATGCGTAAAACCAGCGTGCTGTGTGTCCAGGAATGACGCTGTTCTCCGGGGCGGCGGGGGAACATTAACCGTTTGGTGTCTCCAGTGGCTGTCGCAGAAGAACAACGGGACTACATCGTTGAACGTTACTACGCGTATTCATCTGCCGCCTATTATTATTATTTTGCCCCCACATTATTGTCACTTAACATCCTCACTCTATGTGTTTAGAATAACAATTATTACTGTTTCGTCAGATTTCTAGAGGAATCATGTCCTTGATACGCCATCAATCGTACCTTTCAGAGAGGAAAAATAATTAATTTGATATGTGGTACGCATAGTTCCTTATATTGTCAGCACAGTTTCTAGAGGTGTTTGGTGAGAGAGAAAAAAAGCCTAAATAAATTTCACCCCAGTGACATTTTGATCTGCTCTCCTACACGTTCAGCATGTATACGGAATATTGTTTATTACCCTTTTCATTACTGATGCTCTTATGCACACAAGATAATGATACTTGGAAAATAAATGTGCTATGAATGCGTGCGCTGGAGATGGTCCTGCCACTAGTAACGTTTGGATCTACGGGATAAACACAGCGCAAGAGAATCTGGAGCCCATCCAGTTAAGTGTGTGTGCGTGTGTGTGTGTGTGTGTGTGTGTGTGTGTGTGTGTGTGTGTGTGTGTGTGCATGCGTGTGTGTGTGCATGTTCGTGCGTGTGTGTGTATGCATGAAAGTGTATGCGTGTGTGTGTGTGGGTGTGTGTGTGTGCGTGCGCCTTCCCTCAACTCGATGTTAGGAACCAAATAGCTGCCCTTGCCTCCCCCTTGTGGCACAATGCACCTTCATTATCCTAAAGAGGGAGTCGGAGCGCTTTCCGTGTCATAATGAGGATGTACTGCAATAAAAAGGAATCGCCTTAATATCCTCTCCGGTGAGGAGTGTACTTTTATATTTGAAGGGCCAGACTCAACACAACACATCATCGCTGGATGCCGCAAAGCAGCATGCTGTTCTAAATAAAGGGTGAAAAAAAGATGGACAGACAGATAAAGAGAGGTAGAGTGAATGCATGTAAAATGGAGGGGGGAGGGGTGCGAGGGAATGAAAACATATTAAATGATATTTAAATGAGTGTTGTAAAGTATATATTTTTTTTCCATCACACAGATTCCTCAGGGTCCCTGACAGCAAGTAATGTTTAATTTAAAACATATTTTCTAAACGAAGTTCCCTGAACCTTGTCAACTGAGTTGTTAAACATCTGAGGCTGTACAATAATGAGAGAAACAAAAAGGAGAATATTAATCCTTGGGAGAGGACGGGGAGAAATGGTCTTTACTCCGGGCTGGAGACTAAGTACAAGGGTCACAGACCTCAGCTGCAAAAAAATGAGTGGATTTAACCAGGAGAGTAAACAGATGTAAATTCTAAGATGGCAGCTGCTGGCAGCTGTCCAAAGGGCAAATGTTTTTTTCCCTAAAGGTTGAGATTAATTTGCCTGTTATGTCTCTCTCTCTCTATTTCTCTTTCTCTCACTCTTTCTTTCTCTCTCTCTCTCTTTCTCTCTCTCTCCCTTTCTCTCTCTTTCTCTCTCTCTCAATTTCTCTTCTCTCTCTCTAATTTTTCTATATACATAATTGGCACAGCCACATGGACGCATGCACACACATGTGCACACGTACACATATATTCACTATTAAATGTGTGCATATACATGTATCTCTATGACTAGCAAAGCTAGTTCTTGTAGAGCGGATGCTATTAAAAAATATATTAAAAAAAAGAAATCCTAATACCTGAGCGGAGATAATTGGCTAAGCTTAATTCTCAACACTTGATATAGACATTTATATAAAATATTAATTATAATTATATTTTATAACATAGAACCATGACCTCTACAAGTGTACTGTATTATCTATATGTAATATTTTGTACAGTCAAAATATCAACAATTCATTCATGAAAAGTTGTTTTCTGATGTTCTCCAAATAAACGACGCCATAAAAACATAATTTTTTTTGAAAGGAGCATTCTCTTTAGTATTTTCTCCGCAGACTAGTGTGTAGGAATTAATCTTCTCAGTTCCATCAGTAGCACATATCGGTGATTTACACTCATTAAATGGACATGGATTAGCAATGTTAACTCCTGGTGCAGAGTCTGACTGGGGAGGATGCAGGGAAATCCTGGGAAAAGAGGGCCTCTAATTAGATCTGTCTATCTGCACACATCCATCTTTTCCTGCTCAAATCACAATGGCATAATTCTTAATAAATTGCTTTTTATTATTCTATCATTCAGGTTATTGCATATGAAATAATGACTCAGTCCTGATCCAACAAACCTAATAGATTTGTTTTAAAGGGGACGGTAGACTTCAGCAAACGCGGGAGATTAATTCTGTTTTGGGGTTTTTACAAACTCCAAATTTCTAGGAAATTGAACATTACAGCAGCAACACCGCCTTTGTTGTGTGAAGGGACCATTATTAATCATCATAGAAAAGAAAGATGGTGCTGGATTTGTGGAAACCATAAGCTTGTACTTTTAAACGGTGGCTCACTTACATATAGGTCCTAATACATAAATAGATCCTTCACCTCCAAGACATACCCAGTACACATACAGAATCAGCCTTACTGCACACCTTAATGACATACTGTACCCCCATACAACCAAAACACTGAATTGTAAGAGGTCAGGTGACCAGATTACCAGTGCCCTCATTCTAGGACAGTAACACTGGTCTTGTGGGTAACACTGTCCACAAGAAATCAGAGATCAAATGGATTTTGAGATACCATTTCCTAAAAGTGTCCTATGTTTCATGCCAGATCTTTCAAAACGCTTCTTAATTGGTGCAGACATATCCTTGTCTGGGAGCCTGGAGAAGATCCATTGTGAGGCTTAAATAATAACTTCTCAAATATCACTGCGAAATATTCCACTGATTCCCCCTAAAATGGGGGAATATAAATGTTTCATTTTGCTGAATGGCAGGTTAAGTGAGGCAGCGATAATGCCCTGACAGTAATGATAACTTTAATTTCCTTTTCTATTTCAGAGATTTATGTAAAGAAATTAAATTCCACTGAGCTTCCAGGGCTTAACAATTATTATATAGCGATGAGGGGAGAACTGTTTTCTCGGTCACACAACATAAACGGAGTAGGTTAAGCTCTAAAGGAAAAAAAAGTACAGCCTCATAAACACAAAAGAAATTAATACATTTGAAAAAGCCACAGAGGCTGAATAATGATATTGCATATCAATAAAACAGCATTAGACAATTTTGACCAGGGGGTGCTGACTAGCATCAAGGCATTTCCTGATAGTTTTTTTACCAGTTTTACAAGCACATCTAAATCTGATCAGATTGAAGCATGCATTATAAAAGGGTGTTTATACATCTTTGTTTTTAATACAGGGACGTCTGTAACTTTTATTCTTCGGTATCTACTGAGTTCGAATATGAAAAGAAAATATTTGCAGATCAACACAAGTGACATTCCTGATATAATCCGTGCCATATCTGTACTTTATGATACATAGGGAGATCACTCTTGGCATAGGTCTTTCTTTGGCCGTGCACTTTCTGCTCGGGTTAAGTAAACATCAAAAGCAGTGCGGTGTGTCTCAAAGCAGAATAAATGAACCATAAAACACAAATGCAACAGCATCATTTATTTAAGCCATGCCTTATCCTTACAGGGTGCAAATGCATACGCCATTGAGGTTTGACAGTGATAAAATAATCTGTATTTGCGGCCGCTGGGAACGGGTTTATAAGGACCACCAGTTACGCTACAGCAAGACCACCAAAATATATATTTCACCGAGGCTCGCAGAATCACTCCAGTAGTAACAATTTAATTGCTCAGGGACTCAAAGGCTAATAAGGTTTCTAAATGGGGCTTTTTTATCTGTTTTTGTTTGCAGTTAAGGAAAACGCAGCCTCCTTCAGTGATGAAATAGTGCCATTTTACTTTATTCAACCATTCTAATGGTGTAGCTACCAACATGCGCAGCATAATAAGCACGAATCCCATGGAACTTGTCTTAAGGTACGTATTCACATTTGGAGAAATCTTTAGAGGGTGCTTTGCTCCTCTTGTTGGTGAATCTTCAAATAGTGACTAGTGATTTCACATTATCCAGAATGAAATGGACAGTAAAATGGCACTGTCGGATGTCGGACTACGAGAGCGTCTGTTTTCTCACTCACATTTAATGCATTTGTGCAGTGTGATCTCTGGTTCTCTTTGATTACACTAGGCCTGATTTGTACTAAAACCACGCACGTTTGCATTGCAGAAATGATATTAACGAGGCCGTGGCATTTGGTGTTAGACTTCCTTTAAAACAATAAAGAGAATAAATAAAAGGACCCTTCACTCACAGGGAAATGTCCCTCTTAATATTCATTAACACTGAACGGTAGGGAGTCTATGAAAAATGTTCGCCGACATGGATATAGTCCTGAAATATTCAGTAGATGATGTATCATAGTCTCTGGGGGCATGTGACAGAGCCTGTTTGGTTTTTGTATTGGAACTTTAAAAGAAAATGATCCTCCTTCGTCTCAATCACAGGTAAGACACAATCAGTTTATTTACTGACTGGTCCTTCTGTTTTATTCTCAAACTGTAAACAGGGCTCATGACCACCTGTATAGTACTTGACCTGAGTATCTTCACCAGAAGTGAGGAGCCCTTGTACAATTTTTCTTATTTACATAAACTGATTACAACCTTTCTGACATTTTAAAAGCTGCATTGTCAAGTAATCAACATAATCTAGTACAATACTTGACAGGAAATATATGGAATATAAAATATTATATAGAAAAGTAAAGTTATCCACACTAGAGTAATTCAAATTCACCGAATAACTAGCATTCAACATTTTAAAGAAGATATACTGGACTGGGACACTGAAGTGGTGGAAAGAGATAATCTACATGTTTAGCACACGTGGGGTGTGTATGTGGATTGCACCTGTTTGGAAACTTAAAGGCATTACCAACACCAGAGGTACAATAACACCATCTAAATATACATGTAATACTGAGAAGCAATAATGAGCTGCAACATAACTTCAATTGGCACATTTGCATCAACATGTGCAAGTTTTTAATTTGTAGACATTAAATTTTTTTCCACAGAGAAGAAACCACCATGTCTGTAACAAAGAGTATCTGCATGAGGGTGCATACAAAGAAGTCTTGGCTTGACCATTATTCCGGGCATAAGTGCATATTTTCATAATATAATTCAAAAGTAAGCAGCACATGGTATACAGTTGAAATGACTTATAATCATTAAAAGCTGATCTATCGGTTTTTTTTCGGTTTAGGTTTTCTACTGCTTTGCTTTGGGGTTGCTGTTTGTGTTTGGCTCCAACTGTCTACAATTTGCGCTTGTAAAGAGACCACAAATGGAAGGATTAAGTCGAGCCTGGAAGCCGCAATTTAATAACCTCAACCACAGCTGACCCTCCCCTTCAAAACCATCTCCTCAAACCCCATGGCCAGCTATGATGATCCACAGGAAGTGCCAGGGGTGTGAAGTGCTGCTACTCTTATCTCCGGCCTCACCCTGAGTGAGACTACAGAGCACTAGGATTCCCAGTAGCTGGATTAAGTAACAAACCAATGTAACGTTTTATTTATGCTTTGAGTGAGGATCATCTTTGGGATGATTTGCAATGGAAACTTTGCTTAACAGTTCACTCTCAAAGTTTTTTTAGTTGATTGACGATTGATGCACTTTGAGGCCAGAAAAATAGCCCCCATGATGTGTGCTATTCACAGTATTTAAATGACTGGCAGTGTGAATACTTAGAGGCTAAATAGCATTTGTACTTCTATCTATCATTACAGAGTCAGATGGTAAACTATTCATTCTGTGAAACCATGTTTCAGATCTTTATCGTGCGAGAACCACTTCTAATTCACACTAAAGACAATTCTTGGGAAGATTTTGACCTTTAAAAACAGACTGTACCTCTCTGTATTAAGAGGCATACACACTGATTCTGAGGCTCATTTGTGGTTTGAGGCCCTGTGAGAGATCAAACCATTTTCAACCGAAATGTCTCCAAACATGTTCTACACATAGTTTTATCTAACTGACTCCATAATATATGTCATTGGCGGTCTCTACAATCATCATAAGCCCCCTACTTCCCCACCCCAAAGCCCCGCCTCCGCCCTTCACCTCACACCTGCTCTTACCACTAACAGGACGTTAACCACCAGCACTGCTGATACTAATCAAGCCCAAGTTAAAGCTGAAAACACCAGGCAGAACAGCAAGTTTTGTGAAGAACAAAGAAAGTATTGCATAAAAGGTCATAAGTTTTGAAGAATGGAGAACAATCCGTTGGCCCAATGAGTCTAGCAAGAAAACATTCAACGCTTAAACAATTAGCTTTTACAGGGCCTACGTCTTCTATTTGGAGAAAAAAGAAGATTGTGTGACAGCTTTAATATAGTTTCCTATTATCAACCTATCTCTGCAATTAAGTAAAATTTATTGTAAAATAAATGTATTATTATGATTATTATTATTATTATTACATTACATTACATTACAATGTAATTATTATTATTATTACTAAAACTACTTGCCAGAAAATTACTGAAATTTAGGCTACCTTTATACTTATCATAGCAGAAAACTTTTAGAGATAGGAGAGAGCATGTCACCTGAATTGGAATGACAAAACAGAACAAAAGCTTGATGGAACAAAAAGATTCTGAAGTGTGGGGACCTTAAATATGCATAGTTTGTGAGACATATTTGTGAGACACTCTATGTCATGACAATATGATCAAGCTGTCTGGATATTTTAAATGGCGATTTGAAGCCACAGACACTAATCAATAAGCGCCCTTCAGGTTGAAAAGACCTACTGAGGACAGCTTACAGAGACAGATCAACACTTTCTTTGCAATTCTAATGGTTTATCTTCTACTTACATCTGGGACACATTGTTCTTGTTAATATATTTTCATTCATTTTAAACTGTTTGCCTTACACATTAAAAAATCATCTCATTTTATCTAGACTGATATCTTGTGCCACTGTCCACACATTACCCATGAACGGCTGCAAAATGCTTTGTGCTATTAACACTTCCACATATCACATTTAAATGTGCATAACTGCTCACTTAAACCAGTTTTCTGTGCAAATTGTCAATGTTTGAAAGCAAACACGCGTGTTCTTCAACTGCACACATAATTTCTGAATGTCTCTTAAGTCTTGTAAGTGTATTAACATCCTGAAGGTTAATGAGGGGGGTTACTTTAAATAACTGAACTCCCTATATACTGTGCCATGATAGGCTATGAGTCTACAAAGCTGGTAGATGATTGGTTACAATGGATAAAGTATACAATGCATGATGCAGGTTTAAATATGTATGGGCCGGTCAACTTATGCTCTAATTGGCAACATGTACTTAACTGTAATCGCACTGTGGTTTTATTATGGCACTGTCTTGAGAATCCATTCTGCTGAATATTTTATAAATTTATATTTATTTTAAAAAAAGGTTGTATTAAGATCTGAGCCCACGGCTGAAGCGAAGAAGGAGATAGGACTCCATTTGCCCAATTCTCCCGTCACAGGTTCTTGTACTGTCTTGGGTCTCTCGGATTTGTTTTGGATCCAGGCAGACTCAGATGATGCCATCTCGCGTGAAAAAGGCAAGCTTTCAGGGCCTAAATTGTGTGAGAATGCAATAGTTCTTCAGGGTTGGGTGGACAAGTTCAGGCACTCAATAATGCCAAACGAAAAGAGACAAAGAAAGAAATAAAGCTGCCGGTAAGATGGACATGGTTGAAAAGGAGATTGTGTTTGCTTTCAGAAGGAACTGGAATACTTGGGCTGGCTTTATGAGCGAAATCGCGTAAGCCTCACTGATGCAGTGTGCTACTTCTTGCCTACACATGGCACCTGCCTGCATGTAAACGCGTCTGTGCGGTCTCAGCGATGACGCCTCGCAAAAGCAAAAGTAAAAACTGCACTTTGTTGCACAAAAGAGCAGGGCGCTTGAATTTCTGCACGTGACTTTTGCGTATCATCGCAAAGGAGCTTGTGGGAATTTTTTTTTTATTCCCATTGGAAGGAAAATTATTTCACATTTAACAAATGCAGGAGCATGTTATCAGATGCTTACATCATGTATAAATCATTATTATGCAAAGGGGGTAAAAAGGCAGACCAGGCAGTGTCAGGTTAAAATTGTCCTTTAAAAAAAAAAAAAAAAAAAAGCGTGCAACCTTTCAGGTAATGCAAATGGCGAGCCGTCCTTCAGGCAGGTCATATCTGATGCTGTTCGATTCAGGTCACCTCACACACAGGTACTTGTCCCGGGCTCCTTGTCGCGGGCCTGCTTGTGATGTCTGAGCCACACAAACAGGCCTCCGTGTAGCAGTCTGAACAGCCGGCCCTGCGCCGCACGGGAGAGGCTGCTCCGCATATTCAAAATAAATGCATACGCTCAGGAGGACTCAGCAGCAGAACCACCCCCCCCCCTTCTTTCTTTTGGGGACCAAACACAGGGGAGAGATATATAAAAAAATGCACAGGAGCCATTGAGGTGACAGAGGAGAGAGAAAAGTGAAAGGCGTTGGGAGCATAAAACAGGATTTTTTCCCCCCATTCAGCACA
This sequence comes from Ilyophis sp. 1 JC-2022, assembly GCA_022702515.1. Classification (NCBI taxonomy): domain Eukaryota; kingdom Metazoa; phylum Chordata; class Actinopteri; order Anguilliformes; family Synaphobranchidae; genus Ilyophis; species Ilyophis sp. 1 JC-2022. The sequence goes on from CM040406.1 coordinate 41,824,730, forward strand.
CAGTAAGAAAGTGATTGTCATCCAATTAGAGGCGCGGGAGCAGTTTTGATTAATCTGCTGAGAGCGAGAGGGCTCCGCCGGAGTGGCCCAGTCGGGGGACGCGCAGGTATCGCTACGGCCCCCCTGGGGGGCTCTGCTGCCCGCGCATCCGTCTCTGCCTGCACACCCGCATTTCCGCGCCGAGCTCGCTGCTCTGAATTATTGCATCTAATTTTGAAAGCCAAGGCAGTGTGGCGTGCGTGTTTTTCTGTGTGGCGCGCGTGTTTTTCTGTGCGCTGCGTGTCTCGTGTGCATGCATCGGCAGCGTAAGACTGGCCCATGGAAATACGACAAAGGGGAAACAAATATTGCGCGAGTGTTGCACGGTACACAATTCCGACCTGGGAGGGAGGGTAACATGCACAAATACACAGTGTGTATTTGAAAGACAAATTCTGTATTCTGTGTATTTTCAAGGTTTAATATATATCAGGGACTACTGACCACATTGTACCTGGATGATGCTAAATCATATCATATTGAACAGAGAAAACGTCCAATTATCATTAACACAAATACCACAGTAATACAAAAATAATCTAATAATTTAGCTTAATGAAGAGAACATGCTTATATAAATAAATCTGATCAATTTAATGGTAGAGGGACTTATGTAGCATTTATAATGCCTTAATAATGCATAATAGTGCATTCTAACCATTGTCAAAAGCATACATAGACATCATTGGGCAAAGTAGGCTATATGTGAGATATGAAAAACGACTGTCATAATGTTTGTCATTATAAAAATATAACCACATGTCAGAATTTATAATCTGCTAATATGTTCACTATATGTGTGTTTATGGCAAGGGTTGTGGCCATTTTTCAGAGTTGATAAAACCCTTATGAAGATTGCTTTCAGGTAAAAAGACACTGTTGCCACCGCAGATACATTAACCCATCCATATTTTTTTTGAACCAAAATATATTTGTTGGCCACACAGTACAGAAATTATAGTTGTGCGCTATGCAAACATTCAGTGTCCAATTCAAGTTGAAAGTTCAGTGTCATACTGCAAGCATATTGCCTCCTTCGAACTGGAAAAAAGGACCCAAAAGCCTCCTTATCAGCTGTCTCTGACTTCCCAGTAAAATGATAAAAAATATAAACAGTAAGATGCACCATGACAATATTTATTTTCTTATTCATCCTTGCTGGAGAATATCCATTCTTCTTGTGGGTTCTTTCATCAGCTAATAACCGTTTGGAGATACCTGCATGCAAGACAAGATGCTCCTAATAGAATACACAGGCTAGGCGGCATGGAGAGAGCCCTGTAAGTGCCGGGTAAGTTGTTGGTCTCTTCTCAAATTGTTCCCCCCCTCTTAGTTCTCCGTATGTAGCAACCGTTCCTGATGAATCTAAGCAGAAAATCAGAGGTTGGAAAAAAGACAGGGCTGACATTGATTGATGTCTGAGCGCTCTCCCTGATTCGCTGATTAAACCCATCAATCTATATGCAGAAGAGGTGTCTGATGCAAATAGAACCAATCAGCCCGAACAAAATGGTTTTGTCAGGATGTTATGGAAATAAGAGGAGTGCAAAAGGTAGCATTGGAGGAGCTGTGGGTCTGATACTGGGGCGCTGCAGAGGTGTGATGTTCCAAATTATTGTGATTACATGCTTGTGTTCCTCCCTTTGGTTCTCCTATGACAACCGTATTATTCTGCTATTCTTTGAGCTCATATTGACATGTCTCAATTGGTGGCCAGAGCATATTTAAAAAAATAACGATATATTATATTCAATCCCATTAATATTACAGCATCACACACAAATCTTTACTCTTGGATAAATTTGGTACATTGTGATTGAATAGTAAATAAAAGATGGTCAGTCTACTGTATACACATAAAATCAACAAAAAAAAACTATATATATATATATATATATATATATATAGATAGAGAGAGAGAGAGAGAGAGAGAGAGAGCAAGCATTTAAAATATAAAAGGTCTTTTATTGAATGAAACTGCATTAGAGCTCCACTTGAAAATCCTTGTGTCATTTTCCAATGTACACAGGAAATGTCAGTACAGGAGGTGTGCTTCTTCACGGAACTGCTTGCTTACATCACAGCCTCCCTAAGGGGGCGAAACAATAGCCAGAAAGCTCACAGGTCCAGTTAATGGCACTTAAATAAGAATCCTCCAAGGCCTGGGTCAAACAAAACCACAAACACAAACACAGAGCGTAACCATTATTAAAAATACATAATATTCCCTCATTTTAATTTGGTCAATGGTATTAAAGCAATAACTCTACTGGTGTCGAATAGACCTGGCTTTCATATTTCCGAGCCCTCCCCTGCATCCTGATGATCAACCATTTCAATATCTCTATGCATCTTGCAAAAATAATTCCCCTGGAAAACCACACTTACCCGTTTTATTCTTCTCCCTATCGCTGTGTCTGTCGGGGAACCTGGGCTCCCTCCACAAAGTGTGGCACACTCCTTCTCCCTTAAGCCAATTCTGATTTGAATCAGTTTAATTAAGTAACAAATTCTGTTGGCATAGTAACAGCCTAGCTAATTTATCATGGGAAATAGTCTGTGAGACTGACAGGTTGCTAAGCAACAGCCAATGGCGACGCAAAGGCAGCCAATGACAAATTGCACGGGATGCAGATGTTATGATGGGCTGTGCATTTGACTGGCATCCACACGGGAGTGTGGCGGAGAGGGAGCAGGGTGGACAGGAACATGCACCTCTAGAAAGACCGTATCACTGGGACACACTGCACAATTCAGACCCAAGACTCTGGATCACAGACTACAAGATAATTGTTCTTTCACTACCATAGAGAACACAAATAAATTAGGTATTTTTTTCTGTAATAAGCTGTGGAGAGTTTTCACCCTTTTTCTATTGTATTTATTCAAAATCTCAGTAGAATAAAGTATTCCCAAATAGACACCAAACACAAAGAGTTTGCTACCACAGGGGGTTGCCAAGGAGATGTAAATATTCTTGCTTGTTAATCAATGTCCTTGTTTGAAGTAAGATCTCTGTCCGTTTGGCTGTTATGCTATTCAACATTCTCCAGCTTCAATTATCTATAGCTAGGCCTTTTACGACTAATACCACATACGTACGTTTTGTGTTCCTTTGTTGATATTGTACAATGGATTTGTCAATGTACATGAGTTTTTGGCACTGATAATACACATAAAATTCACTCTCTGTTTCACAGCCTCTTCAGGACTATCCCCTATTAGATATAACATTTGAGAAAGGATACGGGCCGTTGTTGCTCGCAGATTAATAAAAGTTACACTATTTCAGTGTAGTGTATTGCTTCACACAACGTATTGCTTGTGCCATTTTTTTTTTTTTGTGGGTGTTTGTTTAAGAGCAGATTGTCTCTATTATATTTGTAGTGGCTACGTGGTTTGCACTTCAAATTTTAAGTTCTCGGTTGATAGTCTCTGACAGGAATTAGTGCACTAAGTAGGGATAATTTAATAATGTCTCTGACTGCAGGTTCATGGCCCATTTTGCTTGCTAACCAGGCTCAACATAGAGGAATGGCATTGACACAGCTGTATCTACATATACACCCTGTCAATACAAATACAAGCTCTTTATCATTTTAATTTGAATGAATAAAAGGAAATAATTTGAAATAATTTGACTTTCCTGTAATATCTTGCAGATGTCCTTCTCAACTTGTTTCCCAGTACGTTTGTAATAATTAAATATAGAAGTTAGATCACCTTTAGCATTAAAAAAGCTATGAAGTACACTGAACACACATTACTTTGTACAAGTATTCCTGAACATTTTCAATAACCATGTCCAAGGCAAAGTTGTCTTGCAGTGTATCTTGATAATATATTTGAACAGTTCAGAATTTTTTGAAAAGACTCAAGCATGTTTGGAGAAGCCCTTTTCCCCTACATTTATTTTTAATATCAGTTAAATGACTGTCATGTGTAAGGCACACACACACACACAAAAGCCGAGTCGCCTGTCAGAATATAACATTTATTCATGTGGCATCGTCCTAAACACTACCTCGCATTTTAATTCAGAATCATAATGTCCCGCACTGACACTGACTTTTCCTGCTACCCAGCCATACATGTAAGTCACAAACCATAGCAGGTTTAATATTAAAATGTAAATGTAACACAAAAGACCATACTTTCACAAGCAATATTCTGTATTATTATTCGCTTCCCTCTTCACAATGATCTGTATGCAGAATGTTCACCATTTAATCACACGGTATATTTAATATGAACATTTATTAATACATGTTCAGGGTGTGTATGACTTCTGAGGGGATGCTTCCACCTCCCTCCACCGCACACCATATTTGTAATGGACACTCAAAAATGATGTGTAATTTCAGTCAAAAGATGCTCTTGCTGGACATGGAAGACATTAGATGAAACTTATTCATCATATTTAAATTATAATAATCAATTTTCTGTCCCGCTAACTGCTGTGTTCTTTAAAATGATGTCAGTGATGGGGAACATTTGTTTCTGCACTATAATGTCTATGAAATTTATATTTTCCATAAGTACCCATAAAACCTTCAAGGCATGACTGAAGGCAGCCTTGTGCCTGAAGGAAGAGGGACACATACAGATATATACATATATAGATAGGCAAAGTTTCAACTAAATTATTATGTGCTGAACATTTCAACAATCAAAACACCTCCGAAGTGCTCCAGAGAATGGTGCCAAATTCTTCACAGAGACCAGTAAGACAAGAAAGGATGACATTTATCCAATAGCACAGAAAGCTCTTTTTGGTGCCACTGAATAGACAATGGTGCCATTTCAATATGGGGGGTGGGGGAGTAGAGGTGGGGGCTACATTTTAAAGTAAGGTGGCAAGAACACACAATTCTGTGGAAAGTTATAATTAACAAATAAATAAAATGAGTGTAGGGGCAACGGGAGGCAGCGACCATTTCTCTCTCATCTGCGGAGCGAGATGCAAATTCCCAGATGCTGCACCACCATAGGTGAAATAAGATTGTCACTCTAATGCCTCCGCGAGATCCTGATGAGCTCTGAAATAAATATGCAAAAAACCCGACCAAGGAAAAAAGAGGCAATCAAGGGGAGCCGTGGCTCCGGCTGGACTATAAATCTTTGTCTGTTTCAATCGCAGCTCTGGCCGAAACAGTGTAAAATTCGAGCAGGGATGTCATCAATTTCTGTTAGCTCCTCTGTCCCTCTTTGTGTCGGCGGCAGCCGTGATGGATTGATTTTGTCACTTGTGCTCAGTTCACAGTATGTTAACACGGAAGGGCAGAGTTGGGTTATGGAGAAAGGGTTATTAGAGTCCTAGATGTGACCGGACTCTGCCTTCGTCTCTCTCTCTCTCTATCTCTCTCTTTCTCTCTCTCTCTCTCCATCGCTTTCTCTCGCTGGGATGGGAATGGCTGGGTCTGATGGAAAATGAAACAGAAAAAAATCACAAATGTAAAAAAATAAAATAATCCAGCTTCTGGAGAATTTAAGAAAAGATTACACCAATATAATTACTGCAAAGCAGCCCCAGAGGGGAGGCGGGGTTACAAAAGTTTAAAGGAACAGTGAAAACATGGCCACGATGCACTAACATGTCAGTTACTGTAAAACATTTTTATAGCTTTTGTTGTATATTTGCATTTTTGTACTTTCCAGAGGATACTAATGACTGCAGCCTATAGCTGGTGCAGTATTATCTAAGCATATAACCATCAAGAGTGGCCAACTGTTTCTTTATACTTTATTGTGCTCATTTTTATTAATTGCACTATGCGGTAGCTGGTGTCATCCTATTTAGATGTGATGCACGTGGAAGGATGCATACACACAAATCCCTTTGGGACACCAAAAGAAGACACTGAATTAATCCCATGAACACCCAATTATTTAGGAGGGTGACAAGGCCCATGTTGGCCATGGACTCCATTGCAAACCAATCCAAGGTTGAGTGAGGAATTTCAGAACTCATTCACTGCGCATAGTTTGTGGAAATCTACGACATCTTCTTTAGAAGTACGCTTGTATGCTTTGCATCTTCTATTTAATCATGCATAATTTGTGTGGCCATTTTGAAGACAGGATGTGACTTGCTTGCAAGTGATGTTAGCCCACAAAGGTCAAAATGGTTTGTGGATATGTATGCATTTTCTATCACCTCACAGGGTAATTATGCCAGTGATAGAAAATGCATACATATCCACAAACCATTTTGATTTTTCTGTACCTCCTATTCATACAGTATATACAGTATATATATAATGAAAATGTGTATTTTCTTATGCATAAATGTAATCAAAGCCATCAAAGTGAAAAAGAACAGCCTGATTAATACAGCGAAAATGGTTTGCCAAATATCTATCTGTACGTGTTAAGGCATTCCATAAACAGGGCCCGTATTTCTGATGTTCAAAAATCCAAAACGCTATCCATGCAACATATGCTCATCACCTTTGGTGAAACTGGTAATCCTATTAGACTGTCTCCTTCACTGATTTTGCCACTAGAGGAATTCTCTTCTTCCATTTCTCCACCCACATCCCCCCCCTCTCTCTCTCTTTCTTTCTCCCTCCCCCTCCATGCTGAACATCACTTACTTCAGTGGGATTGCGAGGGTTTGGACGCCCGCACTGCGCCCGCATCGAGGTGTCTTGGCTGCACTTTTGTTTTTAATAAATGTCTGGCCTAGGAGCAGGGCCCGTACACACATTTTTCAGAGACCGTAGCAATGTAGCTCCCTGACTGAACCTTTCCGCGGCTGAAAAATTGAGCTGGGCTGGCGAGGACAGGAAGAGTCCACCGTAGTAATAGAAAAAAAGAGAGAAGAAAAGTTAAAAGTGGAGTTGATGTATTTTTTCACTTGCGCTCCCAAAACGGTATCCTCGCTCATAATTCAAAGGCAGGGTTTTGGAAAGGATTTTCTGTGGCTGTGTCACATTGCATGTGGAACCACCCTGACTAAGCCAACGTTTTCCTGTTTTTAGTCATCCGTGCGTTTATGTGTAAGCGAGGCTAAATACTCAAAATAAAATTTCATTTTTATTTATGTTTCCAGGTGAATTCTGGCCGCATGTTAAACTGTGTGCACGTATGATTTTACATAAAGTAGAAGGTTATTTCAAGCTAGGTACTGATACTCCCACTACAGAAACAACTGATACCACCACTCTGGTTAGTCTGGTTAATATGACAACAACCATTATTATGGCAAATGCTCTCTCTCTCTCTCTCTCTCTCTCTCTCTCTCTCTCTATATATATATATATATATATATATATATATATATATAATATATTTAATTATTTACCATATTTGTAATTATTATGTGTTGCTTCATATTTCTAGACATGGAGTGTAGTGCATAGTTAGCAGACAGAGCTCTGAGTTTATTCATTAAGACCCTTCAGGTCAGGTCAGAGTTTAACTCCTCAGTGGTCAGGATGAGGATGAGGATGAGGAGGAGCAAGAAGATGAATAAATCTAAGGGGATGAAGATTTTCTTTTGCCCGGTCTTCCTTTTCCCCACATACACTGGATCCTTGCCTGCACTCCATCCTCGATGCCCATTAGGTGAGAGAAATCCTGGCAGATAATTTGTTTAGTAAATGAAACAGATGTCTTTTCAGATTTTTTGGAGTGTGTTCCCGGGAGATTTTCCTCCCTCGGTCTGGGGGTCAGGCGGAATACACCCGAGGGGTAGTTGGAGGGAAGAGAAATAACAAGGCACAGTAAGTGCCTAGGGACCACAAACATCATTCACATCTACCATAATCATCAAGGCGATGCTCGGATGCCTCTGTAATTTACATAATACCATCCTGACACTTTTACTCCAGCTATCCATCACTGGCAGGATGAGGCCTTCTCGTTTCTGTCTCTTTTCTCCCCCTGATTGTGTCTTGTGTTTATCTGCCCAAGCACAAAAGATTGATTCCCCACTGTTTCTCTCCCTTATGTTCAGCAGATATGAATTTTCGCAAAATGATGAAGCACCAAGTCAGCTAATAATAAACAGAAAACACATATTCGAAAGGACTATCTTTTTTGTCTGTCTTAGTTTAGGTTATGTGAGGAAACAAATGTCAGGTTAAGGGACTGAAGATCCTCTGTGGAGAGCTAAATTAAAAATGCAATTCTTTTGCTGTCGGCTCTTTAAAATTTCATCATTTGCTGGTAAGAAGAGGAAAAAAGGGGAAAAGAAGAAAACAATAACATGCATTCGGTTTAGAGCTCTGGCCTGGGTTTACAATGGGTACTTGTCATATTTTATAGTTGAGATATATATATATATATATATTGTGTGTGTGTGTGTGTGTGTGTGACATATATGATAATATTCCCATATAGTCCAAAAAATGCTGCCAAATAGGATGCTCATGTAAAAAGATAGAAAGTACATTCTGTAGTAAACCACGTCATATTACATTTGTCAATTATTAATGCAATGTATCCTTAAACGTACTACAGGTAACTTTTTCACGTAGACAAATAAAACAATTAAAGTAAAAAAAGCATCCACAAAGTTGGCAGAAAGACGCAAAGTAAAAGTTTTGTTTTTCCGCCCAAAAAATGATATTGACTGCGAATTTGTCATTTTAAATATATTTCACGGCCCGTAAATCGTCTTTTGTTTGTGTGTGCCTATGACGTCAGATACTGGGGTTATCGCCTTCAACAACCGGAATAGCATGCCCCATCTTTTTTTTACTAATAAAATGCGCAGCTTGTTGCCAGGTAGAATTACAGTGTAAAAATGGCTGAATTCGCTGGAAAAGGATTCTCCAAGCTTCATAAAAGATAACAAATGCTAGCATTAGCTGTCAAGCTATCATTCCATCCTAGCTAACGTTAGTCTACATGCATATCTAACACCACCGCACACAGCTAGCCCACATAAGACAACTCACATCACCCAGTGAGAAAAAGCCAGAATCTATACATCTCGAGGAGTGAAAATATAGGTTAAGTGATTTTTTGACATGTTTTCACATAAATGAACTAGGTTAATCCAAATAGCCTATAAGCTAGGTTCTACCCAGATATAGCCTGTCTATGTCCTATTCGGCTAGAAAGCTTAAAGTGACGGTCAAGAAAAATCTGTAATATGCTTATAAGCACGTTATTTATGGCTATTAAGGTATGTATTGAGCACCAATAAAGCGCGAGGAATAAATTCACTTGCAATCTCATTAAATTTCAGTCTATCTATATCTCTTTATTTCTGTATGCTGAAAAAAGGGGTGGAGTCGAAAATAGGTCCATGGTGACGTAGATGTAAAACCTCAACCAATACATACTTTGATCTCATTACATAACTCCTCCCATAGTTTGAGGTGAATAAAACTGGCCTGTCCCACTAAGAAATCGTGTCTCAACCAAACGCTCGTTTTGTTTGCCGTTGAGAATAGTTGTCCACGTTATCAGCATTTGGATTTGGAATAGTTAGTTAGCTAAAGTGTTTATTTTTTCTTACTCTCCTTATCCCTATACCAATTGTATCCTTCTTCCAATCTTTCACCTTTATATCCATCACTCTGTGGTGCTAGCTAGTAACATTAGCTTGCTCCTTGCACAGCTCAGCATGGAAACAAACTAACACTCACGCGTTGTTTTCACTTAGTGCACTGCTCATTCGTCAGATAATATATCGAAAATAATAGATAGTTAAGATTTTGCCAAATAAACCATGCCTTGGAAATGGTTTTGTCGTATTGTTCAGTGGCTAGTTACAATAACAAAAATAACTGCGAGAACCATGATCCACCGAAATACTTAGTTGCCATGCACGTAATTTTTGTTCGATTAGCAACCAAAATTAATTAATGGGCCTTTAAATACATTTTTTAAACTCGATAAAACCTACCATTGTGTAATGATTTGTGTGGAAAATGCATTTGGTGAAAGTCACCTTGCAATTTAGCTTGCTTTAAATAGACTAATGTTAGATCAAACGGTTGCAATAAACTTTAAGTTAAGTTAACTTTGATTGCGAGCTTGCGTGTGATATTTATCTCCTGATAGCAGCTGCATTGTATTTTACTTTGAATTGATTGCATTAATTCCTCACCGGGTTCAAACCAGTGTATAAGAACGGTTCTGTGGTTCAAACATGTAGGGCTAGATGACGTCAATGGCACGCAGGTTGAGGGCGTGGATTTAGACCACACCCCTACAATCGTGAGTCCTTTCAAGACTGAGTTTATTAGCTGACTTTGAGATGTATATTAATATACTTATTGACATTTTCTTGAAAATATATTTGGTAGGTGTGTAGTGGATACATCCCTTTATGATATGTTATGGTTATTTTAAGTTTTTAGAATCCCTTGACCATTACTTTAAGATTTTTAAGCAAATATAAGCAAATAAATGTTCTCTGGGCACTCTGTCCAGTAATCTGTGTAGATAATGCCTTGCTATAATATATTGCAAAGTTGCTATGTGACTATATTATTCATTACCTATCGTTTGACATTTTGGATGCTATAATAGCCAGCTTCCCCACTATGTTGAAAAATGTAGCAGCATGTTCAAAAATGTACCTCCACAGTGCACAAAGACAGGTGAGAGAATATTTTAACCACTGACGGGGGCAGAGTTTTGACTGAAAGCAATTGTCATGCTTGGTTTTGGATCACTAGATAAGGTTTCAAATAATATCTTTCTTGTACTTTAAATGAGCACTATGCAGGTGTTTTAATCTTTCTACGGTCCTGTGTTTACAATCAAATAAGGCTGTGTCCCAAATCGCATACTCACGTGCTCCGCACTACCGTACTTCGCTATGGACTCACATGGATGCGCGTGCTCGCTATGCGATTTGGGACACGGCCTAAGTCTCCTTCTCTGTCCTAAACCCTGCCCACTCACCTCCGTTGTGGGCAATAAACACGCTTGAGGCAGTGCAGCAAGCAAAAGGTCAAATGAAAATACTTTTTTTGCAACATGCATTGTTCTATATGGATGGTAGCAGTATTTAGGCAGTGTTATAACAATGAAACAAACACTTTTGAAAATGTTTTCAGCTCCCCTACCAACACCTGCTTCTGCCTCATCGTGTTCCTACAGCCTTCTCCAACGAACGCAGTTGTAATTGGGGATTGTATCGTTGCAACCTAAATGTTGCCAGTGGTTTTAAAGATTTTAAGTATGTTTTCCTGGTGAGAGAGTGGATGACACAAAACAAGCTCCTGTCATTATAAAACATTCCACTAAAGCTGTAGTCTGTAATCATTCATGCGGCCACAAATGACACCAGGTTTAGAAAATTGAAAGTTTTATGGAACAATTTTATTTCATTATATTACTGTATCAAACCCATTTTCAAGCTTGTGATCTCAGGACTGCGTCCTGTTTTAAACCGTGGCAGTGAGAAATTCAGCCGGTTAAGTGCGCTAAATGTCTGGCTGAAATAAATGGTGCGCTTGTTCAGTATTTAGCTAATGGTATTCTGAACATTAATTTAGAACTGGGATGTAAAGACGGAATCGTGTGAGGAATAAGTAACATTAGCAGACCATATCTTGTCTATCATAGCTAAGCTAGCTAATACCCTTGTAAAGTAAATACATTTTTCATGAATATATTTGTAGGCTATACAAATATAATTTAGTTTCAGAAATACAACATAATATTACATCATTATTAATTCCATTCAAAAGGTAGTCTACCAGACTTTGGCCATCTAGCTACCTAGCTGTATAGAGGTAACGTTACTTCCAGGTCCGACAGTCCAACTCTTGCAAAACATCAGCTGTCTCATTGAAATTCTAGATTGACTCTGCTTCTTACATGTGCTTTGTCTGATCTGTTGAGTGGCTTTGCTGTAGGCTACTTGGTTTCTTCGCCACTACAGTAGCCATCTGGCTACAAACGCTCCACACTGAAAACTGAACCCTCCCCACAGGCTCTGTAGCCACACCCACCCCTCCCCACACAGAAAGGAGTAAAACATCTTGAAGACATCTTTAAATAATAAATAGAGGCAGTGGTTTTGGCTTTTTTTCCCGCCAGAGATTGCTATACCATAGATATGACTGAGCATGGTTATTTTAAAATATTTTCCAGGTAAAAATATCCTGCATAGTGCACCTTTAAGTGTAAAACTGTTGTAGATTTTGTAGATGCTAGATTAATGTTTCAATTCAAGGTATCCTACACTTATGAACTAATCAGACAGCACTCATAAATCAAGAGTCTGTTTTCCAATGCACACGGACCAACTGTGTTGGTTTTGAATGGATGCCACTAATGAAGCTTTAGGAGATTCAATGTTCAAATATTATAATGCAGTCATGGAAATAAACATGTGAATGCAAAATTTCCGTCTCCCTAAATGTTGCTGCAAAATAATTGAATGAAAATATTGGGAAAATAGCCGTTCCAGCTTTTAGAAAAAAACTAACAAGATATTTAAGACTTTTTTCTGATATAATCCAGCATTTACATAAGGATGAAAACGTAGTACTTTAATATACAATAATAAAAACACAATCAAGTGTACAGAAGCAATAGTGATTATCATAATTGTTAAAATAGTATGCGACTGTAACTGACAGCAGTACAGCTGTATCCATGTTGTATCACCAATGTGCAGTAATATGATTGAACTCCAATTTTCCGGTGTAACTTGCCACAGTAAAACAGGAGGCACCAGGCACACATTGTCACACAGATATTTTAATGATATAATATTTCTCATAACTAGGGACACCAGTTTGTCTACCTTTGTTTTGTCGCATGGTACTTCAGTCCTCCGCCAGCTAGAGGTCACAATAGCCTCTTTGTCAAGCCACTTTTCAAACAATTATCCCATTTGTTTACCTCAATAATTGAAGTTGAGAAAGTAATTGCCACTAATTAAGCACAGATGATTGGCAGCGATGTTTACAAGTGAGACACATGTTTGCTTACTTACTACCAAGGGCATGCTGCAGTATTTTTAAATGTTTTACTGAGGCATGATTTTGGATGGTTTTGTTAGAAGCAGTGGCAAATGCCCACATTAAAAATGAGAGCAGTTATATAATAGTTATCTTGCACACAAAATATGTATTCATAATTCAACTAACTAATCAAGGTCTTCAATCAAGATCTTAAGAAGTGCTGGGGAATAACAAAAACCTACACTCAAACCGGCACTTTTTAGATAATATTTGGACACCCCTGCTTTATATGGATGCCTTTTTCTTCTTACTGCAGTGATACTCTGGTCCTGCAGAGCTGCAGAGTCTGTTTTTTTCCACCTTAAGATCAGTGACCGATTCAGACCAGGTGACTATCAACTCCGTTAACTGATCAATTGCTCCTCAAGTGTTGAGTAACAACGAAAACCTGCAGACCCTGTGGCTCTCCAGGACCAGAGTTGAGGACCACTGGCTCACTCCTGACATCCTTTCATAGCATTTATTCCATACATGTTCACTTTCCTTCCCGACCATATTAGATCAACTAATTGTTTTTCTTTTTATAACTGTCTCCATTCGAAGCTCAATTGTATAATCAGTCACTTGACTGTGCTGTTGGAGTGCTTTTGGGGACCCCTGGAGGATAACCACAGAAATACAAGTTTAAATCCCTGCAGGTCACATGGTGGAGACAAACTCGTAACACAACTTCACAAATTTTCCTAATGTGGGGAACATTTTAAGGCAATTTTATGGTTCCTTTACATACAGGGTAACATGCTATTTTCTTCTGAAAGAAGAATGGTAAACTAAGGCTGCACACAAGAGGCCAAAAAGATTTAGCACATGGACCTTAGGTGCAAACTATTACACATGTTATGGAATTAATATGGAGTTGTGGTGTTACTTGTTAATTTATGCATCATAACCCATGTCTAAATTAACCCCCTTCCCAGAATTCCCTTGATGACACTCCACTTGACACTGATTTACACCAGTATATTCTTCACATCCAACATTTCAACAGGTACTCTTCCACCCCCTTGCCTCTCCTGCATTCTTCCTCTGTGTAAATCCTCTCACCGCCTCCCAAGCTCCCCTCGCTACCAGCTGCTGCAAAATATCAGCACTATGCAGTGGCAAAACTGAATATCCAAAGGCCAATATCAAATGCCCCACTTGAAACTGATGCCCCACCTGAAACACAGCTCCTACACAGCTGCATCACAATGTCTCTTTCACATGCTACAAGGAAGGAATTGGTTAAGACACTTAGCATAGATTAGCACTATAAACCATATTGAACCTGGACCATCCCTGTGCTGACTCTGGAGGCCAGCAGCGGGATGCATAACTGACCATGGCACTGCCCATCGAGAGAGGATTTCAATGGGAATGGTAACCCACTACCTCATTGTTGGAGGCTGAGGTCACCCTTTCAAAACTGATGGCCAATTTTGCAGCAATAAAGAAAAAAACAAAATGGTTAACAAATTGCTAGATCAAGATGGTTTGCAATTATTTACAGCAGAGCTTTTACAGCTACAGTAGCTAACTAGCATAAAAGCTAACAAGCAAACACTGAGATATTGCCTCTCTTCGTATTTACTTTAGTCTAGAAGTAGCCTACATCATGCTGACTACTGACTCAGCATATTGTCAATAGGCATGAATGATAATTTTATCTTCATTCAGGATGGACAGACTGAAGTCTATCTGGTACAGTCCTCCCACAGTCCTCTCAACTCTCTGGGGCTGCCATATTGATTTTAATGGAATCCTTTCATTTTTAAAATAATATACACAGATGAAATTACAACAAACTGTATAATCAAACATGTCCCTTTGTGATTGTGTTGTACTACTAATCTGTATTATGTTGTTGGCCAATAACACAAAGGTTTTCTCAGTCGGGTCAAACTCCTGTTTCTATTACTCAAAACAATACTTTGGTGAAGCGAATGCATAACTGCAGCAGTGCGTTTCTGATTGACTTGGGGATTTCTGACAAGTGTTCATGTTTTTACATATACAATTCTGGCAGATGGGTCCCATAATCTCCTGTTTGTCTCCAAATATCCTATTACATTTACCAATCAGGTTTTGACAACTAATACCATGGAATACTAATAGGAATCTTGAGCCTAGCATGGTGCACTGCCAACTTTACATTATAAATTTAAGTTTGTCATGCATCTCCTTTGTATAGTCCCAGGTAATGCCTAACGTTACTCAGCTGTGTATAGACTTGTGGTGTGATGATATGCACAACAATGTAAATGTGCTATTTGTTCAATAGAATGTATTAAAATTTTGATTGTATTGTAGACAGAGATGTACTAGAAAATATCATTATTACATTTACTGCTGCCATTTTGGCCAGGTCTCTCTCAAAAAAGATATCATTGATCTCAAGCGACTTACCTGGAAAAAAATTTTAATAGTTAAAAAAATACATTTAAGTAATCAGCTGACAATGCTATCTAGAGTAACATGCACAGATTATGTTCTTTACATACAATTGCATTTATACAGCTGGATATTTACTGAAGAAAGTAATGTTTTGCCAAGTTACAATGGCATGATTGCCCCTACCTGGGAACTGTACCTACAAGCTCACACATTACAAGCCTGGTTCCCTAGCATTATGCTACACTGACACATCTTCATTGGTCACCACAATTAATATGGTTTAAGCAATACAGAAAAGTGGCAGTTTTTTTAAAGAAAAATGTATTTTTTATTTTTGAAAATGACAGGAAAAACACACCTGGCAGATTGAATCTGGGTTTAAGGCCTAAATCCCAGCATGGTGTGGTTTTTTCTTTATGTGACTGGATCTGGTCTCATATATAATCAGCATACAAATTGTGTGTGGAACATCTGTTGAATACCTACTGTATGACTTCCTTACACCTGCAGTTAGCTTCACCAGATGTGCGTGTTTCTTTACTTTAAGTAACATTATTGCTACAATCATAAAAATAAGAATAAATACAACGTATTATAACAGGCAACAGGAAACAAATGATTTGCATTCCAATTAAAAGATTCTACAAAGAATGCTGAAGTATATCACAATGCGTTATTTGAAATCCATGTTAAACCATCTCCTCAGCCACTTCCAGCAGCAGATGATGGATGTTGAGAACACCCAAGAGAAAAATACACACACACTCACATTGTTGCATTTTACACCTCATATTTTACCTGTTTCTCCATATCTTATGTATTATGAATAAGCTGGGAAAAATATACAGCTTGCTTTGCATTTTTTTGGCAGTCTCAGTCCTCAAAGTTTCCTTTACGATAACGAAAAACCATTAGCTGCTGTCAAACCCAGAAGAAGAGAGATTATTTTTTTTATTGAAATAAGATTAAAATGATAACTTTGACTGCGGCTTCCACCTGATAAAATATTTCAGCTCATAAGCGAGGTGTGGGCATAGGGATTAAAGGAGGTGGAAGGGGGAGAGGGAGAGAGGAAGAAATTCATAATGTATAATAAAACAAAAGGTGTCATGGGAAATAACATCGATATTAAAATTAGAATAAGACGCGATCTATATGAAAAATGCAGATTTAAAAATGTAAATGCTGATGGGGAAAAGGCAGATTTAAAGATATGGTATCAGCTTATAGCAAGACTCTTTGTTATGTCAGTTAATGCTAAGGCAGTGGGTGACCTTTATTTGGGCTTCTGTGTTGATAAGTGGTTGCCTATGGGTAATTTGTCTGAAAACAGCTTTTAATCCAAATGCACAGAAAGAGAATGTGTGCATTGTGTTGTACTCCGTCATTGTGAGGAAACAAAGTATATGTTTCTATATGTGAACTTTTTCCTTGTTAACCTCCCCCCAAAAAATCTATAAATAAATCTATAAAATAAATAAAAACTATGACCAAATTTCAAAGTCCAAGTCATCATGTGTAAATCAATAGCTATCTTGAGATGTATATAAGACCTAATTTTAAGTATATTTTCCCAAATGAATCATAATTGAATGAAATTACTTTTAGAAAACAATAACTACATACTATTGTTCCAGCCTTGTTCGTATGTTTAATGGAAACATTATTTAAAACTGTTAGGCAAAACATTTTCATTCAGATCAGATGCATTTGATTTAATCTGATACAAAGCCACACATGCTAAATAGGTGAGTCTCGTATAGCTAATATGCTGACGTAAGCAACTTTCACAGATAAACAACATGTCTAGATTTATCATCATTAAAATCTGATTCTGCTAACATTAAAATATAATTTCTGTTCTATTTCCTTTTTTTTTAACAATCCGACAGCCAGGAAGCAGCTTGGCAAGCAAGCCTCCAAATACACTCAAAGACATCGAAATCAAAGTAAAAGGAAGACATGTATTCCCAGTTTCAGAGACAGGACATGAGCAGACGTATCAGAAGGTTTTAGGCAGAGGGGACATTTAAAGCGACACATCGCTCCGCTGCTCCAAAGGGGAGTGTAACCGATGTCATGTGTGGATGTGACCGAGCCCCCTTTGTCGTGCTTGTTGTTTACACAACATCCACGCAAGAAAAGGGGGATCGCACAGACTCCCTGGGGGAAAACGGCGGGATCAGTGGCTGCTGAACATTTCACCACGCAATACGTAAAACCTGGCATTCTGTGCTATGCCAGCCAGACGCTAACGTGCTAAACAAGACTTTGGTTTTCGGTCATTCTCCTGGTCACTTCCAGCCCAAGATGCATCTCAACTTCGTTTGGACATTGTTAAGGTGTCTGTCAGGGCATTTACTATATGTATTGGTATCACAGTTGGAACAATCAATATTGTGTTGAACTTGTTGTAAGTTGGTTGATTAGCAAAAGTACATTTTTGACACAGAAAGTACATCCTGTGCACACATACATATTACACACACGCACACACACACATACACACACACACATACACACACATGTAAAGTTGACAATAGGCTAAAATAGTAAGCTGTCTCTTGCCCTATGCACTGGATCCTGGCTGGACATTTATAATTTATGAGCATACACTAAGCTTATTGAATATTGCTAATATTTTTCTAAATTTTAAATTTTTATTGAATAGCACTTTCCCTAAAAACTGGATTTAACTGAATTTTGACCTGATGGCCTTTTGTATGTTCAAGACAAATGCAGTATATTTCCCAACCTCATTTAGCTTATATGTCTAAATGTATTACTTTCTATCTTTACCTATTTTAAAGAGGTATCTACTGTAAATTAAGTTAAATATCCCAAAACTGCATTCTCTTTCACATCTGATAATGAGATTTTACAAATTTCAATATTTAAGCTACATGTCTCTTTACTATGCATATCTATACCTGCAGGCAATAAGGTAGGCTACACAATTAGCAGAAACTGTCTTACATGGTAGTAAAAACACGGAGCTGCATGTATTTTTTGAACAGATCATACAATACTTGCGTATTCTTTTCTTTTTTTCAATAAATCGGCTGCTTTTCATAGGAGAGTTAGAGGGCCTTAAGCATGGCCTTCAGGGCCACACAAACAACACAATAGTACACATGAACATTTTGTGTTTGCTGTAGCACTTTTTTACATTGACACCTTGGTATTTCTTTGGTTTTTCAAGTCCACCATTTCCAGAAGAAAATGGGAAAGAATTAAAAACAAGGCAGGCTGTTCATAGGCTTGTAAGGCAGCAAGGTTGTGAAGCATTTCCATGCTCCCACTCATGTTGTTCTTGACCTTTAACGCTTTCTTTCTTCCCTGGATATGTAACTGTCCCTCAGCATCAGCCATAGCACTTAAGAAACAATAAATGAGGAGACATTCACCACAGTTAGTACTGGCAACCCAGATCAGTACACAATACTGTATACATTGTTTTTTTGTTTTTTTTGTTTTATTACAGCAAGCAGTGGCATAGAAATGTGCCTTACATTCAATCTCATACCTGCTTTCTCATAAAAGACAGTAATACAATCTTATGTCACATGTTTTTAAAGTGATAGTTCATCCGAGATTGAAAATCTAATTACCCTTCTCAAAAAAGGTAATTGGACTCAGCATTGTCATATGGTCCCTATTGGACTCATATGCACTCTGTTAGGGTTGAATTGACACTGGACATTTACTGAGGTAACAGGAGAGACCGTTCGACTTGTTATCTCTCTTCCCCTCCGGTAACGTCTCCAGCCTCCTCTTCTGCCCACTCCTTCCTTAACAGGGAGGAGCCTATGCAGGTGGATGGTGCTTCTCTGCGATAGCCTAGGCAATCTAAGCCACGAGAGGAGTGGTGTCGTTACTGCAGGCGCAGGGGGCACTTGAAAAATCAGTGCCTGAAATTGGGAGGAAATGGGGGGTCTCGCTAGGGGAACCAAGAACCCTAGTGAAACATATTGGTACTGTCCCGTTACTATCAGTCAAATTACTATTCGATTAACGTTGACACTTTTATCGATTTCGGAGCAGTTGAATGCTTTGTAGATGCTAAATGGGCTAGGGAACTAAAGATTCCCGTACAACGCCTCATTCGGCCCTGGTCGGGTACGGCCCTCGACCGCCCGTTGGGCACCGGGACCATTAAAAAAATCACAGGGCCCTTGAATATGTCCGCTTCCCACAAGGGTAATTTAGAACGTATTCAGTATTTTTTAGTCGACTCCCCGTCTTATCCCCTTGTTCTAGATAATTCTTGGCTGGTTCAGCACAGCACACATATTAATTGATCAGAGACAAGGCTGTCATCCACCAATGGGGGACTGTAACTCTTTTTGAGATGAGGGCTCTCTGGAAGAGCTCTCTGATTCCGAAATCATGTGGAAACCTTCACCTGATTCTCCTCCTGATTTGGAGAGAACTAAAGTGGTGGGGGGGCGCTCAAATTTTTTTTGCCTGCAAATGTACCTGTTGAGTATGTAGACTTCGCTGAGGTATTTACAAAGCAACGCGCCACCACTTTGCCACCCCATAGACCTTATGACTGTGCCATAGATTTGTACCCAGGCACGGTTTCTCCCAGGGCCTCCCTGTATTCCTTATCGGCTCCTGAGAGTGCAGCTATGAAGGACTACATTGAGGAGGCCCTAGCTAATGGCTTTATTAAACCCTTCGGCAGGTGCTGGATTTTTTTTTGTTAAGAAAATAGATGGGGGTTTGAGGCCGTGCATCGACTATCGGGGCTTAAATAACATTACCATAAAGAACCGTTACCTGCTTCCTCTCATGAACTCTGTATTTGAGCAACTTCAGGGGGCGTCTGTCGACCTCCGGAATGCTTACAACTTGGTGCGCATGCGTGAGGGCGATGAATGAAAGACGGCCTTTAACACTCGTAACGGACACTATGAGTACCGGGTCATGTTTGGGCTCACTAGTGCCCACTCGGTCTTTCAGGCGCGAGTGAATGATGTGCTCAGAAAGATGTTAGAGAGATTTGTCTGGAAGCCTAAGTGTTTGTGAAGGCAGAGAAGTGCTTGTTTTATTCCAACTCGCTCTATTTCCTGGGGTTTATAGTGGCCGAGGGGAAAGTCCAAATGGACCTACAGAAGGTTTCGGCAGTTAAGAACCGGCCCACTCTGCTTTCCGTAAGACAAGTGCAGCGCTTCCTGAGCAAATTTTTATCGGTGGATTATTCGCAATTTTAGCGCAGTTGCCGCTCCCATCACAACCCTCACTAAGAAAATGTCACCTTCACAGTTTCGGTGGAACCCAAAGGCATGAGTCAGCTTTCACAGAGCTAAAAAGAAGGTTTGGCTCTGAACCCATCCTTATAACTTCTCTCCCTCCCCTTTACAGTAGAAGTGGATGCCTCGGAGTTGAGGCTAGGAGCCATTTTGTCTCAGCATTCTCCGCTGGACCGTAAGATGCAAATGTGTGTCTTTTTCTCTCATGGCTTGACACCTGGTGAGAAAAATTATGATGTCGGGGACTGGGAGCTGTTGGCGGTGAAATTGACATTGGAAAAGTGGCACCATTGGCTTCACTGTATGGACGGATCATAAAAATCTAGAGTACGTTCAGCAAGCCAAGAGGCGTAACTCTCGGCAAGCCCGTTAGGCATTGTTTTTCACCTGAATCAATTTTTTAAATTACTTATCGACCCGGGTCGAAAAATGTTAAGCCGGATGCGCTTTCATGCATCTACGACCACACTGAAAGGGATCCGGCTCTGGAACACATTGTGCCCGTGGCACAGATTTTGGCCCAGGTTATGTGAGACATTGAGGCGGCTGTCCAGAAGGCTTTGCGCTCGGATACAGGTTCAGGTGGGGGCCCTCCTCACTGTTTTTTTGCCCCTCTATGGATGAGGTCCCGAGTGCTCCAATGGAGTACTTCCTCCCAGCTGGCGGCTCATCCAGGCGTCCATAGGACTAGGGATTTCTTGTCTCTGCGCTTTTGGTAGCCCAGCATGGAGAAAGATGTGTGAGAGTTTGTTTCTGCCTGTTCACAACTTCCACCCTTTTTTTATGCATCCCCAGCCGTCCTTAGAGCCACGTCGCACTAAATTGTATCACCGGTTTCCCTGCATCTCAGGGCAACACTGTGATTCTGGTGGTCATGGACAGGTTCTCCAAGGTGGCACACTTTATCGCCCTACCGAAACTAGCTTCAGCACTGGAGACCGCTCAGCTGGTGGTAGACCACTTTTTTAGGTTGCATGGTCCCAGGACGTGATGTCGGATCACTGCCCTCAATTCGCCGCTCGGTTCTGGCACTCCTATTGTGCTCAGCTAGGGGCGTCCATTAGTTTGGGTTTTTACCCAGAGACTAACGAACAGAGTGAGCGCACCAGCCAAATGTTGGAAAACACTCTCCGGTGCCTGGCCGCCTCCAAGCCCACGTCTTGGAGTCGCCTCCTCGCCTGGGCGGAGTATGCGCATAACACGCTGCTCAATGCTTCCACGGGTCTCTCCCATTTCGAGGCACAGCTGGGGTATCTACTACCTCTGTTTCCCAAGTTGGAGAGGAATGTGGAGATCCCGTCCGCAGGTTCTTTCATTCGGAGGTGCCGATCTGTTTGGAGGCGTGTTCGTGCGTCGCTTCTGCAAGCCACTGCTAGACAAAAAGTTTCGGCCGACAGGCGCTGCCATCCGGCTCCTTCCTACTGGGTTAGGCAACGAGTTTGTCTCTCCATTCACCCAACATTTCACGTCTCCCGGTTGAAAGCGGTGCTCGTGAGCGCCCTAGCTCTGGCGGAAAAGCCGCCATCTCCTCCCCGGTTCGTGGGGGGAGGTCAAGTGTATACTGTTCGGCGCATTTTGGCTGAAAAATGCGTAGGCAGTGGTGCCCAGTTTCTTGTTAATTGGGAGCGTTATGGCCCTGAGGAACGCTGCTGGGTCCCTTCTAGGAACATTTTGGACCCAGAACTGATTAGGACCTTCCGGAGAGATAACTATGAGGGATCGTCTGGGGTCGTCTCTTAGAGGGGGGGTCCTGTCAAGGTTTTGTAGGTTGCCATTCCTCTTCTGCTGAGGTTTTTCTCACAGCTTCGGAACGGCGTCCTTGGCGTGTTTTTCCGCCGCCCGGCACTGTTTCAGGTGTTCTGCCGATTTTATAAGCGCTGTGTCATCCGGTCTCGGCGCTTTTGTGTCATTCTTGCCATGCTAAGCCAGGTAACGCGGTACATGATTTCAGGCAACCAATTGTCCTTTTGGATTGCTAAAAAAACACGCAGGACTTGTCTGTAGAGAGTTTTGTTCTTAGGTTTCTGTTCTCCTTCACACTTTATTTCCTGCCTTTGTCTCGCTACTAGACAGTAACCTCGGTTCTCCTCGTTCCTTTTGCTTCTTTGTTTTTAGCTCTTTGACAGTTTACAGAGGTATTCTTTTCTTTGTTTTAATTCTCTGCTCGAGTCTAGGAACTTTTCGCCCATTATTCTGGGTTGTTTTTTGTTTGGCTTACGCTGGGAGTTTTTATTCCCGTTTGTTAATTTTCTCTGCTCAAGTCTACGAGCTTCTTACCCGCTTTTCCAGGTTGTCTTTGTTCTCTCTGGGACTTTTTATTCCCAGACTTTCTTCTCCCTTTTAGTGGTTGTCCCACGCTTCATGGGTAACTTTCAGATCCCCTCTCTGTCGCATCTGGTCCTCTGAACCTGACCCCTTACACACACACTTGTATTATTCCTCTAATACAGGGGTGTCAAACTCATTTTCACCCCGGGCCACATCAGCATTATGGTTGCCCTCAAAGGGCCGGTTGATTTTCGCGGACCTCGATTGTAATTGTTGACGGGGGGGGGGAGGGGGGGGGGGGTGCAATCACCTTTTATTATTTTTTTAATACAAACTTTATTTAACGGTTTATTTAACGTATGTACAGCGGGTGTGCGTCCGCGTCTGCGTTTGTCTGTTATATCGTAAAAGTAAATCCCTGTTAACCAGCCACGTAGATACACGCGTCAGATAATTAAGTTCTCGCGGGCCACATAAAATGACGTGGCGGGCCGGATTCGGCCCGCGGGCCTTGAGTTTGACACCTATGCTCTAATACATCAGCAAAGTATAACATAATAATCCACACTGTGTTTGTGTGTGTGTGCACGTGTGTGTATACACAACTGATAAAACTAATGAATACAATTATTACATATTTATATGAGTAAAAAGAAAATAACAGCATTTGATTTAAATTAGTATTTTTTTTTCATGAATTCAGCCAATGAGATATTCATGACAATAAACTCCATAAGCAGAAACAGAAAAACCCCTACTGTGGGGAAGATTGGGAAACCTTTGGGGGGATATAGCAAAGGCAAGTTTAACTTAATTATATTGGCATGAAACAGTATCATCTTCACCCAATTTAAAAAAATATATTTTAATAATGTTGTTAATGCATTTTTACTTTCTCCTGGAAGTCATGGCAAAAGCAAACGTGCTGATTCCCACTGCATACAGACACAGGAATCATTTCCATTGTATATTAGCATTCTTTTTCAGGGAGGGAAATGGGGCTGGGATATCTTTCCTTCCGGTAAACAGTTTTGAGTGATAAAGTTGTCACATAATTAGTCAAATTTGACCATACTTTAAAGTCATAAATTAATGAATTCATTAATAAAAATAGTGCCATTGCCATGCCAAGACAACATTTGTGATGACCTTGTGTGCAAAAGAGGCTGGAACATTCACTCAAAGCAATTAAAATACACACTTATCAATTATAACTAATATTAACAAGCAATAATTACAGTATTAATACATTTTTCAGCCTCAAAGGGTTTCTGAGCACTGGCAAGTGATCTTGGGAGAGTTATTCCGCAATACTGGCAGGTTGAAAATAATGACTCAATAACTGCTGAATGGTGATGCCAGAGCTCCTATAAATGTCTATAATTTACTGCTAATGCACTGAACAACAGACCCAGAGCAACACACACTCTATGAAATGTCTTTCTTTTCATTTATGTTATAATTTGCCTCAATTGCAACATCAATGGGTGCTAAAAGTCATTGTCTACTGTGATAATGCTAAGGCGGTATGAAAAGCAGCAAACCGTTTATTTATTTATTTATGCATTTATTTATTTTTGTTCAAAGCATACATCTAGGCCTAGATTTCATGCTGTTTGGCTAAGTCCAGCGCTGCTTGCATCTCTTTTCATTAAATATAAACCTTATTGAGATTATATACTTA
This sequence comes from Ilyophis sp. 1 JC-2022, assembly GCA_022702515.1. Lineage (NCBI taxonomy): Eukaryota > Metazoa > Chordata > Actinopteri > Anguilliformes > Synaphobranchidae > Ilyophis > Ilyophis sp. 1 JC-2022. The sequence continues at coordinate 41,849,296 of CM040406.1, forward strand.
TCCCACTGCTCCAATCCCAGTAACCATTCGGCACTCTTTGCTCATAATGAATAAATTATAACTCAGATAGCAGGCATCACCATATGAAATCATTTGAACTTGGACAAAATTAGAGAGGTTGCAAGCTGAGGTCAGGGAGTGCTTCTCTATGAGGACCTTTCTAACTGTTAACTAATGCTTTATTTACAAGCGCAGTGCACCTATAATTCACAACACAGCATTTCTTATGCTAAGGTGTCTGATTAGATTTTCCCTGGATTTTCCCCATTTTTTCAGTCAGTCACCTTTTTATCTTAGTTAACATTTTTTTCACTAAAAATAGGTAATAGCTTTGTGCATTTATGTAAAAGCTACAGACATGTTTAAAATGTATTGTGCAGATTTATTCAAGTGGTATATTTAGACAAGCTATATAGAAATACTGATGTGTAGTGTATATTTTTTTTCAAATTTGGTTAAAAAAAGCTTTCATGAAATAAAGTTAACTGGCTTCTGATGACTTCACTGTTTGATTTTTAAGTAATTTTTTTCTAATTGGCTTATATATTTATCAACATTTTCTTATTTTTACACACAATTGTAGGCCCATCCTATCCTGGTAACATTTGGGAGAACTGCATATTAGTACATGTATAAAACAAAATCAAATAAGCCAGGAGACCAGGGCTGTGTCTGAATCAGAGCCCTATCTACTGTGTCCTCCTGTGTACTGTGAATGTGTACTCGTAGCTGTGTACCATTTAATGTGCACTGTTAGTACACAATGTTCTTCCATACTATTTTCCTACCATACTGTGGAAGTCTCGTAAGACATCCCACCCTTGTGCGTCCATCTCACATGTTGTTTTTGTTGTACATCATATTTATGCGAGAAAAATGTTTGTATACTTCCTGAAAAGTATGCTCCCGAATATACTTAACGAAACCCCGGAAGTAGGTATATCATCTGGGGGTTTTAAGTATACTAGAAAAAACATTCAGAAAAAATGTTGCTTACTTAACTACTTTCTTGTCCAGTCTACTCAACAAGCATACTCAATAGTATGGAAGGGTGCTGACTCGGACACAGCCCATGTTATTTTCCATTCGGACCACAACAGTTGAGCTGTTGCAGCTACTCTGCTAGAGGACTGTGCAGCTGATGTGGATAGCCCAGGCAGATTACAGCAAGTGAACCATCATCCTTATAGGAACTCCTGGCTAAAAGTGGAACACACGCAGTTATGCTCTGCGTAAGTGCTTCTGCCAGACGTCCCATAAGGGAACCCATTTTTGATGTGGTAGAAGAACGTATTGTAGAATAAAAAAAGCACAGTTAGTAACATTCTCATCAAACATAGAAATGCATGTATCACACATCTACAGTAGTGTAACTTAAATGATTATGAATTCCACAGCAATGCTAATGCCCTACCCTAATTTATATGCAATATGTGCACATATAATCAATCATAATGTGCTTTGATTCTCATGTGCTACTTCACACATAAATAATAAAAAAATATATTTTAACATTTCTATTTTTTTAAATTGTTTTTTTCATGAATACGTGATACTTTGAATAATTTGTGATGAAACACAGGTGATTCCAACACAACAATGAAATGTTATTTTTTTTATGTCGTTCGAGTTACACATGCTTTGTCCCGCAGTAAATTACCATTTTAAGACATTCCCTTTGGTACAATTTCCGCAGTAGTCGTAAGAGTTCTAATAACAGTGATAGTTTGCGCAGCATGTGTTTGCTTTTAAAATGAGTTGATACTTGCTTTTACTTTTGTACAATATTGCGATAGATGCCACACATCTGTAAGCTTTCTTGAGTGAAAGTCGCATAAAATTCCATATTTGAGAGCAACACAGAACATATGACACATTTAGTTCAGTTACAGTCCCTGGGTTTTACAGTCACTTTTCCCCACGTGCTATTTCTTCTACTACCTTTTTATTTACCATTGTATATGAGATCTAACCTTTCCAGAAACAGAAAATCATGGAGCCCTTGAATTTATTTGAATCCTAAAATGTGATCACTCATAATTCAGAATAACAGATGCATCTTGCTGAAAGGCTTACTTATTAAGCATATACCTTAATTAAATGGTATGCATATCTTATAGTTAGGCCTGTGTCCTTTCAAATAGCTGAATATGGTCTATGAAGCCAAGCTGGCTACTTGCTAGGGTAAAAGTACAGTTGGCTAAGTGCTATACCACATACCGTTACACTGATGCCCTTGTTCGGAATGGATGGTGAGTCTGCTCACCCTTTTAACCACATGAGAGAACGTGTCCATACACTTTATCAAGTAAAGGAAATAGCATCAACCCGCACGATGAAACAATGAAATAAATAAAAATATGTCTCTGTCATCGGGTTTTTCTGAACAAATGAACAAATTTCTCAGCAAAATAAACAAATAAATAAATAAATAAAAATAAATAAATTCATCACCGTTTCTGGCCAATAGTTCCAGTTGTGTAGCAGCAAAGCTCAGAAGAGGAGAAAGTACAGGAGTAGACCAGAGCTTTTCAGAAAAAAAAACAAAAAAATGTTTGATATGAGACTCCCTGAGGGGGTTTCCTGCTACTAAAGAATGTTAGAAGTTCAAGTTCCAGCCACTAGCCTCTGAAAGCTGACCTGGCCTTGCAAACGTCCTCTGTGACCAGCAATTGAAGGGCAATCAGCAGTTAGACAGGCAGGCTTGCTTGTTTAGCTGGGAATCCTATCCAATGTGCAAGGAAGACTACATTCATTGTGATGTATCCAATTAAATTATCACTTAACTTTTTATACTGTGTTTTCTCTTCAAATGACTCGCAAATTTGAAATGAAAGCAACCAAAAAATGTAAGAAACAATGGTTTTCTGCCAATTGAAATTCCACCTTTCTTTGTCTATTGTACACATTTGAATAGGCATGATCTGCTTTGCTTTTTGTTCATTTGACAGAATAAAGAGCACCTATTTTTGGCCGTCCAGGTGTTTAAAACTGCATGCATTTTTACTACGATGTTAGGGGTCAGTAATGAAACGCGAGCAGTCCCAGAGAGAGCTTGGGTTAAGAGGGCAGCACTTCACCAGTCTTCACAATGTTTGTGATGGCTAATGGCACATTGTTCCCCAATACGTTTCAGCCATTGAGCTGGAGTCTATGTTTTATGTAAGACTGTATTCACAGTACAGCCTTCTCTCCAGGTAACAGTTTTTTTTTGTGTGTGTGTCGGAGACAATGGCATCGGGGCTGTTATCACAATGGTCCCTTGGAGCTTGTTGAAGAAGTGCTCCTAAATGGCCCTTTCTTGTGAAAAAGGGAATCTATTTTTTCCCCATTAGCACTGGCATTAAAAGCCATTATTTCCCTTAACTGCACTCTCGACTCCGACGTCACTAGTCATTACTGTTATTATTCACATTGTAACTTGAAAGGACACATAGACGTTTCAAAGTGTCCGCGCTTGTTTGCTTGCTCTGAAAAGGCTCCTGTTTTCCCCCAGATTTGGCACCATAATGAAAGCCATTGTGCTGGCAGACCGTCTGAGCACAGAACGAGCACCCCAATCTCAGCACACTTGACCCAAAATGCAGTGGATTATTATAATTTTGCTAAGATTTAATTGTATACTATGAATATGAATATTCATTAAAAAAACCTAACATGCGTGTATCGCCAAGCGACGTGCCTTCCTGAGGATGACTGCAGCGGCGGCCGGATGGGATTTTGCATCCCAGTTATTCTTTTCCATTAACCTATTAGAGTTTACATAAATGGCAGGTGTGCACAACGACGTATGCTTGGTCGAGAATGACGCGGACTGTTTCTGAAAACTTGTGCATGGTGGAACACCTGTGACAGCAGCTCGATCCATGTATTCATCTATCAATTGGAGCCCCCTCCCGGAACAGTAAGAGATCAGTAAACGCTATGCCTGTATGATGCCATATTATGGGAGGGGGTCTCCGGGGTGTTTGTAGATGGCACGCCGGTATCTGGTAACCAGGCCGCGCCGCCCCCTCGTGCTCTTGGCCAGTGGAGGGAGTCCGCACGTCACCACCGCTGCGCATCGCCGAGACAGAACTGGGTGACATCTGTGAACCCCGGTGCCACCGCCAGACCAGTCTCAGCATTGACACATCGGATGAAGAGGTGAGGAGGAGGAGGAGGAGGAGGAGCAGGAGGTGGAAGCTAGCCAGGCGTCCAACATGCCTTAGTGTTTCTCACTTGGTTATCACCTCGCGTTGAGCAGGGTTCCGCCAATGTGCAGAGACACTCAGGGAGCAAGGCTGTGTGCAGAGATTTCAGACTTGTGACTAGCTTACACTGGGGGAAAGGCAAGCCTTTTTTTCTTTTTCTTGCTGAGGATATAACTGAATTATCAACAGCATTCACACAGTTTTAAAATTGAGTGCCATTTTCTCTAAGCCACGGAGATACATTCATTAAGCGTGTGCACAGTTAAAAGTTTAAACGATTGTCAAAAGCAGTGGTCTTCTCATCAACTCAACACAAATGAACGTGACATGATAATATTCTGATGCTGCACTAATCCTACAGTATTACCTCACGTCAAATGGTTTTATTTTTTTCTGTTACTGGAAAAGAAAAAGAAAAAACTCTGTCTACACAAGCACCTACACCCGTACGCAAAGTTTGTTTATCATCCCTTGATCATGGCCTTGCTGTTTTGTCATCCTGCTCTTAATCCCTCAAATGTTGGTTTGCAGTTTCGGCGAGGTATTTTTTTTTATTCCATTTCCTCAGTTGTATGGCCTTGAGCCAGTCAAACAGGGTGTCCCATTGGCTCCTGTACAGAAGTGCTTAGACAAAACAGCCAAACACATAGGAATTTAAACACACTCTCCTATGGGAGGTCCCGACACGGATCAAGTGTACTTATTGTTAAAAGCCCAGGTCCGATTTCTTTGAGAGGAAGGAAAACTGTCTATCCGTGGTGTCCTTAACCCCTTGTGTGCTCGCCCTGCATCCTGTAATTTAAGGAATCGGTAATCGCTGTGCATTTTCGCTCCTGCTATCAAATGGTAAATTTTGACTTAGCTTTGATATTCTGAGTAAACAACCATGAGTCTTTGAAAAGAGGAGGACCTTGTAGTTGCTAAGTGCTCTCTATCACCATTGAATACTACAATAACTACTACTAGTACTACTACTACTACTACTACTACTACTACTAATAATAATAATAATAATAATAATAATAATAATAATAATAATAAAGCTATTGTAACAGGGACTCGTGCAGCTCAGAACTCAGATGTGTCTGGTTTCAGATCACCTGGTCCCATGAGGCAGTGCTTCTATAGCGCATCTAACAGAGAGGATAGAACATGATATAGTGCAGCAAAACGAAGTGTGAGTCAGAGCCTATTGTTTCACACTGTACTGTGGCTGGAAGTCATTTTCCAACAGCTCCACAGACTCGCTGTATGCACTAAAGGCTGCTTTTCCTCTGCCAGCTAAAATAAAGCGCTCCATTGTTATCTATGCTACTCCACTCCAAATCCAAACATGAGATGTGCGGTAGTGACATAACGCAAACTGCTCTTAGTACACAAGCGATTACTGTCTGTTTGGAGGAGATGCTGGTTCCTCCAACCAATGCAAGAGATCCCTGCCAGCACAGATACACACATTTACATGGTGAGGCCGTGGAGAGTGGCCTTCGTCGGCACGATGCTTGGGTGGGCATTCAGGGTGAAATGCAGCCCACTCCTCTTCCCCTGCTCCCACTCTCCGGGAGGAACCTCCTGGATTATTTTTAATAATGAATCAAACAACGAAGTTGCAATCAAAAAAGAAAAAGAAAAAGGGGTGATTAAGTGGGCTTGGTCTAGCTTGGTCACTTTAAGCCCTTTGAACATTGTTCATACAGTATGTATATCTATCTATCTTTATATCAATCTACGTATATTAGTTGTTTTAGTGGTTGTCTATATGTACCAATCTGTGTGTGTGTGTGTGTGTGTGTGTGTGTGTATGAGCATGTGTGTGTGTGTCCTCCAAATTTTTGTAGTTCTTGGTTGCATTTTCTCACGTTAAATTGGACTACTTAACGTGTACTGTAATTCTGGCCAAAGAAGCGATGGGCAGTATGCTTGAGGGAATATCACACTGTCTTAGTCATTTGGGACCCTGGCAAATCGTGCCTTTCATATATATGTATTATTATCATTTCACCAGAGTGGCACCATCTTGAGTGGGGATGTGCGAGCTAACCAGATGGGGTCTATTCACACCACTTTGAGACACCAAGAGTTTGGTGGCACCCTGCAGCCACTTCTTGTTATCTTTTGTCACCAATCAAGTGTGGAAAATGTTTCCTCCTATGAGCGAATTTTCATGTTTAGAGTCCATGTGTTTCCCAAGGTCCATCTGTAAAATAGGAACAATTTTGAATAACGACATATCACCTCTTATGATACTGATGGTGATGCAGATGGTAATGACTTTTTTTTAAATGTTCGCAAACATATTAAATAATGAAATATCTTTTCAGACTCTATATATCAATTTCGTCAACCAAATATGGTAGAGGACAACGATACAATAAGCATTCAAAATGACCGAAAAGGAGACCAGGGCAACCTGCAATGGAGTTAGCAGAAAGCACAATAACATACATTACCCCTATCACTGACAAAAATAAGACAATAACATAAGTGTATTATGTGTATCTGGTCTGAGTGGGACAGTTTATTTGGGTTTACAATCAAATCAATATTAAGACTGCATGACTAGTCATTGCAAAGTTCAGTCATTGAAAAAGTCTAACATGGCTCAAGGGGGCTTTTACATTCTCTTGTTTTAAGTTGTGTTACCTCAGCCTATCACTTGAGAAAAGGGATTTTTTTTGGCTGGCAAACATGTTTTTCTCCATTGAGATTCTGTGGTGACATGGTCAACCATATTTTGTTTTTATAAGTGCACTTATTTTTTTGTTGGGGGGCGCTGCTGTATGGAATAGGGGCACATATATATAAATGGGTGGTTTTTTTTACCTATAGGTATGAGGGCGGTCCCCACAAGATGGGTAACCTCATCCTATGATGGTAGGGGTGGCTGAGACACAGGCTGAGGGTGGGATGTACTGCACACGCATGGTGTCTTTTTCTGAACACTAAAATAAAATAAACAAATAATTAATAAATAAATAAAAATAAATAAATGAATCACAGTATTATAAGATATATTTAAAATCAACAGGAATGTGCTTGAGCTGGGTGCAGAGGACATGGACTGGGCAGAATGAGATGGAGTGGGAGGGAAAACACTCCTGTGGAGATTATCTAATGCCATCTTGGCCTTGATATTCAATTATTCAAAGCCTGCCTCATCACTCTCATTATAAATATTTCATCCCTCAGCAACTGTGAAAGCTCTTGTCTTCCACTACAACTGGGAAACAAGTCATAAAGGAAAGAGATTGTTGGGGGGGCTTCAGAAGACAACTAGCATGCCCATTTGCTTGTATGTGAAAGGTACGAAGGCCACCTTGGTTCTCTTCTTCTCCAATCAGAACCAGGGTACAAATAAAGCATCTGAACACTAATTTATTTGTACTATTCAGAAGCTTCAAAGCCTGTTTTATCCTGGGTGATAGAACTAATAGCACGGGCTGAATATTTCAAATGAGAAGAGAAAAAGCCCTCCAAGACGTCAGAATTGCAACCCTGGGCCCTTCCTGTTTTTGACAAAAGATAGAAGAGCTTGCAGGCTCTTGGCCTATCAATAATGGATGAGAGTAGAATGGTGTCCACTTTTGCCAGGGGAAATGGGGCCAAGGGGGTAGGTGGGGGTGGTAAAGGGATTGTGTGTGTGTGTGTGCTGTGTGTGTGCATGCATACGTGTGTATGTGTGCACATGTACACGTGCATGGTTTGCCAGGCCTTTTCTGTTATTTTTCACAACAGCAGTAAAAGCAATCTGATCCGAATACTGGCACTTTTGTGCCTGACACTTCAACCTGGAAAAAGAAGTCAGAAAAGGGCATCTTGAAAGTGCTGGAAATTGTTTTTCTTTTTCTTTCGGAAGCATTATTGTTTTGGCCTTGGTCGATGGCTGCGATTATCGCCAATAATGATACCCTGGGAGTACAGATATTCAACTGGAAAAACATTTTCCTCTTTCAACTAAACAGGAAAAGTGAAGCATGTCAAATCCTTTCAAGTAATCTTTATTGAACCGGAGCTCTGCAGAGAGAGGAAGGCAGTAATTTAATCTGATGTATTTGAACTGGCCTCTGTGGTCCACTCATGGCTTCTTTCATTCTTCTGTCTGCTTTTAGTCGCCAGTATTTGCATGTTTGTACCTGAAGAGTGGAATTGCTGAGATTAAGGAGAGTGCAGATGGAGCAGAGCTGAGCCCCTAGAAAAAAAAAAAAAAAACAGCCCGGAGACACAAAGATGAGAAACGTCTTGGCTCAGTAGATGGAGATGAAGGAATTGTCGAAAAAATGTATCCTCCCACTCTTTTGAATAGGTGTCAGTTCTAAGTACACTTGCAATTCAGTCATATCAGAATATTAGACAATGGCACAAACGCCGCAAGGATCTTAGAATCATTGAAGTTATTACCAAGGAATCCATGCATATAGCTTTAATGGCTGGAGAATGCTGTTTCGGAAACAACATTATAAACCCTTTTAAAAAAGAATTATTACTACCCCTACGAGGTAATATTTTTAGTTGGTGCCTGCGATGGAAATTCTGGGATAAACAGCTCATCTCCATCTTGCTGTGTTGTTACTGTTTGCGAATATTTCATGAATTTGTCCTTTGGGAAGAAATCTCCCCCTCCAGGAGACATGTGACCCTTTTGAACGAGCACTGGTTCGTAAATTCGTACTGACGACGTGTGCAAGTATTTATTTACTATGTGTTTACAATCCATCTGCACCCTGCACACTGGCACTCTTAGACAGAGCTTGCATGCTTATGGACAATTTACATGAGTGCAAACACACCTTTGTTCACTATCCCTTCCTCAATCCTTCTTGTATGTACACATTGGGATTCATTAAAGTGCACTAGAAAGATGCTCTCTGCAAGATATGAGAAGAAAGTGCATACACTGTGTCCATTCCCCTTTAAATAAGACACATACACTGCAAAAAATGTCTTAACAAGTGTTATTAGCTTGTTTTAAGTTATTTTTTGCTTGACAAGTGACATTATCTTACCCCACTGGCAAATGTTGAAATGAGTAAAACTATCTCACCCCACTGGCAGATATTTTGTTTTATTTAGCAAACAGAACAGAAATAAGATTATAAAGTCTAAATATAAGATTAAAATGCTTGTTAAGATTTTTTTTTTGCAGTGTATGTCAATGTGCAGTCTGGATGGCCTGTGGTATGGGATGGGGGCTAAATCAGCTAGGGACCCTACCATGAGATTGCCCATGATTTGCTGTACACAGCAAAAAAAAACACAAAAAAAAAACCCAGGGTGTTAAATGTACACCAATGTTTTTACTCTGTATCTTCAGGATATGAGGGGGTGTATTTGTTTAATGATTATGAGTAATGATTACATGCTCCTGTACTGATACACTATTCCAATCGCTGGCTCCTCTCTTTCCACCAGGAGGAATAGTACTATGTGAACTTGTCTTGTGTAATCTCATAATCAAAGGTCAAAAGCGTCATATTTTGGTAGATTAACAACTTACCAGCTGTTTTGATGTACAGTACCTACTGACACTAATTTTGTTTTCCAAATGTGCTGTAGCGTGTGCCAAGCATCACAGTGCCAGAAATGGTGGCCTTGGCAGCAAGTAGGAGATACCTGATGTGCAGTTGGGCCTTCTCCCAGTGGCTTGGGTCACTGCCACTGATACTATACTTTGGGGATGTTGATAATTATGTACACATCCATGCAGGCACATACACACACAGAAATACAACTTTCAATGTAACCTGGACCCAATAAAAACATAGAAAAAATACAAATACATTGGAAAACTACATGGGCCACAATATAGTACATATACATTTTGCCCTTGAGCCCATGAATACTGGTAACAATGGTTTTGTCATGATTCTTAACTACAATTATCCGAGGATCACTAATGATAATTAAAAAATGTTGATGTTACAGTCAAATTTCTTGATTTATATATACAGTGCAGTACGTAAGTATTTGGACAGTGACGCAATTTTTGTTGTTTTGGCTCTGCACGCTAGATTTAATTGGATTTGAAATGAAATAATAAATATGAGGTTAAAATGCAGACTGTCAGCTTAAGTTTAAGTGTATTTACATCCATACCATGTGAACCATGTAGGGATAGCCCTTTTTATACATAGTCCCCCCATTTTATGGGGACCAAAGGTAATTGGACAATATGGCTACTGTTGGACAATATGGCAAACTGTTCTTAGCCAGCTGTGTGTTGTTGCATTATTAGTTTATGCACAAGAAAGCTAACAAAGGGTATGGAGTTCATTCTAGATCTGGAATGTGCATTTGGAGTCTGTTGCTTTTGTCTCTCAAAATGAGGACCAAAGAAGTGTCAATGCCAGTAAAGCAGGGCGAGGACGGGGAAGGGCAGGACAGAAGCAGGCTGGACGGGCAGGAGAACAAGAGCAGGGCTGGAAAGGGGCTTGGCCGGAGACGGGCAGGCGGGCAGGAGGACCGGGGCAGGACTGGACGAGGACAGGCAGGACAGGCAGGAGAACAGGAGCTGGACGGGTACACAGGACTGGGAACAGAAACGAGGAGCAGGCAGGGAACAGGCAGAAAATGTAATGAATCTATATAATATATATATATAGTTTCACTTTCCGAAATGAGTGACAAAAAATATTGAACTTTTTCACGATATTCAAATTTTTTGAGCTGCACCTGTATATGCCAGATTAACGACGAGACAATGAGGAACAGGTGAGATGAAAAAACATGAGGAAGGTGCGGGAAGTGGAGACACGAAAACACGGAACGGAATACACATACAGAAAACACATCGAAACGTAAAACCAGGAAATCAAGACACAGAGGCACAAGATGTGACAGTACCCCCCCCTCCCAAAAAAAAGATTATAGGCGCCGAGTTTGTTTTTTACCAGAGGGTGCCCTAAAAAAATTCCGCCACAGGCACAATCAATCGCCCGCCCCCCCCCTCCCGTTAAGAGTCACGTTAAATTCTATTCAATTCATATTGCCAAAATGTTGGATTAATTTTGCTTGCAGTGCTATAATAACCTATTTAGCTGGCAGGCAGACTACTAATTGGCAAAAATCTCATACATGATTAGGCAAGTGATAAGTGTAAAAGTGCGTGCAGGTTCAACATTTTAGAGCAATTTTTGCCGGTTTTTCACCTTAATGCGAGATGGCATTTCACCGAATTTACAACGTAAAACTGTTCACTGGGAGGCAGATGTTGAAAATATGCTGCTAACGTTACTTTCCTCAGAATCGTTTGACACATGCAGGCGTGATGTTTAATTCTGTGTGGGTTTTGGGTTTAGTTAGTATTGTCCATTTTGTGGAGTTAACATCACATCACCTCTAGTGAACTATGTCTTATTGATAGCTGGCACTCTGGAGAGTCAGTAGTAGGCTGCATACCTCAATTGGTTGCTTGTTTCAGGTTTAATTAATCAAAATATAACTTCACTCTGCAATACGATTTGCCCTTGGGTGCCCAGGCGCCTGAGCACCCACATGATCGCCGTCTATGGTTCAGATATTTGCTTCAGGTTAACTTGAAGCCAGCTTCAGTAATAAATAAAATACTAAATTAATTTTTGAGACACCCACCAGTTAAAATGAACAAAAGGAAAACGCTTAAAAATTAAAAAAATAATGGTGGGTCTGTGCTATATTTTGTTTGATAATTTTTTATCACTTTTGGGTGTAGTATTACTTTAAATCAAGTACAAACCGATAGGCTAGTCATGTGACTGGCTGGTGCTCTGTTCTCTTCCATTCGGCGTTATTTTTTTACTGAGTAACAAACACATTCTTGAAAATTGTAGCGGATTAGAATTATCAATTTTATTTTGAAAATGTAGTGAAGTAAAAGTGAAAGTAAACATAAAGATCACTACTTGAGTAAAGTACAAAGTCGTCAAAAAACTACTTAAGTACAGTAACAAAGTATTTGTACTTCGTTACTTTACCACACTGCGCGTCATTCCAGCAGGACTCCACCGCGAACTCGGCATCGCTGCGGGACCCTTGATGGAGAAGCCATTGGATGGCATCCCTTCCGCACACAGGGTGGTGGAAAACCGTTCTCATCTCCAAAACGAAGGTCGGGTAATGGGAACTGGCAGGAAGATGGCTGTCCCAGATTGCAGTGGCCCAGTCCCGCACACTTCCCCCAAGACCAATGCAATGAGGAAGGCAATCTTCGCTCGGTCAGTGTGGTAGGAACCGGGTTGCATGCCGAAAACGAGGTCGCACTGCAATAGCAATAGCAAACAACCCGGTAGACCACGGAAGACCACTGTAGTGGATGACTGAAGAATGCTTTCAATTGTGAAGGAAAAAAAACCTTTTCAACTATCAAACAGATCAAGACACTCTCCAGGATGTAGGTATAGATGTGTCTATAGCCCTTTTCGGACAGGATAAGTCTTATGGGGGGAGATGGTGTAATGAAATTATTACCGGTGAATCTCCGTTATTTTAGTCTCGTCTGAATCTGAAACTTCTCTGGACTGCATGCACCCGTGCCAGTAAAGATTCCAGCGTCTTTTACCTACTGTTAAATGCCCTGTAAAAATAACCCTAGGTTATAGTAATCGTGTGTGAATTGACATATTGGCAAATATTCTGTTATTTCCTGTGGGAAAGGACATTTTCTGGCCTTTTCTCCTGGTTTTCAAGTTTGGAGGCACTCAAGGAAGCCTTTGGTTGAAGCCCAAGTTCAGGTCACAACTATTGGCCGACCTCTAAATTAAGTGTATGTTAAAGCAGAAGACAGAGAACCAAATCCACCCAAAGAAGGGCTTGTGGCAATTTTTAGTAAGATTGTCAGCAGTAGCCTAGCTATGTTAATAAAGAGGTGTAATGCAGGGTTCCTCTCACTTTTTGTGGACAGTTAAAAAATGCCATTGTGTCCATTTTTTTGTGTCAAAATGATTATCCCTGTATTTAGGACTTTACACCCTCCAAGGATAACAGCACTGAGTCTTTTCCTGTAATGTTTGATGAGGTTGGAGAACACATAGCAAGCTATTTGAGATCATACATAGTTTTTCTAGATTATCGCTTGTGGACTCATCTTCAGCTCACCCCACAGGTTTTCAATGGGGTTCAGGACTTGTGGACTCTCCTCTTCAGCTCACCCCACAGGTTCTCAATGGGGTTCAGGACTTGGGGACTCATCTTCAGCTCAGCCCACAGGTTCTCAATGGGGTTCAGGACTTGTGGACTCTCCTCTTCAGCTCACCCCACAGGTTCTCAATGGGGTTCAGGACTTGTGGACTCTCCTCTTCAGCTCACCCCACAGGTTCTCAATGGGGTTCAGGACTTGTGGACTCTCCTCTTCAGCTCACCCCACAGGTTCTCAATGGGATTGAGGTCAGGGGACTGAGGTGGCCATTGCAAAGCCTTGATTTGTGTAGATTTTGAGGTATGCTTTGGATCATTGTACTGCTAGAAGATCCAACCAGGACCCACTTTTAGCCTTCTGGCAGAGGCAGACAGATTTGGGTCTAAAATCTTCTGATATTTCAGTCCATGATGTCATGTATCCTAACAAGCTTCCCATGGTCTTTGGAGGAAAACCAGACCACAACATCACAGATCCACCACTATACTTCACAGTGGGGTTAAGGCTCTTTTCTGCATAACTATTTATCTTATCACGCCAAACCCACCTTTGGTATGTATTGCCAAAAAGCTCAATTTCCATCTCTCCTGACAATAGCACCCAGTTCCTGAATCTAAATTCCGGTAATATTTAGCAAACTACAGATGCTTACGTTTCGGGTATGATAACAGCATAGGCTTTCTCCTGGAAAGCCTTCTAAATAGCTTGTTGGCATAGAGGTGGCATCTAACTTCTGCAATTGTCAAACTGTGATTCTTGGATAAATTTTTACCTCACGAATCATTCTCCTAACTGTGTGTGTGTGTGTGTGTGTGTGTGGGGGGGGGGGGGACTACACTTGTGTCCTGTTTCTGGCAGGTTCATCACAGCTTCTGTTGCTTTCAACTTTTTAATTATTGGTGGATAGTTTCAGACATGAAGCTATTTTTCTATAGCCACTGCCTAATTTATTAAGGTCAACAACCTTTTGTTTCATTTAATTTAATTTAATTTGTGTGTTCTCTCTCCCTTCTTCCCCTCTTCTACTCCGTGCCCCGGAAAAGGATCTTTGTGTTTTAATCTAATGCCTCTGATTACATCATAATTACATATTAATGGTTACATATTCATTAATGTCTCGACGCAAACCGCAGTGTCAGGTACATTGTATACTGTACATGCAAATACAGTGGAGGAAGCAAGGTGGGGAAGAATATGCACCCTAAAGGGATTTAGCTTGGGTGTCACCTCATATTTGTACCCCAGTGAAACAGGAAGTTGAGAATGTCCACATAATAGTTCCTTAAGACACAGGTGTGCTTTTGAGAATTTTTATGAAGAATTTTTCTCTTTGAATAATTTTACCTAAAATTATTCAAATTCAATATTCTTATTTTTATAAGACATTATTAGATGTTTTTTTTATAGATGTCTTTTTTAAGGCATTTTTTAATAGTCTTTTTTGCTAATATTTTCTAGGGTTTCCAATCATTTTGGTGGGCACTGTGTGTGTGCCTCTACATGTGTGTGTGTGTGTGTGTGTGTATTATTATATATATATTGGCGACCACAAGTCTGAGGGCACTGCCAACAATTCATTGTTTTCATTATCTAACAAGCAGTGATGCAATTACTCCTTTTATACTTATTATTCAAGAATACATTATTGAAGGTAAAAAACTGTCAGTATTTGGTATTTCTGCCTTTCGCCTTGATTACCGCCTTCACTCTGCTTGGCATTGATTCCACCAGCTTATGCAACACCTGCCCGATCTTGCCTTCAATGAAAATTAATTTGTCTCTGAATACCTGTTCAACATACGCTGTAATGCTTCCTTAGATATCTTCAATCTGGCTGCAATTTCGCGCAGGGACAGTTTTTCTTCACTCAAGATGACTATCTGGGCCCGTTTTGCTTTGCTACGCTCTCTTGCCATCGTTAGAAACACATAGACTATAAAAAGTTTGAGTAAGAGCAGTGTAACGTAACAGCATTAGCAGTAGCAACATTAATGGGTAAAATAACATATTAATTCAATTAATAGATGGTTTTAGTTGTTAATAGCCCAGATATTTGCATATTGAGCTTTAGGAACACACACTTGTTCATATTTGAATGATATAAAGGGTGTGACAATGAACAGAGAGACACATACCTTATGGTGGACGAACCAGATATTCACATAGCTTCCCATTTTATTCGAGCATTTCGGAAATGTGTTCAAAATTGTGGTTGGTAACTTTTCTCAATAATGTATTATTCAATAATAATGGTAATTGGAGTTTCATAATTGCATTATTTTTTGATAAATAATGAAAACAACCAGGACTTAGTTAGTGTCCTCAGACTTGTAGTCCCCACTGTATGTGTCTGGCAAAGAGTATAGACACTCTTTTAGGTTAATACATTAAATGAAGCCCCACTGGCAAACATGACATGTCAGAATAGTGACTTCTTGCAAACGGCTATGCTTACTTTTTTTGCATTGATAAAATGAATCTCCTCAAGTGCATTGTCATTATGTCTTGTTACTGGTAGTGTGCGACAACAAACAATACATTAAAAAATTATATATTTTCATTTTGCCTTTGTTTATTTTTCCTTTGCTCATATATTATTTTTTGTGCATATTTAATAAAGGGAAGGCTGTTTTTAAGCCACTGGATATTGTGACGATAAACATGTTTGGTGTGGAAAAAAAATGAATGGGGTTTTTCAACCCCTTAGGGTTCGGATCGGCAGACTTTAATTGTTACATTACAACTCTGCCGCAGGCTATCTCTTTGACTTAATCAAATAAAATGTGTGTGTTTGTGTGAAAATGTGTGTTTTAATTTAGGGTAAAAGGAAAACAAAGGAAAAAAGAGGGCAATGCCTGCAGAACTGAGCACTGAAATGTCTGGTTAAACATGAATCATCAGAAACATATTTTATAAACCTCAAAAATCATAGTATTTATTACAAACAATGATTTAAGGTAAACTCATTAAAAAAGTATATTATTGCATTAATCAAATATTGACCTTTTTTTTTTTTACCATGCATACTATTAGTTTATTTTCAACCAACCACATTCATTGTATAAAGGAGGTAAACCGATTTTGATGGTGATGATGTGATGATAACATGCTTATTAGTATTATTATGATCTCTAGTAGTTGTAGCCACAGGGTTACTGCCATTTCTAGCAGTACAGGGCAGTATGGCTATTTACACAGCTCTGGTAGCCAAACCTATTTTGACGTGTAATTTGTTGGACGGTTCAATTACACTTTTCAAAGTGGAGGATAAATATGGAGTGGTGCAACACAGGGTAGAAACCGGCCAATAAAAGCCCTCTCCTTGATTGCCATTAGTGGTGCTTGGCAGTCGTCCTGGCGATATCTACTTCAGAAGGATGGCTGTGCAGTTGCAGGGAGGCAGAATCCTAATTTGCACATATGGAAATGCTTTTTCTCGCCGTTCCACCGCCTCTGTTGTGGCCAGATGGAATTAGAGAGCGTTCAGAAGCCGTGAAGGCAAACACATCAGAAAGAGAGAAAAAGGCTGGAGTTTCTGTGAGAGACCAGGAGGCTGGAGATAAATACAAATAAAAAAATGGGCTCCCCAAGATTGCATTAAAGATACAACACTCATTTTTTTACACCTTCTGTTGAACTGGGCTGTTTTTTCTTTTTTTTTTCTTTCCCTACATGTCATTGGCTGTTTGTTTAATAAAGAGATGAAAATTCCGCCGTAAAAAAAATATATTGTTTTTTTGTTTATGTTTTTGCATTTATTAAAATAAAAGTGATTTGTACTTGACAAAGAATATTATTAAGTCAATTATACAGTATTTATGGATCTAATTTTTTTATTGCTTGCCCAGTCAAATCAACAAATTGCACCATTTCAAATTTAATTTTGTTATGCACTCGGAAGACACACTTATTGATTATTATGGGGGAAGAAATTTCGGAATGCATATTTTGTGGGTTAGTTTAGTTTCCCAATGGGGAAAAAATGCATGATTCGCAATAAAGTACAATTATTTTAGCTCACAAACATTTTCCATGACTAACAGTAATTAAAGCATAAATGCTCCAGTACCATATGGAGAGGAACCTCCTGACAAGAGACAGCTCTGAGGAACCAGGCCCAAACAAACCGGACCTCACAAAGTGGGACCCCACAGCGTTGTGTTGTCACCTCTTTCATTGGTACTTTACACATTTAGTACTCTGTCTGGGACCTGGAAACATGGGGTGTTCATGTAAGCAATGCTAATTGAGCCCTCTAAACGTTAGACAGGGAGTCAAACCGCCATGTCACCAATTTTACCAGGATCTGTAAGGTTCAAAAAGACCCAGCAACCACACATAGAGGTTCCGATCAGGAAATCCGACTGATTCAACAAGGGAGTGCTTGAAATGTACTTGTTAAAAACAAAGTGTTTTTTGGGGAAAGAACCCTCTTGTGTAGGAAGTCTTCCCAAGTCAAAATAGGATGATGAAAGTTAAGCCATGGCTTTGTTAGTTGTAACAGACATCCATCAACTGACACAAAACCCACGTAGAATAATAAAATAAATAATAAATGAATCCCTTAGGAAATATACACTTGCATTTGTAGTTGTACACATGCAGTTTTTCTTTACCCTGTTTCATCACACATGGCAGGCCTGCAGGAGGTCACAGATACAAACTCAAACTACTACTAATCTACTAATAAAAAATAACTCTTGAAAACAATAAAAAATAATCCTTATAATGTGTGTGTGTGTGTGTGTGTGTGTGTGTGTGTGTGTGTGTGTGTGTCACAATTAAAATTGATGGCCGTAGTATTCTGAGGTCATTATCAGTTCATTAATGTGACAGTAAAACCATGCATATCTATCCAATTAGGGGTAGAAAAAAGGTGGCCTTGAGTAATATTACTGAATAATAAAACTTTCATGCCTCCGTAGAGAAGAGAAAATGTCATTGGATCTTGGGGGAACACGTTGGGCCCTGTTGGGGCAATGGCAGCCTGGACCCAGTTCTCCCATATACAGCTGCTGTTATTTATCATGAAATTCACTCCAAACCTTCATGTTCCACTTCTCCCGCCAGCACCTTAATTCACTTTTCAACGTGTGGTATTGGTCTGTCTTTTTTTGTCCTTCTCAGAAGCCACCAACAGACTAAACTATTTAAATAAAAATTAGACAAGAAAAAAAAAACTGATAATAAATGTTTATTTATCACTTTCCTCACCAGTTATTCATTACATGGACAGTGACGGGGGTCTGATGTTTTTTCTTGAAAGAGGGACGTCCTACATACTGTACACTTTACATGTGATGCATATCAGGAAAAACTGGACAAAACTGCATCTATCCCTCATTGAGAACCTGCGCAATATACACAGCGAAGACTACAGGGTGATGAACACCGTGAATAAAAGTTATTTGTTCAGTGACTTTAGTCTGAGCTTTGCTTGCACACGTGCGGTAACCTCCTCTTTCTGAGTTTTGCTTTTTCTTTTCCTATGTCAATGGCATGTGACCGAACAGGATATCAATGCGTCTTACAAAATGCCTTCTTCCTGTCCACCTGCAGCTGCAAGACGTGGTTTTGCTTTACAAATATATGTCATCCCCATGATTTGCAATTGCTGATAGTGTTTCAAAACTGCATTAAAATATGGATGGAAGCCAACATTTGAAACTGAACACTAGTAAACAAGTGATAAGCCAAATGTTTTATCAGATACTGCAGAGTTGAAATTTGACTCTGGTTGAATAACTGGTGCTTATGTTAGGCATGTTATGCAGATTCTTATTTTCTCCAGATAAAAGGCCAAGCAGGGTCTCCATATGTTAGAAAATAAAATTAAACTCTATCATATGAAGTGGCATTTAAATATTGTGCTGGCTTAGCTTTTAAAGAAACAACGATCCGTGTAGTAATTCATACTTTTCTTCACCTTTCCAACATTTCCAATGCGTGTTTCCTAAAATTTTTATTGCTGAATCGGTCTCCTTTTCCCCCACAATTTAAATATGTTTCTCAATCCGGCTCCTGGGTTTTAAAGCTTGCAATTAAGCCCTCCAGTGGTTAAACTGAAGCTGATACAACCAACTTATAATGTCACCTGTGGAGCAAGAATGATGATACTAATAATAATTTATGTTTTTAACAACCATCCTAAATTTGTCTTCGTGTATCCTGCTGCTTGAAAAATGTCTTTCTTTCTATGTTATTTTTCTGTGATTCCGTAACATATTTTGGCACTCTAGGCTTTAATGCTTACATTGTACAGCGCACAATATATGAAGAACACATTGTTTACTACAATTTTACTTCAGCCTCTAAAGTTGTATGCATTTACAGCATTTGTCTAACACATCACAAACATTGTGAAGTTAGAGAAACAAACATTTCCCTATAATCTGATGAATTTCCCTCCCCTGACATAACTTATATTTATATATATATATATACTTTTAATTTTCAGGACAAATATTGCAAATTTGATTACAGTTCACATAATCCTGAAATAACACACAAAGCAAGTAAGAAATAAATGATATCATAATTGCATGGTTTAATGGTAATCTCACTTCTTTGCATACACTTATTTGTTTATGAATGCATTTCAAAACTAAATATTTTACTCTGCTGCCTTCAGAGAAATTTTAGGAAGATAATCCAATGCTAAGATCCATCAATTCCTAGCAATATAACAAAATGAACACTTAAAAATACAGAAAATATTCATTTAGGCATGCACATTTAAATAGACTTAGAACCACAATCATACATTCAAAGAGAATTATATTGTGCAGAAATGTGCATAGTACATATTCAATATGGTATTAGGCCTGAATGCAAAAAAAAAAATACAAAAAATATGTAAAACTATTTCAGTTCAGCCCAGCTCCTGATGTTGTGATCCATATATGTGATTACAAATACAAAAGTGTGTGGGTGTGTTTGTGTGTGCGCGTGTGTGTGTGTGTGCGTGTGTGTGTGCATGTGTGTGTGTGTGTGTGTGTGTGTGTGTGTGTGTGTGTGTGTGCATGATCCCTGCACACACCTCATCCTCGTACATACATGTCTGAAATTAAGCAATATGTAAAGTATACACACGCACACACAATGCATGACACTTCACAGCCAGTGAAAGTGTGCATTCATGGTACTGATGACATCACAGTATGTCTGGACAGCATTGCGATAGATATAAAGATAAATATTGGGATGAAACCACTGAGGAAACTGTTGAAGACAGCCAGTGACTGAGAATTTAGTTTAAAAATAATGAAAGAAAATGTTTTATATTTCCCTCAAAGCTGAAAAACAAATACATGGTCATGATCTTGCGTAAAAAAAAACAACAACAACAGCAGCAACAACTATCAGCCACTGTTTTTGGTTTAAAAACTGAGGCGCTTATTCTCACTGAGCTATAATTATAAAGCATGACAAATTCAGCAGGGTCACAAATTGACACCGTAATCATACTTTCAGTAATTACATTTTCCTTTTCCTCTAAAACGACATTTAACTTCCTTTTGAACGTTCATTAAACTAGCCTATTTAAGTTAAATGGAGAGACATTCTTAGTGCATGTTATAAAGTAGGGGAAAATTTGAATCCTGATTCCTTAAAATGGTTAACAAGCCTATGTGAACTTGATGATTGAAATGAAAAAAAAAAAATCAAACACTAAATTAATTAAGTTAGACATAGTGTTTATTAATCACATGGGGGAAACTATATCCTCACATTAATGACAAGGCTTATGGGGTTTTTCGTCATTGTCTCTGAATTCTTCATTTGTATTCATCCCAGTGTTTTATTCCCTTTTCCTTTTCCCTTTCTATCGCTTTTTTATTGCCATTTCAGTTTGGGCCTGCTGATTCTCAAGAAGTGCTTGTAAGGTGGTGTGTAAGGTTAATTGGAAAATTAAGTTGATAAAGTAATTAATGCATTTGTCAGCACTCTCTTTCTTCTTACCCAAAGGGACACTGCACTGAACATGGCTTTTGCATTGGTACCACAGTGGAAAAAGATTTCACACTGATACCGTTCCTCAAAAACCTTGACTTGTGTTTTCTTATGGTGTCAATCGAGAGAGAGAGAGAGAGAGAGAGAGAGAGAGAGAGAGAGAGAGAGAGAGAGAGAGAGAGAGAGAGAGAGATGAGAGAATGAGAGAGAGAGATGAGAGAATGAGAGAGAGAGAGAGAGAGAGAGAGAGAGAGAGAGAGAGAGAGAGAATAATAATATTATTATTACATATTGGCATGTCTAGGATAGTGGTTCACAATTATTTCAGTAACCCATTAAATGTACAACATATCACTTTGATTTAGATGGGGTTCTGCATTGCGAATCATTCTGAAATGTATGTAGTTTTACACTGACAGCGAGGTGACATTATTCTGGTTATCCATGTACATATTTTACACAAAATATTTCATTTTCAGCACAGAGAAGACATGCTTTGGACTTTAGCATATTTGCACTCGGATGTGATACGGATGAAAGGATGGATAGTGTTCATTCCTAACTGTGCTGGGACTCATAATACACACTCCCCAAAGGTCCAGATTAATTATGAATGAAAGATGCAGACTAACCCTCTTCACATAAGGGAGAAGCATGAAATATATATACGGCTTAACTCCTTTATTAATAACATATTTAGGAAAGGATTATTGATTCTTATAATGGACAGCGGGGAAGAGTAGGGCTTCTCGGTACGCCTAAAAGAAGCCTGCATCCAAGGAAATGCAGCTTTCAGAAAAATAAAAATAACCAAAATGTTTGTGAAAAAGAAATACTGAGGTAACATATCTGCAGCAGCTGAAACTCGGAAAGTTAGCGCTTGGTTGACCTACTTGGCTTTTTTCCTCCCCGCCTTGCCTCAACCATTTTTGTTGTGGCATATTTATGTTTTCTGTTGCAGATGACATTGAGCTTAGAGACATTGTTTGCATCGCCCTGCCCACACCCCCCCCCCCCCCCCACCCCACCCTCCTTTCCCTCCTCCTCAAACCCCCCCCCCCCCCGCCCCAACACCCCCCTCACCCCACACACGCAGAGCCCCCTTGCTGCATGCCTCCGGGTGGGCGTAAGTGGCGTTCAGAAGTTGCAAAAGCAGGTGTTGCTGAAGTGAAGCGTGCCGCTCACAGTGAGCCGCTCTCTCCCAGGATCCTGGGATGCTGCCTCCTCTGGAAAGCAGGCTCGGGGAAAAGAAGAAAAAAAACCCTGCACTTTTATGGAAATCAGCACGTCCGTCTCTCAGCTTTTGTCACCTCTTGATTTCTTCTGCAAATATTTGCTCTCCATCTCGGTTGTGATTGCGGGATTTTCGGCTTTCTGGGCCCCTGCTTTTTTAGCACTGCGTTCTAATTGCAGCCGAAAATGCTTCACTGTGAAGAAAATAGAGATACATGAAGAAATATTGGTATTATCGATAGCTCCAGAAAAATAATAAATACTCAACCGTTCAGTCAGGGTGTGTGCAGGCCTTTATGTGCATGTGGGATGGCACACAAGGCCATATGTCCAAATGCTGGGTGATAAAAACAATTTTAACAACCTTAATATTCTGCATACACAATAGATTAAATACATTTTTATATGAAAGTCTCCCCTGTTTAATTTAGTTGTCATTTTGTATTTATATTACATGTTAATTTGCAGCATTTGTCTCAAAATGTGCAATAAATTCAGACGGACCTTTTAAGCAATTACAGATTGAAAGTAATTTTTTTCCCCCGCACTGATTTCCACAGCCTCTGCAGCTTTTGGGTCAGAACCGGACCTTCAATGCCGGCACTTCCAAGAGACAGTCCCTGGGGATGGATCTAAACTTGGGCGAGATCGCAAGCTGTTCTGCATCACTACGGTAACACCTGCTTTTACACGTTCCGTCTGCCACTCAGCCAGGCCCAGTGGGGGGGGGCAAGGACCAGGAAAACATTTGTACCTACAACGTTCCTGATTAGCATGTCATTGGGGAAAAAAAAACAGGATGAGGAAAAGAGAGGAAGGAGGAAGGAACTATCAGCCGTTGGTTTTGGCGGTAACTCGGTGACAGGTCCTGAACAAAGTGACACAGTTCAATTACACTCAGGCACCATTCACATTGAGGTGTTAATACTGCATTAGCGTAAGCACAATTAAAAGTAAAAAACAGGAAGTTACCTAGTTATAGAAAGAAAGACAGAGACTTTTGTCTGATTAACCTGCGACAATTTAACACTCAACACAGTATGTGAGAAAGACTGGGTAGTTCTACATTACACAATGTTGATGATTGTGTTTGTTAATATGTTGGCTAGTTAATAGACAATTAGACTTTTCTAATAGTAGATTGGAAAATTTGGGAAATTTGGAAAGAATGTGCAGAGGAAGCTTCCAATTCTAGAAGTTCTCAAATGCAGTGCAAATATCATTCTTGATCCAACAGACCTTACCCTGCACTTCCACGCAACCACCATTCAATCTTCACATTATGTGCATACAAGTTATGTGCTTTATTGGAATACAGTTCATGCAGAAAACATACGAACCACATTTTTTATATGTCAGTATTTTACACTCAGAAATAAAGGTACAGGGGAGATATATTTTCCTTCTGTAAGGAACTAATTTCCCAAATGTACCCTGATAGTATAATCATGTTCTATTTGGATACTAATAAGTTCCCTTTCAAGCAAAAAAGGTACACTTGAATGATGTATTGCTGGCTATGGGTAAACTTTATGTACCTATAGGGTACCACCCCACTGACAAACATTTGCACCTTTTTAGGTACTTTTTATACCTTTTTTTCTGAGAGTGTACAGCAATAACTAGAATGTAATATTATGATAAGTATTTATTTATTAACTTTTTTGTGTTTCACATTTTCATTTGAAGCAGTAAATAAAATAATAATAATAATAATAAAATAACCCATATCTGGGTTACACAGGATCTGTACATCTCACTCTGAAAATATATATTTTTTCTCAGATTACAAGAACAGAAAAGGAAATCCACAAACTTGAAAATTGCGATATTCATTACCTACATTTATATGGCTCTAATTTGAAATACACTGTAATAAATGTGCCTGCTCGTTGCATGTATATTAAGATAAAAGGTCTGGGGAACGAGTGAGTGCCATATGGAATTATTAGTCGCTTTTTTTCCCCGTGTTAGCTTCTAAGGAACCATTTGCAATTAGAGTTCAAAAATGGTGGCAGATGTTTGAAAAGAAAGAGAGGAAGAAAGCAATAGAGAGGAGAACATTTAGAGATGGAGGAAAAACGTTGTTATTTTTCACATGAGAACGGCAGAGCTTGCGGTGTTTGTTGTCGTGGAGGTTTTTCAGGATTGCTCGCAGGTGTGGGAAACCAATGGCGTAAGTATGCAGAACCCTATTTATTAGGGAGAGCTATTAATAAAAAGATACAGCCCGAGACAGAAGCACTTGTGAGCAGTGAGCCTCACAGAACTGGCAGCCTGTAAAAGAGTGAAGGATCTACGTCTTACCTGACATCAGTTGGACATACAAGACTGATCTAGTCATTAAAGTAGGGAATTCTCCCAAGACAGTAAACATGCTGCATACTAGAGTTCG
Source organism: Ilyophis sp. 1 JC-2022 (assembly GCA_022702515.1). Classification (NCBI taxonomy): domain Eukaryota; kingdom Metazoa; phylum Chordata; class Actinopteri; order Anguilliformes; family Synaphobranchidae; genus Ilyophis; species Ilyophis sp. 1 JC-2022. Next base: position 41,874,179 of record CM040406.1, read on the forward strand.
GAGCAGATAGGTTTGGGTGTTTTCCTTCCGTTCCTTGTGTTTACCACTGGTAGAAATTTCATTGTGAGTAGCAAAGTTCATGTGCAAAAACTGAAGGGAAAGATTATGTGTGAATACGTAGTTTTATGAACAGCGAGGGTGCGAGGCGAGAAGCATGTGACCGCCTTTCGCTTACAAATTGCGAGGGCTTTTTTTCCTCTTCTTCCTGAATGCTTGGAAAAGTACTTAGATCATATGCAAAGCGTTTTATGCTAATGCGTGTGTACACACTAGCACTGTGCTTTTAGACCAGCCTGCATAAACCATATCACAAGCTTCTTACAATCTATGCACCTGCATCTACCATGCAGACACACTTTTTTTAAGTTGGTAATTTAAAAAATACAGACAGATAGACTTTAATTCCAGTGCAGTGGCAAATGAATTCAGGCCTACCTGTGTTACTTGTGCAAATAATCACACGCGAGTTTTGAGTTTCCATTCAATCAAACTGACTGACCGACTGACCACTGGAGCAGATCATTTCATAATTCTGTATTTCAGGCATGTGTATCTTCTGAAGGCTCATTTTGGAAATGTTGCTCATTCAAAATGGATATACTGAGAGATAATAATTACACAATACAATGACTGTGGAACCAGCTGCCGAGACAATCCAGCTTTTCTCTTGTGTCGAGCAGAAAGAAACCGAAATGCATTTCATGTTTGGGTCCTTATGACATATAAATAAAAGTAACTGTTATGAAAAAGAAATTGAAGGAGTCCATTTAAAAAATATATATTTTAACATCTTGAGTTTCTATTTGCAACTATTATGATAACAATTGACCTCACATTGACAAGGCATGGAGTGTTTGTTTCTCAAGGTGAGATGGTATTCTTCTTAGTGATGAGAAATACATGTTTGTCATGGTACCCAATGGTAGATGCAGCTTTCCTGCGTTCCTCATGAATATTCTGGTGGGTTCACCTCAGGTGAGCTGGAGTGTCACTCTACCACTACATTTAAATTTCTTGCCAGAAAAAAACTGAGAGGCTTGCGCAACATACGGCCATGTGCTGCCACACATAAATAGGAGGGAATTGTTTTGCACAAAGAAAGAAAGGTGTGACGTAGGGGAGCAATAACATTGTCTCTGTAGTGTTTAACAGGGCATTAGTCATTAATAAACATTCACTGAGATCTCCATCCATTGTAAGTAATACCACGACACTGTCGTGGTTCGTGGCTGTTTATTTTCTTTTCTTTTCTTTTGCAGTTCTTGTCTTGCTTTCACGATTGTGAATCAATCAAATTTTTTCCACGTTCCGTTTCGGGGTTTGCCGTCCTCATTATTGTTTTCACCTGTGCTTCTACCGGCAGGGTATTTAGGTTTTTCACTTCGGGTTCTCCGGTGCTTGTTTGTCTTTCGACATTGCATTCGAGCCAGGTATAGCCAGGTACTAGCGACCTCCTGATATTAAACTTTGTTTATGTTCACGAGGGACTTGCTATTAGCTATTTAGTCAGGTATAGGATTGTTTCCTCCTGTTAGCGTTCTGCGCTATTTATTTTGTCCATTGCTGTTCTCTAGGAGAGTTGTACATTTGTTTTGGTTTTACACTCTTCCGGCTCTGAGCTAAGGTAGCCAAAGGTGTTCTCTGTTTGCTAGATTTTCCGTTCTAGCTCATTATGTGAGCTTGGGAGATTTAATTGGTATTTCACTAGTCTACTAGTTCGCCATTTTTTAGTGGGTTTATTTTTGTTTTTGGCAGTTTAGCCTTAAAAAATGAAGTTCCTGTTTTTTCTTTTATTATTTTCTCTCCCATTTATTGGTCCTCACGGTTGTGAGCTGACTTGTTCTGATTCGCCCACCTTCGCATTTGAATATCCGAACCATTAAAGACCCATTACAGACACTTCCACCTCTGTAGTGGTTCACTTTGAAAACTCAATTCGGACTGTACCTCTCCCAGCATCTGAGGTGCAGTGCCCCAAATCCTGTTTTGCAGTATTTTTCTAAAGACATTACTAATGCACAATATCCCTGGTGCTTTGAACCACTGATTAGAGGTTAAAAAACATGCAAATAGAAAAATCCCACAAGCAGAGCCATGGATCTATGTGCGTTGATCCAAACATTTGTTTCACAAACTGGGTGATGTAAATATGATGATTTTTATCGTATTTTTATTTTTGACTTTTATTTCTTCAGGGAAAATATGGTGGCCAAATTAATGGCATAGCTAATGTGTTTTTGTACACTTTACAATGTCTGATAAAAACTAATAATAGTCTTTAATGGAAACTATGTATTTATATAGACCACCATGGGTTTGCTTTTTGAGCCTTATTTCTTGTAGTGAGGTTTAGGCGATGTACTGTAGATGTGCCCCAGAATTCATTCTAAATGCTACAACCAGCACCCCAAGTTTAGTCCTTTCATTTTAAATTGGTTAAATCTGGCTGGTTGCTTTAGTAACATTCCAGAAACCGTCTGCAAGAAGAACAAAACAAATGTTCTTTGTTGTGTGAGGTTTTGATGAGATGCAATTAAGAGGAAAAAAGTGCTCTACAGTATAAGTGGCCATAGGTATTTCAGAAAATGAGTAAAACAAGCTTATTGCAGCTGTCCAATTCAACAATGGTTGCAAACTGTTCCACATTTAAAAGTTTTCCAAGAAGAATGGTTGGCAGATGTGAGAATTGCCTCCGTACGCCTTTACAAACTGTTTAGGATCAATTTAGGCGAGCTACTGGCATTTTCTAAATGTCATTACTTATAACCTTCCCATAGATGGTGACAACCAACATTGACGACCCACTGAAAAAAGCTACCATAGGCCATGGTGGTGCAAATGTGGGGCTTTGGTAAGTATTCAACACATTGCATTGCTTCTTCACTTGTCTCTTCTTTTGCCACACATTTATTTGGTCTGAAAGGTCCTTTTGAGCATCCCACTGTGGCCTGGTGACATTAATGCATCATTATGAAAAGTTAGTGTCTGATGATAGAATGGCCAGTCACCCTCTCTGCTGGCTGGCTCCTTTCCTGCAGCACAAGTGGACATGAGGGATAGTCCGCACTGCTGGGCGGCTGAGCCGCGAGGATTTCTCAACCCCCTCGCCTTCCTCCACGAACACGCGGGGACTGCATCCGCCGAGGCCTTTCTCTTTCTTTCGACCTTCCTCAGTACCGCCGGACTCTCAGTACCGACAGACTCTCAGTACCGCCGGACTCTCAGAGACGCGTTTCCTCAGCCGCGCCGAGGAAGGACACTACGCCGACAACCAAGTTCGGCATCGGCCAGTATAATTACGTACCAGCGCGACAAAACGAATCGCATACAAGGTGAGGTTGATAAACAGAGAAAGGGGGCCAGACAAGTGCTGCCAAGGCTGGCTCAAGGCTGCGCGTGCTCCCTGAACTTCCATGCACTCAGTCATCGCTGTAAGTACACAGACAGACAAAGCCTTCTCTGCTTCCTTTCACAGACCGCTTTCCTGCCTTGGAATTCTCCCGTTTCCAAGCGGGGTGAGGGCGAAGCGTTTGTCTCCATCTTACAGAAACCCAACAATTAAGTTGAATAAACTGTGAGCACATACAGTGCATTATGCCTGTGGGTTTGAGCTAAGATCGCGGGAAACATAAGGCTTAAAGATGGGCTGAGAGTGGAGAGACATTTTGATAGAGCGAGCCTGACCCTTGAGTTAATTAAAGCATGGTTTCACTGCACTTTCTTGAATTAATTAACAGAAAAAAACCCAAAAAACATTTGATCCTCCAGCTCCCCCGCCTGCCCTCCGCCCCCTTTTCCTTTGTGGCCTTTAAGTCACGGGTAGAAAGAATCAAATAATTTATATCGCTTGACGGTTGCTTTTTGCGCCAGCGATCTGTTGACCGCTGGTGAAAAGCAGATTCATATTCTTGGCCGGACTGAGGCACATCGTCATGTCTCTTGATGTGCGAATAGACCCTCTTCTGGAGGGAAGAGTGCGGGAAAATGATCCCTGTCCATCACATATGCTCTTTGTTCAAGAAGGGCGTGTTGAGTCGTCAGGGATGGGTGGGCGGGGGGAGCGGGGACTCCGGAGTGGGAGTGAGCATCTTTCAGAACACCAGGGCCTTAAGGCAATTAAAAAGCTCCATGGCAGACCAAATGGGGCTGTGTGTTTGCACATATCAGATACATGCGCTCCACATCATTCATTCTGCACGCCGTTAATCCCCAGAAAATAAACACATTTTACATGTTGTAAAGTGATACACAAAATGCACTCAAATTAATTTTTCATGCAATAGAAAACATGTGCACAGCGACGCACGCCTTACAAAAGATCAAAACACAGAGCAAAGGGAGGATTGCGCTTTCACAGTTATTAACTAGCGCAGGCCCACATAATTGTGAGAAGAATATTCGACGCAGGAGCTTCTCACTCCTTTTAATCTTTGTTTAAATGCTGCAGACACATTCGATGTAGTACTGACTAGAAATTTAAATATTACAGTATATAATACAGAGTGAGAAAGTGAACCCATGATCACATCACCTCTTCCCCTTCCTACAAAATGGTGGTGCTGTGACTTCTCACCCCAAAAACATTTCTATTTATATGTATTTTTTTTCACAGAATTTTTTTTTCATATTTTTTATGCATATCTACAAACAAAAGAACACATTTGCACTGAATGTGTGCTTGCTGTTTACTTTTTGTTAATTTTGTGTAGGCGAAGAGTAGCAGCGACAGAGACAATTTTCGTGGGAGGGTGGCATTTTATCATCTATTAAATGCTGAGGACCTCTTAGGGGGCTAATGAGGACATTTTTACTGATCAATAAATCATGAGTTATTGATTTTTTAAGCCTTCTGTTCTTTGAAAGTCAGTAACTCCCTGGGAAGGTGTATCCAAGATGGCAGGTGCAACTTAGGATAACATAAACAGCTGAATTCGACGAGAGAATGACTGGCTAACTGACTCAATGTATTGCAGGACACAAGTGGACAATCACATGCCTTTCAAATGCATTTGTGGCTCTTTCAGTTTTCAGGAAGAGTTCAGTGAATGAACAAGCCAGCAAATAGGAGACATTCCCTGTTTATTTTCTTTCATGTCTATATTCTGTATAATTTGATTCAGAAAGTGTGATCAAAGTAATCGTGGATTAAGCCAGAGCACACTTTTTGAAGCACAATAGCCAGCACATGCATGCAAAAGTGGCTAAAGCATGACTTTTGGTTAATAATCTTTATTCAGGTCACATTTTTAAAAAACTGATAAAAATATAAAGCAGACCTTCAAAGATACTGTGTCATCCTACACAATGGCCTTATACAGAAGCTTGCGGACTTAAGACTGGGCTGAATATTTTTAAGTTTCCCTGGATGACTCACTTTTGGTCCCCTTTTCCAATTATAGCCCATACATGTGTTCCTATTTACATCTCCAATTACGATATCTTTGTGAAGCCTTCACTGTTCAGACACCTACTGGGGCAGTATGGCATGCTACTTCAAAATTATTTCAGATTTCCTTTTCTCATTTAGTATTCAGATATTATGGTAACAAAAGAAGCGTAACACCATTAAACCATTCAACGGAAATGACAACAGATGGCAACAGAGGTTTCACGCTAACTTCCTGGAATACTGAAAGAACGACTCTCACTCAGATTTTGCAAAGTTTCTTCATCTTTCAGATAAAGTCTTCACAGAGCTGCAACATGATTCACATTCATGGTGGCTTGATGAAGCTCAGGTACTGCAATGCATTCACCTGCGATTCTCAGTAGATGAGTCTATAGCACAGGGAGCTGTTTCCTTTGACAGGCATATCTCCTGCCCTATTAACAGGTATGCTAATTCAGTCTGGTAATTTCTCCGTTAATATGACTTGATTAGAGTATTGTGTAACTGAAAGGGGTGTAACTGAGGGACACAAAGACCCCCCCCCCCACCCTTTACCCCCACCCGCCCCACACACACACACTTCTCCCAGATGATTTCCTCTACACAGCTGCAGTCAAGAGTGCACACTGCTCTGCTGTGTACCTGAAAGGTGAGTTGGAATGTGTGCGTATGATAAAAATGATGTAGACTGATGTAGACTGTCGGTTTCTTTAGCGGACGTGTGGAACCAGAGGAAACCCTAAGCATAGTCTATCATAGGAATCTATGCAAATTACATTAGTAGGTAATCCTGTTAACATATGGTAATCTACAGTGAACTATATTCACAATAAAATTAAATAACATTTTTAATAGTACACTAAATCAGCCTATTATGTCGAGAGAGAAAGAGAGAGAGAGAGAGAGAGAGAGAGAGAGAGAGGTAATATTGTTTGGCTAGAACTTTTATATTTAAATAAATTTTCCATTTCATTATCTGACCTTTTAACTAAATATAAAAATAGAACAATTTGCAACATTATGAATGGCTCCTCCACTGTACAGACAATGCCAATGAAGCCATAACATAATACACTAACAAAACATAGCATTGCATTTATTGCATTTTAAACAAAGTAATATTATTTAAATTACTTTTGATAAGAAGTATTACCTAAAGTACACTATACATGTATGCCTTACCTGTTAGCAGTATGCACATATATCCTGGAAGGATCTAAAACAGTTTTTCAAATGAATACTTTATGAATATCAATAAAGTTGGCCTCAGTAATGAACTGTTAGCACAACTACAATTAGCACAATTGCAGCATGTTCAATCCAAAGGCAACCTATTGCTACTTCTAGCCTAAGAGGATTATCTTTTAAAGGACTTCATCTGCACACATCCCAGCCTGAAAACATTTATGTTGATGAGATTTAACTTATTATTCTACCTTCAATGTTAATATACTGGTGAAATAATTCACTGTCTAGGTTTGCCAATAACACTCTAAACTAATTATCGCATGGTTAGATTACATACTGGTTAGCAAGATATCTTCCATTAACTGGTTGGCTAGCTGTGGCAAATTAAACAAATTCAGTTGCACAAAAAACTCTACAGACAGGGTTATTATGAAAAGTGTGCGAGGATGTGTTTGTTAATGCAAATGGGCCTGGTTCACATATGTATATGTAACTCCTAAAGAAGATATTTGTCCACATTTTCACCTGGGGTAGGGATGCAAGTCTTTCTCTGAGTGGAACATCATGTTGACTTTCACTGGCTTCAGGTGCTGTCTGTGTTAGAGACAGTATGTGCTGTGAAGTTCGCTCTGGTTGTCCAACTCCCACTTCACAAATGCATGTCTTTGCAATTCGCTGGAAGAAGTTTGTTTCATCAGAAGCAGCAATTGCTGATTTGTAAAAACCCACAGAACAAAACATTTAAAGCGTCATATTATGCGTGATTCATTTAGTGTGAAGTGGTTTGTATGTAGTTATTGCACACGTCAACTGTTAGCAATAATTTGTTTACGCTATCAGCATTGCATAATCAGTTCAATAGCGCACAGGAAACATGGAGGAAACATTGCATCACTCTCAACTTGCAAAAGGCCATTCGTATGAATGGACTGTGAAAAAAGGCGTTGAGAAATAAATAAAACCATTATTTTAGGAGGTACATTTACCAACTTTTACTTATTTAAAACTTTCAATACACAGCATAAGGAAAGGCGCTAGTTCATTACAAAGTTTACACAAGTCTTCTTGTGCAATGGCCTCAACTTTAAATTTCCATTTTGTATTGTATACATTTCACGTGTAAATATGACATGCAGAGAACGGTGGCTTGTAGGTAAGCTGTGGCAGGGTAATTAAGATGGTGTGGCAGAAGCAGACATCTGCTCCCAGACAGATATAGTTTCACTGATGCTATCTATAGTCACCATCCTTCAGAGAGATAAAGAGTGCCAGGGTGCAGCTGGGGGGGGAAGTGGCACACGGTGGAGGCACTGATCACAAACCAGGGTGTACGGCCCCTGTGGTCACACTCACACAGAGCCAGGGGGAGATCAGTGGAGAGGAGGGGAGAGGGTAAAGACACAGGTGATAGGATAAACACAGAAGGGAATACTTAGAGGAGACATAGATAGCTGATAGCTGAGAGAGAGAGAGAGAGAGAGAGAGAGAGAGAGAGAGAGTTGCTTGTTTCACTTTTAAGGTAATTTGCTCTGTTTTCACATAAAAAGCCACAGTTCTTGTAATCACACAAGCCTGTTAGGTTCAGGATTAAGATTATACTGGTAATATGGGCGGAGTGGACCTTTTAAAAAAAAGATTTCATGGTAGAAGAGGCAAGATGTTTCTGAAAATACAGTAATGAAAACCTCTCAAACAGATGCAATGTGGTGGCTCCCATAACCTGAGGAGATTAGAATACCATGTAGAAGATGTGTTTGAGAATCTAACACTAAAGCAGGTCTTATGCTGAATGCATTCCTTTAACTATACATCTGCCAGTTTGTGTTACTTTAAAGATTGTAACATACTTGAAGGTGAACTCTCAAGTGTAAACACTGCTTCAGCGTCTCAAAGCCTAATACAGGTGCCATACAAGTTAAAAAAGCTCCTAACTTCATCTTAAAATATAAAAAACAAAAACATAAAATTAGCAGCAACTTGTTATTGATGGCAAAGAGGAAATGTGTATGTAATCTTTTGGTTGAGGTGCCATTTGTACAATAAAAAAATAGCTATGGAAGGTTTGTGTGGGAGAAATTTATATTCAAAATGTTCAGTATTTTATAATAAAAAACCCACAAAAGGATCACAGATTTGAATGCAAAGTGATATATGAAATCAAATTAGCCTAATAATAAAATTATATTGCAAAAATATTGCAAAACATAGAAAAGTATTGCTATTGAAGTTCCATGCAAACCCTCTGATAAAAATGTGTATCAAGGGTAAAACAAATGAGCATTGAGTGGTTTGCATATTAAATTAAGTGCATTGTCAGTTTTCTATAGTACTTTAATTATTAAAAAATGCTCAAAATAATTTCAAATTAAAGGTTGCCTTATCTTTAACAGGCCAACAAATAGGCTTGGAAAAGTATCCAATTAGTGTTTGTGTTTTGACTGTTTTAAACATGGTTGTTTGGTTTTATTTGCATTCAATTTTAGTCTAAACGTCAAATTTCTAATCTTGACAGCAAATTCAAGCAGGTTTGATAAATATGAGCGTGGCTGAATGGTGAAAGTGTTAACATTCTTGACTTATTCCTGTCAGTAAAAGAGGAAAACAAAGAGGAAAAAGTGTTTTGCCCTTGGTGAAATATGCACGTTATGTTAGCATTCCATTGAACGCAATACCACCACTCCTGATTACAAATGTAAGGACACCTTTTAGCATTAAACATGCACAATTCTCTGTGATTAAAATTAAATTATAGTACCATGCCTTTCTCTGAGATTATCCACTCATTAATATTCAACCTGCAATGCTGCAGGGCTCACTCAATGAAAATAGCCCCAAGTACAAACTTTTGGATTTGATCTCCCGAAGGAGAAATCTCCCTGCTCTCTCTGAGGTGGGTAAATACCAGCACAAGTTAGTTTGTGTCGGCACCCAGTGTTTACTGAGCTGGGTGGAGATTAAATATTCACAATTCGGAGAGCATTGCTGGGGGCCTCGCATTGCTCTAATCACATTTTCATGTGCTTTAGCCCCACAGCAATTAAAAAATGAACAAAGTCACTTGGTAAAAAAATAAAAAAAAAATAACAATGAAAACAGAACAATAATATTAAATAAAATTAATTATAACCCAGCCAGCATATTTCTTTAATTAAAATTTGATAGTTCAGAAAAGCTGTCAGATTATTATTTTTTTTTGCATTGCATTTAAACATGATTACACCACAGTCAATGTATTACTGTGATATATGTAATGGATATTTCATTGGATGTACTTTTTGTTATTGACTTTTTTCTGAGCAATGTTGTCTTAAGGCTTAATGAACAATGCAGCATGTCCCACAAACAACACACAAAAAACTATATATTACCCTTAAATGGGGAAATTGTTAAATATAGCTGTATCTTTGTGATCAGTCGAAGCAGTGAAGCATATTGATATGCATGGTATACACATTGCATTGTGTTACAGGTACACACAGCAGGCTGTGGTTATGGTCTCTAGCTTAAAATGATAAATAGATCATTTCTATCATGCACACATGTAGTTTTATCTCCAACAAAAGGGTAAAATAGTTATTTCCCAAGGGAAAACCAATTCAATCCTCTTGAGAAAATCCTCTTCAAGATTTCTGTGGTGGACTGTCCTTACACAGTGGAGAATGACCACAAGTACGGGCAGGTAACAGCTATTAGGGTATGAATTCCAAGCATGGTGTTTGCTTTTTTCTCCCCTTCTGAATAGATATTTTAAACTTAGTATGGAGACTGTAGTTTAAGCTTTAATGACAGGCTTTTGTCCAGACTGTTAAGTCAAGGAATTGCTTGGGAAGAAATAGATATAGAATGAGATGAAAAGGATTTTGAAGGGATTGGGTAGAATTAAAATGTGAAAAAATCTAAATACAAAATGCAAAGGCATAGCTTAGGCTCCACGTTTATAAAGGGACTGTAAAGATAGATAATATTTAAGCGGATATTTTCTCTTCTTCCTTGCCCACCAACAACATTCAAAGCTTTGCGGGAGATTACATTCTTCTGTCTTTCTTGGGAAATAACAAATAATTGCAATCACTACTACTACTACTACTATTATTATTATTATTATTATTATTATTATTATTATTATTATTATTATTATTATCATTATTATAACACAATTGTGGATTTTAATTGCACACAGTCAATAATGTCCACTCCTGGCGCCTGTATCATGAAACAGGGTTACTGACTTAGCTGGATACAAAAAGCTGTTCCAGGTTTTATTCAGTGCAGTTATGCAGCTAACTCAGTAATGTTGCATTCTTTGAAACTGTGGAATTACATATTTACATATTTGTTGATTGAGAGACTATAGGTGGTGTCCCATTAGAAACACTGGAATGCACACAGGTTTGTAAAAAGGTACTTTTGTGATACTTATATTATCAGCCCAGATTAAAAGCTTAGACAATAGAGGTGCAACTTGCCACACACAGACAAGTGAGCTGGGAGGGCTTTCGCACCAGTGATTTCAATTTAGTTACAACCGGCAGGCCCGCACATAAGCAAACTATCGATAGCAATCAATCACCACCCCCCGGTCCACGATCGCAATGACAGCAATACCCCACCCCGCTCTGTGATCGCAACTATACAAACCACACCCCCCCCAACCCCCCCTACACACACACACACCCCTTTCATCCCTTCATAGATGCTAATCATGGAAAGGCAACCAGTATACATTATGATTATAAAGGTTAGACAAGAACGTCCATACTCCCTAAATCTTCCATTCAGAAATGAAATTACAATCTAACAAACTCAGACCACATCACACATTCAAATGTTCCAATAGTACAAATAACATAAAATGTGTTAATAGCATACTAATGATTACTTTTGGGGCAGGATTACTCCAACCTCATATCAGTTTTTTTTTATCTCTGAGCTAAAAACCTGTCAGAAGACACCTTTAATGCAGAAAGGCTCAACATACAGATCTAGATACATTAAGTACGCCATCTGCAGCACTGGGACAGCTAAATGTTGAATCCCATTCCCCCTGAGCCACCTATTCCATTCATATCTTCCAAGCTACACTTACGCATTCTTATTCAGACGTTTCTTCCGTCGAAGGTACATGCTGGTTATTGCAGAATTGAGGGTATTATTATTAAATTATTAAATGGTAAATTCAAAAAGCTTCCATTGGAATTGTCCTCCGGAATAATCTTTCCGCAAGCAATTTGTCCCCCGTGTGCTGTGAATGAGTGACTGGACAGTCAAGCTACAGTCTATGCGGAAGGGAATTAGCCAAAGGAGCTACCAACAGAGACAATGGCCCCAGATATGTCGCCTCCTTTGGCCCGCGTGTTCGGAACAAAGGGAGGGCTTGTCGAGTCAAACAGCATGCTCTAATCATATCCTCAATTAACAGCACTGTGAAAAGATAAGATGCCCTTTCCTTAAAAAAAAATGTTAAACATTTATGAACAGATAGAATTCAAATCACACCTGCGAGTCTCCAGGGGTGGCCGGTACATTATGAGCGGGAGCTGGGCAGTTAGGGAGCGTAAGTGCTCTCTTCTGGACGCTGCCTGGCGTCCCCTTCCTGTCCTGCAGAGAGCCCCCTTGTGCGCGTCTAATTATCTTCTTAAATTTATATCTGTAACCGCAGGCGGCCCCGTGGGATTAGCCAGAGTGTGTTTTGCAAATTGAAAAGATGATTGCTGTTAGGAAACTGAAATCTCTCCTTTTTGTGAACCACCACACACAGTATCGAACTATTAATTTCCATCCGCAGGAAAATATAAAGTAATTTTTTATTGCAAATATAATGGAGAAAGAAAATAACGAACACAAAAACAGCAACAGGATGACACATACATAGAAAGAAACGAGAGTACGGCTTTTGTTCTGTGTTCCCAGCAAAAGCGGGAGATTTCCAAGGTCAACTCAAAAAGCTGAAAGCTCTCCTGCCTGCTGCCTCTGAAATAAAGGTATTTTTTGAAAATACAATATTTAAAAAGACTGTGAGCAATTATTGTTTCACAAAGTCTATCGGTAAATAAATTAGTTGTGATATCGATATCTTACCGTCATATTAATGTTATTCGTTATTCATTATTGCCTATATCAAACATTATTACAGCATGAGTTTCCTTGAGTTCATTACATTTTTCTTTTGATTTTATTAGTATTTTGCTTCCTCTGCTAGAATCTCAGAGTTTCAGAACATGTGTACCAATGAAAGAAACATGACATTGTGTATAGGGTCATATTAAATGGCTACAAGGCCCTTGGCAAACAACCCATTTTGTCACAAAGTGACTTTGTGTTCAGTCAGCGGATACATTCTTGATTTCTGTTCCAAAAAAATAAGGGCATCCACAATAATGCATTGCATGTTGCTCCCATCTTTCTTTTACTATTGGCATAACACGAACCAGTCCATGGAGTCAGTGCCACTGTGAGGATTCTCTCTATAAGACGTGTTAGCATACATGTGTGTGCACATGTATGATTTTACATCACGGATCCGAAAAATGACCCATTCAGAGCAATGAGACAGCCCAGTTGCTTTCTATCACTGGCCTCATTTGGCCTCATTTATCATTCAGGCGTACGTTCAAATCAGATCGTAAAGTATGCATACGGCCATTTTTAAGGAAATGTCCGGATTTATCAAAATGAACGTGGGTGCACGGTACGATGAAATCTCACGACAGCTCTTGACCGTGCGTGCGCTTTTCCCAGTGGTGAGGCAGCGACATTGCATGCAATGAACAACGAGGCAGTAGACCAGGGGTGGCCAATTCCAGGCCTCGCGGGCCGGTGTGTATGCAGGTTTTTACTGCCACCATGAGTTACCACGGTTCAATCAGCTAATTAGCCATACACACAATCACCGATTCACTTGTAAATTACAGAACGATAAAATGCTACAATACACGCATTGACGCATACCGGCACAAGAACATTCATCAGCTGCTTTTCATATCGCGGATATGTAGATTAAAATATCAGATCGTGTAAATGATTGGGCTAATTAAATAATTGTTAACTGGTGGCAGCAAAAACCTGCATACACACCGGCCCGCGAGGCCTGGAATTGGCCACCCCTGCAGTAGACTATAGAGGACCAGAAATGCCAAAATTAGGAATTTATAAATAAATAAATAAATAAATAAATATTGCAATAAATACATAAATGAATAAAAGTATGAGGAAATAAATAAATACATAAATTGACACAGAAATTAAGAAATGAATAGATAAAATCTGAATAAATGTTTATATACTTTGATTAGATGTTTAAAAATTTGCTCGCAAATATGAATGATAGGGCATGAAAAATGCGTGTTTTTGCCGTCTGTAGCGTTAACCCACAAACGTTAACTAGCCACTGTAACGTTAATGTTACTGTCTTGGTTGCACATGAACATTAGTTATAAACAAGAAATGGGTCATTGTTGCCTCTCGCTTTATAGTAGCCTACTTCAGTTCAGGATGGTGCTAGGCCTACTATTGGTTCAAAACAGTTCAAACATGGTACAAAAAAAACAGCACTCACAAGTGCTATAATATAATAATTAATTATTTTAGATGGACAGCGTGTCGGTGTGAAGTTTCGGCTTAATCAGACACCGATGAAGGCTTTGTAGCCGAAACGTTCAAACAGACGCCACCGATCTAAAACAAATAGCCCAAGATTTTTGTGAGTGCTGGTTTTCCTTCAAATGTTTTCCTGATGAATAGCAGGGCTATTGACAGCGCCAGTCAGCATGTAACTACACTGCAAATATTTGTCACCGCTGGACAAATTTTATATGATTAATTTCTTAATTTTTGTGTCTATTTATTATACTTTTATCCTTGTATGCATTTATTGCAATATTTATTTATTTATTTATAAATTCCTAATTTTGGCATTTCTGGTCCTCCATAGTTGTGCAGCCTATAATGAAAACAAATGACTTTTGTTCAGAGCATTGCGGAGTCAACAGGTGATAAACAAAAAGGTGCTCTTTGGAAAACAAAGTGAGCTTTATGTAAGCTTTAAAAGCACAGTTTGCCTTAAACGAGTAGCTGTTCATAAAATGGCAAAATAACATCAAAGTCATTCCATTTATGAAAATATTAAAATGCATCTGGCCAATATTTAAAAATGCACTTGACCTACACGTTGTGGCTGTAGACGTACGTTGTGTAGCCTAATAGGCAAAAATAGTATCTGAATAAGTTGACTTTTAATAATTTTTAATAATTTTTAATCACTATTGGATTAATTGCAAGTTTCTCATCTCAATGTAGTTTCCCGTGCAGCCTAAATGGAATGAAACAGAAGCCGGTTGAAATTATTCCATCAACAAATAGCCTCTGTATAAGGATTTATTGGAGACAGCCATATGACAATAATTACGCATCACCATTCATGTTGTATGAAAGACGCAAAACTGTTTTCCTATGTTTTCTATAAATCCGATATAGTTTTAGAATAGGCTAAAACTTGCAAAGGTCACAACCGGCCTGGGAGAAATCTTGACGAATCAAGTCGCAGTCGCGCTTTCTAATATACGATCAAGTCTGATTTATCAATCTACGTTACGCTCAGATCAGTGATTTACACAAGTTTGATTAATCACACGTGATAATTTCGTAGACAAGTTCTGTCAAATATACACTCTTTTTTATGACCATATTGATAAATGAGGCCCAGTGTCACATCACCCTTATTCAACAAACCCAGCATGTCAAAAATGTATGGAGGTGCAATCTATGGACAAATCACAATGTATGGATTCTTAGTAACTGCACTAGTACCCCACACAACACAAAGTAAATAATTCCATGGTGTAGAGGAGCCAAAAGGTCACCAGAGGCTTCAATTCGGAGGTCGGAGTAGGATATTCGATTAGAATAAGTCAGTAAGTCTCAATAGAAACATAACCAAGCTCATTCAAACAGGTACAATCCACGGTGGAGATCATTCCTTGCTCAGCAAGCACAGTATACCCGTCACAGATTACTGGATCTTATGCACTCAGACATTATCTGGATATTAACAAATTTCCCAAAACTGTATACTCACAGTCTAAGGGGGAAAATACCCCAAACATCTTAGAAAAATCACCATAAGATGATCTCAAACTGAATGGCCACGTCCATGTTGACATTGGCGATCACGTTTACACCTGTGCGATAATTGAAATGCGAGATTTACGTTCAGACCAAATATCACGCCATTACAAACTTACTGACAGTGTTCTAAATATGCGTGTGTGTGCGGAAACCGAACATGAACGACTCCAGCTAATAACTTTGGTTGTCAAGCAGCAAAATGGAAGCATGAATGGGGCCTTTGTATACTTGAAGCGAGAGCATGCAACTTCTTTCCCAATGGTCGCATTTCTTGTCAAAAAGTCACAACATCCCTTGGCCCTGCACACAGAGAAAGAGACACTCCCCCACCCACTGCTTCCACAGACCTCGTTGTGAGTGTGCAAGTCTTCCAGATATGACTGCAGGATTATAGACTGGTATAGCAAACATTACAATCAAAAAGTAATCCAAAAGTCCAGATAAAACAATGGAATCTTTTCTGTTGTTGCATAACATTGAGTTCATGTAGCGTTAGTCTGAACCAGACATTATCTAGCTACAGTTGGTATGCATGCTAACTTATAGCCGAGTAAAGTTAGCCGGTTCTAGCTAACGCAATTTATAGGCTACGACACATAACATTAGCAAACATTTCCTTTTTCCAAGAACTACCTGCATATGGGAGCTCCACGTCTGTCTAATTCACTACTGAACATCTCGCCACCTTCTAAAATGAGCATCTATGTTTACTCCAGTTTTCGAGCAAGCTTTATCCAATTCCCTTTTTTTAATTATTTTTGTGAAATAGCGCTGGTGTAATGGGTCGCTGTGACATTTCTAGCTGGTGAACTATTTCTCACTGTTGATTGGTTCGCGATGTGAACCGACCTATCTCTTCCGATTGGTTCTACGGTCTATAGTCATAAGCCACTTTGTTTTGAAAACCAAATTTGGGCCGAATCGCTGGTTTTAGAATGCAGAATTTGAGGGTATAAACACAGTGTATGGTGCTGGATTTCTCTCAGAACAGTTCTTTCTATGATTGCTACCAACTAAGCATGACCGTTCCCCGATATTTCTAGAAGGGATACAAGATATTTCAGAGAATTAAACTATAGTATGTACAATAGAAGCATTCTGTGGCTACTGACTATAAAAGATGGATATAGCAGACGGCTATTAAGTTATTCGTAACTACCATGCATAAACACATAGCTAGCCAGTTAGCTAATGATAAATTAATCTTTCAACTGCTAATGTGAACTCATAATGTGCTACATTCACATTATGCTTTCTTCAATAATATTAACACATTTAACATTTTACTAAATTCACCAGCTAGGTGTACATGCAAGTGTATCGCTTCAATATCCAGCCACTTTAACTTTTAACTTAACTAATAGATAGACAATTTACAAAATGAGTGATCAGATGCTTCAGGTCCGTGTCAATGTTGCCAGATGCCTGAATTAATTCCCCATAAAAAACTCCTCAAAACTCCCATTTTCAATTTAGTCTCATACTAATTTCTCACAATTTGTCCCTCATACCTCATTTTAATATTCCACATCTGTCATTGACTACAATACATTTTTGTTGTAAAATTGTCTATATACATTTTTTTAGACCCCCTACATTTAGAGTTAGTTAACACGCCTCCTTCGTTTGCCATATAGGAGCTAGCTAGCTAGTGCAGACGCCAATGAAACTGTTCTGTTACCTTGTCAATAACTAGCTAGCTATATGCAGAGACAGTGAACGTATGCACTAAGGTCTATGAGTTCTGTGCACAAGTGCTGTACATATGTCCATAGTTGACACTGTAGGCATAGCAGGAACTGGCCGCCCATTTTGATACTTTTCTCTTGTGTCACCATGCAATTTGCACTGCCATCCCAATAAAGCCACTGCACTGCTGGTGGGCTGTAAAGATGGAAAGAAAGGCTTTAAAGCCAAATGACGTACCACTACTATCAAAGGTGAGAGCCTGCTTCTCAAAACAGGTTTGCAAAAATATCTCTGTATAGCAGACACAGAAATGATCCACAGAAGTACATGCTTTTACACACAAACCAGGTGCAGCAGGTTCACATGACGGGCCTCGCCTGCAGGATGGAATGCAGGCAAGTCTATGGATGCAGTCTTCATAAATAACCTTTTAAGGTTAGTATATCCAGGGGCCCAACAGTCCCTGGGACAGAGCTGTCAATACCACAATCTAATTGCTCGGTCAGGAATTCAGCGGGACGGTTAGTGGCCTTAGGCCTCACAAGTGGGTAAGGCTTGCCAAGTGGGTGGATGTACCACAGGACTGAGAAAGTAATACAGGTATGTCAGCGTGAGCTATCCTCTAGGTGTGAAGGGGCGGTTAGCACTTCAAAAACTAGCCGACTATTAATGTAATAAACCAAGCAAGGGAACGCAAGAGGGAGGATTCAATCTGAAATGCCAGTTTACTGGTCTTTTCGCCTTTGACAGGCAAGAAGAATATATAGTGAGTTGGCACGTTATGCTTTCAATTTTCCATGGGCCCCATCCAACAAGTCTAGAAATGGGCAGGCATTGCAACAAGGTGGGACATATGTCGCCCATAACTATTTATGTGAAAGGTGGAGATGGCTCAAACACCCTGAGAAATGAAGCCATAAACCTGTGGGATTATTATAATTTTTTTTACAAACTGGAACAACACAGGATATTTCCACTCATTGTCATTATTTGTACATTAAGGGCCTGGTTTACTAAGACCTTTGGCATGTGAAAAACCTGTTTTGCACAATCATTGGTTGTGTTATTAGTTTTTTGTGTGATAAAAGATTTTGGACACACTAAAGGTCCTAGTAGATCAGGCCCTATCTATAGAATGAATGAAAAACACTGTACTTGTACACTGTACGGCAGACACCTTTTGTTTAGTGTTCTTGTAAGAAAATATATTGCGGAACTGAATAACTCCTGAACTAGATATGCATATGTATGCATATGTCTGCTCATCATTGCCATCATTATCAAATGAGGTTGTAAATTGATTGATTCTAAAAGTAGTTACCAACCTGTCCAACTAATTCACAAGTTACATTATCTTCCTTTGATTATTTGCTCTTGCTTGCTAGTGGCATTTAAATGTGTATATTTAGCATGCTAACTAGACACTATGTTGCGAAAGGTACGTAGCTAACTAACTAGTAACCACATTTAAAAAAAATTTTAAAACAGAGTAACCAAATTTTTATATATTCAGAGGTGGAAAGATGATGTTACAGGGGCTAGAACTGTCTGGCAATGAGCTATGTTGCATGTGATACCTGTCGATGGTACACAAACTAACAAATCATCGTTAGATGGCTAATTTACCCTTCTTTTTGTTTTTTGCTTTTTACAGTCCACCCTAAATTTTTTAATGTTAATTTTTTTCATATGGGGGAAAGTAGAGGTTGCATATAGAGATAGGATGAAAGTATGGAAAGTGCAATTGTGGGAAATTGCGTAATTGGTCGTGCAGGATATTTGTATATGGGGTAAATTTCCACTGAGCCATTCATACATAGCAGAGTGAATGCACGACTGAAATGAATCCAAAATTTTCTTTTTTGTTGGCCTCCGCCTCTTTTAGTTTCAAACGATAATCAAATAATTAATAAAAAAAAACATTTTGATAATAAGCGTAAGAATATTGAATTGCTCAGATTGTTAGTTCCCTACTAGCATTAATTGGTTGCTTTATAAAGATCAGCAGATTTCCATAACTTTATGTAAGTGGTGTGTTTTGGGAGGTGATGTTTATGTACAACCTGTATCCCATCCCAACTCCCATTACATTGCAATAAATGTTTATAGAGACATTGTGCGTGTTCATACGTTATTGCATCTTTATATGGATGTATAAAATTCAGGATTTCCCTGTTGGTAATATTAAATTGCTATTAAAAATTCAATGTCATTTTGTCCCCCTTTAGAGAACTGGGTTATTTCCTACGCAGTACTCTGACCTGTATTGTGTGTGTGTGTGTGTGTGTGTGTGTGTGTGTGTGTGTGTGCGTGTGTGTGTGTGTGCGTGCGAGGCGTGTGTGTGTTTCTAAAAACTTTGTTAAGGCACTTTCTTTGACACTGCGACTCTTACACAAGTAAAGCTAAAATCAAAACAAAACCTAGCAACAAATTTGGAATGGAACCAAAAACTATGACAGATTATGTGCTTTGTACCCACCCCCCTCCACAAATGAACACAAGGCCCAATGAATATCAGTTAATACAGTTAATAACTAATATTTTATGGTTTTGGTTGGATACAGACAAGTAGAATTTTCATAATGGAGTTCTTTAACTTTTAATTGGATTTGAAAATCAAGGCAAATGTCTTCCCAACATAAGATCATAACCGGCATAAATAAATAAATAAATAATCTTGCTACAAACAAAACATTTCAATGATGAGCTTTGTTGGGACTGAGGAATGGTGGTTCTGGTGCTCTTGTTAATCTTTTTGGAACTCTGGCACAAGTTCTGTTTTTAACATTTTTTTATTGTAATATGGGACTCAATAGGATTATCATGTTCGTAGGTTTATTTAATCAATCTTTATTTGGGGGGAGGGTATGAACTTTGGGCAGACCACTTTAAAACAATACACTAAGGGCCTGATTTACTAAGACCTTTAGCATGTAAAAAAAACCTTATAGCACAAGCAAAATAAATAACAAAATCAATGACTGGTGAAAAAGTAATCGCAATCTATGTCCACTGGTCTGAGAATTGGGAAATGACGTAATTAAGATTCCATTCGGGGCTTCCGATTCGCTCTGTAAGGGTTCTCACTGTGAGCACCGACTATAGCCACAGGTTTGAGTCTTGGCTCATTAGCCGACTGTGGGAGGAGTCTGCATCAGTCGGGCTCAGGTGGCCTCGTCACACCTGGGGATAGTGCGGGCCTATCACACGTTTTGTTCAGGAACACTATACGTTCCTCCCAATCATATGCCAGGCAACCACAGACTACCAGTTGCCTGTCAGTGAGAAATACAACTCCTCAAAATGAGGCTAATTCTTACTTGTGCAGTATTTGCACGTGATGTGTATGGCGTGAAATAAATATTACAGGTGATTATAAGACAACGTGCACTTCAGCTACAATGCACATTAAGATTTATTATTAGGTTTAAGTTATTTTAAAATTATTTGGTCTTTTTTTTTTGTTTTGTTTTTTTGTGAAAACCAAAGAAAAGATTGATTGCTTTACAGAGGTAAAATTTGAAGGGAAATCCCACTGCAGCCTTTGCAATCAATCTGAGATCACCTTGTACAAACACTAGTCCAGTTCTATGGTGTGCACTGTGGTGCAACACATGCTCCAGCACCTGTCAGAATGGACAAGCCTTCGCAAGCAAACACATAGAGGTTTTCCAAGCAACTCCATACTCTGTCCATGCCTTTTTCAGCCTGGTACATGCTATTTTACACATACACTTCCCACAGCATAGTCCAACCCATTCACATAGCAATTGAAGCTATACTGTAACATAATACGTATACCAGTTTTGACAATTAGAAAAACATCGGTTCATAATATCATGAAATCGAGATCAACTAGGCAGGGATTGTACAAAGCAGTGTTAATGGACATATTATTTATTTCATGTATATTACAAGTATGCGTTTTGTGTCTTCAGTTCTTATCAATTTGAATTCTGTGAGCTCTGATCATTTGTAATTGTTGTGGAATTTAAAGAAATTACATATTTTTTCTCCCAGATTCGTATAATTTATCAAATTTCCAATATGTTACACAGCAGGGAAACATTTGAGCAGACAATCCCGCAGTTTTAAAGTGATGCAAAGAGTCACCTGAACCCTATCCTTTCTTCCTTTCCCAGTGAGTCTTTATTTTCTTTAGATTATCCCAGTGTCACTCAATGCACATTTTTTCTGTTTTTTGGTACACAATATGTTGTGGTTTTACAGCTATTCACTGCTGGCTATACTGACTTTTAAGCCTGTAAGGTAGCTATTATATGGCCCAAAGACTCCGGCTCCAAAACCACAACTGTAGTTGAGGTGCAAAAGGTATTTGAGGTAGAATCTTTGGGAGGCCTTCTTACAAGAAGCTATTCTCTCATCAAAGGTTAAAGTTCACAGGGGAAGAAAAGCGATGCACTGTTTTGAGATATGTTGAACATTTTAACTACTTGCCCACCTCCCATTATCTCGCCCTCCTCCCATCTTAACGATAATATTCCCTTCTGTTTAGGCGTGTACCAATATTGGTTCACATGGGTTACTCTCCTCTTTTTAATTAACTTAAGAAGAAAAAAAATCACATTAAGCTGAATCTAATTAACGGCATGTATATTAGAAGCAGGGCACCATCAAAATTGTATCTAAATTAATCAGGTTTTGATTTAAGATATTAAATTCAAATTAATCATGTAAAAATGGAAATGATCCTTGACGCCGCTCCAGCTGTGAACTGGCTCACTCTCTCTCTCTCCCTTTTTCTATGTGTACCACTTTCAGGATGTCTTGGGGGGACATTATGGGGATTCGCGCCTGTGGTCTTTCAATTACACTTATTTCATAGGACAGATGTATAGAATATTTGGCAATTAAACGAAATGGGGGGCAGTGCGTTGTAATGTATGAAAAATGAGCGTCAAATAGCATAAACGCTCCACAAATGGTCTCTGATTTGACGTGACGTATCTTTCCTTTTTTTCTTTTTTTTGAATTACAACTTTATGCACAATATGATAATAAAACACAATACGAGGTTTTGTCTTCAAGGGCAGTGGCATGTACTTCATACATGAGTCCCATGCATTACAGTATGTTCCGGTATTTCAAGTATTACAGACAGGCTCATTCAGATCAACCGCAGTCCCCAGTGAAATTAATAACAATCCAGTTTTCAGAGGCAGTGTACGCAGCGTTTAGTTCCGGACTTTTCTTTTTCATTCTTAGGCTGGACAATGAAATCATCTGACATGATGATGAAAAGCAAACTGCCATAAAATCGCAAAACCAGCATTGTGAGAATAACCAATAAGTACTGTGTATCGTTTCAGCTTCAACAGATACAACAAACCAGTTGAAAACACAGCAGAAGAAGTTCCTGTTTATGACACTGACATTGATTTCAAATAATAACAATATCCCAACTGGACATACGGCCATCTTATCTTGAGGTCAGGCTAAGGGTTATGTACACTGTATCTTGATAAATTCACGTTGAATATAGTGCAGATTTAGTGCAAATATTCAAATATTCAAATGAACCGAATGGAACAACTTTAGACAAAATATATTTTCCTTCTACACTGAAAAAAGTTAATTCCTCCAATATTTATCAGCACCACAATAATCTTTATTATTGGCAAACATAAAGGGATATAGGAAATCTGCATTTTCAAATAGGAACGACAGATGAATGAACAAATGATGAAAAAGGGAAAAATAGAGGGACGAACAAATGATATAGTGCATTCTGCTTTAACCTGCTCGGTCCCTTTGTGGTGATTAGTGGATTCCCACAGGGCGGGAGAGTTAGCAGAAGCAAAGACTCTCTAATGAGCTCAGCTCTTGCTCCGTCCCATAGAGTACCCAGTGGCTGCACGGGGTCCCCGGAGAACAGCGTGGCGCACCTGTTCGCCTCTGCAATCAGCGCATATCTGCACTTTGTGTCCAAGCACACGGAGCACCTCCGATCGGGGATACTCCTGCCTGCTGGGAACGCGCCGTCTCCTCCCTCTCCTCCCCCGTTTTAGACGGTGTCCTTTTTATTTACCGTTTCCGCAGGAATTCTAGAAAGCCATGGGGGATTTTTGCGGCCGTAGTCATTGCATTTCCAATTCATCAAAACGATGCTGCGATTTGATAAAATGACAATGGCGGTTTTTTGCGAGGGATGAATACTCCTTTGTAGTAAACAATAGCGATACATCCTACCTACAAGTGTGAGCAACTGTCTTATTTCTTGGCTTACATGCGAGAAAGTGTGTCTTTGTTCAGATCTATTCCCTTAGCGCCGGGAAACATTCCAAGAACATTACTTTAACCATTAGTTCAAGCCAATCATAAAAAAAGAAAAAAAGTACTTGGCTACTAAATAAATTAATAAATCAAATAAGGAGTTGCAAGTAAGCCATAGCTTTTTGCGTATATTATCTAACGTGATATTAAACAGCACATAAAAAACAAAAAAATAAATGTTTGGCAGATGGAGAGGGCATCGACAAAGGCCCTGTGTCGGGCAGACGTTGTATCTGTGCACAATTCCCACCTCACTGTTTGACAAAAGGTCTACCTGCGTTCATCGTGCACATGCTCTGTCTCTGGAGGAAGAGGCAGCTCTGGGGGAAACGCGGCACTGCGGAGCAACCAGGCAAGTGGGAGCAGGCATTTCTCCAGATTATTATCCGGCAGTAGTCTGATAACAAATAAACAAACGGCTGGCTGGTCTCCCGAGTGCAGGTCGGCCGGATCACATAACGGCCTGCCCACCCTCATCCCCACGCCACCCCCGCCCCTCTGCAGTGCTTTCAGAAAGCCTGTATAACAACTCCACCTGCAACCACCATTCCCACGGGACACCCCAACCCCGCCCCCGTGACATGATGCCAAAGGAAACTGACTTATTTCCCACCTGTCCACGGAATACACGCTCTTCTATGACACACTCAATCACCTTTTGTACATCGGACACTTTTCCAGAAGTGGTACCGTGTTCCTTACCACGTGAGGAATTCTGCCATGCAGTCAGATGAAAAAATAGGGGAAAGAACCAAAGGGAATTCTGGGGAGACTGCGGTGAGAAACTGGAGAAGATGAAAGAGGTGTAAATGACCTCCCACTGAGTACTTTAGGACAGCACCTTGCTATCTCTTTTTTGTTTCAGCATATCTAAGTGCAGTGTGATTGACCCAAAGTTGCGCTTTCTCGCCACAATAATTAAACAAACTTTGCATTTAAACTAACTTTGAATTGAGTTGTTTCTAATTGAAATTTTTTTGCCGCCAACAGAAATCAGAATGGAAACCTTTGGTCTCCCCTGCATCCTCTCCGCAGGGGCGCGTGCGTGGGTAAAGCGGGGGTGAGCGCTAAATCCGATAAAAGGGCAAGCGTTGTGAAAGAGCCGTCCATCAGGCTTGGCGTAAACAGGACAGCGTGGTGCAATAATCTGGGGAAGTGCCCCACAGAGCCTGACATCTTTCTGTTGTTTTCCTCCTCCCGCCGCGGGGGGTGTTTGGACCACGTCGCGCGACCCAGCAGCCCGGGGAAGGGCCCGGGGAGGGACCGTGGGCCACAGGTGAGGTCTCAGTGCAATCTGCCCAACGCCCAGCAGGCCAATCAAGCCTCCCCTGCACGCGGAAACCTGCAGCCGGCCCCCATGCGGACCCGCGTCCCTCTGAAACCTCACCAGATCCGTGTCACCACCACTTTTAATTACCTCTGCGCTCGTCATTAATTCATGGGCTCTTTTTTTTTTATACCCCGCAGGCCAGAGAGCCATGTCTTCCAAAACAACAACAGCAGAGTCGCCAGGGTTTCCAGGGACGGGCGAGGGCCTGCACGGCGCCAGAGTTTACCGGCGCAAACATATTGCGGCGGGGGCTCGGGGGTCAGCGTTTGGGCGACGCGTCCTCCCGGCGAGAGCCGGCAGCAAACGAGTCCCCCAGGTCTGGCCACGGTCACCTTGCCGTATGGCCCGAGTGCACCGTCGGCGCACTCTGTCCTCCAGGAACCAGAAAAAACATGTTCAATTGATTTGAAACCCTAAGGTACATTTGCGGACCAAATGACCATAATGACCGTAGAGATTACGGCTGAAGCACCAGAGACTAAGCTTAGACCGTGTTCCTTAGCATATGAAGCTACTGCGTCTTTTATCTTCACAACGTCACACCTTCCACACGACATATTGTTAAAGGCTTTAAAATTAAAGAGAGCTTTATGTCTGCACAGAGGCACTTCACACCTTTTTGTTGTTTGAAGCCATTTTATTCTCCACAAAATCTATGACAAAATGTTCTTGGATGTACTTCAGTGCCTTTATTTGCAATAAACATTATGGCAATATTATTCCTGCATTTCATTGTCACTTTTTGTCTCCATTTACTTATTTATTTATGTATTTACTTACTTACTATTTTGACAAAAACCAGAACTTAAATATTAATCCATTTTGCCTAATCCTTCCATCTATATCAGTACTGTAATAGTGTACCAATATATTGGAACAATTGGTGATCTTAAAAAAACTCTACATATAATTTTTATAAAATATAAAAATAATATACACTCAAATCTATAAATAATGCTTCATAAAGGTGACACAATCCCAGATCCTTTAAGCTTCTGTAAGAAAGATCCTTCAGGTGTTGTTAAAAAAAAAAAACAACGCTATTGTTCTCCGTTTTACCAGCAAAGAGAGTCTCCCATCCGCAGCTGAAATGTGGCCTCCCTCCAACACCTAGGTCCCACAGAGCAGGAAGTTAATACTGTGACAGATGTGCGCCTCGGTCCTGCCTCCCGGCCACGCCGTGGCAGCCAGCGTTCCTCAGTTCCTGCTCCTCCTCCGGAGGCCGGCGGACGGCGGCGCGCGGCAAGCGGAGCGCTCAGGAGAGGGCTCCCCAGAGCCGAGGCGCGCGGGGGTGCCACTCTCCCCCCGTCGGCAGCGTCACGTGACTCCCGAGATTGACAGGCTCCCCAAAGAGTGAGAGCTGGAACAGATGGAATATGAATGGTTCACTCGTGTATGAAAAAAGGTGTCTGGGCAAAACAAATTAATAAATAATAGTATAGTTGGGGGACCCTCAATATCAAGTTAAGTATGATGATATTTCGTGTGTTTTCCCTGCTCCTGTACAAAATGTAGGTCTGCTGAAGGTGTGTTTGCGGCTTGGCTCTGGAAGCTGATATGTAGAGTTTAGTGAAATGTCTGCACTTCATCAGTCCCCAAACAAAGACTAAAACTTGTTCAATAGAATGGGAAGGGCCACAATTTTGGTCTGCATTATAGTAATTTGCTGTATTTGCTGTACATACAATGGTTCAAACAAATAACTTGCGGTCAGACTTTTAACCACAGTGGCTATTAGGCCTCAAAAGCAAGACAGTTAAGATCTAACTTTTTTCAGCATTTATATTGTCGTATTGTCATCACACTCTTACATTACATTACATTATAGGCATTTAGCAGACGCTCTTATCCAGAGCGACTTACACAACATTTTTAAAATGTTTATACAGCTGGATATATACTGATTCAGGTTAAGTACCTTGCTCAAGGGTACAACGGCAGTATACCCGGGAATCGAACCTGCAACCTTTCGGTTACAAGCCCGGTTTCCTTAACCATTATACTACACTGCCACAGTTTGACCAGGATATCTCGTCATCTAGTCACTGATAACTGCCAGCAAGCCACACAAGGGCTTCAAAGAAACCAGTAATTGCCTTAACTTGAGACGACATGCACATTACCCTATTCAATGATTTTATTGATGCTTATCACCCTTTTCCACTGCTGGAGTTTTTCTAAAGGCAATCACGGATTTGATACATGTTCCACAGCTTTCCTAAATAGCTACACATTTCCACATACTGCAATTAAAAAGATTATACTTAACATGATTACCGTTATGAACAAGCTGCATCTGTTTTTGAGTTTGAGTATTAATTTTTAAATCTTAATCAGAAAATTATGAAGAATCTCCCATATGACATGAAACCTGGAAGATGTTCAAAGCACGTTGTAGCATTCAGAGACGAATGGTGCTCCCTTTACTTTTTATATATGCAGATGTATAGATTGGTTTTTTGCTTTAATATTTTACTTATCATTCTACATGATCTGCACTCTGTTTTATAGCTTTGAATTGATTTTAAAAAACTGGACAGAGAGATAAATATTTGAGAAAATGAGATGCTCTTTTTGAACGGGCTTCTCCTTGTACATCCTCATGCCACACAGGGGCTGTTTTTTGAATTTGTGATCAAAAGTGGGATGTGAGACCACCGCAAAATTGCATGCTTCCAACATCTAAACATCTGCTGTCATTTTGGTGTGAATAATTTATGTGCTGATTCAACTGCTTATGAATTCCTCTCCCTTGCTTATACATGTTTGTACTTTCTGTTAGACAAGTAAAATGCTACAAACAAACAAAAATATACATATTTACAGTTAAAGGATAGGTTTGGTATTTTTGAACCTAAGCCGTATTTTCGAAGAGTCTTGGATGATTGTGAATAGGACATTTCTGATCTCTTTAAAATTGAGTTTGATAGCTCTTTGTTGCATCCTCAGACATGGCTCCAATATAAATACACTGGCACAAATTTTGCAGCCTACACAAATCATGATAAATGTATTTTTCAAAAACAGGAAGCTCACCGTATATACAATGCGGTCTCAACTTACTTTTCAGAAATTGTTTTGAACTAAAGCAATGTTCTATTTGAGTTGGAACTATTTTTCTCAAACTAAGCACCTCCCAAGTCCCAACCTCTAAGCTAGACAGTGTGGTTAGTCATTGTAAACTACAGTTTAAAAACGAGCTAAGAGTTTTAGCTGTTTAGCTAACTAGCACACATTAGAAAATGTGTCACAACCTGCAAACTGACACTGACACCGCAAAATGAATCTGGCCTGGCTTAGATTTTTCACATTGGCCCAAAAAGTGCTTAGCGCATCCGGTTCGAAAAAGGGACAGAACTGGCCCAGATCCGGGGTACATATTAACATCTGGGCCAAATCTGACACAGATCTGCGTAATGACTTTAAACTGTGTTCATATTGCGCACGTGGCCCAGCTGTGATCCGGAGGCGCAGGGCGGACATGATCTGCCTGGCTTTCAGTCGGATCATGGCTACGCTGTTCCCAATTGTGGGAATAGAATGAACGTTGGCTCTAAACTCACTTTTCACAAGCTTCCACTCTACGACCGTGATAGACTGAGGCTCTGGCTGCTAGTTATGCAGGTGTCTATCAATGCTCCTATTCGTGATCTTCGTTTGGCTGGCCATCGGGTGTGTGGTGATCATTTTGACAGCAATGATTATTTGCAACCATCAAAGGAAGGAAAACGATCATGTAAACATTTCTTCCTGAACTACTCAGCTGTTGCCCGTGTCGGACAAACTCTTGCTGCAGGACCACCAGACACCAGAGTTGGGGTCAGTAGCTGTGGCAGGTTTTAAATTGCGAGTGGGCCAAGGTAAATTGTGAGTGGGCCAAGTTAATTAAGACTGAGACAGTTAATTAAGATTGACAGATGAATTTAGTTTAAATAGGACAATATGGTGGTAAATTAAAAAGTAATCATGTAACTTTCATAAACAGAGTGTTCAGACACCCGTTTGAGGTGAACATAACCACACAGACCAACATAACGTGAGAAATCAAAAAGCCAAATGTAAGTAATAACATTGCTTTTATTGCAGCATAAATAACAATCAAAATAAATTCATACAAATTTTTTTTATCAAAACAGTTAATTCATAGTCAGTTTTTCCCGATAACTTCACAAACATTCACATAACAACACTTCAGTGGACTTTTGCTTCTCATTAACTGCTTTCTCGTATTGATTTACAGTCTCTTAAACTGGAATCAATTGTTTTCATTGCTTCACAAAATAACAATCAATAAATGTGACAGTCCAAATTTTTTATTTGAAACTACAATTCATATAGCAGGTCATAAATATTCACATAGGCCATATGTGATAACAATTTCTGCTATATCGACGTGCTTTCTTAAATGGGCATTTAGTAGACTGTGAATTGCTTTCAATGACATTCTTTGAATCGCTGCGTTTGTCTAAGTTGACACACGCCTGCAACTAGCCTACTGTCAATTGCTTTTCCATTAACAATAACGCCACCACTGTCTAATTTGCCTGACTTCACACATTATAGCAATATTCACGTCACATGTTTATTTCCCATATTTTTCCAGTGGTGTCAGTGGTTATCTCCTAATTATTTTGACAAACTGGAAAAGGGAGGACTGTTTGAGCTAGCTACTGGTTCGATATTTAGCCGACATCATGCAGGTTCGCTAGACACACTGCGACTGTACTGGACTGTAATCTAGTGTAGTGCGTGCAGCAGGTGTTTCTGATCAGCTGTGATTGGCTTAGTCAGGGGATGGTACAGTTTTTGATATACACAATACGCTTGTTGACCTATCTCATAGGCATGGCAAGGGGCAGTGAAGTGTTTAGTTGGTTATTATGGATATTTTGTAAAGTTAAAAACATTTAGTGGGCCAATGAGAAAACTCTGTGCATGGAGAGCAGTGCTACAGCATGCCGCCGCCCCTGGTTCGGGTAGGTAATATAGGTAGATGGCTAACTGTGCGGATGTAGCCAGAATAAAAGCCAGAAGAAGAGCCAGCAAACTCCCAAGCCCATACATTTTGATACAATTCTCTGTTAACGATATTTTATTTTCAGTAGAACATGGATGAATATGTATGAATATACTGTGAGCGTTCCGTTCCCTCATGGTTTTTGAAGGCTTCAAAATTTGCCCTAATGCATTACTATTGGAGCCATGTCTGAGGATGCAGCAAAGGTGTAGCAAACTCAACGTTTAAGCGATGAACAACATTTTGGTCTCTACTATTGACATGCAAGACTATCCAGAAATAGGGCTTGGGTTAAAAAATACCGAACCTATGCTTTAACAGAAAATACATTGAGTCTGTCAGACATATTTTGATATTAAACAAATTTTCTTTCATGGCTTTATGCAATTTACCACAGTATATGTTTACTGCAAATGTAATAATGTATTGGTGATCATTTAATCTCATTTTTAAGGAGTAAACTCATTCGTAGTAGTAAAACTAGCAGGTATGCATTCTAACAAACTGTAAATATATTTATAAAACACCTTCTAGGAGAGATTTTCACTTTTCTGAAATCACTCCTTTGCTAAATGTCTTTCTATAATATGCAAATCAAAATATGCATCACCCTTCAGCGAGATTATCAGAGTTATATTTCTAATGGGAAAATAGCTGGTATGAAATGCTATTTCAAGCCTTATTCAGCACAGCAAGGAAACCCATTAGAAACAGCACCAATACACTAAGACACTTGTACTCCTTGAAAATGATCTCATAAAAAGGTAAAGGTATGATACATAGCCAATAACATAAGAGACAGTAGCATTCTTTACCCCCACCCCTACACCACCCCTGTTTTCTCATAATTGGCTATTTAAACTTTTTTGAGAGCCACTAAAACTGTGTTCAGAGTAAGAATCACGTTCACTTCACATTTATTGGTCTAGGAATATTAAAAAAGCAACATTTAAAGCAGTTTAATACACATTTATTTTATACTATAGGTAGTGTTTTATTTCTCTCTATTCTCATACCGATATGTTTTTTTTATATTTTAACAAATGCCAGAACATTAAGTAAAGAAAATGGCTGTGAGAGCACAGATCAGTTGAGGTAATACATAGAAACTGCCGGTGCTTTTGTTTGACGCGATTATTAGTCTTTACTGAAGTTTTTAGCATTTTTTTTATTCATATATTTACTTGGAAATATAGGGAGAATGGGTGTAAAAGAAGACGCAACACACAGCAGCAGGTAATGTCACAAGAGAGGGAACCACTAGACCTTCACTAATGAGAACACAGTAAAATCCATTGTTATTGCTTGTTAATCTCCCCCTCCCGTTTTTACTGTGCTTAATATCATTTGTGATGCGCTAACAAACTTTCACTCGTGCTTCTTCCCCTTGGGGGAGCGCCACAATTTCTGATAACAGACGCCCCAACATTTAATATGATTGATAGGCCTCTCTTCTCCTCTTTCAGCTCTCGATTTATCTTGAGTAGCCAGAGTCGGGTGCAGGCGGCTGTCGGGGGTCCCTTGGCATCTATTTGCTTTTAACCGCTAAGTCATTACGACCTAATACATGTAGATTGTGTTGGGAGGGAATGATGTGTAATGAAATGAGCGAAAAAATTAGTGGAGTGTTATGGAGGAAAGCAGATGTTCAGCTGGAATTATTACTAGCAGAGATGATTAGTAGAAAAATGCTTTGTGATAGGGTTTTAGCTCCTAGGCTAAGAAAACAGGAATTCCATTTTGGATATATATATATATATATATATATATATATATATATATATATATATATATATATATATATATTCTTCACAGAGTTCACTCTTATGCTGATATTGTCTTAAACTTCTGTGGAATTAATTGTGATTTTAGTGACCATTCATAATGCTTCATCTGAATTTTTATAAACAATCATAACTATTTAGTGCATGCATAGACTTAAGCTGCAGTATTCACTCCGGCTTCATGCTCTTCATCTGCGTAAAATTTACATCAGGACTTGAGAATAGTAACCTGGTACTTTTAACACAGCCAAATATCAGCAGAGCGGACAACACGATCAAATCTGAAGGCACCATTACATTTGTTTGCTTAAAAAAAAAGTTCACAGATTACTTGGATGCAGCCATACTTCTAAACTTTCTTTTGAGCAAGCGACAGAGAAACTTGCCTTATTTATCTTTACAATCACAGAGAGTTGGTCTCTGCTTGCAAAGTGTACTAGTTTACACATAAGCCGTGATCACATTATGGCTTCTCACCACAAAGATTCTCCCTTTTCTGTCAATTACATAGAGCTAGAACGGTACAAAAAGAGGGAAATTTAAGCACCTCCAACAACTTCCTGTAATTGCAATTTATTGAGAGGGAAACAGAAGATAAAGATTTTGAAATTATAAGCTATTATGCAGCAGAGAGAGAGAGAGGGAGAGAGTCAAGGGGGGGACTTGGCTTCATAAAATACAGCTGACAAGCTCAAGCAAATTACCCCAAGACCATTACAAAAAATCACTTAATTGCCAACCATTCTGTCAGGTCAATTGACTCTAATTGAAAAAATAACAAAAAGCATATTATGCCACGAGAAGCAGGCGCGGAAAATGAGGTGAGCGTTCAGGAAGAAGCAATGATTTGAAATTCCAACCATCAAATGGCACTGGTACTGGTTTCCTCTTGTCCCTTTCAAACATATGATTTGTTTTATGCTTTTCTTTTCACGGGGATAATTGCAGGAAAATCACCGCGTTTCTGAAGTATGGAAATTATTCTTTGAAAATAAAACACACCCTGAGCCTGGACATTTATAGATTTTGAAGGTACTCTTGATTATTATTATTATTATTATTATTAATAATAATAAAACAATCCAATGAAGTTTTAATGTGGGGTAAATGAAGAATGTATAAGCTTTATTGCAGAGTATGAGGCATGATTGAAATCATGGCCTACTCTGACTACTCTCCTCTGGTATGTGACACGTAATAAATAAGGATCTGCTGATTAGTAGATTAAAAGTGATTAATAGCCGCGCTGATTATCGAATCAAGCGCTAGCCGGAATAATCAGTTAATTGATCATTTCTGTAAAGGAGCCTTCATGGTTGCCGCAACGGTCTGTCGAGAGCACTAGAACTCGTGTTTATTTACATTGTCAGGGGAGAAACAACAAAGATGAATGTCTCACTTTTAGCGCGCCTGCAACAGCGCGCTATCACTAACTAATAACAATATGCTTTGCTTCAAGAGGCTCATAAAAAGTTTTTTAAAAATTATCCAAGGAATATTACAGGATCCATCAAATGCAAATGATATCCCCCATCTCCTGCATAAGTAAGTTCACATTTTGCAATGCATATAACTGGAAGGTAGAGTTATAATATGTTCCGTCGAACTCCCACGCTCCCTTGATTCCCAGACAATTTTGAAACTTGTAGTTAGCCTGATATAAACTGATTCCTGAATACTCATGAAGATGAACCCCCATGCTTCTCCATGTTGTGGTGGTGTGTCCACAAATCTGCATTCTGTGCCACATTTGGGTGTTTCTGCATGTTTTTACGGCTCTGCAGGGACTTTCTTTTGGGCCAGAATGTGTATTAACACTTTTCTTTGGATAACGTTTATCCTACTTCTCTGGCTTATACAAATTTACAAAGGAGACGTTAAATTATCGCTCCATCTCATAAGAATATTTGCATGCTATTGTCTATAGATTTATAGAAAACCTTCCATCTAAGGATCTCAAAGTGCTTTAGAGTCCAGGAGGGAAAGCACCTCAAATGTCTGAGGGTGATTCGGCCCTTTTGTGCTCAAATGCTCAGGCCACATCAGTAGTGTCCGGCAGGTAATGACAGCTTATTAGACTCAAAGAAGACTGGAGAATTGGGTTTAAAGAACAACCATTACCGTTATGTGGGATATTTAACAACTACTGAGTAAAGAACTTTTTGACCTTTCAGACTGAAACTTTTGAAAATAAATGTGAAAATCTCATGTGCAAGGCACATGCAACAGTGTCCATAATACTGCCCTAGGGCTTTGATTATTTATTCTTGGCCCTGAGGGAATAATGATCATACTGACTCAGTAGAACGATGATTATTAGATTATATTTTCTGTCAAACCACTGACCAGACTCAAGCATTTTGTACTTTTTTGTTTGGTTTGTGCTCTAACCCATATAGTAATAGAAAGTGGCAGACTAGTATTCGCCTGTATCAGTATTATATTTCAAAATGCAAGTGAACCTAGCTATAATACTACTGTCGAAGTTCACATAATGTCAAAATAAATAGGTTAAAAAAGGTTTCCATGTTAAAATAATACCTTTAATCTAACCTACATGCATATGCTCTTTTGGATTTGGGAAAGGTTTTTACTTAAACTTGGCATCGTTTGTCTTGGGAAAAGGGTATAATAATGAGGTAGCCTACTGACAATAAGCTCTACGACATAGTTGGGCAGCATACAAACAAAAATGAAAAAGTGTACATTTTACTGCATAAGTATATAAATGCCTTGAATGTCACTGTCCTTTAGAAAACATTACACAATTTAGTAACTGTAACAAGCTAACAAAGCAGGAATTCACAGGGACAACTAGGGCATAATATTACCACACTCATACCACACTGGAGCTAGTAGACATAATCAAAATCTGGGGGAAATTGGTTTATAATATCCAATACATTAGTTGAGAGTAACACAATGAGTAACATAGTTGTATGTCTATACCAATATCATTTAAAAAAAAAAACCTTAATAGAACTTTTTTATTAATACCGATGATTGATTATTATTTTTTTTTCCATAAGGTTCAGTAGAGAGACACTTACTATAATTATGCAAAATCTAAAATATAAATTTTAAGCAACATTAAAGAAAAATATTTTGTGGATTGAAAAACATATAATACACCTGGTATAATACACCTGGGGCTATTTCACAAAGCAGGGTTACCGAGTTAGCAGGAGTAAAACCCGGAACCATCCAAAATCTGGAACATGAACTGAAGTAAAAAGAGCTGTTCTGGGTTTTACTCAGTGCAGTTATCCAGCTAACTCAGTAATCCTGCTTTGTGAAATACCCCTCAGGTAATAATAATAATAATAATAATAATAATGAAGAAAATAAAAGCTGGTAGGAAATGGTTTAGATTAAATCCAGGACTATTGGATATATATATATATATATATATATATATATATATATATATATATATATATATATATAGGATTCGGCACAAGGTCGAACAAAACTACAGTTCTGCTTGACCACTTTTCTCTGAGTCACTTCAGCAAGACACAAACCTCACCCATAAACACAACTCTTAGAATGCATGTCAGCAATTGTACACCCAGAAAATCAAACATCATTTCCCTGACCACGAGCACACCATGTGTCCTCTAAACTGTGTCTTCTATAGGTGGCCACACCTTTACAAGGGTTCATATAGGCACGTCCAGTCAGTCATCCGTTCGGTCAGCAAGCATCGCACTCGGTGTGCTAACGGGGAAATAGATGAGTGTAATTACAATGAGCTGTACTGCATGTACTGCACAGTTTGTGAAATGCTCCCGAGCGAATCTGCAATGTTAAAATTTAATTTCAACCTTCCTTGTGAATGAGGCGATCAGATTTTCGCAGCAGATTGCTCAAAGTGCCGGGCCGTTTGATAGGTTGTAGAGAGCAGCACGGAAGATCTCCATCTTATCACCGCATCTGCAGTTCTTCTTCTTCTTCTTTTTTTTCTCTCTCTCTATCAGCGCCTGATGATATGCTTGTAGCAGCGGTTCCATTGTGATGCGCCGTATTCCCACTCTCTACATATGCTTGACTATTAAAAGGAAGCCACTGAAGCCATTGTACTCGCAGGCACCTATGGGAATCAAGTATGAACAAAGGACAGGGAGCAGACTCCAGCAGGAATACTGTGGGTGTGGGGGAGTGCACTGAAGGAGGTGGGGGGGGGGGGGGGGGGGGGGGGGGGGGATCCTCAGTTCAAAGTCTACACTTCCCTCTGTCTTGTAATGGTGTGGGGTTCTGATACATCCACCCCCCCCCCCCCCACCCCCCCTCAAAAAAAACTGATGCTGAGAAGAAGCATGACTTTTTAAATTAATGTTATTATTTTTTAATTATAATTTCACTTGGTTCCAGTCCCTAGACTTGTGTACTACAGCACGTTGATAAAAACGTATGAGGAAAATAAGACTAGTAGGTGGTGGAAGTGTAAAACAAAAAATAAGGGGGAAGGGGGGGGTCTTAAACCATCTTGAGCTCTGGGCTCCATGTCATCTATAAATTGTTACAATGTCACAAAAGGAGCAAGCGCTGCCTGTTCTGTGTGTTCCTCGCCACGTACAAGCCCTGGAAGAGGGCTATTAACATTTGAAGAGAGAGGGGGAAAAAAAACCCTAATTGGTGCACTGGTGATACTACAGGGTGGATATTCTGTGAAAATCCTGGAGACTGAGGGCCATTAATTAACCTTAGTGCAGTGATTACTACTTACATTAAAGAAGAATACATTAAAGATGGCAGGGGCCTTTTTCTCTCACTTCAGAGGGGCTTGCCGATCGCCCTGCCCCTGTGAGCTGCGATATGTTAACTGGGAAGCAGCTAATTAGATGTCAAAAATTCATAAGGCCCCTCTTTAATATTGCATATCTATCCCGGGCTGTCACTTCAAAACAACGGATTGCATAAACAGAGCGACCGCAACACGAAAACCCAGCAGGAACGTTGGGAAAGGGGATGAAGAAGAAGAGGAAGAGAGAAGGGAGGGAGATGGGGGAAAAAAGGAGGAAACAATCAAAGAAAGTTCCTTGATAAACCCCAGAGAACGGCACCTGTGGAAATGTAATCTTACAAATTCTGAAAGAGGGAGAAGAAGAAGAATAAAAAAAAAATGCTCATCTTAATATGATTGTGGGCAGAGGAGAGGAGCATGGAGGCATGGCGCTCTGAGGCCTGGGGGCGGGGGAGGGTGGGGGGTAGTGGCGGTGGGGCGGTGGGGCGGTGGCAGCGGGTTTGGGGGGAGGGGGGTGGGGGGTGGGGACGGGAGCGAGGAGACTGACTTATCAAAGGCACTGGCAGGTAAATAGTCATTTACTATGCATGCACAATGAACGTTACACAGTGCCTTGACACGAGCGGCAGGGCGATAATGAAAGGCAGTGCTATTGTGGCATCCGTCAGGGGACTTTTTTTAATATCGCTCCTCTCTCTCAAGTGAAGGAGAGCTGATGCTTCTTGGCGGCGGCCTCCTGTTGTAAGTCACTTTGCATAAGATGTGAAGGAACTGAAGTGTGATGCATTATCTGAGCTTCGGCTGCTCAAAATTACTTTTTCCCCCTTCTTCTTTTTCTCTTCCAGAAAAGAAAACTGTTAGGATTTGCAGCTCATGTTTACTAACCGTTTAACTCCTCCCACTAGAAGGAAAAAAAGAGAAAGTTTTCAGTTTTTTTTCTTTTTCTAAAGATATCCTGATTCCTGTTGTTTCGAAGGTGGAAACATTTCTGCATCGTTTTTTTTTTTTTAACGTTGTTGTTGTTGTTTTAGCTTTTTATGGTTAAAATGGTGTTGTGCTACTCCTGTAGCTAAACCACATTCCTGGATCACTAATAATAGGTATAGAAAAAATAGCAATCAGCATTTCAACGGTCGTGGAAAGAAAAAAAAAGACCGTTATGGAAATACATTTGTAGTCTGAAGTAGAATTCAGTATGAATGTTCTGATAATTACATAAATCCAAATAAATAAATAAATAAATAAATAAATAAATAAGAAATAAATCTCACTAAAGTAAAATATATAAAACAATATTTTCCAATTAAACTAACTCTTGTGGAGGAAAAAATATTATGAATTGTTCTTGACAGAAAGTTTAAAAATGCACTGTCGATGTGTGTGATTATTCTTCCTATTCACAGAGCTTTTGAATGTGCATTGCCTCTACAAAGGAGGCAAACTGGAATTAAGGTAATGGAATTTTTCAAGCTTGTCAAGTTGCTGAATCCTGCTTTTGAGGTTAAAAACATTAATCTTGAACGAGAGATCCCATGAGAACTGTCAGGTATGTTCATATCATCGGTCTATGCCAAGTTATGAGAGGTAGACTTGTTATATATTTCATATATATATATTTCCTTAAGGAATATCCGTAACTGCTCAGCCAGTCAATTCTTGAACTTAGTGATTGTAATGATGCCATAATCTCAGTATATATATAAAATATGCAATACTGTAACTAATTTTGATTTGAATCTTTTATATCGCAGTATCCTACACTACAGATCAGAACCAAGACAGTTAAATCCAACCAATTGTGTCATGCATACCTGTATTCATTCCAGGTTGAATTAAGTGACATGTTCTCATTCTTGGTCATTGAAGCAAAAAATTAGCCCGCTACCCTAGCTAAAGGTCAGAATACAGAGGGAAAAAAAGAATGAGAAAAGGGTCACATTTATAAAACCCAATGTGTCAGTGGCATGCTTATACAAAAAAAAGAGAAAACAAGCGATACTGCTTCTAATGGAAATATTGTGAGTGTTAATACTTCACAGGTACATCTTATATTAATCATCAAAGTAAAAAAATTGTGTTTTCTTACGTACAAAACAATAATTTCCTTAAAAAAAAGGCTAGATTAATCTTTCGGCTTATGCCTTAATATTACATTAGTGCCAGGGCTGACTGAATCAAATAGGATGTTGTTGGCTATGATGCTTAGTCTGTCTTCTCACCTGTCCGTTTTGATCACCATGGATGATCAGGCCTGGCCTGTGGAAATAGAACAGCCGCTGAAACTTCACAAGTAGTTTGGCCTGCCCTGCCAATGGCTCCGTGCAGCACAGCCTACTCAGCATCCCTTCAACTTGTCTGCAAAAAATACACACAAGGATGAAGCCAAGGCAGACCTTTGTATTCAGTCTAACCCCACGCACTTTGTCCTTTGCAGTGGATAACAATAAAGCATGTCTTCTGTTGTCTTCTGACAGGTTAAGTTAATTACAGCAACAGACAGATTCAACACTATGTGATGCATGTTTAAGATTATTCCTCGCATTTGATGACATGTCAAATTGCTGTCAAACTAAACAGAGGCTTTTGATATTATGCCCATATTATGACTCTGATGTTGAGTGGCATGCATACAAGCAATGGGTAAAATGATTAAAGACTCTAGTATGGCTTATGTAAATCTAGGTACAGTAAAAACTATGATTGCTATTAAACATTTATTAAACTGTGAATTAAATTCAAATTCCCTAAAACCTTGATGGCAGGATTGTTTACCACAATGAAACAAACGTATTGTTTTACAACAGTTGAACAATATAAGTTAATGTTGTATGATAATATTAGGGGTCCCCCTAAGTTTGGTTTTGGTTGCAACTTACAAGATAAAATTAAAATTTCGCCTGTCAATATCTCAGCCGTTTTAGCACCAATTACCAAGCCACTCATTAACTCATCTCATCAATATCTCGACATAAAACAAATATGGGAAAGATTGGTTAAGCCGTTTTCATACAATTAAGTACATTAAAAAAATTGTATTTAGATTAAGACTCTAATTGCTAAAGTTGACATAGCGATATATATATGGACAGCGAACAAGGCTAACGTTTGCTAACTATTTCAAACTTTTTTCCGTTTGTGTTTGCCGCAAACATAAGCGAACGGTCTGAAAAGGTTTGGCGAACAAAAATGGATGCTGGACTGAGGGAAATGTGTTCCCAGATGGAGATTTTAATTGAAGATACCGGTAACAAAACAAAATGTTTGCCACGCACGTTCGGCTCTGTTCGCTGAATTTGAACGCACCTCTGCCCATAGATATGAACTAGCCGTAGGCTACTAACGTTAACTGTTACCTATTTTTAAACTAAAAGTCCAAAGCGAGTTTAGAATTTTCCGTATGGTTTAACATTTTTCTGAATCACAAGACGTGTGGGCAAATCAACTTTAGAGAGCAAGGTGGATAATGTTATTTTGTTTTATATTTTGCCAGGTCAGTGATCACAGCAGTTCCACATAACTCTGACCGAACAGCAACAACTGTAATGTTAATTTAGCCAGGCTAGCTACCGGAACCAAGTGACAAAGCTAGAAATAATAGAGCTACTATATAACTTCGCTAACGATATGTATGTTAATTTACAAATGTATGTTTATTTAGCTACTAATGGTACTCCTTTGAGACATGTCCACAATATTATTTGTAACATTAATGAAGCTACAAGCGTCACACCGTGTGAGCTATCAACTAACATTAGCTAGGTAGCATTACAGGGCCCACATGGAACCTAACAGTGTCAAGCAATGTAACGTTAGGACAATTAATATTAACGTTACATTAGTTAAAAACATCTATTAAAAAAATGATAGTTCGGTGCTTCATACACACACGGTATGCTATGTAGGGTAGCACGAATGCTTAAAGGTCTTATATCATGGAAATTGGAGTTTAGCTACTTTTAGCATTTGCAGTTTAGCTGATACTTATGTGTTGGTAAAATATTAAGTCGGTAGCCTACTACCTGCCATTTTTTGTTGTTGCACAATGCATAAGAAAAAGAAATCACTCGGCTTAAAAGTCTGTTCAGAATTGGCTCCAGCAGTAACGTCATTACTGGACTCCTGTGAAAACAGCCAGACGTCATTTGCATAAACCCGCCCTCCTTCAGCCTCTAAAGAACAGGGTAGGTATACACAACAGGTAATGTGGTAACACCAGCCTTTCCGTTTTTTACTTAGCCTCTATCACCACAAAGTATAATTACAAGCAAGTGGAAAGTTCATGACTAGCAAAACTGGTACAATTGTAAGCGCTTCAACGTTTACAGCTCTCTAGCCAAGCTGCCTGGTTGCGTACGGAGTCCTGTAATGTTAACTCATACGACCAATACCATTCATTACCTACCGAACAGAATCCAATGCAGATTTGATGCCACTGTAAAATACAATGCACAAGCTTCCGATTGCTAACATTATTTAACGACGGCTCAGTCAGTGACCGCAGGTAGCCTACTGTTAGCAAGCCAGCTAACGTTAAACTCTGTCAATTTTCTAAAAGCAAAACTGTCTAAAGTGTGGCTGTATTTTACCCA
The DNA here is from genome assembly GCA_022702515.1 of Ilyophis sp. 1 JC-2022. Classification (NCBI taxonomy): domain Eukaryota; kingdom Metazoa; phylum Chordata; class Actinopteri; order Anguilliformes; family Synaphobranchidae; genus Ilyophis; species Ilyophis sp. 1 JC-2022. The sequence continues at coordinate 41,915,329 of CM040406.1, forward strand.
AAATTCCTGTATTTTGCAGCTCTTGACCAAGCCAAACCTAACACTTAAAACATAGTTTTTTGTTATTAATATAAGATAATGTTGTGAAGATTTTATTATATGCATGTTTGTATTATGTCCATTAGGTGTCAAATGGATAACTGGCCATTGACTGCTCTGTACCTATATTGTTGTGATATGTATCCCTGAATGACTATCTTATATGTTACTACTGATATAACAGCATCAGCCATATATCTGTCATTGTTGATGATGATCCCAAAATTATTATTTTGCTGATGATGATGATGATGATGATTATTATTATTATTATTATTATTATTATTAGTCAATGGTATGTCTCATCTGAAGTATTGGGGGGCAGTGATGATACATGACCAGTGGGATAGGGAAGCACATTTACATGTTTTCTCATGTTTGGCTTATCATAAGACATCACTAAAAGAAACATTAGATCCTATCAGATTCCATCTCAGATTGTATCATGCTTATCTCCAACCTGACTGCATTTACACCTTATCTATATACCAATCGATCTATAGACATATCTGCATCTCAATCAAAGTATTGTTTGGTCGACTTGTAGGGAGCCTCTATGCTTTTACATAGTCGGTTAAGCATCCGTGGCGTAAAACAGGCATTATGGGATCAAATAATCGGACATACTCTAGTCTCTGCTTATTATGCTGCATTAGTCCATTTTATGGCCTTCGTTCTTGTCATTTCCACTTCAGGAGAACATGGAAGAATCAGTGCACTTAACATATAAAAGTAACGTCTCTGTAGCATACTGCGTTCATACAGCAGCTTCTAACCAGGAATACATTCACGAGAGTTCAATGATTGATCAAGGCTGGTTGAGAAGGGTATATCATGTCCTTTCCACATAATAATGCTATTTGAAATAGATTGACTATATGGTTCACAAAAATGGAAAATAAAATAACATAATATATAATCTGATACTGACTACATGGACAAAAAGTGAAAAAAGACTTTTATCAACCATTTAAAATAAATCCATTTGATGGCTTTGTTTAATTATTACTTTTTTTTGTTGATCAATTAAAATATGGCCCTCATATTTGCATTAATCAAGTATGGGCCCATTCTAGTCAGGAGTGACCCATGGAAAATACATATGGGATCGTACTTTTGAACTGCTTATAGTCCTAAATCTGTTTTTTATTGATTTTCATGGCTAATAGGTTTTATGAAGGATCACCCATAGGGTCGAATGTTGTAGCATACCAACACATATATGCTAAATAAATGACCTAATATTAATTATTAATAAAGCTAATTAATTAATTACAAAATATTAACACGTTAACTCTTAAATGGTTTTAACTCAGCTGTTCATCAGCTGCTAATTGGTAAGCCATATTTAACTTGCCATTTTATGTAAATCAGTCCAGGATTATGAAATCAGGGTTGGATTGCTGCCCTCCCCAATGTACAGTTCACCTGTCACCATCAACCGAAGCTCCTTCCCGTGTTGGATCAATATGCAAAATAAAGTATTTTAAAACATCTGCCTTCGCATTCCCACTTTAAATCCTTTAAACTCAGTCTCTGAGGAACAACGCTGAGAACTTTGCAAATATCTTTTTAGCAAACTTCTGAAATATATAAATATATAAATGTGTTTTGTCACGGTTAAGTAGACATGGCTGTCCATATTTGTTTATTTGGGAGATAATCAATCCTTCTGAGCATAAACTCTTATCTCTCCCTCCGGAAAACCGGAAAGATAACAGAGATGCTAAACTTTCAATTTGAAAGCATGATTAGCAGTTGAATCTCACTCTGTCACTCCGGGTGCCTCTTAGTTCTCGTGACCACAGTTATCTGTGCGGTGTTTATGCATGCGATTCTGAGGTCAGGGACTAAAAGCAAATCGCATGCCGTGGAATCGCCTACAGTATCTCTGTAAGGTTGGGATAAGGAATTAAAAACCTCTGAAATATTAACCATCTGTAAAGTTTAGAGTGTAAAGGAAAGCTAAAAATCCACTGACATTACACAAATGAGAAGCTGTCTATGAACAGCAATGATCACCAGCACGTACAGTATAAGGCATATGTCACTATCAGGCATATATTAACAGTGCATTTATCAATCAGACATGCATTATGATTTTTAACACAATTATTACATTTAAATGATATTGCAAACAATTTGTTCGTGTAGTTTTAACCAGCCATTTTGTTAACCCGTGTACATTTTAATAATGGACAAACAGGGTGCTACTTTATGCTGCGAATAGACATGAACTGTAGCCTATGACTAATGTAAATTAGGAAATGTGGTTCTCTATGGATGCAGAGTAAAATATAAGTGCATTGTAATTGAAAGGAAAGCAGCTAAACTCTCACACCAGAAGGTGATGACCTATTTAGAATAATTACTATGAAAACATTTTACACAATGCCAGAGATAGATCCCGCGAGGCTAATGATAAGCAGCATGTTTTAATGGAATCCATTTGACATGGAATCTCTGATATTGGGGATTTGAATGAGATATTATCAAAACAAATCCCATTTAATCATCACCCATTTCTCCCAGCACACATGGTCCCTTCCCATCCCCTTAATGGCAGGAGATTTTTTTTAAGCAGAAAATAAAATAACTCCCCGCACAAAGTGATTTGATATCTCTCTCTCTCCCTCGACACACCCAAACGTCCAGGTTCCTTATTCTCATTAGGGGAACCAATGCAGGCTTCGCCCTCAAACGCTCGGTCTCATTATGAGCCACTCACAGCATAATGAACAACACTGTGTACACTTGGGCTGAATAGCTAAATAATTCAGTAAACTGTCAACTTCCTGGGCCGGATTATTGTATGGATTTAGATCAAGGGGAGTCATAGGGGCCACTGAAGAGTTCTGCTCACACTGCTCAGTGTACCGTTGACACCGTAACATGGCGCACGGAATCCAGGAGTTGCCCGCCACCACCGCCACCAACCCCCAACCCCCCCTCCCTTTCCCCATTGAGTGCCATCCTCGCTTCTCCCCACCTGTCAAGGTGTAAGAGAGGGGATACTGCCTCCATTTCATTATCAACCTCTCACTCTGAGATTTCAAACAGGCTTAAACTAATGAGGGAACGTTTAAAAGCTCCGGGATGCCAATGGGCTGATGTATGTCGGCAAGTGCGAAAAACAAGAAATACACACACAGGCACGCACGCACACACACACACAAGCACACGCGCACACGCGCGCACACACACACACACACACACACACACATATGAAGCCCAGGATTGTCAGTGCAGGTGAACAAAGTGAATAGGATATGTGACTGACAATAAAGATTTCTTTTAACATCAGTGAAAGGAGGCTCTAGAGACAGGCAGACGGGACAGATGCAGAAGTTCGCATTACTCTGAGGGCGACGGATGTTTCACTGAGACCTAGAGATGCCAGCTTTAATGATGAGCCCAGGAAGTTACAGGCAGGCAAGATGCCATCCTCAAATCTATTATTTCAGTCTGCTTTAAAGAGGATCTTTAATAGACACCCTAAATTTCGGCTGGTGTCACGGTGTGCTTAAAGTTTAATTCTCATTCCATTTCATTCCTTATTAACAGGCCGCATGAATAGTGAAAACAACACATTATTATTTAATATTGTGAAAATATTTTTCTTAAGAAATAAGCTGGATGCATTTTTATTTTGCTTACACTGAATGCTAGTCTGAGAAGCGAAAATGGGAGAGCCTTTCATATGATAGTCATTTTGCTCCCTGCTTTCAGTTGGTATTCAGAATATATACTCATGGTAGATACTGTTTACAATAAAACAGTTGTTTTGGCCTAAATTTAGCAATGCAAACAATGGTATTACATTTGGGAAACTAACAAAATTTATGAAATTAAATAAACATGAAAGGTAAATATGAGTCATCAATAAAAAATCTTTTTTGAATATCAGTATGTATGTTTGTGTGTGTGTGTGTATTTGTGCGTGCTAGTGCGTACCAAACCATTTGCTAATAACCATGTCAAAGTAATCAGAGAAAATACACAAATAACTATTTTATCAAGGGATCTAAATCTTTCTGCGTGTCCTTCTCAGGGGTTCTAGGTTGCCACAATCCTTTTGGCACATCATCAAAAGAGGGTTACAACTGTAAAGGGAAAACATTGCCAGTGTTTAGATTACAGTATTAGATTTTGTTTTCTGTTAGCAGCGCAACAGTGATGTAGACATCTACATTTGCCTTCCAGAACTCATGTGCCTGCTCTGTGCCTTTTTCTGTATAATTAGTAATTAACACATTCTTTTGTGTGGACTTTTAAAAAATATATTTATAGCGAATGGCTTGCCAAAATCTTACATTCCACAGCCTGGATCAGATTAATTTAGCAGGAAAAAGAATATGCAGAAACCAGGCCAGACCCCCCCCCCCAGTAATAATGGCACTTTAAAACAAATATACTGCAAAGGCCGTGTGATAAGATCCCTTAGCAGGACCAATCAGCTCGACAGCAGATTTGATAAAAATAGAGCGAGCTCAAGTGCAACCCAATGATAAATTCTCACAGAAACATGAATAGTAACTCATAATACTCACTGATGCCTATGCAAGTATTTCATCTGCATGCTTTCAGCCAACATACATTAAGAAAATTTACAAGGTTCACGATGCTAATCCATGGGCACGGTATACAGCATATATATTCAGAACTGCGGTTGCAGTGAAAATATATAAATATTAACACAATATATTTAAAAAAACATATGGTATGTACCTATGCGTGCATATGTATTTCCCTCACATGCATTTGTTTGTGTAGTAGATGCCCTCCATATCCAAGGATATGTAATAGTTTACATATTATCCATTTAAACCGCTAGATACTTTACTGATGAAATCAAGTTAAAATGCATTGCTCGAGGGAGCACCCTATATGACATCTGGACCTTCTGGTTATGAGTCCATTTCCAAACCACTATTCCACACTGTCACCCATTTAAAATTCTATTCAATTAAAATATATAAATAACATGAAGCAGACCATTTCCATGTTGAAAATGTAATCTTAATGAGATATATTAGAAATCTTATATATTTGGTAATATAAAATTATACATGAAAAATGTAATGTTCTGTGCAGTTCAATTATTTTGTCTGAATTTCGTAACTTTTAAGGACAGAGATGTCTTCATGATCTGTTGCATATGAGCCATCGGTTTTTTCAAAATGGAACTTAAAATCAATACATTCTTCTGTCCAGTATTTGCCCATGGTCACACAAAAGCAGTTTTGTCTTTACTATGACATTACATTTTAATAAGAACTCAAACCATCCATCAGACACAAGAAGATAGAAAGTAAAATGTATGATATTTCTTGATGATTGAATCGCTGATGTTGGAAAACAAACAAGCACCAAATGTGTTACAGATGGTCACGAGGTATGTCAGAAATCTGTGCCAGTTTTACTTTCTTGCATTTCATAACGTCCTTTAGCAGAAAGTGTGAGTTGCAGGAGAGCTCTTCCAGTGTCTGATGTAGAGGAAAATGAAGTGAGATCTGACCAACAGTGACACACATATGATTACTATCTTTAATATCTGGCTTTTTTTTTTCCTCCTGTAAATTCATAATCAAAAGAGGTGGGAGATTATTTTCATAAATTTTAGTATTACTTTATTTCAAGGTTTGCTGCTCCACAGCTGCCATTAAATCTTGGCAACATACCCCATCTTCCAAATATATAATTTTTATTACATTTGCATTCATTCAAGCACTCACTACATTACAACCTGACATGTAGCAGGTGAAGCAGAGCTGTAGGTATGCATCTGAGCAAAATCTTTTATTTTGTGACAGTTAACCATATTTTATGACAGTGTAAAAACCATTCTCAGAAACATTTTAATCATTTAATGTGCTAGAAAAAAAGTTATTTTGATATTATTATGAGTAGGATTATCATGAATGATGATGACAATGCTTATTATTATTATTATTATTATTATTATTATTATTATTATTATTACTATACAAATTAGCAGAGCTGTGCTTGAATCTCATACAATTCATTTTATTTATCAAAGACCCAGCTAATAGGCATTTGCAGAACCATGCAGACACTGTTCAATTCAATGACTGTGACGACTTTGCAGGCATTTTTCCATCTATTGGTAAGCTAGCCTTACTGCAGGAGCTGTTCACTCAGTGGGCCACTTAGTGAGTCGTGGGAGGAGTCAGTCAGCGAGTTCAGTAAACTGCGCTACCATATGTAGGCCTGTTTTCTCCATTTGTAGCCAAAAGAAAAAAAAAACAATCATATTGAACTAATCAGTAAAGTCTAGCTGTGGAGAGCAGTTATGGTAGGTACACATTTTCATCTTCACTTTGCATTGACTTGACTCACCCTTTAAATGTAATAGCGCAAAAGCAGCTGAGGGGGTGGGGGGTGAGGGGATGTTTTTTTAGGTTTTTTTTGGCGGGGGGGGGGGGGTGTTTCTACGTGTGTGTCGGTACGTAACCGCAGCCAAGCGTCCCTATTCTAAAAGGATTCCTTCTTTAAACATCTAATTATTAGCGTCTGTTGTGAGGAGTTATGAGGGGTTATGTCTAATTTTACGGTTCCGAGTTTCGCGGTATAACTGAATTATCGGGCCTGTGAATGTGCGCCATTAGAGTGGATTTATATCGCAGAGTGCCTACATTCCAGAGCTGCCAGGTAAGCACAGGATTAGAAGCAGTCTCCTGTGAGGTGTGAGGTGGGAAGCAAGGCCTCGGGTAATGCAGTCACAGACAAAGAAACACTGCCTTGTATTCAGCACACGGGGCTTAATTGCTATAAACACATAAATCATAGCTTTTTTTTTTCTCTTTTTTTTTTTTTAGCCGCAAATACGAAAGCTCACATATTAATAGTAACGATCTTACCAGCAGCACATGAGACCCATTATCAATCAATTGGCGCAATCAATTATTACCTCCATACGGAGTCTATTTCACGCAGCGTCCATTGAGCTGCAAGATTGCAGTCATTCTCTATGCCGCATTCGTTCATTACAGGGACCTCGATTCAATTAAAGGGGAAAGATATCGCTAGTTCTGACCCCCAGAGAGACAAGTAGAAATCTGACAGTTTTCTCACTTTTTAAAAGAAGTTTCATCAATGCAAAGCGTGCAAGGTTTTCATGACAACTTTAAACACACTCCAAGGAATGGTAGGGCGGGCGTGAAGGTTGGGATTGGCACACTGGGTGGTGCCCGGCAGACAGGATGGAGAGGGTCGGCTGATGATTAACAGTATTGTTAATGCTCTCACCTTCCGCAAAACACTTTTCTGCCACACGTGATAAAACAGGTGTTTCATTTTGAAATGAAGATGGTGTGAAAGTTCATAAGTATGCTAATGGGACCTGGTTTTGAGTTATTGCAGCAAATTAAGCCTTAACTTTGAGAGATGCATGAAAAAAAAAAAAAAACGTGTTGATAAAAATTATCAAATTATTACAGAGAGGAGAGCTTGAATTGAATTAACAGTGGGGCTGCACCTTAAATAGTCCATAAAATGTATTTGCATTGACCAATATGTATTTAAATTGACCATATTAACAAATTTAAATCAACGTTTTATATGAGTAGTTAATAGGCTTAGTATTGTGTTTTGTATTAATTAATATCAGAGTTTAAGGGAAATTGAAACATTAACTAATTTGAAGTCCCATTCTAATTAGGCAAGTATTTATCATTTGAGAGACAATAATCTCTCTCTCTCTCTCTCTCTCTCTCTCTCTCTCTCTCTCTCTCTCTCTCTCTCTCTCTCTCTCTCTCTCTCTCTCTCTCTCTCTCTCTCTCTCTCTCTCTCCTCTTCCTCTTCCTCTATCTGTTGGGGTCATGAATTACATCTGAAGAGGGCTAATGGCTAATATATACCAACAGGTCACACTTTCATATTCTGCACAGACTATGTAAAATGAAAAGAAAAAAACTTTGCTGTGTGGAACTCTATTGTCGCTTTAAGTTAATGCAATATGTGGAAGTGAAGACAGCTTTGATGTAATTATCAGTTAAACTTACTTCATGTATGCTAATCAGTTGTATATAATGATACTGGTGTTATTATACTTGTATTTGGTCATATGTGTTGTCCCCGAAGCTTGATTTGTGGCCAACAATTTAAGCATCAGCCATAAGCCATCCTCTGTGGTGGCATAAGAAGTTTCACTTGTGTGTTGGACAAATTACTGGTCATTTATCTTGCAATTGTATGGGGTGTGGGTTCATCATAGTAATATAAATTATTCAAATAAAAATGTAGTCGAAAATACTATACCAAATATACATATAATAACATTCTTGACAAGAGAGCACTTCTGATGCCACAGGAAATTATCTTTCCGATTTTACAATCAATCATCTTTACATTTGTGTGCACTTGTCTTATATCAATCAAATAATTTGCTGAGTCAATACAATGCCTCCATCATTCCCACTTGAGTGTAAACTATTTCTATGTATCTCTTGCCTCCGACTTAATGGGAAGTGTACGTCAATTCATAAAACGATTTTGCCAAGTGTTATAGAACCATAAAAAAGTTTTGATTTAAAAACTACAGAGAGAAATGAAACTATAGAGTAGAGATTACTACCACCAATAACAACATACAGATTGAAGTCTGGGTTTTTTTAATGAAATGTGCAATAAAATGTATACATAACTGATTTGTAATTTACACCTTTACACTCATTCCTCCCACACATTGGCAGTAAATATTAATAAAACAAAAATTTAAACAGCATTATATCATTAAGTACCGGCCAACTTAGTAAGCAATTAATATCCAGAACATCCACTTCCCCTCTCAGATGCCTCTATATTAAAGACAAAAATCTGCCCTGGTGTCACATGTGCTTGTACTTCACCCTTATGATTGCTTAATAATAATAATAATAATATATATATATATTATTGTTTTATTTATTATTTATTATATACTGTGTATTTTCATTGTAAATCTTGAAAGACATACTAGTGTTGGATGTGAAAAAAACACAGTTGGAATACCACTTCTAGGTATTGATAAGTAGTTAATTCCAGGTGAGCAAAAAACTAAACATAAACAAAGCCACACTTAAAGGAGTTTAAGCATGAGGCACACCGTGTGTTTGTGCATTCCTGTGCGGAGAGTGAGAACACAGGGTGAAGGATTACCGGTAGACTGAGAGGAAGGAGGCCTGCAACTGTGGCCAAGCCCTGCAGTTGAGCTGCTTGTCTGGAGACCCAAGTGAGAGATTATGATTTATGGAAGAACTCACCTAGAAGGGACAATTTCTGCTGTCTGCATCTGAAGCCAGGCTCAAGTAGAAAGGCTTCTGCAGAACACTGGGAGGTCTGGGGACTCGGCCCTGTTTGTGGGGTGTGGGGTGCAGGCCTGTCATCGCAGGAGATTTATGAACTTCAATAAGGATCTCTGCATTCGGTGCCAAGTTAAGTCACTGCATAATTAAAACCTTTCTGTGGAATCTTTTAGAAGTAGACCATGAGAAATGCTTACAGTGGTGTTGGAGCCACATACTTCTCACCGCACACATGCACACACGCTCGCTCTCCGTTTAACTCACACACACACACACACACACACACACACACACACAGATTGATACATACAATGTACAGACAACCACTAAAATAACACACACACACACACACAGGAGGGTCAACCCAAACTTGAAACCTTGTCACATAGACGGCAATTTCTGATGTTAAATACGTGTGCAGATGTTCTCCTCTTATGCTTTCTCAATGAGATATGACCCCATATTCACAAATGAAAGCAAATAGGTGCCTACTAAGTATTACCCATACAGACGTTTGGCAGGCTACGTAAAGCGCACCACATGCGCTGGGAAAAACATGTTCGTTATCACAGAGGAAACGTGCAGTATCAATAACAATACTGTTTTTCTTCAGAGGCTGCATATGCCACTATGTAGAGTTGGATTGTGCGTATCGTCTGACCCCATCGGCTTCCCTCTGAGGCTTTCTGTAGGAGATTGGACTGCATGTTAGCTTTGCACCAGCTATTTAAATGTACCAAGGCCATCAGTCCCCTCTGGCACTGAGTGCCTCTCTGCATGGCCTGTGGCAAAGCCTGGGCTCTCCTGCCTTCTAATTGGCCCTCATATTCTTTTGTTCTTATTCAAGCTAACCTCGCAAGAAGCTTGGAAATCTTTCGACTTGAAGAAACCAGTCTCATTTAGGCATAAAATATCACATGCCTTTAAAATAGGCCTTCGTATTCCTATACCTGAAACTACATGGGAACCAGGGAATAAGAATATGTCACTGAAGGTTGTCGTTCAAACGGTTTATATTAGACTACATCTTTTTTTTTGCACTGTCAAACCCTTAGTGTAGTCATATATTAAAAAACAGTCCCTTTCAATAACTTCTAATGAGTCTTAGGGCCTGATTCAATCTAACCACAGAACACTTTGTAAATGGCTTGGAGTGAAGAACAGTGAATGTTTTTGTTATGAGTTATGAAAAAAAGAAAATTTTCAGTTCGATCAAATCTGGCCCTTATTTTTATACCATCAGAAATATTTTTGCACATATTACCTATTGCACAAAAGAGACCACATTATACCGGGCTTATGAAACTGAACTGAGGGGACTGTTCGACAAGTGTAGAATATTATGGATCAATTTATTAAGCCTATATCCAAGACAACCCCTGTTGGGCTCTTGGTTATAATAGGTTCATTAGGAACCATTTCAAACTCAGGTTTCAACTGGGCGGAGGTACCTAAACCAGTGGAACAGCGAGAATAGTTTCTCCAAACCCCAATTAATACTCTTTGACTCTATGGTGCGACTCTTCGCGGATATTTTAAACATGTTACCTTTGTTTGACAACGGCAGCTTATAGAGGCTGCATATCTTACCTCCACCAAAGATATAACCAGAATAACAGACTTAATATAATTTTTTTTTTTGCTATTTTTCCCAATGGCACAGTAACTGAAAGAGTACATTGTTCATTCTATCGATGTACAAATCCGTTTTTTATTTTGAGATCATCTGTTTAGCTTTTATTTCCTCCAGTAAGCATCTGGAAAATGTTATCAAAACATTTTTATCAAAAGCATTTTGTTCACAACAACACTACAGAATTATAGCAGCATAAGGACAAAGGCAATAGATTGAATATAGCATACAGTGCCCACCAGAATTATTGGCAACCTGAATTAATATGAGCAAAATGTGCAGGATGTCAGTTATTTTTTATCAAATGTCTTCTCTGCTCAGAAAACAAATATTTAATGCCAAAATAATTTTTATTTTGAAGAAGATGCGTACCACAATTAGTGGCATCCCTACTTTTAGTGCATTGTGCACCCTCCCTTTGCTAGTATTTGATGGTTGAAGAACACATAGCAAGGGATTTGAGACCATTCCATCTCTCCAGATGTTTACGAGTCCTTTGTCCTCGCTTGTGGACTCTCCTCTTCAGCTCAGGTTTTCAATGGGGTTCAGGTTAAGGGGCTGGGATAGCCTTTACAACACCTTGATTTTGTAGTGAGTGAACCACTTTTTTGTAGATTTTGAGGTATGCTTTCGATCACTGCCCTGCTGGATCCCAGCCACGACCCTCTTTTAGACTTATATCAGCAGCCAGACTTTGGTATAAAATCTCCTGGTACTGGAGTCCATGATGCCATGTATCCTAACAAGGTTCCCAGAGCCAAGAAAAAACAGCACCACAACATCACAGATCCACCACTTTAATTCACAAAGAGGATAAGGCATAACTATGTCTCTTATTGCGACAAACCCACCTTTGGTATTTATTGCCAAAAAGCTCAATTTTCATCTCGTCTGAACATAGCACCCGGTTCCAATCTAAATTCTGGTCACACTTAGCAAACTCCAGGCACTTACATTTGTGGTATGATTATAGCAGAGACTTCCTTCTGCCAAGCCTTCAAGATAGCTTGTTGGCATGGAGGTGGCGTCCAACTGTACTTTTAGAGACTTGGTGTCCCCAGGATGCGACCAACTTCTGAAATTCTCAAACTGTGATCGTTGAGGAACGTTTTACCTCTCGAACCATCCTCCTCACTGTGTGGGGGAACACTACACTTGTGTCCTCTTCCACGCGACGCAGATTCATCACCAGTTGCTTTAAACTTCTTAATTATTGCCTTAATTGTGGAAATTGGTAGTTTCAGATATGAAGATATTTTTCTATAGCCATTGCCTGATTTTTGAAGGCCAACAACTTTTTGTTTCGGTTAATGTGTGTGTTCTGTGATCTTCCCCATGTTGATGGATGACTAAAGCTGCGTTCGGAATGGCTGCCTATACCCTTTATAGTGCAATATTTAGGGGATTGGACATTTTGATGGTTTCCAAATTCTCAATTGAAAACACTGATAATTAGGACATCCTGCAAAATAGCCAATCCCCAAATAGTGCACTATAAAGCGTATAAGGCGTCCAAATCAGCACCACAAATCAGTACTATTGAGTATGCCTACTGTCAGGCGGCTGCCCTAGGCAGGATGCCCTAGTCAGTTACAACTTGCATCACTTTTTTTTCACTTTTTTTTTTTTTTTAAACATTTTTTTTTACAAACATTTTTTTTTTTTTTAAACATTTTACATTTAAAAATAATAACAAACAAGTGACATTATTATTATATTATTAATAATATTATTATATTATATTATATTATATATATATATATATTAAATATATATATATAAAATATAATAATAAAATAAAATAAAATAAAAAGTAATTAGTAAGGTATTTTATTTTTTAGTTGTATTTTTTTTTTTTTTTTTTTAATTAAAGAAAAAAAAAAAAAAATTAAAAAATAAAAAAATTACATATATGTTACACTGCAATACTCATAAAAATTTAAATTACATAAATATATTTAATTTACATTAACAAAATAAATATTTTTATAAAAAAAAAAAAAAACAGTAAAAAAAAAAAAGCTAAATTATATAGCAATTAAAAAGAATACTTTAATGCACTTATTTTACTAATATGCACTTAAAAAAATACATATATAATAAATAAAATAAACAAAAATATTAAGTAACAACACATTAAAAACAAAAAACCAAATAAAATTTACAATTGATGAAAAGGGATAATAAAGGAATAGAATTTTATTTAGCCTACAAATAAACACAGGACTAACCAAAAATGAACACAGGACTAACACACCTGATGACTGAATGAATTTAATTGATGATGATTTTTACCTGATGTTTCTCTTTTTTTTTATTATTTTTATGTTATACTATTTTTTTTTTTTTATAGGCTACTGTTATGCGCGCAATGTCTATATATTTTTTCAAGATGAGGCGACCATTCTCTTGCCGCTGTCAGCTAGCTAGCAAGAAGGTGTGTGTGTGCTGATGTGTGGTGTGTGTGTGTGTGTGACTAGTGAGTGACGCTCTGCTGTAACGGCTACGCTAAAGTATAATATTAGCTAGCTACCTAAGTTATCTGGCACTATCCTGTCCGCCCCCACCCCCCCCCCGCCGGGGGTCAGGAAAGTCTAAGAGTCAGAGAGCATTTCATCATTCATCATCACATTAACCATTAACCCTGTTAAAAATTAAACTGGGTTAGGTGGTCGGCTGAGTCGGTCATTTCTACGGGGCTGGGGGGGGGCTGGCAAGAGCTCGTTGTGTCATCCCAAGTCAGTTCGTGCAGCTACATAATTATGAAAGAGAAACAACGCAAATAATAACCTATACATAATACATATGATTTGCGATGTTAGTTATTATGTTATGATTATTGATATATATACATAATATATAAATTTATTACTGTTGTTGCTGTACGCAGCACGCAGCGCTGGGCTGGCTGGGGGGGGGGGGGGGGTGAACTAATAAATTATAATTATTTATTATTATAGGCTATGGCTAGCTACTACGTGGGTGTTTGTGGGTTATTTTATTTAATATTAAAAAACAGTGTAAACTAGTAGTATTAGTCAACAAATTTTTAAAAAAAAAATTATTTTTTAAAGCGAAAATTATTTTTTTCCCCCCTCCCATTTGTTGCGCCCCCTCTGGGTGGTGGCGCCCTTAGCATTTGCCTATACTGCCTATGCCAAAAACCGGCTCTGCCTACTGTGTATACAGGACGAGAAAGCAGTAAAGTAAGCAACATTTTCTGTAAATGTAGGATACTTAAAACCCCCAGATGATATACTTACTTCCAGAGTTTCGCTAAGCGAATATTTTGGTCACATAAATATGCTTCACTTTAAAAATGAGGCGCAGCTTCGCTGACGTCTTCCTTCAGTAACAACAAAAACATCATGTGACATGGCCTTGCAAGGGTTGGACATCTTACGACACTTCCACAAGTCAGTCTGAAAATAGTATGGAGAATATTGTTTACTGCACATCGCGTACTAAACAGTACACAGTAAGCAGTACACAGCTGTGAGTACACAGGAGACAGGACTCACTAGATAGGGCTCTGGTTCAGACACAGCCATGGCCTAAGGGGTTTTTGCCTATGTGAAACCTCATATTTATACCCCAGTGAAACAATAATTTGAGAATAACCACATAATAGTTCCTAAAGACTCAGATGTGCTTCAAAAAATAACATATTAATGTGAATTTTTGTGTTATTATTATTATTTTTATTGTCTAATATAGATGAGCATAAACCCTTTTCTGAAGTAATCCTTTTCACAAACGGGTCAAAAAGAAAAATGTTCTCTATTCCAACGTGGTTTAATACATGCATCTTGTGTTCTATAGCACTGTCAAAAAAACAAGATAATTATTATTTAATTATTAAATCTCTTCTGCATATTCTGTTTTTTTTTTTGTAAAATACTGAAGGCAACTGTGAGTCTGATGAGAGTCCTTTTCAGTAAGAATTTCTGTACTGTGGAAATATGTCTATGCACTATCAATATTACAAATCACTGATACATCACATTCCTGATGCACTAAACCTCACAAAACTACACAATGGATATCCCACACTGTGCATAGAAAGGCCTTTCCCTTGTGCTAAGCATAAGTAAGTTAAGCAGAGGAAGGGTTAGGAGAAAGACACTAGAGGTGTCAGTCTTGCTAATCCTTGATAACTGGTAACAGTTGTTTCAGAAGTAGATGAGAAATAGGATAGGGAAGAAAATGAATAAGTGAATAACGCAAAAGGATGTCCTTTGGATCAAGAACTTTGCTTTATCTGACTTGCCATCAGGACAGAGGAATATCATAGGATGGGAGCCTTTGTTTATAACACTTGAGCACTCTTTGAAATGACTTATGAATCACACTGCAGATGTATCTTTTTCTTTTAGAACGAGATTACAGAAAGAGAAGCATGTCTTGCACTTTCAGGTTTTATGACACTCGTAAGATTACTGAAGACAAAATATAGAGGAAAAGAAAACAAAAAGCCTGCTACTCTTAGATTTAAGGGATTTAATGGATTCAATCACAGCCAGAGAATAAATGACAACTTTCAACATTACCGTGAAATAAATTTAAAAAAATATTTAAATAAAAAAAATGATATATATACATATACGTATGCATCTTTTTAAACCACCAAAAATATGAATTATAAGCATTCTGCAATTTGTTTCATAAGAATGCAGAATGTGAATACACAAAATTAATAGTCTCCAGGACACTTCATCGGACAATTTTTTAATGTATTGTTTTGCATATTTATTCATATTTGTGTACAGCTGTGTATATTGACTACTCTCACAGCAGAGGCTGTTTGAGGTTAAATATTGTAAGTGCAAAGTCTTTTAGCCGAAGGCATATGCTAAAAGATTTATAGAAAGAAACTCTGCCAGGGGTGAGATTCTCAATTTGCTCAGAACAGCACCTTTTAAAACGGAAACAGCCTTCAAAATATGTTTACATATAAGTCTGTCAGGAAGATAAAACCTGGGTGAGCTTAAATATGCAGTAACATGTATCAGGGATAAAATGGACCTATCATGCACATTGTAACAGTTTTACATTTAAAGGTGCTTATGCTTGTTTTGGTTAAGGCAATCTGTTTATTTCCACCTGCAGCAAAGTAGAAAACGATACAGGAAATGGCAAGGCCTTGAGAAAATAAAGGAGCAAAAAAAGTAGAATCTCTCCTCAGAGAGTCATTTATATATTTTTGCCCCAGATAGCTATACTTTATTTGACTTTGCTCTATGCTTGCTCCTGCAGAAACCTATCAAACTGGTGTTTTAGCAGCTATGCAAATACAAATCTTCTATGTGGGGTCCAAATGTTGTAAGGATCCTGTTCTCAAATCTCGGATTTCACAATCAGTGATCATGCATATCTGGACACATTATGCACAGAGTATCCAAATAGGCTATAGAAAGTATTTTGTGTTTAGCTGTTAGCCCTTAAACAATCCTCATCCCACCGTCCAATTGTCGGACCCTGCTGTGTGCCGAGTCGGCCACTGGATGGCTTGTCGCTTGCAATTCAATAAAATTTGACAGTATGCCTAGCCTATTTCAAAGTCCAAAATCAGCAGAAATTCTTGCAGAGAAATATAGTGATGTTTTCACAATGAAACATAACTTATGTTTGCACAAGTCATCCAAATATACAGCTTTTCATACCCGAGAAAGAACGGAAGAAATCCGTTATAAAATACTACAATAGACGATTGCACTACAATATTATACTACCGACAAAAAGGCCTAAAAACTACATCTTTAGCTTATATTAGACTAATAAACACAACACAGCGATAATCAATCATGTTAGTCTTATTACAACATTAAGATATATATAAGGCTATAGGGCAATAACTTTAAAGAAAAGCTACAAGTACAACTTTATTCAGCCAACGATGGATCCACAGTTAACGTGCAACATAACACTTGCATTTTTCAAGGATTTGGATAAATAAATAAATGGGCAATAATATTAGTAATATAATAATAATAATAATAATAATAATAATAATAATATTTTTTTAAAAATGGGCTACAGATCGTAAATTAACCTACGCACGGCAAATTGTAGCCGACAAAATAGCCTGAAATCGAAAACCAATAGGCTAAAAGCCGATGAAACTAAAACCATGAGCCTTTATTTACGATAGAATATGAAAAAATAGTTTTTCCATAGTTCTAATAAAAATAAACAAATAAACTAAGACAATCGTCTGGCCTGGTGGGATCTGTTGAGAACGGCCTCTTTCAGTAGCTTATGAGAAACAGTATGAAAGACAATAAGTGTTACATGTCATCAAAGACTATAGCAGACTATATGGTTTATTTTATTTTTTTATATTACAACATTACAGAATATAATATGGAATATTATTACAGAATATAATATTAGGCTACAGAATTTAAAAAGAAAATGTGATCGGATCCTCACGGGTCCATACGGGAAAATCAGTTTCACATGTGCTTACCCGAGACCCGGGGCTATTATATCAGTTCCGACCACCCGTGAGACAAGTCAGAATGTTGGACCCGTGCCCGCTCGGGTCTCGGGTATTCGGGTTCAGGTGGACCCATGAAGACCTCTAATTCGCGTAACCATAACGCCCTCTACTGACGAGAATGAGAACATTTATCCTATTACCGATAGCCCACAATTAGCCTACATTAAAATAGTTTGTCGATGAGCTGTATTGAATGCCTAATGAAATACACTGAACAGCACCACCTGAGCTATGAGCTATGGATCATGAAGAAGCATGTAAATGAATTAACCAAGTCTATATGGAGACATGCATGCACAATAGGCTAGACGCAAACACATTTTAGCTGAAAAAAAGACATACAGCCTAAATTGTTAGTACAGCCTAAATAGTTTGCATAAGTAAAATGGAAATACGCGAACAGTTTTTCTTTTGCCATGACATTTGTGAAAGACAAACCAGAGCGTTGCAGCGAGGGATACTATAGCAGACAACAACAGTAAACAACTTTCTTGTTCAATTTGTGCTTTCCTGTTTGCCTGTTTTTCCTGAAAAACTGTTTGCGTAGCTCGAAGCGTCCACGTTCGCGTCTTTGCCTGAGGTAGGCTATGTTTCGGCCCTAACGTTGGCTAACAAGCTTAATTGGACAACGCATATTTCCCAGGAATCTTAGCCAGAAAGAAAACAATAGATAGCCTACTACTAAGAAAGTAGCCTACCAGAGATTATTCTTCTTCTTATTATTATAATTAAAAGTGTTTGCAGTAAGCTACATTGTCTGCAGATTAGTGTGCACTAGAGGCATGTTCGGAGGCTATTGTAACTTTTTTAAGTGACAAACCATGACACAGATAATACTCTTCAGGTATTGCAGCTTATATCATCAATTCTTAATGTATTATCGTAAATTCTTAATTGTCCTAGTAGTTAATTTTATGGTGACATTGTGTTATATGTGAAAATGATAAACTGAAGAGAAGAAATGAATGAAGACATAATAAAGAAATGTTGGCTGGCGAGTGTTGAAGGTTCGGTTTCCATAGTGAGTCAGACATGACCACAAGAGCACAGCAGGCTCCACACAGACACATTTGTTTGTCGGCATTTGTGTGAGATTAACAATAGCACAGTTATTTATATATATTTTTTTACATTAATGCAACAACGCGATGTTAACCAGATGATATTCTGCGTTAAAACGTTTTTCTTTGCTTGACAAATGGCCATGGGATACCTGTTCCCATAATGTAGCTAGCTTGCATTCTGCCGTGGTGTCCAGTGACTGAATTGTTTCACTGATGTCAGTGTCCGTCTGACTTTCACCATTTTCGCTGTAGTACAAGTGAAACATTGAACAGTTAATATTTGAAACGTCTTTTGCCTTTGCAATAAACATATGTTTGTTAATGTGAAAATAATAACAGTGTAATAAATCAAAAGTATTTAACAGTTGCACATTGTTTTTGTCGAAAATAAACTTGTGCCCAGTTCGACTCGAACCCCCAGTTCTCTGTGACATAGCCATGTAGCGATATTATTGGCGGTTGGCAAACCGGAGAGCATGCTGAATGTCTGCCTCATGTTTATGCATTGAGCCATTTGAATGAAGATATCTCCAAATAGATTTTTGCTAGTTATTCGAGTTGAGGATATCTCCAATTTAATAGATACTAGTTGTTATTCTGATCTAAGATATCAACTATTTGCTTCTGACAAGTAACTATTCCAATAGTGACTAGTAACTATTTCAGTTTTAGTAACTATTCATTAGATACTAGTACTTATTCTTTAGTGACTATTATAATAGTTACTAGTAACTATTTCAGTTTTACTAGTAACTATTAATTAGACACTAGTGCCTATGTATTAGTTACTCGTAACTATTATTGCTACTAGTAAGAATGTTAATTGAACTATCAAGTAGTCATTTTGACCAGTCATTACCGATGATGAGTAAAACAGAAATAGTTACTAGTAAGAATAAAAATATTACTAGTAACAATTGGAATAGTTACTAGTAACTAAAGAAGTACTAGTACTAGTATCTAAGGAATAGTTACTAGTAAAACTGAAATATATACTAGTCACTATTGGATTAGTGATTAGTGACTAGTAACTAAAAAGTAAGTACTAGTAACTTTAGAATAGTTACTAGTAAGTCTTGAGGAATAAATGTTAAAACAGCGTGCCATACACAGAGCACTAACTGGCACTAACTTCAGGAGGAGCCAGTTCACATGCAATAGTTCTGATGGATAAATGTGTGAAAGTGGTCATCATACAACTGAACAAGCCCATGACCATATTAACTCTCTCTCATATCTATTGAGCACACCAACAGCCTTATGAGGGGCAAACTCCCTTCACAATAAGAGCCTATAAAAGGTGTTCAGCAGATAGGTGATGCTGCGAAGGTCATGCAGTGGAGGTTGAGTGGGGGGTTGCGGGTGGGGGTGGTGTCGCGTGAACATGTCAGAGTCAGCCATAATGTTTACTTCCTCAGAGTGGCACTTTGTTTGTCGAGATGCAGCCTGCTTATTATATATTTAAAAGACCTTTTGAAATGATTATGAGCTCTTCGCTCCACAAGCTTGAGAGAAGGGAAGAGAAAGCTCATGTGGAACAAAACAAAAGAACAAACGCTTGCCTTCATTGAAGAGAACCAAGATAATAAGAAAGCACATTTTTTTCTGCCATCAGTTTTCTTTCTTTGTTTTGTTTTGTTTTGTTGGAAAAATTGGAACTCAAAGAATATTTGAAGTCTGAAAAACATATACGGTTTAGCAATATAGTAGGACGCCAGATAGGGTGTCAGATATAAATGCATTTGATGTTCTTTGTGGAAAACATCGGGGGCTATATATTTAGTAATAATAATGCATTATAAACAGAGTGAAAAAGTGCCTCTATCCGGGACTGCGTGTGTTCTTTGTGATGTGTCCCGTTGGTTGATATGTTCCACGGTGATCAGAGTGAATCGCTAAGGATGAATCAGTTAAGCCAGAGGAGTTTAAAACTGGGTCTTCGTCCTTACTTTAAACAAGGTTAGAGAGGGCGCCGAAGACTCCAGAGAAGTGGATTTAAAATATGTGCAAAGAGAGCGTCTGAAAACAAACAGATCAGAAGACAGTTCTCAGCACATGTCAACTCTTGAGTAAGTTTAGAAATGGTCCTTGCTTTGTCTTTTTATTTCATCTCAATATTTACTTTGGAATTACTGTATTCTTCTAATTGGTTAGTGTAACAAAATATAGGTTTTTAAAGTTTAATATTCACATAAACCTTTTATCATGTTAGAGACATAAATACATATATACCTTGTATCCTTTTCTCATCTGATCTATATATATATGGATTAACATACATTTATAAATAATGTCAAGATGACTAAGATGACAGCTTTCTATTGTCTTGTAAAAAACAAAAAAAAGCCAGTGTGGATAAGTTATGATAATATCAATTCAATTGTTATCTTCATGGCTGGAAAATTGCCACTTTGTCACATACTGTAAGTGTCATGTGGTTGAGAGATGAGAAAAGCAGCAGTTCAGTAATTATTTGAGATTTATTCCCAAAAGAGGAGGGATGAAACATATTCTATGGCGTCTTAAATTGCTTCTGATTGTGGCGGTTCATTGGTAGTCGAAAAAAGGAACAAACATGATAAGGAATGTTTGACTCTGAAAATGACAGCATTGGATCCCGTCAATTTCAGGCCACTGTATTTTATTTTACTTTCATCTGGACTGGCTGGTTCAACATTTAAAAATAAAACTGACCACTACCCGTTTCACTCAAAGGCTAAAATCAACTTGATGAGTGTAATCTCCCAGGGAAAATGCTAATCTAACATCTACACATTAAATCTAAAATGCATATGCAATTTTGCCTGTATATCTTAACATATGCGTATGCACATATTTAAAACAATGAACATTGAGGACAACCAAGCTCCCTCAGACAAGCGATACAATCGTATATGGATGAGAGCGCACAATGGCTGACATTTTGTGATATTTCAACAGATTTTCTAAATTTACAAATGTTTTGTGACTTTCAAATTTAAAAGAAATACAACACAAATAATGGACTGAGTGAAATATTTGATAGCTTTCCTAGAAGCCATTGTAGAGAAGTTGTCCTTGGAGGCTATGGCATACTGGACACTGGTAAGACAGGAAAGCACTGTAGAAATGTTTGCAGGTAAATAGTACATACAGTAACCCACTGTAGACTAGTAGATGTTCAATTCAATTATTCCATAGTTAAGCATTGTTCAGGTAAACATAATAAAATACACGCCAGAAACCATGTGGCATTCTTATTTTCCTGCATCTCCCCAATGATACATTTGAATTGTGTTAATACATTATTTCATACAAAATCAAAAAAGTCAATAAGTAAATACAAGATAAAAAATAAATACAGTTTAAAGAAATGGCCGACACAATGCACCCCAATGCCTTCTTCTATTTGTGTGATGTTCGGCAGTGTCAGACTCGTGAGAGACTGAAGGAAGTCGTCATCTTGGGAATGGCGCCTAAGATATCGTGTGAGACAATTCAGGCAACGGTACAGAGATTTCCATAAGCCAATTTGTTGTGTAAAATGTTCCAAAAAATGTGTATTGCAATAAATTTCATCAAGGGGCAACTGGAGTAGTGCATTAGTATCTCCTGTACGCACAAACATAGCAGTCTGCCAGACAAAACAGAATGAAACCTACCGGCTGGGTGTCAGTTATTTCAGAAACTCTCCACCCTGGGGCTACTTGTCGGGTGCAGCGCCAAGTTAGTGCCAGTGCTGCACACCGAGCGATGCTTATACCTCTCGGCAGCCTTTGGCTTTGCTGCTGATTCTCATCGTTTGGCAGGGGCTGGGTTTTCCACTGTATTTCCCTGTTACAGTAGCTTATGCACATACTGTACATGACGACATAGTTCTCTTTCCATTTATTTATTCATGTATTCTTTTTATTTTCAGGGGACATTTATTTAACGTGGGACACATTTACAGACAGTTCACGTGTTTGCATGTGCGCCGTCATGTATTGATATCATATGTAAACTTCTCAAGAGTTTCATTGACGTGTAGACCCATTGAGAGAGAGAGAGATATTTTAAATAATCACCTTTTTAAATAATACTTTGAAATATTAGGAAATCTTACAGCAATGTGTAAATTCCCCCATGTTTACATTCCATATGTATATATATATATATATATATATATATATATATATATAATTTTATTTATTTATTTTAAGGAGAGCCCTTTCATCTATGGCATCTCCTTTTTTCCGTGCATTTTCCATATTGAAAACTTCAGAAGGAGCCTTTGCATTGACTACAAAACGACACAAAGCAGTGTTAGACCAGATGCCCCACAATTCACTGCGGCCCTGGCAATAATTCAGGGCAGGACTAAACAGCTGGCTGGCTGACAGCAGAGCTGCCAAGAGCTGGCAACAAGAGACTCAGAGAGAAGCAGCAGGCTGCTAACCCCTTTCACATTTTTAATTAGATCCACACACCCATGTCTTTGAGCCACCGTAAATATACAGATCACATGCAGAGCATCATTTGTTTAGAAATATTTGCTTACAAAATACTTTCTAAATTCTTATTGCATTAAGCTTGCTAAATTTTGGGGGTAAAAATATCACCGCTTGTAGCTGTGTACCTGGATATATTCAGAGGAGACTGCTTTTCAAACGAAGTGTTCAAAATTTTCGAATGGCGTTAGAATATACCAAGCTGTGACAGGTGATAAACAAAACGGGCTGGACTATATGGAAATAGCACTAATAACACTAATGTTTTATCAATTTGTGTTCATTTAAAAAAAAAAAATGTTTTTGTCTTTGTTTTCTGTGTTCATTTTATTAGTTGGAGGGGATATCCTTTTTTTCTAGGAAGATAAGACTTTTGTGATGTTATCATAGTGAAGGAAGCAGCTTCAATAGGGTCATTAAGTCTCCACAGAGGCTGAAGCAAGCTGTTACTCATGCCAGTCACTTGCTACTTCTCTCAATATTGTTTTATGATTTTGAGATATAATGTATAAGCTTTGGTGTTTGATACAATGGGAAATATACTGAATCTAGTCTATTACTTAACATTTACATTGCAAAGACAGGGTCACCGTTGTTTAACTGATATACTTTGGTATACTGCACATCCACCTCATCTGATTTGTACAGTATATCTACTCAATGTTGTTTTACATGACTAGACACAATATTTTAAAGTTTATTTCTACTGAAAATATCTCAACTTCACAGGGCCTGCAATGCTGTGATTACACAAAAAGCAGAAACCAGCTAAATTCAATAAATCACAAAAGCTACCTCCACTGGTTACATCGGTCATTATCTATGTACATTTCCTACACAATTCATAGTCTCTGTCAAAACTGATTACTAGCCTAATCTAAGCAGTGTCAACCTCCAGTGCACTCTGAAAATCCTGTAACCTTCAACCTCCAAAGTAAGAGGAGGCACTCTTGTACAGTACCCACATGACATTTGAAACTGGAAAATAATAATAATATATAAATAATATTAATAAAATCAGCTGAAGTTTTCGGAACTTTCCCAGACAATTAAGGCTACTGAAAGTTGATCAGAGTACCTGTAAAAAAACTGACCTGTCGACTCTTATCTACCTCTGTGTCGGTATTTAAAGCTATGATTGCAGGGCGATCTCTGTCTGCTAGCTAGCTCAAAGGCAGGCCTACTATGACCAACGGAGCACTACCCAGACGGCCAGGAAGGAGATGACCGAGCAGAATAGATGGAGGACTCGGCCGTTGAGAGCGCGCTCTATGGTCGGAGCGCCAGAGAACGCAGAAGTGGCCGTTCCCATAGCGAGCCAGCGCCATGGAGAGGAGGCACGGCGGCAACAATAGTGCGAGTGTTCGCTAGGCTGAGGGCACCATGTGCAAAGAGGATTATTGTGGCATTAACCATCTGAGACGCCTTGCCATCTGGTCAACGTTGGGATAAGAAAGAGTAAATGAGTTTGTAAAACAAATAACCAAATAGCTCTCATCCACGGCGAGAATGGGATTTATTCATTGAGGAATATAACTGCCTGCGTTTAAAGAAATGGCTTTCTACCAGGATGAATGCGCATTTTCTGATATGTTATTCAAGGGATGGCATAAGCACATTACTGCCGCAACTGCTGCCTTTGTCTGCATAGGAAATAAATAAATAAATACGCAGGTAAATAAATAAATAACCACTTGCTATTAAGAAAGAGATGGTTTCATTAATTAATCAATATTGAACAAGATGTGGGTGTTCTGTCAATTGTAGCTGTACAAGTAAAGGAAGTGGGAAGAAAATGATTACTGAACGTGCTTCTAATTGACCAGGAGTAGCTTCCCCGTGTAAAGTCCATTACTGGAATATTGCCCTTTGTGTGCAAGATAATTATTTGCTTTTTCTCTCCCCCACTCTCTCTTTCTCCTTCTCCCACTCTCTCTTTCAAGAGCAACAATGGAGTTCAAACTGACAAGTCGTCTGTGTGCACAAGCCAATAGGTGAGTGAGTCAAATTCTTTAATCATATTTTGCAGTACAGCGTGAGCATGACATAAGAGCAGACCCCAGCCACAGCGTGCATTACTAATCACGAAGCATTCAAGTGGAAAAAAAAATACACATTCAACATGGTGTAGGGTTCAGAATAAATGCTCCTAGTAATCAGAATCTACCACCAACACAACACTGTTCCACAATTACTGTCATGTGGCTCATAATTTCCCCCACAGACGAATACCCCTCATAACACAAGAATGGAGCCTGCGCACAAAATAAAACAGGCCTAATTACAACTGTGCCGTGACCAAACCAGACCTGAGAACCAAGCCAGTTCTTCAGATCAGTAGCTGGGTTGTCACTGGTTACGGTATTCTGGATTAAGTACTCTGCATGCAATTGTCACAACTGCCAAACATCTCACAAACAAAAAAAGTTATGTATTACGCTTTCAAATGTGTATAATATTTATTCTAATTTAATATTATTATGACGTTTAGCCATATTGTCAATATAAAAGTGGAGGCTTTTTAACCTAACAAGATGATGTATTTTCTGTCTGCAGGGCTAAAAATAACTGCAATGTTACTGACATTTAAAAGACCAGATATTCAATAACATATTTATGATGCCAATGGCGTTTTCCCCCCATTAATTATTGAGCCCCCCCCCCCAGTCCTCTATAATCCGAGTGATAATTAATTACTTAGACAAGGTGCTGATATTAGGCTGTTTTGGTTGTGTCTTTGTGTTTCATTTTTAGTAGTTGAAGACAAGCCAGATAAAAGGCAAAAGGAAACTATAGAGAGCAGTGTTTAAATGAAGACAGAGATAGGATTCGCTGTGGAGAGCGGGGTTGAGGGCAGCCTGGTTTGGGTATGTGTGGTGACATTCTGCGTTTCCCCTTCTGACAGACACAAATGACTCCATACTGAGAGATCCGTCCTAACAAACAGTGTGCAGGATCAGGAGTGAAATATGGGCCATCTGTGGCCGGCCCGTACAGGAGGGCCCCGACCCACGAGCGGGAGGTCAGTTGGCATGTCTGCCCAGGTTTGTCACATTGTACTGATGTCACTGGATGGACGGTCATTCCATGCTGAGTAGCATCTGGGCCTTGGGGAGGCGTAGGCCTTTTTTATCAGGGGGATAAAGAGCATTAGCAGGTTGCAGATTTTCACTACGTTATAAACAGAGCTGGGTTTAAACACGGCCTCGTAGCTCTATTCTGACCTGGGTAAATGACGGAAAACGTACATGCCGCGTAAATTACAATGCTGTTGTCATATGAATACTCAATTTAAAGGAGAAGTTCGGTATTTAGCATGTTAAGCCCTGTTATAAGGTTATTTACGGTCATATACAACGGTCCATATCAGCATTTTGACAAACTGTGCCATATACCACTTGGTGAGTTTCCCGTTTTTGAAAACGAGAGTTTATGGTGTTTTTTTGAAGGATTTTTTATATGCTCATCCAGATCCATTGTTAGCTGTGACATAAGCAATATATCTCAATACTGCACAGTTTGTCAAAATGTTGATATGGACCGTTCGTAAATAACCTTATAGCAGGTCTTAACATGCTAAATACCGAACTTCTCCTTTAAGTAAAACATCTTGCTGGAACACTTCTGACCATTGAAGTTTAGCAGCTTTATCAATAATATTTTGTGGCAATAGCACAGGGATGGAGTACACACACACACCCTCTAAAGTCCCCCTTTGTCCACTTTTTGTAGTGATACAAATGTGGCAGGACCTATATGAGTCATCTTATTGTCTTCGCCAGATTACCAGGCCTGAAAGGGCATGGCTGCTTTAAAATTCGTGATGACGACTGGCAGAAATGAAATGCACAAAAACAAATGCTGATGAAAGATAGCCCTTTTTTAATGGACGGGGTTTGTTTATTTGACTGGAAAGGGATCTGTTGGCTTTTCTTGCAGCCACTCCTCTCTCTGGGGTTGGTGTTGGTTCACAGGGGCTTGTCGTGGCGAGGACGGGCCTCTAAGGCCTTTGGCACCAGGCCCAGACAACAAGGGCCACTGGAGAAATGGGGAGCTGAGAGCAGACAGAGCTCCAGGGCAGGTGTTAAAATACGGTTCCTGGCTCTTTGGCAGTTATCACCACAAAACAAGCCTGTCTGCTACAGTCACAGCAACATACTCGCTTGTTGCTGTGAGACAGTCTTTTGTTTGCATGTTCTCTGTGCTCAGCTTTTCTTTTTTTTTTAAGTCAGTGTCCAAACTTGCTTTAGCCTTTTCACCATTGTTGACTGAACATGCTAAACGTAAATGGGTATATACAATTGATTGGGTTCACAAAGTACACACCTAGAGTTAGGAAAATAACCTAGTCCTGTTAACCGTCTCAATCACACATGAACAATGATAACACAATTACTCCTATATGCTCATATTATCCACTAATGATACTCTGTTTCATGTTTTTCACCTTAAGGTGAACCACAACTGCTTTTGCATTGCAGTGTTTTATTTGAAATTTAAAGTTGACAAACTGCCATTAGGCTACCATTGCTTTTTAAGTTACTATTTGAAATAATAGATCCTTATTTTTTAAAATCACATCTCTGAAATTTGAGCGTTGCTCATTTCCAAAGTGACTGGGCATTAAGCATCCGGTTCGGTCCTTTTGAGCACAACCCCACATTACCTGCATTTCATATGGAATTTCATAAATGCATAACATCATAATATGATGACAGTTTATTTTAAAAACATTTACTTTAATTGTTCAACATTCATAGTTGATACCGCACTGGTTTATGAAAACAGTAATAAAACAGCAAGTTTTTGGCAGTATTTACAAAGGTGAATATTTTTCCTGACAGGCAAAAATAGTTTCTTGGTGACATGAACTATGGCTACCTGTATAAATGTTCCCGCTCTTTCTGTATAGCAAATTTCTTATTCTGTCCATCATGTCTCTTACATGGTGGGATAACAGAACGACCAGACAAATCACTTCACCTGTGACCCACTGGCAGTCTCCCCTATGGCTAATACTATGTTAAATCTGTTCCATGGTTGGTGACTTGAGCCATAACCTTCTCAATCTGTAGCTCGCGCCATGCCTTTGATTCAGACATGGTCTTTATCCGTGATCCCCATTCCCCAGTTTTCCTGATCTCTCCCTCCACTAAGACACTTATGTTCCATCTCTTGATCTTAAAGTCAATTTAAACCTTTTAACACTGGTCTGGCTCCTTGCTAATCGTATGTCATTAATATTAAAAGCTGAAATGTGCTGGAGGTGTCTTATCTTTGAAGAATGATAATCATCTTAACTGCAGCCATTATGATTTTAATTATCAAACTTTGATTTTTGACTTTGTACAGTAGGTTATCTTTGGTCCCAGAACAGCCTGGGCATTTCAGGTCTGCTAGAGGGATTATACATTTAGATCTTTAAGATGGAGGCCTCATTGGAATAAAGGCCTGTACCTTAGAGGAGATTATTAGATCCCTCTGATGTTTCCGCATTCAAAGTCTCCAAATTCCAACTACACACCAGTTTGATTGGCTGACACTCAAACCTCAAACATGGCTCTTTTAATTATAGGTAAACATTACTTATTTTTACAATGAAAATGATTTATTATTATCTATTTTAGACCAGACTGTGACATTTGGACTGATGGAACATGCCATAGCATGCCCTATGCTTAAGGCGTTTGAAGGGATCCCATCATCACTAAACGGTCTCATCTATGGACACATGGGGCTCCCCAAAAGTATTTTGGGAAAGCGCTGAGATTAAATGGAGCCCTGTAATTTTCTTGCTTTTCCATTAAACAGATTCCTCACTGGATATTTAACAGCATGATGATCCAAGAGGATCAATAGGATACTCTTATATCTTAATAGTTACTTAATTAATCGTATAGTATCGTATAGCCCTTAAATGAACTTATAAAAAACAGAGGAATCTACTATTTAAAAGCTTATTCTATCTTATGTTTTTAATGTGTCATACAAGGTTGTACCTTAGTGATTAATTGTTTTACCCTTTTCATGTTATCCATGGAGATTACAGACAATTCTGTTCATCCTACAATCAATGCGAAACAATAAATAAAAAGATGAATTCACAGCTTTGGATGAAAGACAATAGTCTTTTGCTTTTTAAAGATGTGTAAATGTAATTGTTTTTGTCTTCTCACTGAATCAATGCTGTTTGGCACACACAAGCTGCCAGGAGAAAATAAAAAACAAATAAAAAAATGGAAATTACAGCATATGGTCTTGGAGGAAAAGCTGATGTTTGCTTACTATTCTGATCACAGAAAACAGTGTTCTCCAGACTTGTGTTCCCCAGGAATTCTTCCTACACAAACACACTTCAAGAGGGCATTGCTATAACAAAACAAAAAAAAAAACAGGTGTCCAGACTTCCAGAAGCCACTGATAGTGTCTATTGAGGCTGTTTACATTTTCAATTAAATCTGGTATTTCATTAAATAAAATAATTTTAAAATAATAATAATAAATAAATACCAGTTGAAGGATCAGTAATCCATAGAGTGTGCATTGTTCCAGAATGTGTGGTAGGCCACACAGAAGTAAACCAAACAAAATGGGAAAACAAAATACCGTGCTATCAGTTGCACTAGACATATCTAAATTAATTTATATGACCCACATGTTGAGATGTAATAATGAGACAAAGAGGGAGTTGATATCAAGGGTGGTTGATACAGCAACACACACAGCTTCAGTGCCAAACTCTGGTTGCCAGATTTAAATTAGATTTGCATCCCTGTCTATCACACACCAATAGAAGGATTAACCCCGTCACTACACTTAGGCGGAGTCTAATGGCGAGTCTCAGATTTCTTGATGTTCCTGACCTCTGGAGTAAAATATACCTAAGCCCTGTTCCCTGCAGCTGAAGGAACTGAGAAGCTGTGGGGATTTAGTTCAGTTATTTATTCATTTTGTGAGCTTTACGACTCGCCTGATGTAAAACGCAGGAACATGTTTTTCATTCATGGGACCTGCCGCTGTACAGCGCGTGGCTTTGTTTTGTTCCCGTTCGCTTTGAAACGGCGAAGCCAGTGACAAAATAAGCGTGGAAACGAAAGCCCGTAAGAAGCCAGGAAGGAGGCGAGCTGTGCTCCCTATTAAAAAAAAAAAAAAAAAAAAAAAAAAAACAGGTCTTCCTGGCACCGGGTTTTTAATATGAAGCCCCTATAATAACGTCTGGAAAAATTAACTTTAAATCCACTTCTTTTTATGTTTGCCCACATGCTGAACAGGCCTCTTAGTTTTTTACTGCCAGCTTGTTAAGTGTCTTTTGGCAGAGGGAGTGCCTGGACTGCGGCCACACTTGAGCTCCTCTCGAACAAACTTGTCCCTGGGGACTCTGTGCCATCCCTGCAGCATGTTGGTGCCCGAGAGCCTTCAGAGGCGGGTATCACCTGCACCGGCTCCAGTCCGCAATGTCGCTCGGGCACACGGGCCAGCTGTCTTTGCAGTCAGGTCAAGATGTACATGTTACATGGCTCTATCTTTCCCCCGTCGCCTCCTCTCCCCCGCTCTTAACCAGCTCTCAGTACTTTAAGAGGGAGAGCTTTGACATTCATTACCCGCAGAAATCTTACAGCTTTTTAAGTGCAGGGGAAATCTGCCAGTCACTTGTCTGAACACAAACATGTGACATACAGGAAACAATATTTTGACTGTATTGGCTTTGATTGGAACGTTAGTAGCATATTAAATCCAATACTTACCAAACAGCGCTGATTGCTTCCGGTGCAAAAACGTGCACTTTTTTTTGTGTACAGAATTCAGAAGCAAAACCTATATCCCGCGTGGTGGAAACATGTCCAGCTGTCACAATAAACCTATCCAAACCACAGCCTTCATTGTGATTAGGTTGCGAGCATTGGCAAGGGGCATCCTTCTAATAGTCATTTAGCTGATTCAAATGAGGAGATATTGGGAGAAAGTAGATATTGGAGAGCTTTCATGCAGATTGCCAGCATTGGGAAAGGCTTGCTTCCATTTCCAAAATTAGACTAAAATTATTCCAAATCATTTGGGGGTGTGGGGAGTGCAGCCTCCTTTTTTGGATGCATTAACACTGTTCACAAGTGCTTTGTTGGCTGCATCAAAAAGATGTTCTTGCCAAGGATTAGTTGTATAAATTGCTTAATTGATCCATTCACTTTTTAACAAAGAGTTTGATTAAAAGCAAAGCAGCGTGTCATCAAGGTGGATGTGCTGTTAAAGACTTGCATATGAACAGTTGTAAACCCTCAAATGCTTGTACATGCACAAGTGTTTCTTTATTGTGCAATTTAATTTGGTGGTGGAAAAAAGATTGCAATATTACATTACACTATTTTAAATGGATACTATATGTAAGATAAGGCAACCAACTACCTGTATAACATATGCATTTCATAGCACACTTGAATAAAGTATTCCTTTATCTGTATGGATTAAAGTATTTAAATATGAATAAACAGTGAAGGCACAAATGCTGTCATCAATTAACTCTCCTTGTTCTTTCCCCCATACACCCCATAACTGAGTACTGTCGATATTAAGTCACTCCATCTTAATCATTCTCATGAATTGTTAGCGTATTAAGCTACATTAATCCTCACATAAACATTGGCTTCATAATGTTATTACACTGAAGAATGCTCCGTCCTGAAACCAAACATTATTGAATCTCACAATAATAGTAGGAGACAAAAACAAACAACTTATTCGTGCACTTTGTTCACTGCGGTGAAGAGGAACGCCAACAATGTGCATCTATAAATGCATAAACACACTGCAATTATTAAACCATCACAGTCAAGTTATCTCCTCTAGCACATCACATGTAGCCCAGCCCAGAGCTTGTAATCCATGCTTTCAAAAGTTTCCACAATTCCTTGATTGCTACTGTAAAATGTGCCAGCCGAAAGAATTGTACAAGTAATACCTTCACTTAAAAGTCTTGTTATCAATTCCAGACTTCCATGAAGGGAATGTTAAAATAATAATAATTTATGCCAATAATGAAAGTGAAGAGTGCCTGCACAGAAACTATTACGCTGTACAATTAATTCTGAGGGCTCAGTCTGGGTCAATACACAGTATGGGATTTATTAGTGGAAAACCTATCATTCTCTTGTCCCTTCTTCCTAGTTTCCAAAGACCAGATGACATAGTTTCATGTTCACCTGTGACTATACGCCTCATAAATGCCCAAATGCCATGTTCCTTGACTCACAAGTGTCTCAAAGGTGACCTTACTCAATTACAATTCCCTCTTAAACTGACATAACAACGTCTGTATGCAATTACAGTGTGAAAAAAAGATCCTCATTTTAAATGAGCCACCTTTTTTAGAGGGAAGGAGGGAGGACCATTGCTCACAAAGTCATCCATTTTATTATGTGAGATAACTGCTAGGTGAAAATCAATGTTTCATTCTTTAACCCTCCTATTATGTTGAAATTTTATGTTTGGGGTCAGATTGACCCCAACAGTTTAAACTGACACAAAGTTATTGTAATTTTTTTTAACACATTTTTTAAAAACTTTTGACAAACCTTTTATCCCTAAATATAAAAAATCTCTGATAAACTTCTTATAGCTAAAGGTAAGTGAAAGTGAAATACATTTTATACAGCTACCTAGCCTTTGGTCTAAATGACGTCACACAACACCTTTGTATCCAAAGTTGGTACAGGACTTTTGAAAACAGCATTATGTTTGTTGTATATTTATTATTCAATCCCACCAAATTAGGAAGGATCATACGAAATGTAAAAAGACTTCAAGACATTAAGCGACGTCAAACACTGAACGGGTTCAAATTGACGCCAAACATAACAGGAGGGTTAAATGGCACATGAGAAAATATGTTGTTTAAATAATAATTGAATGTCAGAGTAGTGATTAGCATGTACTTTATGTTGTCTGTTTGTAGTGCAGAGTCAGATCAGGTCATATTAGGGGGGAAAAGGTCAATGCAAATTGAATGCACAGTATACCAAATCAATACGAAAAAACCTGCGCTGACACGTTTGTGTTTTGACACTGCCTATCGGTTCCTTTCCTTGATGTGTATATTTTTTTGTAACCATTTTGCCACCTGCTATGAGGAGGTCTTGGGTTTCAGCGACATGCCTTTAGTTTCAGCCTCCTGGCTCCCCTGTTCACATTGTCTAACTTCTCTAGCATGTCACTCTTTTTCACGATTGTTGCTGTTTTTAATTAGTATTTTTTTCCCGCTGTTCTGCACCAGTACCTGGAAGCCTTTAAAAGGACGTTCCAGTTTCCTGGTCATGGCATTGTACTCCCAGACCTCCCACAGCCAGGCTGATCACATTGGAGAAGAGGATACCCCGCTGTGATGAATTCCTGGTGACAACGCTGCAGCTCTCCCTGATCTGGTTCCTATTATCCCTGCGGCCTGCCAGGCCTTCATGGGGCAGCAATTGACTGCAAGTGTTCAGGCTTCCTGTATGTGTCTGGCTGCGATGAGGGAATCAGCAGAATTCCAGACTTTTTCCCGACCATGTCCCTTTGGGAATGCCGCAGTACGTTATCGTTAACATTTGATTTTCAGTGATCTATGGAAAGTTGCTCCCTGGCTCAGTTATTGACTGTTCACTACTGATATTCCTATCAAGATGTTCAGTACAGTCTCCCTGTTCTTTTACTTTCTATCTGGAGGGTCTGAACCCATTGTCATTTTGAATATAACAGAACTCATGTGTGTAACACACTATAGAAATGACATAACAATGAGATAATTCCTCTAAATGTGGTGCTATCCCAAAATGATCACTTGGAATGGACAATGTGTATTTAATAAGAGAACATATTGGCAGAATATGGAAGATAAAAGTATAAGAGATGTGGCAGTCTACCAGGTCGTATAACGTGGCTACTT
This sequence comes from Ilyophis sp. 1 JC-2022, assembly GCA_022702515.1. Lineage (NCBI taxonomy): Eukaryota > Metazoa > Chordata > Actinopteri > Anguilliformes > Synaphobranchidae > Ilyophis > Ilyophis sp. 1 JC-2022. The sequence continues at coordinate 41,949,256 of CM040406.1, forward strand.
AGTTTCTAGGGCAACAAGATTTTATTGCTCCAAAGAACAAGAACTATTTTGGCCATTAGCGAAAGCTCACAGAAATTTGTTGAGATTATTAACATGCTGCCATCTCCAGCTCCAGGCAACACCTGATCAGCGATCCCTCCGGAGTGTACGCCAGTAGACATTCCTTTGAAGGACACTAAAGTTCACAGCTGAGGACCTGATCTCCTGTTTGGCGACTGCGTTTCGAGTCTGAATCGCTGCGGGACCACACAGCAACTGCGGTTGCTATGGTGCTTCGGATCTTTTTTGTGGAAGGTCAAGGTCCAGTATTTTGAGAGCTTTGTCCCTCCGAGCTCTTATCTGTTTCTGTCAGTGTCCAGTGACGACTTGCTCTGGAGCAAGTACCCGAAGCGATGCTCCATGTCTGCCACCTGATACATGAGTCCGAAAACAACAACAACAACAACAGCAAACGCTGAGACTAAAGGCACCCAAATAGCCGGACCACATATTGACTTTGTCCTGGTCACTACTAACCAGTAGCATAATCAACAGCTGCCCCTGTTTTTGTTTGTCGAGAGGGCACATTTTGTTTACTCGGAGGGTACAAGTGCAGTCTATGGAGAATAGCCTCTTACTATGATGTCTTTCACTGCACATGTTATAGAGTTTAATGTAAAAAAAGTGCTTTTAGTACACTTCAGATGGGAATAGTTATTAATATGTATATTTTCCTTATGGGAAAATGGTTCAGCATGGCATAGACAACAGTGAAAGTGCAAACCTATTCCAGATATGAAGCTAAATTAAATAAACGTATACTTTACATTTAGCCTTCAGATCTGCTGTGGTAAAACACCAATGTGAGTCAGCTTACCGCCGTTACTTTTTTTGGTAAACATAGGACCGCCTAATCGCCAGCGCAGTTGCTATGCAAGCAGTTTGATTTATGGAACTCCATTAGATTCACGAATCATTCAAAATCTGCAGTGTGTATATGAAAGCTTTTAACCTGTGCAACTTTCAGTGGGAATATAGCTGGACGAGCTCAGATTCTCAGCACGTAGTCAAGACATGCAAGTGTACATGCAGAATGCAAAATGACAGTCTGAAGAAAAAAAAATAATTCACAGGTTACATCTGGAATGTTCTTTAGCGATGCACTGGCTGCAGTTGCTCTGAATCTTTATGCGAAGGACAAGTTATTTAAAAGAGGTGTGTACGCAAGTCTGTCAGAAAGGCGTGCACCGTGACAGTGCAGATGTAAACAATCAAAAACCTACTTGGCTTCTACTCAAAATTTAAACACGGATGAACAAGAACAGTTTGGGGGGTAAGGTTCAGTGTACAAAATTACTCCCTATTCTGTTATATTTTTCAAATGTGTTTCTGAAAGCACTCTCAACTTTTGAAAGGTAGTGTTTGTTAAAACAGGATTGGTCAGTGAGCGAGGTAAAACATTTTCTCAGTGTCAGTTTTGCCCCAGGAATAGGCGGGGTCGATCCAGTAAAATACGCTTTGTTCATGAATCATTTGGCACGGAACAAAATCAAGATGTTTGCCTGACACTGGCAAGGTTTTATATTTGTCCTGCCAGCAGCCAACTTCTGAAAAACTGACTCTTGGATTCCACTGTTGGTGCTTCTGGGCATTTCATATTGCCTAACTATGAAATACTGTACATATTATTTTGATCTTTCACACGGTCTCCTGAATTGTACATCTATATTTCTGAGATATGTCATCTTATAGTATGCACCTGGTACAAATATATAATTTAATCTGGATCAGGATAATCAGGATCTGTGAAACATCTCCTAATGTGTTTTCAAACAAGCATAAAATCATATAAAACAAATATATATGAAGATATAAACAAAACCAACAGCTGAGCTGCGCATTTTAAAATGGATGCGAAATACTTCTGCATTTATTTGAATTATAAATACAGATACAAAATGTATACTGGATATGTGATAATTGGCTGTTGATAGACAGAAGTTAGCGGTATAAAAAGCTAGCACTTTAAACACACACGCACACATACTGTATATGCGCACACGCACACACACACATGCATTGCCACGTAAACACAAACTGCACAAAGCGTAAAAAAGGAGCGTAAACTCCCATTAATATCAGCCTCATTGAAATGCTGAGACAGTTTCTTGGCTGCTGCTTCAGCATGCTTGACAGTCCTGGTCACCCCATACCAGACCTCACCTATACTCGGGGCGAAGATAAATCCTGTGTGATTGATTGGGGTAGCTTTATACTCATTCATTAGCCAAGGCCCTGTCAAACAAGCCCTGGCAGGTACCTTCATGTACGCAGACTTTTCATCCTGGTGGGGTCTGGGGCTCCAAGTCTGGAGCTTATTAATGACATTTTAGACATTAATATTGCAGGGATTAGGGATATCCTATCTCCTTTGTTCTTCTGACAAACCCAATACTCTATTAAATAAATAGTGTATTTTATTTCTCCCCTCCCCTAAAGACAGGCCTTTAATGCAGTTTGAGCAGTGTGAAAAGTGGCCATCATCATGTGTAATCTATTATTACTTTTTTTTTTTTCATCTCTGTCTCCACAGTAACATTTATGGCCCGTCTTATCCTCTGTTAATGCAGCTCGAAATCCTGGAGCAGATGAGTCCCAAAGCGAGTTCCAATCCTGCGGGAGGACCGCGTTCCTGCTGCTCCCACGGCGGTGTCATAGACTTATCCTGGATCAGTCCCGGATCCCTTTTACCTCTGATTTTCTCATTTTGCCCGTTCTGTCGGACAACATTATGATTCAGTGGCATTTGGCATTCCACGAGTCGGACCGTGTCGAAGCGAGCTGTCTGATCCCCGGCCCTCTGTGGAAGAGGAAGGCCGTGTGATTGAGGAAACAACCCCTGGGTCTTGTGTTGACATTTTTCACAACTCATGGGAGTTGTAGTGAGCCCTGATCTAATGGTCTGTTTATGCAAGACAGGGCACATGCATTACATCTATCCTCAGTGCTACCATGCAACTGCCTGTCTGTAAGGAAACCCAGCCCAGCTGAGAGTCGCCCTTAAGGTTTTTCCAGCCTTAGCACGAGGCTAGCTGAATATTTAGACAAAGGCAGAAATGTTTTTGTCATAAGCAAATGCTTTTTTTTTTGTTTGTTGCCAATTTAGGTTATCCTGAATCTTTTCTTTGTTTTGAAGCTAGATGGGGCACAGGGATTGGACAAGGGGTTGAGGGCTGTGCGAGCACGCTTCTTGGTCACGAAGCCAATCTGCAAGTGTCTTCTGCAGAGCTCAGCAAAGCTCGGTTGACAACACAACGTCCCTCTTGAGGAAAGACAGGACTGATGTAGCTGCAAGTTCCCCGGTGGCAGCCACTTGCCAATACTCTGTTTATTAGCAGAAACTCCTCGACTTCGCAGCCAAAGATTAGTGGCACTTTTCCAGGTATTCTTCCTTCATCTCCATATGGAAACAGTTCTCTTTATCCCAGAACCCCTTCCACCACCATCTCCCCCTTTCCAGTTTGCCATTCCCTTTATAGATTACTGGCATAGCAACTTCAAAATGACTTAAGATCCCAGTGCTCGTGGCGACACGAGAACGCCTGCTTGTAAACGTGGTGCGATTTCTCAGCCCTGGGAGCACTTTTACCGCTGCGTGCGACACGCGGAAATTCATTCCTTATGAAAATCGCAAGGGAAAATGAGCTAAAAAGATGCATCTCCGTGCGTTTGGAAGGAGGACTGCTATTGTTCTGAAGACCAGGACACAAGTCCGTACGTCTTCCTTTGAGGAACCGCTTGAAAGAGTCAAAGAGACACAAAAGCAGCTGCTCAGCTGAAAATAGCATAACCTCCCAATGCGCGGGGATGCCTAGTGTGACGGAACTACGTGAAGCCGTGAGGTCTTCATTAGAAGATTGAAGGCTCTGTTCCACCATGAAGCAAGGTATTCCCTGAATGAATTAGTTAATGCTCTTCACTTCATAAGAGCAGCAAGTTGCCATACATGCAGTACATTCCATTTACACGGCCCTAATTATTTATTTATTTACTTAGTTTAATTAATTAATTAATAATTTTTATTATATTAATTTATTTTTCATTTTTTTGTCAAGAGGGCTCCCCCAAGCAATACATTGTATTGATTAGACTTTTTTTCTGGACGTGTGGGAAGTATGTTTAAGATTCTATAAGAAAAGCACTGATAGGTGCTTAATATATTCTAGACAGGCCAGAAACTGTACATTGTTAGTAAGTAAATAGCAACCAAGAGCTCTTGCTGTAATAGCTAAGGTTGATCTTAGTTTTAAATATTCAATAAGTTCTTCTAGCCTAATATATACTGTAACTGCAACATCAAGCGGTCAGTGTGGTCCATTGTGACATCATCCCGCCCTCAATGGGTTTAATGGGTTAAGGCAACGTTCTACTTACACAACACTGCTGCATGCTGGTGTTTAGCCTCCTGTGTGGGGTATAACTTCAGAGCGATCTGAGCGTATTAAATATGCAGCATTATAAAAAAGGCTTTCACTGGAGCCACAAAATGTCTTAAGGCCAGCAGCAATAAATAACTCATTCACTCGAACCCCAGGCCTATTAATTACCTGGGATGTGCTCTACCTCCACTACCTGTGTGTGGAGTTGCTAATGTCTCCCCTTTGACCGGGGCTGAATCCTCTAACGTTTCCATCGGGACACTCTCTAATTAATCCTCCGTTACTGTTGTAATTGTGCCTTCCTGGGGGAAGCCCAGTATGCTCAGAAATATTATTTCATACTTACATTGTAAACAACAGGCCGTCTCTGGGGGGTGATGGAACTGCAGTAACCACCTGATAAGTAGTACCCGCTTAATACGGCTACCTATTCCGAATTAGTGATGGACGACGTGCCATTTACTGCGGCGAGTTGTGGTAGTTAATCTTGCGGTCGTAGTCATTTTCAGAGTTGAGACTTTGTTTGTGGCATTGTCTACGCCTGGGTGAAGGGAAATAACAGGAGCAGCTGAAGTTAAAAGCGAAAATGCAGCAATTTTAAACTTTTATTTGTTTTTATTTACATAATGTAGCAAGGTGACAGGGATATGTTGTTTTCTTTCTAAAAAAGAAAAAAAGAACTGCTGTGGAGGATTACAGCACTGGGAGACCTCATCATGTTTACTACGCTGCTCCGCTGTATGCTTCCTTTACAGATGAGTGGGCAGCACACACAAAGGAACAGGAGCTGGCTAGAGTTGCACTGGAAGCAAAGTGAGAACCCACAGCAGAGAAAGCATGCACCGGCCATTTAGTCTGGTACAACTGTGGTATCTAGGCAGGAGGATTCGTTTTTGTTACAGCGAAGGTAACTCTCACAAGTATTAAAACAGAGGAAATATTGTGTCTCGGCGTTTGCTTCCCCGATACAAACTTCCCGAAAGATATGATGCTAGAGAAAACGAATGCTGCATCCTGCCTCCACGAACTGCAAATCGATTCGGTTTTGCCGTCTTGTGAGTTTTATCGGTGACGGCTGGATCAGACCACACAAATTGTCCTCCAGCACTTTTTCAAAGGCTTACAGGGAGAGCGTTTCCTTGCGATCCGTAATCACTCATTATTTTTATGCTTTCCGTCTATTAGATATAATAATGGCTGAATATGACCTGTTGTTGCAGCCGTTTTATAGAGACCTTGGTACATGTCTTATTCTAATAAGGACCAAACAGCCCCGTTTCCTCAGATCCCCCTGTAGGTACTTTACACTCTGATCCACCTCTACCACCGTCTAAGAGTGACCTTCAACATAAAACGGCTCTGAAATAGGATTGTATGTCATATCGGCACAAAGAATTACCCACACAAACATGAATGTGGACATGCTCGCGCACACACACATACAAACACACACACTCACGCACACAAACACACAAACACACGCCATATTATAATCTTGACTACAATATTGCTCAGCCTTTAAGATGCTTGGATAGCCAAAACACAATATTTTACCAGCTGGAAATATTGTATATTATGTCTCAAATGCCACATTGCCTGGTCCTGTTGACAGGCAATTATATAATACAAAGAAAAATGAAAGATGTATGCTCATGTTATTCATGGAAGTCCACTTCATAGGGTGAAATGGACAGCTCAGGCAAGACCCGATCTCACACAGGTCTCACTCAAATATTACCTCCCTTTCCTGTAATGTGCAAGAAAGATATATAAATATATATATATATATATATATATATATATATATATATATACACATACACATATATATATACACAAAACAGAAAACATATCATTCAATAATGTAAGTTGCTTGTCATATTAAAGACAGGATTTGAGGGTTAGGGTTTTTTGGTGTGTGCCAGGGATATTTTTCCATCAAGTTTGATTAAAATTAAAATCTATTATGTACTCTTCAAGTAATAAATCATTAAAGACAGCTACACAAAGACAACAATCCCAACAACAACAAGATGTGACTTGTCCAAGGTAACACGGTGCAGTTAGAGCAGCAGCTGTGGGGAAAAAAATGGGCACAAAGTGATATTTGGCCGTCTGACTGCACACAAGATGGCTGCAGAGCTAACGCCTTGCGGATGCAGGGCAATCGCTGGCCGGCGTTCCAGGGTCTCGCAGCTGGCAGGCGGGGGCCGGAGAGGCAGTGGTGTGGAGGACTCGGAGCACATCTCCTGTGGGTATTATCTGCCCCTGCGTGCTCAGCTTCGTCAGGCTGTCGCTTGTATAGCCTGGGGCAGTGGGGCAGCGGCCATGTTGTCAGCTAGGCCGTATGCTCTCTCAAGTATGAACCAAAAGTCTCATCTGCGGTGGCCACTTATCAATGAAATGTAAACAAGAGAGTGGAGAAAAATATGATATGTTAACATAAAAAAACGTGTTAGGGTGTGAGAGAACCTTCTAAAGCGTCCGTGCAGTGGCGATGTTCAGCACATGCGAGGGGCTAGTTGTCTGCAGGCAATGTTCAGGGCTCCTCGTTTCTTAAAGGGAGACATTATATTCATGAAAGATGACAGACTGACCCTAAGTGACAGTGAGATGACATTTTCGGCAGAGGTGTTGGAGAATTACCAGTAGGAGGTATCTGAGGGCTCCGCGTGTGGACACATACAATGTGCTAATGTGCACAAATGCGATCACTCAAAGCCGTACGCAACCACACCTTTCAGTCACGCCATTCAGTACTCAAAATGGCTGCGTCCTGTTGGGATATGCTGTTAGTTTGCGATTCATAAGAAGGGCAAAATCACTACAGCTGCAGACAATAAAATGGAGCTCGCCCTGCTAGCTGCGTGGGTAAGCTGGGGCTCTTCAAAATGCTAACCTCTTGGCAACAGCTTGGTGGAAACTATGTAAACCCATACAAGAACAAGGGCTATACAATCCTTGTGTATCTTTCCCACCCCCTCCACCCCAACTCCCGCCGCTCCACCCCACCAATTACATTCGCTTGACTATAAGGAAACTGTTAGAGAGTGGCTGTTCTCACATTCTAAAGACTTGGCCGGTAACAAGCATCTGTCCCACTCACCCAGTCTGTCTCTTTCCAGAGGGAGGGGGGTGAGAGGGGCCTTGCCAGCCACACAAAGGGGGGAGTGGTTGCCCCTTTAGTACATCTGCGCCAAGACGCAGTGTGAATCCACAGGGGTGTGCATGTAGGGAGGAGGAGGAGGAGGAAGTGCAATCATCACTGGGATGCTAGTCAAAGCAATGGATCTCACCTATTAAGTTTGAAGGTAGGGGGTTGCACGTTGTAATTGATATCATTTCCTTGTTATAATTATGGAACACATCAAACATGACACGCTATAGATTGATGTCATCATTTGCGTTTGTGTGAAGGGGAAAGGGCTGAAGTGGGAAACAGCCCCTGCAGACAGAAACACACCCTCCAACCCTGCAGTTCTTAATCTTTACATTTGATGAAACAATATGACAGGTTCTCCACACCATGTTCTGATGATTTGGCGAGGGCAACTACAGAACAGTACTGACCAGAAAACTGTGGGAAATAGATTCATAATGAATAGGTCAGTATTAACCATGGTATGATGTGGCCATCTATTTAGGTGGCAAGTGTCATTAATGCTTGTTTAACACGTAGGATGTCCATGTACTACAGCTAAATATGGCTAACCTTTTGCATAATAATAATAGTAATAATTCTAATTATTATATATATATATACATAAATTACTTCAATTAATTGAATGAATGTTTAATGTTTTTAAACCAAACTTTGAACATATTAGTGCAAAGAGGAAGCATGATCTTGACTGACACAGCTTTAACGTTGCACTTCATCCTCCAAAAGGAGGCGGAGCCGTTTATATGCGGTAGCCTCAGAGACGCAGCTATTGATAGGAAACTTGCTCCAGGGCTCCTCTAATCTTTCCAGACCATCCAATTAGCGTTTGTCCGATTAAAAGCTGCCCCCATGTTTTTAGTTTGCAGTCACCTGGGCCTGGCGGACAGCTGTGGATGATGAATTGTTCATTTGTTCTCGCAGCGCCGGGGGCCCCCAGGCCATTACACAAGCAACATATGCACTGTAATTTTAAGCAGGACCAGAGCGGCCCATCTCAGATTCAGATCAGAGCCAACTCCTGATTTGATCTGCGGGGTCAGTCTGGGTCAGCCGGGAGACCCTGGAAAGCAGAAGATGAAGCCAGAACCCAGGCGGAGAAGGGCTCGGCCTCTCCGGCAAACTCCGCCCCTCTCTGCCTCTCAGCCCCTTCTGTGATGTGCCCATTACCATAAGACAAATAATCATAAAAGCCATTCATTAATAATTAGGGTCATATACAGAATTTGGGTCACAGAGGTCAGCCTTAAAAATGAGGGCAGCTCTAGAATCAAAGCTCAAACACTCACTGCAGGATGGGTTTCCTGTTCAGTTTATTCTCTGTGTTTCTAAGTATAAATATAACAAAGAAATATAAATGCAAGTGCAGAATGTTGAGACTTGGCACATATGTGAAATTGTCTGTAATATCTCAGAATATATAATAGATTTGTTGGGTGCTTGTGCAGTTTCTCTGTATGTAGTGAACAGACTCTTCCAAATCAAGCTGGATTTATCAACCGTAATCGATCCCTGTGTCTTTGAACATGACTTTCTTATAACTATCTGGAGCAGATGGGCTCGTAATCCAGTCCTCAACACACAAGACCCTTTGATCTTTCTAGAATATTCTTAGTATTCATAGTTTTTTAAAGTTTTTTTTTTTGTGCAGCATATTGTAATCAATTAATCAATATTTATTTGCAAAATAGTGACGATAATGATTATTTGAACATGTCATTAACAAGCTCATAATATGGAAAGAAATACATATTTTTTACCATATAAAAAACAAAGAAACAAAAAGCAATTGTCAGTCACTGTGTGTAAACAGAAGGGGAAGCAACTCTTTTCTTTTAGTATTACAAAATGGCTAAAAGTAAGTAATAATATGACAATTATGGTTTCTGAATTTCTAGACATGAGGGTCAGACAAAGTGACCAGACAGGCAAATAGCACAGGAAGTTGTCTAATGATTGCTTATGCACACAAGTCTGACCTTTGACCTACATCAATCTCACTTGGTTTACAGATTTCTAACTTTTTCCAGCTAGTTATAAATCTGTAATCTGTATTTTAGATATTTTGCAGTGAACATTTTTAGTCAAAAAAAAAAAATGTCGTAAAGCATTAAATTGTGTCCTTGAAGATTAATCATTTCTACTTTAGCTAGTAAGCAAGTTTTCAGTGCAGTTAAGATTTTCATACAATTAGATTCTCCTCTACTGATGAACTTTGGGGCCTGCAGGCTGAGAAAGAGTCACTGGCTTGCAGGTAAGTGTACCTGAGGACTACGTATGCTTCAGCTGTGGCGCCCCTTACATGGGTGCAGGTGGCATAATGGTGACTTTAGAGGCATAACTGAAAATCCCAAAATAAGAAAAGGGCAGAATGTTTTTTTTTAAAACTATCATAAAAATAATAATGTAAAGATTTTACTGACGGTTCAATACAGTACATATTGCTTGACTGTTTGCCGGTTTAGCCAACCTCTTGAGGGGTGCATTAGAGAAAGGATAACTCCCAGGATGTTCACTCTTACACTAAAAGCTGTTGCGTTTTGGCTCACTTGGTAGGCTGAGTTCCTTTGAGTCGTTATAAGGAAGATTAATTCCTTGCGTGTTTGTAAATACAATTTGTTCACCCCAGCCTGCTGGCCCCAGCCGACCTCCTAAGGTTTCGGACTCGTATGCCAACATCTGCCAGAGACCAGAAAGCAAGGCACCAGAGAATCCAGGAGAGAATGGGATCGCTTTCAACCCTGGCAAGCAGGAGGATACTGTACATGACACAAGTATGGAATGATTTGTGTGTGCGTGCTCTCGTGTCTGTGTGAGCATTTGAGAGAGAGAGAGACAAAGACCATGTGTGCACGTGGTGGTGGTGGGTGGTTTGTGTGTATTACAAAAAAATATGTGATACTGTAAAGCTGTATATTGTAGGCTACATAATATTGTATGCATGCATGTGTGTGTGTGTGTGTTGTGTGTATTTATTCAGAATTCCCAAATTAAAAACCCATACATGTAATACTACATTTGGAGGTGATAGAAATTCAAGAACATTCAAATTTATTTACTTTAAAATATTTTCTCTCACTTGACAATGTTAACTGATGCTATTAGTACTACTAAAAATAGAGGAGTAGTCAGTATTCTGTTCTCTCAGTCAAGTGTCTAATAATATTAATAAAAACTTGAAGTTTGGAGTTGAAAGATGTTACAATATAGAATTACCAGACCTAATTGTTCAAGTAGGAGTTGCTGAGAACCGTCTTGAAGTGGCTAATAACTATATATATATATATATATAAAATTTAAAAAACCTTCCATGTCTGATCTGCAAGAGCAGTTGTCAGGAGGCTAGGGTGAAGGCCAATCCAGCTAGAGAAGAGGTTGGATTAAAGTCTTTGAGATATGGATCTCCGGCTCTCTACCTCTGAGTATCAGGCTTAAGTATCATATCCGTGGACAGACAGATCAATACATGCTTTTTCTCCCCCTACATCTTCAAGGAGATTTCAGGAGTGCTTTCATTGTGTCCTCTTCAGTGCCCTCATGACACGATGGGAGCAGGATCATTTAGACACCAGTTCGATCCCAGCACTCTTGATGGACTGCTAAGCACTGCACACAGGGTATTTTGCAATGATCCTGAATACAAATAACAGCATTTCATAACTTCACAGAGCAATCACAGCACTTTGGCTGTAATTGCGTGAATAACCCCTGTTTTTCACAATTAGTTATTAATTTACCATCCATGAGATATGTGCACTTGTCCATTAACAATTTACCTTGTTGCGACATTGGTTTCTATTTTTGGCATGTAGTTGTATTGCAGCCAATGCGAGGTGACGTGCATTTTAACATTAGTTTAATCACAGGGACACATGCTTCTGGCACAGGTGGATAGGAAATGTGTATGGTGCCTAAAATATGCATTTGCAACTCGAGTGATCGCACAATGCAAAATGCACAATCCTAATGAAACATCAACACAACAACAATTTATTTATTTATTTGATTTACTTATTTATTCGTGCAGAGAAAGGAGTGCTGAAGAGACTGAGCAGTGAAAAGCAGCCCGTTTTTCACACCAAATCACCCGTCAAAAAAACCCCAACGCATAAAAAAAAAAAAAAAAACGATCTGCAAAAAATCTATGGCGGCATGTTTCTGATAGAACTGGGCATTTAGGACGACCTTTTGTAATGCCAAAGGCCTTTTTGATCACAGATTGAGACACAACATGAATCAAAACAATCGATTGGCCCTTAAGTCCAATGGAAGCACACGAGAGAGAAACAACATGATTCATTCCACTCTTGTCCCACTCCGAAAACCTGTGATATTTGGGAAAATGTTCCCATTTGGTTAGCATCCCACAAGAACCGTATTAAAATTATAGATTATTGTATAATAATCATTTTTAATTTTAAATGGTAGATAAGCATTTTCATTATTTTTTTGTGAAATATTTCCCAAATGAAAAAGTTTCAGACACAACTTCTTATGTAATATTAATTGAGGTCCCTGAAAAGTATATCTTTACAAGAGGATTAAAAAAATATATGAATAGTTTTCCTAAACCTTGGAGCACAGCAGCAATATAATCAATGATCCTATTGTATTTCAATCAATCCTTTTAAACTGTTATAGAGTTCTTTTTTGAAAATACCTCCAGGTTGGTCACAGTTCAAATTTGATGTCATGCTCCAACTCAACCGCCCTTATCTGACTGCCACTGTAGAAAATTCAGGCACAAAGAATATTTCTCTTAAACCATGTGGAATTATAGTCCTGACCTAATTGAATCCAAATGGCCCTTTGGGCCAAAAGCATAGAGCACTATTAAGCATATCTGTTGACTTGACTTCTGTTTACTTAAAAACAAAGGTTAGTTTCTTATTAATCAACACCGATGGAGTGATGTATTCTGCTCTAACCAAAACAGAGCTGGTAACAGCTGCTTTAAATAGACACAATTAGGAAAGGCTTTTACTGCCATATTGTATCACAATGCTTTCATTAGTTTGTCATTTTGAATTTCCAGCAACGATCGCCAAGAGATTATTGCTGACACATTCCTATAAACTGTAGAGATGCAATGGCCCTCTTTCCAGTGCTGCCAGTATGTCCTGGCAAGTTAGACATACGCATGGTGCCAGAAATTAAATATGGGTGTCCCAGCGTCTGGGCTTAACTAACATTGCAAAAAGAGGGAAACCTAAACTGTATGTGCTGGAGGCTCTGAAAAGGACAATATCGGAATAGACGGGAAAGAAAGAAATCCGTGAGACAAATTCCATATTCAAAGACTGTTGTATGCAAATGAGTGGATCAAAACAACAGCAAAGCAAATTTGCTCGCCATCATGATTCGAACAAATAAACACTAATAAATGAAAATGACATACTTATTCAGATCACTGTAAGTCCATTCTAAATAATATGGTCTGGAAGTTATTCAAAGCACACAAACCAGTACAAATGCAATACATGTTCTGCATTAAAGCTGAATTTATAAAATACAACCTATAGTAATATTACTACCACACTAATGCGAACAGAATAACAACTTTTCAGCAGTTTGTCAGTAGCCTATGAGTAGTATACTTTTCAAATGAATAAATAAATCAGGAAATAAATAAATAAGTTGCACACACTAGGTGAGCAATAGCTTATTTATAAGTTCCTCTAAACCTAGAAATAAACCAGTCAATTCTTGCAGATTATTGCATCATTGCAAATATTTTCAAAGCATTATAGTGTCATTTTCATTCGACCCCGTATTGTCCAATATATTTATTGGTATGTCTCTGAAGAATACCTTAGTATTCATACTGTATATACATATATGATTAATGGAAGGGTTGTTCATGGATGCAAGCTGATCTTGATGATCAAATCCAGACTAGAAACCATTAGTAAATTAAGAAGGTGAGTGTAGTCGAAGGAGGCTTAATAGAGCTTTGAATACAAATCTCTTGTATAAATGGGTGCACAGCTAGAAACCATTTAAAACAGTATCCTGGGCAAGTTGTGCACACTTTAAAATCTATCACATTGTGTTCCTAATGAAATGAAAGCATTTAACTGAGCTATAATTGTGCATTTACACAAGGAGAGCTACATTATGTGATGTGGTATTTTAATATAAAACCAAAGCACAAAATATGAAAACGATTTTTTTACAGCATGCTGTGTAACGCGTGTTGTTAATTCAGAGCAACTGTTTTTCCTTTTCCTTCTGAGGAAGTTCTCTACAAATTCCAACATATCGCGCCTGTCTCAACACAGTTTGATAGTAAAAACGTTCACTTTTCACTGGGTCTCCTGAATGCTATATCCAGCAAAAACATTACTTTAAATTGCATTACCTATGGTCCAAAGGTAAATGAAGGAAGGCATTTTAATGTTTTATGCCGCATAGTAAAACATAAAATAAAATAAAAAATACACTTGTTTTCCTGAAAAAAACATTACAGGCCCCAATTGTTCTGTTTAAACAATGAAAGAACAGTGTTCCCAATACTCACATTGTAGACATTTTTTGTCTATTTCTAGAATCTAATGAAGAAAAATAGCTTAGTATTTTAAATGAAGCAAGTTTCAAATAAATTGCTTCATATACATGAATGAATCTCAAGGGTTATTTCCCTGATATACTCTGATCTATGTATCTCAAATACAACAATATGCTTGTATGCACTTCTTTACACTTTCTTAAATTTGGCCAAACACAATGTTTGTAATTAGCAATGTGTTGCCATGTGTAGACTTTGGATGGCAACAAGGATTTACATGCTGGACAAATTGAACCTTTGAGGCTTGATCTTGGTTGCCCACATACATGGGATCCATACCAACCATTTTGAAGTGTTTCTTTTGGAAATGATTCCGTGATTAAAAAGCACCTTGTCCCATTGGTTATAAATTAGTACTCTGCGTGAACAGAATACCAAAGATCAGCTTTGACTGAGAACGATGGATAATGATCATGTGTGATTCAATAAGAAAGCTGTGGTGTCGCTCCCCAAGCATGCATTATAACAGTTCAGTACGTTTGCTTTACAGGTAAGTGTACAATGTGTTCAATGTGGGAAAAAATGAGAGAGAGAAAGAGAGCGAGAGAGAGAGAGAGAGAGACTAGTTTAGTCTAGTTTAGGGAGAGACCCATAGTAAACAAATATATTTTTTGGCTTACAGAAATAAAATACATATGTATTTAAAAGCAGAGCAGGTCAACCAGTGATTAGGTCTCATTACATTTCACAAGTAAAAGAACAGACATGCCCTGAGTATGCTAATCTCTGCCAGTTGCCCCACAAACAAAAACCCGCCATGCCTATTAACACCAGCGAGCAACTGACAAACCATCGTCAAACCTCAAAGAGTTTCAAACTTCTTCCTTTAACACCACACTGTGCACACTTGCATAACAGTGTTTCTTTTTTTTCTCAGGGGGGGTAGGGCATTTCAGCCCATGTCTCTGAGGAGGGGAGGTATTGAACTCATCTGCGCTCGCATACTTCAAACTTATCAGGCCCAGCCATCTCACTGGTCGTTAACCTCAGATATGGGCCATGTTGGGCTTCTCGTTATGCAGCGCTTAGAGCTTATTACACAATTAGGTCGGGCCCAGAACCCATAGGATAGGTAATAACTGTGTTTTCACTTCATTTAAACCCAGGAGCCATTCAGCAAAACAAACCTCAGGCCGCCCCTCCACCTTCCTTGAGGACAGCCCTATCTGTGTTTATCAGCAAATTGTGTGACAAGTCTAGCAGATTCCAGTTAAGCACTTTTTGCCAGTTGTTGTAATGAACCCCCCCCCCCCCCCCGCCACACACACACACACACACACACACACACACAGCGCATTTCTTTGAACATGTCCTTGCTTCCTTCATGGAGCAGCAAGTCGTGCAGCGGAGAGGCCTCTGAAACTGTAACTGTGAACATGGAAACCAGACAGTGCTGGCAGTTTGGAAATGGCTGTTCTAAAGCCAATATCAAAAGCACTGTGAAAAGTTCCTAGAGTGCATAAACTGTCCACCTACCGCATCACAAAAAGGGAATCCTGGCCGAACACTGCTCAATCCATTAGCTGCCTAGGTACTAAAAAAAACACATTTGAAATGGTCTTACAATTAAAAAGCAAAGTGTATTGATGAGTGCCAGCATTACTGGAAGCAACGGTTATCACTTGAGAATATGTTTTCAGCCAAAACATAGTTGTAAAAGTAACATTAGGTAATTGTATCTTGTATAATTTTCACATTATAGCTCAATGGCCCCTCATAAAAAACTGGTAAATGTTTGGCTCAAGACCATAATTTTGGCCTGGGAATAAAAGCAGTGCATCTGCTAATCACACATTATAAAGGTCGGAATAGCACCACATTTAGGAGGGTTCATTATATGCTAAGTACCGCATAACCCAATCTCAGATTTGTGCAGTTTACTTTAAAGAGGTCCTATCTATAAATTGATATGTCAGTTACTGTGTATGCAAAATTAAAAATTCACACCTGACGCTTCTGGTTGGCTCATTCAGTTAATGCACCACTCTAGGTCTAATGTGTTAGTGGGCCCCACAGTCCTGTACCGAATAGCAAACATTCCAGTGTCTGTGGTCAATAGCCTCGCACAGTGACACATAATTGGCGGCAGCCTTTTCCAGGGCTAGGGAGGGTTCAGTAAGTGTCCCATCGCTCTTTAGCAGCCCCCTCTGGTTAACCCGGGCGCCTGTAAGTCCACCTGTTAAGCTGCACATGAAGTGTCTTCCTCTGATTCATCTGTCTCTGTGCAAGCCCACCTTGTGAGCTGTAGTGTGATAACAAGTGGTGTTTGGGTTACTTTGAGAGCACCTGCTTGTCTGCAATCTCTTGAATTGGTAGCAATGGAGGCTGATATTGTATACGTTTGGGCGTTCCAAATTCTCATGGAAAAAAACGCATAAAAAACATGCCCCATGGAATATGATGTAAATCATTACATTTCACATAATAATTTCATAAAAATAATTTTCACATTTCACGTTGTACACAATCTTTTTGCCTGGTGAGGTGTCCAAATACCTTCCACAGCCGTGACAACCTTACCTGTCGATGTATGCAAGTAATCGCACAATCAAAGCAACACAATCCGGCTATGGGATTCGCTCTCATTGTCTTCTGCACATGAGCCATTTCTATCTCAATATGGCCTTGTACACCGAAGGAGGGGGGAGCAGATACGAAGGCGATACAAAGGTGACAGCAAACTACGGCCCTGCAACTCAGCCAAACAAGACGGGAGACTGGAAACCTAGGGGTCAATCTGATACTGACGGTATGTCATATTCACGGTCATTAGCCAGACGTTTAGAAGCAGGAGAAGAGGGAAAGGGCCTCACCTGTTCCGTTATTGTGTTCTATAGCTAATCCATTTAGTTTCACAGTATGCCTCTGTAACTGAAATTGTGTAATTATTGAAGCACCAAAGAGAGACAGGCTGGTAGACGTGCTTGTTTTTTTTTCTCAGATTCACAGACAGAGAGCCTCAGTGGGTGATAACACCGATAACAGCACTGATGTAAACCCTACTCCGCCCCCTCCAACAGTAGCATGACTAAAAAAAATGTCTTCAATTAATAATAATGATGCCTATACTAACAATAACACCAATGCTTTTGATGTCAAAATGAAAAAAAAAAAGAGTTAGATTTCCCTTGACCTTTCAATAACTGGTACCTTTATGAACAGACATTATTTCATCACAATTTTGGAGCAGCTACACCAAGATAATAGCAATAAAAATGGCTTGTAGCTTTTTGTGATTGTCTACCTTGATGACAACAGGACATAACCCCTAATCCAATCAATCAGCTTCAAAATGAGTCAGGAGTCAACAGAGAAGCATAAACAGCCCTGTAAATCAACAACGGGCCTCATTCACCAATCACTCTACCAACACATGTTCTTAAGACTTTCTTTAAAACATTTTTACAAACTGATGTTTGCATTCTGAGCTTCTGTCCTACCAAAGAAAACATCCCAACTAAGAAAACATTGGTGAATGCCAGAATGTTCATTAAAACATTTTAAATTAAGTATTTTTGTTCATAGAATGGTTGGTGAATGAGGCCCATTGTTCCTAACTTTGAATTAAAAGTAAACGCGTGTCAGAAACTTTTTCTTGCCAAAATCCATTTGTCATTTTTGCTTTCCATTGATAGTCAATGTTAAGCACAAATGCTGATTGAATCCCAGGTTGAATAAAGTGACTAACCTATTTTATTTAAGTATACTTCCAACGCCTTGAGTGTGTACTTAAGATGAAAACAGAACCTAAAAGCCCGTAGATTAAATTCTAATTACATCAATGCAAAACATGAATTAATTCATTTGAATCCTCCATGAGGAATCATTCAAGATCCATCCTATCATTCAGTCTGCATTTGTGGACTGCCCTTTTCAATTCAAACCACACATTTTCAATCATGTCCAAGTCTTGAGACTGAGATGATCATTGAAAAAACTGTAATTTTCTGGTCAGTTACCATTTCTTGGTTGATATCGCAGTATGATTTGGATCACTGTCTAGCCGTAAGATCCTTCTGCAGGTACAAATTTGAGATTTCAGGTGGGAGTATTTAGTTTAATATGTTATATGATATAACACTAACACCAGTTCAGTTTAATTCCTTTCACAAATACACCAATTAACTGCCGGAGAATACAATCAATTTGTGAAGATGTTGCTAACTGATATTACATAATAGGCTATCTTTATCAAATACTTTCAATTCTGAGAGAGAGAGAGAAGAGAGAAAGACTACTTTAGGATTTTTTTAAAAAGAAAAGCAAGCACACGTTGTTATGAAAATAAACCAGGGCTGCCGTGGTACACTGCAACACAGACCATGTGCATTTTATCAGACTTGAACAAACTGTGGCTGTAAACATTCCGACGCCAGTTAAATTGTAGGTCTGTTTGAAGATTGTCTCTCTCACTCTCTTTTCATACACACAGATATATATGTATTAAAGAAAGCGGGACAAGATTTCCCCTTGTGCCAACAAAGAAACTGGTGCAGGCTTTAAGTGTGGGAAAAAAAATGAAGTCAGTTGTACAAGTGTGGTGGTGGCGTATGGCACCCATTATCTTGTTGATTAAAAGCGAGTTTCTCTCACTCCCCCCTGTTTGCCTGAGCCATGAACCACAAATATTTCTATGGTCCCTGCCTTCTGTTTATTCATACTGCATGCGCACATATAGCTGTTGTGGTCAGGGAACTTTGCATATGGAGGATTAAAAAAAACAGAAGAAAAATAGGTGGAGAGTAGATAAAAATGAGGACGATGTACAGTGATTTGGAAAAATAAATCACTGATTCGTTTAACCTCCACTTGAAGGATCAAAAATAGTTTCTGTCCAGAAGGCTGTGGGTGTTCACTGTCTCTGCTGGAGAATACAGTGATGTCAGCCCGTATCTTTTACGGCTGTTCTTTTTTTTTTTTTTGCATCTCTCTCACTCTCAAATGTAAAAGGCTTCATTTTTTTTTTTTTTCAAGCAGTTTCACACGTTTCCTTTTCAATGTCACATACTGTGCTTGAGATGCTCATCTTGCAAATTTGTTGCAGCATTGCAACCCGACAAGAAACATGAAGAGTATGTGGTGATCTCTCAGTACAGCCTCGCGGGTTGCTAAATAGATGCCTGCACAAATTGTGTTTGCATGTTATTTTCTCATTTTCTCCTTAACACCTTCTAAGAAGGAGGTTGAACTTGGTTTTCTTTCGGGCGCCGTCTCATTGCTGGGAGTGACAGGAGGTCTTTGCCCAGGAGGTAAATGCAAGTGCTGATCTGACATTAGTCAACAACAACAACGTGTCTCAGAGGACATCAGCATGTTTATACCAGCTCTTCCCCTAAAACAGCCACCAGCTGCTGGCTCAAATAAACACATCTGACCTGAACCACAAAAACTGTTGGCGTTGCCTGCTGCACCCAATCTCCTATCAGAACCCCTGAAGTGCTAAATTAATCCACAATCCAACCAGTAAGTCTGCTTAAATAGGAATTTAGCCCTAACAGTTCAGTATAAAAATATGTTGGTATGAACAGATAGTGAGAGCTCTGTGATTGGATGGTATATAGGGCTACCCCAAAAGCAGATAATACAGCAATAAACACAGTTAGAGTTTCTCTTTGGTCCACTTGTGTAACCAACCCACATAAGTGAGTGAGTGAGTGAGTGAGTACATGCTGCAATTGCAATTGTGCTGTTCAATATACAAATTACAAACCTTCTAAGTTCTTGTTGATACTATATTGTGATAAAATGCCTCGTCTGCACTGCATTATCACCTTTACTGTATCATGTAGCTGGTTCAGAGTAGCTGTAGCTCTTTTTGTTTTTTTACCTGTAGACTTTGGGGTCTTCTTCTTTACTTATTCCTACATATTTAGTTTTGATATTTAACTTTAAAAAGTCAAATAATTCCCCTCCCCCCACTGCTAAATGGGCCAAGCAAATGTGCTGTAATTGAATTGCACATGACCGTATCTAAATATGTGGAAAGTAACAAATAGACCATGGTGGCAAGACACAAATAACATTCTCTCCCCAAGTTTTAATCTGACAACTCCAAGCCATGGTAAATATTATTGTATCAGATAAGTACCAATGTAATGACAGCTCGAAAATCATGTAGTATAGGCCAATAACACAATCCGCAGATAAAATAATAGAACAGAACAAGTGGATCAGTCTGTATTGTTCTCTTTTCAACACGAAGAAGGTTTTTTTAAAATATACTGGAACCCCTACTGCCTTTATTACTAAAAAGCACCATTCATGTTATATATGCTATTACAGACATATGTTTTTATACCATGGTATAAGGTCAACTACTTTTCCCTAGCTCATAAATGGAGTGTGACAACTGGACAATTTGGAAAATATATTTGCATGACTTTTTAACCAATACTGTAATTGAAAACCCCTCAGAAAAGGGCTGTGTTCCTCCCCCAGAAACATAATATTAAAACTGTGTTAATGTTAAGAGATAATGATGTCCTCAATTCATTCACACACAATTGTCATGTTATGGTTTGGATTGCATCTTTAATTATTTGTATGCTGTGTTCACATATTGTAACCCTATTAATGCACACAACATTGTGGTCACTTTTGTAAAGGCTTCTTGGGTTAGGGTTAGGGTTAGGGTTAGCTTCCAAGCTAACTTACCCACTATATACAATAAATCGCTTAACCCTTTCTTTTTATGCAAATCTTACTGACACCATGCGTTCAGAGTGGCACACTGCACAGATATGAACTACAAGATATGAACTGCAAATTACCTTTGAAGTTATTTCAAGCTTTACACCGATGCAGCATGGCAGTCGCCTTCAATGAAATTCCTGGAATAACTAATGGAGCTATACAACACTGGATCTTTGCAAAGGCAGAAGGACTTGCCGTTGGCTGCAACAGGGAAGCCCATCAACCACTTGTGTAGGAGATTAACAAGTTTTTAAAAATGTTCATGTTCATGGAGAAAGCCAGCAGGGATTCAATTACACCAGGCTATCAGAGGTCACATATGCCCAGATGGACTCCGGAATGTGGAAAAACTCCTCCTGAATCACTGGCAGAACTGATCACCCAGATGTCAACTCGGCCTCCTGATATAGTTGATTCCGACAGAGAAATTAAATGTGGTTAGCATTAAAGGAGTCATCGGACATTAATTAAACAGTCAAGTGGATAATGCTGTGCAAACTTGGTACAAAATCACCCTCAGAAAAGCAGACTACAAATTCAGCTGATAGCACCAGAATTTCTCAAGAATTCAATGACCTGGCTGCCAACAACAGCATTGGGTTGTAAGACTGGCTGGGAATGATGCCCTAGCTTCTAGTGACAAAATTTCTGTCGACTGCAGTATCACTGAAAGCAACAAGAGCATTAGCGTAACTAGCGGAGGGCAGACTCGCCCCCCCAGGAGGCAAAATGCCAAGAGCCGGGTCCTCAAAAAATGCCAAGAGCCGCTTGGAGGCAAACACATACATTTAAAATGAAATACAAATCAAAAATAAATTATTGTCAACGGTGTGGGCACAACTGAACAAAATATAGGCTGTAGCTTATATTTAAAACGTGGGGAAATATTTTCATTAATATAATTCATAGGCTATTACGTTATTTTGACAAAGAAACGCAATGAATTAACTTCATTTTTTGACGTATGCTATGACATTTTGAATATACTACATAAATGAATTAATTAACTGAATATTCAATTTTTCACATAGCCTAGACCTACCATGTCAAGATTAACATTAGCCTGGCCTACACTTTATATTTTCAAAAGCAAAATAAGATGACGAGTTCAATGCGTAGGACCGCATGCAATGTTATAGCGAATTGATTAGTTATTGTCACAGAGTACCAGAGACGAGCACCCGGTGGTGAAGAAGAACCACTAAGCGGACCACACACCCATTGATCCTGCAGCATAGCACTATGGAGGTAGATTTCTATCAAAAATAAACAAGCACAAAAGTATAATCCACAATTGTATTTACCATCCACACACACATCCACAATTGTATTTACCATCCACACACACACACAGCTCTCAATTTGTGTTTCGTAAAAATAATCCACAAGTATGTGTTTTCCATCCACACACAAACACCTCTCAACTTGTGCTTCGTAAATCATCATTTGGATGAATGCAAAAATTATATTCACAAATGCAAATAACATTTACAGATATGTTTCCAATGTTCACATGTACAAATCAAAAGCTTGGCTTGCGAACTGGCGAATCTACATTTGCCGATCGAAGGACACGCTTGATCTGCTTGGATTTACGGACAGAATTTTTAGACAAATATTCCGCTGTTTTTCACCGTGTCGATTCACGCTCGCTTAACTTGCAATTCGTAAACTAAACTTCTTCTTCTTTGGTGCTACATAACACGGCGGTTTGTGTGTTCGGCTCATCAGCGCCACTTTTAGAACAAGTGGCCAAAATTGCACATTATCTTAAAGAAGTGGATTCATGGTACATTTAATTAAAACAGCCGAGTTTTGAGTTTATTTAGGTTGTAAAGTTAACCCCACGCTAATCTTGCGATGGCAGTCATTGCACAAAACTCCTATCAGATTGCATGTAGCTAGCTAGCTAGATTACATTACACAGGGGTAGGTCCGTACATTGATAGGAACTAGGAAGTACAACACTATGAGCTAAAATAAGGAGAGCACTCCATGCAATTTGAATGATCATTTTCATTTAGGTGTCAACTAGCTAGCTAGCTGAACAAATAAAAGATTTCATAGGAGACATCGGTATCAGTGAGAATAGCTGTCAAATTAATTTAATTGGCTACAATACTTCACATGGTTGAGTTTGTTTTACATAATCTTTTCCATGAGGGGCGAAAGAGTTATGTAGCTACTGTGTACAGACCTACCCCTGTGTAATGTAATCTAGCTAGCTAGCTACATGCAATCTAATAGGAGTTCTGTGCAATGACTGTTTAAAAAACTTGCCATCGCAAGATTAGCGTGGGGTTAATTTTACAACCTAAATAAACTAAAAACGCGGTTGTTCTAATTAAATGTACCATGAATCCACTTCTTTAAGATAATGTGCAATTTTGGCCACTTGTTCTAAAAGTGGCGCTGATGAGCCGAACACACAAACCGCCGTGTTATGTAGCACCAAAGAAGAAGAAGTTTAGTTTACGAATTGCAAGTTAAGCGAGCGTGAATCGACACGGTGAAAAACAGCGGAATATTTGTCTCAAAATTCTGTCCGTAAATCCAAGCAGATCAAGCGTGTCCTTCGATCGGCAAATGTAGATTCGCCAGTTCGCAAGCCAAGCTTTTGATTTGTACATGTGAACATTGGAAACATATCTGTAAATGTTATTTACATTTGTGAATATAATTTTTGCATTCATCCAAATGATGATTTACGAAACACAAGTTGAGAGGTGTTTGTGTGTGGATGGAAAACACATACTTGTGGATTATTTTTACGAAACACAAATTGAGAGGTATGTGTGTGTGGATGGTAAATACAATTGTGGATTATATCTACGAACACAAATTGAGAGGTGTGTGTGTGTGGATGGTAAATACAATTGTGGATTAAACTTTTGTGCTTGTTTATTTTTGATAGAAATTCTACCTCCATATAGCACTGCCAGTGAGTCCCTAAAGAGGCAAGCGGTATGCACCAGGATCACGCTGCATATTTAGGGAGAAATAATGCGACCGGTTTCATTATCTATCCCTACGAACTGCAATTTTGACGATGAAATAAACCTGTTTCATGGACCCAAGATGAGGCGGCCAGTTCCCCTATCGCAACCCTGCGAACTTGCAACCACAGGATCAGGCGACCGGCTTTCCCCTTTTCATTGTGAAGGTGCTATCCAACGGAGGAAACTATTCAAAGGACTTACCTTTAGCAACCGCAAAGTGTTTGTGGCTGGATGTATAACTGCTATTGAAGGGATATCATTGGGAAAGTGGCCGTGAGTGATAGAAGACGCAACTACGACTTGATTCGTCAAGATTTTAATATTCGCTAAGGGCCCTGTCACACTATAGCGTATGAGAGAAACGTATGAGTTGCGTATGTAAATTCATAAAATAATTTTCTTACGCACAAAAAGCCGTTGAAAATACAGAAATTTTCGGATACTTACTGTATTGAACCTATGAGTAGCGTATGAGTAGCGGATCGCCAGCGTATGCCTAGCGTAATGTGCGTATGGCTAGCGTATGAGTAGCGTATGAACTGCGCATGTCCAGCGTACCGCTATCACGTGACAAAGTGATATATAACCGTTGGCCTTTCCACATTCTCGGTTCTCAGGATGGGGAACGCGACACGCCACCACAACCAAGAAAGAAGTATTGACTCTTTAATGACTGTAGGCTATTACTCAGAGGGTATGCAACATGGTTGAAAAGGACATGATGGCAATAAGCACCGTTGACGGTGAGGGATTTCGAGAGCTAATAAACAGGCTGCGCACATGACTCACTCCCGACCATGTAGATATGCTTAAATGTTCTTGAATAGAAATAAGTAGGTCTATCTAGTATGCATATGAGGAGCCTATTCAAAACATAATAGCCTATTTTTTTAAGTTGACTGTTCTAGGCTAGGTCTACTAGTTTAACTGTCGCCTTTCAATTTCAAGAGCGATTATGTTCATGCTGCAAGTGCCTAGCGGAGCAACAGTTTCGCTTGCAACAGATGAGACGGAGCGCAATTTCTTTTCTGTTAAAGTAGCCTATACACGCCTTTATATTCTATTTTTGTTATGCTACAATAATGTCTGTTTCTCAAATGTTACAATAAATCTTTGATTGAGGAATATAACATGCATTTTGTATTCTGTCTATCATAAGCTATATTTAGCTTTTATGTTATCAATTAATCGACGATTGTTTGTTAAGGTTAACAACTATCGATTAAGGAAATTCCTTAAAATTTGCATCCCTACTATGTACCATTATTACCATGTGGCATTATTAATGATCAGTTGATCATATGAATAAACGTTTTTTAAACTTACTTCTGGTGTTTTTCATACTTTTATAATACATCAAATGATATGTAATTTATAAGTACCCCTGACCCCTAGAATAATAAACTGCACTTTACACTTGACTTTAAACTATACAATTGTTCTAAATCATCCTGTCTTGCCATGGAACTGCACCTGCACCTGAGTTGGCCCAGTGCTTCTTTCAATCGTCAGGCATACGCCAAGATGTCTATATACGTTGCAGAAACGTCAGACATACGTTAGAAGTACGTTACTCATGCGCTATCAATGCGCTATCAATACGCTAGCTGTACGATACACCTTCATGTCAGCGTATGTCAGCGTATGACCAGCCTACTCGACCTATGAGTAACGTACCTCTAGCATAATTCTAGCGTATTCAGCGTATGCCTAGCGTATGCTTAGCGTATAAACCATACGTCCGAAAACGCACAAAATTTTTAAGCATGCTTAAAAAACTTTTTGTGCCTCGCCGTATGCCAGCGTATGCCACCGAATGCGACCGTGCTTGAAACGTATACAACCTATGCCTAACGTACCCCTAGCGTATGTCAGCGTATATCAGCGTATGAGTGATATTTTTCAAATGCTGGCATACGCTAGTACGATACGCAATAGTGTGACAGGGCCCTAACGGCGATTGTGACGTTTGCTAGGCTAATAAAACTAGATCGGATTTATAGAAAAAATATGAAAACAGTTTTGCGTCTTGCACACAACTTGACTGGTGATGTTTAATTATTTTCATATGGCTGTCTCCAATAAATCCTTATACAGATGCTATTTCCTGATGTAATCAATTTAACCTGCTTCTGCTTCATTCCCTTTCGGCTGCACATGATGAGAAACTAATAGTGATTATACATGATTAAAAATCAACTTATTCAGATACTATTTTTGCTAATTAGGCTACAGAACATACGTCTACAGCCACAATGCGTAGGTCAATTATATTTTTAAATATTGCCCAGATGTATCAACTGCTAATAATATTTTCATAAATGGAATGACTTGGACGTGCCATTTTTATGATCAGCTACTCATTTAAGGCGAACTCTGATTTTAAATCTCACATAACCTATGTTTTTCAAAGAGTACCTTTTTGTTTATCACCTGTTGACTCCGCAGTGCTCTGCACAAAAGTTTTTTTTTTTTTCATTATAGGCTGCACGACTATTGTTACCTTGCAGTTCATTGCATGCAATGTTGCTGCCTCGCCACTGGGGAGAAAAGCGTATGCAAGGTCAAGAGATGTCGTGAGATTTCATCATACCGTACACCCTCATTTTGATAAATCCGGATATTCGCCTGAATGATAAATGTGTTTTTTGTATTTGTATTTGCGTTTTTTCATTTATTAATGTGTTTTCCAATTTGCAGTCATGCTTTGTATGTCTCGGCCACCGTAATGTGTGCATCAAACCAGGTTAAGCCACCCTTAACTAACATTGAATTACAACTTAATTTTGCAATACGTTTTGCCCGTGGATGCCCAGGCCCCTATGGTCTCATGTACAGAAAATGTCTTTATCCAGTCTGGACATAACCACTCCAGATAGATTAGGCAAGGCAGGATGTCTACCCGACGCAATGCAGGACAATTATTGTTCACGTTAAGTTAGTTCATCTGTAAAATAGGCAGATACTTAGCTGAATAATAGTTTTTGCAGACTTGTAAATCCTATCAACACAACACAGCTGAGGAGTGATACTATTAATTTAGCAAATAGCTAACGTTAACAACGGAAGCATGGTTTATACGCTAAAAATCAATACTTAACGTACTGTATATGCGGATTTGTTTTCGGTGCAAGGAAAATAAATCAAAATGCAACTAAAATTATTTTGTTAGCCGAGGTAATCAGGTAGCTATATCTTCCATTGCTAAATGCTGTGGTTAAATAGGCTACTCTGGGAGTACACACGACAGCTACATTTAAAACAACTGTGATTTGTGTCACCACTTTGTTTCAGGTAGCATTACTGATGGAGGGCTTCTGGGTGGGTAGGCTGAATTAAGAATATTACAAGTAGAAAAATTCCTAACATTACTTTAAAATTGTCGCTATAGTAGGCCTTCTGATGAGATGTAGTATTTAAAAAAAAATAAAAATTGTTCAATGACATTTTTATATTACAATGTGTAATTTCAGTTTAATCTGACCACAAACCAAATTCTTCCACCCCTCCAGAGACCCCTTGCAACCTCGGCTCCTGACACCTATGACCAGCCTTGGTAGCATGCAGGAGAGCTACAATGTTGTACAATATCTTATTTTTTAATTCATGCAATAATCGGTATTCTAAACTCTTACCTGCAAATGCTTAAGAACATTACTTTCCACTTTTATCCGATAATAATAATCAATATTACTGTGCCACAGCATGCCGAGGTAATCATGTTTCTGAAGTTTGTCATTTAATTTGTAATTAAATTGAAGTATAAATGCATACTGTACATTGACATTGTGATCCTTAGTTGGACCAACACGGTAGCATGTCTCATATGAAGTTCCTTTTAAAATATCCAATCTAAAAGTAGGCTATTAAAATGGAAACATCATTTAAGTGAAAACATAGCGATAAGGGACATTTATAAAGCATCCTTTAATTATATGAAAACAAACCAATCTATTGAGCTACCACTGTGAAAAGTTATGAAGAGATTGCTTTAAGAGGCCAGTACTTAAATACACTACAGCAAGTATAAATTATGCAAGAGAAGCCATGCCTCTCCATTTTGTGAGATTTAGTAGTCCAGTTGCAACACAGGCGCACACACAAAGATTCAAAGAACGTGTAATTACAGTCCTAATGTAAAGCAAATTAATAAAATGCCATACCATCATAAACATGAAATCTGCAGTTTCAGCTTTCAAAGCACAACATTTTTTATGACTATAACTACAAAACCCTGCATTTATAAACACGTTCATAGCGCACTGCGTTAATAAACACGTTCATAGCACACTGTGTTAGACTTGGAATCTCTCACCCCAGATGCTTTGAATTTCAAGTTTTTTTGGGCTGATTCCAAACTATGATACCAAAAACTGAAACAGGTTTAATCCAAATCAAAATCAACAGGGTAACCACAAAAAATTACAGACCAGGCTAGCCTTGACCCAAATTCTAATGACCAGGGCTTTGATTGAAAAACACAGCACTTGAGAACATCAGCGCCTTGTATCCATTGAAATAATACGCTGACCCAAACCATCCACTCCCTTTGAGCTACGGCCAACCATCTGAATCCACTTTATCACAAATGAGGGCTTATTTTTTCAAAGCCTCTCTCATTTGTGCAAAGTCTGCGCCCTTACTTGTGAACCAAAGCAACGGTGCCATCGGAGACCATTAGACTACCCGTCTGGTGTGACTATTCTTTGGTGGGTCAGAAACTTTCCGACTCGGGCAAGTTTCAGGAAAATATGTGCATGTGTGGGGAGGACCAGGCGAAAGCGCTGCACAAAGCCCACACCAGCGTCCAGCGTCTGAGCATCTTTTTCCACGCACTTTATTAAACCCTTTATGATACAATTGATACGTGTATTCAGAGCCAGTACATACAATACCTCTGCCAAATGATGTCTGCTAACTTACCCTTAAACCTGTTGTCAGTGACATCCCTATTCATAAGCTTTAATACACAAGGAGGTTTGATGTTATGACTGCTTCTGAATTGTTGCAAAGAGAAAAATAAACTTGTGTAAATTAAATCAGTGCTCAGCATATGCTATCTGCATTAATATGAATGAACCAAATGATAGATATATTACAGCGTGTGTCCTCATCCATATTTTGACTGTTGAAAACCCCAGTCTTGTTTTCTTTTCACTTAAACAAATAGACAATATTCCTGTTGTTTAAATGCATCTATTTCATTCAAACATCTGCTCTGGATAAAACAGTTGTGAAGGTTCCAGCTAAACTTAGAGATGGCATGAAAGTTGACAGATATTCAACCGTCTGCGTGTTTTACGTACCATTTATATTCTGCCCTATACAATGTCTGCATAACCAGTAAAAATAAACAAATCATTCAATATCAGTCAAGCACACGTGCCAGTATGTGACTGGGAAGGCACATTGTACTACACTGCTGCAGCAAATGGTTGTAGAGAGTATAAGAACTTCCACTGAATATAGGCCTACTGTATTCACACACCATCCTATTGTCCCAGACCTTCCTTATTCAGCCAAATAGCTACATACTGCCCTAATAGTAATGTTTATTAATAATATGTGTGTGTCTATTTACTCTATGATTATTTTATTTAAACCGCTGAAATTTTCACCTCCTGAAAGAAGAATGTTATTCTGAATATTGGTGAAACAGATTTGTGATCAAGGATTTTAATGGTCAGCTGATTATATAACCCAATTCTGTGTGTGTGTGTGTGTGTGTGTGTGTGTGTGTGTGTGTGTGTGTGTGTGTGTGTGTGAATACGTGCGTGCGTGTGTGTGTGTGTGTGAATGCGTGCGTGTGTGTGTGTGTGTGTGTGCGTGAGTGAGTGAGTGCGTGCGCGCGTGTGTTTGTGTACGCTCATGTGTATCTGTGTCTGCAGAGTGCAGTAGGTGATTTATTTATCAAATGTCAGGCAACCTACTGAAATGTTAATGTGTTTAATGGGTGTACTGGGCAGTTGGATTAGCAAAATTCATGAGCATCGGGTCGGTGTGGATAGTACAACATCTACGGGACCAGGGAAACTGGGTTTTGAGTGCAAGCGGGTACGAATTTTGTAAGAGCCCACAGAGGCCGGAAGTGTCACAGGCAAGGAGAGAGAGAGAGAGCGTGGAGAGGAACATGTTGCAGGGCACTCTGCAAGCTCAGCATGTCCTCTGATGTGGTCTGGCGTCTAGTTCACAAAGCCAACCAGAGCTACACATTGTATTCATATATCACAAGATGAGGCTCTGGGAGAAGATGAGTACCAAAAAAAAAGAGAGACATTTACTAACGCCATTGTTGCCAAAAAATCCACTTTGTGAGCAATTAGCAATTTGTCTTACTGCTGATCTAGCCGAATCATAGTGATTAACGGCGAATGAGCTTTGACAACCGATTTAAAAATCGACTGCCAATAGCCATTGCATTCCAGCTCAAGTAGCAGGACTCCATACAAATAAATAAAATCTTTCTCACGAAATATGCTAATGATTGCTGATGCAGGGATATTCAAGGGCTGCCTGTTTATATTTAATTCGGGCACAAGCTGCATGTGCTACAAGGACAAGTATGTCATTTTTGAGTGACACAATCACATTTGTATTTCTTAGCAACCTGCTATTGTCGTTTTACTGTAAGCACAATAAAATCGGTATGCAAAACTCTTGTGATCAATCCGTAGCATTCATCGATCAGTGTAAACTCACTGCCCAAGCAGTGACCCTTTTGGACCGGCAAAGTAAGAGGCACGTCTGCTCTGTGAGTCTTAATAGGTTAGCGATATTTGGGTGGTTTCCGTGGTCGTTCTCGCTGCTGCTCTGCTAACAGAGACTTCTTGTGAAGACAAATGGGAGGCGCTAACCCAGTGTTCAATCCTGAGCGCTGCATCCTGGTGATACCTGCTGAGGCCTGACAGCTCTGCACAAATATCAAAGGACATTCATCCCTCTTCATCTGCACAACCTTGTGCTGGGCATGCAACCGGGAGAGGAACACAAATATGGGTGTGACAAATCAAAAGGAGGCGAATTCCCAAATCGCTGATGGTACGCTGTACGCTGCACAAGCAGGAAGGCGATATACTGCACCAATGGGAGAGGCTCAGCTTTAAACATATAGAAGCTCAGGTCCCTTCCCCTGCCTCATCTCCATAGTTGTATTTTATGGAGGTATAACACTCGTACACACACACACACACACGCACAAAAATGTCTATAATTATTACTTTTTAATCTCTATATGACACGTTTCCGAAACTTTCCTTCAGGTTTTTTGATCACACTGCTTAAATTAATTGATTGATATACAACACGTATGCAATGATAAAAACACGGTTCCTTCTTATGCACCATCTGTACCAAGTCAAAGACTCAAAGCAACTCTCAAACAGCCTGACAGTCATGGTAATTGAATCTAATATAGAATGTGTTCACCACTCGCCCGTTCCTATCTGTCCCTTTGGCTCTTACTACATTCTCTATGTACTTCCGTGGTATAGAGAATGTGTGTGGACATGCACGTGTGTGTCCGTGTGCGTGTGTGTGTATATGTGTGCATAGAATTCCAGTAGAATATAGTAATTGTTCAATTCTTTCTTGGCTACATGCCCCTAACATGATGATTGACACACACATAACAGTCATCTTTTAGAATACATCTTGTATAATTATGAAGAGCATTTTTGATGTAATGCAAGAAAAATAGTCATAATCATCTATTATAATTGATGTCTAAAATATACTGCAATCTTTGACCAGGGTGTGGTTCGCACTTTCAATTCAGAGTAAGTTGCACGGATCCTTTGGGACGGGAATTACGTTTTTGACTGAAACAGAGAAGTCAAGCAGGCAGTTTTAGGAATAACAAAGACAGAGTTGGATGATTTGAGTTCGC
Source organism: Ilyophis sp. 1 JC-2022 (assembly GCA_022702515.1). Lineage (NCBI taxonomy): Eukaryota > Metazoa > Chordata > Actinopteri > Anguilliformes > Synaphobranchidae > Ilyophis > Ilyophis sp. 1 JC-2022. The sequence continues at coordinate 41,980,979 of CM040406.1, forward strand.
ACATACATTAAAGAGAAATCCATTGATACAAGGAGGAGATTAGAAAAGTCAGAAGTGATCAGATGTAATTGGTTATTTCACCTCAAGCACCTGAGAGGGACTTATCCCTATAAGCTTCTGTATATTTTTAAATTGACTAGCACTGGAGTGAGTGAAACTTTTCAGCCTTTGAAATAGCAACCTGAGAAACTGAAGAAAAAAAAACCTCCTAAGAACCACTAAAAAGGACTATGAAAGAAGTAGTACATGTCACATACTCTGGAAAAATAAATAGCATTACATAAGTATAGCTAAAGATTCAAACATAGTGGGCCTGATTTACTAAGATCTTTAGCATGTGCAAAACCTTTTAGCATATGCAAAACCAATAACACAACCTGTGATTGGTCATGGTATTTGTTTTGCAGCAATCATTGGTTGTGTTATTAGTCTTAGTAAAACAGGCCCAGTATTCGTGACTTCTACATTTGAAGGGAACATAGAGGAATGTTTAATCGTTAATCCACGATAACATGAGTTCATAGAGAGAATGATCTGAATTATGGTATCAGTGAAGATTTAATGAAAGAGTGTTGTGTGCCTAATTTAATCAATATTAGAATATCTGCCAATTAGCACCATTATTTTACTTGCATGTGGAAATCAGGACCCTCCTAATTTATCAGGCCTCCATCTTTCTTACTGGTTGCATTACAAATGTGATAACAATGGGTAATTTTTGATTTTCCCATTTTAAATTATAGGGAGAGTCTAGATTCTAATTAAGCTCCAATGGATGTGTTGATGAGGTTTAACTAGCAAAATTAATTAAAAGTTTTGTAAAGATTAGAATCATGACGTTTTGACTATTTAATCAAAATACATTTTGCAATTAATTAAAACCTAATTTGCATATATATGTTAATTTGTGAAAATTATTTTAATCACATCTGCAGACAAAACTTCATATCTAGAGTAAGTCTCATGTACATATGTTTGTACATGTGTTTTTCACCTCCTGCTATACTTTCCACAAGTTCAGTATAAAGGCGGTATCCCTGCTTTTTAAATAAAAAATAGATTTTTTAAAATTATAATCTCATTTGCTCAGAATGTCTACTTGTATATTATTTCCAGATTTGCATACTTATCTTCCAAGCCCCTTAATTCAAGACTAGAATGTACAATGCATTTGAGGGGGGAAAAAGTACTTTATTTAAGAGAGATTGTCATTCATATTTACAGTCATTTCCCTGCCATGTTGCCAATACAAAAGTTACACAATTTAAATAAAAAAGCTCATAGCTTGTGACAGAATGTTTTACATTCAGTTTATGGTGATTATTCTCTTTTGTCTCTGTGCAAAGTGACATGCAATTTATTAAGCCCACAGCAAACAGATGTATGTCAGGTGTTACAGCAGCAAGTTGATGCTATTGTATCAGAACAAATCAGTGAATATTGTTTAATTTCTTCTTTAGCTGTTTTACTCCTGGCTTTCTCAGGGGACTCAGGCACTTTTTGGTTGAATCTATTCAATTGCAACCTGGATTTCTGCTAAAAAAAAAAGTGCTTATTTTACTTTTACTTAGAATATGGCAGGGAGTGAATGGGCACGGGCACTGATGTTTGAAATAAATCCATTCTTGTATTCTGACTAAATCTAGTTTTATTCATTTAGGAAGAGACAAAGGTATTAGCATTTCATTTGCAGTGATTTTCATGGTTTAAGATGACCCATTGAAGACAATTTTCAAGAACAAAATGGAGGCATGGGCCTGCTATATCAATATAAACAAGGCTTAATTTTTTGATCACTGCACAGCGTGAAATATGCCTGACTGTAAGGTTTATATTAAAATGGTTTAGAGTACATGAGGGTGTTGTTATTTCTCTCTGAACTAGTAGTTGGTGCAATGTGGTTACATACATAACCATTTATAATGCATTATACATTGGTATGTAAATGTGATATGTGATACTCTAGTATCCACAAATGTAGTCAAATAGGTACAAGGTAATATTCTATAATATTTTATAACTGCATAGAAAAAAGTAATACACCATGCAAATTAATTTAAACAATTGTACTTAAATATTTTGGAATCACAATGTTAATGAACAAATACAATTGCATGGCCCTGTTTGTACTTGAAAGGAATCTTCCAGAGAGAGTTCTTCAATTCCAGAACCCATGGGCCTGTCAATGCAACTATGCAGCAGTATATTCTGTACTTGGGTTCAAATGACATGGGTTCAAATTACATGACTGGAGTTTGGGTCATTGCTCTACTTTTGAATGACATAGGCAACCACTTTTCTTAATCTTGGCAGAATTCAAAAAGCCTGAGACTGTGTTGTCGACTGTGTTATAATTGATTGAGTTATGTAACAATACTCACTTAGACTGTACCTGGGTCAATATGCTGTATCATTACCTACAAAAAACTACAGTTGTAAAATATATCTTCTGTCTTCTACCTACCAGCCAATATCAATCTTTCTGTGGGTTACCCTGTAATTTTATATATTATTAAATTAGGCAACTTATCACAGTGTACAAATAGGCGTGTGGTAGGGGTTGGAATTTGTACAACAAATACAAGCTTTATATTCAAATCTACAGTTTAACATTCAGGACGTTTATGGCCATCTGCTCTTGTTCGACGTAGCCTAATGTTACCTTTTAGATGTTACCTTTTAGATGTTCGCTTTTCCTTTGCCGTTTAATGTTATTAATGTGTTTTTGCTAATTATGTCCTAATTAAGCAACCATAGTCTAACACCAGAACCAAACCTGCAGCCGTTATCTAGCCTATGAACCTTTATCCAAGAAACAAATTTGACGCTATATATAGCGTTGGGCCAACAACTTCAACCTAGCTAGCTCTAGACGATGAGAAAAATGAAAGGTGCCAATGAAAAAATGAAAGTGCTATGAAGCTAATTGCATTTAGCTTTATATTAATAGAGAATAGGCGGCAGGTAGCTCAGGTTTATTCACTCTTCAAACATATTTATTGTTAAATTCTACCATATAGCCAAATTCAGGAAAGCTGCATCTAAATGCTATTGACCTAAAGGATGCAATCCCCCCACCTCCTTAACAATTCACACACACTATATATATATATATACACGTATATATACACGTACATATATATATATATATATATCGAGCGAGTAATGTGATTGGCCGAGACGTGTTCCACCAGTGCTGGTATTTAGCATAACCTCACTGCCATTGCGTAGACGCGTTCTATAGAGCGTTGCCTAAGAAGCATAAACAACAACAATAGCAATGGCAACAGGGTGCTAGCAATTTGGCGAATCCGAAATAATGAATGAGTTTATCAAAAGTTATTTTATTACTTACTAAACCTTTATGGTAACATTGTTGCATAAAAGCAATAGATCATCACTGTTGAGTGTAGGCTAGTACTCCGCAACTCAACCTTCGGTCTCGTTGCTGCGACGTCACCGCAGTGATTATATTTACAATAACGTACTCCCTCTCGTGATCTATTGCTTAAATATATATATATATATATAATGTTTGTGTGTGTGTATACCAGGGGCTCGTTTTACGAAAGCGATTTGCGAGGATTTCCACTTGCAGATCGAAATTTCTTGTCAAAACGCGTTTCACGAAAATGCGTCGCTCGCAAATCGCAAATAAAAGTGAGACAACTACAGACCACTCACACATACAATTATTTCCTCACAAATATGGCGTTTCCTTTCATTGTGCAAAGACAGAGGCACGCTCCAGAAATAACCTTTTTTGTGATCACTTCCACCATTTAGATAACTACGGAGATTAGCTGTTAGAAAGATGTAGTAGCCTACATAAAAGTTCTTTTTTAGTACTTAAGTACATCAAGTTTATTTGAAAGTAGACTATATTTTACATAGACAACTTTATAAAACTAAATAGCCTAGGCCTATGTATTTAAAGTATTTCCAGTATTTATGTATTTCCTGGAACTAAACGCTAAGTATAGTTAAGTATAGTAAATATGAATTTACTTCTGCAAATTAAAATGAAAGTGCACTTTAAGTAGCCTACACTGTCTGGGATTTAGTTCAGAAAAAGTGTAAAGACAAAGTCCTTCTTTTATAAACTTTGTTTTTGTAAGGGATGGAATATTACGCTTTATGCAACCTTCTTAGGCCATACATAACATGTAACAGAGCATGGCCCTACCTGTCTTGCTTCAAATAGTGACAGCTCTGTGCTTCCTGGCACCCGGTAGCTTTCTCTGGGTTGTCGGACATCGCACAATGTTATGGAATAAGCAACGAAAAGTCCAACTCGTCCGTAAAGTGACGACACACTATGCTTTGTAAATAGCCTACTGATTTCATTCAGCCCGCAACACAGACGTCAAGTGAAAAGAGACGTTTAGGCACTGAGTGCTCTCCCAAAACTCCTTGGTGCAATTCACGAGATGCAAATTCCCATCAGGGCATCGACTGAGAATGTGTGTAGAAAAGTACCCTAACACTCGTTAAACACAGCCTTACAAGTTGTAGCCTATGTGATGCCCTGGGACTAAATGGGAGCACACACGACAGCTACATTTCTAGCAACTGTGTGAGCAATTTGTATTTTGTTTAATTTGAATATAACAAATAGCAATACGGATAAACATTACTATAAAGTGAAGGCTATATTAGGCCTACTGCGGAGACCTAATAGTTAAAATAAAATTAATATTTTAAATAAAATTTTTATATTAGCCTACAATGCATAATTCCAATTTAATCTGACCGCAAGTTGAATTTTTCAACCCACCCCGCCGTCCCCCAGATACCACTTGCAACCTTGGCTACACCCGTGGCCAGTCCACGCATATTGTATTTTTTATATTATAACGTTGGATTAAAGTCAGACACGATACATTGTAACATAATGTCACAATTATGTTACAGACAGTAGAGAACCCTGTAATCCATAGCGCCACCTTTAGTTTGCGCTTTGGGATAATTGACAGTTCGATACAAAAAAACGACGCAGGGGGATGATAACGATTGCAGATTTACGGATTGCCTACATGAGCGCGCTTTGCGACATGCGTTCGTGGCTTGCAATTGCGATTTCTACGTGAAACACTCCAAAAAGTGCAGGAGAAATCGATCGCAACTCGCACGTCGCAATTTTTATGAAACGAGCCCCAGATGTGTAGCCTATACCTGATACTTCAACCTAACATTACATACTATCTGAACTCAGTCTAGATCATCACTTAGGATCAAATGCCAAAGAGCGACCAATGAAGCCCGAGCCAATATATAACGTTGGTTTGGCTGCTGAAAACTCTGAATCCTTTGAGCACAATGTGTGGGGGACGCGGACGCGTTGAGTTTTGGGTGTCAGCGAGGGCGACTCTTGCACACAGCACAATGTCATATAGCACCCTTAAGCACTCTGCGACTATGGGGGTTCAGTTCAGCAACCCTGCTCTCACACAGCGGAAACAGAGTGCCGGGAGGGACCAGCGGAAAACAATAGATGAGCTAGGAGTGCAGGCAAAGGGAGCACCAGTCCCCTAAACCCAGGGTCCAGCTGTTAGGCTTCAACTTGCACATCTGTTCAGTAGTGGGTACTGTGCTCATTGGAGAGTGAACAGGATCGAGGGTCCCCGGTGGCTCTGAGCTGTTTTAACGAAATTGACAGGCTAGCACGGGAGTAGCGGTATCATTCTATAGCATAGTATTGTGTAATTCCTGCCGGATTGAAAGTTAATTGGTGCAGGAACGGGGTCCTAGGCAAGATAATAGCAGCATTTGTGAATGAGCTATTACCTAATGAAATCTGAAGAATGCCTGGCTCCATTGAGAGAGAATTGGCTTTGTACGTTTTTCATCTTCTTTCAATAACAATACAAATAGCATATTTAGGAGAAAATCTTTGTTTTACAAGCACAAACTCTGTCAAAAAAGTTGAAGATTATATAAATTATTCAAACGCTGGTATATATGTATATATATATATATATATATATATATATATACAGACGTGCTCAAATTTGTTGGGACCCCTGGTAAAGATGAGTAAAAAGCGTTATAAAATAAATTACTGTTTGGTGAATTAGCTTAATCTCACACTGAAAAAATGTGAAAAATCCAACCTTTAATTGACGTTCATTTATCATATAGAATAAAGTATACATTTTTAATATTTGGTCGCATATCCTTTGCCATATTTTAAAAAAGCAAAACGCACACACACACACGCACACTTATACTCAAATACAGATACATGTGCATACATAATGTTTGTAAAGATATAGTTTTATGATACAGCTATTATTCTTTCAGGATTGTTTGTCTTAAAAGGAAACACATTTACACCTGTTAGCAATCCACAGGGTGCAAAGTTTCCAGTAGACATTTGAGAGTGTAAGATGAAAAGCATTCACTTATTCCTATGAAGAGAAACTTCTGCCCTCTTCCACATAAAACCATGAAAACACATGCTTACAGTTTTTTATTAGAAGCAGATATGTAAAAAAATAAAAAAATAAATAAATACATAGCCTACATGACATTTGTAACTAGCGTGTATTCAACACAGGCTGCAGTTTTGATATGAGTGTATACCCCCCCCACCCACCCACCTCATCACACATTCTGTCGCCACAGACACTTCTCATAATTATGAAGGGAGATTTTAACATTTCTTCCCTCAGACCTCAGACGGCCATTGGCAGCACAAGGTTTCAGGCTATCGAAGCACTGCCCCCCCTGCCACCCCCCTCCCACCCCGCCCCTCCCCTCCCCTCACTCTGTGAGAAGAGAAGAAGCTGAGAAAAGTTTGTCCACTTTGTCAATGTCATCATACTGCCCTCTTTTGTCAGCAAGAGTCTAGCAATGAAACGAGAGCATTTTTCTCCCCCCGTTTCCGACGAGAGTCTTTCATTTAAACTACCATTTAATGCTTGAATGGATGGATTCCTGTGTTTATCCCAACATGGGATTGTTTCAGCCTATCTTATTTATTTATTTGTTAATATGTCCATAGGGGGAGTGGGGTTAGGAAAAATAAGAGACAGAGAAAAAGATACTGAGAGAGCTCGGGAAAGAACACCCCTCTGATGAATGCACATTTATGTGGATGACAATTATTTATTTCAACAATTTAAATGTAAGATTTTGTGACATACATTTTATATTTAAAAAAATCCTATCTTCATCTACTGACTATAAGATCATGTTTAAAAGTAAATTGGCATACCATACAGTGGCAGGTAGACAGAACTGTATATATTACTTGCAACTGAGAAATTATTTACAAAACTAAAAAAAATACAAATATTTTATAATAATTAAAAATCTATCATGGACATGCATAATAGTTTTTCGCAATTCTATACAATTCTAATCCCCCAATATTTCTTCTGTTCTCATCTGATTCTAATCCACAATCTAAGCCACCACACCAGTATGCCTAACTGAAATGATGTCACTCAGCTGACATGGGGAGAGGCTAGTGAGTGGAGGTGGGGCTCACCCAGCCAACTGATGCCCTCCCTTTACAGCGTATCGCTGGTCCAGGCCTGAAATTGCCAATGGCACGGTCCAGATTTGATCAGGGCCATAGGAGGCATAACTGTACACTACACTGGCGCAATCAGATGAGCCATGATCGATTCTGAAGAGATTCTAATAAAATAACATTTCACTTAATTTTTAATAGAATTGCCATCTTCTTTTCACCAGATAATACTTCAAATTTCTTCAAAGAGAGATTTCTTCAATTTCGTCAGATTTCTTCAAAGAGAGCCCAAAGCTCTCCGTTCCTTTGACCTCTTGACCCCTTCATTCCAGGATTGGTTCCTGGGCATTGGCATCCGTCATATGCATTTTTTAACCAACTATGTCATTTAAACTTTTTGTTATAGTGAACTGTTTACTGACATCAGTGCTGTTACCATAATGCCACACTTCCTTCTACCTGTGGTCAGACCAGAGACATCATTTTTTATCAATCACTCATAATTAAGCCAGTATCCATTACAGATGGTCACCAGTTTAATGCATATACCTTATACACTCTTAATTAAGTACAAGTTTCCCTTTCAATGTGGTTAAGCAAAAAGAAATGCATTTTTTTTATTGCAGTCAGTTCAAGGGCAACTCTACAGACAAGAGACACTCGGGTCACTTTAGGTTGTCAAAAGCTGTTAAAGTGACAAAGGAAGCAAGTTTAACATTCTAATCTTAAATATAGATGTGCGCTCATATATTGTCATTTGAAACAATTATTTCTCTCATTGTAATGACAAATGCAGTGTTTCTTTATCTGTTAAAGTTATGACATTTTGTGAAATGGCTGTGAAATTTCTCTCTTCCAAAATGTCACAGAAATCAGACACATAAAAGCATGTGGTTATGACAAAATTAGCACAAAAGATCTTGGTGAGAGGTGTGTGATCTCTGTTGAAGAGACACGTTAACGATTAGACTTCCTGTCCTGTCCATAGGAGAGAGACAGAGTAGTCAGGCAATTCATAGATGGGAGCTCCCCCTGTGGACTCAAGAGGAACACAAATACAAGCCAAACATCAGTTTTACAAGTGGAGAGAAATGAATGCAGTGCTCTTACAGCATGGCACGTGGAGGACAAACAGAACTATTTAAAGAAACAAGCATTATTTTAAATGTTAGCATTTTATCTATTGGTTTATACTGCAAAAAGCATCATCTTTTTTTGCGAGCAAATCAATATTTAAGTTGCCAATGGCAGTTTACTTATTCTTTTTAAGTGTCACTAATAAACGTTTATTTTATCGGCGACTTCCCTTGACACTGTTGTTCACAGGCCCCAAAGGTGAATTATCACGGCCAGTGCGATTATCTAATCCGGCGGCTGAACTGTGGTAGACTTATAGACTTAGAACGCATTTTATCTGTTTCCTGCCATGCTTCGGCTGGAGAAAGAGAGAGGTAAATGGAGAGATCTAAAAGGTACTGAGAAGCATGGCACAGAGGGTGATGAACATCATGATGAAGGACATCATTTTCTAGGGCCAGTAAGCAGGCAATCATCCTGCTTGAGAATGCACAGCAAACAGGCCAAAAGAGACAACCGATATTTCCTGGATGTTCTGTTTTCCCAGGCCCCTGAGTAATTTCTAATTGAAAGCCCATGACCATGGCACTTCTCGATTGCCCTCTAATTGGGTATTTTACTGCTAAGTACAAAATGGGAAAGACAAAATCACCAGTGATGACAACGCCATGCAGGATCCCCCTGCTGACTGCTATCTAAAGAGGCATTAGCATTGTCGTTAGCCGCAAAGGTTCACGTAATGTCACAATCCTCTTACTGGACATTTGTGCTTGGAATGTTCAACAGTCTCATAATGGCATTACATATTTCAATATCAGAGGCGTTATCCATTTATAAATCGAGCATTCAATATGAGGTGACCATTGGATTAAAGACAAAATTCAAATCAATGTCCGTTTTCAAGGTAATATTTATTTGAGGTCAAAGGTCACCAGATACTGTACAATGTGTGTGTGTGTGTGTGTGGTTATGCATCTAGTTATTAAACCTGACCTCATTTCATATTTTGTTCAGCAGGATCACCTCCAAAGACATAATCTGTGAATGAATTTAAGGTGGAATGCAGATGAATTCAATGAGTAATTCATATAGTGATAATAACCTTTTAACTGACCCAATTACACCCTCCACCACTGGAAGTTAGAAATGTGTAGTTGTTATTCAGAGTTATTCAATTCTCATATGTTTCATATCTCATACCTGGAGGACAATTTGCATGCATATATATACTGAATAATCAAGAACATGAATCCATTACTAATGAACTTATGTAATATAAGGATTAGGATGCTGTAAAATATGTACATGTTATAGCATAGCACATAACCCTGTGTTGAGAAAACCCCTGATGCCCCTCCCCCATTTCCCTTTGCTACAGCGATTGTCCTTGATGAAAGCGTCTGACCTCCATCTTGTGTACAAGCCTTGACTGTCATGGTGTCTCTCCAAGGGCTCTTCCTCATCAGAGCAGAGAGGAGACAGGGAGGTGAGGAGAGGTTCAGGTGGTTCAAGGGCTCAAACTCAAAGGACATCCCTCCAACATAATACAATGACCTTTTAAGTGATGGATACACATGCGTACAGCCACCACCTTTCTAGATACCTTTTCAAAAGTACACACAGCACTCTTGACAACAATACAGTCCCGGACAAAGGGACTTTTCCCTCCTTGTCAAGATAAGGCTCGGTGTCTATTGTAAATGCACATGCTATTCAAAATGTCTGGTGGCTGTTCTTCATTTATGGCCCATCATCACATCACAATTGTCTAGAGAAATGTGATGGAACAGCGTGGCATACCAGCAGAGTATCTCTGGTCTACTTGGTTTTAAAAGTGTGCTTGATTTTTTTAGAAATCGCTTGTTAAAAAATGTATAATTTATTATTTATTTATCATTATGGAACCCTAAATCAAGTTCCTCACACAATAACTGGGAATACATTTCATTATACATATGCAAGCAACCAAAAACCAACAGTCCTGGTTCCCCCATCTCAAGCAAAAAAAAAAAAAACACAGTGGTTGTCTAGCCTGAGAATGGCCTTTTTTGGAGAGGGCTAGCAGGTGTTTATGTGACACTCAGAGACCGCTGATCACACCAGAGGCAGCTGGATAGTGCAAAAAGATAACGACAAAAACAAGCGCCCTTTTCCTGCGTTGGGTTTGGCTCACGACGGCTCAATACGAAACAGCAAAACCGCACCAACTCGCCTTCATCTCGACTGCACCAAAGGTACGCGTGTGGTTAAAGCCCCAGGTCCTTTACAGTAAAGGGAACCTGCGAAGGCTCTCTCCTCTCAGTCTCAAGCTCATCTCCATACCCACATTCAATTCTGTCAGAAATGGTGACATTTGTGGCCGTTAAAGCAGTGGTTTATGTAACGCTTTCCATTCCCACCTTACCCCGGCGAGCTGACCTTCGCTGACACTTATTAGAGCAGGAAGCCATTTTAGCAGGAACTGCAGATTTTTTTTTTTTGCATTCAGGGGCCATTATCATATAAATGTTTCTAATATCTGCCGTTATGTCAATTGAAGATTATCAAGTGAAACTCTTTGTTTCCGAGCCCAGATGGACTTGACCATCAGCATATCTACCACATAAATGATGTTTGTTGCATCAAATGTTTTTCAGTATTATTTTTTCAGTCAGGAAAATGAAAGTGCATTAATGCATGTACAGATGAACTCTACTGTTTAAGCTTGTGTTGTTTTTTTTCTTTCAGTTCACAGTGCAGTGTCTTGCAGGCTCTGCAAAGTGCAGGTGTGTGTGGTTTCTCTACAAATATATGTCACCCAACTGTTGGTTTACATTTGAAAAGTCCAAATACACCTTACCAGGTTGTATCACAATGTCTTTCAGCTCATAGCAACATCTCTGAAACTCATATTTTTTTGCCAGATACAATACTAAGATAATTTAATTAACTTACCTGTCCAGTCTAGTAGCTGTATGAACACATATAGCTAAATTGCTCATTACATCCGGCAATGTTTTTGACTTTGTTATAGCTCATGCATTTTTTGAGAAGGTATTCCCTGTTCAATAGACAAGAGTGTGCTTCAAAGGGCCAAAAGTAAATATTTTAACAATTCACACAATGTCAATAAACTAGAATCATCTTGAGACAAAATGTTTGTAGGCATGATAGTCTTTAATGTGTTACTATGTCAGGTCTTTCATATCCTGTTTTTAATGTATTTTCCAGTTTCCATGTCTTTAGATGATAAGGGCATTAGGTACAACTTATGACAAAAACAACCTCAGCAAGCAAGGCCGATGGTTATTGCTGAATGCAGAATTGTATTGGTTCATGAGAGCAAATCAGGCTTCCCCTTGAATCTTTGCATCTGTGCATCTGGGACCTTTTTTTGGCCTGGCACCAGGTCTGTGAGTCTGGCATCGACTCATCAGACCAGTTCACCCGTTGCCCCCGGCGACTCCTGCAGCAGTTGCTCATTGCGTTCACGGCCTACCATGCATGGTCCATTTGCACTTTGCAGGAGTGAAAAAAATAATCTCTCTCTCTTTGAATTATGAGCAGAAATGACACATAAATGAGAGAGAACCGAAAAAGGGCAGAACATTTACAAGAAACGTTGACCTGTCATCATCATTTGAGTCCGTTGATCATTTGCAGGGAAAGTCCCCATACCACTTATCTTTCAGTACACACGAGCGACCAGTCAACGTAATACTTTTGATGACAGGAAGAGGTTAATCACAAAAGTTAATTTTCATGCAATTGCGCATGCATGTGTTTTTCCTTTATTGGAAGCTAGGTTTTGCATCGTTTAACACTTGGATTGCCTGCCATTTTTCACAAAGAATGAATTTAAAAATGACACAGTTTGCACAAATGGCTGTATCAAAATTGAATTAGATTCAGTGCTCTACATTTTTTTTGCTGGTCCATATCTTTGGTAACCAGACCCCCCGTCACACACACACACACACACACACACACACACACAGACACTCACAAAAACAACCAAACACTGAGAAAAAGTTCCTCAGTGAGTATGTGTGTGTGTGTGTGTACATGATCTTATAGGAAAGTGATACTGGAAAACAAACCAGGAAAATTCAAATGAACACATCACATATTAACTCACCATTGAATTAACTGAACCTGTTGAAACTGAAATTCCTATTTAATTTCTACATAACTTGCATAACTTGCTAATATCAAACTTTTCACCATAATACACAAAAAAGTAAGCATCTTAACTTTCTCATCTCATGACCAAAAACATACATGTGTTAATGAAATTTGCATGTGTTGCCTGGAGTATAAAATAGAGGTCTTGGTGAGCTGTACGGCCTCGTTTCCTATTCTCAGGGATTTCTGGGCTGTGAACAAATACGCAGCAGTCAGGAGGCTAAAGCGGGCATTACATAATTCTCCATACGGCCAACTGCCAGTATTCTCATGCGTTAAGTGTGAAAAAGACAGGATGCCACAAAGTGCCAAGAACAAGTGTTACTTAGTTATACGCACGTATGTGTGTTCTCCACCGTCTTTCATTAAGCGTTATGCAGATATGATAAAAAATTACAGCCAGACAGGGATTTTGATTACAACAGGAAATGACTGTAGAAATCGCTAACAAATGCCAACAGTTAATAATCAGGTACCATAAACAGTTTTCACGCAATTTAACCATTTCAAATTCAAATGAGCCTGTTTTTTTTGGAGTCCTTAAATGGCCCTCAGACACAAACTGGCACTGCTGGCACAGCAGATAGTTTGTAACAGTCCCTCTGCATGTTCAGGTTTCAGAGAGAAAGCGGCTATGTGCTATTCCAGCACAATTAAAACCTGCTGTGACTCATCAGGCATATATCATGGACGGCTTTCTTTGCATATCGATTTTGTAGAGTTCCATGGATCAGTATGCAGCTCTTTTGTGTGGGGCTTCTGTTATTCTCTACGGCATTTGCATGCTAAATGATTTCTTGCTTCCTTTCAGATTAAAAGTCATATTTATTAACATGTGGTGATTTTGGTATAAGTAGATAATTATTCAAAGAAAGCAGACAAAGTGTACACGTACAAATGATAATCAGCACTGTTCACACAACATTTTACACATTTTATGAAAATGTCTCTATATTTAAATAAACATAAAGAGCTGTACAGTAGTTATGTTTCCGTGCTGTAGCACCTCTATATTGAAAGGATGTCAGTATAGATGATGCAAAAAAAAAATCTATAATGCATATATAACTGTTTATCAGATTAAAAATGTAATGCAATGACTTTTTTTTATGTGGTAATCTGCAATGAGTTGATATTGCATGGTACCTTCTGTCAGTGTATGGAATGAAAAAAGTAGTAGGATGCCCCCTCTTGGCTATGAGTATAGTTATCTCGACTTTTTGTTTGTGGCGAAAAAGGTAAGGCAGAGCGAAATGGAGATGAACGGGTAAACAGGATGTGTTCATGGAGCCACCGAGGCCATCGTCTGCGTATAAACATGTCATTAGTTACGGATGTGACCTGATATCGCTTTATTTTGAGGTTTTATGTTTTTGCTACATTCTTCTTCGACTTCCTGGCGGTAAAAAAACGGCGTGCTTAAAAATGGCTCGCTAATATCGAAAGGTCAAAACAAATTCCAAGCTAGTAACGTGTGGTTTATAAACATGTGTTCCGCGGGGCCAAATCTTTCCTGAATGGAACTCTGGATATCATAAATGTCTGTGCATGTGACGGAGGGCGTTCAAAATGAACAGCTTGGGCTTACTTTCATTAATCTGGCTATGGTTATGTTTTGGAGAAATCCTGTGATTACAAGTGAGATGCTAGAACTCAATGTAGTCTGGGATGGTTGGGTCTGGTTGCACCTGACAGAAACCCATGGATACATTTCATCTTCATGTTATCAGAGGGCCAAACCATAATGATGATAGCATATTGACAAGTTTATATTTTGCAGAGGAAATAAATGTCAAACAGGAGGAGCCCAGTCAGAGACGGAAATTGAGAGAGACAAGCACATCCGTTCAGTCAAAGTTTTCTGCCATAATTGCAGTTGCTGGTTTTATAGCTTGTGGTGACATGGATCATTTTAACTGGTGGTGGGTGGCGATTGAAAGTGCGTTTAATGAGATTTTCCCTTAGAAATTTCAAACAGCAAATTGACATCTGTGAGATATGGAGATACGGTGGAAAAGATTTTACAACAGATTATAATTTTTTAATTATATATTTCTATTGAAAAGCTGCATCTACACAAGTCTTAAGCAAACACTATTTTTGTCATTGGAGTTATTTTCTGTGCTGGTTTTTTTTCTTTTTCTTAATTGGTTCATCTTTTGCATGCTTACTTATACTCCCTGAACCAATGGTATTTTCTCCTTATATTTGAATGGTTGACGGCGAATGTGACATTGAGAAATGTTTCATTTTGAGGTAAAAATGTACAAATATTTGTTTTCCTGTATTGCACGTTAAATATGTCCCTTCATCCAAATGATATTCTGACATTCTAGATATCGTAATGATGCACATTAATGTATTCTGAATGAATGTAAAAGTTGCATACCATTTGTACGGGACATGAGATTAATGGGACTCTCCTACACCTGCTTCCTTAAATTATGATCTGCACACAAGTACAAGGGGGTACAATTCAACTATTTGCATAGACAAGCAACTTGATTCAATCCAGTTACTGTAAAGCTGAATAAATCATGCTATATGTTCAACATCAGAGAAAATCACACACCATGAACATGAACAGGTTGGCACCTACTCAATGCAGTGACACAAAAAGGAGTGGTTTTCAAGAATGTAGCACACTGTATTAAATTAGAATTGGGCCTTTACAAAGGAGCAACTCAGAGGTCCACACAACCGCTGCTCGCACAGCTATCACGTTGACCGGGTGGCCAATGAGAATTAACACCGGCCCACGGTGGCTGGCTATGAGACTGGGACCTGGGACCTCTGCCCTAGACTCCAGCTGCAGATGAGGCCATGATGTGTCCAGGCAACAGGCCAGTGCTCTCATGGGAGGCTTATTCTGGCCAGCTACTCCATCAACTCCACCCCAGTGAGCTCTGCACCAGAAGTACCAACAGCTTCCCAGTTGACAAGGTTTCAGAATGAGTAAGCCTCTCGGAAATGCCATCCGAGTGTTCCCCTGCCAAGAGTCCTGTCCTGGGGTTGGAGTTCAGTGCTGCCCAGGTGTCCAGAAGTATAGCAGGGCATCTGTGTCCTCCCTTACAGTACTGTTCTAGCATACAATAAATTCCGCCTAGCTCTGTACCTCCTTGTCCGCACAATATTTAAAAAAGAAATATGGAAGGGCAATATAGAAATGTAATAATGTACAGGAATGTACACTACTTGCAATGTAATGCTTCAATACTGTGAGAATTACATCATGGCTAAGGGATGCTTTGTTGCCTGTTGGGAAAAAAAGGAAAGCCTTTTCCCAAACGAGTTCTGAGCAGCTGACATGGGAACTGAAAAAAAAGAGGAGACAAGAGATGAAAGCATTGCCTAGATCTTGAAGCAGGTGCATAACTGCCAGAAGAGGCGAGCAAGATAGTGGACGATTATGTCAAAGTCAACCCATCCAGATGGTAGCGTTTCTTTTCCAACAGTTACATGAGAACTACGAGATCTGAAAGACAGAATCCAAATGCTGAAAAACAGGACTGGTTGAGTTGACGCTGGGCCTGTTCCAGAATGGTCAATCTCCAAGCTGACCATACTGGGGCTTGAGCTGATTAGCATTGAACTATGGCAGATAGCTGCGGGGATGCCTTGAGTTTGCTGAAAACACAATGTGCATGCTTCAGTTCTTGGAGTCGCAGGAGAAAGATGGTCAAGACCAAAGACCAAACTCATCAAGCTGTGTTGCCTGGAGCTGAAGCATTCACCACTCACCAGCTGGAAATGGCTGCCGAAAACCACAACTTGTTCCACGCTGGAACAAAAACAGAGGCAACGGGAGTTCACCCACTAAAACTCTGACTGACCTAAGGACGCTTTGTGACAGATACCATAAGGTGAAAGCAGCTTGAGAAAATGGCTGGAGGTTTTTCTGGTCACTCTAGAAGAAAAAGTGTTGGCATCTCGCTATTCAGGAATTGAGGAATTGCAATATGTATTTATTTATTTATCCTTGCATTGTAATGCATTCCCTCAGATAAGCATGCACTATTAAATGTGTATTGATTGAAGACTAAATTGTGCTCTCTTTCTAATTCTTACCAGACAGGAGCCAAAACTCTCTCCCGTGTTTAATTTTACCAATCCCAATAACATCAGTCGATTATGGTGTTTTTCTGCTGAAACAAAGAGTCAAATGTAAAGGGTTTATAAAAACTACTTTGTGTCCTTGAATATAGAATTTTTATTTCCAATTTTATTGAATTTGGATATAATTTCCAAACTTTGCATTCCCATATTTCCCATATATTGCAAACACGTTATTTTGGATAATACTACTACTAATAATAATAATAATAATAATAATAATAATAATAATGACATAATAAAAAAAAAAAAAAAAATCATAAAAACAAAATATCACAAGACTATTATCCCTTAAGATTTATGTGAATGACATTTTTTGTAAGTATTTATAAGTATTTCTGATTCAATAGATTTTTTTAATGATACCAATGATACCTGGGATGATACCTAGGATACATATTTCTTCTAGAGAACAATGACTATTTTACAACTTATCACTTGCAGATCTTGTCTTGCTGACTTTTCCCCTCTTATATGAGAGATCTGATATCTTCACACAATGTTATTGTCCCCAAAACTATGAGGTAACTTTTAATTCACACACATAAACACATATTTTATACAGTTAAAAATGCCCTGTTATACTATACAATTATGTCAAGCTTCGAATGAGAAAAAAAGTGTTTGTTTCACTATGATTTACTTTTCCAGAGGGCAGTATAGCATTCTGTTATGATGTCAGGGTTCAGATTCACTGAAGGTAGTTCACAACATTACACCGTCTTCCAACCGCAAGATCATTTGTGCTGTGAGACAAAGTACCTAGTCGAATCAAGTCTGAAGTTTAAAATTAATGTTTGTACAATACAATGGTATTTTCACAATATATTTCACAGTCATGGTTACTATTGATGGTATGAACTTTATTATTTCAAATTTCATCCAAAAGAGAGGAATTTCATGCATCTTGGAACTTGCAAAAGCTGATTGGATCTTTTGAAATAAAACGCAAATGATTGTACATTCTGTTTAAATGAGTGCCTCTCCAAATTGTAGCTGTACAACTGTACCACAACACACACTGCTGAAGCTGATGAAAAAGCCTTTCCCATGTTCTGAGAAAAACTCAATATGCCAGTTTTAGATACTATATTTTAGGCTGATGGAAATGGAAATAACCAATGTCTTAAAATCAAATCTGACATTTACATCTAAGAACATTTTAACATTGTTCTTCCAAATGTTTCAAACATATCCTTCACTCAGAGGGGAAAAAAAGAAAAAAATCATAAACAGTGCAACTGGTTATATTTTGAAATTTCCAGAATTTTGAAAAATACAAACCACTTATGTAGTACTTGAATAGCACTCAAAAACGTGTCTTTGCGTGACTCATTTGATACCTCATTAAGATTTGACTTAACAGAACAAGGCCAATTTATAAGATTGTGAATTAGTAGGGATGCATATTATGTGGCCCTCATTCAGTTACTTTATCTATTGTGAAATATAACTACCCTGCTAATATACAATGTAAATATATTAACATAAAATGTACACACTGTGCCCATTCTGCATTGCACCAATTGTGTTAAAGAGATGCATATTGTAGAGCTTTTCTACAGACACACATACACACACACACACACACATTTTTGTATATAGATAAATCTATTCAGTAGCCATTACACTGCTTTCCATGACAATGCACACTGTTTTTATATTTCAGTATGCCATCCTTATACCTATGCACTTCTTAATATTCACCATGACAGGATCTCAAACTTAAAATATCTCAAGAAGAAAAATTCCCATCATCATCAAAGTTATTTTAGACGTGACACACTTAAATGGCATACTTCTACTTAGTACAAGAGAAACAAAAACATGAAACAATTTAATTAAACAAACCTGGGGGAAAAAAGTCAAAACAAACCTCGTGTTTTAATTTCATGTTTTCCACACAACTGACACACATACTGCATAGTATATACTAACAAAGCAAAGAGTAAAGTGGAAAATGTGTGTGTTTTAAATGTAACAAAATATGAAAAGGCCAAATTTACATTACTCTAAATCCCATGCCCTGAGTGGATTTAGAATTCTTGCAGAAAAGCAAATTCTAGTTTTTACAATAACTTTTGAATCAGCATTTTATATAAACATAGGACAGTTTGCTCAGCAGAGTAGGGTAAAGAGACTAGTTGAGTTGAATGAAGACAGTGTAGAGATAAGAAGGTTTATTACAACAAATAGGTAAATAAAATCATCTAATAGTTTATTAGTAAAGGCTGAAGAACAGAACAATGTATTAATTAAGAACACAATTCAAAACAACCATACATTTTTTTGCACCATTATAATTTAAAATGATAAAACAAACTGAATTATGTTTATACGTTTTAAACGAATTGAATTATATATCAGGTGGAGCAGGAGTTACCAAATGTAATATGTTTAAAACAGGAAGAGTATGCTGTATGTCTTTTAAAACATTAAAGGAAAATAATACAAATAATTATTAAATAATTGACAACCAATTCCTAGCAAATTTTGGCTCAATCCATGACAAACGATCCTTTCAGATGTAATAAAAGAGACAAAAAATAAATATATAAATACATAAACAAGGAACCAGCACAGAGCCTGGTACTAATAAGCGTGGAAAGCACAACACCGCCAAATAGAAAATAGTACTAATGACTTCAAATGAACTAATGACACAATGAAGCACCGCTACGGAAAAAGAATCGACAGCACATATTTTGAACAGTTTTTAAAGCCCCGTGTTTTAGACTAGCAGAAACTCACCCTGCTTCACACTTCCTTGTGTGGCCCCATGCTCCTCCTCCCTGCTAGTGACAGGTGCTCTCAATCTACCCACAATGCATCCAGACCACGAACCTCTCAAACAAGGAGCATCCTGCAGGCTTCCTAAATCAAACTCTCATTGTATCTCAATCAGTCTGCCTTTAATTGTGTACCAATATGTGCCTCCTCTTTCCTGAGATGTAAAAAAGATATATATATATATATATATATATATATATATATATACCTTTCTAGCACTTGATCAGCCAGCCACTCGTAGATTGAATGTTTTTTTTTTCTCCTAACTGAGCAAATCATCCAGCGTTGTGCTGTCATTATCTATTTTAGATTTGTTTTTGGAGCAGCAAGGTAGGAAGTATAGGCTAGCTGTCTCATTTCCCAGTTTGGGGGTGTGTATACCATATGTATGTGTGCGAGTGACTGTGTGAGTCTGTGCATGTGTATTTCTCAGTAGTGTTTTTGTACAGTATGTGTGTACAGTTGTATGTTTTTCACAAGATCAATTAAGAATGCAATGCTTTCTCACATTGCCTTTACTTGTATATTATTATTTTATTATTATAAGTATTATAATTACATTTTATTTATTTTATTAGGGTGTACATGCATTCAAATGACCATAATACATATGGAATGCCATACCCTGCATGGATGTAGATCCCATCCAAAAGATTGGTGGTGTGTGAGAGCTAGGTTTTCACTTCAACCAAACCAGCATTACAGGCTTGGCGGTTTACTTTGTGAAAGAAGAGATAAGTTCCATTTTTTTTCTCTCTTTCTCGCTGACACAAATCAGCACGCTTAGAATAAACTGCATAAGTTATCAGCTCCTTGGAAAGCAATGCAAAAGGGGAGGAAAAAAAAAAAAAAAAAGACTTCTATCACTTAATGAAAAATAGCTTCCCTTTTGGACAGAACTTCATAGGCTGCAATCAAGCCGTGGCCCCCTCTTCTTGACGTGCAATCGAGGCAAATCAAGTCAGCATCTATTAATAATATTTCCCTGGCTCCTTTCATTCCACTGCATGTCCTACGACTGTCAGGGCTCGTGATGGAGCGCTGCCTTTATCTCATCCCGGGCCTGCTCTGTCAGAGTGATAAACAATTCTAACAAGAATCAGAATAAAGATCTTCCCAGTAGACTCCAGGAGATAGAGGCCTTTTTTCTCATTTTCTAGACGGCAAAATTTAATCTAGTGGCTGGGCTCTTTTTTTTCCACCCCCCCCCCCAACCCCCCCCCACCCTCTTCTTTTTTCTTTTTTTTCAAGCGTCACATTCAAAGAGATGCAAATTTATCAGAGCTCAGACCCGGCTGACTCTCGGCGCAGCATGAATGTCAAAGCAGGGGCTTTGGAACCCGAGACACCTCCATCTCCGCGGGGCCGCCTAATGAGCCAGGCGCATCCCGGGGCCCGGGCCGGGTCGCCCAGTGTCCGAACGACTGTCCTCTCCGGCGCGCGCGTCGAGTCGCAGGCGAGGCGGGGCGGGCGGGCGGGCGGCGCCTCCACCTCTCTTATGTGACAGCGATGTCACTTTTGCCGCATAATCGCGTGCCGAGTGTGGACGCGTTCTTTTTCTGCATCGGTCGCACTTTTTTTTTTTTCCCCAGATTTTTGTTTTGTTTTTCTTTTGTTGGCATGTACGTGTTTTTTTAGCGTGCGCCCTGGTCACAGATATTTATTACGTGACTCATTAACATCTATTCCCTTTGCCATCGACCTACAGATCGGGATATTAAACGAATGTTTCGATATTAATACATTTAAATTCCCTGAGCTTTTCTTATGACACGATAAGTGCTTATTATTGTGTATTTGTGAAACAATCTCCATACAATATGCCTGCATTAAAAAATAAGCATATGTTATTGGTATCTTTTGGTATTCAGTTTCTAAAACTTGCATGTGCACCAATTAGCTTGTTCACCTGTTCTTTCATGTCAGTTTCATGGCTGGTTCCAAACACAGACATTTCACCAATGAAAATGATTGGTAGTGATTATTAATACAGGTTTGTGTTAAAAGTGGCACAATGAAGGCCATTAGGGCCAAGCATGGATAACCTATCGAACACTGGGGAAGAATACCATTAGGTAGTGTGCATGTACATATGAGATTTGCCATGTGAAAATGTAGCCTTATAGCACTGAATTATTTCTCTTTCACACAGTGCATTGATTTGCTAACTGCTAATCACCCATGCAAAGGACAGGGCCAAACTAATGAACAAACCAACTAGCAAACAAACATATATTTGTAGTTTACGGTTAATATAGTGTATAAGGAAATACCTTCCAAAGGCAAAATAATGCTCTGGGATGCATTGGAATCAACTGATCAATGTTCAATACTGAGCTACTAAGAATGCACATCTATACATTTAAAAAAAAAAAAATTAAGTTATAAGGTAAGGTAACAAAAACATACAAGTTAAGGAAATAAAATATATAAGAATTTTTTTTACACATTCTCTTCCTTTATCACAGACTATACCTATGACATAATAACATTTTTCATTTTACAGAAAATTGTATGACTTTGTGAACAGACTCGTGAACTCCAGACCTCAAAGCAAATGTCTTTGGGTTTTGACAATTGATCTTCCAGGTCCTGTAGCAAGCCTGCAAGGTTCACAACATAAAAGGCAAAAAGACATAAACTTTCAAAAGACCTTCACTTTCTATGTCTGTTTTCACATCGCTAACACTACTTTTACCTTGGCCCGCTGTACATGCAATCTGCCCTTCCCAGCACTGTTCAGCTTAAGGTCTCTGCCACCTATTTCTATTTCATTCTTTTTTTACATGTACATTTTTTGGAGGCAGAAGAATCCACCTGGCTAGAGAAGCCGACAATGCGTATTCTATTTAAAGTAACCCAACGTGCTCCGATGATACTTTTTAAAGTTTTTTTTTCTTTTCCTGCAGGATGTAGCTTCACGTTTGGTCGTGTCGAGTAAAAGTGCCGCAAGATTGATTAGGTGTAAATGTGCTGGTGGCAGGAGTAGTGAAAGCCGGGGATGTGCGCATTCTAGGGGCGGGTGGGGGGATGTGGGGGAGATGAAAGGCCACTCAATGTGTCGGACAGGTGAAGGATGAGACATGGAAGAAGAACAGTAAATAAAAGCAACATTGAGTGATTCATTAGAGGACGGGAGAGCCAAGCCATGCCAAAGCTGCAGGGCCAAAGGCTCTGCCTGTGCCAGCCCCCCCCCTCCCCCCCTTTACCTCTGACAGCTTCACACTGCTGAACGGCGGACCTGGAACATGTGCATCTAATTCATCCCTCGCCTTATGCATTTTTAATTGCGTGAGGAAAAAAGGGACATGGATGGAGCTGCGAGGTCGCCGACGCTGTCCGGGGAGGCAAAGTCCCTTTAATGTCTATACGCCGCCCACCCCAATAAAGTTCCCAGGTTGAAAAATAAGGGTATGCTGATGAGCCGGTCCCTGCCGTCCCATCACCCCCCGCTCACAGGTGATGGATAAGCGACGCTGTCATTAGGAAGCCCTGTGAAACGAGCCTGAACCAAGCCCCTCTGAGTTCGGGAGTCTGACTGAACTGCTCAGCTTATTGACTGAAGCGAAATTCAACAGTCAATATTTGAGCGGATACACCAACACACACTTCGCAGATACAAACACACGCTGAATATCTAATCGCCTACCCATCTTAGCCCAACAGGCCCAACACAGTAATGGGGACATTGAAAAAAAAATTTGATTCATTTTTTCTGAAGAGATGTACAAATACTTCAATATGAAACAGTGGAGATTTTTATCAAATGAAAATTAAACAATTGCATAAGGTTTATTTTTCACCAGTCACTCAAATCTTGCTGTAATGAAATATTATATCTCCAAAGTGCAATTGACCTACATTCTGTTAATTCTGAGAATTTGGTAGCACTAAGCAGCTCAGAGGATTAATTTGAATACACTTCATGAGACTAAATCTAAATTGGTAACATTTATGGATTTGATATTTTTTCTCACACACAAAGGGGTGCAAATTATTAAACTACACAGTGGAATTCCTGATAAATGTCAGAGTAAAAGTCAGACTCCACATTCATACTGTTTATTAAAAGATACATCTTTGTCTAATTCCATCAGTTTCATTTTGTTCACTTAACAGCAGAACTGCTAAGTTGTGATTTTTTTCTTTTTTACTTTTCCATTTTTAATGATACGTGCTTCTGCATGTGTGAAACACACGGAGTTATCAATTCTAGACTTTCCGTAAGTGTGCCAGTTAATTATGCTGGCAGCATTGCAGACCAAAATTTCCTGTAAAAAGGTAGCATATGTAGTTTCTCTCTTCTGCAGATGGATGTATGATGGAAGTATGCATTACATAAGTTTTTTAACATTGTTTACTCATTCAACAATGTATATTTTTTCAATATTTACATTCTCCCCATACTATAGGCCGCATTTACAGACCAGGGTCAAATTAAAAGAAAAACCAACATAAAGTGTCTTAGTAAGGTGTTTGGCCACCACGAGCCGCCAGAACAGCTTCAACGTGCCTTGGCATAGATTCTATTACTAGTCTAGCATAGATTCTAGTCTCTGGAATTCTACTGTTGGGAAATTACACCATTCCTCCAAAAGATATTCCCACATTTGGTATTTTGATGATGGTGGTGGAGAGCGCTGTAACACGTCGGTCTGAAATCTCCCATAGGTGTTCAATCGGGTTGAGATCTGGTGACTGTGAAGGCCATAGCATATGATTCACATCATTTTCATCATCATCAAACCTTTAATTGACCCTGTGGACCCACTCCCATCAGGATAGAAATATTTCATCATAGGATAAAGTTGATCAATCAGAATAACTTTGTATTGATTTGCAGTGAGGGGGACAAGTGGACGCAAACCATGCCAGGAAAATGCCCTCCACAGCATAACCGAGCCACCGGACCTGATTTTCCTTTAATTTGTCACCCGTCTGGATATGGCAATATTATTATTATTATTTTTATAATTGTTTTGGTCAACC
The DNA here is from genome assembly GCA_022702515.1 of Ilyophis sp. 1 JC-2022. NCBI lineage: Eukaryota > Metazoa > Chordata > Actinopteri > Anguilliformes > Synaphobranchidae > Ilyophis > Ilyophis sp. 1 JC-2022. Next base: position 42,005,592 of record CM040406.1, read on the forward strand.
TAGGCCAAAACCAGCATTAGTAAGTCATACATATGACATAATGACTCGTAGGTATGAGATAATTATGAGATAATAACTCCTACGTACGAGACAAACTTAGCCAAATTTGAGTGAAATAAGTAATACAATTTAATTAGCACTGGCATTGGAGCAGGATTTCTGTAGCCTAAAACAAATTAATGTAACCAACCCAAGTTGGTTTGCAAAATGATACCACCCTACAATGATACAATTTACTCATGATAGGCATAGCCTAATTAAGTGTTCTTTAGCAAATTAACCCAAGTTGGTTGTTTTCATTGATTCGTTTGAGGCTATGGACGCCCTGCTCTAATGCAAGTGCTAAGTCGGACTTAACCGCCGACTTAAAAGCTACAAAAAAAACTATTGCGGACAAAGTCAGCCTAAAGCTAGGTTTATCTCGTATATACGTTATTATAATTTGTAGATACAAGATAATATCTCATGTGTACAAGTTATTATGTCATGCATACGACTTATCATGTCATACTTAGAAGTATCTGGCTGACAAAAAATAAACAAATAAATAAAAATGTAATCTTGTCATTTAGGGCTTTCATATGAACCAGGTTATATTTTAATCATACTATTATTAATACAGAGGGCATAATAGTTTTGCATATACATGTCTGAGATGGCCTGTTCAGTTCACAAGGCAACAATTTCGAACAAATTCACCATCCACCTCTTTTTACCACAGTTTCCTAAAAAACATTTGCTATTATTCACAATAATAACAAATACAGAAAACCGATTAATCGTTACATTTAAGGATACGTAGAAATTATAATTTTTAGTGCTGCTTTGTCTGTACATGCAGCTCTGGAAATAAAGAAGAGACCTGATCAAAATGGTGGAGACGAAGGTTTCCTTGCAACGGAAAAGAGGTATAAATCATAAAAGATAAGCAAGCAACCTGTTTAGGTGAAAGAGCATTCCCTCTGTTTATTGTGCAGAGACGCTAGGCATACAAAAACATAAACAAGCAAAAAGCACTCAGTACAGACAGACAAGACAAATACAGTGGCTATAGCTACACAGCAAAAACACCATTGTACATTTAACACTGCTGGTGTACATTTAACACCCTAGGGTGTTTATATGAGTCCACAGACCATGTTGTCTGTGTACTTGCACACAGCTTGGAGCAGCGATGTGTTTTGACCGTGACAGTCTTCTTTAGGCCATCGCTGCACTTAGCCTCTCAGGAGGTATTGGTCCTGAATGCTTTTGACTTCTGCAAATATTGTTGATATGGTAAGTTACACTCACTCCCTGTGCCATTGATACAGTATATCACCGGCTTATTCAATTCCAGGCTGCTTACAGCCTGGAAATACAATGTTCTGAGAATACTTTTTATAATCAGAGGTTAGATTACACTGAGCCAGGTTAGGTTATGCTCATGGCACAGAATTGCAGACCCAGAATTTGACATCCATGGAAGTATTGAGCAATGTATCACCAACTATTTTAGCTCAATCAAAGTTTGATACTAGTATTACAATCTAAGTTTGAGATTAGTATTACAGTAGATGACATAATGTAATATGCCTGTATAAGCTGTTTCATGGCCACCAAAAAAGCACAACTTACATAACTAGCACCCTTTACTTTGGTCTGCATCAGCATGGTAGGCGAGTTGCTTTTCTCATCATTCTCAAAAAAACACTTGTCTCTGATTGGCTTACGTGTCCCTGTACAGTATCTCTACCATACAGAGGTGACAGTAAAGGGAAACGTAACTTGCTCATCCATGGTTATTCTTACCTTCACACCTCTCCGAGATAATTCTTTGAGATGTGATTGTGAAAATAACTTTCAGTGAACATAATGAACAAATATGTCCAAAATAAATCTGAAGAAATGCAATAATCTATTTGATAGAATAACAATCACACTTGGTCACAGAAGGGCAATGAAGTCAGAAGATGTACAGTGTGTGTCTGCCTTTTCCTCCAATCGCTGTACATGTAGCTATTATACTTATTATAGCACTTTATATTCAGCCACATATAAATAATACTTCTATTCATTCAAACAAATAGCAAAGGTAGATAGACAACATGTTCCAAAACACATGTCATTTAAGTGAACATAAAGTTTCAATATTCAGCATGAAGGTCAAGCATACACAATGTTGCAGTGCAATATACTTGTCTAGCATGATAAAAGGTGACTCAGATCTGAAAAGAAAAAGCCATGTTTACACAGGAAAATGAAAAGAAACTTAATTTGCACAGGTAATGCATCGGTGTCGGCGTTGTGTCTCGTGCCATCCCTTACCAATTTAACAGTTGCAGAAAAAAAGAAAAAAAAACATACACAAGGGTTTTTGGGGGGCACTTAGATTTTTATGGCACAAACAGTGAAATAGTTAATTCCTACAGTGCCTGCCATGTCAAGCTCCTAGGACAAAAAGTCTCTTAAAATTGCTATTCTCCGTGCATATTAAAGAAACTTGTCATCCAGACGTCACAGAAGAGCACAAAAGATAAGAGGCACAGTCCCTTTGGGGCAGCTTTTCTTGCAGTCAGAATGGTAAAATTATAACCATAAAAATGTCCAATTTAGGGGGAAATGCTCCGCTTTAGTGTGTTTTGCATAAAAGCCTGTGAATTTAAATTGCCCATGCTGTAAAGACAAATTGGTAATTCACATTTAAAATGAAACTGACACTAACAATTTAAGAAAAAAAATGCACAATAAAGAAATAAAATTCAGTAAAAATGCAACATTATAAGACTTCCTTTTGTGTAAAGAAAAAGATGCCATTTAATAACGCAGAGATGACGCCAGATAGAACATAAAGTAGATACGAATGTTGTTGGTGAAATTATGGCAATATGACTTTGTCTTGTTCAACAAGCCATGGCAATACTTTTGGGTCTCTTGAACTAAGGTGATGTTCAAAGTGTACATTGCATTTTTGCCAGTTGTGATTTACAAGCATGAATCTGTGCTATATTTTGTGTTTTTTATTGCTACTTACCCTTGTCCTCAGTAGGTATTCTATGCCTAGGAAAATTATCCTGAGAACAGAATTCAATGTATGCATGGATTTTGTGACAAAGTCAATAAAATTGACAATCAATTAAAAAGTTATAAATAAGTTATAACTACGATTAGCCTAATCCTTTGACCAGTCTGGTGACATCCAATCTCCTTTATCTCGTTCTTCTGAAATCTAGCTTTGGCTAGACTTTTAATGCATTTCATCTGATGAATGATTCTGCATTTCATTTGCAAATTATTGTGGAACAATTTTGCTCCTAGATGTAAATTGTGGCGCAATCCAGGCAGGCTACATTAAAAAAAAGTATTATTCAATTACTTACATGTAGCACTGAAATGTATTTCAATCACTTTATCGTTATCACATTAGAAAGTTACAATGCTAATTTGTTGCGTTGCTTTCTCGAGGCATAAAAAAAACATTAAAATAACAATCTCTTAAGGTAAAAATATTTTATGAATATGATATGACTACGTTTAAAATTATTAAATAGCATCTAAGATATAAACATGTGCACCATTGTTGTTTATAAATGTAAATATGTACCTTGACCTATTTATTTTTATCCTGTTCCCCTTTTAAAACTCTTGTTTGTCTTAAAATGCCATAAGGTCCATGCATGGTATGTACACTTTATTGTACTTACAGAAAGTATCTTTCAAACAATGCCAGTATGAAAAACTGTGAAAGTAGTTTCACACAGTAACATAACCTTTTTCGACAGTTATAAAATATTATTCACATATTCCAAGCACCATGTCTGAAAAGCTCCTGCACGCTTTACAGTTCATATAGCCTTTACACACTGTACACATTGCAGCCCCAGGCTAAAAATAAACACAATTTTAGTGAACATATAAACAAAACATTGTATTTAAATCAGAGGCCAAACTGAGCATGTGTGGGGCCAAACAACATTAATCAAAAAAGGTAATTTAAACATGTTGATGCTTGTATAATCTGTTTTCATCACTAAAAGTGTTTTAGTTCAGGGAAACAAAAACTTTTAAAGTGTTTTGTTGATTTAAAAAATAAATTAAAATAAAATTTAAAAAAACACTCCAGGGAGTAAAAGCGGATTTATGGAAAGATAAGTACCATATCCAACAATGGCAAGTCACCAAATAGGTAAACAAGAGTGCCTGCATGGGAAATAACACTTCAAGGATGGTCTTCGGTTCAACATTCGCTGAAATATATTTCATAAATCCTTTATAAATTATAATAACACAGATAAGCTCCTGGTTTAAGGTGCTCTATGAAATCACAAGCTTGAGAGTTTAACATCAAAACCTTGAGGTAATTCTGATGCAAATTTGTATAAAGACTTACAGATCAATGCCACTCGGTGGTGAATGAGGTCCAGGTATATGTGTTATTTATACATTTCGAGAGCCACATTGTAAAAATGGAGCGTGGCTATGCAGCCTTACCGCTTAACACATTGTGCAGAGCTTTAGCCGCTGCCATGCCAGTATGATCCCCTGTCATCTTGTATTCCTCTCCACCCCCCCCCCCCCTCCTCCTCTCTCTCTTTTTCTCTCTCACACTCTCCCTCTTGCTCTCACTCTCGCCAGCCTGTATGCCCACAATCTGCATAAGTGATTGGCCCCCATTCCCCAACCTGGAACCTCAATCTGAGGCAGCTAATAGCCCGACCTTGCACATGGCATGGGGACCAAATTCAGGTTAACAAGGAAGATGAAAAGAAGCTCAGGGAGTCTTACTGGAGAGAAATAATGTCTCCACGAGCACGGAGAGCGAAATTATCATATTACGGCAAATTAAACTCACGCGTTATTTCGACTCTGGATGCCTGCATGCTCTGTGCTCACTCTCATCATGATCAGCCGGGTGCTGAACACACCCCTGCTGCGGCCCGGACATGTTTCTGCCATTAACACGGCGGTGCTGTGGACCTCACGCAGAATTATGTCACAATTCCTCCTTCACGCTGTCCGACAGCCTAACCTAAATGCAGAACATGAGCAGAGCAGACTGACCTGTTGGCTAATTTATGAGTGCTACTAGATGTTAGTTGACTCACGCATTACTGTTGTACCTCTAAAAAAAAAAAAACACACTATATATATATAAGAAAATATGAACTATAATTCAAAAGACTGTCCTATTTTGGCAAAAAAACAAGTAGTAATCATAGAGTCTGAATTCTGTGATAAGCCTGCAGCCTTCCTAAAATAAATATATAGAGGCAAGGCTGAATCTGTAGCTGAACATCATATCGACACAGTGGGTGGCTGTCACTAACACCTTCACTGGCCAAAATTTTTAATTTAAATGGAGGCAGTAAAATACTTCCAGCATGATGTTTTTTCAAAGCCAAGTCATTATAGCCAACTGATTGGCTGGTTATCAACTCTGTCTATTTCTCGGAACATTCATCAAACCACCTCTAAATGCATTTGTATTTAGTGCCTAATGCGCCACTGTTCCAGATGCAGCACTGTCATAATTACGGTGCCAATGTCTGACATCACTTCCATAGCAACATGTGAATAATAAATCACTGATCATAAAATGTTTGCTTATTAAAATATATAAGATTATCATCGTCACAAATCAGTTAAACTTTCAGTATGCTTAGGTTTACCATTGTTGTGCTAACTATATATAAAAAATATACATTATATGTTCATTCATTAATTTATGCACAGGGAGTATTACATTAAATTACATTACATTACATAATATAGTGTTAACCCAGAAAGTTGCAGTCTTCAGAAATGTATTTGTGTGTCACTGTTTTTTGATTTGACAAATTGATATCTGTAGAATGTATTTCACATCTGTTGCTATTTTAAAAAATGTGTTTTCAAACATTTTTATAAGAGAATATTTGTATCACCGCATGTAAAAGCAGCCTTTCTACTGCGATGCAACATCTCTGATCATTAGAAAATCTGTCTGGTGATTAACAAGTCCACATGGTTATCAATGGTGATGATGCAAACATTTAAACATATTTCTTGTACTAAAGTTAGTTCCAGCAAAGGTTCAATGCAGATGTATAAACAGAAAGTTACTTTTCCCCATTCCTGAAGGTCAAAGTTTGAAAATTAGCTGCAATTGTGCATACCAATACATAAAAAAAATAAAAATAAACATTTGCTACAATTCATTGTTTCTATGGTGACATGCTACTCCCTCACTCACTGTATCATTCGTGAAGTCCCCCTCCAGGCAAATATCTGTGCCACTCAGATAGTCAATGGGACATACTGCATAGGGGGTGGCAGGGTAGGACCATGGTTAAGGCACTCGTCTTGCATCACAGGTTGTAGGCTTGATTTTATGATGAGCCCTGATGAGATGGACCACTTACCCATGAGCAAGGTACCTACATACCTTCAGTAAAGTTAATAAATGGATTGAATGTAAAAAAAAAAGAAAAGTAAAAAAAAAGAAACTTGTTTGTGTATGTCACTCTGGATAAGAGCGTCTGGTAAGCTTTGTGACAAAATATACTGTAAGGAGTGGTTTGCCGAAGTGACAGGTTTTAAGTACTTCAGAGATCAACGAACAATGTTGATACCCACACGGTTGATATAATAATCCCAGCAAATGATTAACATGCAAATTAATCCAAATTATTAACATCCAATAATGGATGATGTCCTAAAAATCTAGACTGACTTCATGTACATTCCATACAATGTACTTCACATTTGCCTATACCTCACTCAGAAGTAACATTACTGTAGGTCCATTAAAAACTGAAATTATAAAAAATCATAGAAATTTTACCTACCTCTTTTTTTTTGGTCATAATAGAACAAACCAAAAAGGACATAAAAGTATTTGTGGACTAAGGTTTGAGCAAGGATTCATTTGTGTAGAGTTAATTATGAGAAAAAAAGAAGAACTTTGTATAATGGCTCCTAATGCCTTTCAAATTAACTCCATAAGATTAACTTTTTCATCTAAGGTTTAAAAAAGAGAAGAGAGGATGAATAAGTATAATGATATCATATCATCTTTGCAGCTGCGATATAGCGATAATTTTATCTATTATTACTAGTGTCATGTCGATAAAAGAGAAATACCCCCCTACTGTTTCAGTTCCTGCAAAGGCCGTCTCTTGCCATTTTAAGCTATTGCTTATAATTGCCTTGACAAACCCAGGCTTCATCTCAATTAGCACCTGAATAGGCAATGGTAGATTTAATAGAAGCTGTTAGCATTGGAGCACAATTTAGGAGGGAAAAGTGGTGATGAGTAAATGCTACTGAATTCTTAAGTGCCTCTACCTACTTTGTTTGCCAATCAACTGTAGACCCATGCTTTTGTTTTACTTTGTACCTTTTGGGTATCCTAATGGAGCAAGTACTGCCCCCAGGCAATAGGTGCCACTCATCAACCCAATAGTGTTCCCACCTAGGGGGTTGTTTTAGGAAGCAAGGAGGCTGGGTAAAGGCATTCAAATTCATCAAAGAAATGAAAGTGCTGACATCGATTTGAACATACACTTTAGCCATTACTTTTACTATGTCAAAATAAAAGGAAAGGCAGATTTTTATGGTTCAGTGTTTTTTTTTATCGACTTCCCACTGAGTTTACCTCACTTAAATTTTTTTTGTTGATACAAATAACACTTTAAACACTAGAACTGTACAGAAAGGAACATGTTGATAAAGGAACGTAAACATAAATAAAAGTAGCTGTGATATGTGTTATGGATTATTCAAAGTGTAAACACTTATGTTGACCAATTATGTGTCTCTTCGGTTTGAATGCCAATCCTGACAGAGAAACGTGTGGATTCATTCCATAGCTAAGTCATAATGGGAGACATATATAGCCTCAGTGGTTTATAGTGATGTTCACAGTGTGTTCTTCTAGTTGAGACACACCAAACAACTAATGAATATTGCTTCTCTCCTTTGTTCTCACTAATGTAAGGATGAATAGGTGTATCCCAGCAAAGGGCAGCTATATCATCCAAGAGTATAGTACTTGTGTAATGAATTTTAGTGGCGGATAATCAAACACGAAGGTAGGGTGATCAGAAACAAGTCACTCACGCAGTGAGGACCAATAAAGGGAATAACAAAATAAATGCAAAAAAAGAAAAGACAGGAAACTACTTTCTTGTGGCTAAACAGCCAAATGAAAATCAATCCACTAAAATAGGGCGAACTTGAATAATGAGTGAAACACAAACTAAATCTCCCGAGCTCAATACTGGAGCCAAAACGGAAAATTTAGCACAAAAAAAAAACACCTTCGGCACATAAGTTCAGACGGCCGGAAGAGTGTAAAACAAACTAAACAAACAAAGAAAACTGTTTCAGAGAGAACAGCAAAGAATAAAATAAGTAGCACAAAATGCTAACAGGAGGAATAATACCTATACCTGAACTAAAAGCTAATAGCAAGTCCCCCGTGAACATAAACAGCATTTAATATCACAAGGTCGCTAGTACCTGGCTATACCTGGCTCAATGCAATGTTGAATGACAAAGAAGCACCGGGGAAGTGGAAGTGAGAATCCGATAGATTTTCAATAGGGAAATAAGGACAAGAACCACAACGGAGAAGAAAATAAAAACCCACGAACCATGACAAGACTGTCACAGGCCATCCCTCAGACAAACTACTGCGGAAATCCTTAATTAGATTAGGATCGAAAATATTTCTGGCCGGAACCCAACACCGTTCCTCTGGACCATACCCCTCCCAGTCCACTAAAAACTGCCACCCCCTATCTTCGCGTCTCTCCGCTAAAATGTGGCGGATAGTATACACTGGACCTCCATCCACAATCTGAGGAAGAGGAGGGGGTCTCTCAGCAGGCGACAACAGACTGATCAGCAGCGGCTTCAAACGCGAAACGTGAAACGTAGGATGAATCTGCATAGAGCGTGTCAATTGAAGATGCACCGTTACAGGATTTATCCTATGGATAATTTAAAATGGCCCTATGTAACGTGGAGCCAGTTTACGCGACTCAACCCTCAAAAACAAATCTCGCGATGAGAGCCAGACTCGCTGACCTACCCGATAAGAGGGAACTGTCCGGTGGTGTCTGTCGGCGAAAAGTTTTTGGGAAGCCGACGCTCGTAACAGAGATGCGTGAACTCGTTTTAACACTGCATGACACCTCCGAACAAAAGAGCCAGCAGAGGGAACCTCCACATTTCTCTCAAGTTCAGCGAAGAGTGGAGGCAGATAACCTACTTGGGCCTCGAAGGGAGAGAGGCCAGTGGAGGCATTGTGCAGAGTATTATGGGCATAGGAGCGGCAGTATAGTATAATGGTTAAGGAGCTGGACTTGTAACCGAAAGGTTGCAGGTTCGATTCCCAGGTAGGACACTGGGTAGGACACTGCCGTTGTACCCTTGAGCAAGGTACATAACCTGAATTGCTTCAGTATATATCCAGCTGTATGAATGGATAAATGTAATAAGAAGTTGTGTAAGTCGCTCTGGATAAGAGCGTCTGCTAAATGCCTATAATGTAATGTAAAATACTCCGCCCAAGAGAGATAAGGACTTCACGAAGTAGGATTATTAGCTGCTAAGCAGCGAAGGGTGTTTTCCATAGTCTGGTTAGTTCACTCCGTCTGCCCGTTAGTTTGCAGATGGAAACCGGACGATAGACTAACCTACGCACCTAACCGGGCGCAAAAAGAATGCCAGAACCTGACACTATATCCTGCGGTAATTCATGTACGTGAAACACGAAACATTCTTGTACGATTACCAACTGAGCGGTCTCCGGCGCTGATGGTAATTTAGCCAGAGCGATAAAATGGGCCGCCTTAGAAAACCTATCTACAATAACTAAAATAACCGTATTACCTTGCGAATCGGGCAACCTGGTTACGAAGTCCAATGCGATATGGCTCGAAGGACGACTGGGCATGGGTAATGGGCGTAACAAGCCCGAGGGTGGGAGTCGAGAACTCTTGCAGCGAGTGCAAACAGAACAAGCAGCAACAAATTTGTGCACATCCTTCTTTATACCAGTCCACCATAATTGTCTGGAGATAAATTCCTTGGTACGGTGGGTACCCAGATGCGCCGCAAACTGTGATGAATGACCCCACTGGAGTACCCGAGGCCTCACTTCAAAAGGCAATTGACGGGATCCCCACCTGGGCCCAGATTATGTAACAACGCCTGTTGCACCTCCACTTCAATGTCACATAGCACACGAGCAACTATCTGGGAAACCGGCAAAATGTGCCCCAGAATAGTGGGATTGTCAGTCCGCTCAAAGATGCGTGACAACGCATCAGGTTTAACATTCTTCGTACCCGGACGATACGTTAAAAGAAAGTTAAACCACGTAAAAAACAATGCCCAACACGCCTGTCTAGAATTATGTGTTCTAGCCTGTTGGACGTACTCCAAGTTCCTGTGGTCGCTTCATACAGTATACGGGTGCTCCGCTCCCTCCAGCCAATGGCGCCACTCTTCCACAGCCAATTTGACTGCCAGTAGCTCTCGATCACCTACGTCATAATTCATCTTGGCCGAAGTAAGGGCTTGAGAGAAATATGCACACGGGTGCATTTTGCGATCAATGGGTGAGTGCTGAGCTATGCCTATGCCCAACTCGGAAGCATCAACCTCTACCACAAAAGGGAGGGAGAGATTGGGCGTAATGAGAATAGGCTCAGAACTGAACCTCTTTTTAAGTTCCTCAAAAGCAGAGTCAGCCCTCGGATTCCACCGAAATTGAGTAGCCAATCTTTTCTTAGTAAGGTCAGAAATGGGTGCGGTGAGCACACTACAATTGCGAATAAAATGCCAATAAAAATTTGCGAACTCAAGAAAATGCTGGACCTGCTTAACAGAATTGGGAGTAGGCCAATTTAGTACAGCAGACGTTCTCGGGATCCATACAGACCTTGCCCTCTGATACTATGAATCCCAAAAAAACAGTGCTAGTGTGAAATGAGCTCTTTTCTGCTTTCACAAATAATTTGGCCTCCTACAGGCTTTCAACACCTATTTAACATGACTAATATCAGTTTGTAAATCGGAAGAAATTTTTTTTATGTCATCCAAATAAACAAACACAAATTTCTCCAACATCTCCCTTAGTACGTCATTTACTAATGCCTGAAAAGCCGAGGGGGCACTAGTGAGCCCGAACGGCATGACCAGATACTCGTAGTGGCCGTTGTGGGCGTTAAAAGTGGTTTCTCATTCATCGCCCTCACACATGCGCACCAGGTTATAGGCATTGCGGAGGTCTAATTTGGAAAAAATAGTGGCCCCCTGGAGACGTTCGAATGCCGAATTCATCAGAGTAAGCGGATACAGATTCTTAATGGTAATGGCGTTTAGAGAGTGATAATTGATACATGGCCTTAATGTACCATCCTTCTTTTTAACAAAAAAGAAACCTGTGCCAGCAGGCGAAGTATATGGACTTACAAACCCATTAGCTAACGCCCCCTCAATATATTATTTTATAGCCACACTCTAAGGAGCCGATAAGGAATATAGACTCCCTCTAGTAGGGGTAGTACCCGGATGAAGTTCTATGGCACATCTAAGGCCGGTGGGGAGGAAGGGTGGTTGCCCTCTGTTTATTTAAAACCTCTGCTAATTCGGCATGTTCAGCTGGGACGTTGGGAGGCAAAAAAAATTCAAGTATGGGGATTTGTGCTTAACTAGCTAAGTGTGACCAAACACAAAAAAATAAGCAGGGCAATCGACTAACAGAAACTGAATGCTCTCAATGTGTTTCTGTTGAAGAGTCGACACGGTGAGAAGAGACGTAACTTCCTTAAGGGTGCCTAACCCCAATGGACGACCGTCGAGAGCGGTAACTAACCGGGATTGGTCCAGACACTGGACCGGAATTTTATTTTTTCTAGCCCACTGGGCATCCATAAAACATTCCATGGCCCCCGAATCAATAAAAACCACAACTTGAAGCGAGTGCTCTCCCCAAGAAAAGCTAACAGGTAATTGTGTCTGAGGTGCAGTACCCTGAAGTCCCACTAGAAGCCTTGGTTTCTCTCGCGAGACCCCCCCCCCCCTTTTTTTTAAATGTTTCGGACACTGATTAAGAATATGCCCCTTCCTCCTGCAGTAACGACACCACTCAATTTTAGAAGCGTTGTCTCCAGCAGGTGGGCAAACTGCCCCATCTACCTTTATGGACTCCTTAGTACTAGATAAACAGGGTTTAACTACCGGAGGATAGAACTCCGTGACCGGGATAACCGAAGACCTTATTCGGTGGTTCTTTGTGTGTTCTCTACGGCGTAAATGATCCTTCAGTCAATTGTCTATCCGAATAGCGGAAGATACCAAGGCATCTAAAGAATTGGACTGCTCAAGAATGGATAGGGCATCCGGAACAGACTCGTCTAATGGACTTGCCCAGTCGGCCGTCATAGCAGAGGGGGAGCTGTAATTTGGGTTCCCTACCCATCTGAGCAACAGGGACCAGGGGATCGATAGCCTGTGCGGCAGGTAGAGGTGCTTGGTGTGCAACTGTGAGTAGGCGCATGCTCTCCGTCAACTCTTTGAGGCAACACTCTTGAGCCCTAATCTGGGTATTCAGCTGCCATATTTGACCCGTAAGTAGTTGCTGTTGGGCCTCCAATTCCCTAACATACTCCTCGGGGTTCTTATCCCCCGGCTGATCTCCCTCGGAAGACCTCGCTGATTTATCCATGATATGGCTTCTTTGCACTGTAATGGATTTTAGTGGCGGATAATCAAACGCGAAGGTAGGGTGATCAGAAACAAGTCACTCACGCAGTGAGGTCCAATAAAGGGAATAACAAAATAAATGCAAAAAAAAAGAAAAGACAGGAAACTACTTCCTTGTGGTTAAATAGCCAAACGAAAATCAACCCACTAAAATAGGGCGAACTCAAATAACGAGTGAAACACAAACTAAATCTCCCAAGCTCAATACTGGAGCCAAAACTGGAAATTTAGCAAAGAAAAGAACACCTTCGGCCAGAGTGTAAAACAAACGAAACAAACAAAGAAAACTGTCTCAGAGAGAACATAAAATAAATAGAAGAATAAAATAAATAGCACATAATGCTAACAGGAGGAATAATACCTATAGCTGAACTAAAAGCTAATAGCAAGTCCCCCGTGAACATAAACAGCGTTTAATATCACATGGTCGCTAGTACCTGGCTATACCTGGTTCAATGCAATGTTGAATGACAAAGAAGCATGGGGGAAGCGGAAGTGAGAAACTTAAATACCCCGCATGTAGAGGCACAGGTTAAAACAATGATGAGGGAACGCAAAACCCGGAACGGAATGTGGAAAAAATCCGATAGATTCTCAATAGGGAAATAAGGATGAGAACTGCAATGGAAAAGAAAAGAAAAACCCACGAACCATGACAACTTGTGTGTACCCGTCTATTTAATCTTTATTTATCCGAGTAAACCCATTTAGACAAAAGTCTATTTTTCAAGGGATACCTGTAAGGTGCCTGCTCTGATTGGTAAACTATCATTTATGCAAAGTTCTGTGATATCCTAGACTTTTTAATAGTTTAAGCCATTTGCGTTGGAGATATAGCACTATTTAATAGCAGACTGAATCCCTCATATCAGAGGTGTGTGTGCGTGTGTGTGTGTGTGTTGCGTACATGTGTGAGCAAATGCATGCTTGCACAAATGCCCGTTAGTGTGCGTGAATATGTTAAATGAACATGGCCAGAAATATGCAGAGAGAGAGAGAGAAAGAGAAAGAGAGAGAGACAGAGAGAGTAGACAGCAGGAGCAGAGCTTTCACTTCCTCTCTCCATGAGATCCAGGGGGAACGAATGATGAATGCCCTTAATGAAGTCGGACAACCCAGCATACATGCATAAAAAGATTTTAAATATTGATATGTCACAACGTAGCTGTAGATAATGAAATGTTTAATTCTTTAAGTGCTTGACAGCTTACGCCTAATATATTGAGGGACCAAATGATGATTTGCAATGGAACTGAGGGCCGTCTTCTATAAAACACACTCCCATGAACCCACGCAAACAAACAAATGAACAGACACACTCATATGCACTTGGACTTTAACTACCTTTGGTAGAGGTATATAATTTATTCATTAACTTATTTGGGGTGTAAATTATTCAGGGACATATAATTAACAGCTATTGAATTTATATCTTACAGCTATAAAAAGTATTAATGGAGGTTTATTAAACAGCTTTATCAAGCAACAGCAGGAAACTTTCAAGAGACCAAAATAGTTGCACAATCACTCAGTTGGTGCAGTCTAGATTTATGTTTATATTATTTAATTTTCTCTTTTTTTCTTTTCTTTTTCTAAATTTGGCATCTCCAATCCCACCCATCCAGTTTGCAAACTATGTACAAGTGTGCTCACATACGCCCCCAGCTGCCGGCTCGGGAGAGTGAAGACAACTCGCGGTTCTCCTCCGAAGCACATGGCGCCAAAGAGCTGCTTCTTTTCAAACCGAAGCCAGCGTTGTGCTACTGAGTGAGCTACAGCAGCTTATGTTTGTATTATTTACATGGAATTATTAGAATACGAATTAAACATTGTCCCACATTTAGTTAGGTAAAACTTTACCTTTAACAACGTAAAATGTGTTGAAGTCAGGGATCACTTAGAAGAATTTAGCAGAATAGACTTAAATTCAGCCCATATTTGGTACTTTTTTGTAACATTTAAAAACCTGTGTCTATATGTCTTGTGAATTTTTTATTCACAATTTTCAGTATTTGTACACATGGTATACTACAAAAATGAAGGCTGTGAGATGCCCATATTTTGTTTGGTATTTTGTTTCTTTAAAAAATGATTTTGTATGTGACACGTCCGAAGATCAGATCTGAAGAAGAAAAAGAGACGTACAAATGCAAAGTTAATTAACCCCGCCCCCTCAATGATATTCATAGAGCATTGAGCTTTAGGACAGTGCTTTCGTGCTTGTGTGTAGCTGCTTGAATATTAAATGAGGTACTTTTTCCATTGAAGTAATAAGGATGGAATGAGCAGATGCGATCTCTGCATACACAAAGTGTTTTAAACAATAGGAATAGAGCGTGCAATGTTATACCATGGGAGTGATCTCTATTAACTATCTAGAATCTGTGGTCACAGTAATGGTGACAGCCTCAGTAAAAAAATACCATTAGTGAGAAGACAAGGTGTTGGTCTGAGATGTTGTTGATATAGCTTTTCCAAAGGCATTGAGACAATCGTCAGTGTCTCAAGGAAGTTAACATGACACCATCAACCATCAGGGAGAACTGCATTGTGGGGAGGTAGAAGGGTCACCAGCATTAAACCATTAATGAGTGTCACATGAGATCACAATCACTAAGATTTATGTTAAACATAATACACTGTAATTGTGCTGGTGTTATTCTGTTATTCAGAACAATGCATGTATTCTTTAATTATGACACTTGTCTTATTAGCTTAATAGCTTATTTACTTTTGGTTCCAATACACAATTCTTATATTTTAACATGTGTGTGTATGTGTGTGTGTGTGTGTGTGTGTATGTTGTGTGTGTGTGTGTGTGCGTGCGTGAGACTTAAGTCTTACACATCTATGAAAGTTGCGACCCACCCCAGCATCTTCACATGATCTTACCCCTATGAAAAGCACCCCAGTCATGAATTAGCACCACTCTTACCAAGTGTTATTCTTTATTAGGTAATGGTGGCCATGTTTTGTAATGTAATTATTTGTTTTACAATATATATTTTTCATGTTTTGTAATATATAGATTTATCTGTACGCATTTAAGAAGGAGAGAAACAAAGTCGTCATGCATCAACAATGACATCTGAGATTCATTAGAGAATGATTTTATTTACTTGCTCCTGATAAATATTTGTTTTCAATATTGATTGGCCTTAGGCCTACTCCCGTCACCACAAGTTGAAATGGAGGTTGCGTGATTCTTTCTGTGTGATTGCCTATCTGTCCATTGATAGGTAAGACGGAAAAAGTTATTCTTGTATGCAGTTGATGGCTGTTGAGATTATTAGCTAAAATTGCGGGCCTTTGGACAAATATATACATTAGGGCATTCCAAAGTTCAATCTCATTTATTGACAGAAGGACAGGCATGTAAAATGAGCATTTAACATGATAACTGCAGCAGAGGAATATATTCTAGGGTCTGCCACTCCAGCCATTATCATTATTAAGACATCTATTTACATACTAAGCACTTGCTAATAAGGATTTCATTAGAATTAAATGCTACATCCAATACAAAAACGTCAGTAATTCCATTATGTTTTAGGTCAAACTGAGGCCAGTTTCTCAAACTCATATTAAGCTTAGTTTGGTAAATATGCATTCATAATACAGTTATTGTTTTACACAAAATGTCTGATGTTATATGTTACGCTGTTTTACCTTAAAGCTGCAGTAGGCAAGTTTGAAAATATACACGGCAAAAATACTCCTCCCTTTTGCACTCCTCCCTCCTATCTCTCTCCGAAGCCCCTCCCACCAAAGTATGCTCCAGTACACGCGTGGAGACAGGCAGACAGGGAGGGGTTTAATCTACCACAAGGATCTTTTGCATGTAGATAGTTGCCCTGATTGCTACATAGCTAGCCCTGTTTGGTTGGTTTTTGTAAGTCCGGCTTGATATTTTTTGACAGCCTAGTACAGAGCCCAGGACACTCACAGATTATTTCTCAGAACACCCGATTTATTGATAGCTGCTGGAATGTAATGAGCAAATTTAGTAATTTCCTACTGCACCTTTAATTGGTCACATGCTTTCAAAAGGTAAAAATAATGAACATAATGCATCGATTACCTAGGATAAGTACAATATTTTGTGACCTATATCTGTGAAAATCATATACACCTGACACAAATGATGATTTAAACTTCTCTAAGTGACCATGTACATATTTGGTAGCCAGAGGCTTCTACGAAACATAAGTCGCTGTGCTTCACTTCAACAGAAAACATAGCCTAAGCATATTGCACCAGTTCTCTTACAGGCTTTTGGGTATTATGCACTAACAGTATAGACAGTCTGCTATAAATCAGCTACACGTGAGCCATAGGAGAGAAGGGAGAGTTGGAGAGAAAGGAAGACAAAGAAAGAAAACAGTTGAGTTGTTTCGTTCTGGTAGGCACTTACTTTTCTGTTCATGTCCTTACGGATGCAAGAGAGACTCAGAGATTTGAATAATTCCCAGCCTCCCACAACACATCAAGCTGGGAACTAAACTAGTTCAGATGTGAGATGGAGCTTTTATCTTGTACATTACATACACATGAGGAACATGCAAGTTGTCATTATACGTCTCGTTTATTTTAAGCCTATGGTTAAAAAAATCACGAGGTCAACTTCAAGCCTTATTCGATGAGGCACGGGTCAGCTCTAAATTATGCAGAGGGCCTGCGACTGCAAGGGTAGATTAAATTAAAGAAATTTCACTGATGCCAATTGCTCGTAGGGGCTGTATGGCTTACATTAACTCAAGACATGGGTAGCTTTGTGCTTGTGTAAGAAGATTATATAAATCTATTTTTTTTTTTTTAAGAATAAATAAAGTGCATAACTGTGCATAACTAACATAAAACTGGGCACCGTGGTTGATATGGACATGGTTCAGGGCATGGTCACTGTTTCTATACTGCACTGCAGTACATTCTGAAAAAGAGGAACACAGAATAATTTTTGCACTTAAAAGTAAATGCTTTTTTTAATTTATTTTTTAAAATAATAATTAGTTATGACAATACAAAGATGGTTGTGCATTGAAATGCAAGAAAATATAACCTTCTGTGTGTAAAAGTAGGTTTGGATGCGACCAACATTTTTTCTAACTTTCACTAATGTTAGCATTTTTTCTTCACATTACATTGCACAAGACATTGTACTGATTGCAGAACTAGCCAAACTATACTTGTGAATGAAAGACACAATTTTGGCTACGTTAGTACCAATATCAATTGATACCCGGCCAAGTTATTGTTATGTGCCAATGTTACAGAAGTCCTGCCAGGAGCCAACAAAGGGAGTGAGCCCAATCATCATTTGACACTTCTTGGAAATACGCTTTGTCAGTTTCGTTTCGAGTAGATGGCGAGAAAACACAGAATAAAAACCCATAAGATAAACTAGCCCAAAACAACAAGCTTCCACAGAGGATGCCCCATGCAATTGTTGTCATCCAACAACAGGCTTTTAGCATAGAGACAAGGTCTTTTCAAGAGGCAGACATGGCTGCTTTTGAAATCGGCGCATCTGATCAACATGCTTAACAAGAAAATTACAATTACTCTATATAACCCAGCTAGCAGGGAGCAAGAAGATTGTGACAAAGCCATTAGTGCTGGTCAGGAGGACAGGAATAGCACCGCTGGTAGTCCTCCAAGGGGGTAATGTACACCCAACAAATATGCAACATGTAGGCTACCTGCAGACCTCTGCCAGAACCTAGGCTAATCCTCAGGCCGATTCACAGATATGGAGAAGCACAAAGAAGTCAGTCAACATCAATGTGCCTGAAAACAAGACGTGTGCACTCTTGCATTACGCTTCCAAAATCAAGGCGATAATGAAGACAGAGCCAGTCACCTATAAAAATGTTTAGCACCAACACAGTGCATACTATTACCACTGATATTTACTACCTCGACAATTTCAACGGCTAACTCAACTGTCACTAGCCAGTAACAGCCATACAGAGGTTCCAAAAATAGTTTTATTGTTAGCCTGACCTTTGTATGCATGTTTCTAAAAACCTAATGCCCTTATCTGTCACACAAAAAAAAAATCCAGTCGTTCCAGTAACATATAGAATACCTGGCAGTTGATGTCGGATTATACCCAGTTCTTCTGGCAATTAGAAGCATCGCTAACTTTAGCTAGCTCACCCCATAACCTTTTCATTGCTGGAGGCCAATGTGGACACAAGTAGCCTTTTGTCGTGTAGGCTGGCTGCAAATAAGTATTTCTGACTGATACCATAGACATCTAGTCATAGACATCT
Organism: Ilyophis sp. 1 JC-2022; assembly: GCA_022702515.1. NCBI lineage: Eukaryota > Metazoa > Chordata > Actinopteri > Anguilliformes > Synaphobranchidae > Ilyophis > Ilyophis sp. 1 JC-2022. The sequence continues at coordinate 42,024,605 of CM040406.1, forward strand.
ACTGCAATGTAAGGCAGAACATTGCTCCTGAATTGCAGGGCATAGTGTATAGAGTATTCTGGCACCTACAGTATAACTATGATCATTGGTTATGTCATTGCTGGCATAAAAGTGGCATATATCAAATTGAGATTAATTTAATTAATGAGCTATGAAAAACACAACTTCAGTAACACTATATTTTGAAAAGTATAAGCCTAGTGATTGAGAACTATGGTGGGCATACTGTCATACACATAGAGAAAAATATATGCCAGCCAATCAGAATTGAGTATTAATCAAAACTGTAGTATAAATATGTATAATAGAGTCTCAACAACTATATTGTAGACTTTCACAAAATATACAGTTTATACACACTTAAAATATATATTTTGAAATACTTGACCATAATTAAGTCACTTTTACTGTACTGCATACATTAGATCATAAAATAGCTGTTTTAGTAAATATTTATTTATGGACTATGTATAGCAGTTACAATTATTACGGTTACAATTATTATTTAAAGTCTTAGTGGTGTGATCAGCCAGAACTGTTGATTTAATGCAATCAGAGGAACCACCCCTGAAATATAAGCTTTTAATTCTGTCTGGAACTAAAGACCATGTCGGTGATAAAACAAGAATAACCAATAAAATGTGAATTTTGTTTTGTTTTAAAGTACAATTATGCATCAAGAAAATGCTGGATAGTCAAAACTGGACAACTCACCATGCAATGCATGCAGTGGTTCCCTATGTATTCTAGAAAGGAAGGCATTTCAGTTGCTAGCCCAGTTATGCACTTGGCAATGCATCTCCTTCTTCTTCTTCTTATTCTTCTTCTTCCCCTCTTCTTTTTTTCATGGCATTCTCGGGGTTAACATGCTAATTCTGTTTTATGAGGTCTGTCAGAGCCCACTCTCCAACATTTACATCTGTTCAACAATTATTAGACCGTTTTTGTCATAAAAAATTCAACACCCCCGAGTGTCGCACAAGTGAAACCTGAAAATGTATGCAGCGAATGGAATAGTTAATTTCTCAAAGGAACAGGAAAGGGGAAAAAACAGATTTACTTTAAAACTCTCCAATTAAATATGTTCAGCTGACTCCTTCCAAAGGTTTAATCGGTGGGCTGAGGAGCATCCCTTCTCAAGCAAATGAAACGATTGTAGACACTTTGTACACTGTTATTCCGTTTGGCAGCAGTACCTCGGAATCTACAGTATATTCATAGTTCCAAGGCAATATGCTTTTTTCCTGACAAGAAAAAAGTCAACATTATTCTGTAAGGCAGAAAGTTGAGCCCTCCCTATTTATGTAAGAACTGATATAGTCTAAGCCTTTTCGGAATTACATTACACAAATAACCACCATATGTGTACAGGGAAGTCTCAAACTTTAATGTAACAAGCAAGTTTTTGTTTAAGTTTTTTTAATTTAAATACGTCCTGCTGTTTTAACATTATCTTTGTACTTCCTGGTCAAGGATCTGCAGCTAAAACTGCCTGGGGGTATAAAAACATGGGCATCTTGGCTTAGAAGCCCTGAGAGAACTAAATAAATAAATAATAATAAGGATAAATTATGTGTGTGTGTGAATTGGGGTGGGATGTGTTGATATTTATCTTTAATAAAAATCCTTCACAGATCTCTGAATATATGATCACAATTACATTTTCAGGTTCTTGTTTAACTCTGTATCTTAACAGCCTTGCATGTCATTGGTCTCTCTTGTGGCACAACAGCTACGTTTTGTCCTCTGAATAACCCTTAGGTAATTAGTGACAGCGTTTAATGGTTAACATCCACTGTGTAGACAGTCCTATTGAAAACTTCTTCACAAATCTCAGCTGCAAATATCTGCAATACAGATTCAACTATTGCATGGACAATATATATGCTAGGACAACTTTGGGAGAATATAATGTAGGCCTACCCCTGAAATAATCCCAATTCACAAATGATTGACTTACTCTTTTTTAAAAGAATATATTTAGCTTCCACAAACTTCCCCAGTTCCCACAGGACTGTGTGTAATTTTTTTCTTGACTTTCTCGGGATTGCAGGGAAACTCCGGTGCATCTATACTCTCGTCGTATTCTAATTCTAAGTGAAAAGTCGGACAGACTTTTTGTGCATATTCACTGCTCCTTTTTCAGAACCCTGCACAGAATGCTGCACAGATCTTGTGCGGACGATTGATCCTTATGGTATCTGGATCAGCTGACAGCGGGTAAAGAAAAGATAGTCAAAAGCTGGGACATTCTGCCCAGACTTTCAGCATGTATCCAACTAGCAAGATCTGTCTGGTTAGAACATCACAACCACCGAGACACCTAGCATAAAATATCTTTGCCAGATAGAGTGCAGCATTTCCAAAATGTTCTCACAGAGTAAAATATACATCTAGCTACCACATCACTCAGCCAAACAAGTATCTAGCATAGGACATTTTGAATAACTCATTTTATTGTTCTTTTTATTGACTCATGGCTTGCTAGCTCATTCTGATTGCACACATTCTGTTGGGTTGACTGGCTAGTTATCTCTGATGTTTGGCTGTGTAGGCTACTAGCAAATAATCCCTTCACAAGTGCCAATGGCTGATGATGCTGACATCGCTGTTAACCAAATGACAGGTCAAACTTGGCCTTTTTGTTTGTTTTGTTTTTGGGGGCAGCTTTGCTCGAGCTTTAGAGAATGCATGTACATATACAGAGTAAAGGAATGTAAACTATAACATACAAAATGGATGAGACTTGTTAAATGAGACTAATGAGGCTAGTGAAAAGGAGGTGGTGTCCTTTTCTTAGCATCACATGTCAACAGCTGTCAACCACATTGTTCCTGAGCTGGCTCTTGAAAGGAAGTAGGGTTGTTTCCCTCTCATGACTACATGGGTTCTCAATCTCTGTCCTAGTAGCTATGCAACTATAAATGACTACTGGTGGGGCCACTAGTGTAATCCACAATTGTTGTCTGTGTTGCTCTATTGCACATCCCTAACTGCCTATACCTGTACTTCCTTTACTCCCTACACCGCCAGCACTTGCCCCGAGTCCCAAGAATGCTGTCGCCTGGACTCCCCCACCGTTGCCGCTTGTATACCCCCCCTTCCGTTGCCTTCCACTTCCCACCATCACCGCCCAGCTACACCCACCAAGCTACACCCACCAAGCTACACCCACCAAGCTACACCCACCATCACCGCCCAGCTACACCCACCATCACCACCCAGCTACACCCACCATCACCGCCCAGCTACACCCACCATCACCGCCCAGCTACACCCACCATCACCGCCCAGCTACACCCACCATCACCGCCCAGCTACACCCACCATCACCGCCCAGCTACACCCACCATCACCGCCCAGCTACATCCACCATCACCGCCCAGCTACACCCACCATCACCGCCCAGCTACATCCACCATCACCACCCAGCTACACCCACCATCACCACCCAGCTACACCCACCATCACCGCCCAGCTACACCCACCATCACCACCCAGCTACATCCACCATCACCACCCAGCTACACCCACCATCACCGCCCAGCTACACCCACCATCACCGCCCAGCTACACCCACCATCACCGCCCAGCTACACCCACCATCACCGCCCAGCTACATCCACCATCACCACCCAGCTACACCCACCATCACCGCCCAGCTACACCCACCATCACCGCCCAGCTACACCCACCATCACCACCCAGCTACACCCACCATCACCACCCAGCTACACCCACCATCACCGCCCAGCTACACCCACCATCACCACCCAGCTACACCCACCATCACCGCCCAGCTACACCCACCATCACCACCCAGCTACACCCACCATCACCACCCAGCTACACCCACCATCACCACCCAGCTACACCCACCATCACCGCCCAGCTACACCCACCATCACCGCCCAGCTACACCCACCATCACCGCCCAGCTACATCCACCATCACCGCCCAGCTACACCCACCATCACCGCCCAGCTACATCCACCATCACCACCCAGCTACACCCACCATCACCGCCCAGCTACACCCACCATCACCGCCCAGCTACACCCACCATCACCACCCAGCTACACCCACCATCACCACCCAGCTACACCCACCATCACCGCCCAGCTACACCCACCATCACCACCCAGCTACACCCACCATCACCGCCCAGCTACACCCACCATCACCACCCAGCTACACCCACCATCACCACCCAGCTACACCCACCATCACCACCCAGCTACACCCGCCATCACCACCCAGCTACACCCGCCATCACCACCCAGCTACACCCGCCATCACCGCCCAGCTACACCCGCCATCCCAGCTGCCACCTCAAGGCTGTCACCTAGATCTTGCTAATTTTATTAATGTGAACATTGACTGATTGACCATGTTGGTCATTAAAATCAATATCTTGAGTTGACCAGAGAAGGATTCTATCTTCCTATCTGACTCACCCAGGGAGTTTGTTCTTGTCACTTGCCACTTGCCACTGGACTTGCTCCTGTGAGAGTTCAGGCCAGGGTTTTTGTGAATTTTGTAAAAATGCGCTAAATATGCACTAAATTTTTATTTGATTTGATGTTCGTATTGGATGAGAGGTAAAAGTGCAGCTCCAGATTGTTAAAGTTATTTCACTAATATACAATACCAGAATATATCTTTAATATACAGTACAATAATAGTATTGAATAGTGAGACCAAAGTAGAACACCTAAAGCATATAATGGGCTGGGATACTGAAGCATGGGAGCACTAATATTAGTCTACCATGCGCACCATGCAAACCAATGTTCATTTTGTTTTCTTGTATTTAAATAAACATATACTTAAAATGGAATTACTTTTTATCTTACTTGTGATAAAATAATACAAAAGTGTGTCAAGAACCTTGTTAAGAAATAGAGCAGTAATTAAATTGCTTAATATATCCACCTTGGAATGTTTGCTCTGTAGGGCATAGCAATACAAGCACAACAAATCTGAAACGAGACAGCTTAATTCTAATTCCAAATGGAGGTAAGCAACGACATCGGAGTGGACTTACCTTGGATGCAACATGGCTTTCTGAGTGGCAGAATGTGGAGCTGTTCTATATCTGGATCTGAACCTGGAGAAGGACAAAGCATGTCAAAAAGATGTGGATTAGGAAGATCGAGAGCACAAAAATACAAACGCTATTTGGTTGTGCTTTTAATAGGAATAGGCCTAAATGAATGTGGACCAGGCTAAGGTTGTATAATGATGATGAAATCAATGATACGTACTCTCAGTGGATAGTGGGGCCTAATTCAGTCAAACTGCAAAAATTTTAGCAGAAGCACCGTGCTGTAACCACTTAAAATCATTATATGTTTGTGGAATAGGCCACAGAGTCTTTACGCTTTACAGTATGTGGAGACACATCCTTATCCAGGATAAGATAATTTTTATGATATGTCCTTTCTGAAACCAAACCTAGTAATACCTTAACTGATGGAGCTATGAAAACACTGACAGTGATTACGATTCCAGGGCAGATTATCTTACATACTGTACATGTACAGTTAAGGTAATCATACCAAAACTGTCTGTTTGTAATTATTTAAAACTAGGGATTAGATTAGGGATTAGAAATGACAGCAATATTTATGTAATACTATTGCTCGCTTTAAAAAGCATTGAGCACTTAACATAAATGTAAACAGAGCAGATAAATTAAGGGTGAATGCCATTGGAAAACTGTATTTTCCATATTTCTGATTTAATATAAGTCATATAGGGTGTACATTGGCGTGAATTACTTTTTTTTTTTAAATCAGTATATTTTTAGTAAACGGAACATGATCAAAACCTTGGCTTCCTCCACGCAGTCTCTTCCTGGTCATATCATTTCTGACGAAATTAGCATATTATATTTTGACAAATGTTATTATTGCATTTTTATGCCCCACCTTTTTTTGTCCCGCCCTCAGACTCATGAAATACACCAGTAACAGGCAGGAGATGGGAGGCACACTCATGTCATTCTCTGTCAGATAACCAATCAATGCAGAGCATGTGAAAAAAACTTGCAACGTCCTCTCAAACAGCCTGTTCAGTTCAAGGGAGATACATTAACTGGATTTGTATATATTTTTAAATGTATTGATTTTTTATTTTATTTGAAAAAACTTTATGAATGTATGTTTGACCTTATATAAGATTACCGAAAAATAGCATAAGTGTGGGCCTCGGGAGTCGATCGGGCTTAATGACGCTGATACTGATAATTAAATATTTGTCTTGATCAGCCCTGATTGGTTTAGGACAAACCTATTTAAAATACAATATTTGGGCATTTATATATTTTGGAATATATCTTCCACTTTGCTGATTGCACAAAAATGTAGACCATGTTCAGGCCGAACCCTATATTACTAAGTCTTGATAGTCTTACTATCCTGGTTAAAAAAAGTATTCTATTATTACATTACACTCATCATATTCAGTATCTAGGCTTGATATAAATATGTCCTCAGTATATGGGATTTGAACCACATGTTTATAACAAAGCATGTATATTACATTTAGTAATATAAGCTGTTACAAATTTGGTTCCACATCTTATGGGTGGATTAAACATCATCATTGTATGTTGCAGTGCAGTCTATTTTCTCTACAGCGTAACTCACCATCTACAAGCAACATTGTTTGTATGGATATAAAATCTGAATAAAATTTACACGCCCCTGTTAGCTAGCCAATCATTTCTGTGAACGGATTGCTTGAAAAGGTAATGCAAGTTTTATATGATCATTCAAAGGGGGGAAAATGGTATTGTGCTTCAATCTTTGTTTCACAGTGTTTATCTGACACCATTTTATGTGTCATAAAAGAGCCAGTCAAATGGGTTATGCTTTTGTATTGCATTTTGCACTGAGATCCCCTCATACCCGCTGATCTTAGGAATCCATTAACCATGGAAAAACAGAATTTCCAATTTAAGATAAGAAGAATTCTCCATTTTAAATGGTTAAACAAATAATTTGCTCTGTTACTTTTAAATTACCATGGGACATACCTGCAACTAATCAAATTGTCTTAAAGCACGCTGCTATTTTCCAGCCACAAATCACAATAATAGTATTTTGTTGTCGTTGTTGTTGTTGATGTTGTTGATGTTGTTGTTAATCGGTGCTCCACAGCTGCTGTTCAAATGTACTGATCTTCAACTCTTCTGTATGGCTCACCATTCTCACTGAGCTAATCATATTAGCTGATCTATGGATCAGTTAATCTATGCAGCATCTGTGTAACTTTGGGAAACAATAATTAACTAAATTAATAAATAAATTAATGAATGAATGAATAAATAATTGGCACATCAAAATAGTATCATGTCAGAACATTTCTGGGGCTGTGTTAGTCACTTAAGATATGTCAGGGCTAAAATTAAACAAATACAGTGAGCACCATAATTAATTGGACAGTGACACATTTTTCGTTATTTTGGTTCTGTACTCTAGCACTTTTGAGTTTGAAAGGATACAATGACAATGAGGTTGAAGTGCAGCCTGTCAACATTAATTTGAGGGTATGGTCATCCATACCGGATGAACCGTTATAGAAATTAAAGAATCTTTTGTAGATAGTCCCCCCCATTTTCGGGCATTTCAACTCGTTGCACTTACGAAATGTTGCGAGGGCGGTTCGGTTCCATTTTTGTTTGTTTCTTGTCAATCCTGTCTTGCAGAGCACCTTTTAAGTTTGCTTGCTGCACGTAGCAAATTGCGTCACAAGATAGCTCCCTCGAGGGAAGACAGCAAGGGAAGGGAGCGTGTTAAATTGGATTCGAATGCAGCCTGGGTTTTCATTTATTTTTGAGCATGAAACATGGACTGGGCCAGGCACAATCACTAAGTATATGGAGGAGCATTATCTATTTTCATTCATAGTGTAATGTGTAACTATAAAGTGCAAATAATATGGGCTGTAAATAAGACACCAGTCCAAACCATTTAAGGTGGACCGAGAATTACGAATAAGAAGCTGCAAATAAACTCCAAGCCTTGTAACAAACGGTGCATTCATTTAAGCTGTTCGTGTAATTTCACCATGGCTTATAGAAGACCAAATGTGACAAAATTAAATAAATAAACAGCCTACGCCTTAAAATAAATAGGCTACATTGTGAAATAAATAGACTAGCTAGGCTACGAAAATAAATATACCACGTGATGAAATAAATAAGAAACATACGTAAAATAATGAATAGGCCTATTATTTAATTGCGTAATTATTTATAAAGTTTTGCCACATTTGGTTTTCCATATAGGCCTAGGCCTTGCTCTACAGGCTATGATGCAGTTAACTTAATGATGCTTAAGGTTTTGCAGGTTTGGGTTTGACACTGTTGTCACGGTAACTAGTCTGGCTGAATTTTGAATTTGCTTCGTGAAACCGAAAATTGTGGGTTTATCCCATAAGGTCAAGACTAATTGGATTAACTGAGGTAGCCACGTATGTGAAACTTTACCCAGGGCTGTAGTCACTGCCATTGTTTACAACTCGCCGGAAGTTGTATATGGCTATTATTTACGCTTCCGCATTCGCGAACACGGAAGTGTGATAAAGGCCAATATCAAAAAACTCTTGATATCTTATTTTCTGGTACTCTTACAAGCAATACTATAACTTCCATGCATTTGAATGGATCTCTATGGGAATTGGAGGGTGAGACTAGATTTAGCTGTAGATTATGCTGGAACAATATGGAATACATGGTTGGCGAAATGGCTGTAAGTCATCAAGGGTCTGAGGTATCAAACGAGCCTCAAACCATCACTCTGCTGCCAGATATGCAGTAGATATGGATGGATTACTTTAAGGGTGGTTTCTCCTGACAAATCTTCCTATTGATCTCTATGGAAAAACAAGTCAGGAGAAGAAACCCTTCAAGTTATTCATTCATATCTACTGCATATCTGGCAGCAGAGTGATGGTTTAAGGCTTGTTTGATACGTCAGACCCTTTATGACTTATGTCTTGTTATACTATTTGTCGCTTTCTTCCGAGTTTTTCAAAACTGAGCCTTTCCATGTTGCGAGGTGACTACAAAACAAAACCGGCCCGATTTGTCCTAAGCTGCTGTGACTCATATAATTGGGCCGCCAGTGCGTTGCTATGGTGATTTTACCACAACAAACGTACCCTTTAATAAGAGGCACCAAGCTGTTTGTCGCAACGCTCGGTAACAACAACAACAACAACAACACAACAACCACAGGAGTTTAAGAGTTTAAGAGTCGCTGATTAGACTGGCATAAAGCGAATGCTAGCAGCAAAAAAGAATTGAAAAAAGAGATAAGAATAAAAAAAAAATAAAAAAAAAAAGAAAAAAACTATTGAATGACTTTTTTTTTCCTATTAGGATTAACGACGGACTCCCGATCCTTTTAAATGGTTTAAACAATTGATGTTGTTTAGACGACCATCAATAAATTAAATAACGACTGGAGGCCTTTTTTGTTGATAAATATTTGCTGACTGCTGACGTTGTTGGTTGCTTTTATTCCAACAACACAAACACAAACAAAACAACAAACAAAACTAGTCGTAGTTCATGTTAATATATAACATTTAGCAAGGGTACTTTGACAGCTGTGTCGGTGTTACGCCTAGCAACGATACATAACGAATCTCTGGCGGAGAACCAGCTCGGATTAATGGAAAAGCAATTTGAGCCGCGCTGTACGTCTCGCATTTGGGTTGCGTTGGCTCTGGAACGGGTCAAATGTGCAAGTGGAAACAAGACATTAGAGCCATTTAACCAACCATGTGTTCCATACTGTTCCAGTGTAATTTACAGCAAATCAAATCCCACCCCCCAATTCCCATAGAGATCCATTCAAATGCAGAGAGGTTATAGTATCGCTTATAGGAGTACCAGAAAATAAGATATCTTTTGATATTGTTGGGTCACAGACATCAGAAAGTCATGGTATGCAAAAAATATGTGACCAAATATTTTAAATAATTACTTTATTCTGCATTATGTTAAACTGTCCAATATTTTTCGATGCCCGAAAATGGGGGGGACTATGTACTTAAGGTTTTATAATATCTAAACGGTTTATCCGATATGGATGAAAATATGCTCAAATTAAAGCTGACAGTCTGCACTTCAACCTCATTGTCTCAATTGAAACTCAACGTGCTAGATTACAGAACCAAAATAACAAGAAATGTGTCACTGTCCAATTAATTATGGTGCTCACTGTAAATTCACTTAAAAAACTAAATGAATATGGTACATTTTATTATCATATAGACATAAAAAAATAATACATGACAACCCTATTCAACATGGTGTTTTTCTTTTTTTCATCAGTGCTCAAATCCAGCTCTTACAGTGTTCTACTTAAAAAATGTCTTTGGCGAGATCTCCTGAAAAGACCCAGAAGCCTAAACACGTACTCTCCACATCCAGTTTTGTGACTTCAAGCCGAAACATTGTTACTGGTAGCTGCAGAGGAAACCCACTCAAATGCCTATGTTGCCTGCACTGGCAACAAATATCTGCTTATTTTTCAACATCAGGTCATAATGCGTAATAAGCACCTGAGATGTGTCTTCCGTATTGCAGCATTTTTTCAAAATTCTGTATTAGTATTCAATTTAATTACAATCAGGAAATCAATCTAATAGTACCCGCAAGTCTATTTAGGCCTGCTATTACACTCTGAAAGATGTCAATAAATAGATACTCAAACATCAATTTTACATAATTAGACATTGTAATATATGTTATATATCCTAATGGAAGGTGCATTTGCAAGTGTGGAGGAAATAAGCAATCTTGGCCACCTCATGATTTCTCCTGGAAAGTGCTATTCCCCGAATCCCTCTGCTCCCGTGGCTGGAATGCGTTCTGACACGCAGGAGGGATGACCCTGAGAATCGCATTATGTATATTTCCAAACAGCCCCTGCATTTGCATGTAGAAGACAGTTAAAATAAGGCCATAAATCAGCTACAAACGTATAAATGGATTTGCAGGAGATTGAAACCCAGCAAGTCTCTTGAGCAAATATTTCAAACCCGCCTGAAAGATATCCACTGTCATTAACCAGTGAAACCATTCTGACCACTCAGCTTGTATATTTCCTCCATTATGTGGCCGAGAGGCAGGCTACGTGTGGCTGCCTCGATAAATCTTTATGCATATGTTGATGCGGTGTGCCATCAGGAACTAACACTTAAGGTTATCTTGTTTCCAACACACTCGGAGGGTGTTGTCTAATATTGTGGGAAAATAACATTATTACATTTTCCTACTATGAAATAACAAAAAGTCATACCTTTTCAAATTCCAGACATTCATTAGTAGGGTGTTTTTTTTATCTATGAACGAAGAAAGACAATGAAAACATACAGTGTATATGGGTGTTTTTTTTTCAGCAGTGTGATATTTGCCAAAATGTTTGTTGAGCGCAATGCATACCCATTGAAGCAGAACTGCATTGGATTCAAACGTCTGAGTAATACAAATAAATTATTTCTGAATAAACAAACCAGCCAAACTGAAAACATGAGAGAATATTATAAAGAAATCATATTAAATCAACACAGATGAACTGTGAGCAACAGTACAAAACATATAAACTTAAGCAATTTTGCCCAATCCAGCAATTTTTGCCAAACTTCTTATGAGACAACAACCATTCAAAAAAATCTGCTTGAACGTATAATTGTTGCATTACGTTAAATACTTTAAAGGTCAATCATCTTTAAACTGATCTTTAAAAACAACATAAAACATATAATTGTACATTTCTCTTGTAGCATATTTTTAGCTAAACAATAAAGAATTAAATAGCTATTCAATTGATATAATTTAAATACCCCAAAAATAAACATTCAGAATTTCGCATTCAAATGGGACCAATACGACCAATAATAATAAGAGAGACATACTTGTGCGTTGAGCTCAAGGTCTCTATCAACATAGTATCAGATCTGGTTGGTAAATTCAAAACCAAGTCCGATATTTTTCAATAAAAACAAGACAGCGGTGGAATTACTTCAGTCAGCGCCATAAAACACCATTTCTGAATAATTGCATAAATAATACAATGTCCTTCCGCTGCCGATTTATGGAAGGTGTTAAGAGGAGTGCGTATGCACATGCCCCCATCACTTGAATGTGAATATGTAAAATAAATGCATGCTTATGGGCTTAATGTTGATAAAGGCACACATGGCAGGCTGGGCCCTGTGGCCTCGGCTCTGTTATCGGCTGACCGTGACTGAGAGTCAGCAGCAACGGGACACAATGGGACTCATCAATCCCAAAAACATTAGTGAGAGAGTGCTCTAGTATTAGAATCTAGGAACTAAGATAATCACAAAAGAAAAAGAGTAGTAGCAGCGACTCCAGTACTCCAGGTCTGTGGGTGCAGGCGACATAGCGTTAACCCAACATTCACAATTGATGAGTGAGTGCAAGTTAGGGCGAAAAACCACTGAAAGATGAACGACATCATAATATTTGCCAGTTGAAAGTGTTCACTGAAAAAGCTTCTAAAAATGCTACTCCACCTTTTCTATGGTTTTCTGTATGTGTGACTGCAGAGCATGCACTCAAATTCCCATCCAATCACACATAAAGTGTGTTTTGATATCAGTTCTGTAAGCGATAAAAGACAGTCATGTTCACTAAATATACACACAGTTATAGTCAATTGAGTCACCCAGACAAATATCGACGTGCAGTGAAATTAAGAGGTCCATGATACTCAACTCAAACCAGTGCTTCTCCAGTAAAAAGGTGCTTCTATTGTTATTTGGGCACACCTGTCTTTGCAGCAGTCAAGTATTATATTTAATTTTACTGTATCTAGGCTATACCTCTGTATTCATAAAAACCTAAGTATAATGGTTGGATATTATCTCTGGAAGAAAGAGCTACTATCAGGTCCAGCACCTGAAGCACTGCCTGGTCGTGATGTCACCTGTTTAGTCATTTCTATGAAATTCTGAAGCACGTGTTGTTCACTGTGTTTAATGTGTGATAGTAAGCTAATGAAACATGAAACAAAAATGTGCTAGTGTTGTGGTGGAGGAAAATTCAAACAAAGGGATTTGGTAAGTTATTCAAAAAATCTAAATGTGTAGAATTGTACAAAACTAAATGCATAAACATGAAAGGACGCACAACAGGTGGCTTAAAGTGTCACCCATTGTAAATATTGAATTAAATATTCAGTTTTACTAATATCAATTACAGTTCCCAGCTACAAAAGTATGTTGCACAGTATTTTGATTACAGAAATAAAATAATTAGTAGTAAAATAATGTTTTCTGTGAGAACACAGACCCACATCTACTTTGTTCCTTGTTTCATATATAAGAAAAGCTTTTGGTTTTCAATAATATTGCAATATTCCAAAGACAACACCTTGCAGAACTGAAAAAGTGCCAATGGACCAGTGCCAATTAAAATCATCCTAAATAGTTTCAGGAAATGGGGGATACCAAGAGCTCATCAATGGCAATGCTTACAGCATGGAGCTGTTCAACATACATACACACACGCACACACATACACACACACACACACACACACAAACACACACACACACACAGTAGCTAGTGGATTGTGTACTGAGTAAGCCGGGGTGAGCACCACACGGAGTAAAGTTTTGACTTAATTTAATGAACGCTTGGGAAATGTGCAAAATGCCTGGATTATGATCAATTTCTTTTTTGGTCTCTCTAATCCAGTTTCACACATTCTAAGCATGTGCATAAAGACAAATGTAACCATTTGAAATGGCCCCTTTCATTTAGACTGCACATTTTTTTCAAATATGCAGCTTCTTCGCGACTTTGGCAAAGCACAGATTCTCATTTATTGCACAAACCTTCAAATGACACCTTCTGAAAGAACATAAGGCATATATAATAGACATTATAATTTGTACTGCCAAAAAAACATTATTTATAAGCAACATTTAAATTAAAACCTTGAACCTTGTTTTCCGGCCTGAATATTTAGATATAAGATCAACCGCAGGTTGAACCTGTAAGCTAAAGATGTTCAATAACTAAAGAGCTGGTGGCTAACATGCTAGTCAGCAAGTCCCAGATGTTGTTGAAATGCAAGCAGGCTATCTAGCACACTGTCTGAGTAGCGTGAATATAATTATTTTACGTACACAAGCTTTAGCTTAGCGCTGTAAACTGAAGACATCCCTGTCACTCATTGTCTTGCTTATAAGCATGCCAATAATGCTGAAATGCACAGGGATATTAATATCACAATTATTTATCATTCATATTTTGACAATGGTACAGGATTGAATCTGGGCCATGTTATCATTAAGGGTTTCCATTAAAGGGCATATGAAACCCGCAGAATCTTGGACGTTAAACCCATCTTACATGTACATGTTCTTGACATTAATGGCACTGGGTGGTCATGAAAATTTTTCGGGCCCGATTTACTAGGACGTTTAGTGTCCTTTAGCACACGCAAAACTAATAACACAACCAATGATTGGTGTAAAAGAAATACCATGACCAATCATTGGTCTTAGTAAATCAAGCCCTTACAGTGACACATGCCATAGTGGTGCACCAAACATGTATACCATCTGCTATATAATATTTCCAAGAATAAATGGTAATAATGAAAGCATTCTGTGTCCAATTATTAACAAACACAACTAAAATTGATTGCACGCTTCTGCTGAACACATAGAAGGCAAGGTGCTGATGAGAATACATTTTTAGTGGTGTTGTATTACTGCAGTGTTTGCGTGATTCAGTTCTGATGCTAAACCCTATTTTAACATGTGTGCACTCTTTCCAAGGCCTTCTTACACATAAAAATGATTTATTTGTAACTTTCAGAATTAAAATATATTTAATTACTTCTTGTGGCGAGAAAAAAAAAAAAAAAGAGAGATTCATCTCAGAGTGAGTTATGGACAATCTTCTTCATGAGAGAAGTAAATATAATATCAAGTGAGCAGCGCGGCATAAATCTCTCCATAATGCAAAGGCCTGAAATATCTCAAAATAAAAATGTAAATGTGTTTAAAAACCATTTTCCTTGTGAGGATGAGGTGACTCATTACTCTGTCAATTTTGCACGTCTTAAAAACTGGTAACTATACAGTTTTAAATTATATTTTTTAAAAACAACTAACACCTAGTTTATGCCATATACAGTACACACTTTGAAACCACGTACATATCTCACAGTTGTAATTCCTTATTTTAAATCCATGATTACAGTTATGGTTTGGTATAAGATGTTAATAATATGAATACGCATCTTCCAAGACATGCAAATTGAGAGGGTTGCAAATGGAAATTCTACAATATCAAGCCTTGTTAGCGAGTGAGTAACAAACACTAAGGACAATCAAGACACCTTGTCACTGTCTTTTTTTAAAATCTCGCTTCTTCTTGTGAATAAAAAGCACTTTGGATCTGCTAGTTTCATTGGAATTAACATAACAAAGCCCTGAAGTAAAAGATAGGAGATGTGATGAACCTCTCTTTTCCATTCTTTTAAACTTCTCCAAGATGCCCAGGACACACACACACACATGCACACATACACACACAAGCATGCACACGCACACGCACACACACACACACACACACACACACACACACACACACACACACAAGCACACACACTTACAATTTCTTTTATCTTTCATTGAAAGTACGTATCTGCCTGCCAACCAAACCAAAAAGATCTCCAAACCTAGTATTTCAGCACACAGTCAGCAAAATAAATTGAAAGCATTAAAGAAAGTCGAAAAGTGATAGAGGTAAAGAGAGAAAAAAAATCTTCACCTCTCTCCCCCAACAACACCCCCCACTACCACCTCCATATACCTCCCTCCCCTTGCTCTCCCACAATGCTCTTCTCTTGGAAAGAAACAGGATGAAATGACATTATGCATATGAAAATGTCCAGAAAGATGTTTGATTTATGTATGCATTAGATGCAAATTCTATTACAGGACACGAGGCGGTTGTGAGATTTCTCTTGGAACACTTGGCTGCCCTGATCAAACCTGATCTCATTAATTCCGACAAGGGGAGAAAGATAGAGGGAGTGAAAGAGGGAGAATTGGAGGAAATTTACAACCTGGACACAGATTTAACAAAAAAAGGGAGTAAATTGCATTCTACCCTCTAAGGCCACAGCATACCCCATTTTCAGAGATTGTTTGGCTGAGCAGGAGACCACGAGCTGCGGACTGGTGTAGAGAATGTTTGGACAGCAGTGTGCAGTGTTGAGGTGGACATAGGTTCTGCCATGAATTAATCAAGGCTGATATTTCAAATATCGCAATGGAATCACCCAGATCAAACTATAGTTACTATTTACCAGTAACTACCATTTAATTCAACGTCTGTCTCAGGCTACTCATTTTGATTGGGTGTAATCTACATAATTCTTGAGGGTTGAAAAGAATTGCATTGATGCCAAAACATCAGAAAGTATACTTCATATCATAAAGAACGGAAGAGACAGTGTAGGAGAAATAATAACATGAATCACGTTAAAGACATGACACATAGACTTCATGTATTCCAGTGTACTGCCAGGAACCTATGACAACTGTGACTTGAAAAGCGTTATGAACATGAATAAACAGCTAAACCATCAGGGTCTGCAATGTTTGCTCTTTATTACATTATATAGTACAGTGACAAAAAAGAATTTGTAATTGTTAGTCCAGAGATTTTGGTCTAGTTTGTTTAAATTAATTTTAAATTATACAGTGCTGGCTGCTGTGTATTCTTTATGACATGTATGATTCAATCATGCATGGTTTGATTCTTGTTTTAGTAAAGGTCTGTCAGTAAAGAGAAAACAAAATCTATATACACATATATAAACTTATATGGTGAATTAAAATTTAAATCGCATTCCTATTATATCAGAAATCAGTGTGTGTGTGTGTGTGTGTGTGTGTGTGTGTGCGCACGTGTGTTTGTGTATATTGATTAGAAGACTTGAGATGAAAAGGAAACTGATTTTATAAAAAATAAAAAAATAAAAACGGCCAAGACATCCACACAATACTACTCCATTCTTCCCCTGCCTTCTCCTGCAGCCTCTGTGATTGAGGTCAGGCCGAGAATTCTTTACTGGCCTAACTAATGTGATTGCATCAGAGCAATACCCTTAAACTACATCAGCTCTGATCTGCATACTAATTGGCTTGACTGTCCTTGACAGTGACCTTGGAGAGGCCCCCAGTCACTCAGGGGAGAAAAACAGCGTCTGTCCAGCACACATTGTCATGCACAGACACCCATGCTCTGCATAACCTCTGTTTGCAGCCTATCTCTTTCTGTGCATCAATGCAAATTACAACAATGGCCATAGGTTTTTTTCAGAGGGTAAGCCTGTGTGACCTTCCGTGGTGACGAGCAGCAGAAACAAAGGGCCATTTCTCTCTTGACGCACAAGGCCATGAAAACGTATATTGCTGGAACCTATATAACTCACTTGAATGGACTAAACATTTTGTAGAGATAAAAAAGAGGAAGAAATAGTTCCCTTTACATGGCATCAGATTCACGAAAGAAGGAAATGTGTATGAGAACATCTTAGTGTGATTATGAAAATTCAGATTTTCAAATGGGTCAGTGTTATTCTGTCAGAAATTTTTAACTGTCATTTTGTCATATATATACTGAAGTAATGTGACTCACATTTTAAACAAAGAAATATTAATAATTCAGGCTGAGCATTTCATTTGAAATTCCATTTTAATGAAGGTGAAGCTGATTATATAGATGTATAAATTGTTTATATAAATAATTTATATTTTTTATATACATCTTTCCAAAATATGAAGTTTCTGTGTACAATAATATTTTGGATAAATTCTAAATGTTTTAAATAATTTATACAAACCATATATTTAGTTAATTCTGATTCATTTTAAAAACAGAAAATGCTTTTGAATGCAAATAGAGCTACAACCGGAAATACAAAAGACATCGTCAGTTGAGACTTTTTACAGAAGGTTAGAAAGACATACCCGGCTTCCTGCGAGCTGACTTGTGGCATTGTCGGTGCCATCGTTCAGGAAATAAATCCACCAATACTGGACAATGAATACTGCTCAACGGCGTGATTTCATTAAAAGCAATACCTGAAGATGCATTGTTTATATATAGCCACTTCTCACTTCCCCTACTTTGTGAAAATTTCATTAAAAATATGAAAATTTGCCTTAAGCATTTTTTAATAGAATGCAATGTGATAAACACCATTGAATCATAACCAGAAGATAGAATTGCAGGATTGTAGGCCTTTACATTCCAGATTGGCTAAAGTAACCCTTTAGTGACAGATGATACTCATACCCTACAGATTCAGTAGCCTGTAGCCTTGTAGGTTATTGCATCTGCATACGATCAGATTAGCAATATATTCAATAATAGTTTTGTTCAGTATATGGTGAAAGGGTTTACACAAATCAACAAATTAGGAGTTGCTGTGCATTTAACCATTAACCTTACTCATAAAGTTGAGTTATACATTTTATATATATATATACATATATATATAGTATGACAACAGCTACATACTGCATACTATTCTGG
Organism: Ilyophis sp. 1 JC-2022; assembly: GCA_022702515.1. Classification (NCBI taxonomy): domain Eukaryota; kingdom Metazoa; phylum Chordata; class Actinopteri; order Anguilliformes; family Synaphobranchidae; genus Ilyophis; species Ilyophis sp. 1 JC-2022. The sequence continues at coordinate 42,043,220 of CM040406.1, forward strand.
TCGAGTAATTTGATTGGATAAGAGGCATTCCATGAGCGCTGATTGAGTATATAGTACAAGAGCACTGGAAAATGTTACTGTAACAAATCAGTCCGCTATGTTTATAATCTAAATTTTATATTGTTAGAAAAAAAAAAAATTGTTACAATGTAATCCTGAAGGAACTATATTTGTTGGTGGAGCTAAATAAATGAGAAAACATAATCTGTTGTCTCAATCATAACTTGTTAGATAGTTTATAGGCAAGTAGAACTGTTGTATAAAATGAATATTGCACTCGAGGTTGTGCTGTTATACTGTATGTCAACAGCAGAACAGATATACAGTAGAACAACACTCTCTCTCATGTGATATTGCTAATCAGATCAATATTTTGGTAGTGGTTGTAAGTACTGTAGACACGAGTGGTCACATGAAGCTTTCCACCTTATGGTAAACATTCCAGTTCAAATGTATGCAATACCTTTCATGGAAAGCCAAACAATCTACTGGCTCTAAAGAACATTACGAATATATATCTATCTATCCCTCCGTCCGTCCGTACTTCTCTGCGCGCGTGTGTGTGTGTGTGTTTCTTTTCATTTTAGAACAAAGAGGCTAGCAGACACTTTGCCCGCATTACGCCATCTCGGCTTCTGCTGCTGGTCTTTCAATAGCAGATACATTGAGCAACTTCTGAAACATTTACTCGTGTACAAGCAGGTTAATGTGTGACAGATGCATTAGCTTTGGAGGTGATTATTCCAGCTAAGAACAGCAATACAATCTGCTAGTCTCACATATGCTGAATGCAAAAAGTGTGAAAGCAAAGAGAAAAGAGAAAAAAAAGCTGTGTATATGTATTTGAAGATAGATCCCGATGCCATGCTGAGTTACGGGCATGTGTTGTTCCCGCTTTGCTGTTGCTGCTTCGCTCAGAGGTGTGTGGAAATTCTTAAATCATTATGAATCTGAGGAGAGGGTGTGTGTGTGTGTGTGTGTGTGTGTGTGTGTGTGTGTGTGTGTGTGTGTGCGCGTGTGTGCGTGTGTGTGTGTTTGTGTGTGTTTGTGTGCGTGAGTGTGGAGAGAGGTGGTACAAAAAATGAGCGGGAAAGTTTTCATTGCACACAGTGTTACTGAACACCCCGTGGTGTTGACTGTACACTCCTCACTAGACTGTTATTCTCTGAGTTTGTTCATTTTAATTACAGTTCACTAAAGCACTCCAATTAACGTACCTTGGGTCAAAAAAAATAGGGCGACACACAGACAAAACAAGTGCATCATATTTATAGATGCTAAATCATCACTGCATACGCTTTGTGAGAATACGTGTTAAAATGACCATATTTCCTACAATTTTTTTTTTTATTAAGTAATTAATTTGATAATGTTGCACGTTTTGTTGAAACATGGGTCAGGGCTTTTTACTTGTGAGTTTTCTGATAATTGACAATGGTATATATGACCTTCCATCCACTGTTCTGTTTGTGCATTACCTGAACAGTCAATGTATTTTTCAAAATATGAAGCTTTCCAGCCCAAGGGACAGATATGCATTATGCAGGCATATTCCCCCTCTCAAAAGAAAGGCACATTTCTTCTTAATATGTGGCAATTTGCCAGATGTCATTGACAAGGTAAGTGTGGATTTCAGTGGTATGATATGCATAGCAAAGGGGAAATTCCGGAACAATGAAGCCGTGCTTTCCTTTGGAGTTTTTTTTTTTTTTTTACTCTGGAAAACAAGAAAAGTGTCAAGTTAGTGACAAGTGTGTTTTTCTGTGATGATTTCTACAAACCTGAAGTTTGTTGTGTTTTGTTACTCAGGCAGTTTGACCTAGTTAGGTCTTGAGAACACACTCTCTATACAGCAGTTATTCACACATTGAAAAAATGAAAATGCATGCAACATATTTGTCACTGAAAAGTAAGATGCACTGGAACAGGACAAAGTAATAATGGTTTTCAGGGCTAAACTACTTTCTTATAAAAGTATGACATCGTTCTTTCTATCTATTGTGATAAAGCTGTATTTTTTTACTTTCAGTTGAATAATTTGGAATAATTTCAGCCAAACTAAAGCTCAAACTAGCCATTTTCAATATTAAATAAAAAGCGTAAAAAAAAAAAAAAAGTGAGCCATTATTATCAGTCAGTTTACAATCTCTTAATGAGCAGTCTTAATGAAACAGTCAGGCAAGATCACCACTAACACAAATGTTACACAATGCAGTTCTACGATTCGACCCACTTTCGCCATAACGCAGAATTAATTCATAGCATAACACATACCATATTTGCCTCACTTCTTCTTTTAAATTAATTGTGAATAACACATGGTCAGGAAAGAAAATATTATTATGTTTGAACTGAATGTGCCTTCATTACGACATCGTGTATTTCACAAGTTATTGTTTCTCTTTCATACTTTTTCATTCGAAATAGACATATCTCAGTTTTGAGACAATGGTTGGTTTGTGCGTTTCACATTTTGTTTAAATGCTTAATGAAAAATTATCAATCATTAACAACCCCTCCATTGGCAGGTGCTTATGAACGAACGAAGAAACCAGCCGTGACCATGTACACAGCCTGTTCATTTCCAGCATTCACTAAGAGACTTGATTTTTGATGTCCCATAAATTGTAAAACATCAGACGAGTCACTCAAACCCAGACACAAGGGACACGCGACACCAGATTTTGTATCATTAGAGACTGTGCCATTCGCATTAGCTCAATTTCAGCCCAGTGGAGAACTTTTTCAAGATATTTCAATGCAAAAAAGGAAAGCTCAGAGGAATGGCAAGAGATGTACTTAAAGATATTTAAAGCCGAGATATGCTTTGTTAAAGATACGTGTCCCTTGGGCTGTCTTTAAGAATAAGTTCCAGGATCTAATGGCATTCCCCTGCTAAAGCAACACCTCTCTCGCTCTGAAAGCTACAATAGCATAATTGTACTGCAAGGTTTTAGGCCCTGACACATCTGTCACCTGGAAACAGGAGGGGGAAAAACACCTCTGCATATTTTGCTTAAGAAGCCATCTTCCTGTTTTGTATCTAGGCTATTGTAATGTTTGGTTGATGGCTTTATCAGAACAGTGGAAGTTTGTAAAGTTTGTAGAGTTGTACATCTTAAACCGGGTATAGAGCATACATTTGCAGGGAGTGCTTAAATTGATATGGTAGGATGGGTGGTCAGGTGTAAAGTGTGTAGAGTTGTACATCTTAAACCGGGTATAGAGCATACATTTCCAGGGAGTGTTAAATTGATATGGTAGGATGGGTGGTCAGGTGTAAAGTGCGTAGAGTTGTACATCTTAAACCGGGTATAGAGCATACATTTCCAGGGAGTGTTAAATTGATATGGTAGGATGGGTGGTCAGGTGTAAAGTGTGTAGAGTTGTACATCTTAAACCGGGTATAGAGCATACATTTCCAGGGAGTGTTAAATTGATATGGTAGGATGGGTGGTCAGGTGTAAAGTGTGTAGAGTTGTACATCTTAAACCGGGTATAGAGCATACATTTCCAGGGAGTGCTTAAATTGATATGGTAGGATGGGTGGTCAGGTGTAAAGTGTGTAGAGTTGTACATCTTAAACCGGGTATAGAGCATACATTTCCAGGGAGTGTTAAATTGATATGGTAGGATGGGTGGTCAGGTGTAAAGTGTGTAGAGTTGTACATCTTAAAGCGGGTATAGAGCATACATTTGCAGGGAGTGCTTAAATTGATATGGTAGGATGGGTGGTCAGGTGTAAAGTGTGTAGAAATTAAATCATCTCACTCAATAAAAAAATGTTTTTGTTTTTTTTCACTTAAATAAACATTTTAAATATTGTCATAGATTTCATGAAATCATGCTCCCAACTGGGCAGTATTAGTATAAATGGATCAAAGCATATTTCTGCTGCAAGGTCTTGCATGTAATGTCATAAATAAAGTACTTTTTTTTTTTTGACCTACCCACTAATCACAAGTCAGAAACATGTACAAAAACAGATTTTCTACAACCCTATTTGTAGTGGTTTGACTTGTCAGAGGATGACCGGTAGGCTGCTATACCATCAGACAGAACCTACAGGAACCTGTGATTAGCATTAGCTTATAGATTTGATTAGAGGGTGGGCCTAGCTTTTGATCTTATCTGACCCAATGTAATGAGCCTTCTACTTTACATACTTGCTATGTGTTCATGCTGAACTGGGAAGGACACTTCAAGAAGAACAATTGTGAACATGCGTATATATGAGTGAGTGAGTGTGTGTGTGTGTGTGTGTGTGTGTGTGTGTGTGTGTGTGTGTGTGTGTGTGTGTGTGTGTGTGTGCAGTGTACTACCTTGATCATTGATACTGAGCAATGACATTTATTTAATAGATCATCAGATGTGAACAGTAGACTGACTCCCTGAACACTAACAGCAGTAGAACTTTACCTCTTTCACAATCCTATAAGTATGGTTTGCTCAAAAATACATTTTATATTCATTCTGAATAACACATTTAAGGTAGGTTTATTTTTGTGATTACCATGGTTGCACTGCATGAATACAAAATAAGATATCCCTGACCTCTTTCCCTATCAATTCTAGAAGAAGAGCATTCTATTCAACACCTAAAGGCAACGCTGGGTGGCACTTAATAGTGTTGAACAATGACTGAGAATGTATTTGGTGTGGTTTGGCTGAAGGCCCTATGTCTTTTTGAAACATTCCCTAAGTGAGTTGCACGGTATAATCTGAAACCATACTGCTGACAGAACCAGAAAAAAATAAATTTGGCACATAGCACACAAAGAGGCAAACAATGGACCCTTTTGAATTTTCAAAAAAATGAAAAAAGACAAATAGAGAATGAGGTGGTGTGCAAGTCCTACCCATGCCAATAGCTTTGTACAGGTAACAGCTCTGTACGTCCCGATGGCAATCCTTTTATCCAAAGCAGCAGGGGACAAATGTTAAATTGTACCAGCCCACTTTATATGTATATAAAATGTCTCGAACAAGATGCTTATCTTAATAGATGAAGTAAGAGCAAAAGAGCTATAATTTTAATCAAATCTGTGCTTATTCGTGTGATGCTGTCGAGCGCTATTGAGGTTTTAAATGCATGTTGTTGGGTTGGCTGAATGGAATCTGTGGGGGGGTGCCTTAGTATGTAATTATCCTTCACTTACAGGTATTTCTGTTGCCATGGTCTTTATCTGCTCTTGTAAAGAGGAAATCAATTTGCTCAGATGTATATGAGTGAGGGAAAAAATTACCTTGAGGGAAAAATGTTCCGCAGAAAAGACATTTTCATGAAAATGGATACGTCGTTCAGAAATCCAGGGGAAGTCGCCTTAAATATGTTTGTCCTTCTATTTGTTTGTGTGATTTATTATGAAGTCAGGAATCATGACCATAATCATAAGATGGGCTTAGCAGTGCATAATTCCACTGATGAAATACACTCAAAATAAATACTAAATTAATATACACTTTTTTTATTCATTTGAATTAATGCATTTAAATACAACACAGCTAACTTAATAGCTCACTGTTTTTGCCAATAAAATACATTTATTTACCAATTTAATAGTGTAGCCACTACAAAGGGCATTGCATTTTGTGGTTGGTCATAAACGTGACGTGTTTGATAACTTTTTGCAGATCTTCAACACGTTTTCCAGCCCACATTGATCAAAAGCAAATGATGACTAATAATTAGGTCTCAATACATTTCCAGCATTCCTGCTAGGGTCCATTCTGAGGTGGAACAGGCCATACCCAATGCATACCTCCATTATTGCATGTAATGTTTTTATGACTGGTGATTGTGTGAGCTAGTGGTTAATTTAATTTCTGCCAATACAATATTAAGACTGTCTGCATATTTAAAGTGTGATTAACAACAGTAAGGGCCAGAGCAGGGGTGTTATTATTCCACTTACTACCTCTCAGGAGAAGCCAAATTAAATTATGGTGAAAATAACGTTGATTATTATTGCCAACTTGTTTGTAGAGCACAATTACTGATCAGTTGTAAAATAAATCATATTTTATCATCTAAGTATAAATTAAAGGTAGTTTTAACTTACCAAGACCTATACAACATGGCCTGAGGAAATAAGCTGTGACACATATTTAAGCCACATATATAATTAGATATACTGTATATATAAAATCCAACATAAAATAACAATCTGTTACAATTTTTTATGATTAGTACTTAACAATACTATCCCTGTAACTGCTGTATGGAGAATACAAATTAAATATAACAAACTGGAAATGCTAATTTCACAGTAAAACGTATGTCCAGTTTCATTGAGCTTTATTTAAAATGTACAACTACTACTAAACCTGCCCTTTGCTTTACTAAGCATATTATAAACATATATTTTTCTACTTTGTTGTACTATTATTATCAATATCATTATTATTTATTTATTTATTTATGTATTTATTTATTAGTAGTAATACAACAAAGTAGAAAGAAACAGAGAAACTGGGCCAGTAATGGGGGTGGGGGGGGGGTCATTCCAGCCATGCAACACAGTCCTACAGCATTGGTGACACTCTAAATGTCCCCCTTGCGTAATCTGAAAGTATTAGCATCGCCTGTAAGTGCTCCAAATCAGTCTTGGCACTGCCAATTAAGCCACACATTCGTAGCATGTTCTGCTGTTACTGCCAAAAATACACACAGGCATCAGCCTGAAGGGGTTCAGTCATAAGCGATACAGTACTTCATAATGAAGTCAATCGCAATTAGCTTCATACTGAGGGGCCCAGTGCTGGCCTGTCTCTGGGAATCAAAAAGTCTTAAGGTGGTCAGTTGAGCAAGGGCCTCGCTGGCATACTGGAGCAGTCAGGCAGTGATGGTCTAGTCTTTGCCTTATTGGTTTGATATGTGACAATTGATTCCTACATTATTTCAATCCACACAAACAGGTGCCTGGTGTTGCTTAGAGTGAGATCTTATTGATACAAGAATGGCTACAGGCTTAATTACATTTACATCTTAACTGTGAGGTATGCTTAAAAATAGCATACACTTACTCGCAATGTTAAGAGTTATTTATTTTTTTTACTAGATTTTACAGTGTATGCCTTTATGTGATTGTTGTTTGATATTCTGCTTTTTGTATTTATTCTGCCCCTCTGCATAAAGGTATCTTCTTGATGATATAACTTTCTGTAAATGGTGAAAGCCATGTTCAGAGTCATGTTCATGACAATTTTAGTCAATACAACCAAACCAAGAGCCAGTTGTAAAGAGAAACATGAAGTTTAACTTTAACTTTTCATTCTGACCTAATTACCATATACACAGCCAATGGTTACATCAGGTTTCACATTTTACTTTGGAGTCCAGAAAGCTTTATTCCAAATTATTCACAAGGCAGTGTTTTGAAATCTTCCCCCTTTGGTCTAGTCTCCAGGGATTTGCGGGGTTTTTTCTTTGTTGCTATAGTTTATACACCTTTAAATTCCTCTGAGAAAAGAGCACAACTGAATTTGCCTTCTGAACAACTGTATACTTGTTTAAGCAAATCCAGAGTTATTGGGGAAATCACTAAATTTACAGTGAATTATAAAGAATGTCAGCACGGCACATGGTCACAGTATATACATATACAGTATCTATGTAGCTTACATTTTAAATAAAAAAATGTAATAAATAAATAAATAAGAGATAGAATAGAAAAGTGTGACCTGGGCAATTTTCTATCTTATGTGTCTTGGAAGCATACATGCAAGTATGTTTGCACAAAATGTTAAAGGCATCCGACTTTTTCAAATGTAATTGTAGATATTTCAATCAACTTGGGTTCAGGCATGGGTTCTCTTCCATTTTACTCAGCATTTTGCGATTCATCATACAATATGTAACAGACTTTGGCCTATTTCTTGTCACTGCCAAAAAAAATGTTTAAAAATGTGAAAGTTATTCTTAGAACTATGACAGAAGCTGGCTCACCTTTGTATTTGCCAATGTGCTCCACGGAGCCAATTCAGTGTGTTTTTCTTGACGGACCATTGGCAGCTATGTGATAGAATGCCAGCCTTTCCATTTGTTGTCATCCTTGCTTTTTGAGCAAAATATATTTACAGAAACCACAGTATTCCTCATTAATAGCTGTTTTCCACCATTTATAGTAAAATAAACTGAAATCTAGACCTCAATGTATTGTAATTTTAAATTAAATAATGTGAAAATATGAATACAGTCAGTATTCTATGAATTACAAACTCACACAGTACTCTTATTTTCTTGAAATTATGATTATGTCTCGAATATGTTATTGAACAATAGTAAAACATGCAATATCATAAAAATGCATCATACCATACAAGAATGAAGAACATTTTCTCATCAAAGTACAGACCAATTATTCTCTATAACCTAGCCCGTAGGAATCTATCCCAGAGCACAAATGAGTTGTTTTGAGACACTGATACATTATGGCATATTTCAAACATTTTTTCCTTCCATTACCTGAGCAGACCCCAGACAGTAACTCTGCCAGGGGAAGACCTGAAATTCACATAATCTGTGTCATTCATATTATACTCCGTGACATAAATGATCAGATAATTCACATCTGAAGTGAATTAACATCTGTTGTTTGAATGGGGCTAATGTCTAGTAATTCATCAATTTCACAGGCATATCACTGACCAGAGATTTGAGTACTGAGGTGTATTTGCCGTGATGTTGAGCTGCATAATGTACAGGGGGGGGCCTCAATATTGCACTACTCCGAGGCCCACGCTTTTCACACAAAGGTACCAATGTTATCACCACAAACTGCAGCAAAGGCCACAAATTCTTAGGCAGATACACATTCTTGGTGGTGAATAAAACAAGGTACGTAAGATGAGACCATTTGTATGTTGTATAAAACATTATTGATTCCATAGCACACACTATTTTACGGACATCGCATTAAACACAGCCAGAATGTCAGAATGCCAATATGCACAAAAGGTATAATACATACAGACTTAACTTCGGTGAATAGAAATGTTTTGAAGGTCAGCTCCAGAGTATTGAGTGGCTGGCAACACTGGATTGAGTACTAGTCATATAAATTAAGATCTATTTTCATTGGCTGTCAAAATGAGGCATTCAATGACAGCAAACAAAGCTGTGTCTTCTTTTTTTAAGGCAACGGTCATGTAACAATACCATAAAGCCAAGGTCAAAGGTACTCAAGTATTCATTCACCACGTGAGTTGATTCACATGTTCAACTTCAGTGTGAAAGCTCATACAATTGAGTCCCCAATAGAATCTCTGCACATTGTAGGTACCAGCTTCCATTTTAACATAACAAAAGCTATTTAATTGGCGCTTTAGCAAGGTAGCAAATCAAACTAACAGGGCACACTCAAATCCATTTTCAGCCTTGAATAGCACACATAAAATAATTTCCAAACCTAAATGCATGCAACAACTGTACTCTTTCGAATCGTATGAACTATTTTACGATTATACAATTAGAGTTGAGAGCAGCCTTATAAGAAAATATAAATGTATTTTAGATGGCATGTACTTTCTTAGATTAAATAACTCAATACTACTGAAAACAGCATTAAATGTAGTCAGTTTGGCCATCCAAACAACAGTTTGCTGTCTATGTCCTCTTTTTTGCATTCAGTCAAGCCAAACATATACTGATACCATCTGCTTCAGGTGCTAAATTGACCTTTATCGAATATTACCCATGTGAAAAATGTATACGAAGGTGTATTTCAGCATACTTGAAGCCTAATTAAAGTTTATATAATTATACTTCAAGTATACCTAACTATACAATTTTTTCACATGGGTAAGCTACAAGGCATAAAAAGCTGTTTAAGATATATAGGGACTTGTGTGTATTTGATGCATAAGCATGTGTTTGAGTTTTTATTCCTTATATCCTAATATGACATTTTGCTAAGACCTTTTATAGAGTGCTTGCATTCATTCGCTTGCGCCTTCTTCACCACATCACAAAATATCGACGGCTCAATCAGAAGTTTTCATGAACTTGGATAGATTAATACCGGAAATTAATTGTTGATCTGATTTACAATATGCTATTCAGTGAAATTATTGCACAGGAAAATATATAGTTTAGCAATGTCAAAGGGAGGTACCTTTTAGAGGGTAAAATACAGTACATTGATAATATCAGTGTAAAAGATGTCACCATTGAATCAAACATTGGATTACACATTATATTTAGATGGGACATACTTTTGTTTTGGGAAGTTATTACTTCCTCTGTTCTCTGGCATACCCCAGAACCGGTCCCTTTCCCAGACCGGGGTGCTGCCACGCCTTCAGTACCCCTAATTCCCACACGCATGTTTTACCTACTGTCTGAGTTGCATGTCCACCACTATCACTATCGCTGGAAAATGCCTAGTGTTTGGAATAGTCAAGTGACTTCACACGGTTATCTTTTATACTTGTTTAATAGGTATTAATTAATGATGTATATTCACACGATGCATGTGTCTGTGCAGGTATGGACTTTTTATACAGTGTGTGGTACATTAAACTTCACAACTTTTACTTTGTATCTATTATAGCAGTATACCACACATGCAATGCTGCTTACAGTAAACAGGGATCTCTATCTTTCAATCTAAATATGTTTGTGACAAAATTATTCAGAATTTAATCTTTCAGTGCACTGTTTATTAAAATTCGGGGAGTCAATAAAGAGTGGACTGAGTCTGCCATTTATCAGCGCTGTAAAATGTGTCTTTCTCATTACAATTTTGTCTTCGTCTAGAGTGTCAGAATGTATAACCTGTGAATAATGGCAAGATTGTACCAAAGACTAACACTAGACTCTTACACAAAACATCATCTAGGGTGTCAGCATGTATAACCTGTGAATAATGACAAGTTTGTACGAAAGACTCACACTAGAATCTATCATAAAACAAATGCTGTAAGCAGGTATTTGCACTGAATTGTGTCATGGTAGAAATTGTGCAGGTTCATTATTAGATTATTTTGCATTTGAAACATGCATAATGCTGTATGAGAAATGGATATAAAAACTGTAGAAATTTCGGAGACTACATTTTGAACAGATTGAACTGGGGGTTTATCTTATTGTCTCTACTATCAGCTAAACAGCCCATCTGCCAGTGTTTCTTTCTTTCACTATTACAGACCTGAGGAATGTTCCCTCAATGTCCCCACAGCAATATGTCATTGTGGTGGTAGAAGCTTAAAGACTTACTGGCCTCTATTTAAGAATAATGTAATATATCATATGTTTGCTATGAATGATTCACAGTGTTTTTTTATTATTATTATTGTTTTTGTTAAAAGTGTTTCATTAAGTTCCTTCAATTTCCATGACAACAATATTAACATAAAAAAACCAGTAGGATTTTAGTGCTGCTTCAATGTATAGGATAAAGTTTTTGTGATATTGATATGATATGACCTGCACAAAGCTGTGGAGTTTTTACTTTTGAAAAATTAATAGAGAAAGGTCTGCATGGGTATTTCTGACAGTAGCTGAAAATGTGGAAACCATGAACTCGTCTGATTTACTTATTTTAAGTAGCAGTCCACTAAAATGTACATGCTCACTCTACAGGAAACATATTATTTCCTTTACGACAGATTAAATATGGTACAACTGACAATGTTCAGAACACAACACAAAGCGAAGCTAAAACCAGAAATAAAATACATCTGTAAAAAATGTTTCTGGAAAGTGCAACCTAACTCGCTCAGCTTCATATATTTTCAAACATGCATTCACAACAGATTTAATTCAAGATAAACTGCAGAAATAATGATAAATAAACTGTGTAATGACCTAAGCTGAATCCCCCTTCAGAAGAGAGATGTCTTGCGTATGCTACATCATAGCGAGGGATTACAGAACAGAAAGATAGGACGCACATCCATAGCTGACTAACTACATTAAAAACATGACAGTTGAGTTAAAGAAGTATAGAAAAATCTTCGAAGACTGATGCTCAAGACTGATGACATCAAGCCTCTGTCCTTAATCTTATATCATAGTGGTGAAGGCAAGAGTACTGATGCGTTAAAAAGAAGAAACCCAAAATTTAAAACGTTCGTTCCACCATCTGAACAAAATATCTAGCTTATCCCTGTGATACCATAGTGTGTATGTAATATGTGCATATGTAATATTGTTGGAAAAGTAAATGTATTTATTTATTTATCTATGTAATCTTTTTTTTTATGTATTTGTTTTCCCTGAATATGCAGAGAGATCTGGGTGGCAATATGTACTGAATTTTCTCCTGGACTAAGAAGAAAATAATGTATAGGGCAAATGCGGGGAAAAAAACAAGATTATATGGAAACCGAGGGAATGAAAATTGTGCAGAAAGCAGTGCGATTCAATCAAGCTTAATTTTATTTTGATAATTGTCAGCGTTTGCAGCACGCTCCATGGGGATGTTGTGACTTGTGTACGAGACTGACAATGAAGTCGGTAACAACAGCTGCTTTGTGCCGGGTAGCTCGTGTACCTTGCCGCTCAAGTCTTGTCAGTCACATTTCCCCTAATTAACTAACATCTGCTTTCCATTTTCACTTACACTGCACCACCAGCTTGTCTCATCTGAATCCCTGACTCCTGACCCCCAAGAGGAAGGCGTTCACTGTCAAAAAAAACCACCACCACATAAAGGTGATTATTTAAAGCACAAAAATACATCAATAAACAAATCATTCAAGTTTATGTATATTTATATACATGTACATATATATATATATATATATATATATATATATATAATTATTTTTTCAAGTCTGATGTTAAGCAGACTCAGGGGGTACACTCATTTGTGTGTTGTGTGAGGTTAACGTTGGAGATTCATCTACAGATCAATGGTAAAGACTTGGGAGTGCAGCACCTGTACTCTACTTAGCTAAGACTAACACACAATGCTATCTCCTGTGAATACCTTCTGTGAAGGACAAAAATACCCCCTACTTTGTGCACTGTCATCTCTGGACACTGTTTATTCCCAATTTTATCTGTGAGTCATGTGTGTGTGTGTGTGTGTGTGTGTGTGTGTGTGTGTGTGTGTGTGTGTGTGTGAGAAAAAAATAGTGTGTGTGCGCGTGCATGTGCGTGTGCTTGTGTGTGTGTGTGTGTGTGTGTGTGTGTGTGTGTGTGTGTGTGTGCACGCAGTGTAAAATGTGTATCCTGGAATACACATCAAAAGAGCACCTGAAATAGCAGCAGCTGGCAACTTTAAAGGTGCTCTTTGATTTTAAATGTTTTTCATTAAACTGCCATGTCTGATTCACAAAATAAGCAGCCAATTCAGTACAATTCCAAAAGGTGATTTGCACATAACTGTCAATAATCCAGGGAACTTCTTTCCATAATAAAACATTTTCACACAGGAGAATTGGTCCAGAAAACATATTGCATTATGCCCTTATTTAATAAAAACTAGAACATTTTTATAAAGAATGATATAATAATAATAATAATAATAATAATAATAATAATAATAATAATAATAATAACTAGATTAAATATTCATGAACAGAAATACAATTGACTTGAATCAGTTTAAATATTATCCTTATTAAACCTGTATTTGGACATGTCAAATTGATGATGGCCTTCAATCCCAATACTGATAAAATAACCCTAATTACATAAAAATGTAATGTATTAATCAAATATCAAGGTAAATTAATTAACTTGCTGTATGTGTCAGCGCTATTAATTAATGGATATAATTTAGTATGTCAACATACAACACAGCTTACGTACCCTGCAATGTAAAATTTAGATGTGTTTAATACTACAGTGCAGAATTTCACTCATAGTCGACAGCTTTCAAAACGCTTTCAACAAAACCAAGAAGAGGAAAATTCATCCACTTTAATACTCCTCTGAGTTAAAATGACTTAAGCAATATTTACAGCATAAATCCCATAGAGAGATTCTTTGCATTTTACCAGTGCAGAGATTGTACAAAATGGCCTCCAGACTGCACAGATGTCTCAAAGATTTCACCAGAACCTTAAAACACATCAACTGAGTCAAAGGGGAAAAAATGTTCAGCCATTTTTTACTTCTAATGAGAATACTTACACAACTGACTTATACTTATTTAATCAACTACTTCTGCGAGACTTTATTGGTTCTACAATATTTACCCTTGAATCCCATACCTCATAATTTGGTTAGAATGAATCTCCTAGATTTAGAAAACAAAGGGTAAATGATTACATTTAAAAAATAATTAACAGATGGGCCTGCATAAAAAATATATATGATTTTCTACAAATGATTGCATTCACTCCCCTTTGGTGTGAAAAGTAGATTCAAGAACACTTTTAAATAATTTGTTCAATTTGTTCCACAGCCAAAGAAAAGCGGCTTGGTGGAAATTCAGATTCATTAAAACTTAATTAATATGCATCATTATGTAAATGAGGTTGCAGTTAATGAGTTCTTAAAAGAAGCCTTCCTTAATTAGTTCACTTTTAATGGCATCGTCATTTATCTTTTTTCTTTGAAGCAGAATGACGTGTGGAACTAGCCGTTCCCGAAAGTGCAAAAAATTTCTATTTTTTAATTATTTTTAGTTTCTTAATTTTTATGATTAAGAATGCATTTAGAGCACTAAATAAATGGGAAAAAAACTTTTTTAATTCACTTATTTCAATTAAAAATGTTTTTTTTTGTAATAATGGAGGGGTGTTTATAAGTTAAAAAGACAGATTCTTCTTTCAAAACAATTAAGAGCTTCTCACCATCTTCTTTTAAAAATTGCAAATCCTTGCCATTACTAACAATGTACTGAAATGTGCATGGTAGCACACAGCCATTGACTCTTGTCCCTCAGCTATTTATGTAACTTTCTATTCACTGTTGAGTAAAAATTAGTAGCAACCATTTTGAGGTGTTATTTGAGCTGTCAAGTATGTAGGAGTTTACCCATATACCAGAAAAAAGCAAAACAGATGTATCCACCACTTTTTCTGTTGCAGTTCAGCCAGAACTGAAAAAAATCTGTGCTTTTAATAACCTGTCTTTTTAATTGTGTGTGATCTGATCTGCCATTACGTTTGCATTACCCAATGTCTTAACATAGTGATTAATGCAATTAAATTGCTTGCATATGCAGTTACTGTGTTTTCCCTATTCTTTTTCAAGCACAGGCCTTGGATTGGTCACCAACCTGTTCCACAGGGATTTATTCATATTCATCATACCCATAATCTTAAATGTCACTTCCCAGCATATGAACTTATCAAAGCACCATGGGCATAGTAATAAGACACATGACAGACATACAATGTAATCTTTCTCGTAATTTATTTTTGGTCAGGTAGAGAGACTTGATAATTCCAGTTTGTCACCATTTCGGAATTGGAAGGGAAACGTATTGGTAAGGATAGGCACATGAACATAGTCTACAGGGGGGACAGAAGGCGTGTTCTTCTCACTTTGAGGGAATTCAATTCATCCTGCTTGCGAGTGACCACTGAGTAGACCACTGTTGTTTTTATGGACATGTCCAGTGCACTGATGGTACAAGGCAATGTGTTGTCGGCCCATACGTACCCTATATAACTAGGGGCACTAGGGGCATCTTGAGAAGTTTTCTCACCTGCAGTTCAGTCATCCTTCAGCAAGAGGTCAATATATTCAACCTGGCAGTCAATTTTTCCAATCATATAGCCCCTTCCCAGTAATCTAAAATAATACATTTATAAATTGGCTCTAATTAAGCGCAGATGATGATTGACAGTAACGTTTCCACACCCCATCACATGCTGCTTTCAGTGCATAAAATGGCAGGCTTTGCAGCAGACAATTTTATACTGTTGAGCAGTTATGTTCTTTGTTCTCTTTCTACAATGGGAGGTGGTCTACACATAAAAAAATGATATTACCTGCACACAAAATGTTTAAATAACACCAATCATAACAATGAAAAAATATCAGTGGTGTAGGCTGAAATGCTAAAACAAATGATAAATTGCACGATTTAAACTTTATGATTGTATTTAGTTTTGTTGTCTTTGGCAGTGCTTCGTGAAACCCCAAAGGAAGTACAGCTATAGTGTGGATCCGCCTCAAAGGCCAGTCGCCATTGTTTGACACCGTCTCATTTACAGCATCAAGGTACACAGTGGCGGCAAGACTAACTTTTAAATTGGACATAATTGATTTCCCTTCCAGAACAATTAATATGTGCAAAACATAATTGTCTATGCCATCTGTTGACTCGTCTGTGACCACAGACATGCTGTCAACCGATTTGACCAACTCCACCATGTCGTATTTAAAAATGGACGTAATTTGGGATTTATCAACTTTTTCAAGTGGGATGTTTGCACTAAAGAAATCCTACCTCAAATCTCATTTGGCATTTGTCCACTTCTCCATTCTTTCTTTTTTCACAGAGGATGTCCCTCCTGTTTTTAGGACAGAAGAACAACTGATGTTTTTTTAAATTTTATTATTATTATTGTAGCTTTTTATGCATGTGTGAAGTCGTTGAAAACTGACTCCATCAGAGTGTCAAATTCAAATACATTTTTTAGTGTTTCACATTACAACCATGTCACATTGCTTCCTCTCACATGGTGTATCATAGTAACCACTTGACTTTATGAGGCTCACAATTGATCACTAATTGTAGAATTACTCTGGTGATTGGGCGCCAAAGTGTAGCGCCAGCAAGTACTAAAAATACGCATCTCACCTGTGGCAAAGTGCAATTTCTTCATTATTACACATATAAAGTTTGAGTACAGGGGGTCTCTTCAGAGCAACAACTTGCTCTACCAATGCATGTTGATTTTTTTATTACATTTTCTGTAAAAAAAATAATAAACTTTTAAATAAAAACTACTTGCACTCCCATATTTTTTCATGGGTGACAAATCTTAGTCACACAAAGCAATGGTATAATGCACTGCACCGTCCCATCCTCTGCTGGGAAAATGGCTGCTTCCTCCCTGTGGTCAACATATTACTACTATTTTCAGAATACATGAGACACACATGCATTGTTAATACATCTAACTATATAGGTTGTCAAACAAATTTAGTTAGACAAACTTTCTTTCTTTTTGAATTTGTCACATTATAAAATAGACACAGTCCATCTTGTACACTTTTCCTGAAAGGAGCCAAGTATAAGTTCGTTTTTATCTTCATAAGTTAATTAATATGTTTGCGTGTGCATTGCCCATCCCCATTTGAGTCAGTGGCACAATACAAAATCAACATTTAAATATGGACCAGTGTGAACCTAATAAATAAATGCAGTCCAGCTGCTCACTCAGCTATAACCACAGGTGAACCAGATTACAGTATTTTAAAGCAGTGAACCAACAAGGGGACGCAACACAAAGTGCAAGATCTTATCAACATTTGTGCAACTACCTTTTTGTTTATTTTTTTGCATTTGGCTTTTTTGTGTGTTTGCTTGTGAATGCTCATGTCCTTCGTGCTCACAGTATGTATATCTTGGTAAGAGACTACAAGCTAAACATGCAATTCGAGCCCCATTATGTGAGTGGACTGGCATTGTGGATATCCAAGTGGATACATCAAGACCAGTGGCGCCCCCAGAAATTTTTCATAGGGGGGGCCAGGGGGGGGGCACTGAAAATCTTGGGGTGGCACACCAAAACCAAAAGCCATAACTGAATTTCAGGAATTCTATTATGTTGTTGTAGTATATAAAAAAATATACATTATTGATTTAAATGAATAGTACCTAATGTAAAATATCAGATAGAAGCATATTATGCAGACTCGGAAGCATATTATGCATATGCGACTCGCGAGCCGCGAGGGGGGGGCAGTGGGGGGGGCCAGCGATTTTATCAGGGTGGCCGTGGCCCCCCCTGGCCACCCCTTGGCGGCGCCACTGATCAAGACAATGGTGTTCAATGGTGATAGGTTATATTTTGAGTTTTATAGTGGATAAAACTGATGTTAAAAAATACAAAATACGTAACTAGCTAAAATTGCTGCACTGGTGCTTTGCCCACCGGTGCTAAAGAAAACAAACAAAACTAAACTAAAAAATACAACTGTCATGCACCGCTTCCAAAACTTAATTGCATGCATCCATAATCCAAGCATCACGTTAGAAATATTATGCATAAATTTGAATTTCCATTCCATTTTAACCTGGTTAAGAGGTGCCTCATTACCGGGGAAGGGGTGAGTTATATCAGCAGGAGATGCATGGTGTTTCATGTTGTCTGCAGCTTACCTACACTCTAATTGATAACCACTGGCATTTGATCAGAAGACCTTCAAATAAAAAAATAAATCTTTGTGCTTTCTATAAGAAGACCATCTGTTGTTGCTGAGACAAACATTCATTAAATTCAATTTCCTACCTCCGGAATAAGATTTTAATTGTGCATCTTGCGCTTTTTTTTCACCAGAATAATTGTGAATTTTTTTTTTTTTACTCTATCCTTTCCCTGGTAAAGTGGAAACATGTTTCCTTTTTCTTTTAAAATAACCATGTAGCACAAGCGGGAATTACTAACAGGCAGATCCTGGAACAGCGTTTGTGTGGCTGGTAGCTCAAACATAAGTGCATTGCCTGCAAAATGATGTAAGGTATTTTAAATGTTGGAAGTTGAGCAGGCCATGATGTCAAAAGTTAATTTAGCTTGCAGAAATAGCAACTGGTTAAAATGAGCTTAAATAGTCTTCGCAAATTGCATGGTATAGTAAATTCCTATTTTGGTAAAGGTACCTCTAACTAAACTAAGTATACCTATGACTGTCTCGACTGTATGCAACATGACTGATATTAAACACCTTTTTTAGGTGTTTTTTTTCTTCATTTTTCTCGTGATATCAGTCTGAAAATCATCTCTCTCACACACAATACAATCTGCAACACAAACTACTGTATATTTTCCGAGCTTCATTAGAGTTTCTCATCCAGTTCACTCATATATATTTAGTGTGGGTTTCCACTTTTTTAACCTTTGCTGATAAATCTTCTTATTTACTAACATTTATGAATATTTCAGTAGCCATTGTCGATGCCTCTGAATAACATCTAATACCATAGCTATATGTGTACTTCTCATAATACAAATATCCACAGTTTAACAAATGAATGAATGAATGAATTCATTTGAAATACAAATACAAACTTGGATGGTGCTCGGAGACATTAGCGCAACCGTGCGATGCAGGCGGAGAGATGCTGGCCAGATGTTTAATCCCACATCCCTCCACATGGCCACCCAGTAGTTCTCCGTCCCTTGAGCCCATCCCCACATGTAAAAGATATACACAAACTCAAGGCTACATTAAACAACAAACCCCAATATATCCAATTTTGTCACCTGTTTTTGAGGAAGCAAATGTGTGGAATGACCCAAAAAAACTTTGTAAGTTTGGACTTGACTTTGTAAGTTTGAATATAATAACTGGTGCCAGCCTATGTGTCATGGTGTAAACTATATACAGACATCGAGGAGAGGACAGAATGTGTGAAAGAGCTCCTGTGGTGTTTTCAATTCATTAAGGGCCAGCGAGAGTATTCAGTGGTACAAATAACCCTCATTTATGTTTCATTCCTCCACTGGATGTAATGGAAATTACAATTGAAACCAATACGATGCTGCGGTTATTAATTGTTACAGATTCTAAGCTCCAAAATAATTCTAAGCTCCCTAATAAGTGTGTGATTTCAGCATACTCCAGGCACAGGGTAATCATTTAGCAGCAATTCATATAAATATACACACTTATCCCTGGTTTCGGTGAAATCCGACAAGTCATCTTCAGGGGAAGTGCCATTCAATCAAAAGAGTAAACTGCTGCAGATTAATCCCACGGTAAAATACAATAAAGTGTCCCTTGGATTCAATCAAAGCAGGAAAAAGCCTGTAAGCATTGTTTTTTTAAATTTAAATAGCACCTTTTCTCAAGATAAACTTGTAATTTTGATTCAGTTCCGGGATAAATACAACAAATAATAATTCCTGACATCCCCATACTCAATCAAATTATGCTTACAAGAATCAATATTGTGGCCATAATTAGGGAACAATATGTTCTGCATCTGGGTTCTGTAGTTCAATATAAATTGACTACACATGTATTGCTGCCCCGGTTGAATGCATAACAAAATATAATTGTGATTAAAATATAAGTTTGATAATATGACCATTCATAATGATTGATCTAGTTAAAGACATAATCAAATTATTCAATAGATTTGAAGAGTTAAAAACATTCCACAAAAATTGTGGGTCCTGCAATAAGGTGCAGATGATGATGACCATGACGATGATGTTGATCATAATGATGATGAGGATTTTTATGACTACCTCATTGGTCTTCTTTTTTTGTATCTATTTACGAGGTCAATGCCTGCAGGTTAGGGGTGGGACGATTCAATATCATAACGATTCGATTCGTTTCCGATTCTTTAGGCAAAGGTTCGATGCATCATAATATCTTACGTTTGACCACGATTCGATTCGATTCGGTTCGATTAATTTAGATACTTTAAAAAAAGTAATAGGCATGCTAATGTGATTTGATACCGATACATTCAGCAGTAATTAAATATTCAATTAGAACCTTACACCAAGTTCACAGCATTATGTTTATTGTTAAGGCATGCCATACATTTTGCAGCTGTCTGCAGCAAATAATGCAGCAATAAACATGACTAACAGTGTATTTTCTAAAGTTGCCCTATTTAGGTTATTGTTTTTCAAACAGTGTCAGACATGCTACCCTAATACAGTTCCTTTATTTACAAAATGAAAATGGCAAAATGTATAACAATTACTAAACTGGGGCAAGAAAAATGAAATAGCCTATAGGTTAGTGTCATGCATAGTACTTTCCTAAATCTTAGTACGATCTAGAACTTCGGTGGAGCAAGATGCCCATCCATCCGTAGTTAAAGCTACTCTCGTAGCGTTTTGCAAGGACAGTCGAACAGTTTTCTTCACCTCTTCATACAGAGCAGGTATACATTTTTCACTCAAATATTTTATGCATGGTATGGTGTATCTAGGTTCCACGACATTCATTTTGTGAATCGGACAGTTAACGTAGTAATAATTATTTGAACGTAAGACATTGGAAATAGTCTTACTATTTTTGTTTTTTGTCTCTAACGTCTACTTGATTTTGAATAGGAAATGGTTTAAATTTAAATATCAGAAAGCACTTTACAATTAACTTACTGCAGGTGCTTAAATGTTTGAAAGCAGCAGGTCAGTCTATACGGTACAGAATTGATACATGTTTGCTGTGTACAACTCATATTTGAAAAATAGTTCTGATCCAAACAGCTCTTCAAGAGGTGCATCCGAATAACTGTAAGTCCAACAGGACTCAATCCATGTCAGATCACTGCAAAAAAATTGCCATCTATTGGCTAAAATGTCCAGCTTCCGCTGCTGTAACTGTCCACCGTTTATGATTATGATTATATAAGTCACATTATTGTGTTACAGCACCAGTGTATTATAGAGATTATATGTGAATAGATCCTTATAATGTGTTGTTCCTGTCGGTTTAATATATGCCTTTGTCTTTACAGTTATGTGTAGCTAACCACTCTGTTGAAAAGCCATGTTGTTCTGCAAAATATGACAACTCGGTTGCATACATCTGTCAAATGTCTGGAAAATATCCCAAGGCCTATCATAACCAGTCATAAAGATTTAAATTTAATTGATATTTCCAGGAGAGAGTTGTTTAGCCAACAGGCTGTCAGCAACTTTTTTTTAGTTATAATCTACAGGGACATGCTGTACAAAACATCCATCCGCCATTTCAATTAAATGTTCTCTCAGCCACTTTGCTTCTGGTTGGTACCAACATATATTTTTTATTCTAAGAATCTCACACTGATGCATACTCTTTATGATATACCACAACAATTAAAAATAAGATCATACTTGCTATGCCGTGAAGCACAAGGCAAAAAAGTGCACCACCTTCTCAGCATGTGAAATATTGCTGTGTTGGTATTGTTTTTGTTTGTTGTGTTTTGTGTGTCAATACCCCCACCATTTTCTTTTTCAGCTCAGTTGAGAGTTACAGTTTGGTCCCTTCCCATATTCTATGATTCCACAGAGATTTATCATATTCACAGGGTTTATATCCTTTAACAAAGTCACAGCCTAACCTACTGGCCGATCTATTTTCCTCACAGCGAAGACCTAAACAAACAGAAATGTATTACTTATCAGATATACAATTATTATGAATCAACACATACACTTATTTATTCTCAGCAACCTGAGTTTAACTTCACTGACAATGTTATCGATGTTACTCTCTAATCAAACTTTGCAAACTTTGTTAATTGGATGCTTCTAAATAACTCTCTTTATAGACCATATACTTTCTATATGCTATAGGAAAACCAAGTCAAGGGCAACTGTAAGACAGAGGCACTTCTATAGCACTTTAAATTATATTCTAAAGCACATTAAATAAGACTGTTGAGTGTGTATTAGAATGAGTATGGAAGATTTATCCAATTAAAACATGCTGCTAATCAAAAACAATTAGAAAACACATTAAATTATCCACGATGAATTATGTACTTATTTGCTTATGTAAGTTATTTTGTATATGTATATTTATCCATGGAGTACAAAAGCTAACAGTAGGCTAGCAATCTGTAACAACTCATGCTTAGCGTACACTACAGGATTTTTAGTCAAGAATTTGCAGTTTTCAATATCTCAAATCTCTAATCTTTGTGTGATCGTTGTGTGCACCCATCTCTGACGGTCATTCAATGTGAGAAGGTCAGAGACTCAATTGCAGTTCTCCCAATCAAGTCTAAAGCTAGTCTGCGACTCTTGCGATTTGATTGTATCGCATGGCTTGTGATACAAGCCATGTTTTGGCATGGCTTGCGTAGTGTGTGACCCCCGGTGACCATAGCCTGTGACTATACGTGCAGTCTGAACATTTCTCTAGGATGGAAACACCAGTGATTTTTATAAGAGATGGTCATTAAATGTGAGATACTCTCCATTGTTTAAATTTCTTCTAGGATTTTGAAAGTTGTGTAGTGTACAAGCTTTATATGGTGGATCCTATATGACCTAGCCTTCATGAAAACATCTTAGTCATCAGCAACAACCAATTAAACAGAAATACTATTATAAGATGATGAATTTCAAAGTTTATATCTGGATTTCATAAATTCTTCACCTCACACAGCTGTTACAATGGCTTGTCTAATTTTGGTTGTATTTCTATGCTAGCAATTCATTCCCCATATCAACAAGCAAAGTTAGCAAACTTTTGGCTTGCTAGAAATTGGCTTGCTAGCTGGTTTTACCTAGTGCTCAACAGCTTTTTCAATTAGCTATACATATGAACTGTTTGAGAAAATATTTCCTACTTACCCTGATCAGAGCAGAGTATTCCCTCCATTGGAGAAGACCTAGCAGCAAGCTGGCTTTCAAAGGGAACTGGCTGGTAATGCCAACATCACAATCCACAGACATTATACACCCAGCCTGGCCTCCTCTTTCTACATGGAATTTCCTTCACAGATGATTATGAAATTTACAGCTTCTACTGAATTTTCACACTTGAACAAATGTTATATATTGTAAAAAAAATTAAAAAATTAAAATACAACATGCCATGTGCTAGCTGCCGTAAATAGATGTCCCCAAGCCCTTATTGCTCATAAAGTTAAAAAAAAAACACTCATAGCAGTACTCAGCTTGAATGTATGGGCAGTATATGGTTCTCTTGATTTGGTAGGTTATATACAGTAAAAAATAACATTCCCATAGTGGATGTTGTATAGTGGTTCAAATGGTCTTATTTTATTATAGTTTATTTTGTTTGTAAATCACTTTAAGCTGCATTTTAATGTATTAAAGGTGCTATATAAATAAAGCTATTATTATTATTAAAGCTATTACAAAAATGTATGAAAAATGATAAGCACTCCAGGGTCTTCAAAACCAGTGATCTCACTTTTAGGGTAACAGAAAAATGTAATATTATTAAAGGTACTCTGTATCGGCAAGTACAAAAAACATGCATATTTGGTACTCGTACTCGTCTGAAAAAATAATCGGTGTCAGTGTATCCCTAGTTATTATCCCTAAATATTATACATTTATTTTCTGGATTAATATAACAACTGTTATATCAGATTTAAACAAATATGAGGTCTATTTAATTTAATATCCGTATCTCTGAATAACAGTAAATATACTGCGTGGGCTTATATAGTCTAAGCAATCATCACAGATCATGGAAATGCACTATATTGTGTGTGCATGGTGGTGTAAAGTCAGGGGTGACATATTACAGGGTGCCATTTACAGCAAATACGGTCAAACCACATACAGAAGAAAATGCCCAAAAAAGATGAACTTTTTTCCCGCATGTGGATCAAATTATGTAATGCTAGAATTGGAGCAGAAACTATTTATGTACAAAAACAAGAAGTCAGCATATAAAAACAGCAATCTTGTTGACCATTCATCTCCTGATATTGAATAATCAAATCTGATCTTGAACTGGCATTTAGAAGCAGCCTTCAGAGCCAAACAAATCACAACACTTCAAAATGGTAAATCAAAATATGTCCCAGGTTAATATTCATGGGAAATATCGTTGCGGGAAAGAATAAACTGCGACCTTGTCATATAAGGGCCGGCAAACAGCAAGAAGACCCGGCGAGAGTGGCCAGCCGTGGTTAAATCATGCAAAGATGTAATTAAGATAGTGTGTTATCACAAGCTATGCCAGATCAATCCAGCATGTCAGAGGGTTAAAACCTTTGAAGTTAATCTGAGTTTGAATGGAGAAACCAAAACAAGAGAAGGCTGTGTCTATAAAGCAAAATGCTCAAACTGTAATATTCTACATAAATATCACCCTGTATAAAAATATATTTAGGTTACTCATGCCATTGTGAGAAAAGATTAATCTTCATTCATGATGACAGCTGCATAAAATACAATTAACAATATTGATTCACTTATTATATTAAATATTGTCATTAAAAATATAGTATTACTCTTGATTAATTAGTATTATTTTGGTAAAGTCAATAACATCCACAAACCAGGTGTACTGAATTTGGCCATCAATGGTCAATGGTCAAATGAAAAGCAGGATTTTGCCTGGAACTCTTTTAAGCCACGTTGCTGATGTGAGTGGTGTGGCTGACATCTGAAACCTCAAACCAATTTGTGAAATTGATTTGAGATAACTGCCTCTGACTTTTAGCATTACAATTTTAATGTAACAAGATGGGTTTTCACAGCAGTCTTATTTTTTCCTCCTTCAGGTCTGTCACATCAGAAAGAATTGCCTCGATGTAAATTTCAGCATAAAAATACAATATCAATGTTCTTATATCCATTTATTTAGTAGTTCCGTTTCAGATTCTATTATTTTAACTGTTTGGTGTTTGTAAGTATAGGTGTCAATATTTCCCCTAAATTCTAAATATTTTCATTTGTTAAAGAATATGACTCCTCCCATCATAGCTGGTAACCTTAAATTATAGCTACCAAGGTCTGAAATGCAAGCGTTTCAATCTATGTGAAATCTATGCAGGGTATCAACACTATTTTTTAGCTCATAACATTAAATCATTAAGCAGTCAAATTTTAGCCACTGAAAATCTTTGCATTTTATCGCCTCTTGTGATACATCGAGAGACTGTGGGCAAGTGCTATTGACACTCATGACATTCCCTGCGTAATTCATCCACCCACAAAATATTTCAATCTGTCAGTTCCTTGAAAGAGCTCCAGCACAGATATAAATAAGATCTACTCTCGTTCTTACAAGCTTTTGTGGCCAACTTTTTTTTTTCTCTCTCTCTCAGCCTTTTGCAAGTACTGAGCTAGGTTTATTCTCTTATTATTGAATTACCCGTAGCTTATATACATTTTACATCCAGTTCGGTGCTCGTCAGATTCCAGACAACTGTTTCTGCTCACCTTGGCTGTGTCTGTGCCAAAGAAGAACAATACAGGCTATCTCTCCAGGTAGCCAGTGGGTATCTTATTTCCCATCACCTTTAAGAGATTCAATTTCAAACGTAGCAAAAATATATGATGTGCCGGTAATTATGTCTCTCTGGGAAAGTGGGGTAGACAACCACACCAATCAATTCTGAGTTGTGTATAGCATTTAATAATGGCCTACCCAGACTGTTTTGTTGTATACGGAAAGCTTAGAGATGACGTGACGTCTGGGAAGTGAACCCATGATTTGCCATTTAACCCGTTTCTAAATGAATTGAGTGTCTAACGATGAGCCGGGGTCTCAGCTAGATTGTTCTTTCAGACTATGTGACAAGGTGTCTCAGAAATACACTGAATCTACGCAGGCCCACAGTGGCAGGATGGCACCCCATCTTTGCTTGCATGAACCAGGCAGGCCTGTGAGCGTGGACAGCCAATTAGCTTGAAATATGTTCCAAACCGCACGGACCGCTCATTGACGTGAACTGAAGTGAAGTCGCATGTTAAGGCCACCGTTGCGCTCCCTGTTTAGTGATGCTATTTGGGGGTCAGTAATAAAAGATATGGGGTTGAACGTGAATTTTGCACCCCGCGTTTACTTGCAGGGGAACAGAGGTTCGGGTTGTCTGACTGATAGTTGAATGGGCACGCATATACATACATATATAAGTAGTGATGGCAGCACGGGATGTGTGTTTAATCTCAAGGCTTGTTTACAGCACCAAACGCTGCATATAAATCACACTGAAGTCACTAAAGGATTGCAGTATTTGTTCTTCATTTGAAAACAAAGGAGAATGCGTGGGGATGACAAATGGTCAAAAGCAGATTAAGCATTAAAATATACTTTATGATGATATATAGACGTATTAATGAAGAGCAGGAGGGAGGAATAAGGAGTAACTAACCCATTAGCAGAGCATATTCCTTTTCACGATGCTTGGACTACCTGCTACGGATGGATACGTTTCAATAGATTTCCTCTACAGCAGTACACCAAAGAAAAGCAGAATGACAAACCTGCTCTCTGTTACTGTTCAAGTGTCCTGAGGGCGGGGTCTTTGGGAGGGCACGATGCAGCCGTACCCAGTGGAAACCTGGCTGACTCAAAGCCACTCTACTCCAGGAAGGATGAGGCCATCTGCTGTCTCCAAGTCACAGTCAGCTCTAAATACAGCCAAGGTCAAGGCTCAAACCCGTGACTATGGTGTCCAGCTTGTGCTTCTACGCTCATGATGAGAACCTTCAATGACGGAAACCCTTGGGAGCCCTATGAGTGTGTTTCTATATTGTAATTTTTATCCAGGCTTGGCATCCATTGATAACAGCTAGAGTCACCAACGATAAAATCGAATGAAATAATTTGTCTATTGCAGCTTTTTAAAAAATGTGTCCAGTTCAGCAGCATGTTGATTTCTCTAAATGGTTTAGCTTACAGGACCCTCATCCTTTAACATACTTTAAGAATGTTCTTCATCACAATTATCTTGACGTGAAAGGATAAACTTGTGGTGCCGTGTTTTTGCAGCAACAAGATCACGTGATAACTCTTAATTAACCATTGTATTTCTTTCCTCTATTATATTTATCATTGTAAATTAGGTTAATTAAGTATCTAGACTTACACACAAACATCTGTGCTAATTACTCAGTGCTATTTTTCAACAACAAAAAAGAACTCCAAAAAGCTAGCAGCAATTCATTGCCAAGTTAGGTTGCCTATATAGATTTTTTATTTTTTTTGTCATTACATAACCATTTTCATAACTAATCCGTAAACCTCTTTTCTGTATACTTCTGAAAAAACTTTTAAACTTATTGCTGGCTGCATCTGGCTGGCTGCATTTGTTTTTTGTCCTGTTCATTTGCTGTTTCACAGGGGTATAAATATATAAATATGAGGTGACACACATGCCAAAACCCCTTAGTCCATCCATCAACATGGGGAAGATCAGAGAACAGACAAATTAAATAAGGCAAAAAACTTTGCCCTTTATATATCAGACAATGGGTATAGAAAAATAGCTTAATGTCTGAAACTACCTATTTCCGCCATTGGGGAAATATTTTAGAAGTTTAAACCAACTGCAGCTGTGATGAACCTGCCTGTAAGAGGCCGCAAGTGTAGTTTACCCCCCACGCATAGTGAGGAGAATGGTTTGAGAGTGTAGTTTACCCCCACGCATAGTGAGGAGGATGGTTTGAGAGTGTAGTTTACCCCCACGCATAGTGAAGAGGACGGTTTGAGAGTGTAGTTTACCCCCACGCATAGTGAGGAGGATGGTTTGAGAGTGTAGTTTGCCCCCACGCATAGTGAGGAGGATGGTTTGAGAGTGTAGTTTGCCCCCACGCATAGTGAGGAGGATGGTTTGAGAGTGTAGTTTGCCCCCACGCATAGTGAGGAGGATGGTTTGAGAGTGTAGTTTGCCCCCACGCATAGTGAGGAGGATGGTTTGAGAGTGTAGTTTGCCCCCACGCATAGTGAGGAGGATGGTTTGAGAGTGTAGTTTGCCCCCACGCATAGTGAAGAGGATGGTTTGAGAGTGTAGTTTGCCCCCACGCATAGTGAGGAGGATGGTTTGAGAGTGTAGTTTGCCCCCACGCATAGTGAAGAGGATGGTTTGAGAGTGTAGTTTGCCCCCACGCATAGTGAGGAGGATGGTTTGAGAGTGTAGTTTGCCCCCACGCATAGTGAGGAGAATGGTTTGAGAGTGTAGTTTGCCCCCACGCATAGTGAAGAGGATGGTTTGAGAGTGTAGTTTGCCCCCACGCATAGTGAGGAGGATGGTTTGAGAGTGTAGTTTGCCCCCACACATAGTGAGGAGAATGGTTTGAGAGTGTAGTTTGCCCCCACGCATAGTGAAGAGGATGGTTTGAGAGTGTAGTTTGCCCCCACGCATAGTGAGGAGGATGGTTTGAGAGTGTAGTTTGCCCCCACACATAGTGAGGAGGATGGTTTGAGAGTGTAGTTTGCCCCCACGCATAGTGAGGAGGATGGTTCGAGAGTGTAGTTTGCCCCCACGCATAGTGAGGAGGATGGTTTGAGAGTGTAGTTTGCCCCCACGCATAGTGAAGAGGATGGTTTGAGAGTGTAGTTTGCCCCCACGCATAGTGAGGAGGATGGTTTGAGAGTGTAGTTTGCCCCCACGCATAGTGAGGAGGATGGTTTGAGAGTGTAGTTTGCCCCCACGCATAGTGAGGAGGATGGTTTGAGAGTGTAGTTTGCCCCCACGCATAGTGAGGAGGATGGTTTGAGAGTGTAGTTTGCCCCCACGCATAGTGAGGAGGATGGTTTGAGAGTGTAGTTTGCCCCCACGCATAGTGAAGAGGATGGTTTGAGAGTGTAGTTTGCCCCCACGCATAGTGAGGAGAATGGTTTGAGAGTGTAGTTTGCCCCCACGCATAGTGAGGAGGATGGTTTGAGAGTGTAGTTTGCCCCCACGCATAGTGAGGAGAATGGTTTGAGAGTGTAGTTTGCCCCCA
Source organism: Ilyophis sp. 1 JC-2022 (assembly GCA_022702515.1). Classification (NCBI taxonomy): domain Eukaryota; kingdom Metazoa; phylum Chordata; class Actinopteri; order Anguilliformes; family Synaphobranchidae; genus Ilyophis; species Ilyophis sp. 1 JC-2022. Next base: position 42,072,698 of record CM040406.1, read on the forward strand.
CGCATAGTGAGGAGGATGGTTTGAGAGTGTAGTTTGCCCCCACACATAGTGAGGAGGATGGTTTGAGAGTGTAGTTTGCCCCCACGCATAGTGAGGAGGATGGTTTGAGAGTGTAGTTTGCCCCCACGCATAGTGAAGAGGATGGTTTGAGAGTGTAGTTTGCCCCCACGCATAGTGAGGAGGATGGTTTGAGAGTGTAGTTTACCCCCACGCATAGTGAGGAGAATGGTTTGAGAGTGTAGTTTGCCCCCACGCATAGTGAGGAGGATGGTTTGAGAGTGTAGTTTGCCCCCACGCATAGTGAGGAGGATGGTTTGAGAGTGTAGTTTGCCCCCACGCATAGTGAGGAGGATGGTTTGAGAGTGTAGTTTGCCCCCACGCATAGTGAGGAGAATGGTTTGAGAGTGTAGTTTGCCCCCACGCATAGTGAAGAGGATGGTTTGAGAGTGTAGTTTGCCCCCACGCATAGTGAGGAGGATGGTTTGAGAGTGTAGTTTGCCCCCACACATAGTGAGGAGAATGGTTTGAGAGTGTAGTTTGCCCCCACGCATAGTGAAGAGGATGGTTTGAGAGTGTAGTTTGCCCCCACGCATAGTGAGGAGGATGGTTTGAGAGTGTAGTTTGCCCCCACACATAGTGAGGAGAATGGTTTGAGAGTGTAGTTTGCCCCCACGCATAGTGAGGAGAATGGTTTGAGAGTGTAGTTTGCCCCCACGCATAGTGAGGAGGATGGTTTGAGAGTGTAGTTTGCCCCCACGCATAGTGAGGAGGATGGTTTGAGAGTGTAGTTTGCCCCCACGCATAGTGAGGAGGATGGTTTGAGAGTGTAGTTTGCCCCCACGCATAGTGAGGAGGATGGTTCGAGAGTGTAGTTTGCCCCCACGCATAGTGAGGAGGATGGTTTGAGAGACACAGATTTCTCCAAAGAGTTGGAAAATTGCTGAAGTTTGTTGCATCCTGGGGTCACCAAGCTATGCCAACAAACTATTTAGAAGGCTTGCCAGAAGAAAGCCCCTGTTGTCATTGTACCACAAATGTAAGCGCCTGCAGTTTGCTAAATGTTACCAGAATTTTGAACTGGGTGCTATGGTCAGACAAGACAAAAATTTAGATTTTTACAATAAATACCAAATGTGGGTTTGGTGTAAGAGGCATAGTAATGCAGAAAATAGTCTTATCACCGCTATGAAGTATGGTGGTGGATCTGTGATGTTGTGGGGCTGTTTGTCCCCCAAAGACCCTGGGAACCTTGGTAGGATACATAACCTCATGGACTCCATCAAACACCAGGAGGTTTTAGGACAAAATCTGGCAGCCTCTGCCAGAAGGCTAAAAGTGGGTTGTAGTTGGATCTTCCAACAGAACAATGATCAAAAGCATACCTCAAGATCTACAGGCATTTAGCATTACAGGCATTTAGCAGACACTCTTATCCAGTGTGACTTACACAGCATTTTTGCATTTATCCATTGAGACAGCTGAATATATACTGAAGCAATGCAGGTGAAGTACCTTGCTCAAGGGTACAAGGGCAGTGTCGTACCGGGGACTCGAACCTGCAATCTTTCGGTTACAAACCCAGTTCTTTAACCATTATACTACACTGATGCAGGTTCGGCAGTGCCCGTCCCAGTCCCCTGCCCCGAATCCCTTGCAAACTTGTGGGGTGAGTTGAAGAGCAGAGTCCTCAAGCAAAAACCCAGTATGCTTATGACACAAATCTACAAAATAAAAATTATTTTGCATTAAAAAAACATTTTCGCCAATATACTACTATAGTTCAACAAATCTTTAGCAGCTAAAAACCAATGACTGATACTGATCTGTGTTGACATTGCTCAGATAATGATCAGAGTTGCCGTGTTTAAAAGATTAGCTCATGCTCAGACATGATCACTGTCACTGTCCTCCATGTAAGGGAGAAATACCTGAAAGTTGGTTGTGATTTACCGTTTTTACATTGAGTCCACGGGGAACCATGCTCAAGTATGGAGTTCTGCTTTATTAGAACCATTCAGCAAATGCACACGATAAAGTCATTTGTCAATAGCCTGCGCCTTGCGGTTAGCCCTCATCTGGGGGTCTGTGTGAGGGGCCACACGGGGCAATGCTCGGAGACAAGCCTGCTGTGGTCAAGAATGAAACATAAATTTTCTTGTTGCCATTTTTTATTTTGTGATATTCGACAGACTTGTCAAAGGGACTTGTCTACTAAACGCTGCGGTACAGAAAAAATGTTGACATATCAGTTGACTGTCAACGGCAAGAAACAGTAAGTTATATAATGTCTACAGTACAGTCCTCTAATGGGAGGAGTGAGCTATGTATCTGCTCTTCAGAAACTAAGCGTAAAGTGTACATAGTCAGAAATGTCTGATTGTGGGTGTCCTTAAGACCCGAATCTTTCAAGATGAAGAATTGACAGAGCCGAATAGGAAAGTTACCGATCTTAAGCACAAGACAGTTCGCTGTGAGCGGGTTTGCTCACTTTACTGTCAGACATTCGTACTTTACTTTTGGCACAGATGTGTCAGAAATACAGTCTCTTTGTGAGACTCTTCTCCGTGAATGAACCGACTCAATCAGTCAGGCAGTGAAAAGAGTTTATTGCATCGTCACTTTAAGAGATTAAAGGCCAAAAGGTCTTGTTTATTCAAGTTAAAGTGACTGAGAGTAGACCATTTAAAGGCTAATATTGCACAAGTTAGCAAAGAAAGAAACATTAAAGCATGAAGTCAAGAGCTGAAGTTAAGAGAAATTCTACCGCAAAGAGACTTTTTGAGATGCCTCAAAATGTTCATGTTTTGCATTTGCTGTTTTCCAAAAACCGAGGGACTTTAGATGCTGATCGTGCGTGGTTCTGAGAACAGCTCACAAGATAAGGAGCGCACAAGTTAGATTGTTTACATCGCCGAGTTACAGGATAGAAAACACACAAATTGTGCTTTGTGGCTTGAAGGTTCTGTTCTACCCCCCCACCCCCTCTTGCATGACATATTGAGTTATTAATGGTGCATCTATTTTATGGCTGATATTACTAATATGGAACCTTTGCGACACTGAAGCGCCTACAGCGGACCTCCCCGTTCTGGCAAAATGGATGAGCCGAGGCTTACGGATGTCTCAGAGATGACATGATCACTTAGAAACGCAGGGGTTAGAAGACGATGAGCAACCTCTATCAGCAGCAGCCAACTCCACTGAGCTGTTCTCAGTACAGTAGGAAGCGTTGAAATTTGATTGGCAAGATAAAGAGGCATGCGGAAAGTGATCGTTTTTATTCCATTCCTGTACGGCGTCTTTGAGACAGCAGTACCATCTCTCTCTCCCTCTCTCTCTCTATCTCTCTCTCTCTCTCTCTCTCTCTCTCTCTCTCTCTCTCTCTCTCTCTCTATCCCTCTTTCTCTATCTCTCTCTCTCTCTCTGTTTCTTTCTTGATATCTCGAGGGCTGCACACAGGAAAGTAAAGGGAGAAAAATACCTTTTCAAACTTCTACACTGTGCTCTCGTTTTTTCGTGTTACTGCAGTTGATATTTGTGTGTTATGGTTTGAGAAAACCTGTAGCAATTCACAGGCACTTAAAGCCCCCCACAAAGACTGTAAGTCTCTTTCAGAATTACCTATCAAATGCGCAAAGTGTTTCGCTGTTGTTTTAGATGTGTTTGTCAAGTTCAGTGAGACATGTTTCATTTTTCACGCAAGGTATTTCAGGCTCTGGAATCAACCAACTCCACAAAGTCAATTGAGGGTTTGTTTTTAGTTTGACATAAGAGCAATCCATTATCCTGCACCTACTAATTTCTGGATTTCACAGTGGCAATTATTACAGCTGCCAGTCATTATATGACAATAAGTAGTGATCTTTCTCACAAAATTGAATTTGATTTATTTCAGTCTAAATTGAGAGCGAAGAAGGTATTTTTTTTGTGTGAGCATTTCCTCATTTATATTCTTCCTCATCGCAGAAAAGTGTATACATATACTGTACGTTTTGTATATTTTGATGTGAATTAAATGTTAATGGTGCATGAATAGAGCTAATCTACTGACCTTAATACATATATAAATGCAGAAAACAAATGACCTGATACTTTTCATGCAGCCTTGGACAAAACTATCTTGTATATGTGCATTGTGTGTGTGTGTGTGTGTGTGTCCGGGGAGGTGTTTGAATGTACTATTAGAATGTGTGTGAACACAGAACATTATGTACCTATTGATTGGGTGATATAAAATGCACTTATTTTTGCTTTGGGTACATCTACATTTACCTACTTATGATAAAATGCAAAAACTCCCACATAGTCTTTCACTGGATGCAAATCAATTTATTTATTCACTATTTATATTGATTATTTTATAATTAACCAATTTGGGTATAAGAAAAATTCCAGTATGAATCTGATAGAAATAGTGGATTCTCTTTACAGTGTTTATAATGTATTTATTTGTTTAATTAACCTGAACAATTCTGCTGCTGTTTTGTTTCTAATTACACCAAGGTATATTTATTTTTATATACCTTTTTATACAAATATGAAATTTATAGAAATTAAAATTGAAATTAATTATATTAATACATTATTATATGAATATACGTATTTTAATTTATGCTTCTTCTGACAAATAAGAAATGTGTGAGAACACGTGTCATATAGTATCAAGCATTGCATGAGAACCAAGGAAGACGATGTGAAATATCACAGATAATTAAAGAATTTTAAAGTATCTTGATATGGAAAAATATTATGTCAAAAAACTACATTTAAAAAATGATGTATTTTTTCTATATTAAATATATCCCATTAATATAGTTAATTCATATGTTTAATATCATAATAATACAAATGTAACATGATATAAAATTATGGCAAAATAGTAAGTAAGGGCCATTCTTAGCATTTAGATTTAGTGTGTTGATGTTTTCCGTTGGCAAAGATAAATTTAGAAGCAAACACATGAAGTTTCCCCTAGGGAAGATCGACATCATGAGAATTTCACATACAATATTCTACTACTACTACTATTACTAGTACTACTACTACTACTACTACTACTACTACTACTACTAATAACAATAATAATAAAAAATAATTTTAAAAAAATCACTTTACATGTGCCATTTATTTTAAGGATGAGCCATACAACATACATTATTTAGAACAACTGGGATTACAGAATGTGATCAAATGAGAGGAAACAAAGAGAGCGCTGCTGGTGGCTGGCCTAGCAGAAAGCATCAGATCTTAGCGTGATGCTAAATAAAGCGAGATCTCTCCAATGCGCACACGCAGGAGTAATTGGTAACTTACATGTTCAGTGCACTGTTATTCAAATCCATCCTTTGTTGCCCTTGTTTACGGAACGTTAATTGGAACGCTGCTACCAAAAAGTGCACTTTTTCTGTCCCACTGTCTCTGAGCACTTCTGGATTGTTTTGACTCTTCTTTTTTACTTATTTATGAATTTAAAATATGCAATGTGAATCATTGTGAGCGTTTGCATACTCTCTGTCTATGGACATACCATATACATTCTCCATATATTTGACTTAATTAAGTATACAATACAAATATCACAATACAGTTTGATTATGTTGCTGAATTTGTTTGTCATCTTGATTCTGGGTAGTTGTTATAGTTAAGAAAATGTGTTTAGTACGCACTGGATTGGTATTAATTTGCCAACCATTTTAACAGTAATATTACTTGGAGAAATTGTATATGTATAAATGTATATTATATGCATTGTTCTTACACCTGTACTGTTATCACCTTTAAATGAAACAATTATCTTCTAAAAGTATTATTGTAATATAAATACAACACACAACATTGTATCCAGAATATACATATACATATACTATATACATATATATATATATATGTATATCGTATTATTATTATTATTATTTATTATTTTTTCAAGGAATGTGCTCGAACAAAACTGAATGTGCAGAACTGTGTTGGAAGCCAATGAGATGTTATACATCATGCAAATTGAGAGCGCGCACACAAACACACACACGCACTCACACGTTTTTTTTCTATTCTCTCTAACACACATAAGACAATATAAAACTGACAATCTTTTATTATTTTTCTGTTTACTGTGTATACACATTTGGTATACATGTATAAATGGTCTGATTTGAAGTGGCACAGATTCTACAATTGGGAAATAACTGAATGAATTAATTGTTTTGTGAATATATTGGTTTTGATTTGTGTTTTATCTATTTATTGAATGCAGAGTTTCCCCGTTCAAATTTTAGTTGTGTAATATTACAACCTGTATTCCACAGAGAAAATATATTCATAGCAGCCCCGCCCACAATCAGTCACCACAACAACGCAGAACAAAGCACTTGTCATTCCAAAAAAAACTATTTTCTGTTTATTCTTCAACCTTTGTTTCCCAATGTCAGTTAAATTATTTGTCAAGCCATTTTTAACTATCAGAAAAAAAAAGGAATCTACTGGACATCAACAAGCGCTGTCTATCGTAAACAATGTTTCTGTCTCTCAGTTCAAATTTCCAGCTGTTTTTCAGCTGCTAGCCCCATTCTGCCTTCAAAATACAATATTACTGCAATTGAATACACTTGATCCACCTAGTATAATTACAATTGTGCAAAAAATACTGTTTGAAACAGTAACAAACAACATAAAAAATCATTTGCTTTTTTTGTGTGTGTGTGTGTGTGTGTGTGTGTGCGCAAGTGCACAACATGATGAACAAATCATGGTATTTATGTATCTATGTGTCCTGCGTTTTGAAAATGTAATTATTAACATGATTTTGTTCTTGATCATTTTTAACATTGCTTTAAAACTAAGCTAAATTGAGGGGGCAGTTACAGTGGCAGGCTGGCTTCGTAACTGGAATTCTTTTTACTTTCTTTCACTATCAGCATCATTTGAGGTCTACACGTATTGTGCGTAAGCAGGGAATATGTGTCGGGAGAGATAGGCATCTGGTTTCTATAGATGGTAGGGTGCATGCTATGACATAGATGGTGAGGAGCAAGGGGCTTTGATGTTGGAGGAGGCTGGTAAACGGGTCGATGTGGCACACCTCGCGCTCACACCTTGTTGCTTGTATGTAGGGCAGCAGGGGGAGGGGGGCGGAGATATGGAAGCTTCCGGGCATCCGGCGTGCTGAACCCCCGTAGGCCTCATCGCTGGCACAGGTGGGCACGGCGCTACGCTTGCGGAGCGAGCGAGTCGGTGGGCGGCGACGCAGGCGCGGCGGTGCGGGGCCGGGCAGGAAGCAGGGAACAAGCCACAGGGCAGCCCACGTGGGCGCTGCGCGGCTCGCGCGCCATCGGTACCGCCGTGCAGACGGTGAGTGTGGGAGAAAAGGCACTTTAGCGGTCCCAACAGGCAGTTTGAGCGTGCTGTCCCAATTAAGCAGTCCCCATAAACAATGGGGAAGCATGGCTGCACCGGGGGGACCTCTCTCATTCTTCCTCCCCTCCGTGAGAGATCTTCCCATAATGCCGTCTGATTATCAGACGCACAAACGCAAACGTGCCGCAGCCCTTTTGATAGTGTTAGGTGTCACTTATGAAAGGGCCGCTCCCTGCTGAATACGCCAACATCTTTGAAACGATGGCAAACTTTGGTTTATGCATACAGCCGTGATTTCTTTCCTCCTCTTTTTATTCATTTCAATTACAGTTGCTCCTCTGCAGGGTGTAGGCCTAGTTCTTTTATATATCACTCTGTATGTACCGGAGGAAAGAAAAACAGGCCCGCACGTAGCAAATATTGCAGTTGCAGGTGGAGTATTTTCTCAGCAAAACAAAAGCCGAGGGCGTACTTTGTCCCATTGTTTGGAGTAGTTACTGCAGGTAGTTATTTTGTGTTAACCTGTCCGTCTATCTCACTGTGAGAATTCCTACCCTGCACTTTGCTTTGCTGTAAACAGCCGGAGCCATTAAAGCTAATCGAACAGAGGTTGTTTCAAATTTGTATGTTTAAATATAGATACATACACATGTTTCCGATGCATTTCTTGCTTCCAGAGGACATCTAACAGGGACATCAATGTTTTGGAACATATGTCTGGCACTTGGCATAGATAAATTCATTAACTAACTTTATGTGTCATTCTGAAGAATTGTTTTCCTACTTTTCATTAAAATATGCGATTGCTGATCCACCCTCCTTGGTTTACTACCTGTCTTGTTCTATCTGGAACCACAGACTCATCTTGTGTCATCACAATTTTTCATGTTTTCAGGTGTTTTTGTAAGGCGCCACAAGAACCTCCCTTCTTCCTTATACCACAGCCCATATTGTATGCTGAAAACATTTATAATAAGCCACCATAGTTTAAGTCAACACATGGCAAATTAGTCATTGTATAACTGCAAGGAACATCACATTTTCAGAGGTAAATCATGTATCATTCTAGACATGGAGGACATCTTTCCATGCAAAAACAGTGTTATAATTCACAAAGAAATATTAACATAGTTTTGCTGATGTCACACAAATGCATGCTGTGGTTGGCTGATCCATAAAGGAACAATGTGAATCACAAATTTGCCCAAAGGTACGTGAATATCAATGCAATCCCTCAATAATAGGTTCTGAGGTAATAGGTTTATAGTTGACATTTTACACCAAAAAATGATTGGGCAAAACTCTGATTAACTTGAACATATTGGGTCCGTATGGACAAACATACAGGTAAAAATGAACTACAAACTCAAGTATTAATATAAAAATACAACTGACAGTTAATCAAATTTTAATTCAGTGTTTTTTCCCATTTTCTCATTAAGCAGTAGCGTTTGATCTGTCTATGTGTCAGGTCCACTAAGAGGCCTTCTTTTGTGGAAAAAAATACTCGCTGGTTTCTCTTTTTTACTGTAATGGAGGGGTTGCATAATATAATTTTGAAAAGATAAAAGCGAGTGTGTATGAGAAGTTTAAGTCGTTCTAATTGCTTAAAACTGCATATTAATATCCTCCCCTCCAGCAGAGAAATTAAATTGCCTCCACACCTAATCGTCCAACTGAGGCCTAAAAACGGAATAATATATGTTGTTAGAGTCAGGATTTAATAAAATTAGAAATATGTTTAGACGTATAAAGTATTTTTTAAAGTCTCCCATTTGTAATATGAATACCATTATCTGTTGATTGAATGAATCACCACAATCAAACCCCACTCAGCAGTCAGTTTTCTGATCTTACAACAGACAACAGTATTCCAAAAAGTGTGTTACGCTGCTCTTACAACAGCAATCCAACATTTTGTTTCTCTGATCTTACAACAGAATACGAAAAGAAAAAAAAAAAGTGCGTTGTGATCTCACAAGAGCATTCCAAATATGTATGTTTCCTAGTGTCAGTTGCAATATTTGATATGCTACATTAACCGGATGAAAAGGGTGGGATTGGACATCAATGGACATCAATGAGTGCTGTCTGTTGTAGAGACAATGTTTCTACCTCTCATTTCAAACCTCTTTGGAGGAGTATTCCAGCTGTTACTCAATTCATCTTAGCCCAGTTCCGCCCTCACAGTGTAATATTCAACACCTGCTTGTACCATTAATGAAGTGTGTGGGAAACCACGCACAGTAGCCAAGTGCCATAAATCACAGACCAAGGGCTGCATAAAACATCTGACAACAGTAGAAATCACAAAGTATTTATTGTCCTTTTATTATCCAACCCGAGCAACAGGTTTGTCCTGCAACACCATCAACTGGCTGTGCAGATAGTAGCGTCCCGGAAACTTTGCGATGATTTGGTGTGTTAAATTGTGATACTGATAAAATATGTACACATTTAATTAGAATGCAAAATTATGAAGATACCAATTAGCAACTGTGAGGAATATCTTTTAGAAAACTCTTTTAGAACTCTGGCCTGATCTTTTTTACATTTTTATTCCATATACAGATGCATACATATAGAATAGAATAACTTTTATTTTCCTGTTTAACTTTAGTATACATGTATATGTAAATATTATATATTTATATATTTATTTTATTTTTTTCAATATGCTTCCATTTTCTATACTATATTCTATTATGAGTATGAGATCTTTGTTCCCTTTCTATAAGTAGTCCATGAATCGGCTTTCAAATAATTTTCAACATCATGTCTTTATAAAAAGTATTATTTGTAGACATTAAGATTAGAACTTGTACAGTAGCATTCATGTCAGGAAAGCAGACAAACATTGCTGTTGTTTCAGCTGCATTCTCTACGCCTAGATATTGTAAACAAATGAGACCAATGACCTATAAAATGAGGCTTAGATGCTTACAAATTCCACCTATAGTGTTTCACTCTACCACGTCCAAACTGACAGGCATTCTTAATTTGATTGGCATATTCTATTTCTTATCATGCAACTGGGTCTTCGCAGTTATTTGTTTTCAGATTACCCAATAAGAGGACGACGTGGCATGCTTTTACAGTGATGTCACTGATGCAGATTGAATACACAAAATGTGGTTTACCATGCTAAAAAAGGCAAATGCTACAGGGGTGAGCAGAAAACAATTTGCAGTCGGAATTTCAATTTTAACCTCCCCTTCCCCTGTCAGCTAATTTGTCGGATCTAAGTCGTACACTTTGGGCAGCACAATGTATCAGGCCTAGACAACCCGCAGTCCCACAGGTTAATATTGCGTTGCAACCTCAGGTCTAAAACAGGCTCTCATCAACAGACTGACTTCTTGTTACAACACCAAACTGCTCCTGGAATCGTTCTGGAATGATTTTCTTTCTTTTTTTCCTTTTTTTTTTAAAAACCATAGCATTTTAAAACAACTCTAACTTGTAAAATATTTGCCTAAGATAGACCATCTGAAGTAAAGAGCGAACTACAAACACAAGCCCGTGAGAGAAAATCCAAACTTTGTACTTACTAGGCTATGGGTGTTTTCCATCAGGTGATAGCATATTCCTGCTCTTGTCATTTGCAATAGAAGTGTTCTTAAAAACTTCCTGTTGGGTTTAATGTTCCCTCAGTGGAGCTTAAAGAGAATGCCGAAGTAGAGCTTTATGGCTGTTTGATCTAACCTTAGACGGTAGATGCTTTCCCCCGCTGCTACCCCCCTCAGTGTATATTGGTGTCTGTCACTGATTGGAATTATTGCCTATTTTTGAAATGGATCCTTAAAAAAACAGCACAATCGTATCAACAACATTAACAGGGCTCTTTCACTCCCTCTGCATTTTAATGAACTTTTCGTTGCTTTAATTTCTGAAATGAAATTCTGCCCTCCACTGGTACAATGAAACATACAGAGAGGAACACACTCATACTCTTTCATTTTCCCCTATGAGGGAGAGTGGGATCTGCATGCAGCCAATATATGAAAATCAGTTTACATACAGGTAGGACAAAATAATTATTTAAAATACAAAAATGAAGCGTTGAAATTTAAGATTTTTTTTCCACCAACACATGCATTAAGTGGCCATTATAAATCCATAAACATCTTGTGCATTGTATTATTTAAAATCCAATTAAGATGTGTTTACTTATTTGCAATGCGGCACACATTACAAGACTAGGAATATATGCCAGCATTATTTTTTGTAAATAAACCTTTCATATCTTCTAGTTTTATCATGGATGAATTGTGAATATGGCTTTGAATGTATTGCAGATTAACAAGACCATAATGATTAACATGATCATAATGATTTGCATTTTTTTGTACAAGTAAAATATGCAGGCTTGCTGTACATTTAAAAATGTTAAAAATGTCTAACTTATAATATCTACAGATCTACAGAAATGAAATAAATGGCTTTTGTACATTTTAGTCTGTATTATATATTTTTTTTGTGCACAATTTTTCCACTTTTTCTTGGGAATTAGCCTGTATGAATTTGACTTGCTACTGGCATTTGCCATTGAAAAAAAACATAGATAAAAACCTAAAAATGGTAAACAAAAGAAACTCACCAGGTCACAAAATCAATCCTGGCTAATAACCTGAGCCAGGCACATGGTATGGAGCTGTATTTCAGCACGGAATGAAAGATTAGAACCTCAGAGCTCTGTCAGGTGACATCATCCTTCCCGTGAGGTGTCAGCACTGCCCGTGTCACCCCAGGTGTTGCCAGGAGCGACGGGCTGAAGCTCAGAGAGCCAGGAGACTGAGGACAAACATCGCTTCCCTCCTCACTTTGACTTCCTTCAAATGTGTATCTCTCCTTTAAACTCTTTCACTTGGGCTGTGATCAGATTCAAGGTGCCGCAGAGCCACACGTAACTCCCAAGGTGACTGATTAACAATGGCTTTTTGAGGCATATGTGCACATCTAACGCTATAAATAAAAGTTTTTCTGTTTACTCTTGGGGGTTTCCAGAGTTTCTCAGCCTCACCCTAGGTAGAGTTTGCACAAGTAAGCAAACAAGGAACTTCCGTATGATAATATTAAATATTCCTAAAACTGGAAAATCACTCTACCAAATATATAATTTTACCAGCCCTACTGATTGTGCTCATGGGGATATCAGTTCTTGGGGACTCCTGCAGAAAACTCATTTCATGCGAGTGCCAAAAACTGCGGGTAATTACATGCAAGGAGCACCTTTTTCTAACCTGAGCGCATTTTAACGAAGACACCTGCATTTCCAGCAGAAAGAGCAATGCTCAAAGCGGTTGTCATTTTTAATCTAATGCACCCGCTGCGAGGACCGGGCATTTTCCCTGTATCGGCGGCATCTGCAGCGCACTGCACCGATGTACCAGGCCCTGCGTGTGTGTGTGTGTGTGTGTGTGTGTGTGTGTGTGTGTGTGTAGCATTTCAGAGCCCGAATGTCTCCTCCGAGGAGCCAAGGAGGAGGGGTGACACGCAGCCTTGGCTCAAATCTGAGCATGGCTAATTTCAAAGAGGTGTAATCTGCCCCTGAAATCCCACCATGAAGCGTTCATTAATTTAGGCAATACACTCTCTGTCACAGTTCCTGTCGTGCTGATAATAAAATCACACTTTTGAGAGCTGTAATTTACCCTTAAACAAAAATCTCCCTCCATCCATCAGGGCCCCGGCAGTCACCACTGTTAAAGTCTGTAATGACTCCTACTTCAAACACAGCACATCTGCACCCTGCCTCTCATGGCTCACCATCTAATGTGACTCTTGTTTATCTGTTTCAGTCATGGGTTATGATATGTATACCGTCCTGCCCGTGCCTACTCGCACAAAAACCCACAAATAAAACGTCAAGTATTATTTCAAATAATCCTTTGTTTATGCTACCCTGCCTTTGAAGTCTTTAAGCAAAGGGGACATATTTGTCTTTACCTCTGGAATAAGCAAACACCTGGGCGTGACACTTCAGTTTAACATGGCAAAGTATATTTAGAAAAAACAAAAACAAAATATCATGAATCATAAAATTAATGAAACTCACATTAAAATGTCAATATTATTGATGTCCAATCTGAAAACATTCTCTCTAGAGGCTTTTTAGGTAATTGATGTTGTTTTTCTGTAACAAGTTACATTTTCATTAACTGTCAGTTTTCCTATGGTACTGCTTCTGATTCTGATCAGTACAGATTTCAGATATGACACAAATCAGTCAAGAATTATAGAAATAACATAAAAAATGTAAGTGATTGAATCTTTGAATTATTTTAACATAATATAAATATCTACAAGTATATTTTGGAATGTGTGTGTGTGTGTGGGGGGATCAAGATGAATAGACAAGCCTCTGTCATAACAGCAGAAAGTCTGAAATTTGAAATGGACACGTTGAAGGTGAGTTTCTGCGCAGGTGAGCGATTTGAGCTTCTCCATACGCTCGGTCGTTTTATCTTTTGTTTGTTCTCAAGTTACACGTATAGACAGAGTTGCTATCAGAAAAAAGAGGAAAGGAAAGCAAGCAAAAAAAAATAAAAAATTTAAAAACGGAAAGCGTTTGGAGCTGTTGCTGAAACAATCCAATTACAATGCCTATCAAACTAAACTTCACAGGTTATGGCTTCTAATTGCCTGACAAAAATTGACACTTCAGTCGCAACACTGTAATATAATAGAAGGCCAAATTAAATTTGATAGAGGGGCAGGAAACGACGCTATCACTCAGCCGCGCGGAAAGAGGAGATCAACTAGCATGATATAATGGATCAAAAATGAAAATTATTCATTAATCGCGCTGGTTTTCCAATAATGGAAATGACACAGTTCAGACGTCTTCGTAAAAACACTATTAATTAAAGGGATGATAGATCTAACAAGCCATGGAAGTCAGCAGAGTCTTTTTCTTTTGCCTGTTTAGGTGAGAGATTACACAGCTTTGTGCTCACAACTTTGAGCGAGGGTTATCACGGTGTCTTGCACTCAGGAACAGCACCAGCTTCAGCGGCAGCTCTCTTAACACTGATTGACAGAAAGCATATCTACACATGTTTTTATTCCCTTATTATAAAAAGCTTCTGAATGCAGGAGATCTTGGGACTCGTGTGAAAAGAAATAGTATACTTGGGCATACTTGAAGTATAATTATAGAAACTTTAATTTGGCTTTAGGTATGAAATGCATCATAATCCCTAACAATATACTGTGTAGTAAAGTCTCTGTTTCTCTAATGGTGACCAGGGATGCGGACATTTTGCATTATTTATAATAAGATCAAAGCATTGATGTTTTGAAACTGCCATGTAAATGACCACTGCGTTAATGGTGTATTAGAGTATTGTAGTACACGTGTTGAGTATATTTAAAAACTGATTTTATAGGCTCAAAGAAGTTATGCACCTGGCTGCTGCAATAACTTGTTATTATTATTTCTGCTATGGGGTTATATGTATATTTAAATATTCGCAAATTATGTATCAATACACAGGGCTATAATGACTATATTCTAATACTTTTTTTATATATTTGGACCCATATTAAGCTTTATACACACAGAGAGACATTAACTATATACATATTTATATATTATTTGTATGTATGCAGTCATTGAATGGAGATGAAACTCCGGTCACAGAAGCAAATGTTGTTATGGTCAACATGTGGGCGTCACGATGCACCTGACAATCCCAAAAATCTACACGCTCTTTCGGGTTAATGTTGGGTCGATAATATATGCATTGCTTCCATACAAAAATGGTGCAAGGATATCTTTATTATCAGTTGAGGAGCCATTAATAAAGACTAATGTGGATCTCCATCAATATCGTATTACAGCCCTTTGTTGCGTACAATCTCACCGACACCTTGTCTACTTATGCAATGCAACCTGGATCGCACATCTGTGGTAGATTATTTATGTTTTTATGCTGGAACAGATTGAACCAAGACTCATCACTGAACATAAAGATGTGCTGGTTTGCATTTGGCCTATCTTTTTTTAATTCTCTGTGCACACAGCCAGGACATATTCTTTGAGCTGGCCAATCAACACTAAGCTAACATGTGCATGGTACTGTTACGTCCCAGAGTTGTGTTGCTTTGTGTTTTTGTTACTGCTGTGATTGTGTGTCTCCCATACAGGTGGAGATGAAGACGTCATGGTTCCGTTGTGGAGATCCTGGTCCGGAGATGCACCGGAGAGGAGATGCACGCCGTTGCCTGACAACCCTGTGATGTGCCGAGGATGCCGTTGACCATCGCCAAGCAACCAAACTGAAAGAAACCTGTTATTAGGGACGACGAGGACCATTACAGAGCAGCAAAATAAAAATAAAAACCTATAAATACATAATCTGCATTGGCTTCTGCCAGTTTGCTGATTCTGACTATACAGTTAACTCTGCACTTACATCATTTCCTACGAGTGTTACTTCTGCTTAGCTATCGAAAATTCATTTGAAAATAGAGGGCAGGTTGCCACGGGTAGTCAGTGATTACCACAATTCCTATCTTAAAACATCTGCGAAGGATTGGTGGCCAGACTTTCAAACAAAAAACTGTTTCCACTTTGGCGTGGGTTCTGGACCTGCACACTAACCGGAGAGGTGGGTTTCACCAGAGTAAAATCCAGGTACGTTGGGATGCTGGAAGATGCTGGCCTTGGGATTGCCACTATTGAGCATATCTTACAAAGAGGCAGTGAAGTGTGACTGGCTGGACTGTTGTCAGGAGCCAAGACCATTGTAAGATGTGATTGTAGATGTAGTACTGTTGACTGGTACACCCCAAAGTGGCTGCTGACCCTGTACATTCACACATATGGCCCTCAGCATCCAGATGGCCTCCATTTTACTGCAGTCATTTAATTTTTCCTTTCAGTCCAAAGTAGTGCAAATTTTGCCTGGCTTTTCATAGCCATGGTCAGATGTGCACAACGGTGTGGCTTTACTGTCCTAGAATGCAGTCCTATTTACACATCTGAACATCGTTCATTACAGGATAAATTAACAAAATAATGACTGGAATGCAATATATGAAAAATATGTAGACAGTTAAATGGAGCCACAGCACTATCTCCTCTAACCTGTGATCAGGGATGAAAAAATATGCATTAGGAAATCACATGTATAACAATATTTAGACCTGTCCTTTTATTTTCTGTGGAGACAAATCGAGACGAAGAAGACTTGGGTCCAGCCTGTTGTCTCATGCAGTTTGATTTAGGAAGAAAAAGAGAACACGCGCTGAGGAGAACCACTGAGTTATTAGTGTCCAGACTTTATATAAGAGTATTGACCACTGTTTCTTCCCTTTCATTTCATCTCCTTTCACTTGAATGAGCTCCAGTAACTCTCAGGCACCTAATCACAACCCCTGCTGTTAAGGTGGGGTCATTGCTGGAGGAACAGGACTGATTCCAGACTATTCTGCTTGTGTATGTATCCCCACACACAGCAGAGATAATATCCATCTGTGAGAGAAAGCCATTTCAAATGAACAAACTAGATGATGCTACTCTTCACTCAATTGTTAGTGAACTCTTATGTTTGTGTTCACAAAAATGCCTTATATTTTCAATTGTCATAATGTTTTCATTTGAATAAATATGCTACCACACATGCTATATTAAAGAGAAAGAGTTTTTTTAAGCAGTTGTAACCAAAACATCTCTATATCCTGGTAAATTGTATTAAAAAAGTTGTATCAAAAAAAAAGTTACTCACACATACAAAGCACTGTCTATAAGACATTAATTAAAACTTTCTAAATCCAGGCCTGCTGTTAAAAATTGATATCAAAATGAGGCAACAATATTCAATATTGTTTGTTGTAAAAATTACAACAAACAATATTGACTATCTTAGTTCACACAAATTAAACAGGCTCTATTCAAAAGAAATACTACCCAATGTTTCCTAAATGTAACTGTTTTTCATCTTATTGTAACTAGCCGTAACTTGGCGGATGGCATACCCATCATCCCAATCAATTACAGTTCTAATTGTTTTGATATATTAAAGATTTCACCAAAGGGATATGTGAGAGGGATTCAGTGGCCAGGGACAGCAGTGTTCATTGCTCAAGTGACCTCTGTTGACCATCAGGGCGCCCACGGCTTGCTTTGTGTACGCCTATGATTGGGTCTCCTCCGCCTCCACTCTACATTTGTGCAGCTTGTGACTACAATGTGAAAGGAAGCAGCTGGCTGGCAATTTTTTAAATTAATATTATTATTATTATTATTATTATTATTATTATTATTATTATTATTATTATTATTATTCTATTATTTTTTATTATTGTTGTTTCAATGACCACCACTGTTTCAGTTCATTACAAAGTTTGCACTTTGCTGCCATTTTCCCCATAATGTTAAACTGCATTGTTACTTTGAGTTTTGTTGTTTTCCTGCATACTTTGTTTTCTTACACTTCTCAGTTTTTCATGCCTTGTCCTCATTTCCATCATTATCTGTTGCGTTCTGTCGCACTGAAGATTAAAGCTACAAATTTCACTCCCACCACAGTTCAGCTGAGTCAAGGGATATGCACCCAAATCCAAGCCAGAAAAGCTACTTAGTAGCTGTGCAGTTCCTCAGCCAGCCTGCTCACAAGTTGTAAGCCACATTATACCTGCATGCGGCTTCCTGCCTTCCACTTCAGAGGTAGGCCCACCCTTATACGTGGGCAAATATTCATCAAAACGGTGCATCATAGGGAACACAAAGAGAGCGAGACATAAAATCAATACGAGCTTTGAGGACGGTCATTACACACTACTACCACACAAGGCTAGCTTTGACCATTGGTCAGAGACAAAGAGGCTGGACATAGTGGAAGTAAGCCATCATGGTTCAAACTAAATTTTTTGTTAGGCTAAGATTGATTTTTTTTTTTCAATTTTTTTTTTTACTCTCAGAACAAAATAGTGATCAATGACCTAGTACTGTTGGCATTTCTCCCCCCTCCTCCAGCGCATGGTTGGAGGGGATTTCAAATGGAAGATCAGGTGGACATCAGCCAGTAGAAATGTTTAGCCAGCCTGCCCACAAACAGGGGTCAGACAGGGCCAGACATCACATAAATCAATCTGACAGATGCACTCAGGCCTACATGCGCATAGGCCTACCCGCAACCTGTGCCTCGCGCCCACAGTGCTGCTGGCAATGATACTATTTTGACGCATGGTTCAAGGGTGAATTTGGATAGGGTCAGCTGACTCCATTCCAGGGTCTGGTTGGACGGTTTTGAGTGCCTTCTGGTTCTATGGCTGCAATGCCAGTGTTGTCATTCTTAAGGACTGACTTTGGCAACTTTGAAATATACTGTTGTGTAATATAATTTACATTATTGAGTGTAGAGTATATTTCACAGCAGTCATGTAGTTTCAAAAAAAGACTGCCTTTATATAAATCATACTTGATTATTTTCCTAACAACTAACTGAATTTGTACAAAAATGTCATGGCATATGGGATATGAAAGGTGAAATATCCCTCGATAAAATAAACTATATATCGATAAAAGAGAACACGAGGGTTAAAAGGTATTAAATAGGTATGATTTGTTTAAATAGAGGAACAATTTTTGGATATGCTACTTCTAGTTCCAGTTTTACAAGTAGTCTACATTGATACAAAATGGGGTTATCCTCATAAGGCATCACTGATGACATCAACTTTATCGTGCACAAGGATTCATCACTGAGTTAAAATAACCGCCCTTTGCCGGATCATTTTTTTCTTTTAAAAGGTAATAAAATGTTGAAAATACATTGAATATCAAAACAAACATGTACCTTTTCACCACCGTGTTCTCTATTATCAATGCATTATCCACCGTAGTTAGTTTGTGCTTTAAAACGATTAATTTTGGTGAGGTCCCGAAAATTAATGGGAGTGGATTAGGAGCCTGACAACCGGGACTACCGGGGATGTCATTAACAGTCAGCAGGGACAGCTGATGTTCATGCTATGTATTCACGCTATGCAAATACAATGGGGTATGCTCCACAAAATTACTTATGTCACACAAAGGTGAAATATTCCTTTAAGGCTAAAATGTATCAGATACATTCTTCATTGAAGGAACTAGGAATAATTTAAATTCTTAACTGCTTTTAAAATCCTATATACTCTGAGCATATGCAATTGTGATACTTAATCATTTAGGCTGTCTGAGAGAGCTTGCCATTCCCATCTACCTACCCATCTAACCTGCCAGGAAGCAAAACCAGAACACTCCCAACACAATGTGAGTTACAGAGCATTGTCACGACTCATGAGCGAGGTTAATAAAAGAGTGTTCCCTCCATATTGGCTTTGCTAAATCTCAAGGCCCTGTTTTAACAATAAAAGTGTTACTCAGTAAAAAGTTGAGTCACCATGGGATGCAGACAAGTTATTGTGTTCCCTTTAGGTAAGGCAGTCTGTTGGATAAGCGCACTCAAACACATTGAGGGACCAGCATGCTCTACAGTTCAAATTCAGTTACGAAAGAATATTCTAGTAACACAACACAGGGAAATAAAGATGCATGACAGAGCCACTCATTTGTATAATACACTTGTATAAAACACTTCTCATTTAAAAGCCAATGTCATCTGAATGTATTCTGGCACTATTCATCCTTTCTGCCAAGTTATTTTATGTATTTATTTAGAAATGCACATTATTTCAAATATCTGGCTCAATGAGCATTATCAAGGCTGAATTATGGATGTGTGTCATAATAATTATACTGTGCTCCTATTCTTAAGATAAGTGCACTCAGTTAATATAATTCCACAGCAAACTACATTACTAAAATATCACCAGTGGGTAGCACATTTCATCTACCCATCTAGATTGCCCCTGCCTGATGCTTGTCTGTGTGGACTAGTGTTCAATTCTGTTAAATGATTTCATGCAAGAGATGTTTATCTCGTGACACATCAGCCAGACAAAATGTAATCTTGAGTTAACTGATTATAAGCAAACAGTGCATTAGCTGGAGAAAAACTTTAAAAGGTAAGGTGATAACGGGGGGATGTTTTAGATGATTACAAGGGCCCTGAAAAAAACATTAGAACATAGGATTAAAAATATTATAATAATAAACTTTTCATATAATAATGCACTTTTTATTTGCCAGTTATTGAAAATGGACATGAATAGAATATTGGGGAATTTTGAGTTAATACAAACAGTGTGTCATGATGTCTCCTCCAAAAGAGAAACCAGGACTCCAAAAACAGAAAGAGGGAAGAGAAAGAGAGGAGAGAAAAGAAAGGGTGACAGTACACCACCACATTTTTCACAAGAAAGGGTAGATTTATTAGTCTGTGAGTGGTGCAAATGAACATGTTAGCTAATTCCATAGTGAAACAGGCTTGCTAGCCTACTTCATATCTTCACAAATTCTGTGTGTTTACATTTTGCTCTTTTAGCTGAAGTTTAGTCATTGCAGACTAACTTTTAACAAGCTATTTATACTAAATCAGTGGTCTCTGGTGCCTGGCCCAACAGATACATCATCAGCTTCAGCACCCTAGCCACCCCATACCCACCCAATGAGCCAGCCCTACTCCCAACTGAAAGAAGTGAGCAGTATTGTCTTGAATGACAATTGTTTACTCAACTATAAGACAATGTCTTTCACCTCCTGTGTCTAATTTGTTATATGTTTTCACTGAACTAATCTTTTTTTTATTTTTTTTATTTATTAGCAGGATAGCCCCTTGAGACACAGTCACATCTCGTTTTCGAGGAGGTCGTACAATACACAAGAGTTACACATCTTTCAATTTATTTGCTACTGCCTTTAACAAATCATTATTTCAATGGTTTCTGTCGTCTATGTATTGCACAGTGTTTTTTTTTTTAAATACAGAAATTATGGTTTCTGTGTCCTCGTTGAAACTGTACATGCACAGACCATGTTTACGCTGCAAACAGAAGACTGTGTTTATATGTAATAAAAAATAGCCTATAGTCTGGATTGGGCACTGGACAATTTGAATCATTGAGTGACACACTATGTTACGTGACAGCCAATGTTTAACTCATAGCCATTGTAATGCTATTGTCAAAAAACTGTTGAATGATAGTCAATGTAATGTCACTGTGATGTCAGTGTTAAAATGACAGTCAATAAAACGTTAGTATTTAAACTAAATGGGTCTGCATTGTGAAACTAAAGTTCTGCATTGTGAAACCGTTTTCTGCATTGTGAAACCGTTTTCTGCATTGTGAAACCGTTTTCTGCATTGTGAAACCGTTTTCTGCATTATTTAGAAAACCGTTTTCTGCATTGTGAAACCACCATTTTCTGCATTGTGAAACTGTTTTCTGCATTGTGAAACTGTTTTCTGCATTGGCTGTTACTTGTCAACTAAGAATGGAGCAAATGCATGAGTAGGAGGAAGGGTGGGGAAGGAGTGGCGTAATTCTACATTTAGAATTTTTTTATTTTTCATATATATTTTCATATATGTATGTGAGACTTCTGTGCACCTATGAGTTCCTATTGTACTGTTCATTTCCCCAGATGCATGGTTGGGATGTGACTTACAAGAGTTCAGGGAAACATACACTGTAAAAATCCCAACACCACAAATACATCACAAGCCCCCTTTTTCTTACCTTCATCTGCCTCTTTTGCCGGTTATAACACCCAGCTTTCCTGAACTAATACACATTGAAAATACTTATCCAATCAACATAAGATGCACGCACATACACACACACGCACACACACACATACACACACACGCACGTGCACGCACGCACATACACACGCACACAGACGCACACACACACATGCAAACACACAAACACACAGGGAAATCCTGCATTTTGTAATAGAATAGTTACCCGTCATTTATAATTGGCTCTTTTGCTTTTAATAGTCCAGGCATAAGAAACGTTTACTTGTTTTACCTCGACTGATGAGTAACAAGTAATAGGTTAATGATTGATCGCAGCGTCAGCTGATGGGCATTATTTTACATCAGATAATGCATTAATGGCAACTTTTACACATGGCTTATTAATTAAACAAATACAAAACATGCGTCTTTGTAATGTGAGGTTGTGAGTTTAATCATATCAATATTTAAACAAGCATGCTAATACGTTTTTGGTAATGTGGCTTTTTTTTCTTGGAATACACAGACTGATGAGTCTATCGCTGCCCAGTAGCTACTAAGAAATGACATTCCAGGAACAGAGGTTTTATTGCTCAGTTGCTCAATACTATGTTGTAGGGGGGGGGAAATTGAAGACAGCGACTGTTGTTGTTTTATCGCACGTTTTCTTTGATACTATTTCTGGTTTAAAGAGGGTCTTGTAACTAAGCGGCAGCCATGTAATACTTGGCCTCTTGTTTCCCTGCCTTCATGCGCTCTTTGGCAGGCACCGAATGGCTTCTTCCAACTGTTCCGAGATGCAGTGTTTGTTGATTTAAACAAGGGAATAGTCAAATGTTTAAACAGACTTCCATTAGAACAAAGCATAATTCATTGGTTTATGAACAGATCTAGAGAAATTATTTTCTTTTTTTTCTGAGTGAAAAATCATGGAACGCATTTAACACCAAAGAGCATGTAATACCCAATTAAATGTGTTCTGCTAATTAGAATATTTTGCATTAGGTGTCAGCATTTCTAAAAATGCTGAGAAATTGATAAAGTGTTCTTTGGCTTCCTGCAACAGTCTCATATTCTGATACCAGGTTTGAACTCAAAGTAACCAATTGTCTTGCAGCACAGCAATAATACACAGACAATGGAAGTATAATATGAAATGCATAGTCAGTACTATCTGTATAAAGTAAAGGTAATACATGTGTGTAGCAGGACTGAGTGTGTATATGGTCCACTATGGATGGTGAGAGTGTCCTCTGGAGGTAAGATATGAGCTTGAATATGTATCTGTGTATAAGACCTGGGCTGGTTAGGTAATGCTCCTAATGTGATATCTGGTTGGAAAAGCTGTGTAATTTAGGGACGTAGGTGAAAAGTTCAACCCCCATTGGACCCCGTTGAGCACTGCCATCATTATATAGTAGCTCAGTAGTGTTGACTGGACTGTCAAGTTTATATGCTGGTTCCAATTTTATACATTTTAAAGTAGAATAAAGGCCTGGATTCAATCAACATTAGTCTTTAGACGTATTACCTTGACTTATAAATAACATGCAAGTGTTGAAATGAGGCCACACACAGTATGGTAAAAGAATAGTTTGTTGTTACCACATGGTCCAGCCTAGATACTACAGTAGGTTATCTGTCATGTCTCGTGCCTCCACGTTTTAAATCTACTCCTGGTTTTTCCGTTTATATGTATTTTCTGTCTGGCTCTCCGTTCCATGTTTTCCCTCTCTCCCTCCATTTTGTGTCTCTGCTTCCCCACACCTGCATTGTGTTTTCTCATTCGTTTCGTCTCACCTGTTCCTCGTTGTTTCTTTGTTAGTTTTGTATTTAGTCTCCTCTGTTTCTGTGTTCTCTGCCAGATTGTCTTGTGCCCTGCACTCATGCTTGTCTCACTACTTTCCAGCGGTTCTGATTCCTGCCTGTTCTTCGTTCCTGTGTCCAGTCCTGTGCCTTGTTCTCCTGCCTGTCCAGCCTAGCCTGCTCCTGTCCTGCCTGTTCCTGTCCAGCCCTCCTGCCCTTCCCCGTCCTAGCCCTGCTCCTGCCCTTTGCCCTCCTGATCCCCTGCTCTGACGGATTCCCCGGTTCTGACCCCTGCCTGTTCCTGGACTTCGCTTTTGCTCATCCTGCATTGCCCTGTTCACTGGACATTGACCCCTGCCTGGATTTGACAACGTTTTCTGGACATTGACCCATTTCTGTCTGACCACGAATAAAGCCTATTCCTATTACTCTGGTGTCTGATTGGTTCCGATCCGTTCACGTAACAGTTATTCTTGTTAGTGATGATGTTGACGTCCATTGTGTTGAACTAACTAATGGTTTTTGCATCTGAAAAAATTTACAATTAAAAATAATTTGAGTTTGTCAAGAAGTATTTATAGTTTTTACATGGTATGAACTCCCTGCTGCTTAACTTTCATTCTTACACAATGAAAAATCAATGGCATTAAATTACAACCAGTAGTAGCACCACAGCCTGGAAGTAATGCTAAACATATGTAGGTTTTTGAAAGTTGATAAAATATTGTGCACTTATGATTTTCACATCTTTCAAACTAGGTATGGCATAAGTGTGTTACCTATTTACAACATTTATAGTGGTAAAAAATATATATTTTTAAAATATGTTGTAAAAAAAAATTATAATAATTGTAGCAACCTTACAAAACATTACTGCAACATTAATGTTCAGTAAATGCAAGCCGGCATGGCACAATAAGTTTTGCAGATTGCATAAACCTGTCTTTGCTCTCTAAATTAGACAATTTGTGTTATTGGTTGTTTCAAACTAGAGGTTTAAAGATTAAATACTGCAAAGATAAACTATCCCAGGGTCCCCAGGCAGGCAAATATCATGTTTGAAGCTGTCCATGAGTGATGAAGAGAAGGAATTATGCAGTTACCACAGTGGCGTCACACAGCAAGGTAGTACACAGGGTGTTTGGCTTTATGTGAAGACTGCTAAAATGAACCATTTGGCTGGAAACTGAGTAGGCTTTCTTTGGAGAATTCATCTTCAATTAACGTAAGTTCAGAAACATTTGCAAACAGGATCAGGCTTTAAGCTCTGCAGCTGGACAAATAAAGTAAATTAATTACCACTCTGATTTCTCTTTCAGATAGAGTCATATGAAGCTGATAGCCATTAGTCAATTAGGTTGCTAATCCTGCCACACAATCACACTGTTTTGGCTTTTCAAGGTGCAGTAATCTCTTTCTAGTTTCCATCAATTATACCTTTTTACTATTGGTAACATGACTTTTTCCTCCTAATAATTTTAATGTCACAAGCTAAATGAGACACATTAAAGAATGATAAAAAGCACTTTGCTTGTCATAGCTTTGCAATGTTGTTTGGACCTCGCCAGCACCACAAACCTAACTGACATCCAAATATGGTAGGCCATCACCATTTCAAAACAAAATTCTCATTTACATACAAAGGCAAGGAACTGGAAAGTGTTTGTTTTAATCACTGAATTCACTCAACAGGCTCACCAACAGTTTTTTTTTTAATGAATAAAGATCAAATGTATAATTAGGAAAGACAGAAACAAAATACAAATAATGTAGTTATTCAATTTTGTACAGAATGCTTACACTTTTAAGAAAGACCGATGTTACCCATGACGATGTCAGACCGTGCTCTTGAATTCCTGGCCATTATGACTTTGCAACTTTGTACAAAATGTAGTGAAATAAAAATTATAGTAATTATATTTTTGTTTAATGCTATATTATACTGTATATGCATTTTTAATTACGGCCTAAATGTAGAGTTAATGTCAAATTATGTGAAAATTCTTAAAGGTCTTTTATTAATTTCCAGAATAATCATCTTATTTAAGTTTTCATTACAGCTTTTCAGATTCTTAATACAATTCATTGTGTCCCACTAATCTCTAAAGAGGATGAAATGACTTAATTTCTTATAATTCACTTCTCCTTGGAAATATACCCTTAGCAAATTAATATACTTTGTTCATTTTCTTTTCTGATATCTTACTTTATCAAAGTTACAGGGACACCTGGGATAACCACTGAACAAGGGGGGAAATAATTCCTGGAAAAAAAGCAAATTAAATTTAAGTGTAATTAAATGAATGTTTCGAATTAAAAGTAAAGTCAATTTTAATTTCCATTTAGAGACCCAAGCCATAGTTTTACTGTGCTATCTGTGAAGAGGTGATATAATACTCAATACTCAATGCGCTGGATTTCTTAATCATAATAACATATACACACTTCCTTTTACTTCTGTCCCTCAGTGGAACACAGTCACTACTTATTATTTGGTTCGCAAGCAGGTCAGTCAAACATCTAAACCTCAACATATCTGAACTTCTTTTCCACAACTTTTGTTCTATTATTTTATGCAGGCAGTTATATTTGAAGTGCAAAAAAAGCTAACATTATAACTATGAGGGAATATATGCTGTTGGATATTGCATGCTATAGTGAAACAATGTAACATGTATCAGCTGTGGTGTTAGTCTGTTCCCTCATTGTTTAGACTGTTCTAATTTCAACCAGTTTTACACAAAGAATGGATACACGTCCAACGCACGCGTGTGTATGCACGGACACGCGCACCCACATGCATATGCATGCATGCATACATGCACAGTCCCGGAGATTTCAGGCATGTATCCCTGACTTTGGAAACTCAGCGAGACGTTTACCCGTGGGCATTCGATTCCATGACACTGACCTTACTCTGGCCTCTGTGTGAGCATGCCCATACCATTAGCGCAGTAGAAAGGCTTTTAAATGAAATCTAATCTTGTCTGCATCTGATCTGTCCACTGCACTGCGGTGGAACCCGGCCTGGATTAGCAACAAACATCCCCCACCATAGTATCTTTTTCTTCTGCGTTCAATATTCCCTGGCTGCAGGACCCATTTCTGTAATACAGTCCTTGCAACAGGTACCCCTGGCAGCTGTAATTTCACTCAACATTGCTGCCCTCTAACCTAAGGAGTACAATCCTTTATTGTTCAACTGTATTAGTCCACTTGCCATGACTTCACGTGGCTTTTCAAGTCATGTGTTAGATTCTGTCGTGTTATATCAACTAGAGGTGTGCTGTCGATGTTTCGGGTTGATGAATGTGACTGTGTGATCATTACTGAATCAGAACGCTCTGATCAGTTGAACCCTCTACACAGTAAAATACCCAGTGTTAATTAAACTCTAATATCGTTTATATGAGTCCAATAAAGACCATATGTACACTGTAAGAGTTAATTTGACACTGAACATTTTACTGTGTATACTCCAGGGTTTACGTGTTTGGATATAAAGGCACAGCTCTCTCAGACCATTCATATTACCTGCATATACTTTTTAGGCGTGTACCTTTCTGCACATAAACTCATTTTAAAAATGGACCTAAATCACTTGCATCAGATTCATAAACTATTTCCTCTGTAATGCAAATTGTGGTGACACTTCCTTCGCATCTCTTATG
Organism: Ilyophis sp. 1 JC-2022; assembly: GCA_022702515.1. NCBI lineage: Eukaryota > Metazoa > Chordata > Actinopteri > Anguilliformes > Synaphobranchidae > Ilyophis > Ilyophis sp. 1 JC-2022. The sequence continues at coordinate 42,100,164 of CM040406.1, forward strand.
ATAAACAAAACTTTGTTGTGTGATTCCTTTATTCTTGAAATGTATGATAATTAAATGCACAAGTACACGATATAATGTATGTGACTGATCACATATGCATTCATTGCTGTCAAATATATACAAAACTTATTACATTACTAATTTCAAAAGAACTACTCCAACCATTAAAATGCAATTTACATAATAACAATCCGAATCAAGTAATCACTTCAGAATTTCTAATTTTACATACCTCCCATGACACTGAATATTTAATCATATTTGTGAGTTATGCATTGTTCAAAATTCAAATATACGACAAAGATACGGGAGGACTTGCTGAATATGTAGATGACATCAATGGCAAACAAACCCATCGTTTCTTCAGGGAGGAACCCAGCGCTAGCTGACCTCTTCCCAGTCATATTTATTTTTATAACTCTCCCGGAGTCTGTAAAAATCCATCTCATGCCAATTTTATTTATCTTTCAAGATGATACCGCTGAAGGTAAATGTTATGGCAAAGTCCCTCACCTGATGCTAATTTGGTCGTCTGTCTCGTATTTCGAAGGCAGTAACAGATGCAGACTCTAGACTATTCTAGTTGAGGTTAAGAAAGAGCGCATCTCAAATGCAACTTTGAGCATTTCATCCTGCGACTAATTAAAATGTAATATTCTTGTGGGATCGATTGGCAGTGACCAGAATCGATGGAAGGGGAGCAGTCGAGTGACACCAGCACGGATCTGTCTGACAGGATGTAAGGGGTCATCTCACATGAGGAAAAGTGGCCCTCTTGTTTAACCACATGCAGGACAGGGAAAGAACGTGAGTACACCCCAGGCGATTCTGCTCTCTCCGGCATGAGAGAGAAGGACAAACTGTATCTTGTATCCCGATTTCCTCTCAACACGCAGGATGTCCTCAGCATTTGACTTCTGCTGGCGTGGAGTGGAAAAGGATATAAATAAAATTAATTTGTGTGCTTTGTGAAAACAACTCGCAGACAGTAACACAAGCTGAATTCTTGATATCCTTCAAGCGGCTGTTTTTTTTTTTGCATATACAGTAGATCATACAAAATTAATTGTTAACGTTGCAAAACCATTCCAAGTGGTTATACTTTATTAAACGGTGAAAGTGGAACTATGCTCGCACAGTCATAAGGAAGACAGGGTCTATTTCCCCAAAGTGGAACGTTGTTTTTATTGTATTCCCAGGCCTTATTGCTCTGCCTGCAACCCCCTTGACCTGCACCAGCAGAATCCCTGTGTTCAAAGCCCCCTCATTTATAAACCATTACTCAGTTCTGCTCAGATGGACCACATCCATATATTCTTAAAGGGATGGTTTAATTTAATCATTAGGTTAACAAGCTCCCTACTTTCCAAATGATGATCCGCTGAATTCTGGGGATTTGTTCTGGAAGGTGAACCCATAACTGGCTGGGCACAAAAGGCAAGAGCAGCCGCTTGCTGATTCGAACTGGGATGGAATAATCATGAAAATTGCTTTGCATATTTAATCACTGTGAAGAGAGCAAGAAAAACACTCGCTGTCTCACGCACACACACACGCACGCACATACACACGCGCAAGTACGCACGCACGCACGCACACATGCTTTCCCCCTTTTTTCAAAAGACTAATGTTTGACAAGGAAGAGGTACTTTCATACCAGCAAGCCAATTGGACTGTTTTGAAAAGGTTAACAGTGTTTTAGGTAGGGAAAATATCAGTGTCAGACCAAATTAAAAAAGCAGAAGTGAGCTTCGCAGTGGTCTCTGGAACACATTTTCCAGCACCAATGCCTGCTAATGTATTCGGGTTAAGGAGGCACTGGAATCAAACGCTTAATTGTGTTTATTTTATTCAATTTCTTCACCATCATGTTATATGAATTAATAGCTTTGTTTCTGTGTAATCTTTCTGAATGTTGTGATATGAATTAACATTTTTCTGCTTTTTAATGCCCATCTGTGGTACATGTGTGACCTGCGATGAATTGTATGTATGAATTAATTAATTAGAATAACTTAAGAAGCAATTACACCAGTGTTTGTTTGTCTCAAGGGCGCTCCAGTGTACTTCATTAGAGGTGTGGTTTGTGCAAGTGTGAGGGCATGTGATGGGTCTCTCCACCTCTGCCCAGGTCCTTCAGTGGCACTATGGAAGGATACGAGGTTCAGTGACCAAGCGAACCTCTGGAATGACCAGATCATGTTACCTGCTGTAAAGCTTCTGTTCTTTTCTCAAAAGGGGACATTTTTTAATTTTTAAATTTGGATCCCCATTAGCTACTACTCTCATAGCAGCTATTCTTCCTGGGGTCCACACGAAATATCACATTACATTACATAACAGTAATAGATAAGGACCACAAATAATTATAAAAATAAAAATAAATATTTTGTATTGATATGTTATAGTCCTTAGCTCGTATAAGAAAAACAGTCTTTACAGTCAATAGGAGCCGTCTCAGACAACAAGTTTCCAGTGGCTGTATTCAGAACAAGGCGCTTGACCGCCCCACAACATAAAAAGCTGCTGACCAAAAAGCTAACTCTTCATATAAGTACATTGCCCCATTCAGGGGAACCGCAAGATATCCAAAATAGAAATATAAGTAAAAAAATAAGTTATGGATGCAGTCAGAAATACACAAATCTTACCAATCGGGACCCCCCTCTGGACTTCGCAAAAAAAGATTCCAATCGGGACACTGAGAAGACATGTGTACTGTACATTTATAGGGAGGGAGTGGTTTGAACGGGGGGGGAGGGGAGCACAACCTACCACCAGTTGCCTATACCCCGTCATTCTCTGCTTTGCTTTTCAGGATATCTGCCCACCGCCGAAGTTAATCCCAAGTACAGTCCGGGGGGCAAGGCAACTTATGGGGAAGCGTGTTTGGTTATTTCTTCAGTCGCCATGCAGCTGAACAAACAATGGCACATTTTAATGTGGTACCTTGCTCCCATGCATATTCATGAGGCCCACTCTTGGCAGTGACACGGGTACAGCGGGACGAGGCGTGCTTGTCGGAGTGTGTCACGTTTCCAGACCAGCGAATTTTTTTGATTAAAGTCCCTTATCCGTTTTATCATGCATATCCTCTCTCTGATTAAAGTGATCTGAGGCTGACACTCACAATGTCAGAGTGAACTGAGAAGCCCTCCTTCGGTGCATGCCTGGAATGCCTAATCCCCACCCAAGCATTCGTCTGTTTGTATGTACTATAGCCTCAGCCTTATAGATCGGTTTTAATTGCTCTTTTAATTGTTTAATATTGGGGGGAAAGTCTGCATCTTCCTTGAAGGCCAAGCAAATATGATTCTATAGAGGAACGGAAAATATAAACAAAACAACTAAGCCTGGGGGTATTAATTATATTGAAATCATAACATTTAAAAGAGCTTGAGTGTAGAGGATAAAATCTACATAAAACAATTGCTTTCTCCCCTTATGGGTAGCTCTCACATTTTTCCAATAACGTCTTTGAATCCATAGGTTTGTACATACCGCTTTTGTCTTACCCCATTCTCAGTCATTTTAGAGTCATTTCATACTATTCAAAACTCAATTTAAATGGACAACAAGAGCGGATGAAACCTAAAAGTAGGGAATTCAAATAAGAGCAGCACAGTTTTTAATTGATGTAGGATAGGATAGGGGTGGTAGGGTAGGATACTGTACGCGGTTTCGTTTCAGACATATCATCACCACCCTACAGGGCAGGAGAGTCTGTGAATGGTGTTGATGAGGACGCTCTACAGCTCTACAATAAAAGCATTTCTCTCAAACATCATCAAAATCGATTTCTCCTATCCAACCAGGCTACTCACAGTGAGGCAATACGCCTTATTTATGGAGAAAAAAAACAAAAAAACAATGATCAAACCAGTGGTAATTAGGATTTCAAGAGAATCATTTTTTATACAGTAGATCAGCTTTGTGAACTATACTTTGCAGTGCCCCACATTATGGACCTCTTTTACAAACTGTTCGATTTTGTTCTGAACCTTCCTTATATCAAATATGGTTTCATAATTGCCATATGTTGCATCCAGTTTCATACCCTTTAGTTTAGTTTAGTTTAGTTTATTGAGAAGTTTCTGTGCAAGGAAAGAAAGAAGCCAGTAGGCTTATTTAGAATTCTTTCCTATATGGGAGAGGTCATTAAAATAAAATGGATTTAAAGTTCAAAAAGAACAATACAAGAGGAGAAAAAAAACTTTCCATTGACTTTCCATTGACCGGCCAGTTCATAACTCTGGGATTGGTGTCTCTAGGGTACTATATCCATCTCATGGTAGAATGGTACAATTTGCTTGGAATAAGGTATACTTTTCTGAATAGTTGATTTTACTTATGTAGTTTTTCTCAGTTAAGATCAGTGGCGGTTAAAAATAGACGGGGCGGAAAAGTTTCCTTTAAACTGATCGTTGGGCTCAACCTGGTTTCATTTATTTTCCTTGATCAACAATACAATAATTTATTCACCAAATACTCAATATTAACAGATATAGGAAGATCTCAATTGGGTTCTCTATTTAGACGAACAATAAAATCAGGCACATTTTATCAACATTATTTAAAATTGTATGTACTTTCCGTTTTCTGCATCCATACTCAGAGAATATTCATGACAAATACGTTTTTGTTGGATCACCTTTATTGGGAGTTGGGCTGAAAGTTCATGTGGTAGTTAAGTCTATACTTAAGTTGAATTTATCAGTTCATCTCCCTAACATGATGTGAAGAAAAGAGCTGTATGTGTACCTGCCAGGGGATTATTCAGATTGTCGGCACACTTGTTAATCGAGGAAAATGAATGAAAACGGGTTGAGATCGATGATCAGTTTAAAGGGAAGTTTTCCGTCCTGTCTATTTTCAGCTCAACAACCGCCAGTGGTTAAGATGTAAACTTTGCGATCAACCTAATCTAAAATAGGGTATGCACTTTAATAAATGTATGCTTATAAATAAATAATGGTGATTCTATAGACATGCAATGCGAAAGAGCCATCTGTGAAAAATGTTTTTGGCAAAGAGTATACAGTTTTCTGTTGCCATGCTAGGATCGTTTTCAAAAATCTGCTAACATGACAACAGCCTGGTGACATTGGTGGTGACCAGGGCAACGTTCGAGCCACAGCTGCGGATGCCACATTGCGGTCGCTCACATCCTCCGAGCTGATAAATCTCACTGTTTATTATTAATTTATATGAATGCATTACATAGGGAACTGGATAAATGTGACTTCTGAAAGACCCTTTCGAATAGCCTATGGTTAGCTAATTAGAGAGCATCTTTAGCTCTGTATAGAAATTTAATTATCATGTTGACTCTACTGGCTGTTATAATATGAAACTTTTGATCAAGTCACTAATCAGTCATTTTAGGTCGGGATATATCTTATCATGAGAAATGTGTCAGGTTTTTGATCTCACAGGATATCAATCATGTATCTGGTGAAATATATAGATATATATTTCCATGATAGTTCGATTAAAACACTTAAGAGTATAAACTGAGTATAAACTATGAGTAATGGTTAATAGGTTTTCATTGGGGGTATCCATATATTTGTATTTAACATTCCTATACAAGATGTGTAATGGAGGGTACAGATCCAGGAGTAGAGAGTGGAATGAATGCCCTGACTAAAGAGTGAGTCGGTAATGTGCTGTGAGTCACTGAGTGAGTGTCATTCTCATTGAAATTTTGTTCTAATGAAACAGCTGGGCTAGACACAGTTGAGACTATCCAATCAGAAATTTTAATTAATGGAATTAGGAAATTGCTGCAGTTTGGCACCATTTAGGGATCATATGACTTTTAAATTTGAAGAGCTAAAAACTTATCTGACCTTCACTTGTTTTTTTGTGTTTTTTCACAACTGCTTTGCATAGATTAATTGATGCTACAAGTGAAAGTAATATTTAAGAGCACTTGTGGTTGCTTTCATGGCAATACAATTGCAAGCCTTATCTAAAACAACTTTTACTAAATGCATTGCCATTAAGCTAAACTTGCAATCTATCATGGTGAGCGCAATGCATGTGAACAATAGAGGCACATCCAAAGGTTATCTATTCTACATTTGATTTTAAAAAAATGTAAATCACTGAATTGTATTTGATATTTGTGTTTACGTGTGTTACCTTACCAGCATGGAAACATGGCACTTTCAAAAACCCCTTTATTACTTGAAATATTATATTTTCAGAACACTTATTTTTTTCTGTAAAAGCTAACATTGAAATGATAACAAAAACAAAGAGTTTGAACCTCGATAACATGTTCTTATTGTAATTTAAAAACAAGCGTGTGACGTAACAACAAGAAAATGGACAAATATCATATTTTAATAACTTGTAAAATAACAAAAAATAAAATCCACGAAAGGGGCCTACATCCAAAACTGGAGAAAAAGGATCTTGAGTCAGTAGTTGTCAGCCTCTGATCAAATGGTACAGACGGGAGGCAACTACAGAGTGCTTGCTGGCAAAGAAATATAAAGTCCAGATTTAATTCTGATACCAAGAAATAGAATTTCAAAGCTGGATGTCTTATCGTTGGCATGTCCCTTTGCAGGACTGATTTCCCTAGCAAAAGCCTGTCACCACCATTATGTCGTACATGGAACCAATTTACTGCAACAGCTAAACAGGGTTACTAGAGCTCTTGTACCCCTAAATGTTTGAAGTTATCAAAAGGGAAAAAATAGCATTTTGAATGTTTGGGGAATGGAAGACTGTAATTGAAAAGTATCAATCAAAAACAAGGCAAGGGCCAGGAGGGGAAGCTATTATGTTAACCCACTCCTGATGCTGCAGAGCCAAAATGCATTCCTTTGTATTAGTAATGCACTCATGCTCTCCAGTCCTAAGCCTTAAGCCCGGGTTCTGCAAATGTATCTCTGGACCAGGCTTTTGGATTATCAAACGGAGCATACAGCCATTACAGGACTGTTTTGTGATGGTATCTGGAAAAGGAGATAAAGGTTTACTGGTCAGGGGTTTGCTATTTCTATACATGAGAAATGAAGACCTTTTGGTACAGTTCCCTCTCATTCTTTTATTTATTTATTTTATTTATTTTCAGCACCCTTTCTGTTCACTTCTTACACAGCTCACTTTCTGTATCACAATTCATCTTTCATAACTTCGCAGTCTGGGGTCAACCCTTCATAAAGCAACCGTATATACGAATGCTTAAGGGAATAGTTCTGTACATTAAATCTTCAAACCAGAATATTGCTATGCTGCCTCTGATACTTATGATAATTTTGCTGTGGGTGTGATTAAGTGGGTGCAATTAAGATACTTTATGACACGGGGCAGCTGATATACATAAAGTCCTCAACTCTTCGTATATGAAACTGCATCAGTTGCACAGCGCTCACATGCAGTACATTATCTGAAACCCCTCTTTTTGAATTCTGAACATAATGACGTTGAGAAATAATACAGGAAAATAATGCAACCTCCATCTAGCAGGTGAATGTAAAGCTAGAGACATTATACAGACATTAGGACATTAGGATATTCAGTCGCTGCACTAGCTGTGGGAACCTGGACCTCCCTCCCCAGTCGAATCTGTAAATGCCCCGAACAGTGACTTTTCAAAAATACATCTCACACACACTTTTTTTCATGGCCTTTCCACACTCCAGTAATTCAGTTTTTAGTCCTACCTGTTGTTGTTTGTTTGTTTTGTGTTGTTGTTTTTTTTTCTCCCTTCCTCCCCCCCCCTATATGCATCTCTTGTGAAGCGACCTTGGGTTTTTTGAAAGGCGCTATATAAATTGAAGTTATTATTATTATTATTATTACTAGCTGAGCTGTTTTGAATACCCAACCCTAGGCCACAGACATATTCAAGTATCCTTTTCAAGGGTCAGTGTTTTATTTCCTCTGTTCATGGGATGAGGATATTGTGCAGCTCCTGAAATACTCTGTCCTCTCATGTTCCAACCTTTTCTCTGATTTTTTTTCTTAGAATAAATTCAGCAATGTATTAGCATGTAAAGGGTGGAGATGACATACAGCCATTGGTTTGAGGAAATAGCCCTTAGTTAGGAATGCCCTTATACCAAGGTCAAACAACTGGTCCAGAATTATGTATTCCTTTTCTCTGACACAAACTGTGGGTTTCCATATATTAAAATAAATTGTTTTACAAGTTTTTTTTCTTTCATTTTTTGATTTTTTTATCTCCTGGAAATGAGCCACCACTGAGCTGGGAGACAACCGTTAAGCCACTTTCCTTAATACTATGGTGCATATGAAAAGCTTTCCATATTTCTCATATTAAATCTCATATTTCTATATTTGAACTGACATTTACAAAGGGGAAAAATGAATTTCTATCAAGTTTACTTTTACAAATAACCCAACAGCCTTCCTGTTTTTGCAAATATATTCAAAAAAATTAACTTCACTTTTCGTTTTATCCATGTGCTTGTTTCTCTGAATGTTTTGTTGTTTGCTCTTAACAAGTGTAATGCCATTGGAGCTTGCTGGTAGGTTATAGTTCGAACAGCAAGGAGAAGGTTGCCATTGAACATTGCAGCTAAACATCTGCTTCACCAAAGTCCTTAGAGGCCTGACTAAATCAAAGGCTTTATATTTAGCTACATAAGTAATACACTTATTATAAGTAATAAAAGAAGAACTTCAACTTGAACAAATTCTCTGTAAAATGAGAACTATAAATGACTGTGTACAGGCTTGTGCAGGTAAAATAGGTACCGGCTGAATCTGCTGAGAAATGTGGCCTATGACTATACATTTTCCATGTATTTGCAATGTAATATGTAAATAACAGTCAGGAGCGCAGGCAGGCGTTATAGCAAATACTGGGAGCACTAAATGTCAACACGTCGCCTTGTTTCGTAATTGGTCAAATCAAGGGGTCCGCCCCGTGCGAACGGCGCATTCGTCTTCCTCTTGAGCAAGCAACATTCGCCCTCGTTTGTCCGAGTCTACGCTTCGGTCCGTCCGTTTATCCATCTTTCCCTTTAGGCCCGTCTGTCTGTCTTTGCGTTCGATGCCTAGGCTCCCTTCATGGCAGCCCCATTTCCCTCTCGTGCACAAAAAAATAAAAAAAAGCACCAGCAAGGTTTTTAATTCAAATTTCATTTCCACCGCTCCGGCCTGTAAGCTCACTCAGCAGCCACTGGAGTCTAAAGTGACTCTGGGGAGCCCTCTCACAGTTCTATATGCAAATATCTGTGCACCTGGGCAGTGGAGCGGTCCTGCTGAGAGGTTACTTATGCAAATCTGATTGACTGAGAGCATATTGCTGGAGAACACACGCGGGCCTGAGACACCAGCAGTTATATTTCACAGGGCAGCCCGCGTTCCCGCAGAAGGAACGCGGAGAGGGGCGGGAGAAAGAGGGGGGGGGGGGAGAGAGAGAGAGAGAGAGAGAGGGTGAGAGGGAGAGAGAGAGAGAGAGAGAGAGAGAGAGAGAGAGAGAGAGAGAGAGGGAGAGAGAGAGGGAGAGAGAGAGAGAGAGAGAGAGAGAGAGAGAGAGAAAGGACGAGGGAGAGGGAGAGAAAGAGAGAGAAAGAGAGAGAGAGAGAGAGAGAGAGAGAGAGAGAGAGAGAGAGAAAACGAAAGCCATTTTAAATGCCAGCAGGTTTGATGAACATCCTCGTCCCTGTTTCGGCTCGTATTCCCACCACGCCCTGCTTGCTTTTACAGCGCCTGGGCAGAGGAAGTATAAATGACATGGACTCAGTAATTTTCTATGCACACTTTGTAATGGGTTGAAATCTCAATATGTCCAACGTCTTACCTTCCTTTGAATGTGGCATTAACCCTGTGATTAAGTAGTAAAGGCTGGCTGGAGCTCAATCACCAAACTGATGTTGGGTTCGAATGTAGATAAATGACTGAAAAAAAGGTCTGGCTAGAGCCCCCATGGATTTAGCCCACTGTACCACCATTTTAATTTGCAAATAAATGTGGTACGCTTCCACAGTATTTATGAATTTAGGCATACTGTTTGCCTTGGCAATCTGGCGCTCACAAACTCCCACAGCAGAAGCTGTAAACGTTCGCAGAGACTGCTTTAGTGAATAACACGCAGTTAAATCTCGTTTGAGAGTACACATTTGCAGAGGAATTAAGCCATCGCTCCTCTTGCGCATGCCACCATTGAGCGTGAGTGGGTGCGTTGGACTCATAAGGATGCAGCGAGCGGGAAACGCATCGAAACCCGCCATATTCTGTCCTTCCCCGTTTATATATTGACAGCGGAGCTGACTCCATGGCGCACCATTTACATAATCAGCAGTAAAATAGAGCAGAGACACCTGCAAAGTGTTTTTGTGTGGTATTTAACGTGCTCGTTTCCTGTTCTCATAATCCCTGACGGTTTCCAATTACACTTCTACATTTTCTACATTCAGCGTTCACGATAACCCCCCCCCCCCCATTCAGTGTTGTAACAATTTTTATATCCATGAACAATGTCTTTAATAAATTATGTTATTACCATAACCCACTTAATGTCACCTTTATTCATCCCATATAATGATGCAGAATGATCTCCAGCTCATGCTGCAAGCATCTGAGAAATATCTTTTTTTTTTTCCCACGGGAATATTTGTTTCAGATATTTTTTTCATTAACCGCATTAGATAAATATCTTACATTTAAAAAATGTGATGAAATTTAGTTTTTATTTATTTGCTGTCCAAATGTACATTATATAACATTGTGTGTAGTCTGCCTACCTTATGAAACTAATGAAGATCAAAACAAACATTAGAATGAGTCTAAACACGTTTGTGAGCTTGCCTTGATGTTATGTGATAGTAATCTTGTTGTCGCATGGTTTTCTGTATCTGTTTTGGTTGAATTAATTTCTGTAACACATGTCATAGTGTCTGGCATCATTCATAAAGTCTGAAGTATACTTTGTTAAATTAATTGTTCTCAGTGTTACAACAGATACCTGTCTACAGTATGCATGCTAAAATGTCAATTTAGTCTGAAATGTGTCATTTGAAGTGGCAAATTGTTTTTGACAAATTAATCTCATAATGGAGTGGGCCTTTACACTGTGCACATATAAAGACTGCAACAAATAATTTAGAAAAATACATCAAAACAGACAAGGAGTATGAAATAAACAATATTTATTGTTCTTCGTTTGACATGACGCCCTGATTGTTTCCAGCAGTCTATTTCAGTTATTATTATTGTTATTATTATTATTGTTGTTGTTGTTGTTAGTAGTATTTATTTATGTATCATTCAGAAATTAGCTTGTCATACAGTTGCTGGCACATCATCAGCGCATAATTCCTCTTTAAAAGTTGTTGCAGTCCCGCCCAGCAAAACATGAATGATGGGTGTTCAGGGAGAAACAGAAAGGGGGTGTGCAGTACTGAGAAACCAAAACGAAATGAAGAGAAAAATACATCTTTTTCACAAAGGCCTCACTAATAATAAAATATTCCCCTCATTTATTTATGCCTCATGCTCTTGTAATAGCCAAATTAAGGGAAAAGAACACTAGCTGTCTTAAGGTGTGGCAGAAATTGATTATCTCACCATGAGTAGACACCCAAACGTTCAAAGATTACTACTGTTGGTTGAATCGGACCACTTATTCACACTGTCAAGGACTTTCAGACCTAAATTACTCTAATAAGTGATCATTTTCACACTTGTTTAGTTTTAAAGTGCTCATGAAAAACACAATAGCAATAGAAAGAAAGGGATGGGGTAGGGATGTGGCGGGGAGTGAGAAGCACGTGTCCCCTCTGTTTAATAAGGGCACGTGTGTCATCTTCAGAAGTCATTTTTCTGCTGCTATTCCTGCCCAGATGAGCCTGTGCAACACTGTGCTGCAATATCATCTGATGAGATTAGGAGATTTGTCCCTCACTGCAGTTTGACTTTACAATCGCAAGCAGCCTCTTAATGATGTGTGTGGCTGTAAGGCATAGTGCTATCTTCCTCTTGCACTCTCTCTCCTGCCTCCTGTCTCTCTTACCCCAACCCCCCTCCCAAAAATGGAACAGTGGCCATATGACAGTCAGAGAGTAGCCGAAGGGGTCACATATGTGGACCCTGGGAAAGGTCATCTTTAATCCCGCCCCATAATGCCCCACTGCATCCTTACCCAGACAGCTGAGCAACAAAAGGGTCTCTGGTTCAGTGACTGACAGAATTTCTAATTGTATCCACTCATTCATGACAATTTGATTAAAATATTACGCCAAAGTCTCGCCCCCTGTTTGTTTCGTTCCTCCAAATCTAATTTTGATTTAAAAAAGAGAGATTACCTCCACAAGCATGACTGAGGATGCTATTAACTTCTACTTAATCTTTATTACTGATGTGATTTTAACATATGTATAGCTTTCGTCTCGCTCCCATTGTTTTGCTCCTGTGGACTAAAATATGGAAGAAACCATTTACAGGGAGTTTGATGGACTGTCAGAGAGAACTGGGAATTTAAACAGAAGACATGTCAGAGGTATTCAGAATGGGTGTAATAATCTCGTGAATACAATTCACTGAATGCAATAAGAAACTATGTATAGTTACATAGTTGCTTATATGTGTTGGACGAGGAGCATAACAGTATACTTTTGCTGACATCATCAGTCTATTATCTTTTGTTTTTTTTAAATTAGCTTCTGCAGTTATCTTGCCATTGTGTACATTAGCTAAATTTGTACAATAGCTTCATTAACCAACTAAGCAAGCTAAGATGCTGGTAAGTAGATGTAAGTATAAGTAGATGGGCTGAATCAGCAATGGTGCCTGCCAGCTATCTAGCACGTTATCAGAATGATCATATCTGCATGTGGCAGATTGCGATTTTAGTTTTGCACTTGATTAAAACATTTGTTAAAGACAATTTTATTTTATAAATATACTTTATGGCCCTGTCACACTATTGCGTATCGTACTAGCGTATGCCAGTGTATGAAAAATATCACAATACGCTGATATACGCTAGGGGTACGTTAGGCATAGGTTGTATACGTTTCAAGCACGGTCGCATACGGTGGCATACGCTGGCATACGGCGAGGCACAAAAAGTTTTTTAAGCATGCTTAAACATTTTGTGCGTTTTCGGACGTATGGTTTATACGCTAAGCATACGCTAGGCATACGCTGAATACGCTAGAATTACGCTAGAGGTACGTTACTCATAGGTCGAGTACGCTGGTCATACGCTGACATACGCTGACATGAAGGTGTACCGTACAGTTATTTTATGAATTTACATACGCAACTCATACATTTCTCTCATACGCAATAGTGTGACAGGGCCATTAGTTTACTTTAGACATGGCATACGATATATGCAGGACAGTGCATGTGCCAGAACATATCGCACCTCTGAACACCTCTGAGATGGTTAGTAGCCCTTCGGCTTTCCCCCGGGGTCAACTCACCACCCCTCTTATTTTAAGTAAATATTGGATAATCCTAAAATATATACTAATAATATCTGTCAGATTATATAGTACATAGAGTACAACATTTTCTATACCACATATTCCTTAACCGACCTGCTACATATACCAATGCGTCGGGGTGGATATTCACTAGATGAAGACACAGATCTCATTACATCAAACTACCGTGGGGGCAAAACTGATCTGTATTTGAAGCAAAATGTCCTAAGCACAGAAAGGTGCACCATGATGCTAATTCACCTCCACAGAAATGGGAAATACCCCGTCAGAATTAGACTTTAACCACCAGATCCTCCTCACGTTAAATGTTAACCACCAGTATAATAAATGAGATATAGAGCACGTCCCCTGAATTTATACTGTGATTTTAGTAAAATAAGGGCGTTCGTCCTTGTTTTAGGTCATCAATTCAATTAGTTCATTCACCTTTAAAATGATAATAAATCTAAAGAGATGCAACCACTTCCTCCCTGCTAAAGCACCGCTGTTATTACCCAAGAACCCCTCCTAGCGTCTGCCCATCTTCTGAACAGGAAAAAAGAAATCTATTGTAATATGATAGCAGTGAGGGTGGGGCCTTGGGAGGTGTTGGGGAGGGAGGGAGGGAGGGAGGGAGGGAGGGGGGGAGGGGGGTGGGGTTTCAGCACTGAGGATTTGGAGAAATACATGTATCATTCACCTGATTTGAATTGTAGCTCCCTTTTTGAACCTCTGCCAATTCATTTTGTACATTAAAAATTGGTCAGGGATGATAAGATTCCATTTTCATGGTTGGCAATGCAGAACTGGCGAAAGAATACAATTACAGACCCCAGAGTAAACTCTCCGAATGTCAACTTGATGTAAATGATCAAGAACCGACACACAAAAGAACAGGCTTCAACTTCCTTCAGTTTCTCTTCTCTCACTGAGGGAGCCTTTAACCTCAGCAGTCATGCTCCTCCGGTGCCATTACAAGAGCCGCTTATGTAAACCGGGAATCCTGCATCCGTACAGTCTGAAAAGGAATTACTGCTATCAAACATGGGTCATTTTCACCCCAGTATGTAGTCGCATGTACAATACATCTGTTCCCTCTCTCTAAGACAACAACAAAAAACTTAAATGCAAATTTGTCTTTAAAACAACCCGTCGCCGTCAGCTTCCTGGAACGACACGCATGAATATTCACGTGCGAGGACCTGAACCAGAGATGGCCTTCTCCGCAAACAGATGTTCTCCACTTCATCCAGGTGTTTATGTTATATCCAGACAAATATATATTTTATAATGGAAACGATTTGTCTTTATAATGCACCATCATATGAATTTATATGCACACTGTGGGCCTGATTTACTAAGACCTTTAGGGTGTGCAAAACCTTTTAGCACACGCAAAATCAATAACATGACCAATGATTGGTCATGGAATTTTTTTTGCACCAATCATTGGTTATTAGTTTTGCGTGTGCTAAAAGGTTTTTTAAATGAAAATTTTTTATTGCTCTTTCTTTTTGATATAAATCGCAAGCAGTCATGATTAAAATATTGTAAATTTTAAAAAGAAGCATCGTCACCAAATGATGTGTATATTTCTAATTAGTAGGCCTATTCTTGTTACTTTCAGAGTAAAATACTGTGCAGAACATTCCCCTACCTTCATCACCCCCAGTCCAACAGCTAAACAGATTCAACACCCAAATCTACACACACATCCTATCCAAACAATGAAGCTAAATAATATCTGGGTACCTTATATTTAGTATGTGCTTACATGTACTGTATGAATATACAGGTACATGCTCAGTGCATTGTGCAAGCTGCCTGCAGCAAGCAGAGCATGTAAATGCCCCAATACATTTTAATTCAGATGTCATCCCCTTTGACTCCAGTGCCATTTTGTGAGGGCGAATGTGCCATCCGCTCTCCGTGCCCGGCGAGAGGGAGCAGCTGGATGGTTCGACACCTCGTAATTAAGGGTTGTGGCAGTGGCACACTATGAGGCATTATCAGTCTTTATCTCTCGTTCACCTCTTGCTCTTGCTCAGCGGTCTCTGCGTTTCCATACGCCCTTGTTATTGTTTTTTCCCTCCCTCCACACCACTAGGCAAAGTTTTTGATGAAGGCAAATGTTTATGATGAAGTCACTTAACTCGTGCCCCACCGTTATTTATTTATTTTATTCGGTTTGTGAAGACACTGATCTGGAAATGTGTGTTGGTCAGCTGGTTATCTTAACACATTATGAACTGTTGTTTACACAATGTATTTAAGTCTGTGGAATTTTCATGTAACTTGAGATTGCTAAACTAGTGACATCACTGTCGACGCAATACAGTCAGGAATATGACCCCCAACAATAAACGCCCTCCTCTACCCCAGCGACGGTGACTGAGGAGATGTTCAGTTCTAAAGCTGTCACCAACTCTACAGCTGAAAATTGTCCATAAGTAATGCAAAATAATCTCTTGTAATGACCAGCCTTTCCGGGGTTTCAATAATAAGCTTTCAAATCCACATGTACAATATCACCTGCTGATGAACTTTACATGAAAGACCTGCATCACCCGCATGCCCAGGCTAGCTATTTCTGTGTTCAAAAGGAACAAAAAAAACATACAACTTAGTTAGCCAAAAGGTACTCCAACAGAGAGAAGGTCATGAGGGGGAGAGAGCCTTTTCATCGATGAGATGTACACTTTGAGTCATCAACCAAGCACATGCAAACCTGCTATAAAGAGTTCAAAAGATTAAGACAGGGGAGAGATAAGTTTCCTGGGAGGTGCGAAGAGGGTCATTTAAATCTTCGATTGAGAGAGGTACAAAATCATAATTGGGAGGAAAACAGTGGACCATTAAGTAGTATAAGAGTACTGTAGCATTACAAAAGGAAACTGGGAGTTTTGGGGAATCTCGCACGTGTATCAGAAGGTCAAGGGAGAGCAGGATTTTAACACAAGTCTAGTATAATAGAAGTCTTGATGCCTGCCAGGATGTCGCCATATGCTGCCTCCATGACTTTTGCAGACATGATGCAGTATTTTGGTTTGAGGTTTAAACGTTTTTACATAATTAAATCATTTTTATTTCTCATAACCCTAGCAAATCTGGTTAATATGTATTTAATATCCCAACCTGTGTAGAATCAGGTTTTCTTTTCAAAAGACCTGCAGTGAAATAGTCCATATCAATTAGGCAGTGAATTAAAAGTTAATTAAAACTGTGTAATTTTCCTTGAGGTATGTCAATGCTAAGTATGTTAAAATTTAATATAAATAAATGTCACAGTTTGAACCTTACAAACAGGCAGGTGAAATGATTTTTACGTTTGTCACAATAATGCTGGCTTTTCCTTTCAAGAAAACATCATGTTATACCAGAACAGTAAATTATTGATAAAAGGCATACAGTAAGGTATGCGATTGACTGTTTCAACAAGAACATAAACTTAAAGTGCCCACTAGAGTTATTGGCAACCCAGAAAAATATGAGCACAAAAGGCTATAAAAAACGTATTGTATTGTTTATAGTTTATCAGGATAACCTTATACTAAAAATATAAGAAACATCAAATCTGTAAATTTAGGTAAAATTTGGCAAAACGAAATTAGCTAAAAAGAAAAAAATATTTCTCAATTATTGGCAATGCTAAAATAGTTACAAACAAAACCTAATTATAGAGAATATTCCCATTCGACTTTTATAAGCACACCTGAGTCTTTAGGAACTATTATGTGGTCATTCTCAACTTTGTGTTTTAGACCACATGAATATTGTGGTCAGACCACATGAATATTGAGTTTTTTGGCAATAAATTCCACAGGTGGGATTGGTGTAATAAGAGGCATAGAGGCAGAAAAGAGCCCTGTCCCCATTGTGACATGGTGGTGGGTCTGGAGGCATAGTTGTGCAGAAAAGAGCCCTGTCCCCATTGTGACATGGTGGTGGGTCTGGAGGCATAGTTGTGCAGAAAAGAGCCCTGTCCCCATTGTGACATGGTGGTGGGTCTGGAGGCATAGTTGTGCAGAAAAGAGCCCTGTCCCCATTGTGACATGGTGGTGGGTCTGGAGGCATAGTTGTGCAGAAAAGAGCCCTGTCCCCATTGTGACATGGTGGTGGGTCTGGAGGCATAGTTGTGCAGAAAAGAGCCCTGTCCCCACTGTGATATGGTGGTGGGTCTGGAGGCATAGTTGTGCAAGAAAGGGCCCTGTCCCCATTGTGATATGGTGGTGGGTCTGGAGGCATAGTTGTGCAGAAAAGAGCCCTGTCCCCATTGTGATATGGTGGTGGGTCTGGAGGCATAGTTGTGCAGAAAAGAGCCCTGTCCCCACTGTGATATGGTGGTGGGTCTGGAGGCATAGTTGTGCAGAAAAGAGCCCTGTCCCCACTGTGATATGGTGGTGGGTCTGGAGGCATAGTTGTGCAGAAAAGAGCCCTGTCCCCACTGTGATATGGTGGTGGGTCTGGAGGCATAGTTGTGCAGAAAAGAGCCCTGTCCCCATTGTGACATGGTGGTGGGTCTGTCATTTTTCGGGGCTGTTTTTTTTCCCTCCAAAGGCCCTGGGAACCTTGTTAGGATACATGGCATCATTGAACTCCATCAAATACCAGGAGATTTTAGACCAAAACCTTGCTGCGTCTGCCAGAAGGCTGAAAGTGGGTTGTGGTTGGATCTTCCAGCCGGAAAATTAACCAAAGCATACCTCAAAATCTACAAAAAAATGGTTCACTGACTAGAAAAGGAAGGTTTTGCAATGGCCATAGCAGTCTCTTGACCTGTGCGGTGAGCTGAAGAGGAGTGTCCACATGCGAGGACCAAGGACTCTGAAGGATCTGGGGAGATTCTGTATGGAAGAATGGTCTCAAATCTCTTGCGATGTGTTCTCCAACCTCATTGAACATCAGGAGAAGACTCTTGGCAAAGGGAAGGTGCACAAAGTACTAAATGCAGGGACGCCAACTGTGACATACAATGTTCTTCAAAGTAAAAAATATTTTCATTAAAGATGTGTGAGCGTAGAAGACATTTGATGAACAATAAACTGAATTTAATCCTGCACTTTTTGCTCATATTAATTAACCGATGGGCACCGCACCAAACATTGCCTTTATTACAAAAAAAAGGTATTTTTCCAAACCTTTGAGACTTCTGGAATGTCTTTGCTGTGTCGTAAAAGGTGAGTTTCGTCATTTATGCAGAAACTAGCAATCAAACTCCATCCGTATTCATTCTATGTATATGAAAATCGCTTGCAAAATGATACAAAATTCATGATATTCTTTTTTTCAAAACTTTGTAATGAATAACAGTAACAGATTGTTCAGCAGTGTCATGCATGGGGTGGTTTTAAAAATAGTTTCTATTGGTTTAATTTGCTGTCACTCACAAGAGAAGCCAATTGATACAGCAAATGAGAAATCTAATTAGAAGCTAAGTAAAGTGAATCTTAATCAGTAAAAACATTACGCCAATGAAGACTTTCACATATTTTTTCAATTAATTCCAAAAAGGAACTTTTGTCAAATGTACCAATGAACATAACTATGAATCCTTCCTTACAGCTTACCTGCATTCATATTATGAGATTCTAATCAATCAGAGCATTGTAAAAACAGTACAAACAAAAAAACTACAGAAATCATATGAAATACAGTAACTATTGATGAAAACGGTGATTGCCTTGAGAGCAAACACAAAGAGCTGTTGTCATTTACTTAGCTTAGAGTACTAACCAATGCTAATAGTATTTGTTGTTAGTCAGCAGCTACCTAGTAAATTATAACAGAATGCATGCATCGCTCTGTAGGACAAGTAAAATTAAAGCGTATTACTTTTGAAATGAGCTAGCAAGCTATGATAACAATGTATTTGTGGGATCATTCTTCCTATGCTAAAAAGTTTGAACCGGTGCTGTGCCCATTATCAAAGAAAATGAGTTTATCATAGCATAGCCATACTATTTGTGATTGGTTTGTGTTAAACCCCACAATATGCTTATGGGAAAAATATATATTTAAATCCTGACTGTCACTATGAGAGTCCCTTATTGTCTTGAGTCTATACACCTGACATTGGCCTGAACAGTACAGGCACATCCATAAACATGATAAGTACATTTTTCTTTTTTTTTGGAGGGAAAGGCAGGACAAAGCAATCAGTGTAGATTTTTTTTTTTTTAAGTTAAAGGTCATTTGTACATTCATTTAATGTAGACATTGAAATAGACACACATGGTTTTCAATTCCTCAAATGCAGTGCCATACGAATACTGTAAATGTGATCAGTAGCCTTCTAGCCTATATACCTAATAGCACAGAATAAAGGTGATTTATAGACAACTGAATCAACCGCTAGATGAATTAAGGCACCTTACTCCAACGTCACCATCCCCCCACCCCACTCACTCAAAGTCAAACCGGCAAAGAAATTATTCATCCAGATATAACAGCTTTTACAGATACCTGCAGTTGTGAAAATTGGAATTACACCAATATTTCTGTACTCACAAAGGGGTTAAAAAGAGTTATAATTACTGAAATATAAACAGAGACTTTTGTACTCTCAAAAGAGTTAACAAATACGTGTTTGATTTTCATTCACGGTATCAATTGTCACCTGCAAGACCTTGCACTTAATTTGGGAATAAAGCCTAAAGTCGAACTGTTGCCAAACATTCAGAATTAATTTTGGTTACAGGTGTAAAAGTGTAAAAAAAGGCCCACAAGCCTCCTGTTATGATACCGGCAGTCATTAATTCCTCCATGACAGCTACAGTTTTATGTAAACTTTGTATTTACAGTACAACATAGTTTTTTGTGTGCAAAAATATATCGAAATCTGCAACCGCCCGTATTCATTTGTACATATTCAAACATATTTGTGTTGGACATACGTAACTACTAGGAAATGACACAGTTGTATATTGCCGGTGTGCAGGCATCATGTAAATGGGAGTTGACACCATTTGCAGAGTGGAAATGAGGTTAGGCAAGGAGAGGCAGAGCCCAGCAGAGCTGGAGACCATGCCAGAAAACTGACGATCTCTCACCCCCGAGTTGTGAAACAGCCTCTGACACACATGTAGCATCGCTGCCTCTAATGACCACATGGCCATTTCTGAGAGATAAAGAAATAGACTCTGACAACCGTCTGATAGGGGCTAAAGCCACAGCCTGGAAGGAAATGGACGGGAAGGGGTTACTTCATTATGCGGCAAATTAGAAAAATTCATAATTTATCATTACACCCAGCCGAAATGCCACCCAACTGAGCCTCACCCCTGTGAAAAACATCACGCGGAAAAAAAAAGAAGAAAAAAAATACTGTCAGAGGCCTGCAGCAGCCAACGGGCAAAATTAATATGCAAATGTATGCAAGAAATTAAAAAGCAGAATTACACAGGCAAATGAGGTAGCTACACTTGAATTGTTAGGATTATGAATAATTACTGCGAATTTCCTGCTCCTAATATAACTTGTTTTTTGATAAACAAAGACTTAATTATCGAGATGCGCTGGAGAATTTCCGTGGTACTCATTAATCTTGCAGAAAAAACAAGTCCCCGGTGGCCAGCGGTAATGAAGAGAGCGTGCCCTGAATCGGCAGAAAGATCAGAGGCACCAGGGTGCCAGGGTAGCAGGAATAAAACGACAGTGCCACTGTCCCTCACGCGTACCCAAGAGTGTCATAACTTCTTCCGCTAACTATCAAAGGGACTTATTTATGCTGGCAACTGAGCCATAAGTCCAATTTACGAGGCCTGGAGCGCTTGAGGAATGATCTGTTGATGTGCTCTGGAAATGCCATTTTGTCGGTTCCCCAGCTTGGTCCCCACTGATAGCAAGCGGTAATGGACCCGAAGGTGGCTGGCGGAGGAAGGGGGTTGGCACGCCGCAGTGCCGACTGGGGGGAACACAGGCACTTTAGGGACCTGTGCCATAGGTCCTACAGTGAGCTGGAGTCCAGTACTGACACTGGGAAACCTCCCGGAGGAATGCAGCAGGGATAAACAGGGATGCGAGGTGCAGATGGCTTTAATGGGGCCTGTAGGTACTGTTTGTTCATCAGGGAAATCACTAATCTTCCAACCTTTAAAATGAGCAGGAGACAGACAGGACTGGCAGAGGAGAGAATAAACACAAAATAAAAAAAAGAGTCAAGGGCACACTTCCTATTGCCGGTTTGATTGTCATCTGATCATCCCTGTCTGTCTCCAGTGTGTAATATGAACTCAGAATTGAGATAAATTGAGGACTAGCCTATGGTAGTATTTTTGTTGGAAATTGTCATTTTAAGTATATGAAAAATTGACTGATCAGTGAGTAAGTGAGCAGGGAATTAATTGGAAAACTTTGATGCCAGATAAATCCACCATAACTAACTAACTGAATAAATAACAGACTAAATACATAAATAACAATGCAGACTCAATCAACTGCTCTTAACATGAAATAGTACTGAGCAGAGGTGTATGACTGTATACTCTGTAAACTGTGTAAACATACCATAGATCAGAAATGTCTGCCCATTTAAAGAATGCATTGACCTCATTCCTAATCAATGCAAAACCCACTCCTTTTCCAAAGTTATAATAGAATATAGGTGCTGTGAACAGTATAATCATAACAGAAATATTATATTTCAATGTAAGAGGAGCTGAGCATTATTTGTAAATCCCAACCAGTTTTGCAAGACCATTCTTCTCCTTATTTAACAAACTGTATACAACCTCAAATGAAAAGACATTATAGCTTCGCCCTCCAGTAATCGCAATACATAGACAACTTTTTTTTTTAGGTCAACACGGCACGCTCAACTTTAATTCGACAATCCTATTGCCACTCTGCAACAGCAATGGTCCACCTTTTGGCAGTAAAGTATACCTTGAAGCTGACAGACTGCTTTGATTTAGTGATCATTTCCTTTCAGGAAGCACTTCCTGCGAGCGCTCGCCTCTTTCTCCGCACTCAGCGATGTCTAAAGAGTGAAAAGAAAATATAAGGAGGAGTGCCACGCCACGTATTTTGATTTAATATATACGATAACAAACCTTTCCTCTAATGTAAAAAAAAGTGCTTTTCAAAAGGGAGGCCGTGCGGCAATTAGATGAAAGGGGTTAGTAATGCTTTGTTACGGGGGAGGGGAAGAGGCTGTCGTTAAACCGTCGATGTCTGACGGGCCTCGGGTTTTTTTCGCCGGGCCTAGTGCTAGAGAAGCACCTCTTTTATTTGTGCTGGGACTTGGGCGGCCTAAACAATGTGCATCTTTGATTAAGGCCTGTTGCCATGAAAAATAATGGCCATCGCGTCAACAGAAGCCTAATGTGGGCTTGGAGGACCGAGAGGTCCCTCTTGTTTTGCACCGCCCAATGCAAAATGTCAGTTTAGTGATTGTAAAGTAGCCACAAGAGGTCATGGAGCCTTCGACATTAATAGGCTACTAAGACCCAATTAAAAATGGGTGACCCAGAGGAGGACGGCCCCTTTTTCTCCCCTCTCTGTGGGGCTTCATTAACAGAAAGATGTACAGAATTGGTCTCTGAGGACACCTTGGACACACAGGCATAAACACAGGTCTTCTTCTTCACACAATTACTGTGCTACCAGTGTGTGTAGCCAAGGCAGAAATGAACACGCCTTACGCTTTGAGAAATAAGACACGGTGGTGTGTTGGAAAGTTCAGAATCAGCATTTTGCAAAAATCATTTAAAATAAATATTTTTTTGTAAAATATTAATTTTGTATAATAAAAATAGCATGTGATATGACCTGGATGACATAATCCCCATGTCATCAATACAAAAATAAGGATATACAAATGTTTTGCTAAAGAGTGATCATTCCACATAATTTGAACTGCAAAACCCAGAAAAACACAACTGCAGTTTTACTTTTAGTTTAAGGTAATGTTGAAACCAAATGCAGTTTTAAAGAAGCACCACATTGATGCAAATGTATTCTTATTATACTGAACCAAATACAATACTGGGCTGAAATAAAACCATGAATATAAACATAATTCAAATCGCATGTACTGTAGAGTACCTAAACGCATTCTGCATGACCACAGACTTGTATCTAGGCAACCTCCAAAGGGTCCCCATGTAGAGGGCTTGTCTGGGGATGAAAGTGAAAAGTATTGAGGAGTATAAAATACTTTAGAGCCCTTCAGTGGTAGCTAATCTTGTTACTGCACAACATCTTTGAACAAGCCAAGTCTGCCTAAAATCAAAGTTGGGTGTTGTACTGGCACTTACCAAGGCCCATTATTCCCTTATAAAATGGTCGGCCGGCACTTTTTGTCTGCCCGTTTCCTGGCAAACGCAACACAAAGCTTAACGAACAGCCCTGTAGACATGCCTCGAGGCAGTCTGGCAGTAAAGTGCTTTGGCAATTTATATGTTTGACCAAGGCTCTGGGACCACAGGGCCGTGGTAATGCTGTTTTAATTGGGGCCTGGGCCTCCATCGGTAGGCCAGGTTTTCTAACACATGTTCAGGTTATGTATGAGATGCTCAATGAGTTATAAATGGGATTTACGGCTTCGTGCATAGCAGAAATATGTCCCACGGATAGTTAAATGGGATAATATACAGCCACGGTCCAGATGTGGACACCTTCCTCTTCTTTATTTATTTTTATTCGGATGCGACGGTTTTAACACGGGCCGCAGTGTTTCACCCATTGTCACTCGCAAAACAGTTCTTTCCCACAGACCAGCCATTTTGAGTGCGGCGTTCGCCAGGAGCTTTCACTGTTGACCTTCCTACTGTCTGAGGGAAGCTCAGCAGTGCCTTCTGCAGTCAGACCTGCTTCTGTAATTAGCAGGAGGATATGTGCAAGGTGATTAACGGTGGTGACATATCACACGTAAAAGTGTTTTGGAGCAGACTGTTGTGTGACCGTGTGTGTGTGTGTGTGTGTCTGTGCCTGTGCGTGTGCTGACAGACTCGCAGAGAGGAAAGAAGAATCGACTGCTTGTTGACTCCCAGTCACAGTGGGTGGGTAAGGAAATACATACGCTCTCTGGGCTTGTGGCTGACCACCACTCTAAAACTCATAATACTGCTACTGTGGCCACACTTCTGTCATGCTGTTCTCAGGCACTGATCCCTCTTAACGCTGTTTAAATTCACATAGTCGCTTTATCAACATGTCAGATATCCAAAAAATAAATGTTTTTGCGAAGTCGCGATGAAACGAAGGTGACAGAAAGTTCCACGCTTATCCCTGTTCCCCACAAGAAAGGGGTGATAGATTGCTTCTAACTCTTGTTAGCAAGTGTCATTAGTGGATTGCATTTGAGCACCAAAATATCATGTGGCATCATGTTTTGAACGAGAATGGCAGCATTGACTGTGTACTCCCAAAATGCATTCTTAAAAAAGGAATTTGGACCTCTGTGGCATGTATACTTTAAAAGCATAGTGATTAAGAACATAGTGCGTAATATTACAGATGTAGGATTTTTCCATGTAACAGGATACAAATGTTTCCCCACTATTAATATGGGTATGTTTAAGATTAGAGGAAAACCACTATGTCCTGGCTGAGGGAAGACGTCTCACTTCACAGCGACTCCCAGACAGTGGGGACCGGAGTCAGGAATACAGAGGATAACAAAAACAGCTCAGACTTGTTACACCTGGCTCTGTCACACCCTGTGAGAATGCTTCCTCCAGGGTAGTCTTCAGGCGAGCTTCAGGACAACACCAACACACTATCGCTGCTCCACTGATAAATAGTCAGCTGAAGACCTTGGTAGCTGCTGCTAAATTTATGGTCCTATTAAAAGTTAAACATTTTCCTACATAACTATTTCCTTGCCAGGCACAAGACAGTATTTGTTCCATCAATGGGCATTTTGAACCCAGTCTGAATAAATAAATAATAAATACAAAATTTACAATAAAAGAAAGGGAAATGCTTTGTTGCTGCATCTCAGTATTTGCCAATATGTGTGCGCCATTGCAATAACGTTCATTGAGATTCCAAGTCAAAGTAATGGAACATGATTGGGCTGGCAGAGCAGCACGATTAGACTTATTATCCTCAGTGGCAGAGACATTAAAAAATCAACTTCATTAAATTATAAGGCTTCAATTTCAAAGTGGTGTCCATGTCCACGCTAATGCTAAAACATAGACAAACAAGCCACAAATCACTACGTACATATCATTGTCTAAGTGACGAACGCATGAGCAAACACTGCACTGGCGGCGGACAGACAGACAAACCGGAAGCTAACGTAGCGCCCCGTCATGAGTAGAGCAAATACACCGTGAGTGTGCGCACTCCACCACTGCGTACAGTATGTTTGACTCAGCTAATATTATTCATTGCAAATGCATATTGATTCTATTAATTAACTCCAAATATTTTACAGGGCTAAAACAAAAACACCTACTGTTTTGTAATTAACTTTTCTTTCTATCGCTCCCCATGCTTGAGCCCCTTCACTTTGCCAGTGTGTTATTGTGTTTGTGTGTGTGTGTGTGTGTGTGTGTGTGTGTGTGTCCTGTTCCCCTGAGGACACCCACCCCCCGTACTCCCCCCTCCTTACAGACCCACCCTCCAACATCCTCCCACCACCCGCTTAATGAAGTCCCTTAGAAAGGAACGCAAAATGGCCTTGTTTTTTCATGGTAGCCTTTAGGGCCAAGAACCTAATTGGGGGCTGAATATCCAATTAATGTTAGAGGTAGAAGGAACTCATGTGGCCACCATAAGGTGGCAAAACTGATGTTGTTTAGAGGTCTGCTAAGCAGGAGGGGGCTTGAGGGAGCGTCTCAAAGGGTCTGTCCTTTGGCCAAGCGGGATATCCATTAGCGAGAGGTGCCGATAGATTGAGCCCGCGACCATCCATTTTTACCTGTAAATACACACACACACACAGCAGTCTTCGCGAAGCAGAATTTTGGGTTTGCTCATACCCTGCCTCAAAACAAGAGTCCTTTTTGGACCAGCAACTAGGTCACAAACAAACAGGGGGCCAGGCAGCAGCTTATTTAGAGACGAGAAATCCCACCAATGCCACAGGGATAGAGTCCCTCAATCCCAAGTTCATTAAAACTAAATAAAAAAGTGAGGTCATTCATCTCTCTCCCTATGAACCTATAAACACAAATAGGTTAAGTCTCCTATATATATTTTGCTTGTGATACTTTTTATGTGCTATATTTCATTCCAAATTAAAATCACGTTCTTGTGATTTGCCACATTAAATCACAATATAGTTATAATAAAGACATTTTAAATTACACTCACAAGAAGGCAAGGCAGTAGGCTATGTGACTTTAAAAAAATTTTTTTTTTACAACTTAGACCACACAACGTAAAGACATTTTAAATTATAGACAAAAGAAGGCAAACTCGCCTGCATCATAAAATAACATTAAAAAGTCTCACTCAAAATCTCTTAATCAATCCTATTGGCTGTACAATTACTACACATAATATGTATTATTATTATTTTATTTTTTTATCTTACTTTTTGCCAATGATATAACTAAGTATTTGATAAAGCAAAACACCTTTCTTCTGGGGCCCAAATATAACATAACGCAGATGCTAGATCATTTTGCCAAGTATTAATTGTACAACAATTAGCCAGCTTTAACCCTTATTAACAAAGTCTTTGTTACGGTGATGGGACCCATGGCGATATCCCCCTGTTGTACGCTAGAGACCCCTTTCTGGGTAGGGAAGGCATGGGGGTGACAGTGACAAATTGTCGCTAAATTACAATAACTCCTTACAAAAAAGTATGGGAGAAAAAGGACTGTGGTCAGAGAATAAGGGTTGGGTAGCAGCTTCAAATACGGGGTTTTTTTTCCACATAGCGGGAGTGGACGGAGTGGCGGTATTCATAGGCCTCGCAGACAGGACTCCTCCTTTCCGACCAGAGTGGAGTTGGGCGAGGTCGTCAGAGAAACGACAGGTCATAATTAAGCATCGATGTTTACACATGTATACATCACATGATAAAATGCTTCATAAAGCATAAAGCCACACCAACTAATGACTAAGTCTCACTGACTAATTGAAACCTATGTTCGGAGACTGTTTGCATTTCAGAAGATGGCAAGTGCTTTATGATAGCAGAAAGGAGGCATATTTGGTTCCATATGAGTGACACTAAACAGACAGAGTCGGTTACAGTAGTACAACTGCTTTTGTTAATGGTGTACACAGTCTACCACAGTATTAAGTCCGTAGTGGGGACAACACACACACACACTGCACTGAATAAATGTTTAAAGGCAGAAAAAAATACAGATTCGTATAAGAATATTTTTCTCTCTCAAACACACGTTCGTACGTACCTACGTACATACACACATGTTTTTTAATGTTTTATTGATGCATAAAGAAAAGCAGAGCATGACCTGTTGCATCATAATAAAACTTGTTCTGGCTACTTTGAGGTCTCCATCGTATTCCTTGATATTCAGCTTGAAGTTTGTCAATACAATTCACAGAAATAACTTCAGGCAAAATGAAACAAATATAGCCGCTCATAATAATCACAACGGGAGAAGTGCGTTCCATTATGAGATAAATAACTTGTGGGGACTGTTTTAAATGCAACTACGTACAGCCAGTTCCTTTTGTCACGTTTGATTAATTGTTTCCTGTAACATCATGTGATAATATTGTGCAGGGGAAAGTCTCTGACTTCAGAGAGCACTTTCTGAATCACAGGAAGTGTTTCCAAGGGTACAGTAACTAGGGTCGGGTCACTATGATAAAGAGAAAGGGAGCGACAAGACTGAAGATTCATACAAAATCTGAACTGTGAACAACAGGTAGAGACAGCGAATCACACAGGAACAATAATTAGCAACTGGTCGTCAATTTGAAACTTTCATTCGGTACCGTTTTCTATGTACACACGTTTAGAAAACAATTTTTTTATCTATACTGAACCGAGTATCTTGGATGAATTTTTTTAATTCACTGTTTGCCAGATGTGAAAAACATGCTGCAATGTGTCCTTGCAGTACACAGCACATTGTGGATATTGAAGTGGCTGATGGCGTCTAAAACGGCGCATACATTTGAACGGCCTTCTCAAAGTTTTTGTTCCGCACTTGACCCGTGTTACAGCGTGCACTTTTGATATTGAATCTACTACTGAATACTGCTCACATTCTGAAAGCCGCACACCTCTTCCTCACACAAGGCCTCTGCACGCTGCTCCAAGTATGTATAAATAGGTTACCGCTTCACCCTAGCTACCATTTTGTATATATCACATCGGCGCAGAAATTTTCATGAGGGTTCTGTAAAGTTAGGAGGATCCCATTTTGAATTACATTCATATTATTTTGGTGGACGAGTAGCAGTCCTTTAGATGTGAACTTCAACTTGACCTGATCCCAGATCGGATATCAAAACACAAGCACCATCTGGCCCTTCCCGGCCTGCTGCAGCTCAGGAGCACAAGGTTAATATCATACGGTTAGGAGCGGAATAGAGACTGTAATTATCTTCAATTCCAAGACAGAAAATCCTATTATTTGATCCCTGTCTGACAGATGGAAAGGCAGCCATATCCACACCCATTCCTCAACAAGCCAATCTGGTGGCTTTAGCCGGCTCGGGGAAGACAATGGCAGGAGAGCGTGGTGATTGTGCGGGGTTTTCCTTTGGTGAACTACACCAGTGAAACCTGAACCACAGCCGACAGCTAATTACCCCTGCGGCCAAGACATATCCAGCACCGTTTGATGTCGAGCATGGGGAGCTTCAGGATGGAAGGACACGGAAGACATCCAGAGAAATGCTCACAGCAGGCATTACAAACCAAATCCCAACTCAGAAAGTGTTTTACACCACAATTGTCCCATGTCAGAATAATTTCAACATTACCTGTGCCCAAATCTAATGCAAAACGTATTGGACATTGAGCATTTGTCATAATACCTGGAAAGATAAGCTCAGTTTATGAATTAACTACTGCGAATGACAATCAAAGAAAACCATCAGAAAGTTTCTCCTTGGATAATTTTCATGAAAACACACTTGCAATTTTGATATGCATGCATACACCCAAAATTCACCGAGACAAATTTTCATTTCACGAGGCAAATTTTACTCGTTCATACTTTCATAGTTGTTAAGAAATTGAGGTTTACTAGACCAGAAAGAAAACTCACGCTTCTCATTTATAAAACACCCATAATGTGATATCGTTGAATTGATTTATAACGGCAGATTCCTAGTTAAAAATGCGTTGTGTACAGATTACAGTTTGACACCACTGGTCCCGTTTCCATTCACCATGGGCAACGTGAATGCCCATTTCCCAATCAGACTGCCGAAACCCAAGTCACTCGGCTGAATTTTCATGTACTACCGGACCCTTGAGATCGCCTTTGCGGAGCAAGAACCAGCAAAAGCTTATTTAATTACAGTCCATCAGGCACATCAAATTGGTATCTTGGTGTCAAAAAAAAAGGGGGACATATCAAATACTTGTACTGGACACTGAAATGAAATATATAAAGATAATGGTGTAAGATACACGCTTGAAGGCTGTTCTAACACTGGCTCATTGCATTACTAGAGACTTAAATAGTAAGGAATTGTAAGTTAGGATAGAGTCAGAATTTTGGCATCCATTGCTAAGTTAATTGGAATGTCATTCCTAAATTAGAAACTGAGAAAGAAGGAACGAATGAATGAATGAAGGATTGAAAGCAAGGAAGTTCCATTAAAAAGTTCTCTGAGCACTCTACATGTGAATTATGCATGCATGCAAAAAAGCATAAAGACATTTAATTAACATATTCTGTTTTATATACCCGTCCTGTACTAGAATCAGTCTTAAAATAAAATTAATACTTTACAAACTAAAGCTTTATCCTATCCAAGAGTTCCTTCCTGAAGGTGCCATTGAAAGCCGCAGAGACACTCCACCACCCTGGCAGCCCACCCACCACGGTCTACCCACTCCACCCCAACACAAACGCTGACCGCAATCATCTTGTGGCAGACCAAAAAAGCCACCACAACATTGTTCTGCAGGCTGAGCACAGGACAGTGCCCCGAGCTCGCCGTGTGTCGAGTGAACGAACTACAGCTCCCAATGGTCCGCTGCCCTGAGCTACGGCGGCGAGCAATCCCTTCCTCACCCCTTTTAACATTGATCACGTGAAGGTCCATGTCCTCTCAGCAGGGTTAATCAGAAAGCGGTGGAGGAAATAACGTCCATAGCGCACCCGGGCTGTGCAACACCGAGGACACACAGCCGCTGATAAGAGCAACGCGCATCTTCTCATCAACACATTCATTAGCATTCGATAAAATATTAAAACGCATTCATACAGTGCTGGCCACTATTATTGGCACCCCTGATAAAGATGAGTAAAAAGGGTTATAAAAAATTCACCGTTGGGTGAATTAGCTTAGTCTCACACTGAACAAATTAGAAAAATCCAACCTTTAATTGAAGTAAATTTATTATGAGAAAAAAAAAATCCGTCATCAAGAAATAATTATTTTTAACAAAAACACGTGTGCCACAATTATTCATATATAGAATAAAGTAATAATTTTTTATATTTGGTCGCATATGCTTTGCATGCCATGACTTCCTGATGTCTGTGACCCAACAACATCAAAAAAACTCTTGATATCTTATTTTATGGTACTCTTACAAGCAATACTATAACGTCTCCGCATTTGAATGGATCTTTATGGGAATTGAAGGGTGGGACTAGATTTAGCTGTAAATTATGCTAGAACAGTATGGAATACATG
Organism: Ilyophis sp. 1 JC-2022; assembly: GCA_022702515.1. Lineage (NCBI taxonomy): Eukaryota > Metazoa > Chordata > Actinopteri > Anguilliformes > Synaphobranchidae > Ilyophis > Ilyophis sp. 1 JC-2022. The sequence continues at coordinate 42,131,351 of CM040406.1, forward strand.
GTTGGTAAAATGGCTCTAAGTCATCAAGGGTCTGACATATCAAACAAGCCTTAAACCATCACTCTGCTGCCAGAAATACAGTAGATATGGATGGATAACATGAAGGGTTTCTTCTCCCGACTTATTTTTCCAGAGTTCAATAGAAAAATTTGTCAGGAGAAACAACCCCTAAAGTGATCCATCCATATCTACTGCATATCTGGCAGCAGAGTCATTGTTTTGAGAGTCGTTTGATACCTCAGACCCTTGATGGCTTACAGCCATTTTCCAAACATGTATTCCATACTGTTCCAGCATAATTTACAGCTAAATCTAGTTTACTCATCTTTACCAGGGGTGCCAATAATAGTGGCCGGCACTGTATAATTGCAACGCCAGGGTGGACTGCACATGGAGCTGTGACCCAATTCAGGATTGCGGCTTTTCCCCCCCGTTTATTCAAACCAGTATTTGTTGTGTCACTTGCCTTAGCTGAACGACAACAATTAGAGGGAGGCGGCCGGTAACGGGGCGGAACGCAAGTTTGAGCATGCTCCTTAGGACCCTATCAGCTTTCATTAAGACACCCGTCGACACTTCATTAAGACTGTCTCCCTGTACACGAGATATCTGTTGATGTCACATTGAGACCGCAGTCAACTCGTTGCCTCCACGATGTCAACGATGGTCATCTCTCCCGCCTTTGGCGGTCCCCACTTGTCCGAAAAGAGAAAGCCTCGGGATAAGCGTGCAGGGTAAGCGGTTAGAGCGGACGTCTTCGTAAGGGCACACAGGCACATACACGGCCTACCGCTGATAAACCTGTATTCTCAATGGCAGCTAAATCCACTCGAAGCCGCTAGGAGCAAATGGATTTAAAAACCTCTCAATTTGGCCCGTAGACTTTGCGTGGCGGGTTTTGACTTGGATAGGCCGGACCCGGAGAATGAGAAACACAAGTCACACCACTGCCGCTTCTCAAGCACGTCGCTATGGCGGAAACTACCAACCGGCGCCATTTGGAAAGAAAGAAAAGAAGAAAAAAGAAAAAAGAGAGGGGCCCCAAACTTGTTTATTTCCATGTTTTTCCACTGTTTCACCTAAAACAGAAATTAAATGTGTATCTACATTTTATCAGGTCTGGTATCGCCTTTGAAAATAGTAGGTAGTGGAGTGTTTAACATTCTCTTGTCAAGCGTCCCCCCGCTGCGACAATAAATGCCTGTCCAGTTTGGTTCGCAGCGGCGCTCACAGATTAGAAACAGCGGGAGGACTGTGTAGTGTGAATACAATACCGATAAGAACGCATGTCTTAGCCCCACTGCTCCACCGCTTCTTGGAATGTGAGAACCTGCTGTTTTCTAATATTTACACACAACTAGAATCACAAATGCACCATAACTGAATTGAAAAAGGCTTTCTTTTTTTTCCACCTAAAATCTGTTTTGTGGGAGAGAATAAATAAGAACATAATAACAGTGAAATTTATGTTGCTTCCATTCCCATCTCAAAACTCCCAGAGAATGGGCATACAAAATGGCAGAAGTTTGAAAAAAGAAAGAAAAGAGCAGAAAGTACAACTCCACTTCCTGTGGGATTACATTATGAGACGGAAACATGAGCCAGCAGGTGAAAATTAGTCCAACTTAAAAGAATTAACTTCTTGTTCTGATGCGCATTTAGGTTTTATTCAACATTTCCAGAAGTTTTCCGATACGGTGTGAAAGAAAAAGAAAAAAAAACCTCAGGTGTTTACTTCCCACAAAACTAACTTAAAAACAGCCTTATCTCAAAACTAAAAGTTCTCATATAAAATGAAATGTGTAAAATGAGCCTGTCCCAAGCTGCTTCAATTGGATATGTTCTTGTTTCAGTTCAGCAAGAATTTGAAGCCTGTTCAGGGCACAATTACTTTCATCTGTTCTACAGTACAGAATGCTTGACTGCCAATAAAATGTGAATAGCAGTTTGCCGGCGTACTGTTATTAAAGGACTTTTACTGAAGCATATTTATCAATCATGCATTGATAAATCAGATCACTCTGACAGGCGGAATATTCAGAAATGCACTTGATCATGTTACTCTTATTTAGAATTTTTCAGATAAAAGGAATCTGACTGCACTGAAGTGAACTTGCGTCAATGCCTTACCTGCGCTTATGTATTAAACAAATTAAGTGTAAAAAAACTATTCATTGTGTATGGAATTCTTTTTATTATTTTTTTTATTTCAAATATTCAAATAATTTAAAATATTCCAACATTTCAAATTTAGTGGAGCCTGATATCGGAAAAAGCTCTCAGATAGTTTCAATAACCAAATATATAGAGGAAGGTGAGACCACCATGGTGAGGAAAAAGTACCCTAAAATGGTAGCTCGGTTGTTTAGAAAACAGATTTTGCACCTCTCCATCACCTTTCCTACGGGAGGAAAAAATAAATCCCAAGAGTGTATTTTAGCTATTTTAGTTCAAACCTATACGATTTTGCATGTGAACGGCCAGATCATTCCCTCATTCAAACTGCAGAGGGCATATGAACTGGGTAATGCGGGGAAAAAATCTTTACAATAAATCACACGCAGGAATTTATCTTCAATAGGCAGATGCTCAAAAACAATGTAGGCTCACATGTTAGATGATTTGAGCAGAGGGAACAAATAGCAGAGGTTCATTTTTTTCACATGGACAAATTCTGCTTACGGTTTACTTCAAGTTCAAAATGTCACGATGGCATTCGAAAAGCATTATTGCCAAAAGATAATCCCGGAGACAATGCCGTAATTTTGTAACTGAAGTCGATGCCTACACTGCCATGGAAACGGTGCTGAAGGTAAGTCACCGTAGTGCCTCGTCCGTGTATCCCCGTGGATCCCAGGAGTGAGAGTGAAACTTATAGCAAGCACTAGATAAAAATGCAGGTCAATCAATGGCCACAACCGGGCGTATCAAATAGTGAGCTGCAGCGTGAGGCGTGAGGAAACAGGTGGCACTGTTGTGTATAAGTGCTGTCCCCCTCTGCAATCATTATGTACTACTGCCCCCTACTGCGGAGTGATGACTATGGGCGTCCAGGTCAGGGCCGGCGAGGGGAAGCGCACACACAGGGATGCACTTATATACTGCTGCATCAATCCATTCCACAACCACCGACAGGCTCCTGCAGTTAGCTGCAGAAACACATTAAGAGAAACATCTTCCTCTGTGTCACTCTTATTGGAAGACTTCAGCCCTTAACCAGAGCTAAAGGGCTCTTACTCCAAAATCGAATGTATAGAGCTGCATGGAAAAGAATGAAGAAAGAAAATATATAGATTTTTTAAAAATTTAATAAAAAAGAATAAACAGGCTAGATTGAAAGTATTTTTATTTTAAAATGCCTGATTTACATACTGATTTGGTGTTCAACTTTGAGAGGAACACCCAAAAATAAACATTTTAAACCTTCACCAACCAGCCTTTTAGTCATCATCCCAAAATATACATCCGAGTGTTTTACAAAAAAAGAAAAACGCGCCTGGGCCATAGCACACTAATCTCTTGATTTATTCACACTATTTGCCTTGACCGTGGCGTGAATACACCCACATCGTATTTACATGGAAAAGTTTGTTCTAATTTGCAAGTAATGTTTTCACAAATTATGTCTGTTAATTTCGGTTTTGCGCATCAGTTTTAATTACTTTTCCTCTGGACAAACGTGGAAAGACTGAGGGATTTGGCACGAGTCGTCAGCCTGGTTCAAGGCGGTGTCAAAACACACAGATGAACTGGAGCCTGACGATTCTAATTCAGATCAGCGACCTCGGCTAATTTGGGTCTACTGCTCTAATAGAGAAACAGAAGAAAAAAAAAGAAAAAAACACTCATTCGGAGCTTTCCTCACTATTTATTGATCTTGAACGGGTTAAGATCACATTCTAAAAACACTTAAAAGAAAACATTAAGGTTGCCATTTGTGGCAAGTACCGTAGCCATTTATTTGGAGTTTTAATGACTGAATTGCTTAAGCAGATATTTCTACAGGAGGAGGGGGAGTACTGGGTGAAGTGTGACGGACCCAAATGCTTCTTTGTCTGCTTTTGATCAAACGGCGAACGAGCTACAACACAATCCACAGACCTGATGCATGCTCAGCCTCAGTGGCACCTGCAACATGCCTGCCTGCTTCAGTGCAGGCATCAAAGCCCAACCCCGCTTTTCCCAGAGATGAGGAAATGGGAGCTCACGAATGCTTTCATGCAAAACAAGAGAAGTATATGGGCGAGGGGAAAGAGTGAAAGAGATTCCACGTTGGCGCAAAGCAATCCCCACTGGCTTTCCCTTCCACGCCGATATGGGAGAGAAAATAACTCGCGATTCTGAGGATCTTCTTAGTTATTTATTATTTTGTGGAAAGGCTACAGCCAAGAACAAACGCGAGCCGTCTTAAGTAGAAATATTATTTTTCTTTTTTTTAAAAGGAACAAACCAAAAGGACATATTAAAAACAAACAGAAGAAAGTGTGGTTGCGGAACTACCAGTGTCACGTTTTGCTTTCAGGCGTTCTTCTTTGGCCTGCCTCTACCCCTTTTTATCACCACGGCAGGAGAAGTCGGAGTCGCCATTTCCACAAGACGCTTCTTTGGAGAAGCCTTCTTCTGGACTCTCTTAACCACTGCGGGACAGCAATTAAATAGCACATTGAGAATTTGAAGAGTACGGCTATCGTTTCCTTCAAGCCTTAACCATGACCGTGAGCTTCACAGCGCCATAGAGGAAACCATGTTTACCAAGTAACACACATTCTTCCAAGCATTGAAAAAAAGCCTCACCTCTCTTCTTGGGGGATGGTTTTCTTTTTGCAGGAATGCTGTCCGTTTCATCCGAATCCCCATTGACCTCAGTTTTCTTTCTTTTAGTGGCCTTCTACAACACAATCAGAGAGGGGAGAGAGAAATTCACACCATGTGTCCGGTCTTGAAAGTAGTTTTTTTTTTCATACGACAATATTTGCCCAGCCAAAATTTTTAATCATTTGCATTGTTGATGAGAAAGATTTTACTAAAAACCACACTCATGCGAACACACACAGAGTTTGAAATCAACAACCGATAGTCGGTGGAAGTGTGTAACTGAAGTACGGAATTGACTGGTCCAAATCTTAGCGAGCAATTTACCTGTTTTGTAGAACTGACATAATTTAGACAGAAGACCATGTGATTAGAGCCAAGTAACAATGAAGATAAATTAGCGAGCTAGCTTTCATAAAGTAGCTAGTTTTAATAAATGGTTTGTGAGGGACACACATGTTAGCCAACTGGCTAGCTAGCAAACCTGAAGAGCATGTGTATAAATTTTTTTAAATTGTATTTAGCAAGAAGGAATTACTGCATCAGTGTATGATGGCAATAGGTAGTTTAAAAATGTAAAACAATGTCACTCTACGCATGGGAACAACCAACGTTTATCAATATACAAACTCCACCAAAAGCAAGAGTAGGACCAAAGCCCCATATAATGTAATACTGTCCCCATTTCAGCTTAACCCATATACAGTCAAGCCAGAAAGTCTGCACACCCCTTTCACCTTCTCCACGTTTTATTACGTTAGACATATTCTACAATAGATTGAGTTCATTTTTTGTCTCAAAATTCTACACAAAATAGCCCATAATGACAAAGTGAAAACCGGTTTAGACATTTGTGCTAATTTATTAAAACTCAAAATGTAAAATATCATATGTACACATTTGATATGACACCCAAAAAGTGAGCTGAGGTGCATTTTGTTTCCACTGATACTGCTTGAGATACAGACAGTCATCACTGCGATATGTTTCTACAACTTAATTGGAGTCGACCTGTGATAAATTAAATTGATTGGACATGATTGGGGATTGCCAACACCTCCCTATATAAGGTCGCACAGTTGACAGTGCATGTCAGAGCAAACTCCAAGTCATGGGGTCAAAGGAATTATCTGCAGGAATTAGAAAGAGAATTGTGTCAAGGCATAGATCTGGAGAAGGGTACGGAAAGATCTCTGCAGCTTTACAGGTCCCAAAGAGCACAGTGGCCACCATCATTCGTAAATGGAAGAAGTTTGGAACCACCAAGAATCTTCCTAGACCTGGCCACCCGGCCAAACTGAGCAATCGGGGAAGACGGACCTTATCCAGGGAGGTGAGCAGGAACCCGAGGATCACTCTGACAGAGCTCCAGCGTATCCTTGTGGAGATGGGAGAACCTTTCAGAAGATAAACCATCCAGGCAGCACTCCACCAATCAGGCCTTTATGGTAGAGTGGCCAGACGGAAGCCCCTCCTTAGTAAAAGGCACACCACTGCCCGCTTGGAGTTTGCCAAAAGGCACCTAGAGGACTCTCAAACCATGAGAATCACGATTCTGTGGTCGGGAACGGGGCGCCTAGTCCTGATAGAGGGAAAGTACACCGAGATCCTTGAAGAAAACCTGCTCCAGAGCGCTCTGGACCTCAGACTGGGGCGAAGGTTTACCTTCCAACATGACAACGACCCGAAGCACACAGCCAAGAGAACAAAGGAGTGGCTTCGGAGAAAGTCTGTGCATGTCCTTGAGTCCTTGCAGCCAGAGCCCAGACCTGAATCCAACTGAACATCTGTGGAAAGAACTGAAAATGGCTGTGTAGGCTACCCTAACCCTAACCCTAACCCATCCAACCTGACGGAGCTTGCAAGGATATGCCAAGAGGAATGGGCAAAAATGTCCAGAAACAAGTGTGCCAAGCTCATAGCCTCTTTCCCAAGACGCCTTGAAGCTGTAATCGCTGCCAAAGGTGCAGCAACAAAGTATTAGGCTAAGGGTGTGTACAGATATGTAACCCCTAAATAACCTATTTTTGTCAGTAAAATAAAATTGCATATTTTCTAAAAACCTGTTTTCACTTTGTCATTATTGGCTATTGTGTGTAGATGTTTGAGGCAAAAAATGAACTCAATCTATTGTAGTACAAGTCTGTAACGTAATAAAATGTGGAGAAGGTGAAAGACTTTCCGGCTTGACTGTAGTTCTATATTTGAATTTCATATCCTGATACAATGTAGTACACGTTGTACTATTTTAACTGTAGGGGACCCTGTAACCCTAACCCTTCTCAAAGCCAATCACATGTGTGTTCCTCCAAAGGTTCAGGTTAAATAGGCTCCCATACAGTTAAAATACAGTAACCCTAACCCTAACTCTTCTCAAAGCCAGTCACATGTGTGTTCCTCCAAAGGTTCAGGTTAAATAGGCTCCCAGACAGTTAAAATACAGTAACCCTAACCCTAACTCTTCTCAAAGCCAGTCACATGTGTGTTCCTCCAAAGGTTCAGGTTAAATAGGCTCCCATACAGTTAAAATACAGTAACCCTAACCCTAACTCTTCTCAAAGCCAGTCACATGTGTGTTCCTCCAAAGGTTCAGGTTAAATAGGCTCCCATACAGTTAAAATACAGTAACCCTAACCCTAACTCTTCTCAAAGCCAGTCACATGTGTGTTCCTCCAAAGGTTCAGGTTAAATAGGCTCCCAGACAGTTAAAATACAGTAACCATAACCCTAACTCTTCTCAAAGCCAGTCACAAGTGTGTTCCTCAAAAGGTTCAGGTTAAATAGGCTCCCATACAGTTAAAATACAGTAACCATAACCCTAACTCTTCTCAAAGACAGCCTATTATGCTCCTGATGGTAGAATAAGACCTCTTCTGCATTGGTCTTCTAATGCTCCTTTTTCTCAGGATGTTCAACATTTATAGCAAGTATAGACTAACATAAAAATCTCAAACTATCACACCTTATGTACTTGAAAAAATATAATGTATAAATATAAACTGCAATGAGGGGCCTAAATCTTTCTACCATCTCAAGCTATAGAATTTGGAAAAACATTTATAGCGGTATAGCATTTAACAATATAACTTTCATAATTCCAGATTGTGGTATGCCATTGTCCTGTTGTGCCTTTAATGCTTAATTCTGGGATCAGACTGTGTATGTGCTTCCAAGTAGGCATTCATAGAAACATTACTATTAGTAATGTTGCTATTTAAATATAATATACTGCAATACAATTTTAACACATAGCACGCGATTTGGGATACTTTTCTATGCTTATGCATAGCTTGTGACATCTCCTTTGCAAGAAAACTGGTATTTGACCCAGTGTTTCAAGTTAGATGCTTAAAGGTTTCACCAACACCACAAAAGTGACTTGCTGCAGCACAAAAAATCACAATTTATCACCACTCATCACAAGAACTGGGCTTATTCACCACTACTCATCACAAGGACTGGTCTTATTCACCACCACTCATCACAAGGACTGGGCTTATTCACAACCACTCATCATAAAGACTGGGCTTATTCACCACTACTCATCACAAGGACTAGGCTTATTCACCACTACTCATCACAAGGACTGGGCTTATTCACCACTACTCATCACAAGGACTAGGCTTATTCACCACCACTCATCATAAAGACTGGGCTTATTCACCACTACTCATCACAAGGACTAGGCTTATTCACAACCACTCATCACAAGGACTGGGCTTATTCACCACCACTCATCACAAGGACTGGGCTTATTCACAACCACTCATCACAAGGACTGGGCTTATTCACAACCACTCATCACAATGACTGGGCTTATTCACAACCACTCATCACAAGGACTGGGCTTATTCACAGAGCAGTCAGTGACAGGCATACCCTTCGGCATTCCTGTCCTCACTCATGTAAATACTTTTGTGGGTTAAAAATATTCTTCCCTTTATGACCAACAAGTGAACAGGCAACGATAAAACTAATGCATTCCCTCTCTGTATGCACAAGCAGGCACTGTTTCTAAATTACTGAAATCTTATTGGCTCGTAGACTTTTTCCATCTTAGCCATCAAGGAAGTCAGAATTGTATCATGATGAACTACCAGGTTGCTGTAAAGTCCAGCTCTTAAGGCTATGTGGCAATGTTGTAGATTACATTTTTATACCTGCATGCTGTTGCTGACAAAAATGCTGCCGTCTAAAGTAGTCCAACAATCATTTCCATAGTGAAACAAACATATATAAAAATACTGGCATGCCAGAAATGAAACGTGTCAAATCCAAGTCAACCATTTTTAATGCTTACTCCGCCCATTTCACCCTAATTTGAAACGCCCAATTGTATAATATCCAGTCTTACTCATGCTGCGATCCCTGTAGCCGATGTGGAGAGAGTAGACAAATGTGCGCTCTTCTCTGAGGCACGTGATGTCACCAGCTGCTTCTATTCACAACGCAGCCTACGAGCCAGGCTTTACACAAGAGATGAGTCAAAGGAAGACACTTAGCTTTAGCAAGCAAACTGTGGGCGCCCGACTGACCAACGGCGGTCGCAAGATCCCGGTCAACCTTAACTCTCGGCGACGCCATCGCCAATTGTCGCCCTGTGAGGCTACCAGTCATAGTCGCCACTGGCACGGGATGGGATTTGATCCTGGACCGCAGGGCCCATCCATGCACTAGAACAACCCACTGAACCAGATGAGCCAGTTAACTACATAATTAAATTGGAGCATAATTTTTATTTTGTCACAGTATCAAACATGCTATATAAAGATGCAGGTTGTTGACTCAGACCATGAGATCAGATTCTTTTTTTAAACCCACAGGAAAACAGAAAAAATCTAAGCGCCACAGTAATGAGCCAGGAAAGGGAAAGGGTCTCTCGGATACACAGGCAGATTAAATGACCTACTTCAGTTCTGGCCTTCAGCACTACATTTATCATTTTCAAAATTATACAAACTGTCCTTGTTAACCATTATACATGTTCACTTAGACTTCTGGTTTGAATCCCTCTTTCATTTGAACTTCATTATATTCAATAAAGACACCGATACCGTTCACAGTCGGCGGAAAACAGAGTGGAATACACAAATTCAGTTATCATTTAAAGCATATAAGGGCAAAAGGTAGCCCGAATGCAGATGGTTTCTGAGTGAGTCAGTGGGCAGGGCCAGGCAGGAGACAGAGCGCTGAGGGACGCACTGTGTGAGGCGCTGCTTTGAACAGACAAAGGGACATTGCTGTGTACACCCAACGCAAAACTGGGGCTCCCAGGTGAGGCATCCAGCTAAAGCGGTTGCTGTGAATGTGATGCTGGGCCCTCCCCCCCCCCTCTGGGTGTAGCTCAAATCCTGGCCATGCTAACGCCGGCTGTGGCTGGGGGGTCCCGTGGGACAATGAACAATCGCCCAGAGTGTCTTCCAGGGAGGGAAGGTTTCATTATGTGATGCAAGAGTGTCTCCTCTGGTCAACTGGGCACCTGCAGTCGGCTCACGCCAGCTGCACAGGTCGTGCAGTCCTGAAGCACAGGGAGTACACAGCAGAGCTGGACGACCACAGGAATGAGGTTCAGAGGATGTGCATGCTAGTGTGGACCCTCTGCAGGGATTGAAAGGGCCTGCCCTTGTGACTGCCCATTCTAAACTCAGGATTAAATTAAAGGGGAATAAACTGTTTCCATGGTCGTCTCCCATAAAGAATATACATAAATAAAAATAATACATAAATAAAAAAGTTTACAAAAAAATAAAATAAAGTACAGAAATTGAAAAATAAAACTAAATATCTCTAATGAAACAAATACTAATCATAATTATTCTTTGAAATGAAGTAAAAATCACTCTGCATTACTGTCAAATGGTTAAAAAATTATATATTGCTAGAAGCCTTTTTTAAAATTATTATTTAAGTGAAGGGATGGTTAATTTTTCATTGTCCTCGGAACACCTGACAACAGTACTCGCATGATTTTGTTTTCAGACACATTAATCCAGGTCATTTTACAACCGAGAAACCAGCTTGGAAATGTACTCAGTTTTGTCTTTAGAGAGGGTGCCACAGCCAATGCGAAGTTTAACAATGTTAATTCCAGTCCTCTCATGTATATACTTCATTTCAAACTGCTAACTTGAAGCTTTGGCTGATAATTGTGGATTCAGCACGGTACTCGTATTCAAGTAAAAACTCCAAAACTAGTCTTCGGAGAATTAAGGGATTATCATTCACAGTCTAACGGAATTGTGGATTGATTTAAATTTACAGCACAACATAGCTCAATTATGTTTCCTGGGATGGACATCAATGTTTACCGAGTTCCCATTTTTACAAAATCACTATATCAACATACAGTTCATCATATTGTTATAGAAAATATATATTTTTTAGGAACATGGCCAACAATCTATGTATTCACATTTACTACAGTTAATTTGTCACCAAAACTGTAGCAAATGTTTGCTATTATGGCCTTTGAAAAACAAATACATCAACCTACTTTTGAAAATAAAACTATAAATTAAAACTTTAAGACCGGCTTTCTATTAAATTGAATCCTGCAGGTCAACGCATTTCATTTAGACACAAATTCTCAGATGATAATGACAGCATTGGCTTTCTCCATTTTATAATCAATTCTACGAAACATAATTTGTTGTTTCAGTAGAAACAGCAGAAAGGAGAATAATTCTGACAATGAAATCATCCTATGAGATGACGAGGAAGATGCACTTAATGACGGCAATCAAATCCGCTCTCGCTCTCTTTCCAATTCCTCCTCTCCTCGACTACATAATGAACGCTCTCCCCCCCCCCAACCCCCCCTCTCTGACTTGAACTATCACGGTTACTTCTTCTTTTTCCTGCTCTCTTCTCCCTTCCATTTTGCCAATTGCTGCCTCATGATTACCATCCAGACCCTGCTGAGCTGAACAGATTGGCTCGATAATTACATACAATAACTGCAGTGGGCAGGTAACCCTCAGCTGGCACAGGCCAGCTCCCCGGTGGCACCTTCCATATGCAAACTGCATTGTGGGAGCGCGACGAGTCCGTCCCTCCGTGCTGCAGCACGGCTTGCTGATTGCCGGCCCGCGCCGACTCCAAGGTTACCGTGTCAGCAAATTTGTGATACATTAGCAGGGAATAAACACAGACACTCAGACCTGTCGCAGAGGAGGGAACGCAAGAAAAATAATCAAATATTGAGGAGGATAAAAACCAGTTCTGTGTTTTCAGGAGGGAGCCATTGCTGTTCATGTTTGGTTTGGGATTTTGCCTTTCGCTACTTGAATTTCAGCTTTTTAGCCAGTACGTTTTTAAATTGACACTCCATTAATTTCAGCATTTTTGGATTGGGTCAATTAATTAATTAATCAGTTTTCCAAAAACATTAACTTATGGAAGATGAGAAATTATATTCTTTGTGGTCATACTAAAGGTTTCTTAATTTTTCGAAAAACATACAATATATAATTATAATTAATACAAATATATCAATGCCATTAACAATAATAATAATCTCCCTCTATTTTCCTTCAACTTTGTTGCGTTCCACCCACAAAAACTGTGGATGAATTTAAGGATGTAACAATAAAACAAAACAATTTTGATCGATTAATTGGTTAAACGAGTAATTCAATAAATAGCCCAAATTGACAATTTGATTTCACAGTTTTTATCAACTAGTTTTGTGAAAAATATGTAAAACTGTATAAAAACTAGAAAGAAAAGGGGGTATAATTGGAAAACAGCCAGATGTATAGATTGTTCAGGCATACGTTATACGTTTCAGATTATTTAAAATGTTACGCTATAGCCACATGTAGTCAAACCAAGTTCAGCCCGTGTTGTGCCGTTTTAATGAATAATAAATAAATAAAAACCCACAATTAATTCACTGTACTTTTGTGTTCATTTGTCTATCCCTTTGAAAAATCAGTCTTTACAACTGACTATGTCCTCAATTAATTTTTTGATATTCACAGAAATTTCAACAGTATTACAATTCTCACCCAAGTCGTAATTTTTTTTTCTAGATATTAAGAAACAGTGAGCAGTCTATTGAGCTAACTGCTGTCTGAAAGTATAATACAAACTAGATGAACAATTCCTAAAGAAATCGTAGGTGTGGTTGCTTCACAGTGTCAATGGCTGGAAATGGCATAGAAAGATGGTAATATGGTATAGTGTGAGGTGGAAAATAAAAGGTGGAAATGGTATGAACTGGTAGTGTGGTATAAAGGAATCTAGTGAAGGTGATGTAGCCTATTTTGTGGTAAGTAGTCTAAAGAACCTGTAAGTGATACAAAGAAGTAATGAATTGTGATAAAAGCACAAAAAGGTATCTAGGATAGTATTGTTAGGTCATAACAGTGTTGTAGAGGAAGGCATTGTGAATGCCCAATTTACTGCGTCCTGTGTACTAGCATACTGCTTACTGTAGGCTATACAGAAATATCCTCCATATAAACCTGGACATAAGTAGGTTATATCAGTCGCCTTTACACTCTTTGGCTATATCATCTGGGGATATTGAGAGCTAAATTTGGCCGCGCAGGTAAGGCTAGCCCAATTTAACAGCTTTTCAAAAAAATAGATATACTCAACTGGCATACTCAAATAGTAGGTAAGTGTGCTGATTCAGACTATTCGGACACAGTCGTAGTTGTGTTTGATTAATAGATTGTAGAAAAATATGGGTTAATATAATCTTTGCCGAGGTTTTAACCAAATGCTCATCTACTGATTTCTCCACTTTATTAAACAAACTCTGATTCCGATTACAGATCTCACCATTTTGTGAAGTCCAAACCACATGTCGTGTGCTGAATTCAGAGTTCTACTCATCTAGCCTACCTAGCATGCAGCTATCGTAAAGCAATGATTAAACATCGTTTGGCTAATAGTAACTAAGTTTAACTGTGTTACTTGAGATTATAACCCAATCACGTGTAGCGGATAGTTTATTTGCTGTAGCCATGTCATAATCGATTGCATTTAGATTAGCTAACGTAGGCTACTGGCACCTGTCACCTTGGCATTTTCATGCAGAGTGAAAGGTTTCTTTTTTCTGGTAGCTTAACCACAGTAGCCTAGCTGGCTTATGCTTTTGTGATGTTTTGTTAGGACTGTGCTAACATTATTAAGACGTAAATCAGAATTTGTTGAATAATGTTGAATGAAGTGAGTAGGCTAGATGAGCATTTAGCTAAAACAGCGCTAAAAATATATTTTGTTAACAATTGTGTTTTGTAACTTAGACAACATAACCTTACGCGGCCATAGATATAGAACAATAGATGTGACATATCCTGAATGATAATTTGGTGTTCTGAATGGAACAATTTGGCAGCAATCTTGTACCGTTCCTAGCTAGCAATAGGAAGGTATCAATTGAGTTTTTTAAGTATTGCAGTGTTTGCATGGATGCTCTGGCAATCTACAAATGTATTTAGTATTTTTTGTTTACTGCACAGCAAGTGCCAGTCTTTTGGAGACCATCTTTCCTGCCTCCTTATTGTCAATGTCCACCTATCTAGCCACTAGATATTTCGGAAAACTGTTGTGAAATATGCAGATCGCTACCATCACTTGCTATTATTCCATTATAACCAATAACCCGATCAAACTACACAATTGTTAATTATAACACAAGTTATTTACAAAATTACAAGAAAAACTGGCAACAGAAAAACACTTTTATTCAGCCTGTAAAAAAAATAAAAAAGCTTGCCAGCTGGCTACCAACTATTCAAAGTTGAAAGACTTAAATGTTTCCAAAGACTGATGCTTTGCGCGGTTACACAGGTAGGGACAAACACACTGACTTCCTGGGGACGGCACACGCTACAATGTTGCGCAATCATCATGGTGTGAAAAGCTGGACGTGCGGCACACATCCAAGCTTCTAGCAGTAATTACAGAGGCAATTTCACATCATGTTTTTTTTTTTTTTTTTTAGCAACGTGCCATATTGCAGGATAATTATGTGAGGTTGTGTCTTACCGTTTAAAATGTTTGCATAGCTGGCCTGCCTACTGGCGCAGCGGGCCATTGAAAAGTTTAATAAGCTGGCCCTGTGTGTTTCCAACATTTTGCTAGGCCAGTGTACAAATGGCAATGCCAAGACCTGGTTTCATGCTTATCGGTTATTGGTTAATGATCGATTAATGAGAGTAGAGTAACAGTTCGGAAAAAAAGCTAAAATGTGCAACAAAATTTTATCTGTAAAAACCATAAAACCATAAGACAATACAGAACACATTCTAATAAAAGTGCCCATGTCCATTCCTTAACATACCTTCTGAGGAAGATTTCCAGCAGCTGCACTAGTACACTGGACATTACAGAATGTGGATTAAATTCAGGGACCTGGCTACTCACCACTAAATTTCTAATTCTGACAGAATCGTAATGATCAGAACAGGCTAGCCAGCTAGCTTTAGTGCCGTTTTCCTTCTGTTAAACGTGACGCTAATAGGCTACATTTGTCGCGGTTCATATTGATCAGAACAGGCCGGCCAGCTAGCTTTAGTGCCGTTTTCCTTCTGTTAAACGTGACGCTAATAGGCTACATTTGTCGCGGTTCATATTGATCAGAACAGGCCGGCCAGCTAGCTTTAGTGCCGTTTTCCTTCTGTTAAACGTGACGCTAATAGGCTACATTTGTCGCGGTTCATATTGATCAGAACAGGCAGGCCAGCTAGCTTTAGTGCCGTTTTCCTTCTGTTAAACGTGACGCTAATAGGCTACATTTGTCGCGGTTCATATTGATCAGAACAGGCCGGCCAGCTAGCTTTAGTGCCGTTTTCCTTCTGTTAAACGTGACGCTAATAGGCTACATTTGTCGCGGTTCATATTGATCAGAACAGGCAGGCCAGCTAGCTTTAGTGCCGTTTTCCTTCTGTTAAACGTGACGCTAATAGGCTACATTTGTCGCGGTTCATATTGATCAGAACAGGCAGGCCAGCTAGCTTTAGTGCCGTTTTCCTTCTGTTAAACGTGACGCTAATAGGCTACATTTGTCGCGGTTCATATTGATCAGAACAGGCCGGCCAGCTAGCTTTAGTGCCGTTTTCCTTCTGTTAAACGTGACGCTAATAGGCTACATTTGTCGCAGTTCATATTGATCAGAACAGGCAGGCCAGCTAGCTTTAGTGCCGTTTTCCTTCTGTTAAACGTGACGCTAATAGGCTACATTTGTCGCGGTTCATATTGATCAGAACAGGCAGGCCAGCTAGCTTTAGTGCCGTTTTCCTTCTGTTAAACGTGACACTAATAGGCTACATTTGTCGCGGTTCATATTGATCAGAACAGGCAGGCCAGCTAGCTTTAGTGCCGTTTTCCTTCTGTTAAACATGATGCTAATAGGCTACATTTGTCACGGTTCATATTGATCAGAACAGGCCGGCCAGCTAGCTTTAGTGCCGTTTTCCTTCTGTTAAACATGATGCTAATAGGCTACATTTGTCGCGGTTCATATTGATCAGAACAGGCAGGCCAGCTAGCTTTAGTGCCGTTTTCCTTCTGTTAAACATGATGCTAATAGGCTACATTTGTCGCGGTTCATATTGATCAGAACAGGCCGGCCAGCTAGCTTTAGTGCCGTTTTCCTTCTGTTAAACGTGACACTAATAGGCTACATTTGTCGCGGTTCATATTGATCAGAACAGGCCGGCCAGCTAGCTTTAGTGCCGTTTTCCTTCTGTTAAACGTGACGCTAATAGGCTACATTTGTCGCGGTTCATATTGATCAGAACAGGCAGGCCAGCTAGCTTTAGTGCCGTTTTCCTTCTGTTAAACGTGACGCTAATAGGCTACATTTGTCGCGGTTCATATTGATCAGAACAGGCAGGCCAGCTAGCTTTAGTGCCGTTTTTCCATCTGTTAAAAGTTACGTTACCAAGCTTGTCGCTTGTGTGTTATCAAATACAACTGTTTTAATTTCTTATTTGAGCACAACAGTACACATTGTTGCTACGCTTCTAGTTGTAAACTTCCTGGTTCACAGCGGGCCCGTACCAGACTCGACCCGAGGAAACGGCTAAAAATAGGCCCGATCACAGCATGCCTTCGGCCCCTGTCTGGGTCAGGTCAGGATGCAGACCTCTACGCTCTTTTAAGCAACACAAAAGAAGAACCAAACTCGATGAAACTAGAAACGAGTGCATTAGCTAGCTAATTTAAAAAATGTAACATTTCTGTGACTAGACACATTCTTGCATTTCAAATGTTGGCTGAGGAGACCAAATCAATTTTTTTTTAAAGTATATTACAAAAGGCCAAATTAAAGTTCCATATGACAAGCAAAAAAAACACACTTTACCCATCTCTCTTTGGTCGTAAACTCCTAGCCCAGCTGTGGGATGACGATAACCTCTGTGAGCAATCTCTGTTTAAACACTCCGAGAACAGAACCTGCCATCTGCAGCAGTAACCTTTTCAGCCTTACAACGTCAAAGACCGAAGAATGCAGAGTTTTCATTTATTGCCTTAATATAGATCTGCTTTGCAGGGCACAATATTCTCCATTCTTTATTTATTTTAAATCCACCTGCAGCTGCTTGAGCAGTTGTTGTTTTTTTTCTATTTATTTTTCATTTTGTAGGAGACAAATACTGGTCAAAATCCTTAATTTAGCTTCTACCAAAAAAAAGTGATATGCCCAAGTTGCCCAAAAAATTATTCCCTAAAATTGACTAACATTCTGAATAGCTTCCCATCGTGCTACAGCACGACATTCCAAAAATACTTATGTTCCAGAAATGTTCTCATGTCACATACTATACAACTAGGACCATTTCCCGCAAATTGAGAGAACATAATGTAAATGAGCTATACATATAAAGTGCCTATTTAAAGCATAAAGTGAAATTTCCTTTGTACCATACAAACCCCAAACAAAGGTCAGTATCCTATATCTAACACACAAATGCATAGAAGACATACTTTAATGAAAATCTGAGGTTTGTTTTCTGGGGAAGCAGGTTAATCAAGCATAACTGTGGACTAATCACCAACCAAAGATTTGTATCCCTGAAACTGACATCAGTGAAAATTGACCACAGCATAGAAGCATTAATTCATAACCTGAATTGCTTATTATTTAGGAAATTGATGACCCAGCAATAAAATTTGTACCGGGAGCATATGGAACATCAAAACTAATTTATGTGATTAAATTATTAAAATATTAAATTACAAAATGTAATTTTCAAAAAACTGGGATGACATGTTTTCATCATTGCATTATTATTGTTACTGTGCTCATGATTTATGATTTATATTTTTAATAGACACTGGTAAGATGGTAACATGTAATAATTTCAAGTACCCCAGTAAATTCACAATCAAATTGGCAATCACTTTAAAGTAGTTTTCATGACCTATTCAAAAATAAAGGGCAACTTCTACTTTGTGGTATGGCCAGGAAATGGACATACAATCACTGACCCGAACACAGATATTCACGTTGTTATGGCAAGAGGTTCTGACCTTAGCCGGGGCTGGACCAGAGCCATTGACCGATACAGCAAAGTCCAGCTTGTCATCATCAGTGGTGCCGATAGACTTGAGCCCCGCCTCCAGGATGCCGCGCAGCTTCTGGTAGGCTGGCTTGTCAGTGTAGCCCAACACCTTCACCTGCTCCATGAACTTCACCATTTCTTCTAGTATTGAGATGAGAAAATGTTTCTTACTGAACTTACAGAACAACAGCTTCAGATGTTTTAACACAAAACCGGCAGGGTGAAGATGATAAAGTAGTAAATTACATTACATTTTACTTCACTTGACTGGACGTTAGCAGATGCCCTTATCCAGAGTGACTGATTATTGTTGCAAAGCATCCACTTATACAGCTGTATATTTACTGAAGCAATGAAGGTTCGGTACCTCGAGGGTACAACGGCAGTGTCCTACCTGGGAATCAAACCTATGGCCTTTAGGTTATAAGCCCAGTTACTTACCAATTATACTACTACTGAGGCTAAGAAGGAAGGTCTCAACCAACCCCAACTCCTGTACTATTCAGTCTGCTTCGCTACTTAAAAATGTTTGTGTACCATTAATGCATCAATACAGTAACACAAACCGAATTAGTTTATGGTGGCCGGAATAACGGTGCCACTTATTGCTCCCAAGTATGTAGACCTAAAATCGAATTTCCTTCATTCTGTAGCACTGCTGTCACATAACTTAATCTGCCATGATGTCAGCAGCATTCAACAGTTAGTTAGTTTCCTCATTGACTGCGGTTTTATTCAACTTTGAATGCATAATAATCAAGTCTGAGGTCCAACAAGGTAGCACACGGCAAGCTTTTGATGTGATCTGCTACAACTAATAAGAGGCACAATAAGATAATATAAAAATGGAACTCTACATTAACAAATATATTATGATAAAAGAATAGCTATTAAAGCAGGGAAACATCAAGTTTTGTAGGGGGGGAAAAAAGAAAAAAACACTTTCCATCCACTCTTACAATTTGCTGCACATTTCATTGTCGTTCTGCTAATAGCAATCCTGCTAATGTGTTTTTCCCCTCATTCTTTTAAATGCACAAACCTGTATGAAACCGCCACCGTCTCCCAAAAAGTTAAAGTGAAAAGTTTTGCGGAAAATTAGCATAGTGCTAATGAATTAGCTCTCATTATCGGTGAATCAACAGGTTTGTGCTCATTACGGGGAGAAAGGGCTCTCCAAACTGTTTGTGAGGCAGATCAGGAAGTGCTTCAGTTCAATTACCACTTGGATTGTAAACAGACTGGGTAGTATTTCAGGAATCACAGGTGTTTTCAAGGACCTCCGTGTGCCTGTGGAATGGCGAGCAACAGTCTCCCAGGACGACACCGAAAGCATTAGGATATATTTTGTTAATCTAGTCTCATCTGAATTGCTGTCCGTCTCCAACAGTGGAATTACAACCGTTATCATACCATAAAACAATACCTTTGTGCAGAACTTTTGATAAACATTTGCGTCCCATTTACATTCTGCACAATTTCCTCAAATGGGAAACAATTCTAGTTTGAAAACATTGTCTGTGTTTTAACCATTACTCTGCGTGCTCAGTATCAGTGCCTAATAGCACATTTTTGATGTTACAGTAAAACAAGTATAAATGCTATTAAAATATCTCACAATATGAATTCTGTAGCATCTGCGAATGTAACAAATACACCATTAATACCACGGTATGTTGGTCTTACCTGGTTTATTTTCAGACGGGAAACACTTTAAAAGGAATTCTGAGATGTTGTTTCTGCATCTTAAAAAAAATAAATGAGAAGGTCAATCTGGAGTCACTTAATTTGTTTTTATACCTGTTTTCAGTTTATAATGCTGCCCTTTGTCCACACTATGGAAGCATATCCGCGCCAAAATTGCAATTAAAATTTAAATCGGCGATTACATTTAGTTTTCATTTCATGTGCGCAAAAAACCAAAATATAATTCAAATTAAAATGCAAAAGGCCACTTTGTGTTTTCATTTTCAAGTTAATCTGACAATTTGAAAATGTAAATGCAAATCCATTTAACATTTAATTTCTCGCCATCTACGACACAACCCTGCCAACATTTAGATTAAAATGAAAAACCACACTTGAATTAGCAGTTTCTTATTGTAATCGCATGATCCATGACAAAAAAATAAAAATGATAATTCAATTCGCCATTTGACATTTAATTTTCATATTTTTGTGGCACATGGGTGACACAATCAAATCCAATGGCACTGCTTACGTTTACATTATCATTTCCACGTGGTCACACAACAATTCAAACTTGAAAATGCAAATCAAACTGCGTAGCTAGACAGGCTTTTTTGCATTTTGTTCTGAATTTTGGCGTGGATATACTTCCATATTACTGTCGTAAGAATACAAATCCAATGACACATACATTTGCAGATAAAATGCTGCTTTCAAGTGGTGTCGGATTTAGGGTCTACACGAGTTTCCCACCAGAAAGTCCACATGAACACCTTATTACGTCGGATAATCAAGTCGGGGAAATGCAACACGAATTGGGCGAGTTGTGACGTATTCATAAAAATAAAATTAAAAAGGAGTCCTGCGTGAACAGTAATACATTTCATACAATAAAGCCTAAAGTGAAGCACAATTTTAAAACGTATACATTCTTTGATAACTATAGAACTACAGCATTCAATTCTCTGTGGTATTCACATTCTTAACCCACTGAAACAGCTGAAGATTGTTTGCTATAACTAGATAGTCGATCGCTAGACGAGAAGGCTGGCAGCGAAAAATGTGTGTTGACAGTTCAGCTCAGGACCATAAAACATTTTCCGACCATAAGACATGTGAATGCCAACAAGCCGGTTTTCCGAGTTGTGACGTATTCCCGACAACAGAAATACCCTCTCTGCATCTTCACATTTAGTTTACTTGATTTTACTCGATAATGCATTTTTCTCTCAAAAACCATGCAACACTGATCCAAATAATGCATCATTCTGCATCTTGTGTAAAATACGAACAAAGATATAAATGGTGTCACTGCGATGTAAAGGATGCAATACTTCCAGAATAATGCAATGCACATACCATGGTACCCAGCATGCAATGGAATCTGTGACAATTCAGTTACAATGCATTTTTAAATCTCGTCTCCAAATTGCTTTCACAAATGACAATGTTTTAGAAAATTTCACGAGACTAGAAATAGACTGCTTCGGAATTGTGTCTAGTGACTTTTTTGTCTGACAAAGATCATTTAAATCTAGAAGAAAACACTGAATTTAGATTTTCGGTTTAATTTGGCCTTTAAGAAAAGATGCAGGCATTTATTTATGTTTTACATAAAATGAGACATAGAACTATGTAAAAATATTAACAAGATTATTTAGTTTCCAAGGCACACAATTGAACCATTCTACATGGAGTAACAACAACACTTCTATATAATACTTATACAGTGGTGTTCAAATAAATAGCAGTGCGTTAAAAAAGTGAATAAAGTGCAAATATTTTTTTATATCTTTTAGTTCCATATTTCAAATGTAGTGGAAACATTACACATTCAATTCCAAATCAAAGCATTAACAAATTTTATCAAGTCTGCGTTATTATTTTACAGGAAGCAAAGAAAAGGAATATTAAATCTGTTCAAAAAAATAGCAGTGTTGACATTTTTCTCTTCAAACTCAAACACTTACTGTATAAACTGAAGAAATGTTTAAAGATTCAACTTCACTTTAAATTACTGAACTAATATTTAGTTGCATAACCATTGTTTTTGATAACTCTGCGTTGCATCGAGTCAACCAACTTCTGGCACCTAGAAACAGGTATTTCAGCCCAGGACGAACAAACTACATTCCACAGTTCCTGTTTTAATGTCACCCCACAAGTTTTCAATGGGGTTGAGGTCGGGGGATTGAGCTGGCCACTCCCATTACCTCAATCCTTTTTGATGTTGCTCGCTTACTCGTGTGTTTGGGGTCGTTGTCTTGTTGAAACACCCATTTCAGGGGCATTTCCTCTTCGGCATACGGCAACATAATCTCTTAAAAGTATTCTGATGTATTCAAACTGATCCACGATCCCTGGTATACGATAAATAGGCCCAACACCGTAGTGTCCCCATACCATGATTCTTGCACCACCATGCTTCACTGTCTTCACAGTGTACTGTGGCTTGAATTCAGTACCCGGGGGTCGTCTGACGTACTGTCGACGACCACTAGACCCGAAAAAAACTATTTTACTCTCATCAGTCCACAGAATGTTACGCCATTTCTCTTTGGGAGAATGTTTTCCTTGGGAAATTTTAACTGATTCTGCACATCAGTCATTCCGTTTTTTCAACAATGGTGCTTTACGGGGGCTTCTTGCTGATAGCTTAGCTTCGATCGAACGTCTTCTGACTGTAACAGCACATACAGGTAATCTTCGATCTGTTTTAACAGTAGTTGCTTGTTTTCTTCTGCGTGTTTCAGGTTTTTGTCGCCATTTTAAAGCATTTGAGATCTTTTTAGCTGAGCATCCTATAATTTGCTGCACTTCTTTATACGTTTTCCCCTCTCCAATCAACTTTTTAATCAAATTACGTTGTTCCTCTGAACAATGTTTGGAACTGTCCATTTTACTTAGCAATTCAGAAGGAAATATATTTTATAACAATGTGTGAAACATTTGCTTCTTCCTTACTAAAGGACAATTAATGACACCTGTTTTTTCACAGAATGAATGAATTCTCTAATTAAACTCCACACTGCTAATATTTTGAACACGACCCTTTCATTGAATGAGTCAATTACTCAGAACAAGCAGCGTGTATGTCATGACAGTTGGGTCTGTTGTTTTTCTATTATACTACTACATCTACAAGTAAATTATTTGCCATGCAGAAATATCACTACTAATAACAGTGGTTCATCAGGTTACTGATGTTGTACTGCTATATTTTTTTAGACAACTGTACATCAGTGAGATTTTCCAGTATGAACAGTTAACATATAGTGTGCACCATAATTCATTAGACAGTGACACATATCGAATGAACCATTTAGAAATTATAGAACCTTTTGTACATAGTACATAGTACCCCCCCCCCCCCCCCCCCCCCCATTAAAAAAAAAAAAAAAAAATGTATAAAAAATATAATAATTGAAAATAATTTTTTTTATTTTATTTCTTGCATTCCTTGCATGCCATGATTTTCCTGACTCTGTGACCCAACAAAAACAAAAAAAAGATTTTCTATATTAGTTTCTGGGTAACTCAAACAGCGATACTATAAACCTCTTTTTTTTGAATGAATCTCTATGGGAATTGGAGGGTGGGACTAGATTTAGCTGTAAATTGTGCTGGAACAGGATCCATTCAAATGCAGAGAGGTTATAGCATCACTGCACTTCAACCTCATTGCCATTGTATCCTTTCAAACTCAAAGTGCTAGAACCAGAACCAACAGAACCAAAATAACAAAAAATGTGTCACTATCCAATTAATTATGGTGCTCACTGTATTTTAAGTAACGTCCAAACGCTAATTTTCTCTTATAGGCACCATGGTAATTTATTAATTAATTTATTATATACAGCAGCTTCAGGGACCAGTGGCAACATTCATACAATGTATTTACTGAAATTTAGAACAGCTAACTTGCTGAATGACTATTTTTGTGTTTGCTTGGCCTTTTTTTTTTTTTTTAAAGCATGATGTACTGAATTTTGTGAAAATTATGTGAGGCTTGGCACCTACTTAATTTTTGAATCTCTGACATAGATGGGGTCTTGGAGCTTGTCCTCCCAGGGAAGACGCCCACAGAGCCACTGGATCATGCAGTAGCCCAAGATCTCAAGGTCTGCCCTTCTGGATGGAGCTGGAGGAAACAAAAGCTGGTCTTTACCAATGGCACAGGCAATGTCTCGCACTGCCTTACTGCTTAAAAACCAAAAGGAGTTAAGGATTCGGATGTTCTTGAAATCATGATGACTGCTCATCAGGTATTTGATTGCTAGTCCACTCCCAGGGAGGTAGATTTTCAAACAAAATCTTCATTCTGAGCGGCATTCATTTCTGCAATACTAATGTGCAGCTTTTTTTATGTTTTATGAGAAAAGACAATTACTCAAATCCTTGGTAATGTTCTGTGGGTGATATTTAAGCAGTGTTCACTGATTAGGTACAAAGGTAAGACCATATTTAAAATTTCAGTGACCAACATTTAACATCGGCTGCATAATAAATAAGCTGTGTACCTTCGATGACCTGCTTGCTCATAAGATTTACACATTTCTGAGATTATGCATGTTGCGAACTCGAGTTCAACACTGAATCTCCTTCTCGTATCTTTAGGGCAGCAAGCAGACAGCAGTGATGAAACAAGACTAATTTCTCACACATCGTTTCGCACCCAAGTGATACATCAGAAGGCGAAAGGCAAGGATTTTAATGCCATATGTGAAAGGACTCAAAGATATTTTTATCCACCCATCTAAAGCAGTCATACAGAAAACATAGTCACATTTCAATGACATGATAGCATTTATTTTTCCAAATCTGACCATATCCTTTGCATGCCATGACTTCCTGATGTCTGTGACCCAACAACATCAAAATACTCTTCATAATTTATTTTCTGGTACAAGCGATACTATAATCTCTCTGCATTTGAATGGATTCCTAAGGGAATTGGGGAGACTAGATTAAGCTGTAAATTACGCTGGAACAGTATAGATCACATGGTTGGCTAAATGGCTCTAAGTCAGCAAGGGCCTGAGGTATCAAACAAGCCTCAAAGCATCACTCTGCTGCCAGATATGCAGTAGGTATGGATGGATGACTTTAAGAGTTGTTTCTCCTGACTCATTTTCCAATTGAATATCTATGGAAAAATAAGTCAGGAGAAACAACCTTTAAAGTGATGGTTTGAGGCTTGTTTGATACCTCAGGCCCTTGCTGACTTAGAGCCATTTAACCAAGAAAATAAGATATTCAAGAGTCTTTTGATATAGTTGGGTCACAGACATCAGGAAGTCGTGGCATGCAAAAGAAATGCAACCATATATTAAATATGATGACTAAGTTTTTGTTAATTTGTCCAATTACTTTTCGTCCCCTAAATTGGAAAGGGGGGGGGCTGTGTATAAAAAGGGCTACAACTGCTACACGGTTCACCCGATATGGATGTGAAAACCCTCAAATTAAAGTGGAAAGTCTACACTTTAACCTCATAGTCACCGTTCCATTTCAAATCCAATGTTCTGGAGTACAGAACAACAAAACAACAAACATTATGTCACTGCCCGAATACTTTCCATCCCCACTGTGTGTGTACACACACACACACACACACACACACACACACACACACACACACACACAGTGGCTTCCACAATTCTTGACACCCATCATAAAGATGAGTAAAAAGGTTATTTAAAAAATTCACCTTGTGGTGAATTAGCTTAATGTCATACTAAAAAAATTAGAAAACTCCAACCTTTAATTGAAGTAAATGTATATATGTATGAAAGATAAGAGAACACACAAATCAAATGAGGGAAAAGTGCGTTGAGCTTCATAAGTCAGGAAATGGCAATAAAAAAAATTGCTACTCACCTAAAAATGCCCATATCTACTGTTAGGGCAATACTTAAAGCAACTGGAACTACAAACTTGCCTGGAAGAGGACCCATTGTGCACACACAGTGAGGAGGATGGTAAAGAGGGGCAAAAAAAATCCCCAAAAATCACTGTTGGAGAATTACAGAAGAAAGTAGCATCTTGGGGTCATCAAGTCTCCAAAACTACCATTAGACATCACCTCCATGTCAAAAAATTATTTGGAAGGCATGCCAGAAAAAAGCCTGTCCTGTCATCACAAACGTAAGCGCCTGGAGTTTGCTAAACGCTACTGGAACCGTGTTCTATGGTCAGATAAAACGAAAATTGAGCTTTTCGGCAACCAACAAGCAAGGTCGGTTTGACGTAAAAAGAAGGATGGCTATATCGAAAATAACCTGATCCCCACTGTTAAGTATGGTGGAGGTTCAACACAAAAATGGTTCACTGAACACAAAATCAAGCTTCTGCCATGGCCATCTCAGTCCCCTGACCTAAACCCCATTGAAAACCTGTGGGCTGAGCTGAAGAGGAGAGTGCACAAGAGAGGACCTAGGACTCTGGATGATCTGGAGAGATTCTGTAAAGAGGAATGGTCTCAGATTTTTTGCTCTGTATTCTCCAACCTTATTAGATGTTACGGGAGAAGACTCAGTGCTGTTTTATTTTAAGGGAGGTTGTACAAAGTATTAAATGCAGGGGTGCCAATAATTGTGGCACACGTGGTTTTGTTAAAAATAATTATTTCTTGATATATTCTTTTTTTCTCAGAATAAATTAACTTAAATTAAAGGTTGGATTTTTCTATTTTTTCAGTGTGAGATTAAGTTTCACCAAATTCAGAATTTTTTATAACCCTTTTTACTCATCTTTACCAGGGGTGCAAATAATTACAGAGGGCATATATATATATATATATATATATATATATAATTTTTTCCCCAAAACCCTTCCACCAACCCCACCGTGGTTTTAACAGCAATGAAATCCTGGAAACAGCAAAAACTACATTTGACAGATTATTAGCGTGTATAGAGGGCACAGAAATGCACTGATAATGGGCTACGTACACACTCCTTTGTGAGCATCAATACTGGTGAACTCAATGGTACCGTCGTGACATCTTTTTGGATCTTCTTTGTATTCCTTCAGTACACCCTCCGGTGAGTACCTATAGGCCAGCCCATAATCTACTAAATAAACCTGGGTTTGCAGATAAGATAAATAAATACATGCATGCAAACAGACACACATTCAACAGAAATAATTCATTTAAGTATGGCTTTGCAAGCACATACACCGAGAAATATAGTCATGGAACATTCTCATCATACAGCAATATTTCAATAACTCAGATAGAACACAGACTAAACCTGCTAATCCCACGAGGCTGACTTCTAAATTGTCATTTAAAAATAGCAGTTTTATAATACACCACTGATACATTATTCATCTCCAAATTAATTTTGTCCCCACCCCCACCTTATTTGCTTGAGACGGCTATTTAAAGCTATTTAATCTTTTTACTCAGGATGCATTTCCCAGTGTTATTGCACATTTATGGGAAAGAGGTGTCAGAGGTATACATTTAATTGTATATGAGATCAGTTGTTTTCCAGTCTATAAACATGGAGGTTAGATTAATATTAACCAAATATTTTGGAATGAGCATTGCATGTGCTCCCAAAATAAAATAAATAAATGAAAACATTTATGTCACATAAAACTCAAAAACTCTAGATTTGTATGCAGATATAAGGCATTTTGGGCTGAAATAAAACCACAGCAATGAGTTGTCAAAGGTTGAGGCATGCCATGGTAGGGCACTGACCTGATTAGGGTCTTTGTAGGAAAGAAGAAGGTTAGAGGCTTTGACGTCGGCGTGCACATACTCATGTTCATGGATGTACTCCAAAATATCAAGCTAGAAGAAAAACAAACACTTCAGTCCTGACTCACAGCATAAAATAAATATATATACACCATGTGTCACATCATAAGATAAACAAAGTATTTAAATTATATGCAGCCATTATAGCCCATTGATTGACCCATGAAAAAAATAAAACCTTTATTCTATTTTTTTTTTTTTTAATTCCGCTTTCAAAACTGGTCTAGTTCCCTTGATTTGTAATTATGAAGCTACTTCCCCACCCCCCCTTTTTTTGTTTTCCTTCAGTATATATTATGTTCTGTACTGAAACATCTATAAATAATTGATCACCGGGTTAGTATCTACACTGCAAATCATAATGTCAAATTATATAGCCATTCAGACTACATGTGACCTGTAAACTGGCATCCATATAACCATCATAAAGGACTGTAGACATATGTTACCATACAAAGTATTTGGCATTCCTGCACTGCTTACAGTACAGTTGATTCCGGCACTTCCTGTTACTGGCCTAAAAAGTTAAGTTATCTATTTCTGCGCTTATTAACCTAGTAGATTTTGTTTATGTGTGATATGCTAAATGTATGTAATGCATTGTACCATGACATAATTGCATGCCATTTCATATGTGGATGTTGTGTGTGCTACGTGTATTTATGTATACATTTACTATACGCATGTTCTTGGGCGACAATTGGACTCTAACAATGGAAAAACATTGGGAGAGAAACACAGTGACACATATGCCAACAGCATAACCAATTAAAATAAACAGGAATCCACCCTTCCCCTGCCAAAATAACAATGGTCGGTATCGTGAACTCACAAGCCTCAGGCCAAGTTGCAGAACTAGTTTTCGGGGAAATTTCTTGCCGCTTTCCTCAAACATTTTCTGCAGATCAGTTCCAAACCGGTCCATGACCATGAACCTATACCTGAGAAAGGACATTAATGAGTGAATTTTATGAGCAAGACTGCGAGAGCCTTGACTGACTGACTCAAGAAACACAAAATATCACCTCTTTCCTGCCTTCTCGTGGAGTCCTGACCCCCAGTACTTTGGCACTCCCAAGTACTTCAACTTATGGGACTTTATCCAACTTTGAACTGAAACACAACAGTAAAAAGTAGTTACTAATGTCATAATGCAAAACTGGGGTTCATACAAAATGACTTCTTGTTGAAACTTGAAGATTTTTTTTGTTGTTGTTACTCGTTTGATAATAAACAGTACTGTGTCCACAGAATCACATACTTAAATCTGGTTTGGCAGCCCGCATATAAAACTTCAGCTCGGAGAAGAGAGGGCCATTGTCACTTGGCTCCTGAACAAAAAAATGAATGGGTTGAAAAGGGGGAAAAAAACAATTTATGTCGATAGATTAACAGATGGAGCACCACAAATACTGTTGGCTCATGAAATTCTCAGATTTATCTGTAATTTCTGAGAAGCTATTTATGTTATGCAAGTTAATTCATAAATTTAAAAAAAAAAAGATATTGAATGACTGCAAAAGTTCCAAAACCAGGCGTGGTCGTGTTCTCTTACCACTTTGATGACATATGGAGCATTGGGTCCTACTGCTGCAGAGGAATCTTCATTAGCTTCAAAAAAATTATAAAATCAGTGTGAATTACCAGTGTATTCAGCATTATGAAAATGGGTATTCATTCTGTACATACGTAACTGTGATTTCAAATCCAATCTTAAATCTTTTTTGGTGACATCATTCATGTTAAGCTATAAGCATGTTATTCTATATCTAACAAGCCACACCTGTCCAACAGCCCAAATTGATGACGTTGCAACTAAGTTGCTGCTGGAAGTGGTGTTGGTGGACCAGTAGGAGGCGATTTTCCCTCTGGTCAAATAAATCCCAATGCCCCAGTGCAGTGATGGGGACACTGTGCTGTAGGAGAAGCCATCTTTCGGATGAGATGTTAAACCGAGGTCCTGACTCAAAGTGGTCATTAAAGATCCCATGACACTCTTTGCAAACAGTATGGGGTTCCCGGTGTCCTGGCTAAATTCCCAAATTGGCTCTCTCAAACTGTCACCTAATCATCCCCCAATTTAATTGGCTAAAAAATTGTTCTCTCCCTGCCCACCTCAACCCAGGTGGGTGCTACACATTGGTGGTGGTTGGGGCGAGTTTCCCCCTCACCATTCTAAGTGTCCTTGAGTTCCTTGAAAGGTGCATGTAAATATAATGTATAATAATAATAATAATAATAAACTATTTCACCCAATTGCAACCACAGGTAAATTAGTTGACAAGCTAGATGACATCAGACAATCTGACTTGGCACTCAGATAAAGATGATAGGCATGGGATGGAATGGCATGGGAATATCTGTAGACTGTTACACTTACTATAGCAAGTAAGCTGAGCAGTTGAATTTAAGCCATGTACAGCATAGCTACATTTTACAACAGGATGTGCTGAAGTTCTGTCGTTCTCTTACTCAAATTCCCCTACTTTTCAGTTTCCTAATCTCCTACAACCGATTCATGATATTTGTATGTAATTCAATAACATAAATATATAACTCTACAAACTGATTTAATAATAAAGACATGAAAAAGTAGTAACAGGCCCAATTTGAAAATACAGATTTTGTAGTAATACATTAAGTACATTATGTGTGTACCATAAATAATTAGCATATGTACCATAAACTCACATATTTCATAGGTTTTGATACTTTAGTCTTGATGGTACTTTTGCCCTTCTAATACTGCCTCCATCCATGTTTCTTGCCCGTGTACAACGTTATAAGGCTTTATTTAAGAGTAGTGCAAACTGGGCAAAAAGTGCTCAAAGATATAGGGTTAAAAAGGCCTATGTAGTTATGTGAGGGCAGAATTTTATATTTCAAAATGTAGTCTCAATGTCCTCTGAAAAAACTATTTTCAAAGTACTGGCTGCAGCCCTCTAGTGCATCACATTAGGTTACAAAGTGCATTGCAAATAAGCTTGATTTTCCTGAAAACAAGCTTAATTAAACATCTATAAATCTGACTCATTTGGAGCACACCCATGTTAGAAATTGTTTTTAGGCTTGGACACTATACTTCATAATGGTTTAATGTATGTTTGCATATCTTAAAAGGGTCTTAAAAATACATTAGCAAGAATAAAGCATGACCCAAACAACCAGAGAATACATGAAAGCCAGAGCAACATGTCTGCCCAATTAAAAACACAGTTCAAAAGGCTATACTAATAAATCATACATTTATGCTAAGATTGGACCTCACCAATTGACAAGAGCTCATCGAATAACATTGGTCCAAAAAAAGAAAGGTGATGAATAATTTAAGCATGAAGCCTTATGTAAACATTGCAACCGTTCTTTGGTTTATGAATAAGATACAAACATCAGTCAAAACACAGTACTATTACAAACCAGATTTTCTTACCATCATATCAATAGAAAAAAGTCCAAGTACCAAGTAGCCTATCACCCATGCGTTGTATGGACATAAGATGGAGGGGAAACTAGAGTCAAATAGCAATGACTGCAGAGGTGCACATTGTACATACCAAAATACAGCACTACTTTTGCATTAAGAAATATATCTAGCAAATTAGTAGTCAACCATTAATCTGCTCATTTGTGGTGCAAAAGGGTTAATATTCATTTGCCAAACCCGTTTCTGGATCGGATATGGACATGATTGATTTACCAGAGCCAAAGTGATGCAATCTGTGCAAATGCACTGTTCTCAACAATACTAAGACAGGTAGGCCAGATCTCAGTCGATGCAAACAATCCAATCAAGCTTAGAAGAAGAGTTTACAGAATGCTGAGAAATTCTCTCTTGAACACCTCTGAGTGCTCCCACTGTAGTGGTCCTCTTTTTGTCTCGGACTAGGCGCGTCCGAATGCAGTTCTGGAGCACAGCCGTGTCTGTAGGTTTCAGCTCCAGTGATGCACTGAAGTCACTGACTGCTTAAAGAATCCAAACGCCTTGTTCTCAGGACCTTAAATGGATCCTGACTGAAAGGAAACCGCAAACACCTGCAGACACTGTGACCCTCCAGGATTTGAGTTCAACAACCCTGGGTAAGAACATCCGACAATTCCAGGGCTAGCTTTTCATTTTTACAATAATAAGATATTTATTCAAAGTACTATGCAGCAATGAAGTCCAAAATAAATCCAAATATAATTTAATCACAAATCTAGAAATAACACCTTTTATTTATTAGTTGTTACCGTATGCAGGTCAGCATAATATGTTTCTAAGTTCCAGCCCAATAAATGGTTTCTGATGCAGTTCAAAATACCTTGATGACTACTGCAATCTAGAGGAATCTGATAATAATAATAATAATAATAATAATAATAATAATAACTTTTTAAAAAGTTATTATGCAATACATTTATATTTAGTTATTCAATTGATGATACTGTATGTACGACTTTTATGTCATGCCCTTGCTCAGGCAAGTGTTGGACTCTGCAGTTGTGCCCAAAAGAAGCACAACAGCAGAGTAATTAATAGGCATCTTCTAAAAAAAAACAGTTGAACTTGTTTTCAGAAATTAATGTCATAAAATGCACTCCAGTGCGGCAGCAAATCTGTGATTTGTTGGCATGCTGTTCTTCCCCATCTTTATTTTATTTTTGTTTTTAATGCCCACTTGTGATTTTTATGCTCGTCCAGTCATGTCAACATTGTCTTCCTCTGTAACCAACTGAGGGAGCACAGTCTAGCATGTGTTCTTTGAAGCATGTTCTGCCACCACCCCCTTATTTTAACTCCAGCTGAGAAGTGAATCCGTTGGACAGAAGGACTGAACGTCTTGTGAAGCTGGCACAAACATCCAAGCTTGTGCGCACTGAAAATTCAGACACCATGCAGACTGAAAGCATCCCTTCATAGCTGATATTAGTCAATTATGCACCACCAACTGATAAAAAACATTTGTCCTTAAACTTATTTACTCTTTAATTTATTTTTTTAAACACCCTTATTGAAAACCATATCGTTTTTATTTATATTTTCTTATATCTGGGTGGCATGGATATTGAAGTACCATGAACTAGTTGGAAAAACTAGTAAATACCCCTCTAGACTACTGCATATACCAGAGATTAAGGCTAAAACCAACTTGTTGGCCATGAGACCCATTATTGCAGCAACACCTGGTGTAGGGAAAAACAATAGATTATGAATCCAACTGAACTTACCCAAGTATAACAAGCCAAAGCCTCCCTGCCCAATGGGTGGACCTAGTTTCCAGCGTTTCTTTGCGGTGTCAGTCAGCACTTCTCCAACAGGAAACTCTTCAGCTAGTTTCCTCTTGGCTGGGCCTCTTGCCTTGCCTTTAGGTGGCATCTAGACAGTATGGAGAATAGTATGGAGTCGAGATTTATATCTGTGTAGATATTTAAGCATTAGATCACGAGAGAGAGCGTGTTGTTGCAGGATATCATCACAGCTATGACGCGCAGGATATCATCACGGCTATGACGCGCCGCAAGCTTAGCATTGATACAAATACTTAGCATAAAGTAAATTCAAGTAAATCTTCAAGTGATATCAAATTATAACATATATATATATTTTTATTCAATAGCTACTATTAACACATTAGCTGGCCAGCCATGCTAAGTCAATTCCGTCAGCTGACAGAAAAGCAACTTCGTAAAAAACTGCTAACTTAGCGCTAACGTTAGCTAGCAGATGTGTGACAATAATACATTTAGTCAACAAACGAGATACCTTCCACATTTTCTACATGACTAAGAATAGCTACCTAGCCAATTTAACGAACATGCAACTTTTACAAACGTAAATAGGTAACGTTATGGTTGTTGTGTTCACGTTAACTGGACAACACTGAAGTTTCAATTCCGATCTAGCCAGACAGCTAGCCAGCCAGTGGCGCGCCTTTAATAATCAAGTAAGTCAACTTGTTGTTTGATAGCCAAGTTAGCTAGTCAGACAGTAATTTCTCTTTTACTTTACTTTCAGGCAACTTGGCCTGCAGTGTAGCTAGCAGCTATACAGATAGCCCAGCTCGTTATCATTTTAATTGCATCACATGCTGGCTTTTACTTTCGGTCGTTTAACGTTACACTCGACAACAAAGCTACGTTAACTTACCTTGGATAACTAACCAGTTACGCAACTATATAAAGGTAGCGTTACAGCCCGTCTATTTTTCATATAACCAGCTAACGTTAGGTTTTTCTAACGGTGAGTAGATTTCCCTTATAAACTTAAGTTAAGGTTAACGTTATGTTAGCTGATCGTTAGCCGGCGTTAGTTGGCTTCTAGTGGCCTTGCCAGCCAATTTGCGGATTATGTCTTGGTTTATTTGTTGTTTATCGTCTTAAATAATTGTACGCTTGAGTTTTCAAGATCAGAGATTTACTGTACCTTTAGGTGTGTATTTGCAAATCAAAGCGCCTATATTTCCGATAATCCCACCACCACTCTGAAATTCCCGCAATGTTCTCCTTACAGGAACTCGATTCACTACCGCCTTAGCAGTCCTAACCCCCATTGGTCAGAAATTAGGTATGACGTAAGTAGCTAGGTGTATATTTTCCGGGTGTTTCTTTGTTTTCTGGTATTTGTAGTTTGCACTCCAATGCTAATTTGTACTTTGTATTTGTACATTGCATTTATTAATTACTTGTATATTATGGAGGGAAAAACTTCACAGTTTAAGAGCCACTGCAGTGGCACACTTACACTAAGGAGGCTGGTTCTGATTCTTCAGCTGGATGTAGCCTTAGAATTTAACACAGTTTGTTTAACAGCAGTTAAACTTCACAAGTAACTGCAATAGAGAGAGTTATTGTTGAAGACTTTCACTGTGACAAGGAGACTGCGAGTTCAAATAACTTGGTGCGGCATTGTTGCTGATGCATTTATTTGACTGATAACATTATACAATCTATAGGGGGTAGGGAGAAAATACAAATAGGCTTGATCAATGCAGCACGTTTTAACTAGGCCTACATCAATAATAATAATAATAATAAAAATGTATTGGGCTTGGCAAATGTAGGCCTATTGTTTTAATGAATGGCTTACATTATTTAAAGGGTGGCAGACAGTCCACTTTACATCAGGTAGTTTATCACATTATTCAGAGGGAAAGCTGAGAGGGTTAGAGGGAACATTTTCAGTTTGCTTATCATTTCACCTCTCGTTGGAATATCAATAATTACTTAGGTTAAAGGGGAGTTAACAGCAGAATGCATTTCCAACATCTAATATTTTGGTTTACTAGGACCACATCAGAAGATAGAAACTCTACCAGGCATAAATAGACTGATGAAGGGGAAGGGGAAAATATAATTAGGTCATGCATCAAGGGATTCTCTGCAGAGATAGAAGCTGATCTGAATGCGAGTTATTCAGACCAAGTAGCCGGATGTTGATTAAAATATAATAGTTCAGTAATAGGTGTTTAACATGACATGAGAGGGTAAAAGCATCAAATTGTATACCCCTTCAGGGGGTTTTGCAAAACAAAAAACACGTAAATCTATTTTTAAAAATGTGTATGATTATGATTATTAATAATAATAATAATTGTGCCCACACAAACATTATTTAGATAAAAATTGGATATGGAACCTACATCTTGTGTTACATTTTCTGTGTTTTATGCAAAAGGTAAACATAAATACATAAATGTTAAGATAATTTCTCTATTTTTATAAATTGGACACAAGATCCTTCTTCCCTTCCTTGTCCTGTTGATGACTGATCAGCATATTTCACATAATGTATTCAATACTGACACTGCACCCGTAGGGGCAATTAACAATGCTTTGAAGAGTTTGTTTGTGTCCTAATATTAATAAGTAGTATTTGGTTCCTATGAACCCATTCCCAGAATTCTCCACAGTGCATACCCAGACCACACTTAGAGCAGTTAGTAAAGAGAGCCTTTTAAAATAAGACGTGTTGTGCAAATGTACTTTATGCCTTCTTAGCTTTAGCTTCTTTTATCTGGCTATTTGATATGGAAATATTGAATTTCACATGCATGGTTGAGGAAGGCCTCATAAATAATGAATGTTGTAGTATCCTATATCAGCTTTACAAAAGTGGAGAACAGAGGAAGGGACTTCAGTTTCCAACGGCAGCACGCTTTTTCGCCGTCTCAATCGATGCAACACTTTTTAACAACTTGAATAGGAAAGGTAGTTATAGGACAAAGTCCTAGCAGTTCTACCATTGCATCTGTTCTGAGAAAGGCTGAATTATTGTCATCGTAGTAGTTATCAGTGCATGGTGCTGTCTTGGTTTTAGAGAGTCACTGCACCAAACAGGAGAATATCTGTTCCCTCGGGCAGTGAAGGTGAAGGGATGCAACATGGGATGTTTGGCCAGCTAGTTCAAGCTTCCAGTGCCCAGTTATACTACGTCAGGTAAAATGCACCAACTCCACGAGTAAGATTAATCTGTGCCCGGTGTCATTGATAGTGGAATATGACAGGAGGTAAGGAAGACAACAATGCAGAGCTGGCTTCTTCTCTGTCCCAGTTTCCAAAAAAATGCAAAGGTGAAAAGCATGTATCTTTCCCACCGGATGAAGAGATAGTATCAGGCTTCGCTGAGCACAAGGACGCACTGAGGGATGGTGAGCTAATGTCCTTTTTGTACCCTTCCATATTTCTATTCCTAGTGCTGTACATGCATTAGAGGAGGAAGCCATTTATTACGTGTGAGTTGCCCTTTTTAAACATAAACAAATGTACGCATTACTTAGGGATTATATCTTACTTTCAAGATCTATACACCTTAATAGATTGGTGAAGTTAACCATGTGTGCAAACTTCACAACGTTACTATGGAGACAAAAAGAAGAAAGCTTGTTGTCAACACAGATTTCAGTTCATTTTTAAGTTTCATTCTTACACACACATTGTTTGACCGTGGGTTCCATCAGTCACTATTGTGATTTGTTTTCCCGCTCTCTCTCATATGTGAATTCTTAATTAGCATCTACAGTGCATTATCAGAAGCACAGAAGCAAAGCCGTTTTCAGAGTGACCTAGTTGTTCTAATATCATTAAATGAATTAATTAAATTGACTTTAATTAATGTCCAATGCTTGTGCCATGCCTCACATGCTCTTGAGGCATACCATGATGTTTTTATGCTTTTTTTAATAACATATACAGTATGATAATTTGTATTTGGATGGACATTTTGTATATTGCATATATAACGGCGAAACCTTTACTGCTTATTGAAAGATTGTCTCTGATGTGAGACAAATTAAATATAAACACATTTCACTTCTGACATTTCAGGAAATCAGTGGCAGTAAATACAATTGGAGCCTTTTCATGCAGTACCATTTGTCCTTGTGCTTTGAGGGTGCGAAGTGAACATATTAAAAACATTTTTCACTCATCTACAATTCATTGGTAAATAAACATATGACATTCTTAAGAAATTTATTTTCCTGTTAATGCTGAGATTTTATGGTTCGTTCTGTACTTCAAATATACCATGTGAACCAGTTCCCTTATGACCTTTTATTGATACCAAACACTGGACCAATGTCAATTATTGCAATGTGTACAGTGTACACAGTATTATGCATATTTAATAAAGTGTGTTAAAAGAAGCATTTGTATAAGCTTCAGTATTTTATCATTTACGCAGGTTACTCAAACAGGTAATGTGCAGAAGAACATCAGGCTGATATTGCAATTGTTCGGAACAGTACTATGTTTTGCCTGTTTGAGATTACTGCTTATAAACATGTCTATGTCTAAAATAAAAAATATGTACAGCATACATAAAATCTCTTCTGACATTAAAAGCAATCTTTAATGTCTGAAGTTGTTATTGTGGAGGTTGCCGTGCTGGGATATAAAAGATATATAAAACCTAGTCAGTGAGAATTCTGGGTTATAATTAATGGCAATTCTTTGGGAAAACATCTGAAGACTAAACCAAACCGTCTTGCGGATAGATTTTAATGCTGCTCCCTCCTACGTTTTTTTCTCCCATTCGGGAAACACCAGTTCCAATAAAATCTGACGTCATTGCTATGCCACCTGCAACCTTGCAGGCCAGGGATCACTACAGCGAAAGCATGGTCACCGGTCCAATAAACTCACCCATAAATCAGTGACCACGCAACAAGCCACACAGCATGCTGGATTGGATTTAATTATATACAGTAGCATGTAATCACCTCACAATCTAAAAGTGCATTAGCCTGAAGGGAAGAAACGTACCTCAACCACACCAGCGTGTAGCACCCAACTGGGTGATGCACGGCGGCCATTTTGCACCAGAATGCTCACCTTGCATCAGCTAATATGAAAAGGGACATGTTATTAAGCCATTCAACCTGAGATCATTTGGTAACCTTGTTGAGAGATCCAGGTTGGGAATTTGACCAGGGTACCACAGGAGCCCCCCTAGTTTTTGTAGCAAGTGCCATGCCAACTTCAATGAGGATCTTCAGTGAGAGAGGCCCTTGGTCTGATCACATAATTGATACATTTTCTCTACCTATATGTGTAGTTTTAGTAAGTGATTTGTGGGAAAAATCTAATTGTTGTTACAGTATGCATTACTAAGAGACATTTCATTAATTGCATATACAATTGAATAAGGTCATTAACTTTATTTAGTTGTGATCATCAAAAACACTCCACTTGATGGGGTACCTAACTGGACAAGTATTGCATGCTGTAATATACGTATACTTAATAAGCTGATGATTGATATTTATTCAGCCAGCATTGCATCTCTTTATTGAAAGTAGTTTCTTACCTGATGTGCCTCAGTCATAATAATGTAATGTTTATTTCTATCACCATAGTTAATAAAACATATATGGAGTGAGAAGTTAATTCATAATACATTTAAATAGGAAGAACATGCTTAATGTGGACGATAAATATTTTAAGTAATTCATGGGCGATAAGTAATTCATGTTACTTTTTTAGATGACAGCATCACCTCGGTGGATGTGATTTCAGCATATAAGAAGAGTTGTCTGAAGTATCAAGTTGAACCCAAATCAAAGATATTGGAGCAACTCCAGGTATTTATTTTTATAAAGCACGGATACCCTCTCCCATTAACGGCACATTTAAACTAGCGTTAGCTGATGCTGCTGTCTAATTTCGATTTGGACTGAAAGTGGGTTCTTTGAGACTTGAAGCTTAAAAATAATGTCCAATGGTCATTCAACACATTTTAAATGATTGTCTTAACTTTCACATGACTGTAACAATTGGATCATAATGCTCCAATTGTTACCGTCATGTTAAAGTTGTTAATTGCATGCATAACAGCAAACAAAATTATCAGCTGTGCATTTTATGAAGAGTAATATATATATTTTTTAAACTCTGCAAACATACAGAGACCCAGACATGCCACATAAACAGACACACACACACACACACACACACACACACACATACATGCACATACACATGCACACAGACTTATACCCATAGATGCACGCATGCATAATTAATCAGATGTGTACTTTATTCCTTTTTGACCGATGGTGTTTCTGTCGCCCTTTCTCATCATCATGAATTAAAAATTGGCTCAAGGAGAATTATTCGTAGGAAGACTCGAGACGTAACACTGCTTATATTGAGTATGAGCTCTTATTATCTTGGATGTGCTAATGAACTCAAATTCATTGGCAAGTAAGGTAGGTGGTCTTCTTAAAACAGAAAAACGTGTAGTTAAGCAGTAGCTAAGAGGAGAAGTATTTAGACCACGGCTCCAAGTGAATTCCTAATAAGTGTATGCAAAGCGGGAATCATGGCTTAAAGAGCATATTTATTAAATTAGGTATTGCAAGGCAGGGTAATCCCCTGAGGACAACCATGGAAGACTATTAAAAGCATTTATTGTACCCGTGGGCTTTCAGTTTCCTTTGAAATGTTTAAAGTAGATAAAACCGCATTGCTTTTGGTTACATCTTCATAAGAGTGGTAAACAATAATAGGTTTGAGTGCAAAGCCCTGGGCTCCCTGCGTTAACTATAGACCTGACACCCCATTAAGTATAGAGGAGGTTTGGAATGTCAAGCTTTGCTCCACAGCAGCTTCACTGGGACAAGTCAACTCTAAACGAGCCGCACTAGAAGTCACCGGTTCAAAGTAAAGTTTAGTTTTGCTAGTGAGGTTTACAAATTAAAATGGTTGATGCTGTCATAACTTGAATGATATGTTCAAACAGCAATTTTCATAGAGTGCTTTCTGTGGATAAGTTTAAGCGAGCCTTAAAATTATCCACAGATCTACAGATACCCTTTAACCTTTGTACAGAAACAGATAAAATGCACGCAATACTTATTTAGAATGAGTTTGTACGTATAGGACATATAAATGTCTCGCATGGCTCATATATTGTGGATTTCCCGCTCTGAAGATACTCACAGTAACACTTTATGTACATTACTACAGTAACATAATTCTGATCAAGAAATCAGCAAACTGAAGACATGAACCCTTTGTGTCTACTCTGCTCCCTGTTTATTGGTCAACTGTATACTTCATGATCGCATTACATCCCCCTGCTAAATCTCAATATTGCTGTTGAATTCATCCTTGGACCCTGTTTATTAGTCATTGAACACCATTAATGCAATACACAGTATTTTTGAAAAAAGTGATCACCATTTATTTTTATTTTTTTACATAAAGCATTTTATCATGCTTAAACAAATAATTAAATAACAGAATAACATAGCAGATACAGAATTGATGTTCTCCACGACTACAAGTCGCTCTGGATAAGAGAGTCTGCTAAGTGATTGTAATGTAATGTAGAGAAACGAATGTAAAAAGTGATAGACAGTAGACTGCTTCCTCCCCAGCATGTGTTTCCAGCAGAATCAGAATCTGTTTGCGAATCCTCCTCAGGGGAGAGATGGCAATCAAATAGCATCAGTTTGCTTGGGTTTCACATTCATTGCAGTCAATTCAGACAAATGCATTTGGACGCTGTTGGCAAATGCAAAAGCCTTCCCAGTTCTGTGTGAATTATCAACAGATAAGGCCGCTAAAAGGAATCAGTCTTTGAACACTAGCTGATACAAATATAGTAACCGTCCCAACAATCTCACCATGCACTCATGGCAGATCACTTGGTAAATGTTTCTGTTTTAACAGGAATTGAAAAGAAGAGGAAACTTTTCTTCTGGCACCTCCTTCAAGTTTTGGGTGAACCAATCAAACACTGTGTTTATAGGACACCCAAGACACAGTGTGCTGCCATTGGTCCTTACAGTAGCAGCAATTCATAGTTTTATATAGAAACAATGTCATCACAGTACACTAAAATCATGTTGTATAGGAGATTTTAGCTATGCTGTTGTCATTAATTTGCATGTACGTATTTCAATGTCAACACACAAACTCAAACGTATGTACACACGCTACCCTTGGTCCAATCTTCATTCTACAATTTAAAACAGGGAGGAATTCCAGTTCCTAAACAAAGATTGACATGGATAGAATTATCCGTACTCTGTGCGCATTCTCTAAAGAGTGTCAGCACTAGAGAGAAATTTGAATGAGCTGCTTGTCTGTGGATCATTTAATGAATAGATATCAGTTATTACTCTTACTGATTACTCAGTCGAGTAGACTGAAGAGAAATCAATTACCTCTACATAACTTCATTCTTTATCGCAAGACAAAAAAATATCCATGCTAAAAACTGAGAACATGACATTTCAGAGCTCTTAAATTCTTAAGGTCAGATTCATTTTATGGCAGTATTATTTCTATAGGCATAGCCATATGAGAAAAATGTATAACAGGTATTTTATATGCAAACAGTGCTGGTCTCCTAGACTCATATTAACATTATGTTATTCCACTGCTTGCTAGCATTTCAAGATTCAAGGTTAATGTGAATGTCTCCATAATAGCAGAGCTAAATATATATATATATTGTAATGTTAAAGCCACACAGATGAAGATGATGGTTATTATTATTATTATTATTTATTTTTCTAAAGCTGCAAGAATGAATAATTATTGATATTGCAGGAACATATTAATTGGATGAACATTTGTATAGTATGTTTTCAAAGATCTTAACACATCTAGCTGATGCATGGCAGCTATTTTGTGCCACAAAACTATGCAGATTTCAGTTTCTGTGCAGAAATATAGCTATACTTAGAAAATGTAACCGGTGGATGATTAGATGACCGTACTTAACAGCCACATTTAGAATTGAATAGAATGTCTTATCCAATGACAGCGTCGCAGGATGTGACTTTACAGAGTATTGGCTTTCAGTGTGTCCTCGCACGATGGCCACCTTGTGACCGCGGACTGTAATGACTGTGCCTGTAAACAGCTGTAGATAAACTGGACAATTTGTGATATTCATACCCGCACGTTCACAGTGGCGCCCCCAGAAATTTTTCATAGGGGGGGGCACTGAAAATCTTGGGGTGGCACACCAAAACCAAAAGCCATTACTGAATTTCAGGAATTCTATTATGTTGTTGTAGTATATAAAAAAATATACAATACTGATTTAAATTAATAGTACCTAATATAAAATATCAGATAGAAGCATATTATGCAGACTCGGAAGCATATTACGAGCCGTGAGGGGGGGGGGCCAGTGGGGGGGCCAGCAATTTTATCAGGGTGGCCGTGGCCCCCCCTGGCCACCCCTTGGCGGCACCACTGCACGTTCATGACC
The DNA here is from genome assembly GCA_022702515.1 of Ilyophis sp. 1 JC-2022. NCBI lineage: Eukaryota > Metazoa > Chordata > Actinopteri > Anguilliformes > Synaphobranchidae > Ilyophis > Ilyophis sp. 1 JC-2022. The sequence continues at coordinate 42,173,859 of CM040406.1, forward strand.
GTAATATTACTGTGCACTCCTGGAGTGTGTGAAATCTGTCAGATTTTGCATTATAATTTCTCTCTCCCTGTGTAATTACACAGTTAAATACAATTTAATGAATATGTAAGTACGTGTGGGCACCATTACTATGTATCAAGGTGCGCTTCTATAGTACTAGTACTAGTTCTATAGTTCTATAGCTTCTATAGTACTAAAAATGTCATTTCAGAGGCATAAGTCCACCCTAATTTAAAAGATGACCAAATGGTCAATTTGTCATTTGAAAAGCCTGTAAAGAAAAGATGTATGACAAAACCTGATTCTGTTTAGACTTGACATTTATGAAATGAAGCCCCCGTGTCACCACATTACGTATGATTATGGTTATGTGGGCAGTGATATATGCTCTCCCCCACACCAGTCATACTGACCCAAAAAGTTGTGAAGTGTTCAGTGGAGTGCTTAAGTAATGATTGAATTGATACCAACTGTTTGATTTCTTCAGTAAAAAATGGTTTAAAGAGCAATAGGAACATGTATGGATACAAAACACAACACTAACCAAAAAAAGACACATTTTTTTCTCAAAATGTGATAAAAGTGTCAGGTACTTAACCTAAATTGTTTCAGTAAAACATCGTACAGCTGTAAAAATAGATTGTATGTATCAATGCAATTGGTGTAAGTTAGAGAATTTGAGAAATGCTAAATTGTAATGTGTTTGCAAGTTCCCGGTGCCCCATCACATTGGTTTAATCATATAATTTATGAACATAGGAGAATGACTAATGTTGCATTCCTATATTTGCATAATAGCGCCAAGAAGTCAAATGAATGAAACATTAGCTTTGGCTAACGAAACGTTAGCTGATTGCATGGCTTTCATGTCGATGCAGGAACACTGAGCCTCTGTTTAGTTGACGGTGCTTAGTTGTAATAATTTAGAAAATAGATTTTGATACCTCTGCCGTGTGCCTCAATTGTCAAGTCTCATTTGAGTGCTGACAGTGACTAAAGGGGGTTACTGAGCGTGGGCATTGTAGATTGCTAGGGCAGTTTCGCCAGGCTTCTGGCTAATCTTAGGCGCCACTGATAGGAATGGAAATGTGTCCTGCAGAACACCACACTGAAGTGCAGCTGGACCTGATCATGAAAAGAGTTGTAATAGTCACTGGGGTTGTTAAGGCTGTATCGTGATTAGGCCTAACGCCTTAAATACGGCAAAGAGGTACAGAATTTTTCACTAGGAGTCCCTGTAATGGTTTCATGATAGGGCATTACGCATTCATACACAGTGTCCACTGGTTATGTAAAAGTGTGCATCATTTAAGCTGTATCATACTGTCAGTAGAATCAGCTCTTCGTTTCCTCTCTGCATTACATTGCACTGAACCTCAGCAATCATCAGTAAGCTACTGGGTCTCTTTAATGAAATACTGCTGGCCCTGTAATATAAAACAGTATTTAAACTCGCACATATCTAAACACCATCAAGTATAAATAACTTCCAGACTTTTAAACTTTAATGTGCATCAAGCCCTCTGAACCATGGTGTTGCACTGATTAAAGTTATTAAGGAGGACAAGATATGTTTATCACTCGCCCACCTACTTCATGGAAAAAGCTGAAGCCATAATACATATATACAGCATATGTTCAACCTTTAAGGGTTACATCATATTTTACATGGAGTCCAATTAATCATTTTGGCTTGGAATGCTTTCCCTTGTATTTCAAATCATAACAGATGAACAAAGAAAAACTGTGAAAATATTTTGAAAGTCAATTAAAATTTTGTGTACGTTTTCATTTTTTTAATGATAAATTAAGTTACTAATTTTGTCTATGCTCTTTCTAGACACTGCAGGTTTAATTGCTAATTGTTAACTGGGAATGAATACATTTGCATATTAATTAGCTCCCAATTTACATTTTTAATTTGCTGCCTTCAAAGGGTGTGAGATAAAAGGTCGTGTTATTTTAAATAATTTATCCTTTATTGCTGAAAAGATGCTGAAAGGAAACATGCAGCTGATTTTAACCCCTGAGAGCTTTTACTGTATAAAGCACTCTGAAAATTATTTTTTGAACTAATTAAATGGGCAAAAAAAAGCTCTAAAACAGTTCTTAACACAAAGCCACCCAGAATGAAAAGTGTTTTAGTGGGTCTCCAGGATTTGGGGAGTGAAGAATAGAAATGCACTAGAGATGGTTTCTGTTAGTTGAAGTCAAGCTATAAACTGTATTCCTCTGCCTGCAAGTGGAAATTCTTTATTTTTATCACTTAATTTTGTCTTCTCCCTTCTGACACATCAATAGCGTTTTGCACTTACTTCATTTTCTGGAATGTGAAGAGGCAAATTACTTTGTTGAACTGCATAAGGATTTCCAAAGTTCACAGTTTTAGTAAAACAAAACTGAATAAATTGAATGTGGTCTTGAAAGGCAAGGCTTAATTTCCTCCCTCATATTAATATGATGCATTTTGTACATTGGACATTGTCATGCCTGTTTTTTACACCTATGAATTATCACCTTACCTTCTGCCACTTGTATTGTGACTAGTGTCGATTCATTTTTGCCAGTGTGTAAAGCGAATAAAACAATGCCATTTTAGTGAACATGCACAACACGAGGAGCATTCTGGAAGCAGAGAGTAGAGCGGGAAATCCAGTCTAAAGGCTGAGCGGCATGGCTCATTACAGTTTGAGTTAATAGGCAACATATTGGGCAATTAAGATTTGATGCTGCTCATCTTTCTCACAGTTTTAATGTATGACCACAAATATGATTTTAGAAATTATATGCATTTGGCAACTGGGCTACAAATGAGAGACATAATGGTCAGAATAGGACTAAGCCATCAAAAATGAAATAAATCCAAACAATGAGGGGAACAGTTACCACACATACGAGTCAGGGATATCTAATAGTTACAGTGTAGCTGATAACATAGGCACGAGCAAGATCGGGTTATATGACCTCGTGCTTTGTATTCGTAGAACATTTTTTACTAAAACTAGAGAATAGAGATATTGTTCCAGGCCTTCTTGTGCATTGAAGTCATTTGAAAAATGGATCATATTTAACAATGGAAGAAGGCTTGCAGCATATGAGAATACGCTGATGCCATCATCACACAATAGAATTCACCCAAATGATCCTGACATGTGCCTTCACTTCACATGAGAAAACCACCAAAATTATCCTATTTTTCTTCAAGAAAGGGAATTTAGATTTTTTTTTATATCCTCTTGCAAGTTTTCATTCCTTATTCTAATTGTCACTAGGAAAGATTGTAATCATTCCACAATACTGGCAATTATGTCACAGCCGATATTGCGGTAGTTAAATTATGTGTATATGGAACAGTTTATAGGCAAATTAATGCATCAACAGATGACCAGCTGTTTTCTTTTTTAATTATAATGGAATTGGGCGTCGCCATCAACAGTGAAATGGGCTTAATTCATAATATATGCTTTGTTAATGAATGGGGAAAAAAAAAGAGTGACATAGAAATCACTGTGAGATTTAGGGCCTTTGTGCAGTGTAGAATAAAATTTAGCTGTATCAGCAAACATTTTCTCCTTACACACTTGCTGTTTCACCTTCCTCTGAAGGGGTATGCATCTTTTCATTCATTTACTTATTTACATACTAATGTTGAAGGCCATAAGTGCAGTGTGGGCACCACCAATGTCCAAGCAGCAAGGCAGCATTTATCATTCATAGTGATGTGTCAATATATTAAGTGTCTCTAGCATTGTTTCTGTAATACGGAGGGTTAAAAGTTGCAAAGCAGAAACGATCATTTAAAAAATTCTATATACATTATAAGGTCTAATACAATGCTCTCTATATTTCAGTGCATTTATTATGGTTGATATTATACATTGATGCATCTCTTCTCCGATACAGTTTTCTGATATTGTCTAATGAGTGTTTTGTGTCATTTTGTTAGATACAGGAAGCTACAAGCATGCATAGCAGGGCCAGATGTCTAGATCTGAGAGGTAAGATAACTGTAAATATGTCTGGAAAATGCATGCAGCTCAAGGGAGGCTGAATCAGACAGATGTACATTCCTATATTTCTATGATAAAAAATGTAACCATATGATAGATGCCATATAGCAATTTACTTGCATTATTGTTTTGATATTCTGGCAGATACCAGACTGGCCAGTTCACTTCGGGGCCACTGGGCAACTATTGGTCCAAGACCATTGCAGAAATTTGCAGTTGACATATTCGACTTAGTCATATTTAAGTTATGTCAAAGTGAATGAAAAACATTCCTGTCATGTCATATACATACAATCAGAAAAAAGTAATGTTTTTCCTTCAATGTTTTTGATGACTTACAGATGTTTAAGCAACAAGTTACTTCTCACATCACTGTATCATGATAATATATAAATATCAAAATATTTTGAGAATTAAGCTTGTTACAATCATAGTTGAAGTCAATTCCATTTGAATTCACTCAATTCAGGAAATTAATTGAAATTCAGTTTTTGATAATGTTCTATGGAGATTTTTTCACTTCACAAACTTCACTTGAATTGATAGAAATAGTTGAGATTTGACCAATAGGCCCTAATTGAAATGTGGTCAAAAGGTAAACTAAATACATTCAAGTGTTGCATTTTTCTAGCACAAACATATTTTTTTACAAAAATTGTTGACCGGTGCTGAACTTACCAAATTGGTTGTGATGAAAACTGTTTTCCCTTAATTTAAATATAAAACACTTGTATTTATTTTTCATAAGTGTATGATGCTAGTGGATTATGATGTTAGTGATCCTAACTGAACAATGCTAGTGTTCCTAAATGAATTATGATGCTCGACTTCCTACCACTTATTGAGAGTTAATACTGGAGCTGGATAATTACTTTCATTTCTGTAATTGCTTGTAATTTCTGATGTCAGCTAAGTCCTACTAAATACTAGCAAAATACAAAATAAATAAATAAATAAATATATACTAGAATGCTTGTACTGGGATAGGTATTAACTTTCTGATACATAAAGAGCCCACCAGTTTCATAGTAGTTACTCCCTTGTTGTCATGGGATTGTAACAAAAACAAGGTTGGTGAGTGAGAAATAATTCATATAAAAAAAAATGTATATATGTAAAAAAAAAAATTGTACAATTATAATATATTGTTTATTTCATAAGTGTATACCATATTGACTGCGGCCAATGTAAGGGGGAATCCCCTCATTGCCATTCTGAACAGCCGAAGATAGTAGAGATGGAGATATGATGAATAAAATGAATGATTGCATGTATGTGGCTTTTTGCAGTGTACATACTTGAACATTCAGTCAGGATGTGTTGTTGCATTCCGTGTACACGCAGATCTTAATACGTAATCAAAATTCAGACAGTGTCTAGGGTCTGGCAGAAGGGGAACTAACAGGAATATCAGCTATCATCAACCTCGGGTGAATCCTGACATTAGGCATGAGGCATGATACCTTACATACTTATAAAGGTACCCATAAGGCTGAAATAAAAATGTTGATGATCATTAAAAAAACACAGAACAGTTAGGGTAAGCTCACGATGGAATTTTTCAGTCCTTAACTAATTTTGTAAGTATGCATTTTTCAAAGCAAGGAACCTCTTTCACAGCAGGAGAAATTTACATTTCCCTCTGCGTTTTACTTTTTCAATCTGACATCAGCACATGACCTTCCGCCTCTCCGTTGCGTGTGTGATGAATGGCCACTTGATTTCTAACTCAAAAAGTGAGTCTTCCCCCCCCTCCAGTCTCCCCTGGGGCCTCAAATAATTTTACAGGTGGCCGCTGCAACACATGTAAGCCATTTAATTTAATTTACTTCTTTTTTTTCCCCTTAAAGCTGGAGTAGGCTATGTAACTTTTATTTTGAAAAATGTCTGGGAACGGCCATGCTTAGTTGGTAGCAATCATAGAATGAACTGTTCTGAGAGAAATTCTGCACCATAGATGTTTATACCCTCAAATTTTGCATTCTAAAACCAGCAATTCGCTCAGAATTTTGTTTTCAAAACAAGTTTTCAAAACAGTAGCTTAACCATGACCTCATCATGGACCAATCAACTGTGAGATTGACCTTGCCAGTCGCTAGCACGTTCACCATCTAGACATTTCACAGCTACCCGTTGCACCGGCGCTATTTCACGGAAAGACAAATAAGAGAATTAGATAAAGCTCGCTCGAAAAATGGAGTTAACATACGTGCACATTTCAGAAGGTGCTGAGATTTTTGGGAACAGGTAGGTCAAAAGTTTCACCATAAATGGACTTTCTGCTTGCCAGACAACTGTAATTACCTATAATGAATAGTAGCTAGGTTGGTAATTTGTATTATTCATAACGTTACTTTATTCGGCGGCTAGTTCTTGGAAGAAGGGCATGCTTGCTAACGTTATGTGTCGTATAGATCGCGTTAGCTCGAACTGGCTACGCGGCTATAATTACCAAAACGTAGCTGTAGCCAGATAATGTCTGGTTCAGACTAACGCTACACAAACTCAGTGTTATGCAACAACAGAAAATATTTAGTTGTTTTACCTGTATGACATTTTTAATGTAAAATACCAATCTGTAATCCTGAAATTGTATCTAGCAGACTTTCACGTTCACAACGAGGTTTGTGGGGAGGGGGTGTGTCTCTTTCTCTGTAGGCACGGCCTAGGATGTTGTGACAACAAATGTGGGGAAAAACTGCATACTCCAGTTTTAACTGTTCTTTTCTATTGTAACTAGAGCCAGGATTTAATTAATATTTGTCCTGCACCTTGACTTGTAAATGAATGCAAGTTATTTTCCCTCCATCTTTAGAGGGACAAGCATCTATGGTTTGGAGGTGTCCTTTTGTTCTTGTTGCCAATTCTGCTCGCCATATGGAATATGATTTAAACATTTAAGAAAATACTGAAAAGTTTAATCTGAAATTTGGCATGTAATATCCCTATGCAGCCCTTTCAGTAAGTTTGTTCATGAACAACCTGGGGCCTGTATCACAAAGCAGGATTACTGTGTTAGCTGGATAACTGTAAAACCAAGAACAGCTTTTTTAACTTCAGTCCATGTTCCAGATGTTGGAGGGCTCCGGGTTTTACTCAGTGCAGTTATCCAGCTAGTTGTCCTGATTTGTGATGCAGGCCCCAGGTAATTGTGTTGTCTTTTGTAACTGTATTCCTCTCTAAAGTGGCTTGGCTGTTGTGATTGTATCCCGTCTTGTGCCTACAACTTGGCTACTAGTGTTTGTGATCTATATGTATTATTTAAGTGATGAAGAACCATTTTTGAACAACAATGATACAATTTTTAAACGTGTCACCACACAGAAAAGGAGAGCAGAAACAGCCTCATTCACCGAACAAATGTGTTCTTAAGACCTTCTTTAAAACCTTTTAAAAAACATTTCGGGATTAACTGATGTTTGCGTTCTGAGCTTCTGTTCTACCCAAGAAGAAATCCCAAATAAGAAAACACTGGTGAATGCAGAATGTTCATCAAAACATTTTAAAGAAAGTCTTAAGAACAAATTTGTTCGTAGAATGGTTGGAGAAGGAGGCCCATCGTTGCTATATGTTCTTTCTAGAACTTCAAAGACGTTTTAGTGCGGATACTTAAATGGTAAGGAAGAGCATATTTAAATATTTGCACGTTTAAATATGAGTGGGATATGCTTTAATACACAGTGTTAGATCAATCGGAAGTGGCTAAATACAATTTTAATTGACCTCTTTTTTTATCACTGCATCTTATCATATTATACAGTACATTTATTTCCAATTTTGCTTTGTTTATTATCACCCATTGGGTATTCATGTACATATCTCATCTTTAGCCCCGCTTAATGATTTAATTATTCAGCATTCTTTATCCAAATAATTAGGTGTTAGGTGTTATTTTCATACTTAAACAGATGTGTGTACAACAGGAGCCCACCAGCCTTCGTACAGTCTTATGTTGTGTCTCTGTGTGTGTCTGTGTGTGTACATGTACATACAAGTGTAGGGGAGTTTTGACAGATTAAAGATTAAATACTAATTTTGACATGCCCATTAATTGAATATGTCACATTGAGTGGCAGTAGAAGTTTGAGATAAAGTTTTGGGATAAAACCATCTGCCTTTTGATGAGTGCAACACCCATATTACCATAGTAACCACGGTTACAATTTGTGATTTAAACATGGTCAGCATGTTTCCTCCTTGTTCTCTTGTCATGCAGTGATGACATCTGACTGTAAGTCTTTGCATTTTATCTGGGAACAGCAGAAGGGATAACAAAATGGGATTTCAGATCCCTCCGTACGGCGCAGTTAAGTGATTATTGTAAAATCATTTCATAAATGATATGCTAATGATGAATAAATGATTATCTTCCGATGCACAGCTCTGAGCGATGTGGTTCACTCCCCGACCGGGAAGATAAGAGTTTATGAGGAGAAGGGGCCTTTTGAATGTGCGCGTAATAAAGACGGACTGCTGTGGCCATCAAAGTCTTTCTGTAGGCTTTGTTTAAAAGTCATCTGTTCCCAAATAATCAGCAGCCCTTTGAATTTTATTTCAGGGATGGGAGGGCATCGGACGTGATCTTGTACGCGAACACGTCCCGCATTTAACCGATGCCAGCCGCGTCGCAACCATAGATACATTATTTTCTCGGCAGGGAGCTTTGCTGGGGGGGGGGGGAAGTATTGAAAAGTCGGTCCCAACATTTTGGGAATGTTCTGGCGCGCCATTATCCTTGCTTTCCAATTGCAAATAACTTTGACTCCTGACTGAGATGGGCAATTTGGCTGTGAGCAAACAATCATAATTATCTAAATTCTGATTGCTTTTTCAGGTGAACGATTAGATTACCATGCGTGCGAGTCTCTTGAAGATATACTGAAATTAGTGCAGTTTGATTTGATCAGTCTACGGGAGACAGAACTGGAGGAGAATGTAAGTATGTGAATAAAGGTGGGTGAAAATGTTCTCTGTAGGCCTCTGTATAGGTATATTGATTTGTGTGTTCATTTGTTATGATATGATCATAGTGCATTGTTGTTTAGTATGCTATTACAGTTAAATGCAAAAGTATTGGGACAATGACACAATTTGTGTTGTTTTGTCTCTACTCCAGCACATTACACTTGAAATGATGGATTTCAGGTTAAGTTGATTTCAAGTGCAGACTGTCGACTTTAATTTGAGGGTATTTACATCTGTATCGGGTGATTCATGTAGGAATTACAGCTCTTCTTATACATAGTCTCCCCCATAATTGTGCTATTTTTATGTGCTTTTTTAGGGCGCATCCTCCTTGCTGGACATGGTTCTATTCTATGAATCAGCAGCACACCTCGACATATCATCCAACACAAATCTTGGAATTTTGGGCTGGCAGTCTCTCTCTCGTTTGGTTCAGCAGGTATGTTTCAATGAAAATCAATAGCCAAAGTCCAATTGAATGACTGCAGCTGCTATAGGGTCACAGCAGGGATTAGCACAGTGTGTTAACGGTATTAAAACATACACAGCAAAGTCCAGCCAGAATAGGTGTGAGCCCAGGGCAAGGGATAACCTGTAGTAGCTAGCCTGTCAGCATGCTAAATGACAGGCGTATACAGTACCTTACTCCACTGCTGCAGAGATCATTGGCACAGACCTTTGATGAGCCAAGAATCAAAGAATGATCCCACTAATCCCAAATGTAATTTGTAGCAGCCTTTTGAGTCTTTGGAATGAGAACATCCTCGGACTTGTAAGGTAAAACCTCCCTAATGTCAAACTTGACTCAAAGATACCGCTGAATGAATTTAAAAAATGCATGTAGCCGCATAGTTCCAGCATAGACTGCTGTAATTATCGATGGAAAATGCAACATGACCTGCCTTGAAGTTGACTGAAATGAAATATATTATGAGCTTACTTTGTAAGTTCACTTAGGAATAGAATTAGATGTAACTCACAGAACTTTTCATAAAGACAGGGGGCTTTTCCCGTTTTGGAAAATTATTGGTAGCACCCAAAGGAAGAAGACGGGAACAGATCAACCAAAATCCTTTCACATGAGAGGAAAAGATTCTACAGACCCAGGGATAAAGCCTAACTATAGCCCAAAGATCCACAACTCTCCTTCAGAAATATTTTCCATCTTGACTTTTGGCTCCTTCAAACTGGAATGCGTTTGATGAGAGGGTGAGACACAGGTCTGGTCCGCAGCGAGGGCATGAAGCCCAGAGCCTTGTCTGATTATGTGCAGCCTGTCTTTTAGAGCTGTTGCCTGTGGAGACTGGATGCCTGCAACATGCCCATCCCGGAGTATCCAGCACAGGCCCTGTCAAAAGCCCTTCTCGGCAGCAGGCTAACGGCGCTGTGTCTCGAAAATACCTGCCTAAGTGGCAGGCCCCTCTTCACACTCGGTAAGTCCGTTCGCCGTGTACCACAGGTGTTACTAAACCTGAATGGAGCCGAGTGGCAGCTTCGCTTCTGGAGAAATAAAGTGAAGAAGAACCGAGTGACCTTCTTCAAGAAAGCCTGCAGTTCAGAGGGACATTGTGAGGAAAGTCCTTTAGCTCTCAAGTGTTCGCTGCTCGAGCATCAAAAGCTTTGTTTCTCATGTTCATCGTGGCACATTATTAGTGGAAGGTTACACTCATAAAATCACAAAAATGAATATTCACATTTCTGAATAATAGTGAATAGGATATGACACATTTTTTGCATCAATTGTGTCAATTGTAGAATTTATTTTGCCTATGAAATATAGCAAGATTTAAAATAATATTTTCAAAATAATATTTTTCACAATCTTCAAAATGTGCATAAAATATGTTCTCGTGTATTTTTTCAACTGTTTATATCCCATGGGCATTAATGATGTGTACTGATATGTATGTCGCTTACAGAGTGCACATAACGGGCAGCGAAATTAAACTACCCAGTAGCTTGTGATTGTGTACATTCCTTTCATTAGTGACTCACTGTGGGCTGAGTCACGCAGAGAGACAGGTATGTAGATGATCAGTGTCCGTGCATGGCCTGACCAGCAGGAACAGATGACTGAGAACAAGGAAAGGCATAGCAGATTTTGGCCTCGTGAACCTCACAGCCAGACTCGCCCGGGATTAGATGTCCTAATCTTCTTCTTGTCACTTTACACACTACTGCACCGATCCACAGACATCACTGTGGCCAGTAACTTCACAACCCGATTCAACATGACATGGTGCGCATGTACTTATGCTTAAACAGTGTTTTGGTTAGATTATGGATGTTCTTCATCTTAAAAATAAAAAAAAGACATTTTTTCTGACATAAAATACGGACAATAGACAATACTGTATGCAGTTGCGAAAAATATATTTGTAGGAGTTAGTGTATGTCTTGGTGTATCTGTGAAATTAAAAACTAATTGGCCAATGTGATTACTGAGATTTGCCCATTAACATTCAAAATATATAAGCATGATTAATTAACAAAATTAAAACATTTACTTATAGACAATATATTGCTAGGGAACAAAATCCTTGGAAAAAAGAAAACGCCTCAAAAAAGCACAATATTGCGCTTGATAGCTGGCCACGGCTCGACCAGTGAGAAATGAACGAGACGAGGCTCAGGCTGGTTTGAGAAGTGGAGCAGTGCGGACTCTGACGTTTTTGAAGACTGCGCCTCTCTGGGGTGAAACAGTGGGCCTGTCTCTTTAAGCTGCCTGGATCCGTTTGATATTTTGGCTACGCACAGTGGCTTTTTTCTCAGCAGGCCACCCAGCTACTGATCATTGCCATCGATTTGCAGGCCTTGATTGCAGGACTTGGCGGCCCGCGCGCTGGAGTCACCAGAATCAATTCCAACGATCACTCCATTTGGTTCCCACTGTGAATGATGACAATGTTGGCATTCCACATGCAACCAAAAGGCTTGATAAAATCTGCTCCATTGATCGGGAGGAACAACAGTATGTGGTCACAGACAAACAACCCCAAGAGACAGTGGCTTACATCAGTTTTCTTAAAAAGAGAAATTATTATTAGTAGTAGTAGTAGTAGTAGTATGAACTAATTTTTCAAGACAACATAAGCAGATTATTATTACTTTTTTCATTCAGAGCGTTCTTCACCAAACAGGCGTTTACACTCTCTGACCACAGGACTGCTACACTCTCGTTCTGGTATTCATATGACAAATGTTCCTCCGCTTTTCTTCCATTTTGGTCTGCTACACTCTCCAATGAGGCAGTAACCATTTTTGCACCCATACATGCCACTCAGCATACTAGAGTTATCACTGAGAGTCACATCTTTCACTCTTTTCCTGCCAATAGCTTGGTAACCGGTACCTAGTCAATAGCTAGGGAGTGTGTATGTGGTGGCAATCCAAGGAACCCTGACAGACCTAATTGTATTTGCAGTCATTCGGTCATACCCCATTTTGTCCCATGGAGTTCTGAAGCGTCCTATACTTCATATAGAGATTCTGTATTTATAGTTCCTGCGATTTTATGAACGAAGAGCCACGAACATACACATGAACATGGGCCTTAAACAATGGGGATGCATGCCACTATACCACTTAAGCCTTTTTCTGATGACTGCAGAGAGGTTTAAGTACCAGCACCATATACACTGAGTGCTTGTGAAAATGAGTGCTGCACTGTTTTTGTTCATGGGCACAGGTTCTTTTCAAAGAGTATCAGGGGATGTCTGTTTGTCTTTGCGAAACCCAGCAATATGAAAATGCTAGACCAATTTAATAAAATTCCCTAACGTCTCAGCTAAAATGAGAAGGAAATTAAGAGATTTTTTTTTCTTTTTTCTTTTGCTTTCCTTCCCATGAACCCCAAGCCACAACAACTTCAACAAAGCCATTGCTGCCACTAGGAAGTGAACAATGTTACATCTTAAGTGACGTTTAAAAAATTTCCCCACAAAATGTTTAGGCAGCTAAATGCTAATGGCAACTGTGCACCACAAAGTGTGGTAACTGGCTAGGATCACTACCAGTGCGGTCAGGAGTCAGCAAAAAAACAAGGATTCTGAATGGATGAGCCAAGCAACAGCTATGATATTTAAAATTAGTTATTTTCAACGCTGGAAAATGCAGACAGACCATCTTCAAGTTATGCATGCACTTACGGATCTCAACTAAGGATTAAATGTGTTTCAATCCAAAGCACGCATGGTGCTTAAGAAAATGCACATATCTTTTGCTGAGTATAGCTGAATCAAAATAAGGCATATAATGTGCTACTTTAAGTAATCAGGACTGTTGTAGACAGCTACAGTTAGTTTACTGCAACAGTTCATTTTATGAATTAAAATGCAGTTATACAGTATATTGTACATCTTAGTTTATATTCTTGTTTCCTAATTAGGTATATTTTGTAATGGTTTTTTACAAAAGTATTGTGATTTTATTTATTTTGCAAGGGATTAATAACATTATATAAAGTATCAGGTTCAATATTAGTTATTATTTTATCAACAAGACAATATAACGTTATGACCACAGCCAACATTTAAAATGTATATTTGTGTGAATAAGTATATAGGTACTGTACTTTTATGCTTGGGAACTATGACTGATTTTTGGTTGGGTTATCTTATACTATAGTAGGTACACTGAGGGGGAACACATCGCTACAAGAACTCTATCTGGCAAACAACAGCCTCAACAGTTTTCAAGATGCAATGCAAATTGGAGACCTTCTCAAATACAACCGCTGTCTAAAATCACTGGACCTGAGCAACAACCAGATTTCTGATTCAGGTGACCAGCGTATAGTGTATGACGATAGGGTGTATTCATAGATATTTTACTAGAGGATGTTTAAAGAGTGTTCTTGTGTCGACTTTAAATAACATTTCATAAAGTATTATATTGGCGTAAGTGCATTTTTTGCTCACAGATGTTTAATATTGCGTGTACAGTAAACTACTTCTCATAATGCAGAGCTGTTTCCTCCCACAGGACTGGAAGAAATATGCGAGGGACTGGGGGTTGGGAAAACTGGACTGAGAAATCTGGTGCTATGGAACAATCGAATAACTCACAGAAGCATGGTCCACCTGGCAAAGATATTGGTGAGAATAATTAGTAATAATAAAAACTAAATATGTTGATGTCTGCCTATTAAATCTACACCAGTTTAGATTAATTGCCACAGTACGCTGGGTGGTTGGCACACCTCTCAAATCGCAAAGCACAGACTAAAAAGCAAGACAATTAAACAGCTAAATTTATGGACACAGTGACAGTTTTTTTTTTTCTTTTTTCTTTTACATATTGTAAGGCTGGCATTATTTGAGCCAGTGATCAAGATCATTGCGTGCGGTACAACGGGACTGCAGAAGCAGGGCATTTAAAATCTATACAGACTCTTCTCCCCTTTGTTGGCCTGGCATGTCGCCTTTGTGCTCCTGTTCTTAAATCACACACCCACAACCCAACGACATGGGGCATGACTGGCTGCAGAGAGGAAAAGAAAGCGGGCAGTCTGGAAATAGCCTGACTTCTCCTCGCAGGATATCTTATATAAAATCCCTAATAATATCCATTCTTCTTCAGTCGCGCTGATTGTCAGAATAAACTACACCTTCCGTCATCTGAATGGCGATTGGAAATCAAAAGGATACAAATTAAAGGCCTCCTTTTCTTTCTTCTTAGCCCCGGCATATTCAAAGCTGATCCATCCAGGCCAAAAATAAAGCATACTTGTTCCATTTCAGTGCCACTGAATGGGAACAGTTTGATTAAATAATAGATATGTGTTTAGGAGGTTTTCTCATCTAGTCTGTCATTAAGAAGGATAACTAGACATCCTTGCGACCATAATGATCATAATTAGTCCAATGGCTGGTCGTGTCGAATATGACACTCGAAGGGCTGTTATTAACCTTTCGTTTTTTTTTCTGGGGTGCCACAAAAATAAAAGAAAGGAAAAGGAAAAAGGATGTAAGAGCAGGTTATTTGGCCGATATGGAACCACTTTAACGTCAAAGAATTAAGGATGAAATTATCAGAAAATAGTATTTCTTCTCGGATATAAATGATTAATTTCTTAGTTTTTTGTCCCCCCTGGCAAAGCAAAGCCACGGAAAGCGTTTTGTGCACAAGTGGTACTGCCTTGGTAGTAGTCTCAAGGTCATGATGAAAGAATGAATCCGGGACAGAAACAAAACAAACCTCAACATCAGAGTATGTCATATTCAGATTGAATATGAACTGTTGAATATGGTGCCCGTTGCATTGTTTTCCCCAGTGCAAGCATATGCATAAAGCTCCCACTGAGCTACATGTATACATGCAAAGAAGAATGTAAATGCTATGTTATATTATTGCACACATTTTTGTCATTTGTATGTCCATCATAATTCAAAACACACAAACTTTAGTTCTAATGTAATATCACAATCAATATTTTGTGTCAAGTAATTTTAACGAATAGACCTAACATGCAAAAATATGCATGAGGTAACATGTTCCCATTTTTGAAAATTTCCATTTAAGACATTTAAGATAAAAAATAAGAAGTTACACTTAAAGACAATTAAGTGTAAGACAATTTGATAATGGCTGAGAGCTGAGTTTATGTAAAACCTTTTTATTCCACAAGAAAAAAAACTGATGCATTCTGCTTTATAAATGCAAAGGGGTAGTGATACAATTTTAATATTCTGACAGTGGCAAGTATTCTTCAGGTTTTATTTTTATTTTGTACATGGCAAGAAGACTCATCGACTCATTCCCTGCAACATGTTTTAAAATTATTTTCCACAAAGTGGATGCCTGGTGTTCACAAGTGCTAGAATGCAACTATTGCTTTGGAGTTTGCATTATGTTTTAAGCAATCTTTTCTACTCTACAGAAGCTCTCTAATAGCAGTCCCCTAATGTCTAAGTCAAAAAACCTGAGTTGTCTTCATTTTCTGCAGTTGTAGAATATACTGTCGCATATCAGTCCAACGTGACCTAACCAAAAATGTAGCTTAGCATTCTGATATCACATATACTGTATCATATCCAGAAAATAACGTATTCATCCTCAAGAAAAATAAAACAAAATACAAGGTCAAAATAGCAACTAATTCTGAGTAGTTCTGACGAAGGGTTTAAACCTTGTTTTCTCCTATCATATCATATGGGCAATTCTTGTAAAGTATGGATAATGATGTGGTATAATGTGTTTGTATTGCTCTAAAAATAGAGCTGCTTAGAAAAATGGAATATTGATGCTGTGGAATTTCTAATTCCTTATTCCTTTTGAAGGGTCTCATTTTCTGGGTTTTATAAATCTCAAATTAAAAAGAAATAATAATAATAAAAGATCTGGCTCCCCAAGTGAAGAAATAAGTATCCTTTGGTACTCATTCCAAATCTGCAGTAGGTTATGTAAGCTTATCTTTAAGACATCAGCACGCCTGACAGAGAGCATTGTTGTGTCTTTAATTGCTCCTAATTATCCCGAGTGCTCCTGTGAGGTCTTCAGTCCTTGGGAATATTAAACTTGTCCGATGACTGGTGCTTGTGTGAGTCCCACGCTGCACATTTCAAAGATGGCATTACCACAGTCACAGTGTGAAGCACTCAAGTGGGTTTGTAGTCGCCCTGGTACAAATTAAGTCTGAAGTGAACCTTAGATTTATTTAGTCGCTTGTTTTTTTGTTTTTTTCCTGATGTGGCGACCGCGGATGTGTGACGAGGGTGGAGAGGTAGCGCGCTCTTCAGTTTGCTAAGCAACATCGCGAGCGTCACGTCTCCCTTGTTGCTACCTGCTCTGTACGGCTGCTAATAAGGCTTCCGTCTTTCGACAGTAGGTTACGCTGGAGAGGTAATCCAAAACTTCTGGGTTAGTTAGCAACGGGCGAGACCTCAATTTGAAATGATTGTCTCAAAATGATCCAGAATTTAATTCAGCAGACGCCGAACCAAAGGTGTAATAGTCATCAGTGAAAAGATTTGAATTGAACATGAACCCCTCGCGGCTAGCGACTTTGTTTGTGCTCTGTTTCCCTTTCAGCCCTTTGCAAATACACTTGAAACACTGAACCTGGGTCATAACAATCTTCAAAACGACGGGATCCAACTACTAAAAGAGCCTTTAATCGCCAACCGGTCTATACTGCGCCTAGGCCTAGTCCACACACGAGTTAGCTGTGAAGGTACAATATTGATTTTAATGATTCATTTTTTCTTAAACATTTTGCACAGAAATAATTGTGTGTGTTGTGACATGTACTGGGGCAGTATCGCTATTGCATGTGTATTGCATAAGCATCCTTTTAAGGGCTCGGTGACAATATGAACGCGGATTATGAAGAAACTTAAGAAAAATAAATGCATAAAAAGTCGTTGAATTCTGGTTTCTGACAGATGGCAACAGAAGGGATTTCTCTTATTTGTCTGTTGTTGTTTGTTTGTATTTATTTCGCTGCAGGTGCCGTGACCTTGGCTGAGTTCATCGCAGAAAGTCAGCAGATACTGAGACTGGACGTTAGGAAAAACCCGGTCCGAACCGGTGGCATAATGGCCCTCTCGCTCGCCCTGAAGATCAACCAGTCTCTGATCAGACTCGACCTGGACACAAACCCCAAAGAAGAGAAGGTATGCCTCAACTCTTCACACGCACCCACAACCTTTTCTTTCAAAACTCAACTTTCTTAATCATTACCTATTTCTTTTTAGTATTCACTGCCAGTTGTTTTAATTTAACAACGCACGCCTGTCAGTCAGCGGACATAAATCAGTCCTTAGGCTTATTTTGTGGGACCAGTCCCCTGCTTTTCAAACAATACATCAGTTCTGTTTGTGTTTTATGTTGCTGTGGAAGCCTAAGGAAAACGATGCCACAACTTTAATACATGCCCCTGCTGGATTAAAAAAAATAATTAAGCTCACTTGCCATCTGTTTGTCATGATTTTATCTTCGCTAACTTATTTGCATATTAAAGCATTAATTAAAATCTCCAAGGAAAGTGAGCTTACTTTAAAATGAACTCTAAAGCTTGTTTGTGTGTACGCTCTAAACTTTCTTTTTTTGCATAACGGCGTTTACATTTATATTGTTCTGTCTTATGTTGAATTGCAGCGCTTCCCTGTTTATCCTTCTGTATGAAATATGACAAGCTCATACATCAGCTTGAAGAAGGCAAATAATGAGTCTCGATGAGCTGAATGGCCCGTTCTTATGATCTTAAGTTTTTAAAGCTCGTTGATCAATTGTGCGTTTTTTTTTTTGTAACGCGGGGTACTCTCTGATGTTTACCCTGATGGACCGTGTTATAAAAACATCCCAATTAATAGAAAATGCATGCAACCTTTATGCAGATTTAGCAGAAAAGCTAAGTTAGCTAAGGGCAAAGCTAGTCCTCAGACTCAGGATGTATGTGAAGCACCTGATATGTAAACAACCCTTAGATGGTGTTAAGTCTGATGTGTTACTTTAAGTGGTGGCTTCTATATTTAGGGTTCTTTGTTAGGCACTGTCTATGAGATTGGGAAACATTACCCGAAACACCATTTGAAGCGGTATAAATATGCATATATCAGTTTGCTATATGCTTACCTTTGCTTTTTAACTGGCATCTCTTATTTCTGTAAAATAACTTAAAACTGGCTTTAGTATTAGTTGGCTTACAAATGATAATTTAAAATAATACTTTTCAATCCTGTTGAGATTTAGCGATGCAGATGAGCTTTGTCTAGGCTTTGCACAGCATGGTACAAAGTAACATCATTGTATTCTTCAGAAATCAGCATGCAATCTGATCATGTCTGATCTGATGCAATCCCATGGAATTCCCCAGGCTTGTGAATTATGAAAGTATATATATTTTTTTTTTTTACAGAAAACTTGTTTTGTGACATAGTTAAAATGCTTAAAAAAGAAGGTGGTTTTGAGATTTATTATTTGAGAATTTAGTTCCTCACGTCTTTGTTTACAGCTACTGTATTTTCATATCTGTATCCGAACTACTCCATTTGCTCGTCGGCCTGTTTTGGTGTTAATTATGAATAATTTACTAATCTAAAATATTTATGGAGGAGCCTTCTGAAAAGCAAAATTTGGAGGGCAAGTTGTCTGTAGTTGTGGCAAGGTACTATATGTTAGTGGTTTTTTCCTTATCTTTCCACAGGGGAATTTATGAACCTGATTAATGACCAAAATGTAAAAAGTTAACACAACATTTTCTGCTCAAGTATTTATTCCAGGTTGTACAGTGACATACCTCTACAGAATAGGAAAATAAATTCCCTAGTTCTTCCATTTTCTTGCCACTCACATATGAGTACCATTCCCAGAAAGTATAATTAAAAGTGTGAGTAGGACGGTTAGAAAGGTTTTCTTTTGGGAGAGCCTCCAATGGCACTCAGAACGAGCATCAGTGTATCACTGGTCTTTCATGGTGCCTAACTCTTTGATGCTGTGAGCTGACCATGCATGTAGTCTGAAATGGGGTTGGCTTGTGGGACTGTTGACAGATCATCATGGCTTGAACATCCCTGGGACAGCTTGGGTCCCTGACATGACAAAGATTCCGCAGAAATCATGTTGCTGGCTTTCATACATCTGTGACTGAGATCAGCTATTTTGTTCACATTTCTATTAGCCTATACGTACCTTAATGAACCTTCCTCCCCACACACACACAGCCACACGAACACACACATATAAAAACACAAGCAGTAAGTAAATCTTTATGGCGGTGGGCATTCCACATAATTACACACTTACAGTTGTAACAATAAGGCCACATGATGACCTCCTAGTTACCTGGTTAATCCTCATAGTTTGGCTACCTTAACCTTTCAAAAGACCTCTTGCAAAAGCTCCTTCAAATTCACCATCTTGCCACAAACACTGAGCCTTGCTGCACTCGTGATGGATTTTCAGAAAAAAGGCATATTTGCCAGCTGTGTAATTTACTGCGGTGCTCATTTACATATTAAAGCATTAATTAGCCCCTCTGAGCGCCAGTGCGGGGATAGTGTAATCATTGGACATGCAGTCGCAGGGGAGGGCTCCTCCATGCTGTCCTGGGGGAGCTCAAGGCGAGCTCGCCGGGGCCTCTGGGTGCTGCTGTTGACCATGTGGTGCGTGTTTGTCGGCTTTGTTTTCCAGCTCTGAGGGGATGTAGTGGTGCGTTGCGCAGTTTTTTGAGCTTTTCCGGGCTCTTTGATGTGTCACATTTGATCCGTCTCCCTGTCAGTTTAATAGCTCTACTTTTCCTCTCGCTGCAGTCAGAGGTGTGACCTGTAGTTTCACAGGAAGCAGAGGAGTTCTTTTTGCCTCTCTGTGTGTGTGTGTCTCAGTGAGTGTGTGTGTGTGTGTGTGTGTGTGTGTGTGTGTGTGTGCGTGTGCGTGTGTGTGTGCCTGCTTGTCTGTTGGGGGGAGAATGGTTATGGTGCGCGTGTCTGGGAGGGGGTTCGGTGTTTGGTTGGGATGCGCGGCAAGAAAGAGAAGGAAAAACAAACCGACAATGCAGCGCGGGTCTTTTAACTGCCGCCGCACAGATGGGTCTGATATTGAATCCCGGCAACACGAAGCTTCATGAAATGTGTCATTAGTGTGGTCTCTCATGGCTCAATGCGCTCTGCGGACCCCGTATCAAAACCTGCATTCACACCATTTGCACGGTTGAAGAACTGCGACGAGGCCAGTGTTAGTGATACGGGCCGTATTAAAATCGGGCTTCGTGACTTTGTTTACTTCAGCTGCCACAGCGAGGGACACAAGCAGCACGTTCAAGCGAATGTTGCCGCCAATAACTGCTTCAGTCATTCGCTTTGCCCCGCGCGCAAACCTGGGTATGAACATTTAGTATGTCTATCAGGGCATGCTCTCTGACTCCACGCTTAAACGCTTCAAGTCACCAGTCACTGGAGCCGGTGCATATGGTTCACTTCATTTGAATATCATGAAGCCCTTAAGTCGCAGTCTATTGTTGTGGTTCATCCTCAGAAAACTTTCCTGCACTTTCAAATGCAGGCTGTTAAATTGGTCAGTCCACACTGAGAATTCTGATGGAACTATGTGCATTATTGTGTTAGGTTTTCAGCAGAACTTTACAGATAATCCCTTATTATTTCACCAGCCTGTTTTGAACTTTCCCGTCTATCGCGAACAAAAGTGGATCTCCACCTGGCTGATCACCAGGTCGTGAGAGGAAATTAACGGCGACGCCTCTCCCTGTGCTGATGGGTGGAGGTGTCGGCGTGGGCTCTGTGCCATAGTTCAGTCTCTACGGGCACGCCCATCACCCATCATGTCTTTATCTCACTGCTGAACCTCCACTCGCTCGCAAGCACTTCCTCTTAATCCTGAAGTAAACCTGAAAAGTCAGCCTTGTTCTTTACAGTCGAGAACTCAATTTCGCTACTCTAAATAATTTTCTTTAGTGGTCTATGCAAGTCATTTTGAGTACCAGTTCTGCAAATTGCTATTTATTTATTTGACATTCTTTTTTGCTTGGGCTAGCGTCTGGGGGAGCACAATTAAAAAAGAGCCTCCGATAACACGCTGCCGCAAATTAACACTCTCACCTTCCGGATGAAGATCGCGCCGGCGCTCCTCTCTCGGAGCCGCTCCCCGCTCCGCCATGCTCCGTAACCGGAAGCCGGGCCCGTTCTCCGTCTCTCCAGCTGGATGGCCGGGACCGCTGAGGAAGCTTCCCGCTGGGGGGAGTGTGGCAGTCCCCGTCTCCGTCACACCGTCCCTGCCTGCTCGGGCGCCATGGAGGGGAGATAATTGGATTTGTTGTCACCTCCAGTAGCTGCCAGGAGCTGGCGTCTGCTCTGGTTAGGGATGAAGACATCACCGTGACAGGACCTGAGAAAGGATCAGCTGGTGTCCTGGGTACCACTAATAAAGCAGTGGGTGTAATGTCCAAGCGGACAGGCTCAGGCCAGCTGTTCACCGGAACCTGGGGCCAGGTCTAGGACGTGAGGGGGAGCACGAGGGAGCATGTTCTAGCGCGAGGCCTAGCGCTCGCTGCTTACCCGCGCGGGCCCAGCGCATATGCTGCACGCGAGCCAGCGAGTTGTGGCGGGAAAGCGCAGCTGAGGAAGACTTGCTCGCGGTCCACACGCTGACTTCCCTGTGGACTAGTGGGCTAAGAGTAACATTTACTAAGATTTTTCTGTAGACCTGTGGAGTGTCCTGGGTCGAGCGCTGCAAACTAGTGTGCAGAGGTGGAAATCCAGAGGACATAAAGTAAAAGTCCGCCCCAGTATTTTGCTCCAATCACCTGGATTTGCTAATTAACATAATTCTTCAGCAAGGAGGTAGAACTAATTAGTGAAGTCAGCTGGCTGAGTCTATGGGTGGAAGAAACACATGGTAGGATTTTTACTTTATGTCCCCTGGATTTCCACCTCTGCTAGTATGGCATGGTGTCGCCTGTTTGCTGTCCAGGGATGCAGGTTAGACGGTCTCAAAGCAATCAGTTCATTAACTTGTGCTCCTTATCAATATATTTAAATCGTGGTTTCCACAAATTCAGCTGGAGATTGGCAGTAGGCCATGACAGCTCAACACTTTATTAGGCCTTTGTGAAAAAAGCAATTGATATGAAAGTGTTAAAGAATAACATGCTAGACCACTTCAAATTTGCGCTTTAATGTAGACAGCAATACACTGCATATGCTAAATGTAAGCAATTCTACAGTCTGTTTAGAGTCTGTTTAGATGGGGCCAGTGTTTTTGCTTTATTTATGGTCTTTGTCTCAGAAACTTTTGTTTGCGAGGATTTCCGTCGAGACATGAGTAGGGTGGGAGTGGTATGTGAGGCAGCACAGAAATGAGATGGTGAATTTATTCATAGGCCTATAGCATGCTCCGCAGGGCTGTCAGGATGACCTAGGCTACTGCGGGATTGGGCTTGGCAGCACCAAGAGGTATCGCTGTGCAAATCCTCTCTTACATTCACTGCTCTCTGGCTGCAGATTAGCCGTTAAGAGGTTATTTAAAAACCTTCGTTTTTTTATACTCAGTTTTAGAATTTTGTGTTTTAGGGGGAGAAAAAAAACAAAGAATCAATCTAATTTTGCAGCGGTGCGATTTGAACAATGGAGAGAGGGAAAAAGTATCAGTAATTGGAAAAATGTCGGTTCTGCAGGACTAGACATCTCCATACCCAGGGGATCAATTACAGAAAGACTCATTCAGCTCTTTCTATTCAAATGAACACCTGAAGAGAGGGGTCTCGCTGGTTTTAAAAGCTTGGGATATTACTAGATAAATGTTAGCCCAATAAAGAGCTCATCAGCGGCAATTTGTATGCATTTAAGCTGACAGCAAAATACTTCTTTTTTTTTTGTGTCCTCCCTGCGCCCCACATTTTTATCTCACCTACTTAAGAAAACAGGTAAACTACAATGTACCATCGATTTGAAAACCCTCAGTGACTCTTTTGTAAGGAAGTTACCTTTGGGAAGGATTCTGTGGTACCCGTTTGAAATGGAAGATTTTGTCCACCAAAGAAAGCTTTCTTTTCCTTTTGCTTTCATGAAAAGAGGCACGATCAAACAAGAAAAACAACAGCATTCATACTCGTTTAGTTTATTCGTAAAACTGCACCGTCGTGACCAAAGGCATAATTATTTTAGGTTTTTTTTTGGTATCATTGAAAGAACAGGTGACCCAAAGCAGGAGGTTTTTGTAACTAATTGGCTCACCGTGTAATAGAAACAGACTAATGATTAGTATCATTGTGCTACTTTAAACCGCTGTTTATCACCATGTTTATTTGGTACACAGGTTGGAATGGCTCATCTTAATTGCTGGCCCATTCTGTTGCTGCATCATCACACATCCGTTTGGGAGGACATGCACTTCCACGTAATGATTCCAAAATGTGCTGCGCGGTACTCTTGATGTCTGACTATATATATATATATATATATATATATGTGTGTGTGTTCATTCTGTGAAATGCTTTGTTATATCCTCACCGCAAATAACAATCCTCACAAATTATATGATTATGTAGTATGGTGCTTTGTTTAGTTTAGAGTCATAATAATCATTCACAGTTCACTGACCAACCACCAACAGGCCTACAGTGAAGATGTGTACTATTTTTTTTGTCATGAAACTAAAGTCAATGTAAAATAGTTCAATGGCAAACATTGACAGCACATGACGAACATTGACAGCACATGTACACATGGCACTTTGCATATTCATATGTTCAGTATATTGAATGTTTTTTTAAAACAGTGTGGGGAAATCTTTAATCTGTCAGGACAATGTGTATTGTGTTTAGACCACATTAGCATGAGGTCACAGCATAATGCTCATTTGAGGGAGGGAAAAAAATCATATTTTTTAAATTACGAAGTGACATGCACACTGACCATCTGCCATGCCTCAGTAAATTACTGAAAGTATGTTCAGGATTGAAGAAGCAATATACAACAATGGGTACAGACACAGCAATGTGAGGTCACGAGTTCACTAGTTAGTCAACTACTGTTTTTACTTTAGACAAACATTTTTGTACATACACAAACAGGTACAACTTTATACAAGGAGCCCTATGTAAGAATTATATTAGATTAAAGTGAGCACAGACCTTCATACGCATTACACAAGCATTCATAAGCAATTGCATTAGACATAAGCTTATAGGGTATGCTACATCAACCAACCTCA
Source organism: Ilyophis sp. 1 JC-2022 (assembly GCA_022702515.1). Lineage (NCBI taxonomy): Eukaryota > Metazoa > Chordata > Actinopteri > Anguilliformes > Synaphobranchidae > Ilyophis > Ilyophis sp. 1 JC-2022. The sequence goes on from CM040406.1 coordinate 42,198,500, forward strand.
AATCTAAGTCAGATGCTGATGTGAATTAAAATATTGTGTGTGTATGAGTGATAAAAAAGACATGCTGCACATGAAAAAAAAGATTCTTATTATTATTACTATACATCAGCTAAAGCGGTAGCCTAATGCTTAGAGCATTAGCTAGATATGCTCATCTGTGTTCAAAACCCAGGAAGTTTTCCAAGTTTGCCAAGAACCCAGGAAGTTTGCCAAGAACCCAGGGAGTTTGCCAAGTTTGCCAAGAACCCAGGAAGTTTGCCAAGAACCCAGGGAGTTTGCCAAGAACCCAGGGAGTTTGCCAAGTTTGCCAAGAACCCAGGGAGTTTGCCAAGAACCCAGGGAGTTTGCCAAGAACCCAGGGAGTTTGCCAAGAACCCAGGGAGTTTGCCAAGTTTGCCAAGAACCCAGGAAGTTTGCCAAGAACCCAGGGAGTTTGCCAAGAACCCAGGGAGTTTGCCAAGAACCCAGGGAGTTTGCCAAGTTTGCCAAGAACCCAGGAAGTTTGCCAAGAACCCAGGGAGTTTGCCAAGTTTGCCAAGAACCCAGGAAGTTTGCCAAGAACCCAGGGAGTTTGCCAAGTTTGCCAAGAACCCAGGAAGTTTGCCAAGAACCCAGGGAGTTTGCCAAGAACCCAGGGAGTTTGCCAAGTTTGCCAAAAACCCATTTTTCTTTCATTAAAATGTTTGAAAGTTTTTCTTCATGGATGATTTTGTGTTTGTGCATTGCTTAACACAAAAACATAGCAATAAAGGCATGACAGTGGAACACACACATCATTGCATTTTGCTGGCAAACTTGGTGAATGTCATCTGAGTTGGGCTTTAGACCTACAGCTAAATATTATCAAAACTAGCCATTTAGCTATCCCTTACAAAAGGTCAAGGTCACCTTGAATATTCCTTACTGAATACTCATAAGTTGATTTGAAATATAATCTTTCTAAATCGTGGTATTTATTTATTTATTTACTTTACTCTTTGAGGCAGCATGTCCAAGGCAGCAGAATTAGCTGACTTTCCAAGAGGTCTGTATGACTTGCATGGAGTCCATTCCAGTTTTGGAACGCTCCATAGCCTTGCTGTAATGGACAGTGTTAACTTGTTAAGTGTAATATATCTGATGAAATAATTGGAGACAGAATTTCACCAATATAAAACATGCAGATTCATAGAATTTAATGTCAATTCAAAATGTTTTACATAATATTGCTTAGCCTTAGAATATTATGCGTATATATGTTTTTCATTAGTTGTGTTGATAAGCCCCTCATAAATGTACCCGTTGTAGAGATTAGAGATTGCAGGAGATCTTGGTGGTCAGTTCCTGTTAACAGCCTGACCATTAAATGCCTGAACTGAACAAGAGCAATATATTTCTACTCATTACGCACATTTCTGTTACTTAATGAAGCATTAAGGTGATTGCAATAGGTGCACCAGCAGCGTAAGCCACACCTCATTAAATATGGCACAGTTTCGTCATTTGCTTAGTGCAAGGTTTGACAGGTAACGTAATTAAATATTTCTCCTGAACAGAGTACATGAGTACATAGAAGAACAAACGTAAACACTATCAACAAAATGTAGTTTACAGTAATAACTGTGAAGATAAAACCGAGCAACAATAACTACTTTTGTCCCAAAAGCGGCAGATAAATCAACGGTACATTAAAGCCTGCAATTGAGGTTTGGAGAAAAAAAAATGTTTCCTACCTTGTAAGAAAAGAGCTTTTCTCTGAAACTTTTCAAAAGGAATGAATATAAAAGCTTTTTTTCTTTTTTCTAAGCAATTCCTATAATGTGCCGTAAAAGCACCCCATTTAGTTAATAACCGTGCCATCATTAGTCATTTGCTAGTCAGGGTGTGCTCCCGAATAGTACTGTCAACTTCAGCCTCAACTCCCCCACCACTGAACTCAGTTTGCCTCGTCTCATACCATAGCCACTTTATATTCCAATGTATTCCAAGTAGAAGTCTCCGATATATATTTATTGAACAGGCTCATTGTTTACGTATCTTAGGCATGATTGAACGGTAAAAACCCAATGCGATTTTAGCTGTGTGCTGTGATTCCATCTAAATAGCCGTGGCTTTGTGGCAAAGGGGGTGAAAGAAATTTCCAGGCAGTATGTGGCAGATCGACTATCAAGCTGACTGCTGACAAAATAATGGTGAAAATGTTTTAGAGCAATCACCCGAGGGCAAAATGTGCACTCTCGTGCCAGGGAATGCAGTTATGTATTAGCAGGGGCCCCAGCTAATAAGGTAACTATTTAAGTTCATTGCATTAAATATCTAGTTGATATAGTTTTATAGCACTTGTAATATTGTAGCGAAATGTTTTAATGTTAGTATACACACTGGAATGATTAAAGCTTCTCCCTGTGTGGGCGCTGCATATTGGAAACAACCAATAAACACTAGATGAAATAACTCAGGTTTGGAAAAATATGAGGCATGCTATTCAAACTTCTGTTATGGAAACATCTGGACAGCTGACATGTTTCAATGGAATAATTCAGGAATTTCAATTTTCAAATCACAATATTGTCAAAGGAACGCATGAATGACCATGACGTAACAAGTATAGTGGTTTTTTGTCTCGTATGTCGTGTATGTCGTGTATGTCATCATGCAGAAGATGCATGGCTCAAGCACACATTGCAAAGGTGACATGTCAGTAAACTTCATAACAACATTGGAAACATGGCGATATAAGTGTATTAGTGGAAAGGCAATCAATGGAAAGGCAAAGCAGTTGGCTCATGTTTGCAATTACCTTTGACATGGTGTCTACATTCTCGATCATGATAGCAGAATGGAAAACAAACCTTAAAGATCACGGTTCACTCAAAAAGAAAATTTTTGATATGTTTCTACATACCCGGAGTGCTACCTATCGATCCAGGTAGTTACGCAGCAAACTCACTCGTCTTGTAGATATCCACTGCAGCTCGCCGTGATCTGACCCTGATAGAGAAGACCTCAACAGGTCCAAGTTTTGTGGCGCGGTTGTGTGCAGTTTTTTCAAAAACGACTTTCTTCCGAAGTACGCCAACTGTATATCTGCGCAAAGTATTAACCAAAGCACGCTAGTATTCTAGGGCGCACTGAGTTGACATAGGCCCCTGAATACTGGTGGTGCTTTGGTTAAAGCTTAGCACGTATACACAGTTGGCGTACTTTGGTAGAAAGTAGTTTTCGAAAACTCTATGCACAGCAAGGTCTATGGATGTTTGTGAGTAACCATGTCATTATATTTGGAAAGAGACGTTGCTGTTCATTTTTTCAAACGTACATTTTTGGCGCTTTGACAGCCACAAACTTTGGACTCATTGAGGACCGTTCTATCAGGTGATATCATGGTGAGTTGCAGCGGATATCTACAAACCTATTGAGTTCTCAGCGAAAATACCCGGATGGATAGATAGCACTCAGGGTATGTAGAAACATACCAAAATATATATTTTTTGGAACAAAGATTTGGCCACAAGGGGCCACCAGTGCCCCCCAGCACCAAGGCTAGTTCAAGGAATAAAGGAAATAATTTATGGACATTAGAATAATTGACAGTATTGGTCTTGCACTGACTGATACCCATATTTTTAAGACAACTGTTTGGCCATAATACCAATGGATGTACAGATCTATTGCAGATGTTTTGATTTTTAATGATGAAAGAATATGCCAGATAAATAAAAACCCATTCTTCAGTATCCCTAAAAAGAATATAGAAAAACAAAAAGTCTAGTATATTGCAATTTATTATACTGTAGAAACAAGAAGTGCTGACATAAAAAAAAAAGAATAATAATTTTCATTTGTTCTGCGACTCTGTTAATATCAGTATATTTCATGGGTTTTTTCAGTGAATGATCAAGTGTTTGTTGTGGTATTTTGTGGATCTGTGCATATGTCAGAATGTATGTACAGTTCAGCAAGACTTTTTAAAGATAGATGGGATTGTCTCAGTTGCCAAGTGACATTTATTCTTCACTCAACCACATCTCATTGCAGTGTTTCTTGAAGTATAAATAGGCACTAGACACAAACCAGGATGGTCCCAGACAAGGATTAGAAAGAAGAACATGAAAGTATTAAAAATAACTTCACTCCACATCCAGCGGTATGTTCGTTGCGTGTGTTGTTAATGGTTGTGTACTGTTTTTTTAACCTCTTTGACAGCGTGTGCCAAAGGGCAGTGATGGTAGCCATCAGCACAAGGCTTCTCCATGCCGCATTGAGGATTGCATCCCAAAGCCATTCCTCACTGCTGAATGAACACCTCGACTGACAATGTGGTGATGTCACTCCGTGCTCGCTTAATTTCCGAGGGAGGACATGTAGGGAGGAGTGAAAAGTGTAACTGAGGCATAGTTCAGCATCTCGTCTCAACATTACTCTCTCTGAGTGAGGAATTATCCGATATCACTGGAGTAGATAAGGTAATGGTGGTTCACAGTGTCGCATAATGACTTGGGAACTGGACTTGCAGCTCCCAGGTTTCTAGGTTTGATTCCCAGGAGGGGCATGGCCTTTGTGCCCCTGAATCTGAATTGTGCGATGTGCTTAATCTGAATTGCTTCAGTACATCTCCGGCTGTATAAATGGATTGTATGTACCAAGAATGTAAGCTGTGTAGGTTTCTGAAGATGATTCCTGAATTCAGTGGTCACCCCTCTTGGGCATGTCATTTTCTCCTGGCACTGCATTATTTTCCAACATGCAACTTTAAACTGTGGTGAGGATGGCAAAGCAATTGTTGACATGTAAACATGGAATTTTGTACAGACAAACCTGTGCTTATGTATTTTTTTTCTATTGTTATGAAGGGTAGGCAGAGGGTCAAAATAACTCAAAACATTATATCTAGTACGTACCATGCTAAAACTGGCTTTGCTTCAGGGACAGCCTGTGCTAAATGATATTGACATTCAGATGGAGCGAGATTGCCACTTTAATTCCCGTACCGTGGATGGTGAGCTTGCTGTCTTAGTCACAGATCCCCACACCCCTTCAGAAGGTCTGTGGCTTTCCGCTCAGGTGACTCCCACTGTGTCAGCCCGCACACCTGCAGTGACCCAGCCTCGCCATTAGTCTCCACGACAACCTGCGGCGAGAGGATTACTGTAGTCACCGCGCTCTCTTACAGATGGTTCTCCGCCGTCATCTGCGAGTAATCTTCGTACTGTGCATTGGAATGATTCATTAAAAACAGCGAAGGCGGCTAGAGAAGATACGCATCTGAACCTGACCTTATCCACTCCGGGTCTTTCTCTGTCTCTCTCGCTGAATTTCAATGTGCCACAATGGGTTGCCACAGTCATACCACTTAAAAAGAGAATCCAAAAAACGCTGCCTTATTTTGCACTCATTTTAACGCTGAACTCTCAAACATGAAGCGAGACAAAGGAATATTTGTTCTCAGTGTGCGAAAGCTCTTTTTTTTTTTTTTTAATTCAACCCTTTCATGAGACAAACCAAGTAAAATATATGTCAGATGCAAATTGTGCATTAACTAAATTGTTTTAAATGGTTTTTAAAAAATAATTAATGCTGAAGGAAATTGATTATGGATTTGTATGACCATATGTGCATGGTATTATATATATGTGTGTGTGTGTGTGTGAGAGAGAGAGAGAATGATAGATAGAGAGAGGGATAGAGAGAGAGGGAGAGAGCTTCTCTATGGCATGTAAAAGGACAAAGAAAATCCCAAGATCATTTTAAGAGCGGTGATATTTAAGTGAAAAGCTGTGAAGATCAATTAAATTAGCTGTGGCGGTAGCCAATGGCACTTTACCATGCCCTAGAGGTCACAATGGTTGGCTTACTGCACTCTTGTCAGATAATCACTGCAAATCAGGACTCTCTCAAGCACAAGAGCCTACCTTAATTACAGGTACAAGTGTGAGATTTCACACAGACATTAAAGTGATGATAAAACTAAATTGATAATAAATGCCTCAAAGACACACGTTGGAGCTAATCACACTGAAAGCTTAAAGAGCTATATTTCTTATATTAGGATAGAATAGCACTCATGTGTGCATCTACAGTGCAGTGACTATGTTGTGCAGTGGCAAACTAATGAAGAAAACTGGCACTTGCTTGTGTGTGTGTGTGTGTGTGTGTGTGTGTGTTTACATGTACAGTATGTGTGTACACTTTGTCACGCATTTGTCAATAAACTGGATCAAAGTGGATCGTACCATTTTGAAGCACTTTTTTTTATTACAGCCTGGTTTATTTTAAGCGCTTCTGGTAGATTTTGATATGTTAACACTTTTATTGACGCCGTGCTCATGAAAAGGAATTAAGATTATTAATATGCAATTGTAATGTCGTAATAGAAAACAGTGTACTTCAGCTGCAAGTATATTTATGTCTATTACGGTTTCCTTGAGATCATTTTCTTGAATTGTCTGAGACATAAATTCTGGGCTCCATTCAGCACAGCTAGATTTCTAGCTAGAGTTGTAAAGTTTAAGATTGCATTTGGGTGCAGCAGTAACACTGGAGTTTCTAGGGATTTGGCTGTTAGATGCTTCTGTCAGAGGCTCATATTACTCACCAACACTCTACACTATAAACAGCACAAACTGATTTATATATATATATATAATAATAATTATTATTATTATTATTATTATTTAATTTTTTTAATTTCATAAATGAACAATGATTATTGCTACAAATGTAAAGATTATTTAGGTATGTTGTCACTCACACACTTTAGAAGTCAAAATGTTTTAAGCATAATTTGAAAAATAATGGATCCCATGCAGTTTGAATAAATAAATAAGCAATAATAATTTGATATGGAATGCGGTTTTAAACAAGAAGGTAGCAGTCATTAAGGTAACTGTCCCGCTTTGTTGTACTGTACAGCTTCGTCAAAAATGTTTTTTAATTTAAGCGTGGAAAAAAACATTTTCTTAGATACTGCAACAATATCTGCTTTCTTATACCTGTATCTTGCATATTGAAAGAATAAGAAACCTTGCATGTTTAGACAGTACATATTTCAGTTCAACCACTTCCTGTGTTTAGGCTTCAGCACACTCATTTTGAATACAATAGTGACATCTAGAGGTCGGCCAGAGAAATGCGATTCAGTTGCTATGATTTCCAGCAGTCATCATAGGACAATGGAAAATGTGCTCATAGCATCTTCAAGCCTTGATGTAGGTTCCCAAGAGAGAGGGAAAGAAAATCTGAATGTAACATTAATTACAGCTATTTATGTTAAGAATAAAGCATAGTCAGATGGGTAAGTGCATTCATTAACATTTACTTAACAGTGCAGCCATTTTCCTTTCCAGTTTATAAGAGGAAATAAAAAAAATACTGTATTATACAAACATAACTAGCAGATAATAAAGAAGACAGCAAAAGTTATAAAGACATAAATATTTCTGTTGAAAGCAAAACAGCGTCAAATAGCAGTTGAAATGGAAACGTATACAGCCTTCAGACAGTTTCAAATGTGTCATCTGATGTGAAAAGTGTTTTAAAAATGTATATAAAGTGTTTTAAAAATGTGTAATATATTTATGTATTTCCCGTTGCTCAAAAATGAAATAGAAATGTAGTTCAGCAAGGCTACATTAATATTTTAGTCAATAAATTGTATAATATTCAGTGATTGTTCGGGAATCTTATTCAGTAATCTTTTTTTTTTAAATTCCAGTCTTCAAGCCGTTTACACATAATGATCCTGGTCTTGTCAAGTTTAACTGTGAAAAATAATTCCATATTATAAATACGGTATTTAGTTTGTAGGTATTAAGCAAATCAAATGACAGTTTAAGCTTAGCTTGAAATAAAACTTATTTGAGTCCGAGTATTTCGTTCTTGAGTTTTCTGCAGTGTAATAAAAAATATAATTGCAAAAAAACAATGTACAGGTAGACCTGCATATTGAATGTAGTCACTTAGTGATATGCTTAAAAAAATGATTTGAAATAAAATATTTTTTAAAAGAATTATTTTAAAAAATCCTACTTGCCTATACTTGTAACTGGCATATGAAATGTTTAGTAATTTACATATATTAGCATATAAAGTAATTGGCACAGATGCCAAGAAAACACTGAAAAACAGATTAATTGTCATCCACCAGGCGCAGTGACATAGTTAAAAATGAACCCCTTTTAAGAAGCCAATTATCAGAGAATTTCCAAAGTAGCCTTTTTTCGTCAGTGGTTTCCCTTTCACACACACACACACACACACACACACACACACACACACACACACACACACACACACACACACACACAGTATTAACCACACACCATAATCTTTCCTATCAATACACAATGTTAAATTGTACGTGCTTTTTTTGTACCGTTTGCTTATTTAAACCCAAATATGTTTTTTATTTCTTAAATATTCAGAAATGAATGGAAACTTCAGATGGGCACAAGAATTGGTTGTGTTACTTAAAGACCTGAGTGAGATACATGAGCACGTTTACGTCTGAGTAACACTGTTTTAATTCATTATGATTAAACTTCAGTTTTGAGTCTGTGGGAATGTAGGTGATTTATCTCATGCAAACTGAAACTATTTTTCAAAAACTGTTTTCTTTCTATTATGTCTGACTTCCATGGTATCCATGTAGGCTCTGCAAAAGAAGATAATTATGGCTCAAAATGCGTAAATATGAAACATGTAAACATTATATATACAGTATATATATAATAAGTATTTATTATTCCTGTAAAACACAATGTTCAGTGTTAAAATAGCATTTTTACAGCTTTTCTCAGACATGGTGGTAATAGATTCTGGTAGCGTTTGCTATAGCTATAGTTTTATCCCCTGTAATAATTGGATAGTGCCTCCATTTGTAAGGCTGTCTGAGGGAATGCAGAGCTAACAAATGAGCTAGTTTAGTTGCCAAAACCACTGTTCAGGGAAAAGAGCTTAAATGACTCTTATTTTCACAGGCATTGTGCATTGGCCATTTTAAATAATACAGAGATAATACCAAAAAAAGCACATTGAGGATCCATTGTGGTCAGGAAGACATGCACACAATATTATTCTGAGAAAAAAAACGAGTCCTTTGATAACGCCGTGCTCTACTAATGTACGCTTTGTGGAATCGCCACAAAAAACATTATGAGCAGAAATCAGACGAAATAGGATGTTTATCATTTTTTAGGAACAAGGCAGCAGTTATGTTGCCCCATCGAAACGATTCATATTTTGCAGTGTTTTATTACTTACGAATGTACTTCTCAAAAAAACTCAATTTAAACATGCAAAAAAATAAAAATGGGTACAAAACTGATCATTTTTTCTCAATCCTTTCTAGGATCCCTGTGGACCTTGGGCTAAACATTTAAAGTTACCCCTACCACAGACTCAGCTGCTCTGAGTCTGTCCCTTTCCGGCCTGTATGCAAAGTGTGTTATTTGTATTCATTAATGACTTTATAATACCAAGCCAGCAGGAACCTGGTTTCATCTCTATTAGTTTAGTAGCCTGGCAAACAAAGGGAGTCTGTGCCCATGGCACCATGCCAACATGAGCTACAGCCATAAAGGCAGTTGTCCATCTGTGTCGTTTTTTGCGATGAATATGCCTCTTCCTCCTTGGTGTGAAATGCTCTCCTGATATGTGTCATTTAAAAAATGTCTCCATTTATTCATAGATATTCCCCTCACTCGAACATATTAATCTTTTGACGCCTATCTAAGTGGCAAGTTGGAAATTAGGCAAAAAATAAATGTCACGATGACAACTCTAAGCTTGAAAAATATACCCAGCTATAGGGGTTTGTGCATCTGGGATGGCTGAAATAAGAAATGAGATAACAAGGTTCTGGAAGCCTTGGCTTCCTCCTCAGTCCATCAACATCACTAGAAGATGACATGCTGCTCTCATTTGCAATGCTGGTCAGATCATCGGCCTTCATTGTATATTTTACTTGGGGGTTGTTTTTGATCTTTACTGAAGAAAGAGAGCCTTGTTTTCATCTGTTGTCTCTTTAGCATGCGTTGTCTTTGAAATGAGCATTGTTTGAACGTTGTGTGAATAGCGCTGGAACGCGAGCTTGAGGAACCCACTTTTATCACCTGTTTTTTTTTTTTTTGGTTGCTATTAACAGTTACGTTTCATTAGACGGGAACAGTGGACAGACAGGCGCGCTGTAAAGGAGACAGACAACCGCAACTTCAAAAAACAATCTGTCAGGAGACGCATGTAGGGCTTAGACAGACTTCAATGGAGAGGACTGACAACCGAGCCCTGGATGAAGCGAGCAATTGTTAGTGCATACCTATGAAGAGTTAAATCATTAATTAGGGTGGATGCCAAATTCTTCCCCGTGATGCCTTTTTCAAGAGACGTTATCCTGTTATTGGCTTATATATTCGACTATTATTAGCTTATGTATTCGCAGCCTAACTGGAAATGCATATAAGGCTATAGGCAAACAAAAAGATCATTCACATTGAGGTGCTGCCTTGGAATGTCAACATGTTATTGTATCATTAGTATTATTTTATTGCTAGGCCTATATCCCATGATCATGTAGCTACGATCGAATTTGGTGGCCTCGTTAAGAGTCCGACAGGATCGACAGGCGACGTAGCCTAATAGCCTACACAGGTGTAGCCTCCATAGGCCTATTAGCTGAATGTGAAAGCAATGTATCACTTAAAACCACCGATAGCCTATTGGCTTTATAGGTTTTCTTAGCGAGGAGAGTTCTACCTCTGTACGGACAGAGATCGTGTAGATGTGGCGAGCGTAGGATGGGAGGCGGGCAGAGTGACCAGCGGAAGGTCGCGGCTGTTGCGGGTGAGCTGACCCGCGCCAGAGGAATCCGCGGCCGTACTCGCGGTCCAGAAGGCTGTAGCGGTGAACTCTGACTCTGGCACCAGAAGTCACCAGCAGCGGCGCTCCTGGTCCAGAAGGCGATGCCGCGTCTCTGCAGGCCCCCTCCAGCAGCCTTGGCACGGCGTTGGGGTGCCATCGGCGCTGCACTGGTGGTGTAGTTCTTGGCTGGGAAAGTGGAGCGTGCCCTCTGTCACTCATGGGGAGCGGCCCTGTCCAACTGTCACTTCCTGACAGTTTCATAATCAATCTCTTTATTAACTGCTCGGCTGCAGACGGGGCCTGGATAGGGAGAGCAGGCAGCTTGCGTGCCATGCCTCTGTACCTCACGCAGGTTTCACTCCGTTTGGGTCGGAAGGTTGACGCCGTGGGAGAGCGGCGCTTCCAGGCAGGGTCCGTCCCTACCGCCGACAAATCACACCGGTGGATCTGGCCCTCGTCGCCCGCGATAATTTATGAGGAGGAAAGCCGGCATCGCTTATGCCGTCCGCGAGCCAGCTCTCTCCGCCCGCCAGAATCGGCCCAGTGTTTTAAAAGGAACGCGCGTCGGCGAGGGAATAGCGGCTGTGTCTGTAGCCTACTTTGTTCTCCCTTCGCATATGAAATCGCCTCATAATAATAATAAAGAAGTCGGGGAAACAACCGGGGCGAGATTAAGATAAGATAGCGAGTGCTGTACGATATTAAATATTTATAATATCTCCTCATAGTCTATGTCTTTTCACTTTTTTTCGTAGGAGGAATTTCTGATTGAAACCCAAAAGAATCTACTGCGAGAGATCTGTGATCGCTGCATGGGTAATGCGTCGGCAGCCAAAGAGAAGAATCTACAGTCCGCTTCCCCAGGGTACAGCTGACAACATGGCAACACCAGACCCCGAGTCTCTCCGCACCTCTGCCCAAACGGCTGACTGCTATATGTATGAATAATACTTCTATTGCAAATAATGATAACCATAAAACTCCAAATCCCCATAATAAACCTGAAGCCTCTCTCCCTAATGAAACGCAGCTTCCTGCTGTTTTTAGTCTAATGTTTCCAGCGAGGCTTTCGCCGCTTTCCATAAAGCAATTTTGCGAGCCCACTTGAAACGTGAATCACCTAGAAATGAAAGGAATCGCTCCCGATTTTCATCAGCGCCGTCTCGAAAAGTGACGGAGGCCAAATCTCTGTTGATATGGAGGTTGTGTTGTAAATCCCTGTTTGCTTGCACGCCATCATTTCTAATGTTCGCATTTATGCGTGCGGAACAAAGTCTTTTAGTCTTCTGGATGTGTACAAATAGCTATCTCCCGCACTAGCAAACGAAACCTCTGAACTCTGTGTTTTGTCACACATCACAAATCACTCATGAGCAATAAGACAAACACAATATGCAGATATAGTAACCCTAACCAAATTAAACTATGCCAGTATAAAGTTAGACTGTGAGTCTTTAATATTGTATCTCCTGAGTCCTGCGATTGTGTTTATTTAATTAGCCTGTTTATTTAATTATTTATTGTGGAAAGTGAACTATAGCAGCATATTATGTTAGGTAAAGTATTAGGTAAATGTCGCAGTTTCAATTTGTACTGCTGAAATGGAAACCTACGTGTTCACAGCAAATTTAGCACTCCTCCCAGCCTAGCCATGCCTGGTTCCTAGAGTGTTTCTGTGTTACTAATTGGCCACCGCAGAGACTTATCTCTCACTTAGTATGCAGTGATTCGTTATTCGGTTATATTACATTTAAGTTGCGTGTACGGGTTGTAAACTAAATGGCCTTTCGGTGAGTCAGCTTTGGTCTGAAAACGGCCTTGATTTCAGAATGTATCTTCATGTGAATGGTGGAATTTGTGACACTCACGGGCATTGTTTTAGACCAGTATTCCCTTTGGGTTTAACAGTAGGCCAGCAGCACATTGGAGTTTATCTCTATTTTTTGTCTAAATGTATTAGAATACGATTATGATTTCCTGACAAACAAATACTTTTGAGAATACATGTGACAAAGCCACTGGCTTACAGAACAAAACAGAGAAAAAAATTATGGGTTCACATTAAAAGAGGAATATAGGCTAATGCAAATGTGGCATGCATTACTTCCAACTGGCATCGTGCACGCCCACAATGTAATTGTTACTTAAGGAAACCTTTCATTACCCATTTATTCTCCTCATATATTAATTTTTTTAATAGTGACTGTAACCCTGTAACCAATGGTATAGGCCTATGACAATTTAAACTTTTTCGTGGAAATAAGTTTTAAGAAATACTATTCGGAAATAGTTTTGTGCTCTTTTGCCACAAACACAAGTAAAAAAAAACATGAACGGTTAATGTTCGTATTATAGCTTTATTGGCTTTTTAATCCAATTACTGCAGCGCGTGACAAATCGGGGCAGAGCTCCATATTTAGCAGGGACGATCTCTTCAACCCCCCGCCCCCCACTCCTGTGTGATTTTGGTTTTGCACAGGAAGGGCCCCCAGTGGCTGCCCCCTCTTTCTCTCGGCATGGAGCAGGGGCAGATTGACGGAGCAGCATGGGGCGCCAGCCGCTGTGCTAACTCACACTCCACCTGATGTTTTAACAAAGGGTTCCATCTCTGCCACCATCGCTCCTCTCGCACATCCAGGCAGCCCCAGCCGCGAAACCAACAAGGTATGAAACGCGATTGGAGGGATTCAAGGAACAGATGCACTAGGCATAGAATAATCACGTTTTATCCTGCATTTTTTATTTTTTTTATTACAAAATTGCACATTCACTTATAGGCGTAGGCTACCCCGGAAAAAGGCTTGAGCATATGGAACGAACAGTGTTTTTTCAGAACTGAACTGGCAACAGCAGGTCTATAGTTTAGCTAAATAGGGTTTTCTAAAACGATTAAGGTGTAGGATTAACAGGACAGATTATTGGCAATATCAAATCAACAAATAATCATTATCAGTGCTCCACCTCACCCTATAATCAATCGCCCGCCACCCGATCTCACTACTTGGAGGTCCATCCCAACTCCCCCCTTTATGAATTTCCGTCCTGGCCTCCAGAATCCCTGCTGTATGTGTGGCTCATACTCCTTCTTTCCCCTGTCAAGATGATCCCACAGACAATCAGTTGTGAAGTGCAGACTCGGTGGGTGCCATCCCGCGCCTCACAGCATCCTCTCGGCTGTCTCCTTCTGTGGCTGGGAAAACTTGCCGCGCGCTTCCGATGTTGGCACCGCAGCATGAGCGATCGTACCAACCGGCGCCTTCCTTTCCCCAGCCTCCCTGAATTATTTCCATATATTTATCAGGAAGCATATTAATGATTGTATCTCACAGTTCTGATCAGCATGAACCTCAGGAGGGAAATACGCATCGCATAGGCCTATTCTGTTGATTCGCGGAGACAAGTGCGAGCGACCGTTGGCTTTGAGTATAAGGTGAAAACTTAAAGTCGACTATTATTGTGTTGTTTATTTTTTACAAATTAAAATACAACCGGAATTAAATCTTAAATTTGTTTCCGCATCAAACGCGTCTACCGTAAAATGCGCCTTTATGGAGGTCAGGTACAATCCACATATAGGCCTATACATTGTCACCATGTTCCCGGCAAAGCAACAGTGTTAGCTGCAATATTATAGCCTATCAGAACCCTCTAGAACAAGTTCATGAAAAGTGGCCTATGTTAATTAAAAATGGGAAAAGTTTAAATAACAACCAGTGTGTTCCAGCAAAATGACAAGTAAATCACAATGCATTTGCTATTGCGCACTCATCGCCTTGCATCAGCTACATTGCATTACATTAATGTTGCATAATTTTACAATCTAGATTGAAAAAAAGACACTCGCAAAACTTATAGGCCTGTTGTATGGCAGAAAAATGGTAGGCTAAATAAAACATTTCACAATACAAAAAGGATGATTGTATTTTATTAAATATATATGTTGTCATTAAAAACGGAAAATTCATATTGCTTTAAAAAAAAAGATTCTGTTTTTATAAATATGTTAAAATAAGTAGGCCTATCTTTGTCAAGCCTCTCAGAAACGAGAAGCCGCCAGCAATTCTTTTTGATCAAAGAAAACATTTTTTTCCGACTTCGAGCGCGAATATTGGCAGAAAAGAAAAATGTATTGTGTCTTCACTGAAAGAGGGTACATAATGATATTCACAAGGAGACCCCCTGCAGAGATGGAAGGCAAACTGTTCCTAAGCAACAAAACACATTTTCTTTCTAAAATACGGGTGAGGTTTTGGGAAATTTCCCCCATTTAAAATCCCCAGTTCACATTCTTGGCGTGGACTGTGTATGGAGCAGAACTCCCGTTTTAAAAATCCTTGACCAGTTGGCTATGGGTCCCATAAACCATACATTTCAGACATTACATTGTTGTACTTTGGCCACGTGTAATACAGTTCTTTGAAAGCATGCAACAGCTTCCAATTGCAATATGTTACAACTTAATTACGATACAAATGCACTTATGGCGTGTATTCAAGAACGCAGTTGGACTGTATTTTAAGTAAAATAATTTATCTTTGGTAACCCTCAAACTTAACTATGTAGAATCATTTAATGGCTTATTTTAGACTGCCATCTAGTGTTACCATTTAATGGCTAGAATTTCTATGAATGGCATACAGATACATTCGATACGGAATAATGCCGACATAAAATAACGCTTGTTCATGAACAGTCAATGGTGAGTTTGTGTATGCAAACTGCTCAACCCTGAAACCCAATTAATTCTAAGGCATTTATCAAAATACATGTTAAAGCAGACTTTAGATCAGAGTTCAATACAATCTTTACTAATTTAATAGTAAATCAATGCAATATGCATACATGTTTGTATCATAAGCAAACAATGTAATAGGATGTATACTTCCTTACAAGAATACATTTATTTCCCATTGTGTTGTTGCAGTTATTGGGAAATAAACCACTGTGAATAGAAAGTATCACCTGTTTTTTTTCTCCTTTGGATAATTACATAAAAAATACACCGTAGAGCATCTCAGACCTTTATTTGTGAAAAAGTACAATATCTTTTTCTTACAAATAAGTTTAGAAAACAATATGCTTCAAAACTAGAATTATAGAACAAAGTGCAACACGTGTTTAAAGAATGCAGTCTGTACAGCAATATGCACCTTCAACAGTGGTCTTAATTAGTCACGTACTATATGGCATCTTTTCCACTTAAATGCAATCAGGGGGAAATGTGTGTTACTCTATCAACTAACATACTCATTTTTTTAAACAAAAAAAAATAAAAAAAGCTCTATACTTAATGTTTTTAATTCAAAGAAAAACCCATCAGAAATATACAACCAGCAAATATTTTTTTTTTGAAATGTATTTTGTGGAGAAATGTTATGTAAGAAAGTTTAAGCACGGTTAAATTCAAAAAGCATTTGATAACATTTTAAGGTCCCATTAGACTCACACACACGCACACACACACTCACACACAGCAAAATAGCTTAATTCTTGAACATACAGTGGCTGTAAAGAGTAAGTGAAATCCTTATGTCGTGCCTGTTTTGTAAGGAGTGAGTGATGTTAGGGCAGGCTCTAACGCATTTTGTTTTCATTCAGCATAAGAAAAATGGATAATTACTGGGACCGCCTATAAAGTGTTATCAGGAATTACTACTATGCTAAAACCCAAGCAATGACTAAACTAATAATGTTCAAAGAAAATTCATTTTATTTATTTTGTACAACACAAAGTACAAAGCAAATTATTCCAAATGGTGTTATACAGATATTTTTCTTTGATTCAAACACTGTTCTTATATCAGTCTTCAGCTATTGTTGGGAATAATCTGAACCTACTTGTGGATGGATTACTTTTCTCCATAAAAAAAAAAGAAGAAAAAAAAAAAAGCTACATTAAACAAAAGATGTTTTTGGTCAAGTTATTTACTCAAACCTGAGCTATTTCAATTAGCGAGACTATTTATTTTACTTCAACAAAACCAGCCCATAAATATCCCAAAGGCACAGAACAGCTGACAGTGTGCACCTTGTAAATATTACCATCCATCTTAAATAAGAACTTTTCTTAGACAATTAGTGGTCTTCACCAGTTGCAGCTGTTGCGTGAAACTCAATTTAATTTTTACTGTTGATGCCATGAACCCATAAACATATCCACCATTACGGTCATCTCTAGACTGATTTTTTTTTCCTGCTTCAATATAAACAATGAAATAAAAATCACGAACACATATCTATAGCAGTCACATTAAACAGTGTGAAAGTATGACATCATACGTATGCATTATTATTATTTCCTGTAAAACTACCGGTTTTGGGAATAATGCCACTGAAGAAGTCTCAAGAACAGAGCTGTGCCTCCATCTAGTGGACAAATGTGGAATTACAACAAATTCCTTTGTAGATTCACCCAGTTTCTTGGGCAGCTTTCGCTAGCTGCTGCCCCCTTCTGACCTGACACAGTCTATGCTTAGCGGGACTTGGTGAGAAGCTTTGTTTATCTACCGGCTAAGCCTCAGCTTGATCGAGTTCTTCACGACTGGAATGGGGTTTGGTGGGAGAAGGGGTACGTCAGAAAGGTCTGTGTTGAGCATTCCCTGTAAGAAGAAAAGGTCAGATTTATATATTAAATCCAAATGGTACTTATATTTAGCATTTCTGAAAATAAGTGAAGGATGAATATGCACGTTAATGATAATTATGCATGTAAAACGTGTTAAGTAGTTCTGCTGAATATTCCTACCTGTGTGTCTGGAACGGCTGCGGTCACTTTGTCCTCTGAATCCTGCAGAAGTAAGAAATTAGAATTCAGTAGAAAATCAGCTGTAGGATAAAGCAGCTATAAAAAAATCCTGACAGACATGGTGACAAACTGTCACCAAAGCATATCTCATACTGCTGGGACAGTTCATCTCTGGACCACAATGTTCATCTCTGGGCCACAATGTACATGCTGATGAGTGGAACGATGCATGATTCTGGAAATTGCCAAAATATGTTTTTACATCGAACCGACTCTAACATTTGATCGGAAATGCAAGTTAACCTTAATTTGTGACACTTTCATGCGACTGGCTGTTGCCTAAACACTCCATCAACTCAACGGTCACAGTGGCTGAATGATGATGGTAATGCATTGATTTTAGCGAATGAATGTCACGCCCGGGGAAAACTGAACAAATAAAAACACTCCACCTACAGCAATGCCTTCATTCATTCCATGGGTACACTGTGTATAGTGGGTGGTGAGGTAAGTTCTACCATTACTCTGTCAAGACAGCTTTATTTTGATAAAATCATTTAAATCACAAATTCAGGAAACGCTGCCTGGGAGTGTGCAATTGGTTTTTTGTTTGTTTATGGTTAATAATGTAATTGTATAATAGTTTGTATTTGCTGCTCTGCCATCTTGGCTAGTTCTCCCTCATAAGAGAGATGGTTTATCTCCATGTGACCGCCGGGTTAAATATACTTTTGGTCACTGTTTGGGGCATTAATAGTCATATTTCTAACCTTGCAAGACTCACAGTTACACACACACACCACCAGAAATAGGCCACTATCTTAGGCGACCACGAGTCACAGCACGTCAGCCAGATGGAGACGGCAGCACGCTACATCTCGATGATTGTTTTCACGCTGCCAGTCCCAGGGCAGCCTGCATATAAGCGGCAGAACTACGCAGAAGCCATTTTGACCCCTGACTGACCGCACAACCCCACTGGGGCCCAGAGCTCAACAACATTTGTTGACTCTGCACAATGAGGTGGTTTCAGTGTGTCTGTGAACTGGACGTGTGGGTTTACGCTGACAATGCTTCTGCTGCTGCGACCTGCCGTTCGCGATGTGGCGGGAGAGCTACGGAAACAGCGATGCAGACCCACTTTTGGCTGGAATGCTTCGTCAGTGCCTCAGATGGCCAGAGATGATGTACTTAATCAACCCAGTCTTTGAAACATCATGCCAAACGCACCAGTGGATTGTTCTGTTATTAAGAGGGGCATATCGAATAGTTTTGACCAGCTTTGCCTTCTTAGTTATACGCTAGATTTAACATTCAAGCTAAACCGCCTCAGAGCCTCTATCCAATCACCTTTGAGATGTTTGAGGGGAAAGAAATCACCCAATGAGTCACTTAAGAAAAGCACAACTGCTCATAACTGAGATTTATCTAGATCACTGAAGAATAAATAAATAAAAAGATCATTTACTTTTTGGTTTTTAATGTAAACACACCCATCCTGAATCATCCCCATTTTTTATTTTACCAGGAACCCAAGACCATTAGGATATTTTGGTTAAAAAAATAAATAAGAAAACCTCCATACCTTCGCTTCTACCTCTTGAGGTTCAGTTACGTCTTCACCACTCTGCTGTAATCACATATTAAAATAGATTTATATTCATGACATTTAAGCCCAGAGCTATCGAAAAACAAATTTAGCAATTATTTACTATAACATATTTCATAGTTGAAGTAAGCAAGCAGGCATCTATCTCTGAACTACAATCATTTAGACATGATTCAGACTTGAATCATATAGAATAGTGATGTGAAAGAATTCTTACTGTAAGCTCTACAGATGATGTGGCCTCAGTGTCCACTGCAGTTCTGTCCGTCTCTGCTGCGGGGTCCTGAGAGGCACATATGAAACAGTTCCTCCCAGTTATTGGTGGTTATAACCCGAGACTGAATCGGTTAAACTTCAGGAACATCAGAGACTGAATCGGTTAAACTTCAGGAACATCAGAAAAATCACTTGGGGGTAAAATACGCAGCCAAGTAAACATAAAATGTGAATATAACAAGACGCTGCACATCTGAATTCGGCAAATAAATGTCAGGGCACCGGGTGTACGGAAGAGTGTTCACAACCCCAGACAAAGAGGATGTCGACTTTTCCAGTAAGTGGCACTGCATAAAAAGGCCCTAACAAATAAGCAGCATGTAATCTATATATTTACACAATGCGATACTCACAAACAATTACTGCCTTGTGTTCAACAACCGTGAAACACCTGTGTAATTTGCTATTCTTGGCAAAAGATCTGTACGAAGTATAACATTTATGTGCAACATGAGCAGGTGTGTATACGAGTTATAGAATACGGTATAGAGGTTAGGGAAAACATTGCTGAGTGTTACATGTGAGAGAAATGAAGAGTCCAGCCTACCTCCTCCTGTCTCTGCTTCTTGGCCTTTTCCTCCATTAAAGGGGAGCCAGGCCTCTTCAGCGCGGGAGCTCCCGTGAGAGGAGGAGTGACGCTCGTCACCTGTGTGGAAGTCGCTGTGCACGGCGGCGTGGGCTGGGTGGCGGCAGAGCCGGACTTCTGCCCGTTGGACACGCCTGCGACGAGACGGCGTTCAGTAATCACGTGCGGCCAGCGGTCTCCGAACACCGACTGGGATAAAAAGGGGTAAACATACGAACCTCCTGAGGAGTCAGCGCTCGCTACGGGATCAGTCTTGGCCTGCGAGTCCAATGGGGTGCTCAGTGATGGTACAGGCCTGGAAAAAAGACAGAGAAAAACACGCAGCTGAAAGCACATGCATTCTGTTGCTACAGACGCCCAACGGATGGAGAGTAGTAACATGGGACCACTGAAGAGTCCGATTCTGGTTGCCAATATTCTACATAAATTATATTTTATCTTCTTATCCATCATCTAACACACTACAGTTAATAAATAAACAAAAAACTGCAGGCATTCAGCATTTTATATGTCAAACCAATGATTCATAAAATGTTAAAACATTCTTTTTATTGTTTTTCTGGGTGCACATTAGCAAGAAGTCACCGGAAGCAGGCTTTTAAAAAAGCTGAGTCGTTTAGGATGACCGCGGGTGGAAATGGCAGTAACAAACGAGTGACCGGCCTGGTGTCTAAAGAAAAGCGGCACACTTACCCAGGTGGATTGAAGGCGTGGTTGAGTGGGCAGCTCTTGAGGGCTGCGGTCGGTGAGGGGATGGACATGCTGTTGTCGCTGTCCAGGGAGAGGTCCATACTGCCGTCATTCAACAGACGAACCCCCTCCGTTGAGTGCTGTCACACAGGGAGAGATCTCTCAGAACCCTCGGCCCATTCATTTACTGTAAATGTACTGTATATGCTCTATAAAAAAAATGCATTTACATACAAACTTTTAAAGTCTGTGAGTAAATTAAACAGGCAAACTGTTTTGTTCACCAGCGCTTAAGAAATTAAGGATTTTATTTATTTATTTATTTAAATATATAACAAATATGACATTCATTGAAATTAATACGATCACATGGTCTTTTGCGGTCTTCCAATTTGGTGGCCATTATTTATTTATTTAAATGTATTAAAAAAATATGACGTTCATTAAAATGTATACGATTCATTGGGCTTTCGCAGTCTCCCACTTTGCTGGAAGTGCTGTAGCCAACCTTAGAGAGCGTTTGAATTTGTTATGAGCATGAGCTAATGCCACGCTGAAAGCACGCCAGAACGCCAGACAGGATGACAGCCATGGAAACGGCAAGTTGATCACATTCTTAATTAGGCATCGCTGTAAAACAATCAGATTTTCCTGCTGCACTGACCTTCCTTCGTTTCTGTATGACCAGGTTGGGCAAGAGCTGGTGAAGCTGCTTCCTCCTCACGTGCATGGCAGTGATCTTCATGTCCGCTTCAAACATTTTACTGCTTATTGCTTGTCTGTATACTGGTGTACAAAAAAACAACAACATTAAATTATAGAATTCAAAGACTTTTTCCTGAGGATTATTAATCTACTCATAAACATACCTATTCTTAGCATGTATAATGTCTATGGCCATACCATGTCATTTGTTCAAAATAAGACTATCTATAGTATTGTGCATCATTTAATGCCCAAAATGTAGTACAAAATCTATGCTGTCACAAGACTGAGATAAAGTATATATTTTTACCATTTTGAATATGCATACAAGGGAACATAAATTAGAATTTCATGGACAATATAAACTTCCACTGAATCACATGGATGAAAAGCAATACTAATTTTGTGCACAAAAAATAATCATAATAGTTTAATAATTTTTTATGCATTTATTTCTTTACACAAAGGTCCTCAGGTGAAATATGCCTTTCCATTTTATCTATAACCTTTAACATATCATTTGAGGTTTTAGTCCACAAAACTGTTTCATAATTTTGTTTGCAAAATAAATTTTGTATATTTCAATTTTGTGATATACAACAGTGTCTTTCAATTGTGGTGTTGGTCCTGGATTTTCCCTTTCTAATAGAGCTCAGTTAATTAGGTTAGATTGAAATTTTAATTAAACGCTGATCTGTACTTCACAGCTGTTCTCTGAGAAGAATGTGAAGAGTGTGTTTAGCAAAAAAAAGAAGAAAAAGCTACAATTAAAGGTTGTTCTACTTATTCTTTGATGAAACGAAAAAACAACCATAATTAATGAATCAATCACTTGATATGCTCATCAAACGGAAAGTTTGATGAAAAGTAGACAGACCTCACAGGAAGACTCATTAAATATGATGAAAACGGGCTCACCGGTGTCGGTGAAAGACTGGATGTCGTATGTCAGATCGACATTGAGGTTCTCGGAGCCTTCCATTTTCTTGAACACAATCCCAATGACCCACATTGTGTTGAATTCTTGTCTAATCAAACAGAAAAATAAAATCCAGGGATTTGATATGATTCAGAGGCGCAAGTAACGAGCGGTCATGGTCCGAACTTGAATACGAAGATAGCTCTGAGAGGCAATGGTTTTGTTCGCACAAACTTGGGACTACATCTCCAGTACTGCAGGACAGATAAGACTGATTTGTAGCACGAGGGACCAGTATAATGGCATGCCATTGTGGTACTCACTTCTCAACGTCTTCTTTGGGACCTGGAAATGACTGTGGGTTCACGTGGGCAAGTGTGATGAACTCATTCTTCTCCAAGTTTCCCACCAGAATACGAATCTTTGACTCCACCAGGCCAACCCTGTAACCAAAATAGTGTTTGAGCATTTACAAAAGTCTGCCCTCACACCTGACGGCCTGCAATAGTTGGATAATTACACATGTAAAATGATCATTGTTTTTTGCCATATTATAAGAAATCTAGGAAATGTCTGGTGCAATGCAAACATGGGTCACAAAAACATTTTTCATCTAATCATCTGTGCCTGTGTCTCTGAAGCAATTTACTGACATTCAAAATACAACTTTAGATTTGTCACACTGGAGTTGTACTCACCACTCCAGGTGCTGTTTGTCTGTTGGAGCGCTCGCTAGCAACACAATATAATGCCTTGGAATATAAGAACAGAACAATGCCATTATACGCTTAATAAAACAGTGCCGCGAAACAAAAGCAAGTGCAGCTGTTCACCTTCAGACTCAACAGAGGTGCAATTAGAGGGCCAGGAAACGCAGCAGAAGAAGAGACACATAACGTCAAGGCGCGGCCCCTCTACCACAGGCCACATTTCCAAAGGATTCAAAAGCAGAACCACTACAGCCCAGTCTATCAGCGTGATTCAAGTCCAAAGAAAAATGGATGGACATATTTGCTGATACGCTGAGGACAGAACCGCTCTAAGCTTGGGAAAACTGAACGGCAATACAACTGACGTAGAAAACCAATTGCATACCGAAATCTGCACGCGCAAGGGTAGCGCTATTAATGCTAGGCTGGTTTGCACTGCGCTCGAGAAAAAAAAGACACGGCTCTCTAAAGTGCACACATACTGACAGCCATTCAAATGAGAAAGACCATCTAACTCAGGGGAAATTAATTACAGGTCTCTTAAGGTTCTTTTAAACTAAATAGAACACGTCTACTTTTAAAAAGCTCAACCGCAACTGAAGATTCTCCACAACATTTTTGTGAAGAATGAGTATACACCTTTCTCGTAAAGGTTTAGTCGTCCAAAAAATAAAAGGGCTTTGTTTGACTAATTTAGCAGCTGGATGAAAATTGTACATTCCAAGTAACGGCCATGTTCTGTGATTGAGGGAGAAAGTCTAAATGCTGAAAACATATTGCTTTCACACCAGTGCAAAATGTCACTGACCTGTAAACTTTGGAGGTCCCTGGTAAATCCAGAGACACATTTGGAGGGGGGAGGGGGGGTGGGGGAGGGGGAACACAAAAACTTGGAAAATAAACTGACCACAATTACCACAGAAGGGTATCTGGTAATGGTATTTATTTATTTAGTAGCTTGTCCTAGTTTTAAGGCTACGGGGTTTATCTAATCAAAAATAGAAATCTTATATTACATTTTTACACTGCAAAATACAGACAAGAGGTGCACAGTAAGGAATGCGACTGCACCATATTAAAATTTTGTAACAGTTACCGAAGACTAAATTCCAATAAGAGTAATTTAATTGGTCTGACATCTGCTTCAGGGAACAGACCAGTTCACTTTATAAATTTTAAAAAGCATTCAAACTTGCTCTCAATTTTCCGTTTTGGTAATGAACGTACACCCTAATAAATGTCACTCTTTGGGCCTTAGTGGAAAATGAAAAGGTCCGAGACAAGAATGCATATATTTTTTATTCAAAACATGTAGTACATGACTTCACAAACCAATGCAAACCTTAAGGATCTGACTGAGAATAACCTTCAACTATTGCTCTATTTAAAAGGCAATCCTCATGACTCAGTTCCAATAATATCACTCCTATTAATTGTGGGACAGATACTTGTAACTTTGCGTGTAACTGTTTTAATATCCAAAGCAGTGTTTGGGAACTAGGAAACCGTATGTGCAAGAGTGAAAATTATACATGCTAAGACGACTAACATATAATGTATGTTTACAACTAATAAATATGCAATCTACTTCATTTGAATTTCAGATGGAGTTAATGTTATTAGTATCTGTTTAAAATAGAACGGGTGGCTTCCCACCATAGATTAGAGATAATACGTGACAAATAATCATTTAGCAACACATTTGTTTATTGTTTTTTGTAAGTTAATTTTTGTTAATTTAAATTGTATATAGACTGCTCACATAATCTACAGGCACATCTGCTGGTCATTCTAATCTATATTGTATTTGTGCAGATGGAAGTATGCTCTTGACAAAACATCAATAGAAATCTAATAACAGGGGCCATGCACTGTAATTTGGAGTAGAAGCACAAATTAAGCCGTTTATGGACTTCCTGCAATAAAAATAAACTCATTCTCTGCCACCAAAATGTTGTTTATTCTACAAGTCAATGTAACACATTACATGTGCATGGGGAGAAAAGCAATAGGCC
Organism: Ilyophis sp. 1 JC-2022; assembly: GCA_022702515.1. Lineage (NCBI taxonomy): Eukaryota > Metazoa > Chordata > Actinopteri > Anguilliformes > Synaphobranchidae > Ilyophis > Ilyophis sp. 1 JC-2022. The sequence goes on from CM040406.1 coordinate 42,223,591, forward strand.
TTTACACACAGATTCCAATAATAGTATACGCTCATGAAAACTAAGCAGTCATACAAATAAATAGAAAACGTTCAGTTGAAGATGAATCTTCCTTGGAATAGTTATATTTGAGGACCTTTTAATCCTTTTTTTTGAAGAGCTGGGGTCTTCAAAAAGCCATTCTTCCATTTCTATGGTAAAGAACTGAAAGAGAACTGGGCCTTATAGAGACTATACAACCGTGTTCACATTCTCACCACTGTTAATTTTCCAGGGCATTCTCAAAATGATAAGCACCGTTTAAAAAGCCCTTTTTACCATTTTTTTGTTTTTAATTCAGCTCATGGAAACTCGAGCTTCAAATCTTCCTTGAGAAAAAATACACAGCCTCAATATCTCCTTTTATTTGGAGGAATATTTTAGAGCAGGGTTGTGTCTTATCACTCCAATATGGGTTATCAGTGTCAAAAAATAAGTTTCGCACCACTTTGTACACTACATCGACCATTGCTAAGCAGTGGTGCGGGATCACTATAAAGCATGTTATACCTCTCACTCTATTTTGGGTAAAATAACTTGTACTATGAGATCATCTTAGTGTCATCTTAAATGCAGATTTGGGATTTACAAAGCAAATTAATTATCCCAGGCATGTTGGTTTCAATTAATGTATGGAGAAGTCATTTTTTTATTATCTATAATTTAAAGACAGTGAGAATCTCAACCATGAAATGATCTCATCCAAACTTCACAACTTCAATGTTCTCCATCTGAGTTGAATTGGTCAGGCTTTATCCTGCCTGCCGCTGGTACAAAATGCTTTTGCGAAACATTTAGGTTTCACTTATTGTATTTAAGGCATTACATCGTCGAGTCCCCGAACACATTTCTTAGCTACCGATATCTTTTCTGCAGTGGCCTATTGGACCAATAAATAAGGGTCTGCTTCGTGTATTTATTAAAAAGACAAAAGGTAACCCCCAGCTTGCTCTGTGATTATATTATCTGAAATGATTTACTAATATTCTGTTAAATTAAGACGAGTGCTTGTTTTCTATAACTGTTCAATTTTGTATGCAACTGCCTCCTTTTAATCTTCCAATTTTAAAACGGAAATAAAAATTATTATTATTATTACAATAGCATTACTCCTATATAAGTAATAAAAAGGGGTCGGCTATCAGGGCTTCCATAGGGATCTACAGCATTTATTGTCATATATGTATATTATGCACTACACCTAATTTGTGATACTGTATTAGATTGTCACAACATTATATAAAATTGGAATTTAGAAAAAACAGCCATTAGAAAATGGAGGGACAAGCTGCAACACTACATTTTTTAAAATAAATTAGCAGATTTTTATTACATAGACGCATCAAATTAAAAATAAATTATTTAAATTCATAAAAAATGCAAAAGGACCAGATAACAATGTGAAAATCAGTTAAAATTCCACACTTCACTCAGGCAGTATTAAGTGCTTAATTTATACACGAACGGAACAACTTGCCAGGATATTTAGAGGGGTTTTGAGACTCATAATTATTCGAGAGGTCTCATAACAATTATGGACTCACTGGAAATAGTGAGAAAATAAAAGAAGAAAGACAGGCCTGTTTTCCTCATGCGTCAGGTTCTTATTTTCCAAATGGAGGCTAGATTCCATTAACAAGAAGCGACCAGCTTGCCGTTCTATACATATAATCTAAATCCTTACGATTAACAAAGAAAAGCAAATGCGAGTAAATTTGACAGTAAGGGGTAAAAAAAACTGGCCCGACTGAACTTAGACACACAAACTTCCAGGAGGGCAAGCCACCCGCTCATTAGCCTCAACAAAGACAATTTTCACGGGGGACTACAAAGAGTATAACAAAGATATCATAAAGAATCTCCAGTCTCGCATTTTATAATGGGCTTAATGTCAGGTCGGGTTTTACATCTAATGCCAAAAAACCACTGTAACTTCTTTAATTATCCAGTAGCTTTATTTAACTTATAACCAAGTACAGTATTTTTAATAAGTGGTCTGCACTGGTGTCATTAGACTAATATTGATGAATAATGGGGAAGAAAAAAGAAAGCTATTAAAAACAGACTAACAAGAAATACATAGTACAATTTGTGTACTAAAGCATTTTATTTGAAATTCATACAACGTAATAATGCACAATGATAAAAAAAAGAAACATTTTAATAATGCAACTATTCTACCTACCTGTGTTAAATTAAATAAGCAATGGGGACCCATAACACTGATTGTGGGACGTACTCCAAATAGATAACATAACTACTTGTGAAAGTGACACTTCTGTACTAGAGAAATAACATTTTTAAGAATATGATGATTATGTACACAGTGTCTTAAACCAGCCTCAATGTCACTGATAAAGAATAGTATAAGTCAATAAATTGTTTGGACTCTTATCTGCGTATGTAGGTCTTTATTTCAAATCAACACTGACTGGATCACAAATCATACAAAAATCATGTATGCTAAGAAAATGCTTTGTTTTAAAAATAAATCTTTATTTAAAGAAATATGTCTCACCACGTGTGTCCAACAAGATAAACAGTTTAATACATACTTGTATTTCTGAAAGAAGTTTGGTGCTTCAAATAGTTTGGACCACTCTGCTTTATTCTGCAAAATTTCATCTGTGATGGCAAGACCTGTAAATACAAAACACACATCTAAGTAGACAGTACACACAGGGCCTGATTTACTAAGACCTTTAGCATGTGCAAACCTTTTAGCACACGCAAAACTAAGAACACAACCAATGATTGGTGCAAAACAAATATCATGACCATGTTATTGGTTTTGCATGTGCTAAAAGGTTTTTCATAAGCTGAAGTCTTAGTAAATCAAACCCACATTGTCTCCTCAAATTCACAATGTGACAGGAAAAGTTTGCTAAAAATAGGATATTACCATGCATGCAATACTGTAAAGTACCTGTAGGTTCTTAACTTATTATTCCCACATTCAGCATACATATTTAACTGCATGTATATTAAATTCATATGAAACTCTTAAGTAAAGCCACAGGAAACCATTAGCTATATTAGCATGTGATTACCTCAGTTTTAACAAGCAATTGGAATGGCAGAAGGTACCAAACTGTTGCGATGTGCACTGACCCTGTTTAAACTCATCAATCATGACAGCCCGGGTGGACACAGACACATTGTAGGTAGAGTTCTGCTGGGGGTAGGCTGGTGTGATGATTGGCATCAGGTGGTACCTGTCACTGGGGGTGACCTGGAATGACAGTTTGTATATTGTTGCTATCATGCAACTGTATTCTCATGGCATTCACAGTTCTCATACCTCTTAAAAATATTGACAACTAATGGATTACGGTCACATTAGCATGTGCAGGGGCGGCCGTGTAGTATAATGATTAAGGAACTAGACTTGTAGCCAAAGGGTTGCAGGTTCGATTCCCAGGTAGGACACTGCCGTTGTACCCTTGAGCAAGGTACTTAACCTGAATTGCTTCAGTATATATCCAGCTGTATGAATGGATAAATGTAATAAAAAGTTGTCAGTCGCTCTGGATAAGAGCGTCTGCTAAATGCCTGTAATGTAATGTAATATCAAAGATACTTAAACTAAGACGGCTCACATCGGGTATGCTAACAGTGTGATAGATACACTTTCCTCAGTGGTAGAAACCAATGAGTGACTTTGGGAGAACTACTTGACACTGCCACTTTCTGGGGGTTGCCAAAGGGTGGTATCAATGCCCATATCTGTGACGTGACTCCATTTTGCGGTAGTTATGCCGGACCGAGTGATCAGAACGATGATGCAATCCCCAATGCCCAGCCACAATTGCGGTCCCCTTGTGACAGCTTCTACCAGGAGGTGCTGCCTCTTTTACAACTAAACTCTTTGGCAATATCTACATGTTGTTATACTATTGAATACTATTAGAGATCTAAGCATATATTACCCTAGGGTCCCACACAGGGAGGTTGAGGTTACAGTCCTCTGGTTGCTTCAGGAGGACTGGGTTTGGCCATTCCCTAAGTGAGAAAGAGTGCACAAAGAATAAACTTCTCCATAATTATATCAATAGTGTTAGCTAGTTAGCAAGCTCGCTAATACAGGACATATAGCCAGATGTATCAGACCTGAAACAGATTTCCTTTGTAAAATAATAATAATTTTAAAAAAGTATTTATGTTTTTGCAGTCTCTAATTCACTGCTATTCATTCGATGCTATCCAGTAAATGTAATAATTTTCTCAAAATCACTGACAATAACAACAAGGTTGTAATGTTGCAATTTATTTCTTTATTTTTAAGAGCTCACCACTTTGAGAAGACCAGGAAGAACTTGTGCACTAGTGTGGATGCCACAGCATTGGGGTACAGTTGGCAGGTCCTGGCAACTAGCATGGCCCATGACACCCCACCCAAAAAGCCAAGGATGTTGGAGTAGATGTTGTGACCTAAAGGAATTGGAGTCAACAATACCTTATAAGATACCTTAAATACCTTAATATTTTGATAAAGTTGACGTTTCATTATTTACAGAAAAGAGCATAAAACAGCTGTGATTCGTCTTCTTTAAACAATAATATAACCCTGTGAAACATTCGTAACTACTGTAATCTAAAATTGTGTTTGTGCGTGTGTGTGCGCGTGTGTTTACATGCATTCAAATTTGTATGTATAAAAAAAGTCTTTGATATCTAACATTTATTTCAATAAGAAAATAAATACAAGTGATATGAAAAGGCTGCGTTGCTTCCAAAACGAAGGCAAAAAAGGAAACGTGTCACAAGGCCAAACTTACGCTTTGCCCACAGCTTGATCGCCCTCAGGGTAAGTCTAAAGTTCTCAATGTTTGGTACCAAGTGCAGGATTTCATCAGTGACTCTGCAGCCTGTAAATGAGGGCGGATAAAACAGCTGTATAATCACGTCCCAGTTCAAGTTCAATTTCAACCAGTGACACGAGTGACATCTGTGGATTGGCGGAAAGTACTTTGATAATCTGCCCCACTCCATTAGTTAATAAACGCTGACCAAATGTGTCCTATTGTTTTGATTAGAACAAAAACTCATTCCTAGTCAAATAGTGATTATTAACATTGGCAAGATGTAGGTATATACCTACAACCAATGTGCTCTAGACCTATATAAAAACATGCAACATATTTACTATTACAAATCTTTTCCGAAAGCAAAGTTGATTTTGATTGTAAAACACTTTTTTGTCATAATTACCAGTAAAACTTGGAGCCTTTGGGGAAGAAAAAAAAACTTCCAAAATATGCTATTTAAAATACTGAACTACATTAGGTCAGTAACCATTTTAAACATGATTAGGGATTCCAGACTAAAATACCAAATAAAATAGACATTTACCATTAAGGCTTCTGATACAACGGATGTCCAAATTCTTGAGCAAACTATCATCACGTAAATCCAGATCTTCAGGAATTGTTTGTAGTGCTAACCGGGCAAACAAAATGTCAATCTATAAAAACAAAAACAAATTTAAAAACCATGAAGAAATTACGTTTATACATGAGCATGTTCAAGTTATTGAATTTGAAGTTGTTGAATCTTAGAGAAAGAGAAATTGCATATTTAAAATAGATCCATATGGGTGGCAATATAGACTAGGTCTAAACCATTAGCCAAAGATGTGTTCTGACCACAACTAGCCCCCACAGCCCAATATACAGGACGAATCTCCAGTGCCCCCCCCCCCCCCCAAATGTAATGGTTTAAAATAAATTAATTAAAATATGAAAAAAATAAAATATATATATATATACAATGGGGGAAATAAGTATTGGACACGTCAACAATTTTATTATCAAACATATTTCCAATGTAGCTATTCACATGAGATTTTGACCAGACATTGGTATTAACTCAATAAAACTACACAGCTAAAGAAATTGTAACGTTCCAATTCTTAAAAAAGATATGGATCACTTTAAGGGTTGTTTCTCCTGACAGATTTTTCCATAGAGTTCAATAGGAAAATCTGTCAGGAGAAACAACCCTTAAAGTGATCCATCCATATCTACTGTATTTCTGGCAGCAGAGTGATGGTTAAAGGCTTGTTTAATACATCAGACCCATGATGACTTAGAGCCACTTAGCCAACCATGTGTTCTATACTGTTCCAGTGTAATTTACAGCTAAATCTTGTCTCACCCCCCAATTCCCATAGAGATCCATTCAAATGCAGAGCTGTTATAGTATCGCTTGTAAGAGTACCAGCAAATAAGATATGAAGAGCCTTTTGATGTTGTTGGGTCACAGACATCATAAAGTCATGGCATGCAAAGGATATGCAACCAAATGTAAAAAATATGGCTTTTCTACCACATTTAATTTAGCGTGTTCAATACTTTCTTCCTGTGTCATTTCACTTTATTGCGCATAACTTTTTTAAAGAATTGGAACATTGCAATTTCTTTAGCTGTGTAGTTTTATTGAGTTAATACCAATGTCTGGTCAAAATCTCATGTGAATAGCTACATTGGAAATATGTTTGATAATAAAATTGTTGACGTGTCCAATACTTATTTCCCCCATTGTATATAGAGGGCTGAACTCCCTAATCAAGGACAATACCTCAATGCCATCAAAGGATAATTTTATTACTGGAACAAATGCTTCCTCCACAGCCTGAAAGAGAAGGAAAAGTCATGAGTCATATTCGGAAGCAAGATTTTCTCAGATGACAGTGGACCATAATATTGCCAATACCAACAAATCTTGATATTTTTTATGAAAAACGATTCACATTTTCATTGCGGTGAAATCCAAACCATCATAAACATTGAAACAGCCATATTTACATAAACGGAGTAGGGGACTATAGAGGCAACAGTTATGCATGCTGACTGTGCAAATATGCCAGCGCTGCGTGAATTTATACCGTCCGTGAACCACCCACAACCAAGAGATTGAGGCTGAGCCTCCTCAGACGCCCCAAGTCTACATTTTCACTGGAAACACACCCTTGAAAAGGCTTTAGATATTAAAATGACGTATATTATACACAATTACTTGCCTCACAAAGCCATCGATCACATTTTTAAAAAATTTAACGCAAGTGTCAAATCCTGACTTTTGGGAGAACTGACCAATTTCATAAGAAAAAGGCTCCTGGAACTTATCAACAGCTATGTTCACAAGTCTGCAGATAAAATGTTGGTTGCCGGGCCTGTTTTCCTTTCTAATCCTAACCAGCAAATTACTCAGTGGAAATGTAGTTCTTGTCCAATCGTATCGCCGCTGACATTTCACCACTTAGTTTGCAGTGAGTGATCGTTGATAAATTGCATTTGAATTGTAAAACGATGACATAAATTGCACTTGTCAGACGAGGCCGATGGAATGCATCCTTTCTGAGCCGTAGGCCTGTGCCGAGGATTGTCAGGAAGAACATTAAATCAAAAACAACAGCAGATGTGTACATGAGATGTTCAAATCAGAAGCTTATTGTGTTAATTATGTTAATAGTTTTTGTGTCATTTTATGTAATACAATTACACAGATTATAATTTATTCAGATGCTTGGTTGATGTGTGTGTGTGTGTATATACAGTGCCCTCCACTATTATTGGCACCCCTGGTAAAGATGAGTAAAAAGGGTTATAAGAAATTCACCGTTTGATCAATTAGCTTAATCTCACACTGAAAAAAATGAGAACAATCCAATGTGTAATTGAAGTAAAATTATTATGAGAAAAAAAATCACTCAAGAAATTATAATTTTTTAACAAAACCACATGTGCCACAAATATTGGCAGCCCTGCATTTATATATAAAATAAAGTAATCATTTTAATATTTGGTCGCATATCCTTTGCAAGCAAGGATATGGATTTCCTGATGTCTGTGACCCAACAACATCAAAAAACACTTGATATCTTATTGTATGGTACTCTTACAAGCGATACTATAATGTCTCTGCATTTGAATGGATCTATATGACTTACAGCCATTTTACCAACCATGTATTCCATACTGTTCCAGCATAATTTACAGCTAAATCTTGTCCCACCTCCCAATTCCTATAAAGATCCATTCAAATGCAGAGACGTTATAGTATGGCTTGTAAGAGTACCATACAATAAGATATCAAGTGTTTTTTGATGTTGTTGAGTCACAGACATCAATAAGTCATGGCATGCAAACTATATGCAACCAAATATTAAAAATCATTACTTTATTATATATATAAATGCAGAGGTGCCAATAATTGTGACACACGTGATTTTGTTAAAAATAATTATTTCTTGATAATAAATTTACTTCAATTAAACGTTGGATTTTTCAAAAAAATTTCAGTATGACATTAAGCTAATTCACCAAACGATGAATTTTATTATAACCTTTTTTACTCATCTTTACCACAGGTGCCAATAATAGTGGAGGGCACTGTATATTCCTTTAAATGTCTGTGGTTAAGTTTGTGTTTTCTACATAACCTCAGTTTTATTTATTATTATTATTATTTTTAATTAGTGTATTCATTAGCTTGCTAGTGGTGGTTCCTGGGGGTTACAAATGTATTTTTACATAAATACACTGCAGTAAAAGGCTTAAGTGAAATCAATTAATTTCACATTACATAACATCCTATTGAGCATGCATGCATGATTAATTAATGATTTGACTACTGAGAAGCTTTCCTACCCTCAGGTCTTTGACCTCTTCTTGGTCTTTAAGCTTCTCATAAAACGAAGAGAAGAAATCAGCTCTTTCCACATGGCGTGGGGCAACGCAGAGGGCATCAATATCAGCACCTTCAAGCACATCATAACCAAAGTCATTATTACTACAGCAAATAAATAAATAACATTTTTTAAAAATGAATATCAACATTTCCAATAGCAAATGCAAATTCTCATTTTTCAACCTACTCAACAACTTTTGCAAGAGGAGGCAGTTTAGGGGCCATTCATTCCCACAGTGTTTAGCTTTGCAAACACAATGTGTCACTGACCAAGCACTTTCATTTGAACTGTAACAGTACGTTGTTCTGCCAATGCAAACCATGCCTTTTTAAACATACTAAAGGCCCCTTTAAGATATATACAACATGCAAACGCACACAGCATTTTACATGATAATGAATAAAACTGTTTAACCAATTACCTTTTGTATGAACTCCTAATCTGTAGGAGCCAAATGTGAATATTTTTCCTCCAACATTTTCAATTACAGACATAGGCAAATTCTGCAAAGGAAACAAAAGTACAAAACAGATACACTAACAAATGTGGTATTGCATTCAATTGTATAAAACAATGAAGATAATTTATTAAAAAACAATTAAATATTCTCGTGTCACTGTAAAAAACTTTTAAAGAGGTATCCTACTAAGTTTGAGTGACTATTATCCAATCAGATACCTGCAAGAAAATAAAATGCATACCTTTGTTTCACTGATGTCCCTGATCCATTCTTTAACCAGTGTGTTTAATTTGCCTAAAACCAAAATTCTACAGAAAAAAAAACATTTTCTTTTTAGTCATCTTCTAAAGAAGCACCTGACTATTCTTACATGTAATTAAATAATTAGGTTTAAGATGCAATCCACTTTGGCAATGCAGTTTATTTATATAGCACATTTCGACAGTGTCGTTCAATGTGCTTCACAGAAAGACGAAATAAATAAACAGACAAGAGGACAAAATTGAAAATAAAATAAATTTATATAAATACAGAGTACAATAAAATGGCAAGAAAAATAAAAACTTTAAAATGACTAAAAGCATGTTTACAGAGGTATCGTCATTCATATTTTTATTGGATTCAAATGAAATTCCTTTACGCATAGCATTACCTGCGCTGCAATTCAAGCTCTTCCTCAAACACGCCGTAAGGTTTCAACGCCTCTGTCAATTTTCGTGTGAGTGCCAGGTCCACCTCTTTGGGCAGGGCAAGGCTGATTGGAGACGTGATGCCATAATGCTTTGGCGACTGTTGTGACGTTTGCACTTGATTTGTTATAGGACTGTACAAAAAGTAAACAAACAGCAATGGAGTCAATAGTCGGTAGAATTTACCACATAGGCCACATTTCCTTTTTCAATGTGTGTACCAGCCATTTGGCCCTAGTCCAGGCTCCTTACCAAGCTAGTAGCTAAACCTCTCACAAGAAACATTTTATGATGAATGAACTAGCTAGCTACAATAATAATTAGCCAACTAGCTATCGTTTTAACATTGACTTTACTGCCAAATCAACACAGAGTAATGACCTTATATCCACACTGTTATAAGGAAACACTTATCCCACTGTTAAACCTGTCCACCAGGCACTGTGCAAGCTTGACTGATGGACTCTTGGACTGCAGAATGCACGATTCCAATGAGATTGCGCTGTCTCGAACTGACAGAGTTGCAAAAATAACACCAAAAACACAAGCACAACTATACTTACTGTATGTAAGCATAATCAAGTAAATTCAAAACTTTGCTTATTAAACAGTTACTCAACTGTACAAGCATGTCAAACCTTTACATACACTGTGGAGTCTGAAAAATACCTGTATATCGATACACATATTACTGGGATTAATTGGATGGTACATAAGGGAGAGATGGGAGTCTTCTTGGGTTAGGGCGACAATGCAATTAGGCACACCGAACCAAATATGAGAAAGTCAAGTGTAGTCTACTAAAAATCTGGGTAACAAACGAAAAAAGAAACCTGCAAATGCCAGGTACATTATAAGAAAGTTACTGCATAATAATTTGAATGGTTATCTATTTGTGCTCATGATGTGCTTACTAGGGCAAGCAAGAAGAACCAGCTCGTCTGAGGAATTCAAAAACATTCTAGCACGACCTCACAAAGGCACATTTACAATCATACTAAAATTATGACAGGAAGTAAGTTTCGTCCACACACCTTCTGATGATTTAAATTTAAGATCCAAACCATAATGCACAACAACCAAAAAGTATCTTTAGGGCCCAATACAGAACACAGATGCTGTCTCCGGTCAAATATACCGACATTAGGCTCTGGTTTGGTATAACATGACCCAACAATAATATGTTTGATTAACTTACAAAACCCCAAGCACGTATAGGGCTGTCTTCGACTACAGAAAATCTTGGTTGACTAACTGGCAGTTTTTTGGGACAGCATAGAAACCGAAAATATACTCAAGCTTTTACCAAGTCATTGCGTTAATTCTCTCTGTGACAGCTGAGACTATGAAACCGAAAATATAACCGAGCGTTTGCAATTGCAACGTCGCTGCGCTGATTCTCCAAGTGACGACCTGGGGGATCCAGGATATATAAAATTGACTGCCTTTGGCTACTAAACCAAAACATTAAATAAACTTCTAGTTATCCAGTTCTCTCTGCCACAAATGCAAAAAAACTTTGGAAAAATGCAAAAAACAATAGTAATAATTTGTCTTTAGTTTGCAACAAAATACTGAGAGCTACATAAGTGAAACTGGTAATATAATGGTAACTGGTAATATAACATTTCCTGGATCATAACCTCCATGTCCACAAGTGTGCAAAATCTGAGGATGATATGCAGAACTACTAAAGGTCTATGATGCAAAGTATAGGCAGTGCACCCTGTTGTCCATTAGTGTTTCCAAATCTGTCCAAATGGCTAAATTGTGCACTGCTCTTAAAAAAAAAAAAAAAAAGAGATGGTATTTAACTACAAATCAACAAGTTTGGCTCATAAAACTAACTTTTTCATAATTTTCAAGTGGGAATTACTATATTTTCATAAGTATAGGGGGGTAGCCATCTATGGGTCCAAAAACCCTATGCAAAACATGTCATAAAATGAATAAAATTAGTTTTGTTCATTATAAAGCATAGATTTGTTCCTTCTGGTGGTTTAAGATAAAAACATTGATATCACAGTGTTACATACACCTAAATATGTAGCCTAATCATTTACTCTTGTACCTCAATAAAACATAACTTTTCCCTGTACTCTACAGTATGGATACTTTTGCCCCGGGATTTTTTTTCCATGTTCCTATTCATAATGACTCAAAGAAAATGTTTTACATTAATCTACCACATATCAACGCACAGTAAATTGGAATGAGCATTTGCCATGCCCTAAGTGACAAGTATATATGCCATAGCCTATATTATGTAAGACAACATGGAAATAAAATTGTATTCCACCATCTGCAAAATGCTGCCAAATGTTCCATCTTCAATGAAAATCAGTAACCTACATCAAAAATACATTTTACGATTGCACTACAGCATGTGAAACGCACTCAAAATGCGAAAATAACAATAGGCCTATAAATCATATTGGAAAGACAGTGCTCGAGTGGAAAAACGAACGTACATATGTAGCCAGCGAGACGAACCGCATTTTAGACAAAAAAACACTTACATATCGGTAAAAGGAATACTCCCCTCCCTAATGCAATTTCTCTAGAGCTTGCGTAATACCATACCGTTAAAACGAAAACTGCCGTTATGCTGGCCTGCAATTAATTTTTCAAAGCACAAAATAAGACGTAGCTTATACCGCTGCTAAGGTTATAATGTACTCTATTGGATAAAACAGCCGACAATTAAACCAGAATGAACTGTAATAAATGAAACGGGCTTGCAGGGCATGGGGGGTATTACAAGCCGACGTTTCAGATAGTGTAATAACGGTATAAAGTGTTGCATATTTCTCAAACTAATTATACCAGACAATAAATGACTGCTGAATTTTTAAAGAAACATCTCTATCTGTAAAACCAATGGTAGGTTTGTATATTTATTTCATATTTAGTAGCAGATATTCATTGTAGGTGTAGTACGTGGTACAATGAGACAATAATTTCACATGTTTATTTTGCATTTGAGTGAGCAGGGCTTTTCACAGTGTTTTTGGCATACGATCAGGCTATTGTTGGGTTTATCTTGTTGCTATGACGGAATTCTAAGAGTTGTTAAACTCTATTCCGCAGAGTTGTCACAAATCGTCTATCTATAAAGTTAAAACACAGAGTTTGTGATTTCCCCTAATAGTTTGGCTGCAGGAGCAACGAATGTCTCAGTTGAGCAAAATGGTGAAACCGGTGTCATTATCACTAGGCATCTGTGCAAAGTGGTTAAGATAAAGGTCTAAATAAATAACAAAAAACACTGATAAATGGCAATAAATTGTTTTCAGACCTGCTAAAAAATAATAATCGTATGAATCCAAACATATAGGCTTAAGCTATTCTATAGAACGCGCCCGACAAATACGTCTACTCAGAATTTCTGTGTGGGGTAGGATCAGGTTACACAGCTTGTGGGGTAGGATCAGGTTTCAGCAGAGCATTAGCACGCTACTGGAATAGCGGAGATGAAGAAGCACAAGTTAAGCCAAACAACAAGCCGACAGGGCGTTCAGGAAGCAGAGTCAACTTAAGATTTGCTTTTCCTTGATGGCAACAGCTGAAGTTCAGCAAGGGGATGAAGAGCGATGTGGAGTTGGCGTGTTTTCTTTTGGACCTGTGAGTAACGTTACTGCTAGCTATCCAGCTAGCTATGTTAGATAGCTAGACGGCTGTAGTCGGGATGGCTTGAGTGGGCAGGGTTGAGGATGAAGGAGGAGACTTGGAGGAGACTTGTTGGATTGTAAAGACAGAACCACAGCAATGCTAAAGATTCTGCATAGTGCACTGTTAATAAAATCTACAATTATACGGTATATGTGTATTTAATTTTTTTTAAAAGGGTAAGTACACTCTAGATCACATTTTTTAAGCTGTAAACGTGTTTGTAACATGTTTAAATCCCTGCGTTGCCCTACGAGCGCGCCCTTCTAATTGTTTCTAACTAGTTTCCTTCGACTCACGTTTTTTTATTTTATTTTTTATTTAACCAGGCAAGTCATTAAGAACACATTTTTATTTACAATGGCGGCCTGGCAAAAGATAAAGCCTCTTGACGGGAGGGGGTAGAGGCTAAAAAGAAATGTCAAAATTAAAAGTAAAAAAAAAAAAGCACACATCCACACATTTCCAACACACCCACTACTTATATACAATCACAAACAAGCATGACATAAATTACATGCAGTCTAGCACACAAGCATCGGGCAGGTAGCTCGCAAACAACAGCATCAGACAATACAACAAAACAAGAATACGATACACAAGCAATAAGGCAAACAGGCAGGTAAAAACAACAGCAGCAAGAGAGCAAGAATATGCATGGGACAACAAATAAGGAGCCGACAGACAAGGGTTAGGGAATATTAGTGGGTTGGGAAACAGATACATGTATCAGTAAGAATGTCCATAATAGAGTCCTTGAAAACTCACTTGGGGATAAAATGGTTCAGTTTTAGTGTTTTTTGCAGATTGTTCCAGTCTCTGGCTGCAGCTGACCGGAATGACGACAGACCGAATACGGTATTTGTTTTGGGAACTTTGAACAGAATATGGTGAGCAGAGCGGGTGTTGTAGGCAGCAGATGTAGATTGCAACAAGTGACACAAGTAGGGGGGGGGGGGGAGGGAGACCAAAGACGGGTGTGTAAGGATGGCCTTGACTCTTGATTGAAAATTATGGACAGACCTGTTGTGGATTTTCCCAAGAGAATATGTATTTGCGGCTTTCTCTAGCTCGTGGTTGTTTAATTTTCCTTTTGACGGTTTAGTTTTCCCTTTGGCTAACTTCATGCACGTTGTCAGCTTTGCTGCCATGCTGAAGCTCATTTTAAATAGTATTGGGGCATTTGTTTCAGGTTGTAAGTAGCGCGTACTATATTTTGTAGTTTGTCGTGCTGTGGGGGTGCACATGTGCTAGTTGTGTTTCCGCGTAGTTCCCCGTTTTGAAAGTTGGTTTTGACTTTGCTTGGTGCAACCACATTTGTGTCTTTTGTATGCCGCTTTGTTGATGCAAATCATTGACAAACTACTAGGTTCTAAAAGGATCACTTGGGTAGCTACTTGTGTCGAGTAGTACTTTTTGTCTGATGTGCTCCTATAATCCGGTTGTGATACCCAGAAGTATATGTAAACAGTGGAGACTGGTGACAACTGAAAGAAGGTCCAGAGGCAAAGGACAGTGGAGGCAAATTAACCAGGGTTTTGTTTTGTGGAGACTTTGATATTGTTCTCATTTCGGGAAAGGTGGTTACAGTGGTTCCGACGCTTCCTAGCACAAAACTGCCAACGTGTGTCTCACGTCTGCTAGTCGATTTGGATTCTCGTGTTTGTCTAGTTTCTTGTTTGCTCACACTTCACCGGCACCTTTATTTTCATATTTTAACAAACTAATTTTGTAGCAGTTTTCTTTTGTTTAAAATCCTTTATGTTGCGACCCTTCGATCAACTTTATAATGAAACATGAAACATTAATCCATTTCATTATTTCAACAATTATATAATAATATTGTATATCAGAAGAAAAGTGTCTTGGTGCTGCCCTCTAAATCCTAATTTATACTGTCGCACGATCCTTTAGACAAGAATTGAATGACGAAAATTATGTATTTCCAACTGAAAAAACAACATTCTAGAGGTGCGGGAGCACAGTTATGTCGCAGACAACGTCGTACTTAGTCGCGTAGTCTGATTGGACAGCCAGATGGAAGGTCTAAATTAATTGTCATGGATACTTGTCATGGACATAAAAAGTTCTTCCACCGCCGCAATTTCAATAATTTTACCGAGCGCTGCCAAGTAGCCTATTAGAAATGTAAAAAAACAGTTTGATGTTCTTGTCTCGTTACCATAGACCAGAGATCGACATAAGCAATGGCCCGGGACCAGTCAAAAAGTATTTCGGGCAAGTTGATTGGCCAGTCGCTGGTCCGTTCGGGACAGTGACGTTTCCGCTAATCACAGTCACGGGTCAGTTCACGTAATGATGCTACTTAACCAAGTTAGCCAACGAGCTAACGTTAGCTCCATTCTCTCGCACGAACGTTAACAGGTCAAATTAAAGTGAACAGTATTAATAACGACAAATCAATAGCAACACAATAAATCTGCGAGTTAACGTTAGCTCGTTGGCTATGACGGTGTCCAGTTCTTTACTAAAATCCCGACAACTCTGGAATCAGTACATGCGCAGTGCTAGGGGAAACAGGGGACACTGAATTCACCGTAACACCGGCAATTCCCTGCCACGGCCAACCGAGGGGGGTAGTTTTTCAAGGGGACTAATAATTACAGAAAACAGGCTTTAGATGCACATGACAAGAGCCGCCAACATTTGCAATGTGTGCTGGCAAAGCGTCAGCTGGGCCACTTCATGTCTGGACACAACGGGCAAACGACGACACAATCCAGCGGGTGGAGAAGTTAATCAACACCGCTTACCACATCGTAAAGAGTGAGCTCCCCTTCACCTCTTATGAGAACGGTCACCCTTCTAAAGAAGAACGGAGAAGACGTTGGCTCTCAGTACACCACTGATGTAGCATGTCGAAGGTAAGTTACTCAGCTAGCTAATATGTTACTATAACTTTGCTCATAAATGATGGTAGATACAAAACGCCACTGCTTGAGTGTCATGTCAGTCAGTCAGCTAACAACCAAGCCAAGCTATGCTAAGCTAACATTACATGTAGCTAACCATTTGCCTAAGCGCAGGTAAGCTAATTTACGAGACTGTTTAAACTTTAGTGTCCATTGCGTTTAAAAAGGTAATGAACACTGAGGTATGAGTGAATAAGTTACACATATATACCAATATTGTAGTTGTCCTAACGCGTTCTTTGTTTGTTTTCAGGTTTGTAGATGTTATATTTAGTGAGCTGTGGGAGGGCTGTGCAGCAGAAATCAAAGCAGCACATTTTTTAAAGTGTTCTGTCAGACTCTTCAACTGACATGAGTGGGAGAGACCTGGATGGGGGTTTTGTGAGGATCTTGAGCCGTGGGCAGCCCAAGACCATGTTTATTGGTGTAGAGGAGCTCCAGCACGCCACAGCGCCTGGGCATTATGCTGCGATGAGCACTGATAAGCCTGGCTATTTAATCTGTCGTTTGTGTTGCTGTGTTTTCACTTGTTGAGTACAACAATAAACAAACGTGTCTATCTGTCTACAGCACTGGATAAGGCAGACCTGTCCCAATGGAAGGAGAAGGTAGTGGGCCCATGCCAGTAGTGGCTCAAGGAGGCAGACAGAAGGAGCTTGCAGTGAAAGATCCACAGTTCAGTCCACAGTATTAAAATAAGATAAGATAGAATTTATTGTCCCAAAGGAAATTTGTCTTGGAAACATACAGTAGTTGTCACCCATACACATACAAAACATATGAATTAAATAAAAAATTTATATTAAAATCTTTAAAATGTTCTTTGTTTGGACGAATCATTACAATGTATATACGATTAATAAATTAACAGTTTTATGGAAAAGTGTTTTTTTTTCTGGGCCAGTAAAAATATACAAGGGGCCAGTAAAACTCTGATCTACTGGCCCAGGGGGCCAGTGGGAGGAAAATGTTACGTTGGACACTGCATAGACAACCGAAAACTCATCGCAGACCTTCGCCCGAAGTATAAATGCCAAACGTCGTACGACCCCTTTCATTTTTGTCGCTCAACACTTGTCGAAAAAGTGCGACAAAGTATAAATCAGGCTTAATGGATAAAATGTTCTTTCTGTTCCCCACTCTGGCTCCGCCCCAATCGTAATGTCACAGTACCTCTTTGGTGGAACCTAGGTCATATGGGTAATTGTTGCCGCCCACAACGGAAATAGCCAGGACCTGATTGGTTAGACTATGGTCCTTTGGTTTCGGCTCCACGTTTTTTCACTGGAACAACGTGGCGGCCAGTTAATAAACTTTCTCGTATTACACTTAAACAGTCCACTATATGTTTCTGAAAATATTTGAGGTGAGAAATAGGCCGTTCAGTTGCTGAATCTTCATTCATATTTGATCTGCAACGTCTAACTTGACAGTGATCCGAGTTGTACGAAATAATTTGTACATTGTACATTAATTTATGCAAATGAAGATGGACACACCAACCATTGACATTATATAACTTATACAATACAAAACCTCCAAACAAAATATAGCTAGCCAAGACTGTAAAACGTATGTAACGTTAATTAACGTACATTCTGTGTGTGTATTCTGGAAAGCAGAATTTGGCACTAGTTCGCTAGCTAGATAGGTAGTCATATCTATGCACAGTACCACCAAGCTGCAGCAACCATTGCTAGAAGGTGCGCAAATGATGGAAACTTTATTTACATGAGGACGTAGCTATAGCTAAACCTACTCCATGACACTGACAGTGTGATAACATATCGCTTATTTAACCCGCCACCCAGACGTCCGTTCCGTACCTAATGTTATATCAATTGTAAATTACACACAAGCCATGGGGGATACCGGTTGCATTAACTTAGCTAACGTTTGCTAAAGTAATTCAAGTAGCAAACCAAAACTCTATTTCCGGTTTAGCCATCAAGCACATTTCACAGCTAAATTTTGAGGTGGTGTTAATACCAGACAATAAATAAAGCCATTACGTTAACGTTAGCTAAATTAAGTTACCAATGCTGACTAGTGTCCATCAAATCTGGTGACTGTTTTAGCGAAACTTTCAAAACGACCATGCTGCTAGCCATCTAGCGTTAGCAACCTAGCACTAGGGAAGTCATGTATTTGTAAGTTAGCCAACTGTGTAGCCGGTCAGATATGTTAACGTAGCGAACAAATATTTGCTAGTTTCCGTTATGAGAATGGAATTAGCTAACGTTAAGCAATATTAACTTAACGCACCACATACGTTATCGGTTCGCTAACGTTAAATCAGTTCGTTAGCTACCTAACTAACGTTAAGGTTACTCTGAAATAGCTGTAAATTAACCTTGCTGACAACGTTCCTACCTGTTATCTTTAGCTAACGTTAGCTAGCTAACACCCCAGCAGCTAGCTATTTTGTAATTTAACTGTGGATAATGCAACTTAATCTAACGTTGGCTAGCAATATTAGCTAGATAGCTACATTTCGCGTCTAAAACAGGCGTAGGATTACATTAACTTAAAATTAATTGAAATAACTAACTCGCTATTATACGTAGGTAATGCCTTATAAAAGCTGACAGATAATGCATTATAACACTTGCGAAATCAGTCAAATCTTTGCAAAAAGTTTAACTCCGGTTAGCAGTAGGCCCAATTCAATAGCTACACATTTAGCTAACGCTAGCAAAATAACTGCCTAACTACGACTAGACATTAGGCAACACTGAAAGCATACTTACAAAGGCATGGTATTTATTTGCGTGCAATGTTAAAACATAAAATGCCTTTTCATGGGCCTTTCATCTTCATTGAATGTTTTGTTGTATCGAGTGCCTCTCAATCTTGTTTTGAACGCGGATAATTCCTTCGGTTTCTATTCAACATGGCGCAACATGGCGCAGCAACGCTGCCACAGCAACCTTGAACAATGACGTTGCATAAGCGCGCGATGTCGCCTGTGCGTAGGGAAGATGGGGGACAGCACGCTGCCAATTCCCAAAGTTACCGCTGTGTGCGCATCCATTGGAACCAATACACAATATGGCAGTTTTGAAGGCAACTTGTTCGGTGGTATTTTAAAACTCTCTATTTACCATCGTTACGTTTTTTTAGTATGAGCAGATCATTTTTTTGGACACATTCTATGCGGAGCAGACCTCGGCCAAAAATGGTTGTACTGTAGTAGCCTGTTTGAAATTGTAGGCTATTTTGTAAAGAGTAGTCAAATACCTCCAAGTAGTCAAGTCAAGTAGAACTTTATTTGTCCCCAGAGGGGGCAATTGGTTGTACAGCAGTAGAAACAATAACACACAATATCACAATACACACACAATGTTAAAAAGAGAAGTAAAACAAAATTAAAAGCAATAAATCATTTACCAAACGTGTTTGGGTGGTGGAGCTGATGATTACCTTTTACTATTGGAATTTAGCAGTGAAATTGCTCAGGGTATGAAGGTGTATTTGTATCAGATACATATCAACTAAAGCAAACAGGTTTTAATATTCAATTACTGATTCAAATGCTATTCATATTTGAAAGTATTTATATCAGAAAACCTAAGAAGTTTGAAGTGTGGAAAACATTATTTATCCCAGGCCTTTGGCTTGAGGAACTGTAGTAATAGTCAATTTTCGTTTTATTCCAGGTATGTTAGCATTGTTCTCAAAGAAGTGTTCAAATGTTTTCTATATTGATGAATACATTTGAAGACTATCTTGAATCATAGTTTTTAATGACAAGACCATCAAGGTTCACATGTCATGTTATAGAATAGAATAACTTTTATTTTCCCGCTAGGGAACTTCCACCAGCAACAACAAAAAAACACAGACAGTGGGGCAGACCCACAATACACAAACAAACATATCAAACAAAGACATTCAATAGAATCATTGCATTAATCAAACTAATTAAGTGTAATAGCCTACAGCCAAACGTCATGATTAAAAATAACCCAGCTGTCCCGAGATGTCCAGTGTTATCAAGCAGTCAAACACACAAACTCCGCCTCCACGACTTTCCTCCATACACGCAGTGTTACGGTTTCTGTCCACTGTCAACACGGAGCACCGAACTGCTTCAGCCTTCCCACTCGTTGCCTCACTCCTCCCCCACATTATCTTCTCCTTCCCCTTCCCTGGTGGCCTTTTGAAGATTGCCTGCAGTCCTAGATCAGTCCCGACATCTTCAACTCCGGTGAAGAACGATGGTGAACTTTGTAGCTGCAGATCCAACGGACATTCCCGTGCATATGTTGCGAATGCATCTCCATGGTGATGACCACAAACAAAATTATCCCGAATATACAATTCCTCTATATTATCAAAATGAGCAGCATGAGTGCCCTGAACAATCTCGAGCCAGCTTCCCCGTCCTACAACAGACACACAGCACATGAAAAAAACAAAAGACAAAAGCCCAACACAACAAAATACATTCAAATGAACAAACACGAACAAGACATATAAACCAGTACACAGATATGTAAACAGTATACAGTATGTAATTTGCTGTAGTACTGAAGAGGAGCTGACACGTCATACTTGAGGGTTGTTTCTGAAAAGATATTCTGCCTGAAAAAGAGACAATAAATCATAATTCAGCAAAAGCTTAGACAAATAATTTAATTATTTTATCATTTAATTATGATCTGTATACGCATCTTAAAATGTGAAATAATAAATATTAACTAATAATAATAATTATTATTATTATTAGTTAATATATGAGATAATGGTTATGATATACTACTATTATTAATATTATTATTTTTATTATTAATGGTAGTATATCATAACCAGTATCCCATATGAAAAAGCATGTTAGTTTGAAAAAGTACCAGAAAATCAACAGGATCATGTGGTTTAGCTTTGCAGCACTCTATCAGCCCTTGTGTGAGGGTTGGCATGACATTCTTCATTAGGTAACACCGCAAAGGAGCAGTCTGGGCTTCCAGCAAGTCCTGCTCCACCTTCTGTACCTCCTCCATGCGCTTGCTCTACAGAGCACATACAACAAGCAAATATGACATAAATACAACTCACTTAAAGCTGGAGTACGCAACTTTTTTAAAGAAAAATATTTGGGAACAAACTGTTGTGAGAAAAATCCAGCACCCTACACTGTGTTTATGCCCTCAAATTCTACATTCTAAAACCAGCGATTCGGCAACAGATTTTTGTTTTCAAAACAAAGTGGCTCATGACGCAAACCAGTCGAAGAGATAGGCCGGCTGCACGTTCAGGACGAGGTCTGTGGAAGCAGTGGGGTGGGGGCTGTGTCTCTTTCTCTGTGGGCAAGGCCAAGGGTTGTTATGACTTTGAAATGTTTTGACAACAAATGCGACTGTTGAAAAAGTTGCGCGTACTCCAGCTTTAACGTGCTAATGCAGTGGATTGTTTGGATATAGGCATCAAAATAAAATAAAAACTCCCAAAATAAAAATATGTTTTGTAGAATCACACAATAGTAGAATCACGTAAACACATTCCTAGGCTTACCCACTCCTCCCATCGTGCAGCCCTGTTGGCTGCCTCCTCTTCTCCTTTTCTCTCAATTTCCGCCTTTTCCACTGCCAGCTGCTTCAGCCTCTCATTTGCAGTCCTTTGCTCCTCCTCTTGCAGCTCCTCGGAGGTGAGGCCGTAGTTTCTTGCAGTCCCCACAACATTAATAATTTTCTCCATCACAACCAAGTACTCCAAGTCATCACTGCTGGTAATTTCTGAAAGAGACAACACAGTGTCCACATCAAAATGCTCCTACTACTTTCTCAGTTTCGCAAAATCATTGAACGGAGAGTTTACAACTTGTTTAATGTTAAAGCCTAACGAAAATGAGCAAATCTGATTGCTATCAAAGGTCAAGCACCCGTTTCCTCGCAGAAAGTTTGGATATTAAACTCTTGCACTACCAATGTGCTCCAAATTAATCTCCAGTTCGTCAAAATAGTTAAGCACTGTTTCATCTTCAACGTTGTTTTCTCTGAAGCTTGCCAGTCGTCTGGGAAATTGATCATGTGTGTAATGAGTTCCCTCAACTGCACTCTCTGGCAGATTAAGCACACGGGTCTTCAAAAATGCATCCATGGCATTCAGAGACAAAATATGTTCTGTAACAAAAAAGATTAGTATTATTAGATTATTATTAATAAGCACAACACACAATTTCAGTACCTTGATCACTGAAAGAAGTGAAAACATTACTTAATTACATAGGCGTAGATTTAGGGGGGGACGGGGACGGGGGGTCCTATCCCCCCAATGTTTGGAAAGAGTCGAATTGTCCCCCCCCCCAACCATAACTTATCCCTCCCATGTAAAGCTTAAATTCAATAAAGGCTGCAGCAACAGTAAAAAATTACTTAAAATTATGCGGAAAGATATATAACGCCCCTGAAAACATAGTATGAATTATTTACGCACTGCCTTGGTACTTCAAACAGTAGCAATGGTTTATCCCATAGCCACGACAAGTTTGAGTTTACGAAAGCACAAATGGGATATGTAGTCAACAATTGCTAGAGGTGATTGCTCAGGCCGATAATACTATGGACTTCAATTCCCATAACACAGTGTTTTGAGTAACGTTATGGGTATTTTGTAATCAGGTTGGTTGTAATGGAGAAGTCGGACAGCAAAAAAAAAAAGACGAGAAATTAAATCGAGACGCTCGCTACGGGGGCTGAGCAGACGGTTTGTTTGGTACATAGGCGGCCTTTGCTACGTTTCATTCACGGTCCTCTCAACTGAAAATCAAATCAAAATCCCCACAGTGAATAAAACTTTTATTTAAAAAAACGCCGACCCAGTAGTTTCCAGATCCATCTAGGCACTGTTCCTAATTTAAGCTATAGTAATCTTTAACTAGCCTACTCCTTTTTCTACAGTCTGTGCCTTATATATACGTTAAAAAAAGTAGCCTACATTTTTTTTCATAACAACAAGATAGCTATTACAGCCGCGAGTGCGATAACGTTAGGTAGCGCCGTGGAAGTGTCGACGTTGCTGGACAATTGAATAGAGAATCTCTTCAGGGTTCATCAGAAAACAGTTGTAGCTTCTTAAAGGTAGGCTTAAAGGTATTTGGTTCCTCCTTAAACTGTTTATTTTGTTTATTTTATTGCCCTGTGCAGTGCAACTTGAGAGGCCAATGTATTCGCAAGCGGCGACACTAACAAGCATGCATCGGAATTATGAGGCTTTTCTTAAAGTAGCCTAATTATAATTTCAGAGAAATGTGAATACCATAATTGGGATGTGGACGACAACCACTAGGGCAGTGGTTCTTAAACTCCGTCCTGGAGGTCCCTGCATATGCTGGTTTTCGTTGCAACCACAATTGCAATCCCAGAATTTTAACAAGGTGTTGATTTATCTTAATTAGGTGTTTTTCATGTTTAGTGGGATTATTTCCCTTCTGAAGCCACATTATGTTAGCAATAGCTGCATGTCATGAAGAATAAAAGTCCAATATTCACATTGTGCTATATTGCAAACAATTACAAAAAGAGAGGTAAAAATGTTTTAACTGATCAAATTAAACAAATTAAAGACTGAGGTGAATCAATAGGCTCCTAATTGGTGAAATTGTGGACACATGGCAACTAAAACTAGCTACTTGGTAAATAATGAACAATTCAAAAGACAAAGCAAATGATAATGAGCCAAACCTTCATTGTGTTAATAATAAAATAAAAAAAATTAAGGAACTTGAAACACAAGTGTTCAACTACTGAATTTGGAGCCTATTGATTCACCTCAGTCTTTAAATTGATCAGTTAAAAAATTGTTACCTTGTATTATTGTTTGCAAGATTGCGCTGTAAGCAAAATGTGAACATGGGATAGTCTTCATGGTATACATAACTATTACTGACATCATTTGTCTTAAGAGGGTAAATAATCCCTCTAAACATGAAAAACACCTCATTAAGAAAAATTAACAGCTTGTTAAAATTGTGGGATTGCAATTGTGGTTGGAATGAAAACCAGCATACACAGGGGGGCCCCCAGGACCGAGTTTGAGAACCACAGAGTTTAAAATGTTATAAACATATCTTAACCACTAATGTACTGATTAGCCTGCCATGGCTTTAGCTTTATATGAAAGCATCTTAAATATCACATTAAAAAAAAAAATAATAATAAAAACTTTTTGGTCATAAATAAAACATTTTATTTTAGAAAATGCCCTGTGTGAGGTTGTGTAGAAATGCAGAAAATGTGTTTTAAAAGGCTCAAATTTTTATGGGGGAGGACCCCCAGACCCCCCCATACTTCGTTCCTGCCTTCTGCCCCACCAACATCTCTTGATTTCCCCCCCAATCAAAGCAGTCTAGAAACGGCCCTGACCATAGCAATTTCTCAATTATGTTATCTTTGATAAAAATCAGATTCCTTGTATTAGAGCTCCAAGTGTAAGAAAAACAATGTTGGCGATGTAGGAGACACAATGCACTAGGCTACAATGTGCATTGCTTTGCTCATGGGAATGGTTGAGGGCCTGGGTCGGATGGATGGTCTATTATTAGTGTCCCCCTCCATTATAATCACAAAGAAAATGGACTGTTTGTGGTCCTCCCTAATGTTCAAATGAAACCTACGCCCCTGCTTAATCACTACAATGTACACAGTTAAATGCAAAAGTATTGAGAAAGTGACACAATCCTTGTTGTTTTGGCTATATTTTCCAACACATTGGTTTTGAAATAAAACAATGAATATGGGGTTAAAGTGCAGACTGTCAGTTTTAATTTGAGGGTAGGTACGTCCACATTGGTGATCTGTGTAAGAATTACATCCATGGTCCCCCCCATTTTAGAGAAGCAAAAGTAATTGGATAACTGACCATAATCTGAAATAAAGTCATCATCGATAGTACTTAGTTGCAAATCCTTTGCATTTGATGACTGCATTGAAGTCTGCGACCCATAAACATTAACAAAAGCTGGGTGTCTTCCCTGGTGATTCTCTGCCAGGCCTGTACTGCAGCCATCTTCACTTCCTGTTTGTTTCTGGGGTATTTTGCCTTCCATACTTTTCTCAGCATTCCACTTTTTGGCCTTGAAAAACTGTTTGGTTGCTTCAGCATTACGTTTGGGGTCATTGTCCTGCTGTAAAGCGAAGCACCGTCCAATGCGTTTTGAGGTATTTGGCTGGATATGAGCAGATAAGATGTTTCTGTAAACTTCAGAATTCCTCCTGCTGCTGCCAGCAGTCACATTATTAATGAAAACAAGTGAACCAGTTCCAATGGTAGCCATACATGCCCAATCCATAACACTACCTCCACCATGTTTCACAGATGATGGGGGTGGAGTGCTTTGGATCATGAGCAGTTCCTTTAATTCTCCACACTGTCCTCTTTCCATCATTTTGTACAAGTTAATACTCGTCTCGGCTGTCCATAAGGCTTTGTTCCAGAACTCTACAGTTTAAAAAGAAAACTGTACTTTTTAGCACTGTACTCTAACCTGGCCATTCTGTTCTGTTCTGCATCTTATGGTGAGCCCACTGAGGTTATACTGATGTAGTCTTCTCTTCATGGCAGTCTTTGACACATCTATGCCTACATCTTGGAGCGTGTTCTTAATCTGTTTGATGGTTGAAAAGGGGTTGTTGTTCACAATTGAAATGGCTGTAATTCCTACATGGATCACCCAACATGGATGCAAATGTGACCCGCTCTACAAAAATGAGTCTGATGTGAAATTTTTTGCAGAGCGGGTCAGAAATACCCTCAAATTAAGGCTGATAGTCTGCACTTTAACCTCACATTCAGTGTTATTAAAATCCAATGAGCTGGAGTACAGAGCCAAAACTAAAAAAAAGTAACTGTGTATTTTCTCTGGGGGTGAATTTCATTATAGCCAAGTTTAAACAGACACTCAAGAATACACAAGATTAACACATGAAAAGAAATATAGGCTAATTATTAATTTAATATAATATGGGTATAATAGCACCATTTAAAATAAGTGTACACAAAAATATATATTTAAAAATGTATTACTTGATCTAGTAAGAAGCATTGTATTTAGTATTTTTTAATTTGTGGGTCATACATTTTTCTTTTGTCAAATGTTGTAACTCACTGTAATTACCACACCTGTACAGTTTTATAACGTACCTGTATACATGCACATGTGTGCGTATGCACGTACATATTGCGTATGTATTTATATACTGAAACATTTTACACACAAGAAAAGGTTGTTCAGCCAGACCTGGGATGATTTTTCTGTTGAAAGGGGGCACCTTAGACCTGACATCCTCTGGTTCGTCCTCATTGGCTAAATACAAAACAAAGCATTATATTTGGGAAAAAATGTATAGCCTTTACATACTGAATGTATGTAGAATTTTTATTTAAATACCATTGAATAGCTCCTTGGCTTGATCATATGTTTTAGGAAAACCATCCAGAACAAATCCTTGATTTCTACAAGCGGTTGAATTCAATTTGTCTCTCATGATTCGAGTAAGAAATTGGTCATCCAGTCGTCCTAAAAGAACAAATAATGAACAGTATTGCTTATATATATATATCTATTTAATTGATGTAATTGTCAGTGTGAATCAATTAGCTAAGGTATACTGTGTATATTCATCAATAACATAATTCATCAACATTGTTATGCTAACAATGACATATCAAAACATTCCAAAGTGACAAAGAATATTGCTCAAAAAGTACACATCTAAGATATTTTCTTCTTGCTATTCTTCTTTGGCATAAGCTTAAAGGCATAAATCATAAATAAGCTGATGGATAGTTTCCATATTGATATCCGTAGCTCAGTAACCTTCATTCTGATCCATGTTATCCTTTAGACCTTCAAGGAATTCTTGTGAATTCTCATCGTTCTCATTTTCCCCATCTTCCAATTGATTCAGTGTCTCCTGGAATTCAAACAATCATGTGAAAGCAAAAGAAGCTTCAACCTCACTCTACTTAACTAATTTGAATCGTCTTTTGTTTAAAGGATAACTTGAACATTTAGAGACATTTACGGGATTTATAGCATGAAGAGGAAATTGCAACAACACAAAATTAAGAAGACAAATGATTCTCATGGCAAAGCTTTTCAGCCCACATTGGAAATTTATGTCCCAAAAACATTCCCATAATATATATAAAAATTAATGTATGTACTTATTAAAATTTTCCTGCGAAATGCACATGCATATTCGCTGTATTTCATATGCAAAACATGCTATGAAGACTGACCAAGTGTGCAATGCATTCAGCAATGGCATCTTTGACTTTGATGTGATGCAGTTTGTAATGTTTGCTGATCTTCTCTGCCACTGTACTCTTCCCAACAGCGGGAGGTCCCAGGATACAGATACGGATCGGCTAGAAGAAACAAATGCAATATATTTCTTTACATAATGTGTGTGTTCATGTGCACATATATCCGCAAGTTATATACATTACATGGTTGGATAAAAACACAGTTCCTGAGTATTTTCCACATCATTTTATATTATAACCATCTGGGTTATAGCCTTTACATATATTCTGACATATTCTAAAGTGTTTAGAATGTTCTTAATACACTGTTAAGAAAAACAAGTTTGACTCTTGGATTTGAACCTTTCTCGACTCAACAGTGGTTCGATTTCGATGACATCCAAGCAACCGAAAATCATTAGAGGGGATTACAGAGAGATAAAAACAAACTTTTAATTGTACACCTGGAATTACAGTTACGTTGCAATAGTTTTGCAACCATGTTAGTAATTGTCATTTATGATCCTAACCATAGGACACAGTATGTGCAGTAAAGCAGGTGAAATACTTGGTATGGTTTAATCATATAACAGGCTTAGTGTTGAATAGCTACATATCATTGAGATAATGGCCAGGTGCTATAGCTGCAGTCTTACCAGTAGACCCCTGGTTTGCCTGTATTCCTCCACAACGTTATCAATGTTTTCAACGATTCCAGATTCGGACACCCAGTGGACAGTCATGTTTTCCTTCAGAACGATAGCTTCCATCCGCAGATTTACAAAGAGAGAGTCAATGTCTGTTTGCTACGAAAAAGCACAACATGTTTTTAGAATGGTTTATGCTGTAAAACTTTTCTGTTTTTCTTGCTGAAAGTGTCAAGAAAACATGTTAAACGTGTGAATATTAAACTTAAAAACAGCCTGGTAAGGCAAGGGTGACATGAAAACATACACATACAGTATATCAATCTCATTCTATAACCGTTGCCACGCAGACAACAGGAATGCTCTCAGTGGTCTAGCATCGCGAGGCTGCCTTATACAGTACGTACTGTTAAATCTTTAGTGAGGAATGCATCTTCTTTTGGGACATTCTGGACTTTTCCTGGTCCTAGAACATGGCTTATCACCTAGAAACGGAAAAACTAAATTAAACATTTCTGTCATAGTTGTTGAACAAAAAAATTACAAAATAAACACAATTGCCATAACTCACCTTCACGATGTCTTCTAATGTATTCTTGGAATCATCCACAGCAACTAAGTAGTGTGTCTTTGGCTTAAGGTCAACAATGTTCTGTATCACACTTCAAAAACAAGCAGAAGAAATAGATGATAACTATACATTTAAAAGAATATCCAAGCAGTAACATAATTGAGCCTATGTGACTAATCAATAGAACAATTAACCTGGCCAAGTCATTGACATGAATGGTAGGAATGATATTGTCTCCTGCTCCAAAGACAGGCACTTCTGAAACCTCCCCTGACCAAGAAGTCTAGAAAAAAAGAAAATGTGATAAAAAAGCACATCCCAGAATATCAAATCGCAACAACAAGAGAAATCTAATTGCTTACCTTGAAAAAGAAGTGAAAAATGTTCTCTCCCATCCCGTACTGAAGCCCAGATGCTACAACGTAAGTAGAAAACTGGGACTGGTTCTGAAAGATGAATTAATAATGTTAATCAGTGAAGGACTATGGTACAATTGGGATGAAAATAACTTGTAGTATGTAATGCGCATAAACTTACTGTCTTTCCCATTTTTACAACAAGTTTCTCCACACTGATATGGTCTTTAAAATTCAGATGAGGTCGTCTTCTTCTGTAGTCTTCTTCGGTGAATGGAATCTCAAGTTGATCCTAAAGTTTAAAAAAGCATGTTAAGCTTTACTTTCAGCAAGTTCAAATACATTTCACAAAGAACAACCGAACAGAACACAAATGAACGACGTACTTACTGGATCAACGGGCTTGCTCGTGGCCCAGGTCATCACGGTTGAGATCAAGATGAACATTTTTGGCTCATTAAAATTGTCCACGTCTGCATGCAGGGCTGAAATGAGGTAACTTGTCACAAGAGCCACACTTTTAAAAGTAACGGTAGTCATTGCTATTGCAAGATCAGAATATATGGCTACTTATAAGTAGTAATTCATTACCTGAAATTGCCCAAGATGCCTCATCTATCTGATCAGTGTTTTCAGTGATATTGTAAATAATAATATCACATTCCATCAGTTTCAGGAGAAGTTCATCCCGGTTCAATGACTGCAAAATAGTCCAGTTATTGTTACAAGTGTTACAATATGCTTTTGAGTTACAATGTAATTATCCAACATTCCTCATATTCAGTTTACATCCATCCAAATTGTCCAGTCCAATTAAGTATACATTATGTCCAATGCTGGCCCACCAACATGTGTCCAGTAGGTGAGATCTCCAGAAGTAGATTATTTACTTTCACAAGTAGTTTGTCAGTTGTTTTGAAAAAGACATAATTTCCCACAGATAAACAACAACTTATTTGATTAAACAAAATACCAAGTAACACACAGGGGAAAAAAACAAGAGAACAAAAACACACAACCTACAGTATGTCTGTATTCTCCATCACAGCTACCTATAAATTATTCAAATTACCAAAACTACAAAAACAGTAAACCTAATGTGACCAAAAATTTGTGTAAACTGAATTCTGGTCTACATGCAGTAACAAGTGGACTGCTTTGATGTGTAATTTCATATAAAGTAAACCAAAGCTCTTATAATAAATAAAAAAACAATGTGCATGTATTCAAATCACGTCAGGCAAACTTTTATGTGTGAAAGTGTCTACAGTAAGTTTTCTTACTCACACGATACTCTTCAGTTGCAAAACTGAATTTTATCTCCTCAGCTTTGCTTGAAACAGTTCCAACTATTTCAAAAGTCCCTTTCTTTACTTTTGACTTCTGCTCTTCTTCCTCTTCCATCTCACCCTCCATATCCTCCTCCAGCGATGCTCCAACAACACAGGTAGACAAAAACTGCAGTGTATGAAAAAATAACAATTTAGGCTAAATATAAATAACTTTAAAATAAATATTTTAAAATAACTACACACACCCATACATGTAGGTAAATTGGGTTAATTACGACCTAATGTAACATTTATTTATGTATTTTACTTGCAGCGACGGGCGCTCCAGTTCGACACACCGCATTACCAGTTGCTAACAGCAAGTACAAGTTGTTTAAACTCCAGGTTGAATAGGCTACATAGCATGCATACCGTTATGTATTGTTACTCGATTTTCCAGTTACTACACTTGCCAAGAAAACTCCGTATAACTAAACGTGACAAACAAACCAGTGCTATTGGTATGCTGACCTGTCATCATAACAGAACGCATTAAAAGGATTCAGCGGAATAGACAGATGTATGAGAAAAATAAATAAGTGAACAGACTGACATGCCTTTGCAATGCATTTTGATGAATACGAGTCTAGGCGATTGATAAAAACCCTTTTAGTGTGAGGGCTGCTCGCTTCATCTTCGTCTGCCATTCTGTCGAAACTAGTGCCTTTGTCGTTGCTAGGCAAACAGACGCGTTCTTCTTCCTGGACGTGAAGTGTTTCCAATAGAGTTTCAGGGCTTCTGTAGTTTTTATAATGCATGGATCGGATATAAGCATTGACGCAAAGAACGAGAAAACTATCCACTTGATTTACAAATCATGGAACGTGCCTAGAGGTTGGCGCAGCATGACATCATAAAAAAAAACGTAATCACACGTAAGAGTCACAAGCTAAATCGTGACGGTGGCAGTTTCGAGAAAGAAAATATCTGGTAAAGTTTCATTGTTTTTTGTTGTATATTCTGTTATCCTTTTAAGATATCACAAATATTTGATTAGAATTTTCTTCACTGAACATTCTAATGCTGATGTCACAATCACTACTGGTAACTGGCAGCAATAGTTTTAGAACACTCACTGACTTAGAATGTTGTACATAAAAAAAACTTTTCAAACGGTTACATTTTGTTAAGGATATTTTTGATAAAGTAGTAGCAAGTTTTCAGCAAACTATTTGTCTATGTATGTATTCATCAGTTGGTCATGCATGTCACCTTGTATCGTGAAACTGTCTCAAATGTATGTGCTGTGCAGAGAACAAGTCATTGTTTCCCTCAGGTTGCATAACAGTCATGGGCAGATTGATGGGGGTGCCTGAACTGCTCAACTGGAGACAAGGTGCTTTCATTCATTTACCATGGTGGGTTGAGCAGGAAATCATACAAAAAGGTACTTTGTACAATCGTGTGAAGAGGGAAACTATGCACTGTGCACTATGGGATCCATTCAGTTAAAAATCTGAGAAACTGCATTGATGTCAATATAAATGACTTTTTACAGTACATATATGGACTGATTAAAAAGACCTTTATCGGGTGCAAAACCATTTAGCGCCCACAAAACCAATAACATGACCAATGTTATTGGTCATGGAATTTGTTTTGCACCAATCATTGGTCGTGTTATTGGTTTTGTATGCGCTAAATGGTTTTGTACCCACTAAAAGTCTTAGTAAATCACGCCCATAATGTACTTTTTACTATTGCTATTGTATGTAGTATCATTGTCAATCTCATACTGCTTGCCTGCAACAAGGTTTGTCAAGAAATGCCTTTTAATAATCGAAGACAATATAATGCCTTTTGCAATAAATTTGGCAGTGTTACTAAAAAGAAAAAGAAAAACTGGCATAGTTGATTTTCTCAAGCCTAAAGTTTCTATGGTATCAAATTCACTCCAAAAGTTCTTTTTTTTACTGGCTTTTCAAGCATGTTGTGCAATCTACAAGTTATAATAATTTATTGCTAATTACACTATATTTAATAGGACTGGGACACATGCAGCAATACATCAATGCAGAACATCTTAAATAGAACATATTTAACTCACGTATTATTTATTTACTTTTATGTTTTTTCTCAATGGAGTCTTAATTTGCGCTTGAAAATTGTAAACAGCCAAATAGCAAGCTCAGTCATTTCATGAGTGCGCCACAAATCGCACCTTTTCATTTCACAAGCACATTGCAGAGTAATTGGTGCTAGAAATAAGTCCATTATATAATACCAATCTTAAGCAACTTTCTTTTTTTCCCATAATGGTTGGCTAGTTGATCAGAGGTAATAATGTAATTTTGCGATTGGGCTGCACTGGACTCTTAAGTGTTATGTAGAATGTATGTTGTTTCAGTTCAGTTCACTTATGGTGTTAGAATCTCTGAAGAGCCGGTTGTGTGCTGTGCACTTTGTTCTAACGTATTTGTGTAGTCTAGCAGTTTTAGATTTTGTGTTTTGATTTTTGCCATCAGTTGCAATTGTACTATATTGGGTTTGGAAAATATTTAATTACATAATTGTTCAGAGCGAGTGAGTGAGTGAGAGTGAGGCTGTGTCCCAATATTCTTCACTCCCCACCTCCTTTCCTCCACTCCCCCACTACCACTCCTCTCCTAAATATGCAAAACTACCTGAAAGTTTAGAGTAATTGCATGTACAGCATACAATGTACCTGAAATTGCGGTTTGTGTTGAGACATTAATTAATATGTAATGATTAATACGTAACTAAGATGTAATCAACAACATTAGATTAGATTAGATTAGATTAAAGCACAAAGATCCATTTTCGGGGCACGGAGGAGATGAAGTGGTAGTGGAGGAAAGGAGCGTGCATTTTTCAAGTATTAGGACGCACGATAGAGGTATATATTTTTTTCTGTTTGTATTTATGCTATGGCATACAATTGCCACCAGATGACAGTGTTGTTCTAGCAATTCTCCACTTTCAAACAGTTGAGCTGTTCTTGAAAATGTTTGTTTTTAAATTGAGATGTCTATTTGTCTTAAACTAGGTGGCTCATTGAAAGGCATGCAATGAAATATACATGCCATCCTAATAGTCTCCATGGCAATTTTCTTCAGGTCTATGACCTCTGAATTTCCAACAGTTTTTATCTACACTTCTTTCATATGACTGATTAAGGTCAGACTTGCATGGCCGTGACCCTGGTTACAACATTATAGGAATGACAGCAAACAAAAGGGCAGGTTCTATATATTGTCATTCTGAATACTTAGGGTACCATAGAGGTATTATACCCTATACTCTGTAAATCTATAGTGCAGTAATGTCACACACTGTAAAATATTGCTTGATTCCATGCATAATATAAATGATCACAGACACATACATGTATCATGTGTAAGCATATTTAAACTATAAACATGTTGAGGAGCAATGGCTTCTTGGAAATAATTTGGGAGCATGTTGGTCTGTTGCCTGACACTGATTAGAACATTTGCCAGCCTTAAGATTTAAGATTTAAATCAGCCTCTTCTAAACTGCCAAGAACACGATGAGGATGTAAATTACAGGGCTTATAAAATCC
Source organism: Ilyophis sp. 1 JC-2022 (assembly GCA_022702515.1). Taxonomy (NCBI): domain Eukaryota; kingdom Metazoa; phylum Chordata; class Actinopteri; order Anguilliformes; family Synaphobranchidae; genus Ilyophis; species Ilyophis sp. 1 JC-2022. Next base: position 42,257,748 of record CM040406.1, read on the forward strand.
AACATAATTGTCAACCATTGTGTTAGGATAAATTATTGAACAAATAAAACAAGATGTTTTTTTCGTTCAAATCAGACTTTTGGGAAGACTAGTCCCCGCCCAAATGTGCCGTGTGTATTACTCATAGTCATATTTTACAATTGTTACCGTTTTGTATACAAAAGAAAAACGGTATGGTTTGACTGCTGGAAAACATTACAGGTTTTCCAGCAGTATTGCAGAAGCTGCATTACAGAATATTTTTGAACATTCATTTCATTGGACTCTTGGGAGGCTAAAAGCAGGTGTAATCAATCAATCAATCAATCAGAATAGACAGATACTAACAGTAGGATACTTTCATCCTATAGGTATCTGCATTTGCATTATTTATGTGTGTGTACGTTTTTCTATCCATTAAACAATTTGCTCACGGCTCTTTGTACGGATTCATTAATTAATGTTAATTATAAATCTTAAAATGCAAGTATTTGTAAAATTATGACTTCAACAGTATAAGGCTCCAAGACATGTGAGTTGTTGCTTATTCTAGAATGTTCATGGGCTTCCCATGCTCCCACCATGATTATATCGGTTGAAAACAAAAATGATTCATTCAACACCAAATATATATTTCTAAGTCTGCCAGAAAGAAAGACACTCTGAAAATTGCTTTCCTCTTTCAAGGCCTATAGAGAACGCCATAAACATCCATGCATTTTTCTTTTGACTTATATATGTGTGTACATACAATGGATGGTTTGAGGTGAAGGTCGCAGCACAGGCTAGCGTGACACTGAAATTAAAACATGTCTTATGTGGGCTATAAAGCCACCGAGATGACATTTAAAAGACATGAGTATTTGAAGTGGAAATGTGGCTGTTCGGTGTGTCTACTTGCATTGTGCCTCAGCAGAGGTTAACTGCAAACTAAGGCGATGCACATGAAATTGGAAAACAGAGAGACGGATTGTCGACTTTGAGAAGGTTTCTGGTGTTCTTTTCTATTTGGAATTGTACGCTTTTGTTGTTCAAACTGTACTGTACTGCTGAACATGAACTGAATGATTTTCTTGTCAGTGCAGAAATATAAATTTGAACTAATGTATTACCTTATAAAACAGAGTCAATACACACAGTGTAGCATACAATTAATTATGTCACAAAATAGCAGTGAATTAAATAATGTTTTATGTGCTTGTAGTCGCAAATGTATTATCACATGGTTAGAAGAGTATTCAAGACACTGAATTAAATCCACACCCACAGTAATCTTTTTACCAATCAAAGGCAGCTTGGTTGACAGGGTGATCACTTTGAGAAGTTCTAAGAAGTGACCATTTCTGGTTGCAGTTTTTGTTTTATGCTTATTTTCTGGGCTTTCTACTCAGAGAAAAATTGGGTATTATCTCTCATTCTTCATTATTTGCAGAGAAGCAATAGCTATGTGTTTATTCTCGAGAAAATAGGCAGGAAAATACAGTTATATTGACGTTGAGCTACTAATATGGGTACAGAAAGATTAACTGCACATAGTGGTATCTGTGTATCTCCCCGACGCACTCAGCTCAGATATTGGGCAAATGCACAAACAATGATATGTGATATTGAAAAGTAGATTTCTTCCTTTATCAGGACAAGGGTATAGAATGCTATCATTATATAGATATCATATTCTATTTATGTTGAGATCTATAAACATGTACAATTACGCTAACAGGAAATGCTTAATGTCAAATTGCTCATCACGCTTAATGAGCATAGCTTCATGATTTCGTTGACTCCCTTCATAGACTGTTACACTTACAGGCGTACAATGCTCTCTATAAATATTTTGCAGTGTAAAGCATTTCTCATTTAATTTGCTTGCTGTGTGGTATGCCAAGTAGATGTAGATTTTGTTTAGAAAATCCTTGCTCCATCTATATGCCCATCCTATCATGGCCTCAAGAGGTACTCTTGGCCTCCCCACTTATTCCTAATCATAGAAAGAGCTTAACAGTGGATTTGAAAGGGCTTTTATGGCTTCAAGGTCTGTCAGTTACACCTGTTAATTCTACTTTAGGCAGTTAAGATTTATTGTACATTTTCAAAAATGTTTCCTTTTTCATGCGGAATAACGGGCATAGGGTTCTTTCACTTGTTAAAAGTACTTTAAAAAGTACTAATAAAGGAATTCAATAAAGATTCACTTGCTCATATCTCAAAATCCCTTCTATTAAAATTGTTCCAAATCATAATTATCTTTGTTCGCAATTAGTCGTCTATGATATCCAAATTAATTAATTCTAAGACAATGCACTTACATGTAATCTGGGTCATTTACACAGCGGGAGAGAGAAGCTTAAATTGAAAAGTTTGACTTTAGTTATTTCGGTCTTCTACTTTCTCATTTTCTCCCCTCTCTGTTCTTTAACAGGTTCTTCTCTTGTTAAATCCTGCTATCTGTGTTTTGATGCCACCAAGACATAATAATCCTGCTCATGTTCAGTCTTTGGATCTAGTGGGCGGAAGACTTAGGGGAGGCCATGTACTGCATGTGAATGCAATAAGACCGGATCTCACGGAACGTTTTCCCTGTTGCCTGGGTATCCAGGGAAGAGGGGCCAGTGATTCCACCCGCGCTGCTGCACAATACACAACGGTGAACATCGTTTTATTATATACGTCTGCTCTCCATGCAAACACTGCGGCCGTGTCCGAATCAGCACTCTTCTACGCTATTGAGTAGCCTTGGTCAGTAGATAGGACGAGAAAGTCGTTGAGTAGGCGAAAAATCTTGTAATTGCAGTATACTTGAAACACCCGGATGACACACTTAGCTACTTCCGGGATTTCGCTGAGTACATTCGGGAGCACACTTTTCAAGAAGTACACGAACATCTTGGTCTCATAAATATGACCTGAAGCTTCGTTTTCCTTCAAATACAACAAAAAACAACACGTGACATGGCAGCACAAAGGTGGGGCCAGACCGTGTAAGACTTTACAGCCAAATGGCGACTCAAAACTAGCCCAAAATATATGTCTAACCGAAACCAACGTATTTTAAATAGAAATCATCATATTTTTACTTTTTAAAAATAAGTGCGTGCTTTGCGACTTTTCATTTTTACCCATGACTGCACTTTGAAAGTATTCCAATTTAGCTGTAAAATCGCGGACATAGCAACACTGGTGGGACGTCTTATGACCTGCTTCCACAGTACGGTTGGAAAATAGTATGGTATATATATTTTTTGCGCACTGCTAAACAGTACACATTAAACAGCACACTTCTGCCAGTGCACTGTACGCAGGAGACAGGGTGCAGTAAATAGGGCTCTAATTCAGACACAGCCTGTGTATTCTGTTCCCATCAGACGTCTTCCAGGTCAGAAATGTATTCCCTCCCTGCTTCTTCCGGCATGACACATGCGCATACATACCCACTCGGTGTGTAAATGTGAGTTTGTCTTAACTGGAAACACGTCTGTGACAGGTCAGAGTTGCAGGAGATTCAAAATTGAACTGTTCAGCTTTGGAAATGACTGCCATCCCTAGCGTGTGCCCTCGATTTCTTAAAATAATGCTTTTTCATTAGTGGTGTTGATCTGATTACATCATCGCTCCTCGGACTGACTTGCTACTCCGCTTGTAAACACAGCGCTCTTCATATGGGCACTCTTGCATTCTCGCTTCTGCTTTCCTCTCATATTCCCTTCCAGTAGGATGAGTAACAAAAGGTCATACTAGGATATAACAATATAGGACATAGAACAATTGAGTGTAAAATTGCTTAAATAGACTTCTAAAAGGCCACTAGCACATGCAATATGTCAACATAGAGTACTCAAGTTTAGTCAGACGTGGGCAGAGTCTGGTTTCAGAAGTAAATTCGCTATGACAGATAGAACTAGCTCCAGAGACTATTGACTATTTCTTGAAATCTGATTTATAGAATGAGCCGAAGCATTCCCGGATTAGCCTGTGTGGTATACGGATATGGACCATATATCACATGTTCCAATTTTTATTTTTTAAAGTAATGGGTTAATGATTGTAGTTCTACTTGTAGTCCACTGTAACAGATTACATATCCAGTACTGCAACGGGTGGTTCTCGACGAATAGGATATCATCATCTCGTCTGTCTGGACATTTTTGGCAGATGGGAGTACTGCCGCTGAAGACGAGCTAATGTTAGCTTGCTAAGTTAATAGTGGTCACGTAACCACAATTCTAGCTTTTAGTCCTTCAAGCTAGCTAGATAACGTTAGAAAAGAGCTGTGTGCTACTGCTGGGTAATGTTATATGACAACGTTTGGAGACAACACTCCAATGGGATGTTGAGTTTTTAAACAGTGCCAGCGCTGGTATATTCTCAAAAAAATACAAAAACGTAAAATATACTCGAAGCTGGTCCAGAAAAACGACATAATTTGCGAACGGGCGTTATATTGAACAATCCAGGAAATTGACAGTAAGACATAATCACTAGAAATGGTTTAAAAGTAGGTTTTAGTTAATGTCTATGCTCTAAAGGAATGGGGAATTTACTTCCGAAACCAGTGTGACGTAGTCATTTGAGTACTCTATAAACTATTCTCACCCCTTTTGATCCGAATACAACTAATCTTACTTGAGCAAATGGGACGTGAGAGCTCTCCATCGGAACATGCACATGTACTTTGAGAGTATAGAAGTCAAGGCATGGGCTAAGAATGGCATTTTTTCACGTAACTGACATCCTTTCAAGGGCATGCTTACACACAATGGGCCTCATTCATGAAGTGTTCCTAAATATGCATGTACATTTATGTAAGAAACGAGTTGGTATGAAAAATCTATAAACTGGATTCATCAAACCGTGTGGGAAAGGCAGATTTTTTCATATTCAAGTACAAAGCGCGTCCACGTTATTTTGTGATTAGCATAAATCCACGCCCATAAATGCCCTTAGATGGAGGCTGTCACTTCCATTTAAAGGTCCATACCTCGTCAAAATGGCCCAGAAAAAGCAAATAAAAATTATTCCGACACTGAAACCGAAGTTTTATTAGCAGATGTTCAACCAAAGGGGAAAAAATTGTTTAGTATTGTCAGTAGCAGTGTCATAAACCGGGAAAGTAAAGGCCTAGCAGGAGATAACCTGTGCCATAAATGCAGGATCACCCCTCACACGAACTGTTAAAGTAGTAAAATAAAAATAAAATGGATTGACATTAAATTGGAGGCGAAGAAACGCATCTACGTATGCATCGGACGAGCGATTGCACTTTATCGCATGCTTGGAAATAAATTAAATGTTATTAATTTTGTAATTTGGTTGGGGTTTTTTGCATGTGAGTTGTGGTTTGAAACCGAGTAATCATAGGCTACCTTATTTTAGAATCTCTCTGGTTCCTTCTAATTGTGGTCACATTGATGTGCGTGTCCCACTGAGCAAAAGCCAGAATCGAGCTCAAGTTTACGCATGATCTAAAGTGTTTGCTTTTTACCATTGTAATTTATTATGTTTGCAATGTGTATTTCAAAGGCCACATTTAGTCTTGTGAATTTAACAGAAAATAAAAATAACTTCATATTCTAATTATCACTTAGAAGCTACATTTACCGGCATTCTGAATTTACGAACGGGGTACGCCTACGCGTGGTCCTGAGCATGTGTAAACTTTTTAGTACGTGCGTTAATCTCAGATACGAAAATGTTGATGAATGCCAAAATACGGCCAAATTTGCTAATACGAATGATTTACGTACAAATTCGTTCTGCTCACGTTTCATGAATGAGGCCCAATGGTACACACTACTCAACAGAATACTTGAATATCTCTGGTGTCTCCACCAAAGTGACATCAGATGAATTGCTTCCATTTCATGAAGCACCCGAATGTGCCTGTAACTTTTAGCATTTTGTTTAGGAACTTCACAAAAGGATGCCTTGCATCTGAAATTTAATCAGGTCGGTGTCATGAGAAACACGACACTGCTCAGTCGACTTTAACGTAAACACCATAATGGAGTGCCCGAGAACATGTGTGTTTAAGACCATTTCACAAGATTACTCAATCTTCATGACTCACAGAAATCTCAGATTTTTTCACCTCTGCACAATCTGATTCTTGAAGCGGCTGAAGTCATTTTTTTTTAACAATCCAAACATTTAATAGTGTGTATCCAAATGTTAATGCAATTCAGATTATTTATGCATATGGCAAACTGTGAACTTAAAACTAGAAAATAAAACTAGCTGTTGAAGTTAAAGAAACATTGATTGAATCTTGATCATTCTGTGCAGACATTTGAATTTATAGATTATTTGATTATCATGATTATTCTATTATTTTAGTGATAAAAATGCCTTTCAGAATGCCTCAGCAATGTGGCCACATAAACCTAGAATTTTTAAACTATGTTGAATGATCTTAACTAAATATAACTGAACTAAAATTAAGTGGGCAAAAAAATAAAAATAAAAAAACAGCGGAAGGACATACAGCTGCTGTAAGTACATACTTACATACAGCTGCTAATATAATAGTACCACACTGCATGCACTGCATAATATAATCTACACAAATGCACAGAAACCACATGGATGTGAGTTGGTAAGTTGTCAACATCATGCGGTTACAAGGGCTGCTGGATGGCTCATTCGGTTAAGGCACCACACTGTGGCGCATGGATGAGCCTCATGGCCTCGGATTGAATCCGGATCGCGCCAGTGCCGACTCGGGCCGGTAGCACCACAGGGTGACACACAATTGACGATCGCATCGCCCAGGGAATGGGAGGGTTCAGTCGGATATGGTTCCGTGTGCATTGCTATCTAGAATTGTATATGCTCAGCCCCACATTGGGTGCCAAATCTATTTAAAAAAAGAAATAAATCATGTAGCTATCCACCAGTTCACTCCACACTGATCTCAGCACTTCCCAGGATGCACAGCACAGTACCACATGCTACTTTTGATGTGTGTTTTGTAGTCTTTCAGACACCAAGCTCATAATATTTTATGACAAGATGCTCCCTTTTCAGAAGCAAGACAAAATAATTTTACTTCAGTTTTTTTTATTTTTACATTTTAAAGTTATTGTGTTGTTTAGCTTGCTACTGATATCACCACAAAATGAATACATTTGGGTGGTGGGTGGTGTGTGGGCAATGGATATGGAATAAATGACTGTCACCGTTTTGCCATAGATACTGTAAATATCACGGTCCCTAAATAATACATCCTTGTTTGTAGATAACTATATTTCCATTCATTGCTGAGTTGATATATCCAAGTATGACACATACTGCTATAAGATGTGAATTGTAGTTACTTTATTTTCCTTGTGCAAACAATCTTTGAAGGATCTGATATTCAGAAACAAATTCAAAGGCAATGCATCAGACTTGATACTGAACTACACATACTAGTTTTAAAGTAATACTAGATATATGTGCCGTGATAAATGCTAAAACAGCATCTATCTTGAACGTGGCCAGAATTGCCCATAATACCTCAATTTGGCATTCTAACCACCAAGTAATGAAAGCTGTAAATAAACCTAAATCTTTCATATTAAGGCATACTGAATTACTTTGGCTGACCAGTTCTTGGAATACTGACAGTACAGTAATTACAACTTGCTGTATGTGATCAAATTAGAAAATATTATTGCGCAAATAAACCATGGTCTTAAATCTGTATTTTTATTTTGGTATTATTTATTACATTTTGGGTGCAAATGATTAATTGTGGACACATAACATGAATGATAATGCATTTTTAGCTAATTATTATTTTCACAAAGAAAACATTTAAATATAACTTCATAATTGCCCTCTCCGGGATTCTGCACACTTTGAATATAATTGAGCGATTTTATGTTAGGACCTGATTAATACAATTGAAGGTGCAAATTCAGCGGAATGAACAGTTTATTAATACAGTTTAAGGACACCATGTAGTTTATTGACTTTTAAATTTTTTTTGTCCATCTGAAGAAGAAAAGAGCAAGCACATTGCAACCATAGAAGTAAGAGTGATAGTATCGCACTGAAATTAAATATGAATTATTGCTACGTTACACTATATAATTAGTATTACAGTGCCTCAAATCTTACAGAGTTTATGGTTAATTCACGATTAGGAAGATTAATAAAATGGCCATTTAAATATTTAGATTTACTAAATGAATGTGACACTTCTGGACAATTTAGTTATCCTTGAACAGACAAAGGGAGAGAAAATAAGATGGTGCTTACCATTACGTTTATTTTCTTGATGACATCAACAGGATGGTAAACTGGCCTGGGTGCTACCCTCTGTCATTTTATAATCCTGCATTTCAGTCCATGTGTTTCCCAATTATGTTGAAGTTTTACATAATAGTGGGCATTCCTGTTGTTACATTATGCATTCCCAGTATCCTGTTTATTATACTTATAATAATGGTATTTTCTTTACTTCCTCATATTTTTAAACAAAATTTATATCATAATGTTCCATTTTACCCACATTTGAATGTCTAATTGTACGTATAGCTGGGACGTATTGCAATCTTGTCCGCTAACTGTGCTGCACGCTCATCGCATGGGAGGTGTGCACAACAGCACAGCTGGCACAGGCTGAGTGCAGGCACCTGCTGAACCACAGGAAGTCTTGGTGCACAGTCTGATGCAGGGCTACTTGCCAAGCCCTCCATGGGCTACGCTATGGCTAATTATGTGTGGCCTTGTCCCAGTCAGAACACTGAACACACCCATACACTGGATCAGTGTCTTAAGGGGATGAGCTACCCTGAGGATCATGCCATTCTATTTAAAGTATATACATTTTCAGTTCACCTACAGTACATTATATGCTGTAAATTTTGAGTTTATTTTTCAATTGACTTTTCTAGACCTTCTGATTTTTTTTTCTCCATTTTTTTTTTTTTGATTTGCAATGCATGCTTCTATCTTATTTACCATTAAAGTTATTGCTCACAAGCAGAATTATGTGGTACGGGCACGACATTTCTCATGACAGACTGTGAGATTTATTTTCGATAAAATCACTTCATGTGGTGTCAGCCTCCTGAGTTTGGAAGTTAGAACTGCATGGCACAGTGTATTTGAAATAAACCACCCTGCAATGCTTGACTGAAGCTATAAATAACACAATGAATAATTTTCTTATCAATAAAGGTGTGAAGTTTGATGCAGGGCCATACTCTCATCTCGAAAATTGCTTACGAGAAACAGATGCAGGTTTCTCATCAGTATAAAACTCATTACGCTCTTATACCTGGGTAAGCTAAATCGTGTAGAGGGTATCATTTCAGTGGCACTTGCTGCAGGCAGGATTAACGTCCTATCACCAGTCATTTATTGGCATCCTCTGCTTTTCAGATCCCTGATGAGATTGTTTCCAGCAAACGGCACGATAGCCATGGGGTCTGTACGGCCATTTTCCTAAAGCCATAATCTAAATGCTTATCGGTGCCATTTCAAACTATTTGACTATATTTCTGCTGGTAGCCGTGCAAGAATTCTGCAATGTGTTCGTATGGGCTCTGTGGCCAGGACACAAGAACAATCTAAAAGTTTCTTCTGGAAGTCTGGAAGTCAGGTGATGGATGAAAATGCATCTATTTCCTCTGATTCATATTTCATTATTGTCTTTTCATTATTTTCATTTAATCCTTCCCATCAGTAAAAAGAAGAGAGCATTAATATAAAATATAAACAGATAATAATTACACAATTATGCAATGTCCTGTTTTGTGCAATGCATCTATGAACAATTTATATTAAATGCAAAATATGCACAGCAGCGGTAGCAATATGAATAAATTGCGAGATGCAGCTGTACAGCGGCATAATGTAATCAAATGGAAAATGACAACGATAAATGTTCGTAAGTTGAGTCTCTTCATTTCCCCGATCCATGGACGTTGCCGATAAATGTGCCATATGTTGTGGTAAACAATACCCTGTAAATTTGTAGTTCTGTGCACACATTTTAATATATTTATATTCACAATTTAGTTTTCCGTATTAGGAATGTCCAATTACAAGCCTGCCCCATCACTAAATCCTCTGTAAATTGGAAAATTGGGATGTCCTCAGACAGCCGCGCGCATTCTCCGGAACACGTTCAGCCGAACGCCTCATTTCACCCTGCATCCCACCTGCTGAGCCGTACGGTCGCTCCGCCAGACGACAGGGCTTCTCATACAGCAGGTGCAGGCAGAACGCTGGTGGCCGACCAACTAGAGCGAACACTAATGCGTGATGAGGCGGGAAAACCATGCTGACTGAAAATCTCCCTCCCTGGGCGACCCTATAGCTAATCACACGCCCCCTCACGGGACGCCTGCCCTTTCGCTGTTGTTTCCATGGCCAGGATTTCATTCCGGACCATGGGCCTTAGCAACGCACCAGTTGCTCCTACTGTAGCCAGACCTGCCGCCCGACAGCCTCCCTACATTATTTATTTATCCACTTTTGCTTAGATCGCCATTATCATTTTGGGGAATTCATGCAGTTATTATTTCTATTGCTTTGTTTTGTGTTTCTTGGCATGTTTGATTCCTTTGTATTCCTGCGTAGGAACCGATTGCTCACCTATTGGTTATGATGGCACTTCCGACCACGGAAGTGACAGCACAGATCGTTTGCAATTTGTCAAGCCCATTAAGCCCAACCGAAGCTCAAGTCATTTGAACAGAAATCAGAAATGAATTGCCCTGTAAAAAAAATAAAGAAAAAACAATAAAGGATCCGCAGTGAGTTGCCGATTGTGTATTCCAGTTTTACTGCACATACAAATATTGAAAAGTATAAAAGTAATGGCTATCACCACAATTCAATACGATAAATTTTTAAGGTTCTGGATCCTGGTACTGCTGATACTAAAATGCATCTAAGGGAATACTATTTGCATTTGTATGTTGCTGAAAACATTTTCAAATGAAGGTAGATATGTTTTCATGTTAAACATTACATTTCATTGGATGCCTTCAAGGCAATCAGCCTTTCCTGCCATTACTGCCAGTCTAAACTGCTTTCAGCAATGAAATCATGATTCATGTCAACAAGACCTTTGAATGATCTGATATACTGGGTACTGAATGAATCCAGGCCTTATTTTGAACCTTCACATTTTCTTTTTCTTTTTTTTAAATGTCAAAGTGGTTTTTGGCGTTAAATGCAAATAATGAAGTACGTACTAATGGATCACAAAATGAAATGGATAATACAGCTTCTAATTGTATGATGAAGCAATAAGAGAATAAAATATACTCACCAGCACTTTGCTAATGGATTTGTATTGAGGTTTTTAGTATTCAAAGCCACTCAACCAATATAGAAAAGTTTTTGGGGTGTGTATATATATATATATATATATATATATTGACTTTGGTCAAATACTTTATCCGAAAGTTGTTGAAAGTGATGACAAACATAACTTTTTAGATGCAGATGAAATTTGATATCATTCCTTCAGATCCCTGATAATCCCTGAGAAGCAAACATTTTAATAACCGAAACGGAAAAGAGAGAATAATGATTCTCTTTTAAAATGGTCAGCAATATGCACAGGTTTCACTGTGAGTCTAAAGAGGGTTAAACTATTTCAAGTGAAGTATTTGACTCGAGTATGGTGTATTGTGTGAATGAATGTATTGGTAGAATTTTTTTGAGAACATTTTCTGCATATCGTTACCATGAGGAAGGAGGCACTCAACATGAATTCAGCTGCGAAGCCACTGACATTGAATTTTACATTTGAAAAATTGTAAAATATATGAGAAATAAGAACAAAAATTATTAAATTAGTCAGACTGTACATAAAACTGGCAGAAAGGAAACGGCCTTGATACTTTTAATTAAATATGTATTTGTATTAAGATTGGAGACAGAGCTGTATTTTGCCTGGAGGATATGGCTATGGCTGTATACTAAAGCCATTCATGATATAACCCAGTAGCTGCCTAAAGGTCAAAGCAGCATCAGAAACCACACGGCTACCATAACAGCAGACAGACACACACATGTTCATAGATCACGCTATAGCGGTGACAATCTCTGGTAAAATCATCCACAATTGTGGACAACCATTTGAAAGGATAAAACGCATAAATCATAGATTGCTTTACTTTTTGGATATATACTGTATGTACGTATCTTAAACTTAAACAAAGTAACATATTACATTTTTTAATGTTTAAATCCCAAATATAATTGATTTCAGTTGCAGGAGACATACACGTACGCATACTTATGCATAATACACGTACAATTATCCAGGTTTGTAGGAAAGTCTGAATGTTTAAAAATGAGTCTTACGCAAAGCCATCACCCTGTTATTCTCTGTACAGTGGAGTAGAGGTGATTATAGTGTGACGAGTGAATGGACATTAAGGATGTGCCCAAAACAAACCCATGCCTACCCAGGTATAATGCCCGTGATTAGGCTAATTTAACGAACATAGACGGCCATCCCCTTGAAAAATATCAGTGATTTATCAGTGATTATCTGGTAAAAAGCCAATAAGTCGAGAAAATGTATTCGATCTACCAAAACAATGCAGGCTTCATTAAACCCAACCAAGATTGAGATATTCGCAAAATAAAATAGTCATCTAGGTGCTTTTTAAATCCACAGCTTCCTTTCACTTTTACACTTGTTAGCAAAAACCATGAAATGTGCAGTAAAAAAAAACTATTTCTAAAGGCCACAATCAGCATGTATAGAGGTATATTTTTTCTCTTTGGCTCAAAAGGCATTTGGAAATATTACACATAGTTTGTTATGGTTATTGCCCATTGAATGTCTCCTGACGGCTCCAGCGCAAGGCTAAGAAATTCTGCTTTTTAGGGAATGTTATGCACTGAAAAGTATTGATTTTGTCTGCTGAAATATCAATATTAAACATCATAGAAATTTGTCTCTTGGCCATGCACTGCTCAGTGATTATGGTAATCTGTTGAGATACTGAGCTGAAATGCTTTGGAACTTGCAACAGTTACAAATTATTAATCTTATTTTTTTATAATAAATACCTAATACACAAATTTTATTTTCTATAAACTACATTTGTGTATATGCTGGCAAGTGAAAGATATTCGTATATTGAACAGGATAAAAAAAATATTTAAAAAAACGGACACTGCAGCCAATAACTTTCACACACACACTCGCACACACGCACACACACGCACGCACACACACGCACACACACACACACACACACACACACACACACACACAACTAGTCAAGATTGTATGGGCCACCATGATGTCTCCTCATGGAATCTGTAATAAAAAAAAATAATAAAAAAACAATATGGCCACTGCAGCCAATAACTTTGATATACACACACACACGCCTGCACGCATGCACGCATACACACAAACACACACACACACACACACACACACACACACACACACACACACACACACACACACACACAAAGCTAGTCAAGATTATATAGGCCACCACAATGTCTCCTCATGGAATCTCTCATTTTCATTTGTCAGATTGTAAGTTTTAATAAAAAGTGCACAAAATGCAAAACCTTTAAGTAATGTAAGGCCCATGCAGCTAGGTTTGGAACCAGGAGGTTGCCAGTTCATATCTGTAAGCACTATTTTAGAGAGACTAATTAATTCACCCAAAGCCACAAAGACTTTCATGGCAAAAATCCATTGGTTTAGAGTTGTTTTAGAGTATGTGGGGCAGATATCTCAGGGGGATTTTATCAGGCGTAGAATGAGGTCAGTAAGGACCCTTTTCATCTCCACCTCCAGGAAATTGGGCACAAGATCAATAGAGAATGTGTGAAGAAAACATTTCCTTGCAAAAATCTCAATTCTACCTGCTTTCTAGGCATTCATTTGTTAACTATATATTGAAACTATTGTAATATTTAATATCCATATATCAAGAGAACATAACAAGAGACAGATAGCATGTCATATGTTCCTACTGACAGTGGTTATATCACAACCCATACTAATGTTCTACGGAAGATCACAACTTTATACCATCATAAACATACCCCAAATAACTGTATATTCAGTGTTTAAATAAGTCAAGAAAATCCCATTGCACTGTAGAAGTTTATATAATTTTATGTATATATATATATATATATATATATATATTTTTTTTTTTTGTGTGTGTGTGTTGACATTTCTGTGCTATAGCAATTATTTTTCTCATTTCACAATTTGGGGTGCATTTACGTACAAACTGTCTACAGAAGTAAAACATTAGGAAAACACCTGACTCATTACTGTCTTCAAATTGCACAACACCAGGAGCCACATGTATAAAACTCTGATTAAAAAAGGCATAAAAGACTGCTCAGAGAGAAAGTGAGAAAGTTTTGCACTTTCTCCCTCTGCCTTTCGGTCAAGGTGTCGCCATATCACACTGACTCCAAACATTGCCAGCATGTGCAGAGATATGCAGATTCTCTTATTTTATACATCTGCATTTCTGCATGGAAACTCACTTACGCAGCTTTCTGAGGGCATTTTTCTGCTCAGCACTGTTTATACATGTGGCCCCTGGCCCTACAAGTCCCACAGACATCCAGTCATGACTATGACTGTGTGAAAACCTATTTAAAAAAAACATATATACACAATGCTTCTCCTGCAGCTGTTATTTTCTTTCTTTTAGGACAATCCGTCTCTCAGTATTCCCACCAGCACCCAAAATCCCACTGCAGGCACTGTAACACCCCATCCCTCCCCCTTTTTCTCCCCCTCCCACAGTAGCCAGCAGTGTCATGCCCCTCCAATCCTGGTGGTGGCGCGTGTCACCATGAAGGCCCCTGGAAGGCCCTTTTCAACCTGCCCTTTTCCCAGGTATCGATTAGGAGGTGAGCCTGTGCTTCTTTTGTCGTGATTCCTGCACTACGTTTATAAAATATTGTTTTCACCTCCCTTGTTCTCCATCATCCCATTTGTGTTCAGTCAGTCATGACCACTGGCTGTGACATGCAGAAAGACCCCTTTGTCCATGATCTCGCTTAGCAAGAAGTCTCACTGTGCATAAGGCTAGAGCAACTGTGACAACAACATCGGACCACAGATGGGTGCTCCGCTCCCATATTTCTACATGGGCTGTAATACCTACACGGATCACCCAATATGGATGTAAATACTCTCAAATGAAAGCTGACAGTTTGCACTTTAACATCCTATTCATTGTTTTATTTCAAATCCAATGTGTTGGAATACGGAGCCAAAACAACTAAAATGGTGTCACTGTCCCAATGCCTTTACATTTAACTGTATATAGGCATATAACCCATTGAGAAAACCAACTCAGTAAGCAACTCAGGAAAAAAAACGTAAGCAGTAATCAACAGTAAGTAACTCTCAAAGCACACAATAAGCCATCTGAGGATCATTAAAAAAGAACAAGAAGAAGAGCCAAATGGCTCAATAGTTGAAACGCAATAAAATCAAACAAAGACATAGATGACAAGATTAATTCCGTTACTTTCAGGATTAAGTTCCGTAAGGCAGCAGAACCTCCACTGCTGCCAACAGATGACGTTGCCATATTTATGTATCCATTACAAGATATTTTGTCTCAATAAAGGAAACTAACCAGCTTGTTGCTAGATTTCATTGAATAACCTTTCATTTTTCACCAACAATTGTAGAGTTACGATCGTCAAGTTACAATTGTTGTTCAGAGCCAGTGCATGACTGGTTGACGTGAATGGTCTGGCCTGTTTGTGCATTAGCTGGCTTCTTTGAGACAATCTCCATTTTAGGCAGGGAGCGTAGTGCAGTACAATGAACAATTCACATGATGACACATTTTAAATGCTTAAGGGCAAGGGACTGCCAGTTCGGCCATGCAGAGCAGATTGAATTATTATGCAAAAAAAATATGATAAGAAGCGTCTAAAGCCTCTATGCACAAATCTGTTGTGGAGAGGGCCAAGGTCATTACATCGATTGAAGATCATAGAGGCAATATCCCTCTGAGTTCTGCTATTAAGGAGGTGTCATTCGTAGAAATTGTACCTTAAGGCCATGCCCGTACCAGGAGAGAGGCACAGTTCCAGGCTGAGCTGCAGTCCTGGGTCAAGAGCAAAGAGCCAGAGGAGGTAATAGAGTAATCCACTACATTTCCATCACTGACTGCGATTAAAGGGAAATTTCACTCTATTTCCATATTATTATATTTTATTAATCTTCTTTCACTCTGCTATCAACTATAATTGCACAATTGCATATGCTTTTTTTCATTTTGTTAGGTGTCAATTTGCCATTAGTTGGGGGGAGGGGGGGATTAAATTGCCTACTTGTGTGAAGTCACCATGGTTGTGTCAGAATCAGAGCCTATATCTACTGCTCCCTGTTTACTGTGTACTAACATACTGTTTACTGCTTACTGCATACTGTTTAGTGACATGCAGCATTCAAAAAAATATCCTCCATACTATTATCAGCGAAAAACCTGGAAATAAGTATATCATCCAGGGATATTAAGAACACTCAATTTTCGGAATTGGCGCATACTTAACAGTTTAAAAAAAAAAGTATACTCAACTGGTATACTCAATAGTAGGCAAGTGCGCTGATTCGGACACGGCCTATGCCTTCAACTTTTTTGGACACCAAGTTGTTTTTGCTGGTTTGGTGTCAGTGCTGCCTTTACCACTCTTGTAATTCCTTGTCGTTGTCATTGTGCTCTGCCTCAAAATAACAAAATAATTTCCTTTGCAAAATCGCGTATTCTTGAAAGTCATCATAGCAACTGCTTGTGCCAGGCATGTTTCCAATAGATGGTACGAGGTCATTTGTTGGGAAAATTAACAACTCAGAGTAGGAACATGGACAGACATGACATTTTAGATACAAGATGTTTTCTATTAAATTTAAAAATAAACAGTTTATGATTTTACACCTCTACTTAAACTTGATACATATCAAAATTATGTTTCACACACTGATCCCTTGAGAATATTTCCCCATGTTTTCCTCTCCTTGGCTGTTTTCATTTAAAAAAACTTTAGGTATGACAATTACACGTTGCATTAAGTATTATGCTTACTGAGCAGCTTTTGCAATAGTAAAAGTAGACATTTTATTATTCACATATTGCTTAAAGGAACCATGGATGAGCAGGTGCACACTTAATGACTTTCTTCCAGATCTCTTCCCCCCGCAGCCAACACATGTGTGTTATAAGCATAGACATTCTCATTTTCTCCATTTCCAAACACATTTGCATAATGATCTGAATACAGAGTGTTTAGCTGCTGGATGGCTCATTCGGTTAAGGCACCATACTGTGGTGCATAGATGAGCCAACTGTGGCCGGTAGCTACACAGGGTGACGCAAGACTGGCGCCTGCGTTGCCCCGGCTACGGGAGGGTTCAATCAGACTGAGATCTCCGTGTCATCACTCTTAGGTGAACCCCGCTGGCCAATAAGGGCCCTCTTAAGACTGCATGTCCTAGTAGCATATGTAGGGGCGCCGTAAGGGTCAGGGAAATTAGGACAATTATTGTCCCCCCCATTTACAGGAAATGGTCCTCTCAAACCTCTGGTGGAACTTGCTTGTCGGGGGAATTTATAGTGAATACAAACTATAGCTATGTCATCATCTCACCCCCTAAAGTGAAATCAAGATTCTATATTGGGGTAAGATTGGATATATACAGCCCTGGGTTAGGCGTCAATTATTTGGTGTAAAAAATGTTTTTATTAAATTGTATGAGATATACTGTGATATTTGTATAGCGCTTTTTACAGAGAACTGTCACAGAGAGGCTGCACAGAGAAACAGAAGGAAAATTGAGCGAAAAACCAGGCCTTAACCCCAAACCAGCAAAACGAGGCAAAAAAAACACTCAACAGTGGCGAGAAAAAACTCCCCAATGGGAAAAAATCTCAGAAGGAACCTGGCTAGAGAGGGGGTGCCCATCCTTCGCTTGCTGGCCCGGTTTAAACTAAAGGTGGAATGGATGGTAATGAGGGATCTAATAAAACCAGCTGGTAAGTAGAAAGTCCAAAGAAAAGGATGCAAAATGTTCAACTCAAAGGGGCGGGGTGGTGCATCTGGGGCTCCGGTTGCGTCATGACTGGAGCAGTCAGCAGATCAGGGCGGGGCGGCCCGGGCCGGAGTAATCTGCAGCTCAGAGTGAGGGAGGGAAAAAAAAGGTTAGCCCCCCCCGACATTCTTAATTATATAGGATTGACTAAAGAGTACATTTTTAGCCTACACTTAAAGTCTGAAGCCAGAACATACAGGAAGACTGTTCCATAAGAAAGAAACTCTGTAAGAGAAGGCTCTGCCCCCCATTGTAATTTTAGATATAGTAGGAATTTTCAAATAGCCAGCACTTTGAGAGCAAAGTAATCTAGGAGGATAGTAAGAAATAAGTAAGTCACTAAGATTTTTGTAGTCAATTCTGAATTTGACAGGCAGCCAATGAAGAGTTTTGATATACTCTCATTTCTTGGTTCTAGTAAGAACCCCATCAGCTGCATTCTGTTCAAGTTGGAGACAAGGCTAAACCAGTGCAACCAGACAATAAAGCATTACAGTAATCTAGTCGAGAGGTTACAAAAGCATAAACCATTTTTTCAGCATCCTCTAAGGACAAGACCTTCTTTAATTTAGATATATTCCTCAGGTGGAAGAAGGCCATTCTTGTAATATTGTTAATATGGGACTGAAAGGAGAGGTCTGAATCAATAGTTACACCAAGGTTTTTAACAATGTTGTTGGCGGAGACAGAGAAGCAATCTACATTTAAGGAAAACTGTGAGAATTTATCTCGAAGAGATTTAGGAGGTAATACTAATATCTAAGTCTTATCTGAATTCAATAAGAAGACATTTTGGGTCATCCAGGCCTTTATATCTTTAAGACAGGTCTCAAGTTTAAACAACTGGTCAACTTCACCTGGCTTAACTGAAATATAAAAATGTGTGTCATCTGCGTAGCAGTGGTAGTTAACACTATGTCTGTTTATAATGTTCCCAAGAGGGAGCATAGAGTAAAGAGCAAAGGACCCAAAACTGATCCTTGTGGTACTCCAAAGTTCACCCTAGAAAATTCAGAGGACTGATTTTTTATCCTAACCAACTGGGATCTAATATAGAGATAAGATTTAAACCACATAAGAGCATGCCCGGTGAGATCAACTAAATTTTCTAGCCTATGGAGGAGAATATGATTAAAGGCAGCGCACAGGTCAAGTAAACAAGAATAGAAATACAGCCACAATCCAGAGAGAGGAACGAGTCATTCATTACTAGGGCAAGGGCAGTTTCAGTGCTATGGTGCTTCATAAACCCAGATTGGAACCTCTCATACATGTTATTAATGTGTAAAAATTAAGAAAGCTGTTGCGCTGCGCATTTCTCAAGATTTTTTGATAAAAATGGGAGGTTTGGAATGGGTCTATAATTATAGGGATCCAAATTTGGTTTCTTAAGTAGTGGCTTAATTTCTGCCAATTTAAAGGATGTAGAAACATGGTGAGCTAATAAAGAGAAGAACTCCTACTCATGTGAACTCCTACAACTGAAGTCAATGGTTCTATCAACTGAAAGCTTTGTACATGTTTTTACTCTCTGTCTTTCACAGAAATGGAAATAACCCTTACTACATTTTTCAATATCAACAATTTATACTACATTTCTGTACACAGAAGTAGTTTTCTTTTTAATGGAAATTGACAAGCTAAATTACACTTTCTATCATTTATTAATTTATTACAAGCAACAAACTAACTGAAATTGGTTTGTGTATGTAAATAGGTTTATTTTATAGGTCTATTTTTACAAAATGGGGGTGGGGGTCGTTTGGATCGATTTACCCCTTAGGAATACAATCAGAGCCAGCTGTACCCTAACATTTTGTTTCTGAATGAGGCGGCATTTGCATCATGTTTGTGCTGGTAATCACTTACCCTACGTGTACCTTGTGGCTTCTGCACAAATATTTCCCCGATTAAAACCCTGAGCAGGTGCAAACAGGAAAGCAATAACATTTGAGAGAATGGCACACGATTAAAACAAACCACTACACATAAGCGAACAGACCGGAACATCAAGCGAGAGGCAGAGAAGATCCATGTGAGCCTCGGAACATTGAAGATGACAAAAATAGAAATTGAAAATGCTAGTTTGAATCATAGTTTTAATTATGCAACAGTATAACCTTGCCTATGTTTTTGTTTAAATAATGAGTTGAATGAGTTCTGGCAAATTGGACTCAGACATTGAGCTTTAATTACACTTTAGTCTAATATCTTGCCTGAAGAAGAAAACATTAGTTCAAATAAAACCACTTTGATTTACAAATTAATTGGTTACTAGTAACATCTTCTGAGATTCTGCCATTGTACTCTGTTTCATGATAGTCGTTGAAATTAATTGAGTTGGTATGCAAGACCAAATAATTAATTATGTAATTATTTTGCGTAATACATTTTTTATTTGAAGTTATTTTATCAATGTATTTATTTTTGTAGTGCTCTACAACCACTTTACTTGTAACTACTTTCTATAGGAAAAAGCATTTCTCTTTCATCTTAGTAATTAACTATCTCCAATTTATTTGATGAAACAGGACAAATACATTTGAGAGAGTTTCTTATTTCTTAATACAGCAAGAATAGTTGTGTTTTGTGAAGTGTCAGTGTTTTAGTATTATTTGAAGGCAATGAGCCTTAGACCAGTACATAATCCTCTGCTAAGTGTGATGTATGACAACATCAATTTCATAATATGTCAACTACTTTGGCTGACTTTGCATCTTTTGTTTGTTTGTGTATTTTAGTGGCAGCCAGCGAGTTTCAAACAGGCATAGCAGAAAACATATCTGTATTCAATAAATATCCCCAACCTGTTTTTGCATAATTAAATGCATGGGGATTACAACAATCTTATATTCCATCTTTTGCAATAGTTTTGCTTTTGTGTACTTCACATAAAATAATTTAAATAATAATTTAAATAATTTAATTAATATTATACCATTGGCACAAGGGACAGTCAGACCTGAGACTAAAGAATGTAAATAAGGTAGAGAGCATCCACTGCATGAAGCAAATGTGGAAATTAGGATGTTCAAAGCATCATGATTGGTCAGTGCACAGTCGCCCCTTCAACCTAAGTCCATAGAGCGAAGTACAACCCTATTGCGCTTTGCTCTAGTGGGCTTTGCATCATTAAAATGCAAAAACCTGACTCAGTCAATCCTTTTTTTGACATTTTCTAGGGTCCGTGCTTGGCAAATAGAGTCCCTACTTTCAGGACTCCACATGCAGGGCCTTCAGGTGCGTACAATAGAGGGCTTGTGCTGCAAGGGCCCGCCTGACCAACATCCGTTTAATTTGACAGACAGCTGCCAGACCCAAATGAAGGCATCTTGAAATATCATCTAATGTCAAGCTAGCCATGAATTTGATAATAGCTGTTTTACTTGATACTGTTTGCCGGTATCTGTATCAGCATCTGGTACTGTTCCTCACTCATTTGTGAGATACATTTCTTTTTATGAATACAAATGAATGAAAACAGATGCTAATATTTGGTATGTATTTCCTATGCAAAATCTAGTGCACAGTGCTAAGGCTACATTCATTTTGTCAAGATTCAATGACTCAACCAGCTCAAGCTGTGAGCATTCAGTGTGCTTGCTGCTGGAACCACGCATGGCAGAAATGCAGATCTTCACTTCCCAGCACACCTCCCATAAATGCCTGCAAGTGCAGAAGAAGCCATTGCTTGAGGTGGCAGGCTAGTGTACGCTTTAGCCCTGTTTTACAAGGTCAATGCTGCGCACCTTAAACATATGCATTCACTTGCACATACACTTGCACATTCGCTGATCTTTGTATAGTCAAATGAATGCCATTACATTGACAGCCACTGGTAATCAAAATGGTCATTACTGTAACCTCTCTGAAGTTTATACGCATTAGTTTCCAAACCTGTCTAACAGAAGATGTCTTGTACATGCCCTTCCACATAAAAGAGACTTAAAGTAAAAATATAAAAATAAATACATACTTGAACAATGTTAAAGAGACAAAGCAGACACGTTATATTAATGGAATTCATTATAGCTGTAGGACAAACCGGATTATACAATGGCATTACTTGGAGGATTCCTAAATGAGACACTATAGATATGGAGTTAAGTATATTCAAATTTCCAAATAACAGAACCTTTAATTAAGCACATGTCAATGATTCTTTTTTTTTTTTTTGGCTTTTCTTGTGTGAAGTCTTAAGAGCTTGTAATTCAGCTGAGAATCCAACATGTCTATAAGGGTTCTAGCTGAATACAAGGTTATTGAGGTAATTGGCTCCATTAAGTGGGGATTGATTAGATAATATTGTACAAAAGGCCAGCGAACTCAGCCTTACTCCCCAATAAGACTATGATTTAGTCAGGCAGCTGTGTGGCCACCTAGTAGTAGGACCCCAATGTTGTTATGATCGCATGTTGCAGCGTCAGAGTTTCGTTTTGCACCAAGTTTGACCGACGTTAGTTGTGCGTGCATCAAGAAGTGAGTAAATGTATAATGATAATATTAGTTAGTCTTGAATGTTAGCAATTGTAATGTTTGGACAGTGTTCATATTACTCGTTAAACAAATGTAGTTAACCCATTAGATGTAGCTACTTAGCTAGTTAGCCTCACTTGTTAGCCTAGGTTTATACACTGATATTCCTAGGAGTAACGTTAACGCTAGAGTGGACTTATTATCTTGAACAACTTGAGACAATAGTCATTTCTTAGTTTGTATCTTTATTTCGTTCATCTCCCTTTTATACACAGAACCACATACTAACAATAAGACAGAGTGGTGATAATTGTGATGTGAGTTGAAGAAAATAAACATCCTGTTTCGGACATCCGCCTCCCTGTGTTCTAACTGGACCACCTGTAGAGGTTGCCGCCGGGCAGTAACTGACATTAGACTGCATAATTATTAACATGGTCCTTCGAGCCGGATTAGGCAAAGTTCTACAGCTTGCAATCATGTCGGATGAAGAACAGGAACACCTTGAGAAGAGAGAACGTCCCCGCCGGGTAACTCGACCACCACGTTACCTTAACCAGTATGAGACTAGGCGGAGACCATCACCCACATCACAACACCACTCCTACGAGGGAGAGGAACAGATAACTCAGTTCCCCACATATGAAGAAGAGAGAGGGGAATCATCTTCTAGCACAATCCAGAGACGTGTTAGAGCTCTCCAAGCAGAAAATGAGCAGTTGAAGCGTGACATACAGGTACTGTCAGAGCGGCATGCTCCTCATACTTCCTCCCCCCATCACCATTCCAACTCACCTCACAGGCAGGATAGCGACATTGAGGATAAAGCCTCAACCATCTCTGAGCGTAGTCTGCCGGTCTCCCAGTACACAATGACGTCTACAAGAGGTCACCAGGATCCACGTCAATTCGGGCAGCCGTCAATAGACGTAGCCAGAGAGGACACACAGCAATCTGCATATGAGCAGGAAGGGATTGATGAGATAGTTGAGGGTGTAGAGAGGCTGGGACGGAGTTCTAGGCAACGCCATGACACCGCTGATAACCGCCATTATGGTTCTACACAACGCTGCCATCATAGGTTACCTGAGTACTATGACGCCCCAGCCCCATGTCAGCCTAAATCGCCTGAGAGCAGCTATCATGACCTTTGTAGACCATCCCGCCATGTGTCTACCGAACGCCGCTACCATGACTCACCCAGACGTCAGGAGTCCCCAGGCCGCCATCGCAGACCAGCATCGCGAGACTACTACGACTCACCTGAACGCTATAGTCGTCACCGCTCTCCTAGCCACCCTGGCTACGACCGATATAGGAGCCACCACTATGAGCCAGAAAAACGCCATAGGTACAGACAACGCAAGCCCTCCTTCTCGCCTCCTCTCCCCCGACGCCATTCTCCACGCATCGAGGAGAACGTCTATCGCGGACCAAGACCATCCATCCCTGATCTGGTTCACGAAGACCCACGAGAGTTTGCAAGATTGAAGGTTGCTCTCGATAATCTGCTTCCCTCAGATGCTACAGAGCGCTTCAAATTCCAAATACTGTTGGACCACCTGAAATGTGAGGAGGCTTTACTCATAGCTGATTCCTATACTAACAGCCGGTACCCATACAGTGACACAATGGAGTCGCTCACAGAACTATATGGCCAACCACATCAGCTTGCGCTGCACCGAATCTCTACTCTGATGGAAGAGCCCAACATCCGGACTGGTGACACGAAGACATTCCGCTGCTTTGCCCTGAAAGTGCGTGCCCTTGTAGGAATGTTGGAGCAGCTGGGTAGCAATGGTCGGACAGAGCTCAGGTGTGGATCCCACGTCTCTCGACTTCTCGCCAAGCTACCACATGACCTGAGAGCTAGCTTTCAAAGGTACGTGAACCCCATCAGGACCCCCATTCCAACTCTAGTGGACTTGGCAGCATGGCTGGAATATGAGGCGAGGGTTCAGGCTGATATCACTGCCCAGTACGGCCAAAGCGAAGAATGTCGGAGTCACGTCAAAGAGCAACGCAAAGACAGAAAGCCCCAATTCAAGGCAGCCACTGTCCTCCATGGGAGTGAAGAGCAGTATGAATCTGAGGAGCAAGACGGCAGATCAGAGACCGCAATACAGAGCATATCTGCTGACGAGAAAGAAAGAGAGAAACCTAAGAAGTTTTGTCCCTTCTGCAACACAACTCAACACTACCTAAACCAATGTGCGAACTTCCAGATTCTCACCAAAGAACAGACAGAAACCTGGATCAGATCTAATAAGAGGTGCTGGAAATGCGGCAGAGAACACACAGCAGCACAGTGCACCTTGAAAGCCAAGTGCAAGAAATGTGACAAGCGTCATCTTGAGGTCCTACACCAGGTCAATATGGGAAACAGTGGAAAGGAGGTTCCGCCAACCACCAGCTCTGCCTCCCTACGACCCAATCAACTAGTCAAGTCATCAAGCTCCACAGCGGAGACCCTCTACGTTGATAGACCTACCAACAGCAGCAAGGTACTATTAAAGCTGAGCAGGGTCATCTTGCGAAATGGGGAGAACTCACTGGATACCTACGCCCTGCTTGATGATGGGTCAGAGCGTACCATCCTGCTGTATGAAGCCGCTCAACAGCTTGGACTACAAGGTACCTCGGAGGAGCTGGCCCTTCGTACAGTGCGTCAGGACATCTGTACCATCCAGGGCACTACAGTGTCATTTTCGGTTGCCCCCGCGAACCAGCCGAATAAGACCTTCAACATCCACCGAGCCTTCACCGCCAAAGAGCTGCGCCTTGGTCCCCAATCGTATGCAATCTCTGCTCTCAAGAAGATGCACAGACATCTCAAGGGGCTACCTCTCCAGTCCATCGATAATGCACAACCACTACTTCTGATTGGATCGGACCACCCGCACCTGATTTCACCGATTGAGCCAGTGCGTCTGGGTCCACCGGGGGGACCTGCTGCGGTCAAGACCCGGCTAGGATGGACTCTTCAAGGTCCTTCAAAACTGCTAAAGCACAGCCTCACGCCCCAGCAGTGCCTTCACATATGCAACCCCAAGCCGTTTTATCTGGACGTTAGCCAATACTGTACCTTCCCCGAGCTGACAGAAGCTGCAGCCCAGATGTTTCACGGGGCGGCAGGAGGAACCGACATTCCTTCAGCAGAAGACTTCCGGCAAGGAGAACTCGAAGTTCTGAGACAGGCCCAGAGGGAGAGCTTTCCTGACGACTGCACCCCATTGAAGGCGGGGAAATCGGTCCCAACAAGTAGCCGACTAGCTTTACTTGCCCCAGAGTACGACGCTAATTCAGGCCTTATCCGGGTTGGTGGCCGACTCAGAAGGTGTGATGATCTGAACCCAGATGCTCAACATCCAATTGTGCTCGATCCTGCACATCCGATAACCAAACTACTGATTCAGTACTATGATGGCCAACTTCACCACTCTGGGCCGGAGCGAGTGTTTGCGGAGATCAGAAGGCGTTACTGGATCCTTCGAGGCAGAGAAGCTGTCCGCAAGAGCCAACACACCTGTCCAGAATGTCAGAAGTGGAGGGGTAAGCCAGATATCCCTAAAATGTCTGACCTGCCTCCCTCCAGCCTAAGACTCCGTCGCCCAGCCTTTTTCTCGACCGGGATAGACTGCTTTGGTCCTTTTCTAATCAAGATAGGTAGGCGAAACGAGAAACGGTGGGGTATCTTGTACAAATGTCTCACTACTAAAGCTGTCTACATCGATCTTCTATCAAGTATGGACACGGATTCATTTCTGATGTCACTCCGTCGGTTCGTGGCCCGAAGAGGAAAGCCACATGATCTCCGTTGTGACAACGGAACCAACTTCAGAGGCGGCGACACTGAGCTAAGGGAAGCCTTTGATGCTCTTCAGCCGTCTCTCAGACTCCAGTTAGCTGCTCAACAGATCGACTTCCACTACAATCCTCCGAGTGCCCCCCACTTTGGTGGATCATGGGAGAGGGAGATTAGGTCCATAAAGACAGCCCTCCATACCACCCTGGGAGCACAGACCGTTTCAGAAGAAGTGCTGAGAACAGTCCTGGTCGAGATTGAAGGGATGCTCAACTCCAAGCCCTTGGGGTACGTCTCATCCGATATTGCTGACCCTGATCCAGTCACTCCCAACAGTCTCCTTATGGGGCGGCCCGACTCCTCGCTCCCACAAGTGATATACTCAGAGTCTGAACTACTAAGCCGGAAAAGATGGAGGCACAGCCAGGTATTAGCGGACCAATTCTGGAACCGATACATTCGTCATTACTTACCAGCACTCCAGACTCGCCAGAAATGGACCAAGGAGAAAGAGGACTTAACTGTTGGGACAGTCGTGATGATTGTTGACCCACAGATTCCGAGGGCCCTTTGGCTTGTTGGCACCGTAAAGGCAGTGCACCCTGGAGCCGATGGAAGGGTCAGGACCGCCGAAGTTCAGGTCAAGGAACGCGAGTACCTTCGACCTGTTGCCCGACTCATCAGACTGCCGGCTCTCCCTAAAGATGACAATTAGATGGCCTTTAATAAGCAAATCTGTATAACAGATTTGGGGGCGGCTGTACAAAAGGCCAGCGAACTCAGCCTTACTCCCCAATAAGACTATGATTTAGTCAGGCAGCTGTGTGGCCACCTAGTAGTAGGACCCCAATGTTGTTATGATCGCATGTTGCAGCGTCAGAGTTTCGTTTTGCACCAAGTTTGACCGACGTTAGTTGTGTGTGCATCAAGAAGTGAGTAAATGTATAATGATAATATTAGTTAGTCTTGAATGTTAGCAATTGTAATGTTTGGACAGTGTTCATATTACTCGTTAAACAAATGTAGTTAACCCATTAGATGTAGCTACTTAGCTAGTTAGCCTCACTTGTTAGCCTAGGTTTATACACTGATATTCCTAGGAGTAACGTTAACGCTAGAGTGGACTTATTATCTTGAACAACTTGAGACAATAGTCATTTCTTAGTTTGTATCTTTATTTCGTTCATCTCCCTTTTATACACAGAACCACATACTAACAATAAGACAGAGTGGTGATAATTGTGATGTGAGTTGAAGAAAATAAACATCCTGTTTCGGACATCCGCCTCCCTGTGTTCTAACTGGACCACCTGTAGAGGTTGCCGCCGGGCAGTAACTGACATTAGACTGCATAATTATTAACAAATATAATCAAATCATAATAGCTGTGGAGTGATGCCATAAATTATTGCAGTAACTGATTAGATTACACAATTCAGGCTGATGAGGTAACATCCTCCCTGTTTTGTTTCTTAATATAATAATATTAACATTAAATGGGATTTTTTTTTTTACATTTGCAAATTTACCAGTTAGACGGCAATGAAAATGCAAAGATGCAAAGAGGAAGTGACAAAGAGGAAGTGACAAAGAGGATAGTGTCTCGCACTGAAAAACAAAACTAAAACGTACAGCGCATTATATGTATATATTGTGCACTGTATTGGTTACATAACTGTTCAACTGTCGCTTAAATCCCTACCATTTCTTTTGCAGTGCTTGCAGTGGTATCCAAGGTTACACTCAATGTGGAATGTGGCTGTGAGGAGACCAAGTGTTCAAGATGCAATGCATTTAGTGGGAGATGCTGTAATGAAAGATGAGTATCGCGCTCTCCCTAGGCGGTCTTGCTGCTAATAAGCATTTTCATTTAAAGTAAAGTACCTCATTAATACTGCTTGCATGTGCTTTGACTTGTCTGAATAAACATTATATATTGCAGAAGCTAACAAATATCTGCACAAATATTGTTATAAAGGCGTAGTGAATAGGCAGCCCCGCATGATTAATTATATAGGGCTGGATACCTGCATGGCAATAACATTCAAAACAGAGCAAAACAGAAGTTATATCAGGAACTACCTTTCTATACTTTAGTTTTATCAGGACTACAACTTCCTGTGTTCTAGTCACATTTATACAATTTATACAATGGATTTTAAGGTATAAGCTTTGTTTGAATATCTTATTTATTGCTAATTTATATTTATATTTATGAATGTTTAATTTATCCTATACAACACATACAATGGCATAATAATAACCCTGTACTGTATATATCCAATCTCACTTCAATCTGGCAGTGGCTCTCAACCCCTAGTTAACACCTGTCAGATAAGCTTGTTGACATATACAGATGGGTGACAAATTAAAGGAAAAATCGCGACCGATGGCTCTGGTGGCTCTGTCATGCTGTGGGGGGCATTTTCCTGGCATGGTTTGAGTCCACTTGTCCCCCTAGAGGGAAGGGTCATTGCTAATCAATACACAAGTTATGCTGAGTAATAACCTTTATCCTATGATGAAACATTTCTATCCTGATGGGAGTGGTCTCTTCCAGGATGACAATGCCCCCAACCACAGGGCACGGAATGGTTTGATGAGAATGAAAATTATGAGTCATATGCTATGGCGTTCGCAGTCACCAGATCTCAACCCGATTGAACACCTTGGAACAGAGACTTGTAGAATCTATGCCAAGGTGCATTGAAGCTGTTCTGGTGGCTCGTGGTGGCCCAACACCTTACTAAGACACTTTATGTTGGTATTTTCTTTCATTTTCCACCCATCTGTATAAGTCTGACAAGAAACAACCCAAGAAGAGTTAACACCACTCTGCAGTGAACCAAAAGTTATTCATGCTGAGTTGTTGCTTTTGGTAAAGTGATGATATAGTTATTTTCATCCTTGCATTTTTTCAATTGTGTCCTTTAGACAGGGATTCAAGGCTGTAGGTTTGATCTTTCTGATATTGTATATCCATGTGCAACATGAATGTGTGACCTTTTTCATCATCTTTCTCACTTTAGCATAAACAATGCAAAGGTACCAATAGCTTTATAGTCACAGTAATTCATTTTATTGAAGTTGTTTTCGGAATTAATTCAATGTAGTGTTACAATATTGAAAGGATGAAATGAAAATGAATGAATTGATACTGCATTGTGCTAGTTTCTGTTTGGGCTTGTACATGCGGCGTGGCGTTCATGACTTTAAAGCAATAAGTAAAAACCTGGCAGACAGTAATAAAATGAAATGCCATGCCATTTACAATTTTTAAACAGTCTAATTCCACCTTTAGAAATGTATTATGTTTGTCCTTCAGTGCAAAAAGTTTGTATTTAAGCATATAGGTTTAAATAAAAAATCTAACATTGATTGAAAGATCTGATGAAAGATCATGGCCACATATTCATTTGTGTAATAGGAGACAAATAAAATGCTTTTCATTTTCCTCTGCTGTGACTTTGTGGCTTGAAGATCAAATCAGACGCTGTGTTACTGAAGCCGTTCTCACTTTAAGCATCATATAGATAATTAAATTATTCATGAACAGTTCATGAAGTACTTTTTTCAATGACTTCAATTAGTGCTTATCAATAGCAGATATTTATATGTCTTATAGCAGCTAACGGCATCTCATTCTGCTGCAAAACAACTCATTCGGTCAGCGAATTGCAAATACATGTGTGTTAAAACGATCCCCATGTCACGATAACTTTCGCATTCTCATGAAAGATGAATATTTATCCAGTGCATAAATATATTGCGGTAACATTTATTTGCAGCACTTGTGTTTTTTTTCTTTCTGTTTCTGCGAGGGCCCGGCAATGAAGTAAAAAAATATTTAAAAATCCAATAAAAACATGGTCAGTAATAATAATTTTAAGCCCATCTGTAATAAAGCTCACATTAGTAGATATAATCATGAGAGATCAGACTGTGGGATTGCACGGAGCATAATTTCCTGTACTTAACGTACAATAAATGTATGTTTTATTACCTTCATAAAATATTCATGGTCCATGGCTGATAGAAGCAGAGTTTCAGCGTAGCCCGGATGCATTGCTACGTGACTAATTTGAGTAATAAACCAGGAATAGGCCAAATGGAACCTTGTTCAAAGACACCTAATAGCTTAGGATTTTAACAAGTAGTTACATATTTTAACATGGCTTAATCTTTCACATGTATCAAATAATGAATTATTTTTTTAATGTCTGAGAGTGATATTGATGCTATTTATCAAGTAGTCACTGCATGAAAAAAAAACAAATAAATGTAATACGTATTTCTACAATAATCGTTTTTTTTAAATTATACTTTTTTTTCAAATTTAAATTTGAAGCAGCTGCACATAATTCTCTTAGTGACTTGCCAGGGAAAACATCTGAGGTGGAAAACGGCTGTAAATCAGCTTTTCACCGTGAGACGTTCATGCCATTAAGCCTTCCCCACCAGTCACAATTTATGAAATTGAACATGGGTGTTATGTATTGATGTTGTCTTACATGCTCACACCCTAAGGCAGTTAAAGTTGATATTCCAGTGGGGGCACATTACTATGGCACACAGCTATGTTTTCCTGTAAATGAGTTTGCTAGCACTTAGCACAGAGTGAACCCCAGTGACCCCAATTTCTGCCTCATGCCCATCATCTTCATGAGCACGTGCTGCATAAAGTGATTTAACGCTGGCTACGAGGCAGAGCACACAACGGACAAAATCCTCAAAGCCAAAGGGACTCGCCAAAGTGCCATTATTTTTGTTGCTGAAAAAACTCTGCATGCTGATAGTGGCTCTCGGAAAAGGCTGTTAAGAAACAGACTGTGTTCCTGCACGCTGCATACTTTATTTACTAAATGGCTCTTTTCTAATAGCACAGCACTGCAAACAACAATTTCTTGCGCGGGGATGTTTTGAAGAATTTACAAAAGATAAAGCTAGTTGCTAGAAAGAGTATTTTGAAAGACAGACCTGTTTTTCCATGGACACGAGGGGAAAATACAATTCGGTCTTTTGAGTGTGCGTAGAACTGCAACGATCAATCTCACCAACGGTAACATCTCTTTGATGACCATGGTAGGTTATAAGGACACTGTGGATGGGTCTTAATGCAGTTTCCATTTTCATAACTGCAAACATCAGCAACCAAGCCAGGTAATGCAGAGGCCTATATATGTGCTAAGGAGACATTTGATGAACTGACATTTGTGATCAGATGGGAGCTCGGCTGTGAGACGGCGTTGTCTACAGCTCACTGGATGAATCCCAGCAGGGTCGCCTGTGGGCTGAGCCCGGACTGTCTTTCAAAGTGCCAGAAGACAAGCCACCAGTGGCTGAAAACCTATCATTAAAACATCTGCAAGTTATGTTCTGGGGGAAAAAAAGCTATTTCTAAAGAGGCACATCAGATTGGGTTCGCTACACCTGCTTCGGGGACGTGAGCATCGGTTCTGATGCGTGAGCAGGGTGAGCCGTGTTTCGATGACAGTTTGACACCGCAACTCCAGTAGCTGCAGAATTACCACTGTTGCATATCATTTTTGTAATAGAACAGGACACTTTAATTGCATCTGCATAAAAAGTTACATTGAAACATCAATCGCATCATCTCCTGTGCGCGCACACACACACATACACACACACACACATGCATAATTGTGTGCATGATGAGCCATAATGACACAAGGCGCTGCGTTATGCCCTAAGTCATAAACACTTTCAACAAATGACAGCATAAAATGGCAGCGGACTCAGGGTCGGCATGCTCACTCACCATAGACTATACTGTCACTTTGTTATGGCTAAACAAACCTTCGCGAAACAGCAAGACAATGGAGTGTCTTGACAAAAGTCAGAGACACCACTGAAGGTTAGATTTGATTTTTATGAACGTTCACTACAGGCTCCATTATATCCTTCCTAGTGCACCACAAAAAGATCGCCAATAATTTTACTTCACGAGCCAATTTCAAGGGATAATTTTATTAATTACGGTGGAGTCACATTCCAAGTGGCTGCAGCTCCATATCTTAAGAGCCATAACTACTCTTAATGTTTACAACACCCAAGGTGAATGATATTCGGATATTGGCATGGCTTTCACCTTGGCACAGTTTCAGCTGTTTGCACAGCGTAATGGACTTAGGCACATGACCGAGGAGCCAAGTCGCTTATTATAAAGTAGCCAGGCTGACGCTAAGCACTCAGGAGGTTTTATTTAGGATCATAACAGGTGACCAGAAAACAGACTTAGCATGTCTGTGCCAATTCAACAGGGAAGAGCCCTGCCGTGCTTCAGATGCACTGACTGATAATAGCATTTAACTGCCTTATTCCTAAATCTGGAAGTAAATATGCAGTGAAATCAAGAATCTGCTGCAAACAGTGGTGTGAAATCCAGATGGTTTCTCCCATCTAGTCCTGTTTACATCCGTAGAATTGCCAGAGGCTCCAAATGGTTGCCAGCAAAGGTCAAATAGGCCAGCCCCCTCAGACATTTTGCCACAAGTTATTTGATTAATTCTTTATTTTCTGTAACTATATGGCATTGAAATCACACTCATATCTTTAGGGGGTGACACATACAATGACTCCCCAATTTCAAATCCGATGTGGGTACATCAGCCGCATATGACTCAGCAGAAGGAAGCACTGGTAGGCTTCCATTCAAAAGCATGGAAAAATGGTAGTGCTCGCATAATTTCCTAGCGTGTTTCCAGTTCTCCTGTACGAATCAAGCCTTCTCTGGAATTATAAAACATGTGAGCACATTGAGTCAAGTGAAACTGGTGGGTATTTTAATGAAAAGTAATCAGACATCGCAGCTGAAAACTTTGGGCAGAATTTCAAGGACCAAACTAATCAGCATGACCTCAAAGTCGAGGCTGGCTAGAGCCATCTGTCAGCAATAAGAAAAACAACGCATTTTTAACACCAGTCGGGTCTTTCTGCTGTGAGGTTGCACTTACATTACATTGCTGCCATTCACCAGATGCTCTCATTCAGAGTGACTTACACAACTTTGCTACACAAGCATTTTTACATACTACCCATTTATGCAGCTGGATATAGAAGCAATTCAGATTAAGTACCTTGCTCAAAAGTACAACAGCAGTGTCCTATCTGTGAATCAAAGCTGCAACCTTCAGGTTATATACCTAGTTTCCTAACAATACGGTTGGGTTGGGTTATACTACACTTCCACCTACCACCCACCCTCCCTAGGCAGCAGTGTTAAATTCCCCAGTATTCAAATACCTGTTCGCTGCCACTGCTGTCATTTTCATATTTTTCTAAGGTCATAAAATTATACAAAGACAATTGAATGTTTATGTGACTAGTTGTATGGCAGTCCATAGAGGACACGTACAGATTACTCATTTTAAGTCATGATTACAAAAAAAAAAAATTTGTTTTGTTGTGATCTTGAGAAAATCCCCACCATCTGAATGCACAGTGATTGTATGTGACGGACCGGGGATAGCACAGCATTACTCGATAAGTCTACAGATTAAGTTATTTGTTGCTTTTAGAGCAGGCCTCTCTCAGATACGACTGAAATAATTGTAAATACTTTGAGGCTTGATTGAGACTGCCTGGAGTGCCAGGTGGGTAGGATTTGTGCTTATGCAATCAGACAGATTTCACCGTACCAGGCAGGCTCTGCCAAGAACAGCTTTTAAAGCATTTAGAACTATTTCAGTGCATGCATAACAGGTCCAGGTCTGATCTACAGTCAAATATAAAAGTAATCAGTAATTGTTGTTATTCTCTTCAACTTATATTGTGCACATTTCGAACAAAGTGACTAAGTCCCTTTGACTTCTGGACAAGCAGAAAAATATTCACAGTGATTGTGTATGACGGACTGGGGGATAGCACGGAGCCTTATGATGGATGAACGCATTCGATTCTATTTTGAGCAGGGACTGACTCAGGTATAAATTGCATTATGTTTATCAATAATAACTTCCAAGTTTCTACCTGAAAGTCAGTCTTTGGTTTCTACCGGAGTCAGTCCCTGGTCAAATTAAACCTCCAAGTTGTCTATTATTGATAAACATAACACAATCTCTGGACAAAGTAAAAACCAACACGTTCATACATTGTACAGCAACGTGCTATCCCCAGTCCGTCACACACAATCACTGTGGATTCAGATGACCTTCATAAAAGGTGATTACGAGAAAACAACTTCTGTTTTGTTGTGCACTGAAAAAAATGTCTGTCTTAACAAGTGTTTTAGTCTTGTAATGAGACTTAAAATCTTATTTTGTTTCTCAAAAGTGAAAAATATTATCTTGTTTTAAGTTACTTTTTTCCCCCTCGAAAAGTGAAATTATCTTACCCCGCTGGAAAATTGTAAAATGAGTAAAACTATCTCACCCCACTGGCAGATAGATTGTCTTATTTAGCAAAAAAAGTTACAGAAATAAAATTCTGAAGTCTAAATATGAGATTAAAATTCTTGTTAAGATTTGGTTTTTGCTGTGATGGCGATAAAACAACTTTTGTTATGTCGAAATCACAGGATACATTAGTCGTGATCACGAGAAAACAACTTTTGTTATGTCGAGATCGCAGGATACATAAGTCGTGATCACGAGAAAACAACTTTTGTTATGTCGAGATCGCAGGATACATAAGTCGTGATCACGAGAAAACAACCTTTGTTCTGTCAAGATCGCAGGATACATAAGTTGTGAACACGCGAAAACAACTTTTATTATGTCGAGATCACAGGATAATAATTTGCAATCTCAAGATAACAGGACCATATTGGCCTCTGCAGACTTTCATACAGTTTAATTTCCATTGATACTTGGAAGGGTTAAATGTTTAGCAATGCATTTAGCATATTTTGATTGCATGTTGCTAGCTGTAGATGGAATGTGATCCATGTGATGTGCAGCTGATTTATCAGAGCTGGTTACACACACACACACGCACGCACACGCATACACACGCACACACACGCACACACACACACACACACACACATATTTATATTTTATTGGAAGAGAGGAAAGGCTGTTTAGGTTACAATACAGATTGTAGCATTTAGCATAATGGTCATGTCACCCACTTCTTTTTCAGTTTTGTGTATTTATATGCAAAATAAAAATCCTTTCTATGACCACAAAATAAATGTATTCAGTATTATTAAATAGTCTGCAGAAAGTGCATAGTGTTGTGTATTTGTATGATATCTACCCTCATTATTCTCAGATTATTTGTCTGTATAGCTCTAAATTTTTAACACAGAGACACAGCTAGGTCTCTGTATTACCAAGTAATAACTCCTGTTCACTCTGTGGAATGCAAGAATAATGTATTTTCGCACATGACTGTCTAGAAGAGAATGACAGTGCATAACATCTCTAGGACATTCTGATTGTGTTGATGCTGAAAGCAAGTAACAACCTTTAAGTAATCAATGCATATTTATACTGATTTATTCTGCCTGCCAACCCTCAAGATTGATTTTTGTGTCACCATCTGGTAATCCAATGTTCTGTAGATTTTAGCGGATGGATCACAAGGTAACAGAATGTAATATATGTCCCTGCCAATGAACGGATTGTCTAAACTCTCAAGTGACTATTGAATATAAAATGTACAAAATGTCAGATAGTGCCAAGATGGCCCAAGGTAATTAAACTCAAATTCCCAGCTGTTCGTAGTTCTCATTGCTGAAAGCATGTGCTACTATCAATCATTTACTTATTTTTTCAACATATATTTTTTGAAATGGATTCAATACAGTGATGTGGATCAGTTTCTGTGAAATGAGCAATATGTGAATGATTTGCCATACATATAGTTTTTTCTCATGTACAGTACACCTGGTTGGGCTATTAGCAAGTGGCAGTCTCTGTTAAACTCAGATTCTATACATTGTTTGTTTATCTCTCTGGTGGTTGCCTTTGGGCTAGCCCCAAGATTGCCTTTTGATTGCCGATTTTACTTTCTATTTCTAAATTATTTAAAGTTACATATTTGAAGAATTCTAATGTTCATATGCATTGTCGCATGTGCATTGTAAATATTAGAAAATAAAAAACTAAAAAATACAGCCATTGTTAATGAAGATGTGTAGAAGGTTTAATTTAATGTCTTTTAGAGGTGGCGGCAGTCTTAAGGGAAATACTACCAAGATTTAGGTTGCACAATCTATCCAACATCAAGATAATTGTCCATTTTCCCGCAATATCAAGAAAACCTATTAAAGGCATCAATAAATGTCATTAAAAGCCAAGCGGAAAAAATGGCCTCGTATTAAATGGTAGCTTATACTGTACCCAGGGAATGTTGGTGCTACTTCTGATAAATTGCATTCTTTTCAGTGGACATTTTGCCTGTGATAAAGTAGCTGCAGGTAAGAGCGGTGTACTGTGCTGCTATTCAGACATATGCTATGAAAACCTAAAATGAATGTTATGTGTAAACACAATATACCACATTAATGAAGAATTATTTATACTGAAGTCTAACATTTAGAGGTTCCCTCATTGATTTTCTCCACTGCGTTTAGCCACAGTGGACTTTGCTCTCATTATAGCTAAGCTTCTATTGGATTTTGAATTAACTCTGCCATGTCTGATTCTATAATAATTTTACAGTTGCAAAAATCCAAATTGAAAATCTAAAGTTTACTAAGTATTTTCTGAAGCACTAACCTTTGACTTATCTCTCAAAAGTGAGCTCTGAACAAGGGAAAGCAACATTGTTAATCATTTACATAATGAGTTCATGACCAGGTGCATGTCTATAGATTAATTTAGACCAACCTAATATTGAGCTGCAAATGCAGTTCGAGAGGAAACAGCAAACTAATTATATATAGCCCCAGGCACAACATTCCTTTATAAAACACTTGATTGGCAGTCAGTCAATTCAACAATGTCGGGTTCATACTTCAAATTTCATTACCCTTGAACCATCATATTTGAATCTAGAACGGTCCACACGGACCTACAAAGGCAACCTGCTTTTTACGAGTGATCAGCAAGAAAGAAAGAGGATGTCCATTTGAAGTCTGCCTTATCCAGGTTCAGATGGATAAGGAAAATCTTCTAAGGGAGATTGCAGGGCTTTATAGTTTCTGTGGATCTTCACTTCATTCACGTTGTTTCTCCCCCTCAGGTCCACCAATAGGATCGCTCTGTGTTGAGAAGGGGGTAGTCAAGAGAGCCTCAGTGCTCTTGGAGAAGAAGAGCCTGACAGCTATTCCTCTTGGTGGTGTGAGGGGAGACAGCTTGGTGTTCATTATTTTAGCAATCGAACCCGACAATATAGCATTGCTTATTATAGCCACCCAACTAGACCGTATGGTGTTAGTTATTCTAATGAATGACAGCCGAAGACCGTTTTTGTTTCGTATACGAAACATTTTACTGTGATCTAATCTATCAGTGAAGCAACATTTGTGTATACAGCCAATTAGGTAATTTTGCTAGGGTAATTGGTGGAAACAACAATCTGCATACACACCGGCCCTCCAGGAACGGGATTGCCCACCCCTGAGCTAGAATGTATGGTGTTAGTTATTCTAACCATCTAACAGGGCCACATGTTGTAGTTCTTGTAACCATCCAACCAGACCATATGGTGTTAGTTCTTATAACCATCCATGTTAATTGGGGCAAGAGGCCCTGGACCAGTGGACCAGTGAGGTTGGCTGGGAGATACAGCTTGTCTGATTTGGAGAGATTCCGTTTCAGCAGGCGGATGATCATTCAGGGGAGATAGACCTGCTGATGTCCATAAAAGGAGTTGAATTCATATGAGGGTGAATTAACACATCCAACATACCCCATGTTGGGGGGGGGGGGGGGGGGGCGGGGAATTCAATGATAATTAAAAACAGAGGATATTCAATGTAATCGTATAGAATCCTCTGTGAATAATCATTTCCTGTCTTATCTACCTTTACAAGAGGACCAAAGGTAGATTAGAAAGGAAACCATGTCAATGTTTAACCAGCAAGTCTTTTTTTGTCTTTAGCTATCAATTGATCACACTATTCATCTACATCCTTTTTTAATGGCATCTAAATCCAGTCAATTATGATATAAATTTAAATGTGCACAGTAAATAGCTAAATGTATGAATGTTCAAGTGCACTTAACATTTCTTGGCTACACCCCAGCTCCTATCTGTGTTTTGGTTTCACCTGACAGGTGTATGACAGCTACGTTTAACTCGCTGACAGGTAGACAGTGTAGACGGTAGATCAGTGTGTTTTTTTTTTTTTGGAGACGAATACCTGGAGCCAAAGTTTTAATGTTATGCCATGGAATATTTACATCCGCAAGATTTTCAATTACAGAGAGCTGTGATTCTCAAATTTACATAAGTCGTCCTTAATAAACTGGGACAAAAATAAGAAAAAGTTTGATCCAATTAGACAGGAGCATGTACTGTATATAAACAGGAGGGAGCGGTAACCGAACACTGGGAATGGAATTGCAAAGCAGCTTAGGATGTGGTGATCCATACAAAATATGATGAGAGTTCATGCCTTCCCATCGAGTGGATCAGGAGGTCAATGTGGTTTATGAGGTTTCTTGTTAGAATGATTGATGTGTCTCCATTAATAATATTGTAATTAATAACATTTTCCTTCTAATTATAATACCATGACACAATTAAAAGTATTTTCAGGGAGCCTAGAAGGGGCTCTTTCCATTAAAATGGTTTTGTAACAACCACTACTGTGTCGCACAACAACATCTTTCCGTTGTAATACCATCATTTATCGGATGCTCTTATCCAGAGATCTTTTCGCATAAAAAGGTATCCATTTATACAGCTGGCTATACGGTATACTGAAGCAATGGAGGTTAAGCACCTTGCTCAAGGGTACACCAGCAGGCTCCTACCGGGAAATTGAACGCGCAACCTTGAGGTTGCAAGGCCAGTTCCTTAGCGATTACACTACACTGCCGCCATAACGGTGGCTCCCCTGTTCCATTCAACTGAAATCCTTTTCTCAGAAGCCAAAATGAGGTAGGAATTGCTGATCTTTGCTGTAACGATTCTCTGTCCCACTCTCACCAGACAGCGTCTCCCTAAACAGTGTGCTATGAGCAGCGAATGTAAGCTCGTACTTTCCTTCTCTCTCCCAGGCTGTTAAATGTGATCTGAGAGATAAGAAAGAGAACGTCAATAAATACTGTCTGCCACCCATTCTTCACCACTTACGGTGAGATGTGGCTGGTTTTATCTTTCGTTTCTGTGCGTCACTTGCGCAGGGCCCAGAGTTCATCTCAAGCCATCAGCATCTGGCCTGTCAACCTGAATTTTAGCAGTACTCCAGGTGTCCCTGTAGGCACTCTACAGATCAGAAACATGAATAATTATGAAGTATTCAATGATGCAAAGCAATAAAACGATGCTTTAAAGTGACGGCTCACTTTCTGGTGGATAATATGAAGGATATTTTAGATATTAAAGATGTTTCGGGCAACTTGCCAGATTTACATTGGCTGGTATAGGGACGTTTGAGGATTCATAGTAATGGTCTTCAAGTGACTCCAAAGCAGCTTGTACACATGGATTAATCTTATAGCAAATATTCACAATTATAAACACCATTTTTATATTATGCAGGAATGCCTTA
This sequence comes from Ilyophis sp. 1 JC-2022, assembly GCA_022702515.1. Classification (NCBI taxonomy): domain Eukaryota; kingdom Metazoa; phylum Chordata; class Actinopteri; order Anguilliformes; family Synaphobranchidae; genus Ilyophis; species Ilyophis sp. 1 JC-2022. The sequence goes on from CM040406.1 coordinate 42,297,696, forward strand.
TTTTGTGTGCAGTGGATCCAGGTTGCAAACTGAAAATAAAGAAAATAAGATTAAGAATAGTCGTAGGTAGTATACACACAAACAACTTCTGGAAGCATAATGTTGCTATATCAGCTGATTTGGAGGTAATTGAACTGCATTTTCTTTTTTTGGACCACAAACCCTTGAATGCTTCTGTATCAGCCATTTAAAAACACAGGTTGCCAGAACTTCTGTAAAACTATCCTTCATTGCACACTAAAACAGTTTGGGCCAATTAAAAAAAAAAAAATTTTTAACACAGAAAGTGAGCTACAGTATACCTTTAAAAGTAAGCAAGAGTGGAGAAAGTGGGAAAAAAAGATGCACAAACAACATCAAGACAAAATAAAATAAAATAATACTGGTACATTGCACACTGATGGAGTTTATTTTGCACATCTTGCAACTGGGTAATTCCATCGCTAAGGAGAACGAGCATGACACCCACTATCACGGATTGTCCTGAGAAGTGCTTTGGGAGTAAGAAAGGAATAATATTAGCATCCCTAAAGCATTATTTTGTGGAAAAATAATTTTGTTTAAAGAAAATGTTATATAATTGATTACATCGAGATCTAACCCTAACCCTAACCTTTTCATGCCATAGGAATCATATAATAACAACAACAAGGCAACACAATCTTCCCTGATAATGTTTCAGACATGAGGAATCCAACTAAACTATCAAAATACACACAAAGACCCCCCAATTCCTACTACAATCCCACCCTTATAGACAGAGAATGCAAGTTATCTATGTGGGACAACACATGAGAAGCTTTGGCTTGGATTATTATTTCTTCATATATTTATAAATATGCACAGTGAAAGTGGTGACAGTTAAATCCCCCCATGAAGTTTCATTAGTGTTTGAAGTTGGCCATCTCATATCCTTGCATATTACATAGTACTACCAAATTTTGACCACAAAATGGTGCCATTTCAACTGTGGCCCGCCACTTTTCAATGAACTGGCTATGCATCCAATTAATTCTCAACCAATAGAACGCTGAGGTCAATTAACTTTTCAATTTGTGCTCCTGATGGTTCTGGTTGGAATTTCAATCAATTCAATCAATACCCGTCTTTCGGATGAGACGTTAAACTGAGATCCTGACTCACTGTGGTCATTAAAGATCCCATGAAACTTATCGACTTATCGCAAATTGTGGGGGTTTCCCCGGTGTCCTGGCTAAACTCCCAACCTAGCTCTTTAATCTGCTACCTAATCATCCCCCAGTTTAATTGGCTCAAAATTGTTCTCTCCCTTTTCACCTCAGCTGATGTGTGGTGAGCATTCTGGCACAAAATGGCTGCCAATGCATCACTCAGGTGGGTGCTACACATTGGTGGGGGTTGAGGCAAGTTTCTCCCTCATTATTGTAAAGCCCTTTGAGTGTGAGAAAGGCGCTATATCAGGGGTGGCCAATTCCAGGCCTCGCAGGCCGGTGTGTATGCAGGTTTTTGCTGCCGCCAGTTAACAATTATTTAATTAGCCCAATCGTTTACACGATCTGATATTTTAATCTACATATCCGCGATATGAAAAGCAGCTGATGAATGTTCTTGTGCCGGTATGCGTCAATGCGTGTATTGTAGCATTTTATCGTTCTGTAATTTACAAGTGAATCGGTGATTGTGTGTATGACTAATTAGCTGATTGAACCGTGGTAACTGGTGGTAGTAAAAACCTGCATACACACCGGCCCGCAAGGCCTGGAATTGGCCACCCCTGCGCTATATAAATGCTTGGCATTATAATTACTGAATCACAAATAGTTGAAATGGCACTATCTTGTGGTCAAAATGTGGTAGTACTATGTGATAATCAAATATATGAGATGACCAACTTCAACCTTAATGTGTCTGATTCATATGGAATTACTCAACTTATCTTTAGAGCACAATGCAGATTATAGACTGAAACATAAAAACACACACACACATTCAGACAAACACACACATACATACATACGTACATGCGCACACACACACACACACACACACACACACACACACACACACACACACACACACACACGCACATACACACACACAGACACACACAGAGTGAGAGGTGACCGATTTAACATGTGATTTAATAGAGGCATTGCTATCTGTAAATATTCCTCCTGCAGAAGTGGATCTCTAAAAATGATAATCGTTTTTTAATAAGTGTGTTCTAAATGGAGGGCAGTTCCAACAGCTAGTCAACCACACAAATTGTTTGAGTATATACAGAACACTGATTTGCATAAAAATTAAATAGAGAAACAAAACAGTTTACAATGTGTCTGTTATATCTCATGAATCCACAGATTCGAAGGATCATTATGTTTTGCAATCACAAAGGGGTGATTCAAGAGTCACTCTTACAGATGCAGTGTATCACCGCCAGGGTTTGGGTTAATTACACTTCAATTCAACAAATTCAGAAAATGAATTGCAATTAACTGAATTGGTGTGGAATTGACTCCAACCCTTATCTGTACACTGAGAACTGAAGTACGACTCAGAGGTGAAGTGCATTGTGAAATGTTTGAAGGTATTTGATGTTGATTTAAGAAACTGGTCTGAGAGTTGGGAAGAGAGAATTAATGAACCCTGCGATAAACTGAAGCGGTTGAGGAATGTGAAGAGAACATTGGCACAACTGGTTCACAGCACAAACACAGCACTAAACAATAATGCTCACAGGGTATTATAACCTTGATCAATTAAATATGAAAACAGTTTACTCAACCAGCTCAGAAATGTTATTGGCTTTAATGTGGTCTGTCATTTTCAAACTTACAGACCAAAAAAACAGACCACAAAGGGAAATGGCCAAACGTCTTTAGATCAGTTCTGTGATACAAGAGAAAAAAGATTCCCAGTTTATCACGGAAGGATGAACACTAATTGTCAGTTGTTACTAATTCTACTAATGCTGATAGAAGCGTATCATCTTGTGAGCAGGTCATCACAACATAACATCAATCCATGAAAGAAGCTGAGACAGTAAGTGAACAAGATGATTAAATGGAACTACAGGATGTAGCACACAGAAATTCTCCCTTTCCTTGAAGTGTGTGACATTCAGAGCTGCCCCAGGTCTATTTACATGGCCCTGCTCTAATCGGCTTGTTTTATTTTATACAACACATACTGGATTTTGTTGACTGACACATGATAAGTGTCAACATAATTGTTGCCCTGTCATTCTGCTCATGTGTTACCGTTTGAACATGGGTTGGACGCAAACGCAAGACTCAGACTCGGGGAAAACTCCACAAGGAGTGAGTTTATTGGGCAAGGCAGAGAAGTGCGGGGCAGCAGGCAGGCAGGGGCTAGACCGGAACGGGCTGGACAGGAGCTGGCCTGGGTAGGAGCAGACCTGGGTAGAAGCAGGCCTGGACAGGAGCTGGCCTGGGTAGGAGCAGACCTGCGTAGAAGCAGGCCTGGACAGGAGCTGGCCTGGGTAGGAGCAGACCTGGGTAGAAGCAGGCCTGGACAGGAGCTGGCCTGGGTAGGAGCAGACCTGGGTAGAAGCAGGCTTGGACAGGAGCTGGCCTGGGTAGGAGCAGACCTGGGTAGAAGCAGGCCTTGACTGAAGCCGCCTGGGAAGACGCTGTCTGGGTAGGAGCAGACCTGGACTGGAGTAGCCTGGATAGGAGCAGGCTGGACAGGAGCTGGCCTGGGTAGGAGCAGGCCTGGGAAGAACCGGACGAGACAAAGAACCAACACAGACACGAGGAGCAAGACACGAGAAGGAGCAAGACACGACAAGACACAAGACACGACACAAGGAGCAGGAGGGGAACCAACCAGGAATCCAAAGGCTGGAAAGTTCAAGACTGGCATAAAGACAGGGCACAAGCAAGGCGCAACAGAAGACAGGGCAGAAGCAAGGCGCAACAGAAGATGATCCGGCACCGAACAAAGAAACAGGGAAGACTAAACACAAAACCGACGAGGAAATAATGCGGACAAGGTGAGACGAGAACACACGGGGAAACACGATTCAGGTGCGGGGAAGTGGAGACACAAAAGTAGAGGGGGAGAGGGAAAACATGGGACGGAATGCCAGATAAACAAAAAACCAGGATAGAAGCACGGGACATGACATCATGCACCTGATAACATGATCATCAAAAGCTTAACTGAGATGATTAATTGATTGAATGTTTAAGACGTGGCTTAAAATAGAGGCTCCATTGGCCGTTTGGTAGTGGAGGACTGAGATTGTCTCAGGGCCTTAACACATGCACATTCTGCAAACAATACAAACAAAGTTAAAACACACAGTCTACTATTTTATAAGATTGTTCATGAACCTGCTTTTTAACAGAGACACATATTGTTTAGAGCATGTGCAATTGGACCAAAAATTATTAAAACTAATAAAGTTTTAGCTGTTTGGCAATTATTGAAAAATATCCTTCTAGGTATTATTTTTATCACTAAAAATAGTACTTCTACTATTATATGTCTGAAACTTGTTGGGGTGGACATCAGAAAGCCTTCTGTTTTATCCGGTTTTATCCTGAAGGGATGTGGAGAAGAGTCAAAGCAGTTGCATTGTGTACATTGGGATCCAGATCTTCCTTTCTGCCACCTACACAGCTACTGCAGAGTGATTTGAACCCTACGACCCTCAAGTGGAATGCAGTTATTAACACCAGAGAAAGATGCAAGCTCCTTCATTGATTTAGCTTCATTCTTGACTAAATCTATATTAAATTATTAAAGTGTGGTAACAGAGACTGTCAACCTGCTTTACCTCTCCTCTAAATCAATAATGCATTTCACCTATTGATCATGTCATTCTTCCTATTATTATTAGTTGACTTTTGCATTGCTCGTATAACACGTACAGTGTTTCTTATGCCTTCAACATGTAGGCTACAAAGGCTTATGAGTCTACAAAAGTGTTTTTGCTGTAAGTCCAAATATGGCATATTTGTTATACATAGAAAATTGACACCGGCTGATTGCTAATCTTTCATATTTTTTATCTTTCAGTTAATACTATGAGTAATATTAGTTTAGTTCAGAAATAAAAAAAAGCTTTTTGAAAAAGAATGCATTTGGTGTCAGTATTTCTGACAGTTGAAAATACATCATACATCTTGGATTGATTTTTTATTTAAAAAACATTTTTTTTGCGGGGGGTGGCGGTAAGAAAGATACTTTGCAATATTGATGTTCGCTGCTCAAAGATAACTTTCTTTGAGGTAGTCTGTGGCATTTTGTCAGATAGCAGCATGGTACTGTATATCTTGTGCAAACGCATCCTGGATGGAGACTAAGTCACTTTTTTATAGATGGGAAATAATCCCATTACAGTGCCCTACTCAGTCATGGTTTTTACTGCACTGAGATAGGGCCAAAACAAATGGCATATTAAAGAGCCAGAAATAACCCGCACATACTAATCAATGCAAACTATAATTGTTTATGTGAGTTTGGTAGAGTTTATCTGCCCATCTGATTAGGATAGAGGAAAACAGTCTTTCCACAGCTTACGCCTGCTTCTTAGCATCCTGTCAAAGGCATTCACTGTACAAAGTAAACTCCCAAAGTGAAAACACATCCACATGAAAAAAATAAATACATGAACATAAATTATACTGTTAAATATATTAAACCAACAAAACATCATCATCATCATCATCAAAACAACAACATAATAATAATAATAATAATAATAATAATAATAATAATAATAATAATAATAATACGATGTTGGATAATACTATTCAAGCTGTTCCATTTTTGCCTGAGGTTTGAGGTCTGATGAATCAAATCAATAATCATCAAATCAATATTTATTTATATAGTGCATTTCACAACTAGTTTTACAATGCGCTTCACAGAAAAACCCAGCCTAAACCCCCACAAGAGCAAGCCAGAGGCAACAGTGGCAAGGAAAAACACCCTGGTGTAACTAGGAAGAAACCTTGGGAGGAACCAGACTCAACGGGGGAACCCATCCTCCCCTGGTCGGCTCAGGGTCTAGATCTTAATGACCAGCATGGTCAAAACTGCCAAAGTCCATGATAATAGAATTTGTAGCAGCTAGATGAGAGTCCAGATGTGGCGGCAATGATGGTGGGGAACCGGGTGCCGATGGTGGCAAGAGCAGCTGGTAGTGGTGGTGAGGAGAGAAGGGCTAGCGGCGACGGACAGGAAGCCGGACGGCAACTCTTGAAATGCGGGTCATAAGCCCCGCCAGCAGGATGTAGAAAAAGATAGAGAGAAAACAGTTAGGGAAAGTATAATAGAGCAGCAGGAAGTGGAACAGCAACTGGGGGGGTTGGACCAGTACCCCCACCAGGAGTCATTTATGGCTGCATAGCTATGAAGACAGAGTTTGAGAACCCATCCAGTCATGAGAGGGTAAACAATCCTATCCAAATATCAAGAGCCAGCCCAAGAAGATCAGGTCACAGCTGTAGACAGGTGACAGGAAGGAAAGGATGCTACTCCACATTACTCTATGGCTAAAGGCTTATCTGGTCCTGTCTCCGGTCTACAACTCGTTATAAGCCTGATCATAAAGATGCGTTTTTAATCTAGACTTAAATATTGAGACTGTGTCTGATTCCCTTATACATTTTGGCAGGGTGTTCCACAGTAGTAGCCATCTGTAGAAGAAAGCTCTACCACCTGTCAAGCTTTTATATATTCTATAGGAACTACTAAGAAGCCTGAGTCTTGGGAATGAAGGGATCTTTTTGGATTATATGGTAAAAGCAGATTACATATATACACTGGCGCAAGTCCATTTAAAGCTTTAAAGGTCAGAATCAATACCTTAAAGTCTATCCTATACTTAATTGGTAGCCAATGAAGTGATGCTAGTACTGGGGTAATATGCTCATATTTCTTAATTCTAGTTAAAATGCGAGTGGCTGCATTCTGCACAAACTGGAGATTATTTAGAAAAAAATGAGGGCAGCCAGATAGCACAGCATTACAGTAATCTAGCCTAGATGTAGGCTAACAAAAGCATGGATCAATTTCTCTGCGTCCCCTTCTGAAATTTTAGCTATGTTCCTTAACTGAATGAAAGCTGCTCTTGATATGTTTTTTATGTGCGCGCTAAAGGTTAAATCTGGGTCTATAGTAACACCTAGGTCTTTCACAGCTGAATTTGGAACAACTAAACAACCATTACAATTTAAAGCAGATGTACACAATTTCTCCCTTTGTTTTTTTGGACCTAAAACCAGCATTTCAGTCTTCTCTGAGTTTAGAAGCAGGACATTGGAGAGCATCCAAGCTTTAATATCTGCAATACAAGACTCTAATGGAGAAAGTGGTAGTGCCTCGCCGGGTTTCATGGAAATGTATATCTGCGTATCGTCCGCATTGCAGTGAAAATCTACCCCATGTGCCTGAATATATAATGAAAAGAGTATGAACAATATGAACAATAATTGATGAACAATAGCTGATGCTGTGCTAACGAGCACTGTTCGGTTGGGTTGGTAACACTGGTAGATGACAGCAGAAAGTCTGTGCACGTCCATCAAACTCCTGGGGCTCGTTTCACGAAAGCGATTTGCGAGGATTTTCACTCGCAGATCGCAATTTCTTGTCAAAACGCATTTCACAAAATGCATCGCATGCACATCCCTCACAAATCGCAAATAAAAGTGCGACGACTGCAGACTGCTCGCAAAACATTTTTCCTCGCAAGTATGGCGTTTCCTTTGATTGTGCGGAGATGGAGGCAGAATATTCTTGACTCAAACCTTTAGCAAATGAGTATTGAGTGTTAAAGGCCCACATGCATAGTTTTTGAGCTTTTCCTATCATACTGGAGCTTTTCAATTGTGTTCCATACTGGTTCAAGCAAAGAAATTGCAATGTTGGTCGAAGTATGCATATTTTAGGGTTTAAATGCGATTTTTCCGAGTTCTTGGTAAAACGCTTTCTCACGTGATATGACGTATTTTTTGCACAATTTGTCAGACTCACAATCCGAATGTATACAGAGTGTGGAGTTGGGACTTTTCACAAATGCTACGTCACTGATCTTTGCTAACGTTTTGTGGGCGTTTCAGATACTAAAACCAGAAAGAGAATGCCGATGTGCGTGGGCCTTTAACCCAAATATGGTACAACACTTTGGCAGCACGACCTTCCACTCTCACTTTATTATCAATCGTCTGTTTTTGTGCATATTTAAATTGTGTAATGTATGACACATTGCACTTGGTTAACAGTGTAATACAGTAAGCACCAATTAATAGTAGACAGACAACATTAATTAATAAATAAGTAAATAAGTAAGTAAATAAATAAAAAAAGAAATAAATGTGCTGAGAAAACAGTGACAGACGCAGATAGAAATGACAGCAGGCCTACACTCCCATGAGATCATAAAGAGCAGATGGAATCAAGGCAAATTACCACTGTTCTCCTTTAGCAAGCCAAGTCACATTTCACATTTTTCAAACATGTTTTAACCTGTTACTGTGGCTTACCATACATACACGATAATGCTAAACCTTAACCTTTTTTGTTGTGGTATTTTCCGGGTGGAGTAGGAGATAAAGATGTAAACTTGTAATATGAACGTGGCAGTTTTCAGTTTCTTATATTAACATTTCTCCAGATAAAGTAACGTAAAGTCTTATTTATACACTATTCAATTTTATTTCTTTTTTTGCACAAGGTTAATTGAAATATTAACTCATGCAATTTTTTTCAGTGTGACTATTTTTACATAATTCTATATGGTACGTGGCTTGAAAGTATAAGCCTAAATCATCAGTGTTTCTGACAAGAAAAGTGATTTGTTCTTTAAATAAGAAACAATTAAAGTGAGGGATACTAATGACAGCTGACAGATGTTTCAAGCATAGACTTGCACATTAGATTTTTCACATAGACACAATTAATCATCTCAAAACCAAGACTGCTTAATTTACCACACACACTTTAAATTGACATACTTATTGCCTTGGTGGACTCAAATGAATCCTGATCAACTGCCACGGCTTGAGACTCAACTGTAATTACTTTGGTTCTCAGTCTGTGAAATTCAGATCAAGGGAAAAATTTAAGGAGGACGCATTTATGAAAGCAGCGAGGCCTTTTCAGCTGAGGAAGAAAGCGGGCGTTGTGGTGAGATGGTGGCCGTTACACAGGAGACGCATGCCCCACTGTGGTTTTTTGTTGTGCAAAAGCTGATACTGAGTCCCGGACAGTCTCAGCTGCTCCTCCACCGGCTGGTGCACCAGCACAATCTGTTGATGATGTCTCACACGGCCGCAGAGCAGGAAGTTTGACTCCTGGCACCAATGTAGAGCCTTCTCAGTTTAGTAGTCACCAATCATTTGGAACAGATGTACCAGTTCAGAAATAGGGCACTCAGGAGGAAAATAAAGCCTTTTATTAGTCAATGCAAGACTTGCTCCTGTCTCTGCTTTGGCTTTTGCCATATTCTGTTTCACTTAGAGGTAATAATTATTTTGTATTTTTGTACACAGGTTATCAACATTACTGTATCTCGGTTGTATTATTATTATTAGTAGACGTGGTTGTGAAACCACAACTTTTGTTATTCACCATACTTGTGATTATTCTGCTACTTTTTGAGAACCTCCTACACCATTCACACCATCGACACCATTCATAGCTCATATTATAGCTTTATACACCCTCCAGGTTGCTAATACTTTTTGCCTTTATACCATATACACTTTTTCAGATAATTGAATGAATGCCAAAAAAATGAATGGACGTCAATGGGCAAATTTTGAAAACCAATGCAATAGAATGTGGATGCTGTAACATAGTACACTGCTTATGACATCACAATGCCTCCCTCTACAACACTATTATGACCCAACAATACTATCCCAGATGATTTGGCATTAACCTTTTTGTGCTTTCATCACAATTACTTCTGTGTATCACTTCCAGGCTCTTTAGAGTACTTACCAGTAAATTCCCCATTCATTTAGAGCGTAGACATTAACTAAAACTTATTTTTAAACAATTTCTAGTGATTATGTCTTACCATCAATTTCTTGGATTGTTCAATATAACGCCCGTTCGCAAAATATGTCATTTTTCTGGACCAGCTTTGAGTATATTTTACGTTTCAGTATTTTTTGTGAATATACCAGCGCTGCCACTGTTTAAAAAAACTTGACGTCCCATAATTCCCTCCGGACGAGCAACTGTAGTGTAGCGTTGTCTCCAAACATGGTCATATAACGTTAGCCAGCAGTAGCACACAGCTTTTTAAACACTTTTTTCTAACGTTAGCTAGCTAGCTTGAAGGACGAAAAGCTAGAATTTCTATAGGTGATTAACCGTAGTGTATAGTTTCTGACCTTGTCGGGCGGTAGCTTGTCTTCAGTGGCAGCACAGCTAAAAATGTCCAGACGAGATGATGATATCTGATTGGTCGAGAACCACCGGTGCATTGCAGTACCGTTAAAGTGGACTACAAGACGAACTACAACCATTAATCCATTACTTTAAAAAAATTAAAAATTGGAACATGGGCTATATAGTCTATATCTTTATACCACACAGGCTAATCCAGGAACGTTTCGGCTCATTCTATAAATCGGATTTCAAGAAATAGTCGATAGTCTCCGAAGCCTGTTCTATCTGTCGGAGGGAATTTACTTCCGAAACCAGACTCTGCCCACGTCTGACGTACTCACTTGAGTACTCTATGGAGTAGCTAACAATGATAATTTCAATTGACTCTTTGTAGCCGAATGTTGGGGAAATAATTGACAAGAAAAAACAACCAATTGCAGAACTCTAATGTGTAGCAACTGTTGCTAGCCTCTACTTCCTCAGACAACTAACTCTTCACATGGTTTGTTGACATAAATGCAGCGTATACTGTCAGCTAACCTTCATCGTGGCTAAAAGGCACATTTCAACAGTGATTATCACTACAGCTCAATCGCGTTTTTTACATTCCCTAAACCTAAAAGTAAATTGGAGAAATCTAAACAGTAGATTTGGTTATTTGGATGAGTACACAGGCAGCTGAATGTCAACAACATAGATAGCTAACTTTACATTAAATGTTTATATATCCAGCTAAATTTCATAAATATGACAAGTTACATCTACAAGTAACACACTCTGTAGCTATCTATAGTAGGCTAGACTACTTTATTTTCAGATGTTCTTGTCTCATGACACAAATCTGAAATGCAATTTCTGTAGCCTAGGTTAGGCTGCGTGACCAAACCATTTTTAAAAAGCAAGACAGAAAGAGGGAGGTAAATTCAGTTGTGGTTTTATGGTATAAAGTTGAGAAGGAACTGTCACATCCCATGCCTCCATGTTTTAATTCTACGTCTGGTTTTTCCGTTTATATGTATTTTCTATCTGGTAGTCCGTTCCGTGTTTTCCCTCTCTCTCTCCATTTTGTGTCTCCACTTCCCCACACCTGCATTGTGTTTTCTCATTCGTTTCGTCACACCTGTGCCTCGTTTTTTCTTTGTTAGTTTGGTATTTAGTCTCCTCTGTTTCTATATTCTCTGCCAGATCGTCTTGTGCCCTGCATTCGTGTTTGTCTCAGTCTTTCCAGCATTTGATTTCTGCCTGCTCCTTTCCTGTTCTGAGTTCCTGTGTCCAGTCCTGTGTACCCATCCAGTTCCTGTTCTCCTGCCTGTCCAGCCCTCCTGCCTACCTGCCCTTCCCCGTCCTAGCCCTGCTCCTGCCCTTTGCCCTCCTGATCCCCTGCTCTGACGGATTCCCCGGTTCTGACCCCTGCCTGTTCCTGGACTTCGCTTTTGCTCATCCTGCATTGCCCTGTTCACTGGACATTGACCCCTTCCTGGATTTGATTAGGTGTCTGCCTGCCCTCTATTGCACTGTTTGCTGGACATTGACCTGTGTTTGTCGACCACAAATAAAGCCTATTCCTATTACTTTTGGTTTCTGCGATGGGTTCCGATTAGTTCTCGTAACAAGGAACTATTTCTTTCTTTATAGAATCAATTGTTTTCAGAACTACCAACAAGAGGTTTTTGCATAACTACGGACAAAATAGAACTATACTCCTCAAAAAAAGTTTGGAAACGTTATTTCGGTCGATTATTCCTCCCCTTTAATAATACCAATTGGTATTGTATTTTATATCGTTGGAAAGCCTGATTAGTCACCTTTACAACGAGGTACAACTTGTAAGGATCATGCATTCGTGGAATGAGAAACACAGCTAACCGTGTGGGTAGCGGCCCAAAAAAATGTGCCAAAATCCCCTGCAATATTCTTCTGTTGGTATTCACTCTCGTTTTGAGCTTCAAGTGCTGGCAGGTGTATGCCAGTCACAGGTGTGTGACTGGCACCTGATTGGCACCGAGGAATGGGATGCCATCCCACAGCAGTGTGTGACCAGGCTGGTGACCAGCATGAGGAGGAGGTGCCAAGCTGTTGTGGCTGCGTATGGATCTTCCACACGCTACTGAGGTCCCTGACAGTGTAAAATGAATAAAGTGTAAAAATGGCCAATATGTGTTGTTTTTTCCTTATTACTGTGGGAGAGTGCAATCATCCAGTCCACCAAGCAACTCAAAACGAGAGTGAATACCAACAGAAGAATATTGCAGGGGATTTTGGCACATTTTTTTGGGCCGCTACCCACACGGTTAGCTGTGTTGCTCATTCCACGAATGCACGATCCTTACAAGTTGTACCTCGTTGTAAAGGTGACTAATCAGGCTTTCCAACGATATAAAATACAATACCAATTGGTATTATTAAAGGGGAGGAATAATCGACCAAAATAACGTTTCCGAACTTTTTTTGAGGAGTGTAGTAACCAGAAATAGAATTAGCAAGGAGATATTTTCTGTTCAAATAGAACCAGCAGTTGTGCTTGACAACGGAAAACAACATGCCAAAATGGCCTCGGAAGGATATTTCAATTTCAGCTGATTAAGTCGATAAAAATAAATAAATATAAATGTAACTATCGTATAAATGAATACGCCGTCTACGTTATTTGCTGCCAGCGCCATAGGGTCAACCCTTTTATGAATGGTAACCATAGCAACACCAACATCTGATTAATAAAGCCGGCAAATAACGCTAAATAGGCTTTGCCTCGGGCAACTTACTACCTCCACTTCGGGCATTCAAACTGTATAATGGCCGGCTCCGAGGTCATTATTGCTTACATATTTTAACACTTTTACCTTCTTTAGATCCCTTTATACTGCATTACCACATCATACCATTTCAACCTTTAATTTACCACCTCACACTATAACATCTTTCTATACCATTTTCAGCAATTTATACAACTGCGAAGCAACCACACCTACGATTTCTTTAGGAATTGTTAGTTATTATTATTATTATAGGTGACTGTTGTCTTTCTTTAAAAAAAAATATTATACAAAGTAATTTTTGCAGTGCTTATTTGCAATGAATGTTGTTTTATTCTGCTGTAAGACCTGGCATAATTCTTTCTATGTCAACAATATTGCATAGTAGAGAAAGACAAGTTCAGGACAACAACTTTAATTGTTCATTGACACAACAGAAAAGTGTGGCAGATAACTTCAATGAGGACTCGTGGGTTTGGCTTCTGTGTAGAGTATCAACACAAGTGGTTTTAAGCTAGCTCCAGACTTCAAATATGTCATGACACCGGACAGGTTGTCTTAAATAAAAAAGGGGAGAACTACTATTTCAATGACCTTTAACCCTAATAATAAACATGTAAAGTAACTGTAGTATGTAGCTCCAGTTGTCACAATTATGTTTGCATTTACTTTGTTTCTGACCTACTGAGTTGATGGGATTAGTTGTGTCACTGGATTGCATAAACATTTCAGTGCATTCCACACATGCTACACATGCATCAGGGGTCTATTCCATGTTTTAAATCAAGAGGAAGGATCAAAGTTGAAATGGCATGGGCCGTTTTCACAGGGGAACACTTTATAGCTGTGAAGAAAATATACTTTTTGGAATTTCTGAAAGGATGACATTTTACAGTCAAGTTCCAGTCCTGGAGGGCCGCAATGTCTGCTGGTTTTCTATCTGTTCTCAGCACCAGTGCATCCAGCACCAGTAAGTCATTGATTGGCTAAAAAATCCAACTTTAATTGGCACCTGATTGAATGAAAAAAAAAAAAAACCCACAAACACTGTGGCCCCCTGGGAATTTAGTGTGGCACCCCTGCTTTACACAATAGGTTTCATGCTTTTTTTGTTTTATTAAATATATTTTTCATTCTGTTTGGGTGCTTTTTTGGTATAAAAAAAGGTTAAACAGCTCTTTCCCTGCAGTTACATTAAAGCTATTTTATTTAAGTATTGCACAAGTATTATGTGCAAACTGAGGGTTTTGGGGAACCTTTGCAATAATGTGAGTGCATGATCTTACTCACCTGACATTAGCAAAGTCAAACCCATAATCATATCCATAATCTCATGTCTGGCACTTTGGGCACATTTAATATCAGAAAATAAGCATGGATATTTTTACTTCTTACAGCAAGCCTCAGGCTTTGCTGTAACCAATCAATATTTGAACTGCACAAACTTGCTTCTGTATACAGAAAAATTATATCCAGAAATAAATACATAAATAAAGCATAAATCAAACTGCTGCTTTGGATGTGTGATGAAATGTGGCAGAAATGGATGTCTTATCGCCAGAGAGCGGGTTGCATTTCCTACAACAGAAGTAACAATCATGGATCGGGTCAACACTGGTGGAAAACAGCCTGAAGCCTTACAAAACCAATATTCCCACAGTGCGGGAGGCATTGAAATAAATAAGAGTTTCTGCTGAAGATTCATTTCATTTTTGGGACTGAACTTTTCAGAGAATTCGAGATCTTTGGCCATTGTGAAAACAACAGTCTGTGACAAAAGTACAAACACGCTGTATGAGCACCTTTTGATGCACACTGATACACAGACATTTGCCAAATAGATGAATATGAAACTTTTTAAACTTTGACGTGTTTGGTTTTGTTTCTTTAAAAATAACATCTAGCATGTGGCACTCCATGTATGTACTGTGGTGAAAACATATGTTATCTTTCGTCAAATTGTGATAACAGAGAGAGAGAGAGAGAGAGACCTTTGACTCCCCTTTATTATTAATACTTTAAGAATACTTTATTTCTCAAACATTTCAGAAATACGACAAAAAATATATAAATAAATAAATAAAAGAGAAAAGCTTGAAATACAAGACATAGGGGTAGAATGGGGAATGGAAAGGCACAGCAATTTGACCACAAAAATGTAATCGGACAATGTGGCAGTTTCCACTGCAGGGATAGACTATTGCAGCATACAGAAGAGATGAGAAATAAGGATAATACATGAATAGGTAAGATGTGGCCAAGAACGTGATCTGAGACTGCCCCTGTCAGCTGAGTGCAGGATGTGAGGAAGCAGGGGGCAGACCCATGGGTAATGAGGTGACAGGAAGCAGAGGTCTTGGCACCTCATTTTTTATAAGTGCAAGGTACCCTCAAATTCAGCACAAGACCACATTAAATAGATTTTCTATCCAAACCGAGGGTCGAAAGTTGTATTTGATTCCAAAATAGAATTTGGAAGGCTGTTCCACAGTAGAGGCTATAAGAGAACAGCTACTCCATCTGGTTTTTATTTTTTTAAATTTGGAACAACCAGGTAGCCAGCCTGTTCTGAATTGACTAATGTAGCATGATTGAGAGCCTTTTCAAGCTGTAAAGTTTAGAATTATTAACTGGTAATTTTTGCCTTTTAAAAACACGCTTCCACACTGTGTACTTGCAATAGTGTGAGTTTATTCACATAATAATATATTAGTCATTCAATTGTGATGAATGTCAGAATGACAAAAGCATTAGTTAAAAAAGTAAATTAAAATAAATTTGACATTATCTGAGAACGAGCTACATTAGTGCATGTGCAGTATGTAGAGTATCAGCATGGAGAGTTGCAGCTCCATACTAGGATAGACAGCGCAACTAACTGATCTATAATTGGCTCAATGACAATCAGCAATATAGATAGCCTTTGTAGATCTGGGTTTGTATGTACAGTATGGACTACTTTTGATCCAGACAAATGAGCAGCCAGGCTAATTGTTTCCTGGTATCTGACACATGAAGTAATTTGTCTAAATATTTGTACAATATATTTGGTGTTCTATTATGTTGCAAATAGATTTGAATGGTGCCCAACACATTTGCTCGACAGCTTGGGGGTGTATCTTAAAGGAGAATTCCACACAAAAACAACATTAACCTTATTGAACAGATCAACCCTGCTAATGAAATCACGTGCAAGGAACGCTTCCTGTATGTTATTAAGGTTGCTCTAAACGTTCCCTGATTGATGCAATGTTTTGTTTTTTTCAAGTTCTAAGAGCTTTCACACAATGTTTCTGAGGAATGTCCCTTTAACATTCCAGAAACATTCTAGGAGCTTTCCTCTTAGGTTCTAGACACATTCTATGTGACATGAGGGTATCGTTCTGGGAACCTTAGTCTTGTGCTCCACAAACAGTTTATATAACATCAGTGGAACATTCTAAGAGCATCCCATGTAACATCAGAGGGGAACATTCTCTGGGCATTCCATAAAACATCAGGGCAATGCTCTATGTAACATGAGGATATCGTTCTGGAAACCTTCCTCTTGCGCTCTATGAACAGCTTATATAACATCTGAGTGGAACATTCTCTGGGCATTCCATAAAACACCAGGGCAATGTTCTATGTAACATGAGGTATCGTTCTGGGAACCTTCCTCTTGCGCTCTATGAACAGCTGTTTTTCATGCTTTATGAACAGCTAATATAACATCAGGGGAACATTCTAGGAGCATTCCATGTAACATAAGAGGGAACATGCTCTGGGCATTCCATAAAACATCAGGGCAACATTCTATGTAACATGAGGGTATTGTTCTGGGAACCTTCCTTTTGCACTCTACAAACAGCTTATATAACATCAGAGGAACATTCTAAGAGCATTCCATGAAACAGGAATGTTATATGTAACATTTGGATATCTTTTTGGGAACCTTCATCTTTTGCTCTACAAGTCCAGTGCCCGTGCCCATATAAAACGTGCCCATTCGGAACATGCCGATTGCTTGGCCCCGTAACATGAGGGTAACGTTTTGGGAACCTTCCTCTTGCGCTCTACAAACATTGTATACAACATCAGTGCAACATTCTAGGTGCATTCCATGTAATTTAGGGAGAATGTTCTGGGAACCTTCCTCTTGTGTTCTTCAAACATTCAATATGACGTTCCAGGAACACCAGTGACCCTATTGAAAGAGTTGCATTCAATGCAACATTTTTAAAATGCAACATTACACTCACATACAGACGGGTGACAAATTAAAGTAAGCACAGGGTAAATGACGAATGCATAGTATGTTATACATGATGTGTGTTCCAAAGAACTTGGAGTCGGTTATGGGGATCTGTCCATTGTCGATGAGAATAGGTGTATTTGTTGACTTTTTTGTTCTGAAATGATCTTGTTTGTCTTTTTTGCATTCAAGACCAGGTAATTTTTTTTGTGCCATGCGACTGTCCTCTCCACCTCTTGTCAGTAGGCTGCCTCGTTGTCCCTTGATATCAGTCCTACAATGTTGGTGTCATCCGCATATACCCACTGAGAACAAGCCCAGATATAAATGTTAAAATGTTGGTGAAATATGGAATACCATCCAAGCTCTCATTGGGCCTTTTTAGACTGGCTAAAATCTCCAATATAAATGTGCACATTTTATGTCATAATTTGCATATGTGATTAAGTTGTAAATTCAAAGACAAACAATATGGATTCATGTGGATGCATTTCTCAAAATGTCATTGCTGTGACAGACTGGCAGGGACGGACCCAAATGCACGACGAGACAGAAGTTTTGAAAATAAAGGGTTTTTATTTTCAGTAGGCAAGGTACATGTCCGCTGTGGAGCCCACAGCGAACTGACACAGCGCCGGGTGGCAGATACAGCAGCCCAGCCGGGCGGAGCTGTATACCGCGGTAGCGGTGGTGAGGCTACAGCAGACTGTGTCCGAGAACAGGCGAAGTAGCAAGGAGCGATCTTAGCCAGGTGCGAAGCGAAGGATCAGGCGGAGGCAGAGTCAGGATCCACACCGGAAAGCCAGGGTGTGTGGCATCCAGACCTGGGTAGTATAGCCAACGTCTAGCAAGCTAGAGAATCGGGAAGCAAGTACAAACGAGACAAGGACCGTAATACTCTGACAACAAATCACAGGAACAGCACGGTAAATATAACTAGTGTCATTAGAGCTGATAAACTGCAGCTTGCGGGAAATGCGTGCGAAATCAGCGAATTGATTGAACAATTAGAAAACGCGTGAGGAATGCGGTGAAAGCAATTAAATGTGAATTGTGTAATTAAGATGTGGTGCGAGAAGTAAATGTGCAATGTAGACACAATTAGGCAATGAACGCAGACATGACACAATCAGGTTCAGGGAAACAGAGGAAAACACAAAGGGAAGGGAAGCAGGAGCGGATCGTAACAATTGCTTTGGCAAGCGAAATTCTGCCTAGACGTATAAGCAATTTCATCGCATAAAGTGTATCACTTAAAATGTCAAAACATTTAGCCAATTTGTTGCCACAAGAAGCCTAGGCAGACAGAGTTTTTACCCAAAGATAATGTTTTTTGCTATTGCCATGTGTGTGGACTACATGAGAGTCAACAACTTGCCTGTCCATGCTTGTTTGTGATATCATTCATTAAACACTACAACACATAAGTAAACATGTGGCCTCAATGGCTCAGTGGGAAAGCACTAGTGTTCAGATTCGAGCATTGTGAGTTTGATTCCTGCATGCTGTGGTGTTTTTTTTACGTCAAAAACTTTGGTTGAAATGCGGTCTAAACAAGAACTCTTGAAAGAGGTCTACAAATGGATGTCGAAAAAAATTCACTTTGGAGTTTTTTTTACGAACTGTAATAGACATATATTTTAAAGCTTTTAGCCTGAAAATTGCTCACTGGGAGGGACAAGGTGCTCGAGTAGCTCAACCTGGAAAATCACGTATCATCATCGATTCCTGTTTTCCATCACATGGGTTCAAATACGGCTCAAGTTAAACCTCAAAGGCCGTTCTCTTTCTCTTTTCGATTTTCCAGTCTCTCATTGACTACTGTCCAATAAAGTCAAAATGCTGCAAAAATATATTTAAATGGGACTACATATCACCATCTACTCGCCAGCTGAAGAACAGGCCTAAGATCTAATAATAGTTCCACAATCAAGATTTAGGAATGTTCTCAGGGCTTGAGAGGAACATTATGACATCCAAGTAACACATTGCAACTTTTATGGGATGTTCCTGGAATGTTCTTTTGTTATTTTGGAATAACATTTCCCTATACACCCCAGAACGATCCCAAAGTAACGTTTTGTAATGACATGGCAAGAATGTATGGGGAATGTTACCAAGAATGTATGGGGGATGTACTCCGGTCTCACAGTAATGGAACGTTAAATCCAAGCGTTAGAGAAACCCAAACGTAATGTTTCTACTAACATTCTGAGAATATTCCTTTAACGTTACATATAATGTTCCTGTAATGTGAACGGAAAGTTCCACAATCAAGTTTTAGGAATGTTCTGAGGACTTGAAGAGAACTAACATTATGACATACAGGGAACGCATTGCAATGTTTGTGACATTTATAGGATGTTCCTGGATTGTTATTTTGTTATCTTGGAGTAATATTCCCCTATACACCCCAGAATGTTCCCAAAATAACATTTTGTAATGACGTGGCAATAATGTATGGGGAATGTTAGCAATGTACTCCGGTCTCACAGTAAGGGAAAGTTAAATCCAAGCAAACATGTAAAGGGGAAGTTTGTGGAACTTCCTCTTCACATTAGAGGAACATTCTATGTAACATTAGAGAAATATTCTAGAAACATTTCTAGTAGCATTCCTAGAATATTACCCTAATGTTACATAGAATGTTCTTCGAATGTGAAGGGGAAGTTCCACAATCAAGTTTTAGGAATGTTCTGAGGACTTGAAGGGAACTCAACATTATGACATCCATGGAATGCATTGCAACATTTGTAACATTTGTGGGATGTTCCTGGAATGTTATTTTGTTATCTTGGAGTTACATTCCTCTATACACCCCAGAATGTTCCCAAAATAGCATTTTGTAATGACGTAGCAAGAATGTATGGGAGATGTTACCAATGTGCTCCGGTCTCACAGTAAGGGAACGTTAAATCCAAACGTTAGAGAAACCCAAACGGAACGTTTCTATTAACATTCCAAGAACAATCCCTTAACGTTACATATAATGTTCCTGTAATGTGAACAGAAAGTTCCACAATCAAGTTTTAGGAATGTTCTGAGGACTTGAAGGGAACTCAACATACAGGGAACGCATTGCAACGTCTCTGACATGTATGGGATGTTCCTGGAATGTTATTTTGTTATCTTGGAGTAATAGTCCCATATACACCCCAGACTGTTCCCAATGTAATGTTCTGCAATGACTAATGTTCTGCTCTTTTTGAAAGACTACAGTGTTTTCAAGTGGGCTTGTAAATTACATAGCAAGTACCATTTGCTCAACAGCTTGGGATATAACTTAAAACGCAGAAGAGAAGAACTGTTGAGAAGAAATAAAAGTGAAACTTTGCAGGATATAATCCTTTATGTATTTATGTATAAACATTGCATATACTGTATAATAAGCATCACCCTACACTAAGGCAATGACATTTTCTACTTAAATACTGTATCAGGTGAGTAAGGTCTTTAAACAGTGTAATTATTTTGTAATGAACTGCACTCAATTAGATTTTTATTTGTACAGATTGGCCCTTTACACAGTTCAACAAGCTAACTGCACTGGCAGCCATGCACAATTTTATGCAAATGAAATCAAATCATTCTGAAGTAGACCTCTCCTGCTGTTTATTTTATTTCTGCACAATTAAATACATTTTTCATATACCTCTGCTGATTGCTTTGTTCGCCACAGGATGTTTGTTTGTTCTTATTAATGTATCAATAACTAAGTCTAGCAGCAAAGCTGCTGCAGGAGTGAAATCTATTTGTAAATCTGGAAATAGCAACTGAAATCATGTCGAGTTCTCCAAATTGTAAAATCTGGAAACATCAACTGAAATCACGTTACAAACCTAATTTTTAAAAAACGCGCGGCTAGACCAATGAGGGAATAGCTCGGAGCGAAGGTTTAAGCGAGATGTATTCCGCTATTGCTGTGGGAAAAGGGAAAAGTTATGAAAGTTAATAAAGTAATATTAATGTTATTGCAACAGGGTGAGACTGCTCTTTGGATTCATGGGATCAGCTAATAAGGGACCACATATCAAAGGTCGTACCACGTTACCTTCCGCTTTAAGTCTGGTCTACCCGGACCCCAGTTTATCCAAAAAACAGTCTGTGTGCATTACAGTAAATCATCAGCCACCAACGCTGATTCTATACTCGTTTATCTGACTCCATTATAATTTAGAATTTGGTATGTATAATTTACACTTGATTTGCTAAAGGATTCCCATACTTTAAAAACGGTTCTCTGATCTGGATCTGCTTGTTTTCCACCGCGCATTACATTTGGCCTTAATGTACACGACTCAAGCTGGCTAGTTATCTGCGATTTATCTCAGAGGTTGCGGAGGAAGCCACTTCGTGAGGTATATCTTATGGTTAAAGCTCAGGGACCCACGAAAGGACTATAGGCGACCGCCGTTCTCAACATGTATAAACGCCAGGCGGAGGTGATCTACTTTAAGACATAGCTCTACGGGTGCAATACTCCGTGATACATTAAGCTGAAATAGTCAACCTCCCTAGACCAGCTGAGGGAGAAACCAAGACTTGAGGAAATTAATCAACCCATTACCTGTGAGCAGAGATAGTACGTCAATTTTCAGAGAAACCACACAAATCAAGTTTCACTAATTTATTACCAGGTAGGTTATTTACTTAAAATAATCAATTTACAGTTACAGATTATACAGCCAATATTCAAACATAGTACAGAGAAAAATAACTTAGTCATACCTGGCAATCGCTACACACAATGACCTGAGGTGGGATGTGTGGGAAAGACTGGCTACAGCTTTCCTGAGGGCTCTGTTTCCTCTGCTTATATGGCCAAATTCTGCGCTTGATCTGGCTGCAGATGGTCGTAAAACCGTACACTGGCCAGAAATAGATCAATTGCACTTTTAGTCCCACCTTCTAGGGGGTTTCACAGAATGGAGAGGACATTCCACAACGGTAGTTTACTCCTGAGAGATGAAAATATACATTCCATCTATGTTGAACATTTAGGAAATGTAGGCCATTGCACCACCCACACCGAGACCATCACAATGATATTAAACATGAGTAGGTCTAGGTTTGTGTTGTCATGAGAATCCCATCTCTGAAGCAATCTGTACATTCATGTTTGTGTTGGGTGTCTACTATTTTAAGGAGCGGGATGGGGCCTGCACCAGTGACGTCAGGTGTTGACCCTGTCCATGTGCTTGTCTTTACGCAGTCCAAGCGTTTCTCCCATGATATTCTGGGACATCCTTTGACGTCATAAAACTCAGGCACTGAAGTTCTGGCATCACAGCCTCCCAGAGACGTCACAGGCTTCCCCCCATGGTGTCATGTTCAGCTGCTCTGGGATTTCTCAATTCCAGTCTTACATATTTCGCAAAAGTAATCTCTTTTTTCCCCCAACCAACACGTTTTATGATATTCTTATGTCGTCTATGTCTAATTGCTATTGATTTGTTATTGACATGTTATCTATCTACGTATATATATATATATATATATATACAGTCAAGCCGGAAAGTCTGCCCACCCCATTCACCTTCTCCACGTTTTATTACATTACAGACATATTCTACAATAGATTGAGTAAATTTTTTGTCTCAAAATTCTATACAAAATAGCCCATAATGACAAAGTGAAAACATGTTTTTAGAAATTTTTGCAGATGTATTAAAAATCGAAAACTGAAATCTCTAATTTACATAAGTATTCATACCCTTTGCTTTAACATATTTTTTAAGTATCATATTTAATATTAATATCCTGAAGTCTGTGACCCATCAACATCAAAAGACTCTCGATATCTTATTTTCAGGTACTGTTACAAGCGATACTATAAGCTCTCTATGGGAATTGGGGGGTGAGACTAGATTCAGCTAGCAACTAGCTGTAAATTACACTGGTACAGTATGGAACATATGGCTGGCTAAATGGCTGTAAGTCATCAAGGGTCTGAGCTATCGAACGATAGCTGAATCTAGTCTCACCTCCCAATTCTCATAGAGATCAGTTCAAATGCAGAGAGGTTATAGTATCGCTTGTAACAGTACCTGAAAATAAGATATCGAGAGTCTTTTGATGTTGATTGGTCACAGACTTCAGGAAGTAACAGCATGCAAAGGATATGCGACCAAATATTAAATATGATACTTTAAAAAGTTAAAGCAAAGGATATGAATACTTATGTAAATTTGAGATTTCAGTTTTCGATTTTTAATACATTTGCAAAAATTTCTAAAAACATGTTTTCACTTTGTCATTATGGGCTATTTTGTGTAGAATGTTGCGACAAAAAATAAACTCAATCTATTGTAGAATATGTCTGTAATGTAATAAAACGTGGAGAAGGTGAAAGGGGTGGGCAGACTTTCCAGCTTGACTGTATATATATATATCCTTATTAAATGGGTTACCACCACCGGGATACTTGGATGGGTAGGTGGGTGGGGTATCTTGTGCTCAATATTCATTGTGACATTATCTTTCTGTATGAAATTCATAAAACATCAAATAAAAACATTAAATCAAAAAAAGTCTAGTGGTAAAGCCCATATGTGATGTCTGAATTACAAATGTCTATACTATGTTATATAGTCAAGTTAGGATATGAGGTAGTATATGGCTAGTATATGGTAGTAGTATATGGTATTTATTTGGGTAAAAGCAACTACTTTTTAGCTGTTTGCTTTTAAAAGCAAATGACTTAAGCCAAAGCAACACACAAGAGTGCCTTTCACATGGTGACCAAGCACCACTCGAGAAAGATATAGACAAAGGTGCATGCTTCAAGATAAGGGAGAGACAAATTTGTTCTTTTTTAATGATTAATTCACAACCCTTCATTTGATTCTATTCTATTCTTTCAATTCCCTTCTGAAAGCATGCTGTGCCCAGCAATATGTCACAATGAAAGTGTAAAAGTGTCCTACAGCACTGAAAGAAGGATTTATTAATTGCACTTTATTTATTACACTTAATTACTTTAGTAGGCATACTATGAACCCTGCAGTACTCCTGCAGAGTTTTGTTATCTGGTGGCCAGTTAAGATACAGCCAGATCCAAAGAGCGTATACTCTCATCTGGTAATTAGAAAAAGCACAATTTGAAATGTTTCCATTTCTGCTTTAAAAGCAGTATTTCATATAAATCTACGTATCTTACCGTTAAGAAAATGAAACTCCCATTACACACAGATTGAACGTTAATCACATTTAATAGCACTGACTTGAAAAACATGAGCCTACACATTCTTTGTTCCAGATCCGCACAGATCGTTAAAACCTGGATATTTTGAAAGTCAGGTAACCACATCCTGTATCTTTCACAGAGTAATTAAATTTTCAGTAAATAACTAAAGGGATTGATTGGCTGATACAATCTTGGTTTGATCTTAAGACCAAAACAAAAAAATGCTATGGGAAACCCAAACGTTGGTTTGTACTGAATATTCCACATCATATTCATCAAGTTCTGAAACTACCTGGATTCATTCTATCTCATATCTTCTTCATCTGTAAAAAATATTTATATTTATTTCAACATTCAAAGCAGATTTTCAAAGCCGAGAAAGATTCATAAAAGTAAACGTTACATAAATATTTATCTGCGTAATAAATAAATGTCTATATTGCTTGATGATTACCAGAGATGTTCAGAAACATTCCCTGTGTCAGATACATATTTATTGAAAGTACATTTATACTCTGTGAAGACAAACCATGATCAAAATATTTTCAGTATATTTCAATATATTCAGTGGCTTTTATTATTGTTTCTTCTTAAAATATCAAGAATTGAAGCAAAAGGTTCCACTACTGTTGCTCCGTCTGTAGCTTTCTAAGCATAAGGCTGACACGCTCCCTTAAATCTGAAAAATCTTGTGTCCAGAGAATTATAATGAGAACAGTTTATTTTGACATTGGCCCCTAAGGCTAAGGTTATTTACTCTAATTATTCTTTGTAATTGTCCTAGTTAAATGTAATTATTAAAGAGGTGGGTCTACACAGGCCTTAAACAATTAATGGAGTTAAACTTTGTATGCTATATTTAACATATTCTGAACAATAACAATAATGTACTCAAATGGGACCATATTGTTCATAGCATCAAGCTATACACAATGGGGCAAATGTAACCATTTTCACTGTATTGCATGACAGTGTATTCATGATGAATACACTCCCTAAGAGATTTAGAAAAATGTTATGATCAGCTTTTTACTGCATTTAAAAGTTTATTGCATTTTCTTTTAAAGAAAAGACATCCACATACAAAACTGTCAAAGACAGTCCAAAAAGCTAGATTCACATGACAAAGCGTACCTCAGCAACAGATAAGATATTTGTATAGGTTGAAGCCACCAACTTAGGACTGATAAAGAACAATTCCTACATAGAAAAAACATGCAGTATTCAGTGATACAAAAAGGTTGAGACACACCTGGAAGATTAATGGTCATGAATGTGTGTGGAGGAGAAGAAAGATGCAACACAGTGGTACACAAGCTCATCCTTAATTGCCAAGTGGAAGCACATCTTACTCTCTCGGGAGAGAAAAAAAGTGTTGAAGTGTTCTGAGATGGTAATGTGAAGTGATTGAGCGGTTCACTGAGCATAATTTTGCCTCTGGGCATCTTCATTCACCCCTCTAATTCCCAAGCTATACCTCAGTGGGGTAATTTGGAGAGGCAACTCAAGGCGAAGCAAGCAGTTACCTAGTGGGGCTCGTTACAGATGGAAGAGGCGGTCAGGGTTCCACACAGGGCTGCTGGAGAGTTATTGATCCATTGCCAGGATGCATAATTCTAGCCCTGCAGGCTTGGTACAGTCCCTGATTCATTACCAGAAAGGCCTTCTGAGTCACTGCTCTTTCACAGGGACCTAATGAGAGGTACCTGTCTTTAAGAACCTCGCCGTTAGTCAAACTCTGTTGTCTGTCAAGCCCAAGTCTCTGGACGGCGAGCAACGCTCGTTCTGAGGGAGGTCGTAAAACCTTCACAGACAAACAGCATGCCGTCTGCTACGTAGCTGCTAATAATTGTAGAGAGCATGTTCTTGTAGCCTGATGAGACAAGAATGAATACAGAAGGCTTGAGGGTGCAAGACATATATAAAATAAAAAATAATAATAATATGTGTGCTCTCAATATCTATGTCAGCTGAAATATTATCAGGATGTGTTTTATTAATTCAGAACATTGTCTCTCAAAGCTATTATGTTACAAGATTGAAAATTTAATCAATATTACTATTAACTGCTCACTATGGGCACTTGATATGTTTGTGTTGATAATGTATTCACTATAATTTGAATAGCTGCCTCACAAATACATTTAATGTCCACTCCAACATTTTGAATGAGATTTTTAAATTTCCTGATGCATTTTTGTTAAGAAGATTAATTTACAAGTAAGGAGTGACACTAAGAGCGAGACTCATTAACGTTGTCACCGGAACCCTCCAAAATCTGAAACATGGACTCAAGTAAAACATAAAGAGAGCTGTTCTGGGTTTTACACAGTGCACTTATCCAGCTAACTCAGAGAGCTGTTCTGGGTTTTACACAGTGCACTTATCCAGCTAACTCAGAGAGCTGTTCTGGGTTATACTCAGTGCACTTATCCAGCTAACTCAGAGAGCTGTTCTGGGTTTTACACAGTGCACTTATCCAGCTAACTCAGAGAGCTGTTCTGGGTTATACTCAGTGCACTTATCCAGCTAACTCAGAGAGCTGTTCTGGGTTTTACACAGTGCACTTATCCAGCTAACTCAGAGAGCTGTTCTGGGTTATACTCAGTGCACTTATCCAGCTAACTCAGAGAGCTGTTCTGGGTTTTACACAGTGCACTTATCCAGCTAACTCAGAGAGCTGTTCTGGGTATTACACAGTGCAGTTATCCAGCTAACTCAGAGAGCTGTTCTGGGTTTTACACAGTGCAGTTATCCAGCTAACTCAGAGAGCTGTTCTGGGTTTTACACAGTGCACTTATCCAGCTAACTCAGAGAGCTGTTCTGGGTTATACTCAGTGCACTTATCCAGCTAACTCAGAGAGCTGTTCTGGGTTATACTCAGTGCACTTATCCAGCTAACTCAGAGAGCTGTTCTGGGTTATACTCAGTGCAGTTATCCAGCTAACTCAGAGAGCTGTTCTGGGTTATACTCAGTGCACTTATCCAGCTAACTCAGAGAGCTGTTCTGGGTTATACTCAGTGCAGTTATCCAGCTAACTCAGAGAGCTGTTCTGGGTTATACTCAGTGCACTTATCCAGCTAACTCAGAGAGCTGTTCTGGGTTATACTCAGTGCAGTTATCCAGCTAACTCAGAGAGCTGTTCTGGGTTATACTCAGTGCACTTATCCAGCTAACTCAGAGAGCTGTTCTGGGTTATACTCAGTGCAGTTATCCAGCTAACTCAGAGAGCTGTTCTGGGTTATACTCAGTGCACTTATCCAGCTAACTCAGAGAGCTGTTCTGGGTTATACTCAGTGCACTTATCCAGCTAACTCAGAGAGCTGTTCTGGGTTATACTCAGTGCAGTTATCCAGCTAACTCAGAGAGCTGTTCTGGGTTATACTCAGTGCACTTATCCAGCTAACTCAGAGAGCTGTTCTGGGTTATACTCAGTGCAGTTATCCAGCTAACTCAGAGAGCTGTTCTGGGTTATACTCAGTGCACTTATCCAGCTAACTCAGAGAGCTGTTCTGGGTTATAATCAGTGCAGTTATCCAGCTAACTCAGAGAGCTGTTCTGGGTTATACTCAGTGCACTTATCCAGCTAACTCAGAGAGCTGTTCTGGGTTATACTCAGTGCAGTTATCCAGCTAACTCAGAGAGCTGTTCTGGGTTATACTCAGTGCACTTATCCAGCTAACTCAGAGAGCTGTTCTGGGTTTTACACAGTGCACTTATCCAGCTAACTCAGAGAGCTGTTCTGGGTTATACTCAGTGCACTTATCCAGCTAACTCAGAGAGCTGTTCTGGGTTTTACACAGTGCACTTATCCAGCTAACTCAGAGAGCTGTTCTGGGTTATACTCAGTGCACTTATCCAGCTAACTCAGAGAGCTGTTCTGGGTTTTACACAGTGCACTTATCCAGCTAACTCAGAGAGCTGTTCTGGGTATTACACAGTGCAGTTATCCAGCTAACTCAGAGAGCTGTTCTGGGTTTTACACAGTGCAGTTATCCAGCTAACTCAGAGAGCTGTTCTGGGTTTTACACAGTGCACTTATCCAGCTAACTCAGAGAGCTGTTCTGGGTTATACTCAGTGCACTTATCCAGCTAACTCAGAGAGCTGTTCTGGGTTATACTCAGTGCACTTATCCAGCTAACTCAGAGAGCTGTTCTGGGTTATACTCAGTGCAGTTATCCAGCTAACTCAGAGAGCTGTTCTGGGTTATACTCAGTGCAGTTATCCAGCTAACTCAGAGAGCTGTTCTGGGTTATACTCAGTGCAGTTATCCAGCTAACTCAGAGAGCTGTTCTGGGTTATACTCAGTGCACTTATCCAGCTAACTCAGAGAGCTGTTCTGGGTTATACTCAGTGCAGTTATCCAGCTAACTCAGAGAGCTGTTCTGGGTTATACTCAGTGCACTTATCCAGCTAACTCAGAGAGCTGTTCTGGGTTATACTCAGTGCAGTTATCCAGCTAACTCAGAGAGCTGTTCTGGGTTATACTCAGTGCACTTATCCAGCTAACTCAGAGAGCTGTTCTGGGTTATACTCAGTGCACTTATCCAGCTAACTCAGAGAGCTGTTCTGGGTTATACTCAGTGCAGTTATCCAGCTAACTCAGAGAGCTGTTCTGGGTTATACTCAGTGCACTTATCCAGCTAACTCAGAGAGCTGTTCTGGGTTATACTCAGTGCAGTTATCCAGCTAACTCAGAGAGCTGTTCTGGGTTATACTCAGTGCACTTATCCAGCTAACTCAGAGAGCTGTTCTGGGTTATAATCAGTGCAGTTATCCAGCTAACTCAGAGAGCTGTTCTGGGTTATACTCAGTGCACTTATCCAGCTAACTCAGAGAGCTGTTCTGGGTTATACTCAGTGCAGTTATCCAGCTAACTCAGAGAGCTGTTCTGGGTTATAATCAGTGCACTTATCCAGCTAACTCAGAGAGCTGTTCTGGGTTATACTCAGTGCACTTATCCAGTTAACTCAGAGAGCTGTTCTGGGTTATACTCAGTGCACTTATCCAGCTAACTCAGAGAGCTGTTCTGGGTTATACTCAGTGCAGTTATCCAGCTAACTCAGAGAGCTGTTCTGGGTTATACTCAGTGCACTTATCCAGCTAACTCAGAGAGCTGTTCTGGGTTATACTCAGTGCAGTTATCCAGCTAACTCAGAGAGCTGTTCTGGGTTATACTCAGTGCACTTATCCAGCTAACTCAGAGAGCTGTTCTGGGTTATACTCAGTGCACTTATCCAGCTAACTCAGAGAGCTGTTCTGGGTTATACTCAGTGCACTTATCCAGCTAACTCAGAGAGCTGTTCTGGGTTATACTCAGTGCAGTTATCCAGCTAACTCAGAGAGCTGTTCTGGGTTATACACAGTGCAGTTATCCAGCTAACTCAGTAATTCTGCTTCATGGTATACCTCCCAGGTTTTCTGCTGCTGTTTTTATGTTTACCCATGGACCAAGGCACCAAAAAGGTTAAACCCCAGTCATTTGGAGATAGAACACAGCACAGTTCACTTTGAACAGTGCAATACAATTCTGCAGAGACAACATCCTTCTGATATTAATTTCAATTTGAGTACAAGTGCAGCTTGACACAAGTGGAAGACATTTCACAATTCTCAATTATGTTGAGGTATAAAACACCAAAAAAAATGCTTAGCAAAAACTATTGTAAAGGTCAGAACCTCATTACTATTTCCATTTCTGTTTATTGACACTTCAATAAGAAGCTGTCTTTTCAAAACAAACATTACATCAAGTACAGCATTTACGTCTTGCGGGAGAAATAACTGTATCCATATCTATAATGCATTTTTCAATGCTTTTGAATATATGTTGCATTTTTAATGCCTTCTAGTGAATTTTTGGTAAAACCTCTGAATTGTTCCTCAGAATACATTTTTGAAAGAATTCCAAAATTATTTTGTTATGATATCAATGGTATGCAAATGTTCAACATAAATAATTTATTGGCTTTGTATTGTGTAGCAAGTATAACTCTGGCTTTGTAATGCATGCCCAATGTAACACTATGTACTACATCAAAGGTATAAAATGAGTCAATATTGGACAGCAACATGTTTATTTCATGTTTACATATGTTGCAGGGGTGGATATGAAGAATTTTGGCACTAACCAGCCGGGCTAGTAGACCAAAATATCCACTAGCCCGGCTGAAATTTTACTAGCCCTGTTTGTAGCGCTATTTTAATCAATGACACAATAATATAACTATAGGTATATTCTAATGGACAATATATAACCACTGAAAAAACAAGTTTGTAACTGAAAGTGACCCAAGACTATCCCAACATATTGTACAGCGCTTGGTCCTCTGGATCGAACAGATGATTCCACGGCTTACAGCACTCTGATGCATCCCATCCCACAGGCGTGGTAGCTCACTCCACTCGGACATAGTTACCTCCTGAGCTTTACTATGTGGCGCCCGCTCGCTGACATTTGTACAGCGGCGGGCTAATAATATCAGATATGGTGATATTTGAAAATATCGCAGTGATGACTGTCTGTAGCCACGATATAATTATTTTTTTAATAATAATAAGAAAAAAATTAATTTACATTATTGATATTCTAGAGACAAAACATGCATACATACTTTTAAATTATATTGGTCGGAAATAATACGTGAGTTTATATTTCAAAATTTCGTATAAATTTCGTATAACTAAAAATATTTGCATTACTGCATGTGCCGTGGCGTGCCCGTCAAATCTGAGTGTTGCTTGTCAATTGAAACTACTGGAACTTACAATTGTTAATAACTAGCATAATTTGAAAAAAACAAATACATTGAAATAGACTAACTACCTGCTAACTTACAACGATATTGCTTGTCAAAAAATATGGCCATTGGCCACGCCTTCTCAGGAATGTATTTATATTGGGGGCAGTAACAAAGTGCAAAACTGATTACGTACGAGCGTACCAAAAGTACGCTCCTATGTCATTTTCAATGACGTAGCCCATTTTTCATTTTCAACCCCGGAAAAAGAAGAATAGGCGATGTAACGGCTAAAATACTGAAATTCAACATTTTGCCCAAAATTGTACATATAATGCATACTATTGTTCTCTTCCATCTGAGGCAATGCCTAGATATTGGTTAACATCTAAAAAAATATGTTTTAGTGTTTCCTACCCCTTTAAGGTTAACGTCTTTTTGGGCTACATTGACAGGGTTGCCTTGGAAACGTGTTTTTCATGGCTAGTGATTGGACTAGGCAGCTGTCATTCAACTACCGTAATCGAACCCTGCCTCTTTTTCTGGTGGACTGATTATCAGTACTGATGATCATCTGCAGTCCTGTCGCATTCTTTACACTCACTCTCTACTCGCCCGAAATTTAGACTACTCGCTTCAGGCAAGCGGGCGAGCTTCATTTCCAGACCTGCATATGCGTGATGTTTTTTGATAAGAAGAGCATTTCCTGTGAGCATATTTGATAGAAAATTGGTGAATATGTACATAATTATATAATTTAAAAAGCATAATAAAAAATTACATGTAATTAAGCTCTCTCTTGTCAATGTCAGTGTTCATATCACTATAAAAAAAAATTCAACAAAATCTGGCAACTCGGTAGCTGAAATGTAAATAATTGCACTGTTTACAGTGAAAAACCATAGATGTACAACTTGCTACCGTATGCTTAACATAGTGTTACCAAGATTTATCCAGTATAGTTCTGGCAACTCAGTGTATAAATAACAGTCACAATGGGTTAAGCATGTATTCAGCAGGCTGTATATCTAATTATATTATGTTATTTCACCATAAATAATACTATTATTTTCAATTCAGGCGTTTTATTCCTTTGCTATTTTACAGACTTTTTCTGTAAAGTTCACAGACATTTTTTACAGTGTAGGATATAGAATTGACAGAATAAGCAGTGGGTATAATTACTAGGCAACTTTATGACTTTCTGAGCTCTCAGAATAACCAAAACTAGAACAAATGCCAAATAGGGCAACTTTTTGAGCTTACAAGATGAATGTGTCAGGTGGAGTATTTTGAAAGGTTAGTTAATATTATTTAAAATGAATGAATCATTAAGTTAGTATGACTTCACCACCTCCAATCTATGGTCTTATACTCTATATTTCTTTCTCCTGGCAGAAAAAGGGCACCTCATTATGTGGTGATGAATTATAAAAATGAAACATAGCCAAAGGTTTTCAAGAAGGGTGCACCCTTCTTTGGCCAGCTCAGATTTATGAAGACATAATTCATGAATTAGAAGCAGGTTAATAAAGACAAATAAATAAATAAATAAAAAAAACAGCCATAAGACATGTCACTCCTCTTCAATGCTGCACCAACACTCAGTTTAAATCTAACTAAGCGTTTACAGTTGAGAGTGTTTGCAAAAGGACATCAGTTTCTGACACTTAGTAACTGATTATGATCTTATAATTACTCCCTTGGAGAAAATAATTACTCTGTGCCAGTCTGTCTCATTGGTTCTTTACTTACTTGGTGTATTTTCTCTATTGATGTGACAAACAATGCCATGTCCCAAACAAATGAATAAACATAGATTATCAGTTCCATGGTTTTATGTGCATATGTGCTGGATAATATGGCTAGAAGTATGTATTTAACATCAAAGTGAAAATTTGTTCATGAAAATATCAGTGCAATATATTTATTTGATAAACTTGAATTTCTGCTTTCAATATAGCAGAAGAAATTCAGATAATTAGTATAATCAAACATTCCTGAAATGTTGTTTAATCATATAATGTGTGAATATCTGTTAGAATCTATAGAATCTCCATAAAAAGTAATACACATAAGTTATTTCTCGCAAACAATACAGCTTCTCATTTTTGTGCAAAGGGTGAATGTGAATTAAATACAGCAGGGGCAGATTTTGGAAGTCATGGGCCCCTCTACCCCACCCAAAACACCATTTTCAAATAATACACCACTGCCACAGTCACTGCTAGATACAATATCGGATGCACAAATCATCACCAGCTGAGCCAACTTGTAGGCCCCATAAGGAAAAGGAACAGAAAAATAAGCGCACACCTGAAGGAACCATAGTCCAGTGCACAGCATGTTATGCCAGAGCTCATAACCTCTAGCTTGAACAGCAGCCACAGCATTTTGAGAGAGAGAGAGAGAGAGAGAGAGAGAGAGATGAATGGAGGAGAGGAGAATAACATTGGTGTTGACATGCAGCCAATCATATGAACCCATAAAACGGCCATTCTGACATAACACAAAAGACATAGCCTGTACACATAGATTCACATCAGCCTTCAATTGCCATGAACTGTCAGTGAAGATGATTCATTGCCACTAAGCCTTTGAGCCCCAGTACATCAGCCACAGTGCAATAGCCTACCCTACTAACATACTATGCTCCTGCAATGTAGACACAGTGATTGTGATTTGTCATTTATGACATTGGTACGATGTTACTGCAACTAAACTTCACTTTTACTTTGCCGGGAGGTTGTACATTGTAAAAACGATGTTGCACGGACATATCAGTGACGGAACTGTGTTAGTAGGGTAAATTAAAAAACGGATAGATCCAGTCCATTGTTCCTATTGCTCAATATGCGTTCCAGCTGTGATAATGCACACTTGATTAATGCAATGATTCTATTGAATGTCTTTATTTGATATTTTTGTTTGTGTGTGGTCTGCCCCACTGTCTATGTTTTTTTTGTTGTTGCTGGGGCTACAACTGAAGTTCCCTAAAGGGAAATACAAGTTATTCTATCTATTCTATAATAATCCTTGATAAACCACGGGTAAATAGAATGTTTGCATTTTAATAGGATTGCAAGTTCGACCATTGTAAATATTTGGGGTGTCAACGATGCCCCTATCTGTATCTGTATCTGTTGGACCATCGACATTATCTGTATCCGGATAAAAACCGGAAGTGGGTGTTGATTCAACCGGACGTGGTGTTACATATGCGAACTGTCCATATTTTCTAGTCTAAAATTAATTGTTATTGCAATTTATAGTATTCACCCCCTCCTTGTCTATTTCTTTTAAAAACCTTTTAGAAGAACTATATTCTGGACTGTATACTTATTTATCTAACCCCCCACCCCCTAACTGGGGGACACTGCACAATAATTTTGGATAAGAAATCTGAGGTACAATATATAATCAACTCAATCAAAAGGCAGTTTTATAAAAACATGAAACCATTCCATTATACATTATATACACAAACTATTTCCACAATAACTAACATTTCTGCCTGTTGTGATTTCATATTGCACTTTATTTTGTTCAATATGAAAAAAAATAATACACACACACACCTCAATGGTTTCAGCCCCTGTGTTGCTCCTAGCTAGCTCAGCCTGCCCTCTCGTTTTGTTTTTGCGCTATGTGACATGAAAAATGAAATGGTTATTATGTGAAATGCGATGCCAAATTTACGATGGTTAAACATATTACTGATTGTAGGTTGCACGAAGCTGGAGGCGAGGGTGTGTGTATTTGTGACATTTGTGTGATGCAGTGACAGTGCTTGTTGCGGACTCAGCCCACTGGAATTAACGTTAGCCTTTGCGCGGCGTTGAGCACTGAGATTTGGTGTAACATTTGCACTTGCAGCAGAGCAAGCTACAAGCAGCGTAGCTGGCCAACCACTTGCTTTTGCCCTCCATACAAGAAAATGAATGACAGACTGCCTGGTGGAGTAGAGAGAAATATCTGTTTCCAACCCACTATCCGTTTCATTCATTAAACTTTCAGCTTACTGTAGCTACATGCTAGCTTGCTAACTAGAGCCAGCTCTTGGCTGCTGTGCTGTTAATGGGTGGAGAGAAAACAACATCATAAGCGGATTCTCATGTTGGTACATCGTGACAATCGCACTGTAACTTGATTAAAATTAATATATTTTGCCTATACCACGGATTCTGTGAATGCTTATTTCTACCAAAATTGTTTAACATTCAACTCACAATGAATCCACACTGTGGACTTACGTTAACGTAAAATACGCTAGTCTATCAATAGCATAGCCACAGCAGACCTTCCTGGTCTACAGTAATACATTAGCTAGCAAAATATCTTTATAAACATTAAGTAACAGTTTGTTTTTATAACAATATAATTATATATATTGTTATAAATTATAATATATATATATATTATATATATATTGTTGGTGTCAATCACTTCTGTTAGTGATTAACAGCCTCTGCTGTTCTGCAGTCGTTATTGTTTTTGGTGTCGTCAGGGCGCTCTATCGGATTTTTTCCGCCTCCATTTCAGTGTTTGGATCTCACCCGGCTATTATTCCTCACACCTGTCTTGGGTTTCCTGCCGGTTATAGATAGCCCAGGACTTCCGCCTTCCGGCACTTCGAGATTGTCTTTGCTATTTGACAAACGAAGTCAGTACGGTACAGGATTACAAGCAACCTTTTCTCTTTTAAGCTTTGCTTAAGAGATACAAGGGACTTGCTTTAGCATCTAGTTATTCCTTAGTGGAATTGTTTTTCTCTTAGTTGCTGTCTGTCCCTCGCTTTGGTTTGCATTCTGTTGTCATTGAGGCAGATTGCTTGTTTCTTTGTTTTTCTCTTCTGCACTCTCCCGCATTGAGAGTGAGAGAATAATTTTTTTCCTTTGTTTTACTCATTTATTTTCTTACCTCTGTTATTTGCTTGCTCATATTGTAAGCGAGAGGTATTTTCTTTTCACTCAGTTCTCGAGTATGCCCTGTTATTTGGGGTTTTGTTTTGGCTTAGGGCCTGGAGTGTTTTCTATTCTCTATTCCTTGGTTATTCATATAGATATATCCCCCTCTCATAGTGCGGACTCGCCCGTCTTTTTGGTGCACACTACGGGGTGTGCTTTTAGAATCCTAAGCTGTCGCGTTTGATTCTCCGAATCTTACACTCCACCTGATAGTAACAGTTAGTTATCAAGAAGAGACAGCACAGATTTATCAACTGACCTCTCTTTATGTTATACTGTATATGTTATATATGGCCAAACTAACCAATCAGATATTTAAAAAATATTTTATTTTGATGTGGCATTTTTATGATTTGCCGAATCGTCTGTAGCTCTAATAGCCTACTGTAGCGCCGACTTCATATTGTCTGATTGTAGTTTGACTTGTAGTCCACTTTAACGGACTACATATCCAGTACTGCAACGCATGGGTGGTTCTCGACCAATAAGCATCATCTCGTCTGTCTGGACATTTTTGGCAGAATGGCAGTACTGTCCAAACTTTATTATTGAGTTGGACTAACATTAAAAATGATCAACTTTCAAGTTTCAACCTGCTGATAAAACATTGACAGTTTACGATGTTAGCTTGCAGACAAGTATAACATATATCGCTAGATAGGCTAGCTCACAACAAAAAAGTTACAAAAAAGTAACTACTAACACAAGCTATATTCTGTATAGCTTTGTAGAGATTAATGTGAAATACAAAAACAAGAAACACAATTAGATGCACGTACGCTTTTTTGTTTACAAACATACAATGTATCTATATATAGACACTGTTTTATAAAAGTGATATGGCATTGAACGCACAAACACAGACAGCAGGCAGACGGCTGCTCACCCCTCGATTGATTTGTGTTAATACATTTTCAGGGGACCCACTTATATTAAAAACTCTCAGTAATATCAATACATTTTCTCCCGATATTTTCTGGGCTTACTAGCAGCTGGAGACCCTGGGCTATAAAAAAAGAAAAAGCCTGTGCATAAATCCGCCTCTGACAGAAATACTCACACATAATCCACACATATTCTCTCCAGATATTAACTAAGTTCCAAATCTTGATTAAAGCTACTTCATTGAGTCTTGCATAGCTGTGGATCAGTGAGATTTTCATTATTTTAGATTTAATGTACAGATCTAAGTGAATCACCTTACTAGTTTTATTGTTGCAATGCATTCCAATTATCTACAATTAGCCTTTTGATCTCAGTTTTAAGTTTATTTTTTGCTGATGTTGCAAAAGGTGTCTCTGTAGGACAGCACTTTTTTTTCTCAACCACAAAGAAAAGAAAAAAAAACTGGTGCATATTTCCTATTTTCTGCTTCAATGAACTGGTGGGGTCCAATAATCTCAGACAAATTATTTAGTTAAGCAGTCAATTTTATTCTCTGAATGGTGTGTTGAGTTTTGAATTCCACACACCTACAGTACACCACAGATAAATTCATTTGAAGTACCGCTTTTATGGTCCTTTATTGTTCTAAACAAGTCATCACTTGATGGGAAACTATGGGGATTGTTTTTTAAAATTTATTTCTCCTTTATTTTACCAGGTGAGTCCCATTAAGATATCAATGTCTTTTTCAAGGGAGCCCTGGCCAAAAGAAGCAACAAGCAGCCAGATTACAACATAAAAACACGCTATACAGAGCAATATCAATGAAACGACAAAATATACAATGACATAATGACAATGACGTTACGGTTCTCGTCTTTATTTTCCGATTTCGATTTTTCCCACTTTCCGTTCTGGGGTTTGCTTTCCCTCATCATTGTTTTCACCTGTGCTTCTACCTGCGGGGTATTTAAGTTCCTCACTTCCGCTTCCCCGGTGCTTCTTTGTCATTTGACATTGCATTGAGCCAGGTACTAGCGACCTTGTGATATTAAACGGGGGACTTGCTACTAGCTTTTAGTTCAGGTATAGGTATTATTCCTCCTGTTAGTGTTCTGTGCTATTTCTTTTATTATTTGCTGTTCTCTCTGAGACAGTTTTTTTTTGTTTGTTTAATTTGTTTTACACTCTTCCGGCCCTCCGAACATATGTGCCAAGGTGATCTTTACTTTTCCTGTTTTGGCTCCAGTATTGAGCTTGAGAGATTTAGTTTGTGTTTCACTCGTTATTCGAGTTCGCCCTATTTTAGTGGGTTGATTTGCGTTTGGCTGTTAGCCACAAGGAATTAGTTTCCTGTCTTTTCTTTCTTTGCATTTATTTTGTTATTCCCTTTATTGGTCCTCACTGCGTGAGTGACCCCCTACCTTCGCGTTTGATTATCCGCCACTAACACATCCATTACACTCTTCACCTTTCCCATCCCTGAGAATACCAAAATCTATGAATATACAAATTGACAATACCCCCATGCCCTCATGGCTTTTACCCTTTCCCCCATGTAAGCTGAATAAATAACTCTGTGCCTCATTTTGTGATGGCACCAAGAGGCCCTACAGCCCTACATGTTTGAGCCTCAATCGGATGCGAAGAAGAGCCTGCTGTTCACCACAATCGAAGATTCCCTTATGTGGTAAGTTTAGTTCTCAATTTGCATTTACTGATATCGTCCGCTATCAGCTTGCATCTGACAACAACTGTAGCTAGCTAAGGTAGCATTGGTCATAGGTAGATGTATTTCAATAGCTGAGCCGCGAGAGACGTATATAACAATAATGATTTTGTTAAGCTATTGATATAATGTCTAAAGCTCTACTGACCTTTGGTAAAGGATGAACAAAGTTCTAAAATTACGAAGTATGCTATGTTTAACACACCAGTTGTCACAACAATTTCACTGTGTGCACTGTTTCAGTTTGCTCTCCTGTAATTCGCTCACCACATTACTCTCCTGTAATTTGCATATGTTTGCATTGTGGACCATGAAAGGTTCAACATATTAGTGAAGTGACAAATTTTGCTCTCACGTGCACGTTAGAAACTCAGATTTCATAGAAGTACAGAAAAGCTCTCCCTCTACAATGGAAGTAATGCAGCTTAATGTCCTTCTGGAGCCAGTTCCAGGACCATGGGGCATAATAACCAAATTTCTTCTTTCTCTGTGGAAGAGCGAAGTTGTAAGAACTTATGTTATATTTAAAAAAGGCTAATTAAATAATTAGGGAGTTGCCCTATAATGGCTTCATGACTAACAATGTGCCAACGAAACCATATACGGTAAACCAAAGATGACAATAATGAGTAAGAGATTAGGCGTTGATAATGTAAGGCACCATGAAGCTCTGTGTCAATAGCCTGCGGGGTAGAAGAAGAGGCATGCATGTATAGAACATCACCATAGTCAATCATTAGGAGAACAGTGGCTGGGACCATTTTCTTTCTAGCTACGAAATTGAAGCATTGTCTATTTATAAAATAAAGTTTAACCTGAAGCTTTTTAACAAGGTTGTCAATGTGC
Organism: Ilyophis sp. 1 JC-2022; assembly: GCA_022702515.1. NCBI lineage: Eukaryota > Metazoa > Chordata > Actinopteri > Anguilliformes > Synaphobranchidae > Ilyophis > Ilyophis sp. 1 JC-2022. Next base: position 42,337,394 of record CM040406.1, read on the forward strand.
ATTTTAAAACTAAGCTCCCGGATATTTGTAGGAAGACACTTGTTCAATATCTTTCCCATCTACTGAAGATATATTGGCAGTAATCTGTGATCTGGAGAAATACATGAGCTTTGTTTTATCTGAATTTAAAACCAGTTTTAGTTTATTGAAAGCAGCCTGAATGGAGTTAAAAGACTATTTTCTCATGGCGTTCACATGTTTTGCCCTTCTATCTCGCCATGTCAATGACGAAAAGCCATTATTGTATTCACAATGTCCTCCTGTCTTTCTATTACAAAAGTGATCTCTAACACAGCCAACAAATCAATTTACTTTAGCTGAAAATTAAGGTAAACTCTGTTATTAGAGGTCTGTATAGTTTATTCAAGTCGCAAGCATGTCATGTATTGCTTTTCAAATAAAAAAGAACTACCCAGGATGATGTTTTCAGTTCTAATTCCAGCTTCAATTAAATCCTTATTTCTGTCACAGGTTTGCTGGGAAAATACACATAGTTAAATTTGTGAATCTTTATGGAATAGTATTTTACACATTCTTCCATGTTGTTTAGGTATGCCGTAAGTTAGGATTGTATCATACTGCCATTGTATGGCTATATTCATACATCTCATTTTAAGTCTCATTATGTGATACAGGTGAGATATACTGAGAGCAGAACAGGAGTGTTTGTACAACTCTCTCTCTCTCTCTCTCTCTCTCTCTCTCTCTCTCTCTCTCTCCCCCCCCCCCCCCCCCCCACCCCCCCCCCCCCCCCCCCCCATTACGTCATCAGGCAGATCTGGCCCCTTGTGGGAAGGACACACCAGCACCTGGAGCTGATAACTCCATTCATCGGCCAAAAGTCCACGAAGAAGCTGCGGTCTTTGCTTGGCGGCCATGATAGCAAGCATCTTGAGCTGTTTGTGGTTGCCCTTATGGGTTTTCTTTGTGACTTGTATTTGGGTCAGTTTCTTCTGTTTCAGCTCTGTTTTTTTGACTGTGTCATTTTGTTTAAGTCTAATTCCCCGAGTCTTAGTTTATAGTTGCTTCTAAAGTTTCCTTTTTGTTTTGGTAATTTTCTTTCCTAACCTATGGAAGCTTTGTAGGGTTGTGCTGCCTATTTATTTTTTATCTTCCCTCCTTTCTCCTGTTTTTGGTGAGTTAGGGACCGTATATTGCATTGTGCCTAGACTATCTTTCTTGCAATTCGAGGCAGTGTGGGGTTTTTTATCTGTTGTTTTGACTTTGGCCACCCCAAGTCATTACGCTTCTTAGGTTTTGTGGCGTTTATAATAAATATCATTTATTCCGATTTTCATTCCATGCATTTTTGTTCATTCTTTCTCCACCTTTGTTCAATTTGACTCCTCTCTCTCCCCTAGACATGGTTAGGGTTCATAACAAGAAGCATTTCTCAGGTAGTCACATTGATTCTGACATTAGAATGAGAACAAACAGGTGTGGCTGTGGGTAGTGAACATATGATTCACAGGTGACATTAAGAGGTGCAATAATTTATCATTTACAACTGCCCACCACAACTCCCAGGTCACTCCAGGACGAGCTGACTCTACTTTGCTCTGTTCAATGGAAACTGAAGCTTCCTTGAACATTAGAAATATGCACAGCATTAGGGCATAAATAGCCAAACTGGGCTTTGCGGAGCTTCATTTCCAATCTCTATTTAATGGCTGAGTATGTTTGGCCTGGAATCCGTCAACATTTTAAAGGCTTTTTCAGGGTCTATTCATGGAGCAAATGAGTAGAGGTTTCTGGGAATTTCTATTTTTTTCCACCAGATTTTCATTACTTGGCAGAATGATCATTCATTGATGGAATGTAATCCTTGTGATTTCCCCAATGGTCCAGCCAGAATGATCGTGCATTTGAATAATTTTTCTGATGAATGAGCCCCCCCACCCGCTCTCTCTCTTCTCTCTTTCTCTCTCTCTCTATATATATATATCTCTCTGACATATTGTATTTCAGGTTTTTTCCTGCCCTTCCCCTGTTATGGAGTACCCTGGAACAGTTCTTTACATTCCTAAGTAGTTGAACACCTCACTTCTTAACTCTACCAGGCTCTTATTTACGTCAGGACAACTCACACATTGTTTGAATGAATGAACGTCCTGCATAATTATTTTGGTTTGCCACTGCATGGATCTGCTTTAAGAACTACGCTGGAGCACGCACGTCTCCAGGAGATGACCAGAAACCCCCCATACCAATGCAGATCCAAACAACAGGTGGAAGCCGGGGTGGTGGAGCGTGATTGCTCATTTAAATGCAGAAACACCAAAGCAACCGAGAGCAGCAAAGAGAGGTCTGATTCTTGGTTTAAAAAGGTGTCATGGATCATGCCTTTCTTTCCTTATCTCCGCGTTTTGTATTCCTTTTTTCTTTTACCGGTAATCTATCGGATTTTTCTGTGTTCCGCTACGGGTTTTGCTTTCGTCTCAGTAATTAGTAAGTTCACCTGTCCTGCATTTCCGCTCACTATTATACCCCGCTTCCTCCTTTTCTCGTCGCTTCCATGTTATTTCACATAACATTAGAGCCGGTAAAAGGTATAGGAAGTTGTGCTGCTATGGACCGCTTTGCTTCTCAACGCGGGACTTGTTAGCAGTACAATTTAGCAAAAGCAAAGTGATCTTTTTCGCTCTTATTTCAGAGCTGAGGTTTTTCGTTTCTTTGTTTTCCATTCATACCTACGAGTGCTCTCACCCTAAGTCTTAGGGGTCTTTTGAGTTTCTCTTTTCTTTCTGTTTGTTCGCTCCACAAACGGGAGTTAGATAAGCGTGACTGCTTATTTCTTTTGTTTTGCTCGGATATCGAGTTCCTCGTTTTTACCGCAAGGTTATTTGTGTTCTCTTTATTTCCCCCCATTCCACTACGGATTATTGTCAGTTTCAGTGGTGTTCATTGGAACACTTTAAGATTCCGCATCTATCGCATCTGGACCTCCAATATTTACTCTGTGTCTCTGGCATAGAGATCCCCAACAAAATGGACACTCCATTAGAGGTGTGTGCATGTGATTGGTTGAGTATAAGATGCGTGGTTGCTAGCCAACTAGCAAGTGTTTCCTGAGAGAACTTGCTATGCGCACTTCATTCGCGACGCTAATTTATTTTGCGCTCTATTAAAATACCCTCCCTACTACCTTGTTTCGCACACAGAACTCCATGCTTTGAATGTGAACGCACATTTGATTATTATTTGGAATGTTATGTGTTCATCCCCTGAACATATGTTGTATATTTTCTAAATCAAAAACATGCTAATATTCACCATAGTGAAAGCACATAGGTTTATTATTCATATGCCTTGTTCATGTGCATACAAATAGAATCACATTTCAGACTTGCCTATGGTTGACTAATATCTCAAAAGTTGGAATTCTTACAAACCAAATAGCTGTTGCAGCAGATAGGTCACAAGCCTCATTTACATAATATAAATTTGCAGAAAAATCTGGCCTGCAGGCTAAACACATTTAAGCATAAGCTCCAGCTCAAATCCCAAGATTTGTTGATGGAAGTTCTGTCACATTTGCTTCCACCAAAAGCTGTTCAATGCCTATAGTGGATATATACCTGCAATAATAGACTCATCAAACTATGCCAACTAGCAAAAAATGTATTCTCATGTTACCAGCCTGTGTGTTGCTTCAGGTATCCTGTCCGCAAACGGATTGTAGTCAGGAAGTACGTTTCTCAAAGTATTTATTTGGCTCAATGTTCATTTTTATGATGAAAATGTTCATCTTCATTTTGAGTTCTGTTAATGTATGCATCAGCCACAAACAACTAGATATGACAATAATTATATATTCAATGTGATCATTTTGCAAATATATTGCAGGATCATCAACACATTAGTATTGGTAGTACACATTAAACATTCAGTCTAATAATGTCATATTATAATTTTTGAAAGGCAACATAATGCTCATAGATAATATTTATTCCATCTAAATTTAACGTTCCTTCTAATCTGGATAAAGTCAAGTTGCATTGTATATTGCAAACAATTTTCTCTTATTTTATCCCCTTAACATACAATGTCATTCCATTTGGCTTTATAGGTTGTCTGTTAAATTGGTCATAGAGACTGGAAAAAAATAAATTGAGAGACTCAAATAAATTGAGCCCTTCTTCTTCCATAACAAGGAGAATTTATTTACCCAGGATAAAGTCTTAAAATCTTGTCTTAGAGCGAGTTAGTGAGCACATACTTGAACCGCCTCACCCAAACTGCACTCTTCCAAACTGATCATGTGTTTAAATTTCCATCCACAGTTTAGGTTTGTCACAGGTTTGTAAAAACACTAAATAAAAATAATAAAAACATTGGTAAGCATAAGCCACTATACAGACTGGTGACATTAAAAACCATTGGAAGACATGTGTAGTTTAAAGTCAGATTGCTTTATTGGCACCATGTCGAACAATAGTTATGCCAAAGAGTTTACAGAGGACTCCCAGAAAATTCTGGAGAATTACCTTCATTGTTTCACAATATGAACAGAGCCAAGCTTTGCTGAATGTCCTACAAGAACATAATGTACAAATCAAATATAACTATTTTAAAATTATTCACATAGAATGTCTGCCATGTTTGTTTTTTAAGAACTGGAAAATAATCATAATAAAAAAACGGGCGATTTCACATAATGCCTAATCACCCGTTTTCACTCTTTCCAGAACACAGTGCCACATAACAATGGCAACTTCATATATTAACTGCCACTGCCTATTAGAGTTGTCCTTTCAAGCAGGTAGGTGGCGGCGCCACATCTGTGACACTCTAAATGGAAAATGTCAGAGGTAACCAAGGGGAGATAATGTACCTTGGACATCTGTAGAAGTGCAATCCTGAAAAAACTGCTAGCTGTTCATATCTGGAATTACTGTCAGTGCAAATTGCTATCAGTGGTGGTTATTAGGTCACCTGCAATTTATTCTTTCTGCCTCAGAAAATATAAAAAGTGACGGGCCTGTCAGAGGCGAAGTTCAGAGGACTAAATTTACCAAATCAAACGATTAAGGTGCTGAAAATGTCTCTCCAAAACCAGGTGTCCCCAGTAAGAGTGCCATTAAACCCAGGTTTTGATATATTTTCTGTATAAACTGTTACTTGACTACTTGTACTTGTACACAATGAACAAGTCAAGCACTGTACCACCCCTCTTTTCATATTCCTAAATTATATTTTATTGATGTATTATCATATTATATCAAATATAATTAGCTTTTTATGATCCTGTGGTATTTGGTCTCCAGAATAAGTCCTTATTTCTGGGAATGTCTTTTAGTTTTTTGAATGACTTCATTCTTTATCACAATAAATTCTGACTTTCAGTATAATGCATACCCGTTTTGCATTAGTAATAAATGTAAAAAGCTTGGTATTGATAGGCGTGAACTGTGTCTGCTACTTTCGGTTTCATTTGGTTTAGCATTCAGTCTGTAACCCTGAGGTTAATATCTCAGGCTTATTTGTAAATCAAATCTCATGTGTAGCATTTTCCATTTATTACAAAGTATGCTTTTGTATGGCTGAAGATGTTTCACAAACACACTGTCAGAAAAATAACCAAAATAACCACTTACAATAATGAAATAGGTACAGTTGAATTTTGTGTATACTGATTCTAAACCATGCTAAATTACATTAGGTTACGCCTCAAAGCAGGGCTCTAAGGAGCCCAAGATTTACCATCAGAATAAAGATGCTGACTCAAAGGCACTCAAAGTTACACAAATGTAGCTAAAAGTAGTGAATCTATTTAAGGCCTTCTATTCACAACTTTTAAATTTGGTTTAGCTAAGGGTACACAAGTTATTTCTGGTCACGCAACATAAAGTAGATTAATACTGGTCCAGTATTTGTCTGCCAGACACCCAACCACATAAAAATAACTGTACATCAATTCCCCGATACAACCGTATATGCTCATCTCAAAGCATCAATACAGTTGGATGTGGAAATGACAAATTTCTGTATAAAATATGTACACGACACTTCAATACAGGTAACGTACAATACGCTTTTATCTTACAACATACGTACCTCTACCTTTGATATATTGTTCATAATTATGTGGCCTACGCTATCACATGCAACATAATGTAAACAAAATACAATATAAAACATTTATCTTGCTCATATTGCTCCAAACTCCTCAAAATCACAAGTACATCATCAAAGATAATTGGTCTTCCCACTCCCAACCTATCCAACCTCATCACCACAGCAATCAACCACAAGGCACACACAATAGCACCGGACCCAGATCACCCACTCCATCCCCCTTCACACTTCTCCCCGCCAAATTCATTAAACGTTTTTGTCCCCTCTGCAATAGCCCTTCTCACCAACCCCCCCCTGTAAATACCTCCCACCCGGGACTCCTGCCCCGTCTTTTGTTTACCGCCCCCCCCCCCCCCCGGGTATGTATATGTGTATGTTCCCTGCATGTGTGTTACTTTCTGACTTCATGTTTTTTGTATGTACTATGTTGTATAAATGATAAATGTATTATGTCATGCGCGCTGGCTGTGAAAATGAATTTCCTCTTTGAGGACAATATACTATCTATGTATCCACATTATAATGAACAAAGGTAATTGCAGTTTAGTGGCCAGATGAGGTCTTTCAATATCAAATATTGTTATTTGCTTTTTACTACATTTTTCATTTCTAGCACTTATAACACTTGTAAACATGCCCATATGAATAACTGTGTTTCTCAGCATCTACAGCACATAAATTGTGTTAACTTAAGATCTGCATTATGCTTTTTGAGATGAACTGAGAATTACTTTTATAATCCAGCCTTTCATTGGGTGTCTTCACACTATTGAGTAAATTATTATATATATTTTTACTTTACAATGATGATCCTGATTCTGAAGAATTCCTTTCTTTCTTTTGTGTCCAATCCCTTTATTTGACATAATCTGCACACAAATTATGATTTGTGATTGGTCTCATTTTATTCAATTAATGAGCACTTAAACACAGATAATTACCTAAGAGTGTATTCAGCAAGAGGGGTTAGAGACTCAAAAACATTTCAGATGAGTTACCGACTAAACAAATTGTGGTTTGTAATACCATATGGCTACATTGAACATAAAATCAATTCCATGACAATAATTCAGCAACTTTATACACCAACTAGATACTGTCCTGTTTGGCATCAAATTAGAAAATGGCGTATATTTACAAAAATCAATAGTTCATAAAGTAAAACATTAACTATCTTTTCTTTGTCCTGTTTTCAATTAAATATATGTAAAAGATAATTTACAAATGACTGCTTTCTGCTTTTATGTCCATTTTACATACTGTCCCAACTTTTTTGGAATTGGGGTTGTGTTAAGGTTTGGGCACATGTTGATACTGAGTACTGATACGAGTACTTTTAATAATATTGCATTTTCTGTTCAAAAATGAGACCACTGTTTTTGAAGGCTCTGTAGTGTTTATTATTTTTCATAGATTTTTGTGTTCACTCCAATACCAAAAAGAACACAAACCCTCACTGAGTTCCAATAAAACATAACATGGAACTAATTCAATTAAAACATGACCTGGATGTGTATCCTAGTTTCAGTAAAAACAAACTATGAAGATGTGACCAAGTTTCTGTAGAACACATGAAACTATCAATTTTCAATATAATGTTGCCTAGACCTAGAATCAACTTCATTTAATTATATTTTCCCATGGTTTTCCCACACACACACACACACACACACACACACACACACACTCATGCGCACACACACTCATGCGCACACACACACACACACACACACACACACACACACACACACACACACACACACACACACACACACACCAGTGTTTCCATTAGGATTTTTTGCAGCAGTGGCAGGGGTTAATAGCTTTACCTATAAGGTGAGAACCAAGCGCCGTTTAATGCTGAGACGCTAAGTATGATTACTCAATGAACATTTTGGTGTTAAGCCATATCTGGACAGGATTTTTACAGGGAAAGGAGGAGTAATGGAGTCTGTGATGGAGGAAGTGAATTATTTCAGTCCCTATTTCATAAATGGCACATGAAACAACCTCAATCAAAAATAGTTTGTCTCGCAATCCAAATGCCCAATAAAAATGTGAGCTATGCAATGCTAGGTACACAAGCTAGATGGACTTTGATAGCATCATTATTTTAGGCAAACTGAATAATGTTTGTCAATGACAAGACATTTTGCTAACTAAATTATAAAAATAGCTTAAGCTTCAGAAGTGACTTTGTGAATTTAGTCAATAAATGGAAATTACAGTATAATCAATCAGACATAATCAACTAGCTCTTCTACCTTCTCCTTGTTTCTTTTTGGTCAGCTCGAGAGATTGACAGACTATCAGTCACCTCACAAACCAAGCGTCCTGCCTCAGGAAAAGATGCATTTGTTTTAAGACACAGGCAGAATGGTGCATGGCGTTCATTCTGTCCATCAAGTACAGCAACAATGTGTAAATCTATATCCAGGATATCTCTTGTATATAGAAATAAATCCCAGGCAGTTAAGATTTGTCGATAAATGGTATACTATATTGTTTGTGCTTCACTCTTGAAATTTTGTTTTATAATAAAGCATGCCATGTAATTTGTCACATTTAAAGATTTTTTGTTATTATTATTACTATAAAAGTTATCCTGAGGTTTATGCAAAAAAAAATTATCCCTGCTGATACTTTTTGATGGCAACGGACAGTCAATTATTGATTCAATACAATAAATAGTCTTAAAATTTCTCTCACAAACTGTGAGGCCACATGCAGGAGTGTTGGGTGTGCTAGGTGCAAGAATGTCACAAACACATGAAAAACAACCCCAACAGAAAAAAAATATTTTAATTCCCTGCTTCCACAAACAAACAAAAGTCCATGGGAAACATTCCAAAAAAAAAAAACTGAAAGATTTATTTTTAAAGAAAAGCCTCTCGAAAACACCAATTTATTGGAACACTTATTCTTTTTATAACAAACAGCTCAAAAACACACAATTACTAGGCCTTCTGAGTCACTTGTACCACACTTGTTGGTGCGCTGCCACTTCTGTAGGGCCACCACTGGCCCTGATCCTAAACAGTTGTGGGCTCTGGTTGCCTGGATCATGTAGTTCTTTCACTGGCAGCTATCTTGGTCTGTAGTCCCCACATGGAGCCACTGCCAGGGCAAATACCAACCCTAAAATACTCGGCCTCTCTTGATGCCACACAACACCTGCCAATTTCTGTTTCAAATCTATTTAAAACTAATTTTAATGAATAAAAAAACAAAAAAAAAGCACATTTACAATCATTTATGAACTGCAAGCATAAAACTAATAATTGATTTTACAACCACCATATACTGTATGACCACAATAATTGTCATGTACCAAAGCCTTGAAACAGAGTAAGCACCTGCCAAATTATGATTCATCTTACGGACCTATGTTTAGGCAAAATGTAATTACCTTGAGGCCAAGATAAACACTATCTGTACAGCTAACATATGCATTTAACAGCATGCATCTTTCCTCAAATCTTTCACAGCAATAATCTTTAAAAGCTAACATTTAATTCTTGAAAATGGCAAAGAAGTGTATCACAAATGAATCTGACAACGGGCACATACCTGACAACCATTCCATTTTGACTACTGCTGAATTTATTTAGTCAGAAGGGACACACAACACTCTAAACTTACAAATGAGCTTAGTTTGCCAGCATTCACATGAACACCTATCATCACTCATAGTTACCTGTAGTCCAACAAAATCAACCAGTCCCATTAAATGCACGTTTTGCAGTCACACACTTCAACAGTATGTTTTCGCTTCATTTTTGTTATTGTAGATTGTAAAAATCTAAACAAAAGTTTAAATTATGAAACTATAAAGTTGTAGTCCACATTGCTTTTAGTTGACCCTGGTGATGGCCTTTTAGCACTAATAGGTTCCCTAACACTGATGTACATGGGATATGCAGCAAAAGCACAATACGTTGTCAAAACAAAATGCGCACAATGTACAACTCAAATTTAAATGGACCTTCCACCGGATTTTTATTTTATTTTTTTGTAAAATAAAATCACATAAAAGTGACATGGATAATGTAAATGCGATTGGTCTGCCCAAGCATAAAATTTGCCCTGATAAAATACTTGGGGTGTGGGGATTGGGGGTGGCCACTATTTTTTTTTTCCCCTCAGAAAATGTAATTAAAAGATATGATCTTTATTTTAAACCTTCTTGCACTTTTCTGCAGGAAGTCAGTAGGTTATCTTCAGTGGCTGCCTCTGAAAGAATAGGCCAGGGAAAGGCCTAAGAGAGAACAGAACCTATAAGTTTATATGACCAACCTTTCGCTGACTTGAGGACCAGTGTGACATCATGCTCCATATTATGGAAAACCACAGTGGTACAACGGCTACCTATATCATGCATCTCTCAAGTAATAAGTGACATATTCTTACACAATGTTATTACAATTATTGCAATGCTACTGCTAGAGAACATTACAGCGTCAGAGTTAGGGATGTTGTGGCATGGACACACGCACACACACACACACACACACACACACACACACACACACACACAAACACACACAGACTCCTGGATATATTCCATCATAAGCTTCAGGCCACACAAATAAGGAAAATGTCTCAAGGGGCAGGCAAATGAACCTGCAAACATGCCTGATTTGCAATAATAATAATAATAATAATATAGAAATACAATTGCAGTTAGGTTAACTGTTGCACTTAGATCATGTGGAAAGAAGGTATACGGTGAAATGTTCCGTATTGAGCGAACTAATAAATTGGATTCTTCTTGGACTCCTGTAAACTCAGTTAGAATTCAATTAGGGAGAGAATTGTGGTGCAGCCTGTCGGGCTGCCAACTCTCAATCCATAAACAAGACCCCTCCATGCAGCTGTGGGTTTGATTCCTCGGCATTGGCACTTTCTGTACTATTATCCCATCCCATCTATAACCATGATTCCCCTTATTATTCCCCTTAAAACATAATTAACAATCAATACAATGATACAATTAAAATTAATAAACAAACAATCGTCAATGAACCTCCTACATAGCGATAGTGGAATTAAAACAACACTGCATAATACACTGAAATTAGGAAGGGGTGTACAAACATGTGCATACTGTGTGATTAAAGTACCACAGGTCTCCATCATAATGGCCTTTGATTACAGTCAATACAATGGCACAGATAACATATACATAAGGCATAGATAACAATATGCCATTTGTCTAGATAACTATTCCAGATAACTATTGCACAAATTAAGCATACTCTGACAATTTGGAAGTAAAGCTGATTCAAAAATAATAAAAAAGAAATGGCATTGTTTGTGAAAAGTGTGCAGGCTGTATGCACTGTCACAATGTGACCCACTGTGAAACAACCTCTCAAATGATCTCATTTTCATTAAACGCTTGTTAACGAGCTAAAGCGCCCAATTAATTGCTTGTGCAACGACATTACCTTGGTGGGTCAGGACCAACGTTCCTGTTCCCTCCACTTCCCTTTGCTTTCTTTTCTAGAACTATTGCTATAACCTTCAACTGTACCTGTTTCCACCTACTGGGCAATTAATCACTGCACATTGTACCAGGATGTTAGCATTTCCAAGAGCTGCCTTTGATTTTTATTCCATGGTAAAGTCAATTCCATGGAAAGAACAATGGCATGCGAACATTGTTTCATCAATCATTATGTAGTTCCTTCATTGAACAGATTTAGTCAGTATCCTTCATTTATGTCAAGTCATACAAGGGAATGGAGAGATGTATGTACATTCACATGAGAGTTCAATATGCAAACAAAAGTCAGTCCGTTACACAAGGTTAGGATAAGGTCAAATGGCTAACATACTCTGTAATTCCCTTTATGATCAATAGTTTTTCTTTGACTGGAGGGTCATTGATAATTCTTGATGTATTGCAATGGAAACTCAAATAACATCTACATGGTCCTGTTAACTTGTACAGTAATTCATCATGTGTAAAAATGTTCAACATTTCTTTACACTATAGGGTCAGTGGTACAATTGTCTTTTAGCTGAAAATGATGTCAAAATTGAATCCAAATTGGGGTGGGAATTGGATATAGACAGCCCCGTCTTGGGTGCCAAATTATATATTTTTTTAAACTTGAGAATATTGTGTCACTATATGCTGGTTTCATGACCGTAGAGAGAACATTGGCTGTGAATATTCTTTTTACATAAACTTCATATGCACTTGTGAAGCAGTTTAGCATTTCTTTAGCAAGAACGGAATTCTAACAGTGGCAATACCATTCATATTTAGATTTTTCTGTTCGTCGAGTTTGCTTTTGCACAATTTAGTGTCCAAAATTGGAAAATATTACTGTAACTGTATTGTCCTGCATTGAAAAGTATGAGTGTTTCATTCATTGTATCACTATTGTACAAGCCATTATGGAAAAATGATCATTTGATAGTCCAGTTGATGAATGGGTCATTCCGCATGAAATATCCATTGAGAAGTTTTCATTGGCATATTTGATGACACACTCCATATACAGGTCTCACTGAAACATTTTTTTTTCTAATTGCACAGAAATATAAATTCAGGGTGAAATCTACATGGTGAAATTCATTCATATTTCTATTTTCAGTTCAACCCATATAGCTTTTGAGAAGCACCTATATATTTTTTCATTATAGGGTCAATTTTTTTTTCTGGTGAATGGCTGCTCTTTCAAGGTCATTTCACGGTCTGAGATCTCAGTCTTATTCAAGTGTGTCAGCTCTATCGACTCTGGCGAAATAGATGAAATGTCAGTATCCATTATTGGATACAATTGAATTCCTTATGTGTGTTAAAAAAGAACATGTTCTTTCATACATGTTTTAAAACATGCTCCTCGATTGAGAACGTAGTCCTCGTTACAGTGGGATACAGTATATATTTTTTCAAATTGATACATGGTTTAAAAAAAAAATTCAGGGGATTATGGATGAAATACAATGGAAGCAATATCATTTATATTATTCATCCATTTCTAAGTTTCAAAGTTTCTGACTACAAATTAAGTGCATACAAATATAAATGTGTCCTAAGTGTCCAGTCAAGACCAACAAAGAACATAAATGCAGGCAGCATTTTTTCTCACCTCATCATCACTCTGTATTCCAAATGTATAAGTCGTTATTGCCAATGTGGGGATGAATATATATGCACAGGCTGGGAGAGTGTATTTTCAGTAAAGCTTTAGCTTGATAGATTTTATTAAATGAGTGCGAGGCAATACAACAAGATGCAATTATTCTAGCGCCATTCCACAATTTTATTTCTGTTACAGACCAGTAGAACTGACATAATTAAGTGCATTATGGCTTTATTGACAATCTGAGAACTTGATGCATGAAGGGTTCTGTCAGGTAATTAACTGAAGATGTTATGAAAATCCTTCATACACATGTGGAATATAGAAAATCTGTTGGATTCAATCAGGTTGACTTCTGGGATGGGTATGTTAAAAAGAGACTTGGTACTCCGTTGGAAGAATTTTTATTTAAATTGGTTTGTACAAATATACAAATATACTGTGGATATACTCACAGTAAAAGTTAATTGGTAAACCTTGTGTTTCCAAAGGCATTGGCTCAGATCAGATGCCTCTACCTACATATAAATTAATTTCCCACAAATAATGTTTTAATAACATCTTCTTTATGTCCATAAAATATTTCGAAATTAAGAATGGAAGTAAAAAAGGATCTCAACAAAAATGCTTGCATCTCCCATTATGTATAATGGACGGCTTTATAAACAGCATTGGAGATGGGTTTACAGACTTAGAACAAGGAAAACCTATCACAAATCACTGACAGACTAAAACAACATCATTATTTTGTTTACGTTAATGCAGTCTGAGCTGCCTGTCCTGTTTCTATTTCTCTGGAGACGCAAGCACAGAGTAGATGAAAATATTCTCACTTATTGTGAGCGGTATATTTGGACATATCAAGATGTCATGCAAATTGGGGGGTCTGATATTTTGATGTCAAATGGAATTCATGTCATTCCTGATCCATAGTAGAGCATACATTTTTAATGATATGTATATTGCTGAATGATCCTTTTATTGAATTTCTAATAACTGACATTGTTAATAAATCTCTGAAAGCTATCTCCAAATCAGAGAATACAATCCAATAATAATGATAAAACCCAGAAACAGAATTGAGACGGTACTGAATCTGCTCTTTTATATTAGATTGCTTGATAATACAGCTGATGGAATCAGTGAAGAGGTCTCATATTGACATGTTGTCTCTTTTACAAGAATCCATTTCTCTGGCACCATTCCGATGTAGTGAAATGAGCTGTTTACGAGATGTTCACTGTTACTGAATCGATAAGGTTGCGTGAAACCCTGCTCTGTCATGGGTCACGGCTTTAAGAGTGGATAGTGTCGTCTGTGTCAAGGTCATCCGACCTTAAAGGACATTTAACTGTCATGTTTTTTTTTACCCCCAGAAAGTGTGCAGACATCCAAGCCAATACCAATTACAAGAGTGAAAAATTGTCAAGGAACATATGGCTGTTTCCAGGCTAATATGCTACCAAACACATACTTTGTATACATACAAAATTAGTTTTTCAATTGTATCATAAAATGCACCTCAAACCTACGGTGGCCCAGAGGTGCAATCCACATTTCTAAAAAGAAATTTTTGTTTCTAAAACAAAATCCTCGTTTCTAAAACCAAATCCTCGTTTCTAAATCCAAATCCTCGTTTCTAAAACACAATCCTCGTTTCTAAATACAAATCCTCGTTTCCAAAACGAAATCCTCGTTTCTAAAACCAAATCCTCGTTTCTAAAACACAATCCTCGTTTCTAAAACAAAATCCTCGTTTCTAAAACCAAATCCTCGTTTCTAAAACACAATCCTCGTTTCTAAATCCAAATCCTCGTTTCCAAAACGAAATCCTCGTTTCTAAAACCAAATCCTCGTTTCTAAAACACAATCCTCGTTTCTAAAACCAAATCCTCGTTTCTAAAACCAAATCCTCGTTTCTAAAACACAATCCTCGTTTCTAAATCCAAATCCTTGTTTCTAAAACCAAATCCTCGTTTCTAAAACCAAATCCTCGTTTCTAAATCCAAATCCTTGTTTCTAAAACCAAATCCTCGTTTCTAAAACACAATCCTCGTTTCTAAAACACAATCCTCGTTTCTAAAAAAAATCCTTATTTAAAAATAGAAATCCTTATTGCTAAATTAAATCCTTGTTTCTAAAAAGAAATCCTTGTTTCTAAATGTAAATCCTCATTTCTAAAACACAATCCTCGTTTCTAAAACACAATCCTTGTTTCTAAAACACAATCCTTGTTTCTAAAACAAAATCCTTATTTCAAAATAGAAATCCTTATTGCTAAATTAAATCCTTGTTTCTAAAAATAAATCCTTGTTTCTAAATGTAAATCTTCCTTTCTAAAACAAAATCCTTATTTCTAAATTAAATCCTTGTTTCTAAAAGTTAATCCGAGTTTCTAAAATGCAATCCGAGTTTCTAAATTGAAATCCGAGTTTCTACATTTAAATCCTCATTTCTAAATTCAAATCCGAGTTTCTAAATTCAAATCCTTGTTTCTATTAAGCCTGAAAGCTAAATGCTACAGTTAGCCTGTGCGCAAAGCATACTGGGACCAGATGACGTATGCACGAGTGAGTCTGAGTGAAATTTGCATAGCAAGTCTAACGAGAAGCTGGTCTCCTGGCATAATAACTATCACAAAATTGCCGAACAAACTAAAGTTGAGTTTTCTTGCAGACGTATTAACATAAAGCCTGTTAACAAGTCCAATAATTTCAGGAATATAACGGAAACTCGCTCTTATACGGAACTGCAGCTTGATTACAGTAGCCTACATTAAGCCAATCGTGTGGTTCACTGTTTGTCACCGACAAAAAACAGGCTTATCATTTCCCGTTCATTGTAGGCTACGTTGCCTACAGTACGGTACACACTAACTAGCTAAGTTATTTGATGTAAAACGAAATTGATCTCTCGCCAAACTAACTAAATTTAGCCTGCATGTGGTCCAGACACCCTACCAATTGTGGTCAACTTCGATGCTTTGACAGAAAGGTTGTTAATTATTTTATGATGATCATAATGAATTGTGAGTTGTACGCTAACTTTCAGATAACGTTAGCTGTACATTACTAAAAATAAAACTAAAAACCGATGTGATTGGAACAAAAACCAGCACGCAGACTAACCATAGACTGTCGAAAAAGGCTGTGTTCGAAACCGTACACTACTTGCTACATTTTGTTCAAATCGGCATGTACTACTGGTCGTCTATTAATGCAGTTTCGAACACAGTCAAGCTTCTGCTCTAAACCAAAGAAACTCGGCCAATCCGCGCCCAGGACTCCCCGTTCTACGCAACGTTGCTCACTCAAGTCGTGCCACTGCTAACGGAAAGTTTAACCTAACGCGTGCTTCGTGGACTTGAAAAGCTATTTACCAATTTGTTAGTACTGTGTACTATACATTATTTTTTACACAAGCCAAGTTATTCGCTGGCCTTGCTTGCTTAACGTTACCAAGCAAGGTATATTGCTTGATAGTTAACTTAGTTAGCCTCCAATACTCGCGTAAAACATTTTTTTCCGTGTGGTATTTTTTTATTATGTTTTGTCCATTTTGTGGCAAGGTCCTTTCAGTTCTGTAGTCGTTCTGCAATCACTGCGGGAAATGTATAACATTTTTACAGAAGGAACCAGGCCCGCAAAGCAACAAATGTCATGTCCTCTTGGGTTATGTCATAATAAAGCAATCTACATACTATAATATCAGCCTTGTGTTTAATATTCTTGCTGTACTGATATACCTATTAGGCAATTCTAATCATGATGAAATCCATTAGAAGGCTGCCTCTTGATATCTGAAATCTACCTACACAGTAAAATTTCACATAACCATAGAATTTAATCTTCAATTTTGACATGCCGATGTCGGTTTTACTTTTTAATCGCAAGTAATCGAGGCAGGGAAAACCACAGGAATGCTGTAGTGCTAACGTCATTTTGCAGAACATTTATCCGTATGCACGTTAACTTAAAAATAATATCACTATTTACCAGAGAGCACTTTCCACAAACTGGAAACTTTGCTGTTCCACTTTCAAAAGCGGTGTTTGTGCCGTCGGCTAGCCTATAGCCTACCTTTCACGCGTTTAATTTAGACAACATAGCTAATTAAGAAACAAACATTGTTTCCCTTTTATGTAGCTACGGCCTGATTTTTTAAATCTCACAATTAGCCGAGTGTGCCCCCTCCATAAATAAAGTCACAAATTAAGGTTAATGAAAGCGTTATGAATTAGCCTGCCCTATACACTTGAATAGCTCATTTGTTGTGCAGTTAGCGTCATGCTGCTACCAGTCCCGCTCTACTGGGCGAATCATGGCTAATACAGTTGCTATTTTCAAGGATTTACAGTATTTTTATATAGCTACCCGACAGTTAAGCTACCACTCACGATAATATTAATTGGTCAAGCCATTATCATGTCCATAAAAAGTGTTGACTTTATTTTTTTTAAAGAATCTAAACGTACTGTAGCGAGCGCGGAGAATGAGGGAGGGAGACAGCGGCTTGCAGTTCCGAATCGCTCAGCCGAGCTTCGTTTTATTAGCGCTACCTTACCAGCTCTCAAAAGAGCCTTTGGAATTTCTGCACAACAATCAGCTCAGCTCCGCTCAGCTTGGAAACACTTCTTCACACTAACAACTGAATCGCTTCAGACACTGCTTATATAGGAACTATATAGGCTGTGATTGGCGCACACACTTACCGATTCCTAGCCAATCACAGCCACACATAACAGACAGTTAAAATGGACAGTTACGTTTAAAACAAAACGCTTAACACAAGACACGGCTAACAAGTTAACGACACAATTTAAACACACACAGCACGTTATTTACAATTATGTACACCTTGACCGGGTAGCGGCTCACTACCCGGTCCTAGCTGGCCAGTTGACAATCCCCAGGTCGCCACAGTACTACAATTAGTAGCCTAGTTAGCAATTTGTCAGGACCACATGCAGGCTAAGTTAGCCTACATGGAGTTCATTTTGCTTTGGCGAGAGATCAATTTCGTTTTACATAAAATAACAGCTAGTTAGTGGTTACCATACTGTAGGCAACGTAGCCTACAATGAACGGGAAATGATAAGCCTGTTTTTTGTAGGTGACAAACAGTGAACCACACGATTGGCTTAATGTAGGCTACTGTAATCAATCTGCAGTTCCGTATAAGAACGAGTTTCCGTTATATTCCTGAAATTATTGGACTTGTGAACAGGCTTTATGTTAATACGTCTGCAAGAAAACTCAACTTTAGTTTGTTGCCAATTCTGTGATAGTTTTTAAATGCCAGGAGACCAGCTTCTCATTAGACTTGCTATGCAAATTGCACTCTCAGACTCACTCGTGCATACGTCATCTGGTCCCAGTATGCTTTGCGCACAGGCTAACTGTAGCATTTAGCTTTTAGGCTTAATAGAAACAAGGATTTCAATTTAGAAACTCGGATCCAAATTTAGAAACTCGGATTTCAATTTAGAAACTCGGATTTCAATTTAGAAACAAGGATTAATTTTTAGAAACATGGATTTCATTTAGAAATAAGGATTTTGTTTTAGAAATGAGGATTTACATTTAGAAACATGGATTTAATTTAGAAATAAGGATTTTGTTTTAGAAATGAGGATTTACATTTAGAAACGAGGATTTGGTTTTAGAAACAAGGATTTGGATTTAGAAACGAGGATTGTGTTTTAGAAACGAGGATTTGGTTTTAGAAACGAGGATTGTGTTTTAGAAACGAGGATTGTGTTTTAGAAACGAGGATTTGGTTTTAGAAACAAGGATTTGGATTTAGAAACGAGGATTGTGTTTTAGAAACGAGGATTGTGTTTTAGAAACGAGGATTTGGATTTAGAAACGAGGATTGTGTTTTAGAAACAAGGATTTGGATTTAGAAACGAGGATTGTGTTTTAGAAACGAGGATTGTGTTTTAGAAACGAGGATTTGGATTTAGAAACGAGGATTGTGTTTTAGAAACGAGGATTTGGTTTTAGAAACAAGGATTTGGATTTAGAAACGAGGATTGTGTTTTAGAAACGAGGATTTGGATTTAGAAATGAGGATTGTGTTTTAGAAACGAGGATTGTGTTTTAGAAACGAGGATTGTGTTTTAGAAACGAGGATTTGGATTTAGAAATGAGGATTGTGTTTTAGAAACGAGGATTTGGTTTTAGAAACAAGGATTTGGATTTAGAAATAAGGATTTTGTTTTAGAAACAAAGATTTCTTTTTAGAAATGTGGATTGCACCTCTGGGCCACCGTACAAACCAGGAACTATTGTAGAAAATTGTTATATTTGTGTAGTCCGTAAGCAGTGTGAGATTTCCCAGCCACTGTTCACGTCGTCTCCTCCTCTGCCTGACCTATTTTCATCTCAGGCTGGGATGCTATTACCCCCGTCCTCTGATATTTGTCTCTCATTCTAAAAGTGTGTCATAATAAATCCCAAACAACAAAAGTTAGGTTGTTCATGGCCATCTGCACTTCATATCAGACGTAGCCTAACGTTAGCTTTTAGATGTTTACCTTTTCTATTTTCACATGACTCCCCCAACACCATGTAACTTCTAAACATTGACGACTGTTCTCCCTATTTAAATATAACAATGATACTTCTAGGAGTGCCCCTAAATTTTGATAGCCCTCATCAATGCGTAGGCTAGGTCTTACTTCTGGTGGAATTCTTGGAGGAAAATGGCTGCACGCTGTCTCTTCTGTCTGCCCACATACTAATTTGCATCTGAATCTTGGAGGATTAATGGAGGCGCGGTATATCTTCAAGTTGCAGATAATGCCTGTTTTTTTGCATATGTTTGTCAAGTGGGACATAAGGCACAAGACCATACCGTTTAAAATGCTGGTGGAGTTGATTCAAGGTGTTTACGCACATGCTGTGTAAGAAAATAATATGAATCATTATTCGGGATATAAAACAAAGCCTAGTTCAGCCAATATTTAAGAGATTGATTAGGTAGCTATACTGTGCAGCCATCCATAATAACAATGTAACAACAAGAAAAAAACTTTCCCAATCCGTTCCTTTATTTAGCCTACGTTCTGAACATGCGTGCAGTCAGCTGTCCAGTTGACTTGGCAGAGATAAATATTAGCTGTGCAGCTGTTCTGGCTTCAGCTTTAGCCATTAGCTTTGTTTACTAAGCCAGGAAAACACGATGAACAGCAACAAGGACTTCACAATTCACAAGACACTCAAACAACTCCAAAGGTCATATGGTCAGATGTAAATCTTTGGCGTCAGGCACAAGTTACATTGGACTCCACCAACGAACACTGTTGACCGCTGGCACAGCACAGTTTTTTCCGCAAGGTTCCCCAAGCTTTAACTTGTTCAGATAATATTCTTTGTGGCAATTTTTGGATCATTTTTACTCCTCATCTTGGGAAAGCCCCATACTCACTCTCCGACTTGATGTAGTGACCAGAATGATGATATTTTCGGTAGCTTATATTTATTCAGCTCTACGTTTTGTTTTAGGCTATTTGTATTTTTTTAGCACTGCTCAGATTTTTTATAACAGCTAACTAGGCCTAGCTAGTTAACAAAATTAAGTAACAGCCTTTGCCGCTATATGTTTTGAACATGGTAAGCACCCATTCACAGCCCTAGAAGGATAGGTTCTACTTGAATTAAACCAGACATGAGTTGACGATACTGTGATGGATGGGTAGGGAGCCCCATGACGATATAGGGTATTGCCTACTCAGGGTGGTCAGGGGGAGGGGGAATCTATTCTCTTTGTAGCCAATAAGGGCCCCTGCTTGTCTATCAACAATATGGTTGAATCTTGCCGTGTTCAGTCAAATAAATAAAAAAAGTTAATAGCCTAATAAATTTTTTTTCTCAGACTAGGGCGGGGCCCTCCAATATCTCTTCTGATCTTGCGTTTGTCAGCCCTTGTCATGGAGTACGGTGGATAGGAGTAAGGGTTGGTGGAGTGAATCTCATTTTGCCAGTGGCAGTCTGCTGAATTAAACGAAGTTAGCTAATCCACTCATTTGTAAACACTGCACTGCACAAATAACGCAACTTAGGTTCACAACCAATTTTTCATATTAATGTGTGTACTGTCGCTGACTCCCTGCCTCAGCATTGAAAATCACAGCCTATCACCCTCCTTCATAAATAATTTGGTGGTGGGTATCCATTTTCACGCTCAATGATTTGACCCTAATCTTCAGTTATTTTCCAACCCCTCAGAGAATTTGAAAGATGTCCCCTCTATCCCTCGTTAACAGTCTACCCATCACTACAGACATCCTTCACTGCATGCTGGTCACCCCTGGGAGTGAATGTTACTTTCCGCATAAAGAGTGTGGTCAGCAATGTACAGCTCTTGCCATGCTGGGGTTTACTGCACTGGAGAATCAACCGCTACCTCTGTGTTCGACCTCTCTCGCGTGCCTCTGATATATTCCTTACCTCTGCCTACTCTCTCTGACTCACCTAGCCCGGCGACTGACTTCTCTTATGTGATTGTACTGAACGTTGCAGCCACTAGTCTTGCGCCCCACACACATCGGATTAAGTCTGAGTCTGAACTGCATCACCCACAGTGAACCTCTGTTCCCGCTGTTGTTTCTCATTTCGGCTTAAGTATGCTCTACTGGTGCACATGGTACTGCGGCGCTGGGGAATTTGCTGTCTTGCTCATCACCTCAGATCTCTCCATTGTTTCAGCAGCTTATCGTTTTTAGCTATTGAGATTGCTGATTTGTCTCCATGCAACCAGGTACGTAGGCATATTAGTAATAATAATAATAATTATAATAATAATAATAATAATAATTTTTAAGGCTGGTTGAAGAAGTAGTTCATGCAGAATTTCTACCTGGATGACTTCCAGTTCACTTCAATCTCTAAGCATAAAGGTTACCATTTAAAAAGGTCACTCACCTAAGCCTCTGCCTTTTCACAGATCTGTTTCACTCACATGCTCCCCACTGCTGCCATCGGAGATCAAAAGGAGGCATCACACGGCCTGCCCTACTTCCACCAGTAAGTACGCAGCCGGTATTCTGAATCCACGCCATGCACGCTCCGTCTTCCATTGAACTTAATGCTTCTATTGTATTTTACTCCTCATGTTTAGTACCATTGGCACGTATCCTGATGACATTTTTCTTGCTTTCTCTGACCCCTTATAATCTTCCTCTTTTCTATACAGTATATTTTTATCTCCAACATTCACACCTCCCTTCTTTCACTCTTTTTTTTTTTTTTAATGCCCAGTTAACTGGCAGGCGCCGAAGATCACCGCAACATTCTCTGTTAATCGGGGAGGGCGCACAATAGCAAGGGTCCTCTGAAGTACACGCAGTCAGCCACTACTTCTGTTCACTCAGCGATCCACCAGCTGTGCTTCTGCACTTACTGCGCCAGAGGACCGCACAGCCGACACAGCTGCCCTTATGCACTTAAGAAATGGGAGACTGGTGAATGCAATGCTTTGCCATTTTATATTTAAGGGCCAATTATGCATCAGAGCTGGGGCTCCATTTGAGTTCAGAAAATTTGGGAAACATATGGACATTTTTACATATTTTAATTCAATTTGCATTCGTTTACTGAATTAAAAAGGAACCGAACACAACACTGAAATGCATGAACATAAGAGTTTATGGAAACTAACTATGGTGGGAACAGGGACGACTGGATGGTAGAGTGGTGTGGACAAGGGGTGGGTTAGATTATGAAGGTGAAAAACAGGTTGTTCAGTCAGCTGGAGAAGCTCTGATTTTCAGAGATGGGAATGCTTACTATCCTTATTCTATGCAGAAAATGTTATTTCCCATCATAATCACAATTTTATTTTCCTCCAATTTTTATCCAGTGAAAACTTTTTAAAGCATAAACCTTCCAAATTCTATTGAATGATAGGAAATGATTAGACAATGGAATCCCTGTAGTCAGACATGCTAATAACATGAATGATTATAAACACATATGTAGCAAGACATATATTCCCAGGATAAACATACAAACAAACAAATACATAAATACATAAGAATTCCAACCCAATGGTGAAATACTGAGAGATTGTGCTGTTCAGCCTTTTCTGTCAAAACCCAGAGTCGACCCTAGCTATAACAGCGCCTGTGGGCAAACCTTCAAAACCGGGTCGCAAGAGAGACCGCGCTATATTGTCATGGCTAAAGGGCATTGTTAGTATTGATGTACGACTCTGGGATTTTTGGACTTGACGCCGACTCCAGTGTTGAAAGTAGCAGACGTCGAGTCCCATTAAGCGACGCTCTCATTTAAGCGCTCTGTGGTTTCAGCGTCATCGAGCACACAGAAATCTGTTCATTTACGAATGACAATAACCTCTTCAGGCTTTGTTTCCCGATTAGAATGATCAGATGCTCTGATAAAGTGTCTCTTCAGCCAGAGCTTCCAGTGCATGCTCTGAGCGCTCCCAGGGTGCAGTGCTTTGAATTTCCAAAGGGCAACGCTCTGAATTTCCGAACGACCAGCGAGCACTCGGAGTGCGCTCTGACACTCTGAGAGCTAATAAATGAACACACCCTTAAGCTTTGAATGTGGCAAGCCTGGTGCCAGAACCATATCATGAGGGTCATTAGAAAACCATGAGGGGCAGCACTATACAGTTCATAGCAAGCAAAAATGGCAATAATAACCACGTAACTTACGGTATCCTAGCAACACATAAAAGATAGAGATCGGCCAGTGGTTTAAGACAAGACTAAACACGACCATATCTTATTTCATGGTTTGTACAACCACAGTTAGAATGTAGCTAGCAGGTTTACTGCCTCAGATTGTGTTCTAGCCTCAGAGTAAACACCTAACATTTAGCTGCTTGGCTCATTAATTGGAGTTGAATGTGTCATGTTTCTGCAGCATTAAATCTTCTCATGACCGATTTTCCATTTGTCACAAAGTCTTTGTTAAATCCCTCTCAAATGCAAGCTGCACCAAACGTGCTTTTCTCTGATGCAACACGCTGATCCTTTACTCAGGGACTGTACCTATCTGAAATAACACTTTCAGCTAATTATCATAAAGCCTCACTTCTTGTATTTCATATAAATACCTATTCATATAAATACCTATTTACCAAAAAGTGTGCAATCTCATGTAAAGTTAGTCCCAATGACCCCCCCCCCCCCCCCCCCCCAACAAAAAACATTTAAATAAATAAAATTAATTCTCCCCAAACTTTAACTTGTGAAAAAAAGCTCAAGATTTTAATTTAGCTTTACATCTTCAACACTCACTTTGGTTATGCACATGAAATACAGACTTTCTGATAAATGACTGATACAATGAATTCAATTCCAAACTATGTCAGTTAATAATTGATCATGAAAAAGCACTGAATTTAAGACCTAATAATTATGAGGTGTTAAATGTAGGCTTATCTTGGGGGAAAAAAAGTGTAATTACTATCAAAGTCGACAAACTACCAATTAGTGTATTGGCCTGAATATAAAAGACCCTTTGGCTTAAAACAGAAATGCTAACAAAAACAAAATGATGAAATGAATCAGTAAATAAAACATGAGAACACAGTGTTCACTAAACAAAGGGAAAAAGTTCAGGGGAAATATTCAGTACACAGGATTCTGTTTCAGATGGGGGACTTGCATATTTATGTCAAACATAAATTAACTTTGGACAAAATATGTGTGATGATATTCAGCTGCAATTCCTCACGAGGTAGGCAGTAGAATAAACAGATTACTTATGAAAGTGTGAGACAGGCTGGTGAGGGCCAAACAAAATCACACAAAGGTGAAAAAAATACAGAAACACATATGCACACACACCCACCCACGCACGCGCACACACACACACACACACACATGACAATATGAGACAGTCAATGTACAGTATCACACATTCCTTTCAAATTAACATATTCGTTTAATTGAATCTAGGGGCTGAGCAGCTAGCCTTAGAAGATGGGAAAGAACCACAGTGCATCTCCTTCCAAATCTCTGTACTTGTTTCATTAGTACCACCAGCTTTCTATGAGGGGGTTAAAATGAGATGGAAATAATGTTGTTTTTTGCAATTATATTTTCACTTCCACTACCTTTATTTTTTAGATGAATAAACCTTATTGAATTTGATTCCATTCATTGATTTTAAGTCTCAAGTCACAGATGCATGATGTGTTCACCCACAGAAGCTTTCAATTATATGAAATGCTGAGATGTTGGAAAATTAAATATGTAGAAAAGAACCTGAAATCCTTTGAAACATTTATGAAAAGGTACAAATGTTAACTAGAAAATGGAAAAGCTCCAGCTTTTTTCTTTTTCCCAGGCTGGAGCTGAATATTGCTCTTGACTCTAAGAGATGAGGCCAGATTCAGCCATAATGTACTTAATTTAGGTATTAACATTACATTGTTGAAATTATGTAATTAACTTTGAGGTCATCTAGGAAAGATGTACAAAAATGTAATATTTCTTATAGCATATCCTTCCTTATAATGGGATTCTAACATTTTTACTGGACTGTAACAGACATAATTTCAGAAGAACCTCTGTGGGCGTACCCGAGGGTAAAGTGTGTTGATGTTAAAATCACATAAATCTGGTGGTGTTGGTAATAGCCATGCTAGTGGTAATAGTGATAGCATTGTAAGTTAGATCCTAAAATTGCTGTACCTTCTACACTGATTGTGCATTCCTGTACTTATTAGTATTCTGTCCATGTGTTACTGCAGACCTATGAGACACAGAAATTAATTTTTGTGTTCATTGTTCAGTCTTAGATCCCTTGTGTATCCCCAATATATTTTCAAGTAGACAAGCGGAACTATGGCCTGTGATTTATTCGATATGAAAATGGAGATCATTTGCTCCGTGTGTTGAAATGCGCATGCTTTCTTTTTACAAATGTGACCTGTTGCATCCCTATTCTGTCAATCAGTGGTCTGACTGCAGGGGTGCAATTGTCGTGCACAAAACATTTCTTAAAAAAATTCAAAAGCCAATGTAGGTCAGATAAAAAAACTGAATTATTCATCAAAAACATCATAGCGATTGCCTTTTGGAGACCATCCTCTGTGACGATGGAGTAAATTAAGTGGGGGTGTATATCATAGTTTTGAGGGTTGTCTCAATTAGCATCACAGTATCCCTTCTGGCAGTCACTGATTCTCCAAAGAGATATGATAAAAGATGTGTGATTAGCTGTGTTTCAAAACAGTGGGGGAGTAACCGTGCAGCCCCACTTATGGGAATTCATTAACTGCAATAATCAAATCAACGAGCTGTAATCCAGTGCAGGGAAATTCTATTAAAACAACTGGGAGTACTTCTGGAAATCGTTTAGGGTTGCATTTTTCTCATAATACTGTTCCCTTTTGAACTGGTTTTCTTTTTTATTCTAACAAGTTTTTTGTCAGAGTTAAAAAGGTGGAATATTATGCAATGTTTATTTAATTTAATGTTTCACAGGATTTTTGAAAATGCATATCAACAGCAATGAGAGCTACTGGCAAATGATTATAATGTTATTTATGGTATTTGAATGTGCCTCTCTTTATTTAGTATTTAACATACAACATCATAGTAAAAATAAAAGGCTGATCAAATGGGCATTTGCATTTTTTTCCAGGCATTTGAATCCCTCTATAAATGCAGAAATTATGAATAAATCAAAACAGTGATTTATCTTGCTAACTTATCTTGTATTTGTATTCATTTGCATCTGTCCATTAGCTTTACAAACACATGCATATGTGGGGTGAGACTTTTTAAATGGAAAAAAACCCACTCATTTAAACTTAAGACTTTATTGTTATTATGTTTCTCTGCCTTGTAAATGAAGGCATACGCACACTAACAAACACAAAACAAAAGGGCATTGGTGACTCAAACGGAGGAACAATTGGAGTTAAAAAAACGACCTAACAACCTACAAGTCTGGCTTAAGGCCAATTCATAGTCGCCAAAAAACTATGCGTACGGACATCTGCAGGGTTTGCGCGCATCTAAATGACGCCATAGCAGACCTAAAAAAAGATGTCAGTCTAGAGTCATTATTCTGTCGTTTCACCTTCGTTTGTACCTTCCGCGTACCATCATCTCCTTCCATGAAGGACGCCATTGTTGTTTGCTATTTGTGTGCAAAAACTATGGGAAACGTAGTCTACAAAGGGGCTATGGTACACTCGACTATCCCCGCAGACAATCCGGAACTTTTGCCTGTCTGTCCATGTACGTGTCTGCTCCCCGTTTCAAACACTCTGGAACCACCCTCAGGAGCACTACATCACTCGGATAATTGAATGTATTAGTGCATTTAATACCTGATATGCAGAGGCTCAACAGGATGAAATAGATTGTTTTTGCCACTTCATTTGCATGGTAAAGGGCAACAAATCACTTGGGGTGTTATGTGGGAGTGCATTATTCATTAGTGCAATAAACAGCCATTTAAAAGGTAAGTGTGTTTTGCACATCCTTGTCTGAGAGCTGTCACTTCATTTTAAGTTACTACTAGACAACTTCAACTCTATTGAGACCTTTAATTGCAGTCCATTTAATAGCAACTGCCACTGCAATATTGAAGTAAAAAAAAAAAGTGAACACAAATAAAGTTTGACTGAAGTAGAATCATCATGGAGCTGGCATCATCTTTCTGATGGCAGTCTGCGCTTTCCAACCGTCTTGGCAGCGTCTCACAAATTGACACGATGAGCACCTATTCATCTTATCGCGTTGAGAAAAACTACCGCTAAGGGTGCATTGCTTGGCCCTGACAACTTGTTTAATCTCAGATTATTTTTGTCAGAAAATGTGCTTACTCTTCAGTAACCAAATGCAGAGAAACGCACAAACAGGGCATCAGAGGCCAGTTAGCCAAGTGCAGAGGAGATATTATCTGCTAAAGTGAATGCATTTTTCATAAACAGCTCAGCTGTCAGGATTGATCAGAAGAACTGCAGGACCTGACAAGCAGACCGCAGTGTTCGCAGACTACAATCTGTATACAGAAATTGTTTTATAAACCATATAGGGATGATCGAACACGAAAAATGAAAGAGAACATTTGTAACACTATTCACAAATAATGTGTTGATGCAAAAATAAGTGAATTTATCTTTAGTAAATGTAATGCAGTTTCTATAAGGTTGATACAAGTTGATATAGAAGTTACAGCGGTGCATCATTTATGGTTAACTAAGCTGACATGTGGTCCAATACCATGCTGGGCCACTACTTCCACAAGTCATGCGTGTAGAAAGACAGCCGAAAGATTAACCTTAATTAATCAGTTCTTAAATGACTGACATTTCTGTCTAACAGTCTTGTAGTCTTGTAGAGTGGCCATCTATCCAGTCACACATGTAAGTAACTATGACACACAGCCAGTTGTGTTTTCCACATCCAATAGGTCAGTGAACTACTGCACCAGACCAGCCTGTCAATATAATGACAAAATCTCCCGAACATTGGGACATATATTGGTGCAGAACATTATGAGCAACTATATAACTACTGTATATAATGCAGTTTTTTAAAACATTTTAAATGTTCTTTCGTTTGATCTTTTAAATTCAGTTTAATATTTGAAAGGCAAGTATTTTTTTTCTTTTTGTCCTTTTAATTAACTGAAAAGAAATTGTATAGTTTTTCATTTTACTTTGAAAACCAATCCAGAAATAAAAATAACCCAGCCCCCAAACTAAAATCAGCGGTAATATGCAGGCTGCACTTTTATATAATATAAGTATTTTATACGAATATAAGTCATTCCTAAGTAATTCCATTTTCTGTAACATTTAACATGATTCTTGCTGTGGCACATACTTATTTCAGGGTCTTTATGTGAAACGATGTTCTCCCACAATTTTTACAGCTTTTATTTCATTAGTCTGTGAGTAATTAAGTCCCAGCTGAACTAGGGAAACTTCAATGAGACGTGGGGAAGATGTGAAACGAATCATGTCTCAGCAGGGCCGGGGTACCTCGCCTGCTACTCCTTCTACACAACGGTTCTTTTTCTTAGAAGGGAAGGCAAACTCACTAAAAGAAGGATAAAATATTATTCCAATTAACTGCTATTAATGTGCTTTGTAATGGTTATTTGTTGTGCAAATATGGTTGCATTTACTAAGGGAAATACTATATACTAGATGATGAGTGCCATTCAAATGGCTACTTACCACGTACCTTACTGACTTGTTATGCAACGTCATATGTCCCCTCTATTAAAACATCCAATAGGCTCACATTTCAGAAAACAATTGAGTTCTCCAACTACAATTTAAAAAGTATATTAAAATGCCAAAATATGAAATATGAGCAACAAAATTGTAAATCAGTCACAAATAAAATGGTTTCACTCAGAATTACAACCAACAGCTGTAGATATGGAAATGGCATGACATTCAAGAGGTGCACTGATGGAAAAATAAACATATATACATATTTTTTGTTTTTCTTATTACTTTATTGGCAACCCTAGTTCTGCATCATTGATTATTTAATTTTGGAGGCAACAAGCTGAGTGAGACACAAAATTGTGTTAAGCCATGGTACCATTTCAGTGCACACGGAGAAATAAATAAATAAATAATACAAATTAATCAGACTGGGATAAATTCATAGCTAACTGGGGAAGTTAATATACAGGTCTCTGGACTCCTGATTGGCTCAGTCAGCAAAGGCACGTGTGCAAGTTCACCCTGGGCACTATAGCTGAGATGTTACAGGTGATCTCATCTCATCTGTGTCATTAGCTGATTATAACAGTCAGTCTGCAGTGACTCACAGGTGCTAGGGTGGGTGTAATTTGCTATGTCTCTCTCTCCCTCTCTTTCTCTCTCTCTCTCTCTTTCTCTCTCTCCTCTCTCTTTCCCTCTCTCTCACTCTCTCTCTCCCTCACTCTCTCTCTTCTTTCTCTCTCCCTCTCTCTCTCTCTCACTCTCTCACTCCTCTCTCTCTCCCACTCTCTCTCTTTCCCACTTTCTCTCTCTCTCTCTCTCTCTCTCTCGATCTTGAACACATACACTAGTACAGAAAATTCATTACACTATATGAAGCTTGAATGGGAGATAAATTAAACAGAAGGAATCAATTTATAAAAGTCATGGATGCATAGTTTCAATGACTTTTGGCAGCAGAATTACTGAGCAAGTACAATCATAGGGATACATTGTAATTAAGCATATTGATACAACAGCTCTTGCACTTTTCCTTCAACTTAACAAGCTGGTCAGGTCAACCTGGTCTCACATGCGATTCATATCTATTCAACAAATTTTCAGCACCCTAAAATTTTATTCGTACTTATCCTACAAATGAGAGACTCCTCAAAATGAAACCGAATTCTCAATGTGAAACTGTTCTATTATGGTCAGCTCGCTAATGTTAATCTACTTTTCATGGTCATGGATCATAATGTAGTTGACATGGTTCCTTACCGGGGGATTTAATAAGGCAGAGGAGATGTCAGGGAATGATACCGGAGGCACCTGAGTTGGATCATTTGTCCAATCTGTAACCGCATAAGGACAGCACTCGAGTCCTGTTTGGTTTATTTTGCCAAAATATCTTTAGGAAACAATTTTCTGACATCATAATACATAGCAATGATAGATAGCTTGATCTATGATGTATCCCCACTCAGAACAGTAACAGACACACTGTTGTTTTCCCCCGCACTGGCTCCACCTACGTGTCGATGTAACTTACTTAATTAGTTGCGCCTTGGTTTTTTGGTAGAATTACCCTTTAAGGGAGCTGATTGGTCGAAGTGAGCACACGTGTGCTGTGATTAGTCAGAGTAATGTGAGCGAAAGAAAGTCTTAAAATAAGATTGGCTGGAGTAGATTCAGTAGAAAAAAAAACTATTTATGAATACATTTGCTCATCTTGCTGTGAGAAATGTCTCAAAAATACCCAAATGAAGACAAACAATTCCACATGTGGCAGGTGATGCATAGGTTAAATGCACATCCAGTCACTGTCAAATTAATATCCATACATTGGTACATTTTTTCAGCAAAAAATTATAATTTATGT
This sequence comes from Ilyophis sp. 1 JC-2022, assembly GCA_022702515.1. Classification (NCBI taxonomy): domain Eukaryota; kingdom Metazoa; phylum Chordata; class Actinopteri; order Anguilliformes; family Synaphobranchidae; genus Ilyophis; species Ilyophis sp. 1 JC-2022. The sequence continues at coordinate 42,368,615 of CM040406.1, forward strand.
CAATAAATTAATTTCTATATTTAACCATGCTATTTAGCCATGTCAGCCTGTATTTCTGCAGCAGTTATTGCAGCAAATAAGGAATGGTGCTTTGTACACTCCATCCATAATAACAATACCAGATGAAAAGATGTAGCATGATATCTTTATTTGAGGATTTTTAAATTGAACACTTTACATACAAAATATGCCCATGTAATTAGCTCTTGTTCAATGGGAGGGCTTGCCCCAGGAATCAACATAATATTCATCCAGAATTCAATCACACAACCTTGAATACCTCCTGGACTTTGAAAGGGGGGAAACATATATTAATAATACATGTGGAGGAAGTTTAATCTTGGGAGAATTAAAAGTGTACTGATGTTTGAAAAATGCTAATTAAAGAAGGAACACATATTTGCTCCGAAGCCATCAGTCTGCCCAGGCAGTTTCAAATTACTGTGCTGCTTCAACTAATGGTTTCTGAGCTGCCATTGATGCCTTTGGGGTGACCAGGCAAAAACACAACCATAAAACTAATGAGTCCTATAGCCCTCTCCACCACGGCGTGAACGGAAATTAATAAATTGCTTGCCTTTGAAGGAATATGTTCCATCTCTTTAATTTCGTACCCAAAATGTGTTTTAATCAGCATGCGATATACAGAACAAATTTGGCAATAGTTTCTGACTGAAGTCTGTTGACACATTTTGTACTGGGGGGAAAAAAGCAATGGACCACTTTATAGAAAAATAAATCCCATCAGACCTCATCAGTCAGTTCCTGCTGTACCTTTCCAGGAACTCAGTTTTAACTATGACCTGATACAATAGGAATTGCATTGGTACACTCTCACTTTTTATTTAATCTCTACAATCCCTGATAAAAAAAAATTTAAACAATAAAATAAATAAAGACGTTATCATTATTGTCGTTATTATTATTGAGTATTGTAAACCATAGGTAATCAGAGCGTTGCCGTGGCTGATTAGAATGTAAGCCCCCTGAAATGAGCTGTTCAATTTCCCACCTGTTCCACTGTTCCCATGCTCCTGATTTGAATGGGATCTCTAACATTGCTTTGTGCCAGAAAAGACAGATGCTTTGTGGTCAAACCTCTCACCCTTAAACCACATAAATGGAAAAGGCAGACAAGGCATTACCCCATGAAACCTGAAACCCTATGATATTGGCAACTCTGTTTTTCAATCTGTAATTCAAATCCATACTATACACATTTATACATACAAACATATATAGCCTACACTATAACCAAAAGAGCTGATGTAATTGGCTATGGTTATTTAAATAGTATTGTATTAGGTGCAGTAAGACAGCTAGACCAATCATAGTCATATAGAAATAAGCTACAAGAAAATCTATAATATATCAAAGACATTCCTTGACCACATTGTATACAATGGATTTATGATGAATAGCCTACTGCTACATACACAATTCATATTCAATACGAATCAGCACCTCTCCATGGGTCAACATGCAGTTGCCTGTAAATTAAAATACAAACCCCAATTCCAAAAAAAAGTCTTTATTGACAAGTATGTAAAATGCACATAAAAGCAGTGATTTGTAAATTATCTTATACATATATTTAATTGAAAACAGTACAAAGAAAAGATATTTAATGTTTTACCTTATCAACTTTATTGATTTTTGTAAATGTACGTTAATTCTAAATGTAATGCCTACTGTTAATCAGTCCGCTATCCCTGAAGGGAACAGGTGGGTACAAAACTAGATGTGGCCCTCCTGGTTCTGAGCGGCAGGGACCTATATCTACGGTTATGTCTGTGCGGTTATATCTGCGTCCGGAGGGCATGAGGTTGTAGTAGGTGTGGAGGGTGTGTGTGGTTATATCTGCGTCCGGAGGGCATGAGGTTGTAGTAGGTGTGGAGGGTGTGTGTGGTTATATCTGCGTCCGGAGGGCATGAGGTTGTAGTAGGTGTGGAAGGTGTGTGCGGTTATATCTGCGTCCGGAGGGCATGAGGTTGTAGTAGGTGTGGAGGGTGTGTGTGGTTATATCTGCGTCCGGAGGGCATGAGGTTGTAGTAGGTGTGGAGGGTGTGTGTGGTTATATCTGCGTCCGGAGGGCATGAGGTTGTAGTAGGTGTGGAGGGTGTGTGTGGTTATATCTGCGTCCGGAGGGCATGAGGTTGTAGTAGGTGTGGAGGGTGTGTGTGGTTATATCTGCGTTCGGAGGGCATGAGGTTGTAGTAGGTGTGGAGGGTGTGTGTGGCTATATCTGCATTCGGAGGGCATGAGGTTGTAGTAGGTGTGGAGGGTGTGTGTGGTTATATCTGCATCCGGAGGGCATGAGGTTGTAGTAGGTGTGGAGGGTGTGGAGGATTTGCTTATTTTTATGCCCACTGATATCTTGTGTTTGCCTGGAGTTCATCAAGTGTTTTTCGCAGCGATCTTACGTTGGCAAGCATTATCGAGAGTGGCGGGCATGTCTGCTTACCTCTGGGTCTCTTGAGCCTCTGCCTCACTCCTCTTCTCATGCCCCGCTTTCTTTTTGAGCTGGACCGCTGGTAGTCCTTTGTTTGCAGAACATCCATATCGTGTCCATAATGGGTAGTCTTCCCATAGCAACAGTAGATCTTCCCTTGTGTAACGGGTAATCCCAATTACGTTTGGTTCTGCTGGTATGGTTAGTACTAGGTTGATTATCCACAGGAGCCACACCACAGTTTTTGGTGAATTTATAGCTACAGCTTTGCAGGCATGAAAATAATGGCAGTTCTTTCCAGAGGTTGACACCTATGCATTAATAATATAATATTGCAGCGACCGCATCTAAAGACAGACCAAGCGGATTCACAAACTGTCATCATAAACATATTACATGACCTAGCTAGCCCTACTGTGGCTATCTAGCTACACTACAGTCAACAAAACACACGTAGCCTACGCACATTATACACAGAATAATACTTAGCTAGCCCTGGTAACTGTGGTGTATTGCAATTTGGTTATTGTCATTGTCCTGTGGGGGGCGCTGTGATAACAGGATGGCATGGTGCTGGGGAGAAGAAGAATAAAGAAGGGGCATGTTCGAAACGCAGTCCAAGGACTCACGCATATTTTATATCAGAACACGACATGGTGTCAGAAGTGCTGTGACTTTGAACACATTAAAAGTGCTGTGCCTCTGAGCAGAAGACGGTGAGGGGAAAAGACAAGGTTAGGAGCGAAGTTAAATGAGTGGCAGCGAAGACGACGAGCCAGTGCGAGAAGACGGAGCTAGCAGAAGAATGGCTACTTCCAGCGCAACATTTAGCATCCAGCCGCCTGAACCGTTTGATTTCACAAAGCCACAGGAGTGGACAAAGTGGATAAGGAGATTTGAAGGATTCCGCCAGGCAAGCAACTTGACAACAAGCTCGGATGAAAACCAGGTAAATACTTTAATGTATTGCATGGGAGATGACGCTGATGACGTTTTGAGAGGCTTGAAACTCAGCGAGACAGACCAGCTCATATATGTCAAAGTAAGAGATGGCTTTCAGAAATTCTTTATTGTGAAAAAGAACATTGTCTACGAGCGTGCAAGATTTAATATGCGGAAGCAAGAAGCAAATGAAACTGTTGATGCGTTCGTGACTGCCCTGTATGGATTAGCGGAGCACTGCAGCTATGGGACTTTGCATGATGAGCTTATAAGAGACAGACTAGTTGTCGGACTGGCAAATTTACGGCTCTCTGAACGTATGCAAATGGAAAGAGACTTAACCCTGGAGAAAGCCATTGATATGGCTAGACAATCAGAGGAAGTGAAAAAGCAACAAACCACACTAAGGAATGATGCTTGCGTAAAGCAGACTGATGCTAGCTCTGTGGACAGACTATGGCAAGGCAGGCAGCAACATGATAAAAGTAAGTTCAACAAATCGAAAAACTATGGAACAAAGGCACCCAGCAGTCAAAGCAAAATTACAAAAGGCTCCAACTGTTATAAATGTGGTGGTACACCTCATGCCAAGCATGAATGCCCTGCAAATGACGCCGAGTGCCATTCTTGTGGGAAGATGGGACACTACCAGCGTGTGTGTCGCGCAGGCAGAGCTGTGCATGGTATTGAGGAGGAAGAGGAATGTTTCTTTCTTGGCGCTGTGACCAACGACTGCAATGCGTGGACTGTTAAGATAGACGTACAGGACAAATCAATCACCTTTAAACTTGACACTGGAGCGGATGTCACAGTCGTCTCGCAGTCTGATTTTGAAAACATCTTCTCTAATGCCAAGCCACCCGTCCTCCACAAGCCGAAGAAGCCCTTGTTAGGTCCGGGACAGATTCCATTGGATGTGGCGGGGTTCACCAGATTGCATTTGAAAATAGGAGATAAGCAAGCCCTCGAGAATGTTTATGTGGTCAAAAATTTAAGTAAGCCATTGCTTGGGTTGCCAGCCATTAAAGCCCTTGGCCTACTGCATCGCGTTGATAGTATAGACATGGAGACACTCAAATCCGGTTACCCTAAGCTGTGCAGTGGCCTTGGCATGGTCCAGCAGCCATACACTATCAAGCTTAAACCAGGGGCCGTACCTGTTTCTGTGAAAACCCCCAGGAGGATCCCTCTGCCGTTAGTGGACAAAGTAAGAGACGAGCTCCAGCGTATGGAAGCCCTGGGTGTCATCAGCCGGGTGGAAAAGCCAACCGACTGGTGTGCCGGAATTGTGGTCGTGCCCAAGAAAGACAACAAGGTGAGGCTGTGTGTGGACTTGACTGGCTTAAATCAGTATGTATGCCGCGAGAAGTAAATTTTGCCATCTGTGGAGCAGAGCCTTGGAAAACTCGCCGGGGCTAAAGTGTTTAGCAAATTAGATGCAAACATGGGCTTCTGGCAGATTCCCCTTGCAGAGGCGTCAGCAAAGTATACCACGTTCATCACACCCTTTGGCCGGTTCCACTTTAACCGCCTTCCATTCGGCATTGCTTCAGCCCCAGAACATTTTCAGTGCAGGATGGCTGAGGTCATTGAAGGGTTGGAAGGTGTGATTTGCCACATAGACGACCTTTTGGTGTGGGGGACAGACCAGGAGCAGCATGACATCAGACTCCATGCTGTGCTACAAAGACTGGAAAAAGCAGGCATTACCCTGAATGTAGGCAAGTGTGAACTCTCTAAGGATAGAGTCGTCTTTTTAGGCCATATCATCACAATTGAGGGCATCCACCCTGACCCGAGGAAAACCGAGGCCATCACAGAGATGAAGGTGCCCACAAATGTGACGGAGTTAAGGAGTTTTCTCGGGATGGTAAATCAGTTGGGAAGATTTATTCCTCAGCTAGCAGACAAGGATAAACCACTGCGTGACCTCTTGTCAAAGAAAAACTCCTGGGTCTGGGATGTGGACCAGGAAACGGCATTTAAAGAGCTGAAGAAAGCTCTGTCTTCTCCTCCAGTGTTGGCCATGTACGACTCAAACAGGGAAACCAAAGTGTCAGCCGATGCGTCGTCATATGGCTTGGGAGGCGTTCTTCTTCAAAAATGGGGGGACGAATGGAAGCCTGTGGCATACGCATCACGGTCACTTACCCAGACAGAACAGCGTTATGCGCAGGTGGAGAAAGAGGCTCTGGGGCTCACCTGGGCTTGCGAGCGATTCAAAAATGTCCTTATTGGAAAGCAGTTCTGCCTGGAAACCGATCACAAGCCTCTTCTGAGCCTACTCGGGGCCCAAGCTCTAGATCTTTTGCCACCAAGAATTCAGCGCTTCAGGATGAGGCTAATGCGCTACACATATTCTATTGTTCACGTGCCAGGCAAGTCACTTTGGACAGCAGACACACTGTCACGCTCACCTGTGACATCATGCATGTCCACTGATGATAAGGAACTTATGGAGAGCACAAACATTTATGTGGACTGTGTCATAGAGAACCTACCTGTCAGCTCTTCATATGTGGAAAACCTAAAAGAACAGTTAAAAGCTGACAATGTCTGCTCACGTGTGATGACACTGTGCACTGAAGGATGGCCGCCTCATGCAAAACAGGAGCCTGTGCTACAAAACTACTGGCCTGAGCGAGCTACACTTACCGTGAGAGATGGCCTGCTACTTAAAGGCATGCGACTCGTCATTCCATCTGCAATGCGGAATGATGTGCTTGCTAAACTACACGAGGGCCACCTCGGTATAGTGAAGTGCAAAGCACGTGCTCGAGAGTCTGTGTGGTGGCCAGGACTCAGCCAGCAAGTGAATGACATGGTGCTTAAATGCAGGACCTGCATACAAGAGCGGCGCAACACTAAGGAGCCACTCAAGCCGACAGAATGTCCTCAAAGGCCGTGGCAAAAGTTAGGGACAGACTTATTCACCCTGGAGAGCAAAACATACCTGCTGGTCGTTGACTACTTTTCCAGGTTCGTTGAAATTGCCCTGTTATGTCACACCAGGTCCACTGATGCCATTACCCACTTAAAGTGCCCGTCATGGCATCCCTGAGGTACTGATGTCAGATAATGGGCCACAGTTTTCTGGACAAGCCTTCACTTCCTTTGCGGCTTCCTATGGGTTCAAACATGTAACCAGCAGCCCAACGTTTCCGCAAAGCAACGGTGAAGCAGAGCGGGCCGTCCAAACGGTGAAAAACCTTCTGAAAAAGGCGGAAGACCCCTACTTGGCTCTACTTGCCTATAGAGCCACACCTCTCCAGAGCGGTTATAGCCCAGCTCAACTCCTTATGGGTCGGCGTCTCCGTACGACTGTGCCGTCTCATCCCTTGCAGCTGGACCCTGTACTGCCAGACAGCATCAGTTTTTCTCAGAAGGAAAAGAAGAAGGGGATTTCAGATGCTGACAATTACAACAGGCGTCACCGTGCTAGAGCTCTCTCAAACCTGTCACCAGGTGATGAGGTATGGGTGACCAATGCAAAGATGCCAGGGACTGTGCTTGGGAATCACTCAACTCCCAGGTCTTACCTGGTCGATCTACCTCAGGGGGTGGTTAGACGAAACCGCCAGCACCTGATACCTCTACAAACACCAGCACAGGATGGAGGGTCCCCACTGCAGCAGAAAACACCTCAGCCGCCTGCTGCGCAGCCACCTTTGTCACCTGCTGTGGCACCACAGGCCTCGCCAGCAGGGACTCCCTCTCTCAGAACCAGATCTGGGAGGACTATCGTTAAGCCCACTAAGATGGACTTGTGAACTGGGGATATGTTAAACAGGTTAATGTATGTTATGTAACATGTTAAATGTTACAGGATGTTATGCATGATGTTATGTATTAGGTAATGTTAATTCTGTTCTTTCATACAAGTTCTGATAGGAACAGACCTTCCATCCACTGGGGCAGAATAATCCCCAAGGTCTGCTGAGATAGAGGCAGTCTACCCTCTGTTCTCTAGGAAAGGGAGATGTGGTGTATTGCAATTTGGTTATTGTCATTGTCCTGTGGGGGGCGCTGTGATAACAGGATGGCATGGTGCTGGGGAGAAGAAGAATAAAGAAGGGGCATGTTCGAAACGCAGTCCAAGGACTCACGCATATTTTATATCAGAACACGACATAACCAGCCAGCTCTGCTGGCATAAATAAACATTTAACCAGCAAGTAGTAGTTAACTCATTTCAGATAGAAAGTGTATTAGCTGTGACATTCAGCTGGTGAAGTACATACATTGTAGTTGAAGACTTTTTTTATAGATGAGAAAAATTTCTTGCAAGCTTTGTTCGTTTAACAATTTATAAACATGGCCAAACGAGATACACATATCTTGTAATTCTAGTAAGATATCCAGTTGAATAGCGCAGAGCTACCCAGCCAGACATCCCGTGCGACCCAGTTGAATAGCACAGAGCTACCCAGTTCGACATCTCGTGCTACCCAACTGGATATGTGGAGATGTCCACTGAGTGGCGCAGAATGACTGGATAAGTGGTGTCTTGTTAACTGGATATATCTCACTTAAAAGCTGGGTAGCGCAAAATAACTGGATATACGGCGTCTAGTTTGCGTCAGCTTTTGAACTGTTCAGCTCTCCATACTAGAGAGGGTGGTCTCAGCGCGGTGCCAATCAAACTCTGGAGCGGTTTGTTTGCAGTGAGAATGCAATCGAGTCAACGAATCGGAACACGTCGCTCAACGTGCTGCATACGCTATGCATTATGAGACGCTTTCGCATTGTATTATCGGCAGTGAAGTTTAATTTGCTATCAGGCTATGGAGGTAGATTTCTATCAAAAATAAACAAGCACAAAAGTATAATCCACAATTGTATTTACCATCCACACACACGCACCTCTTAATTTGTGTTCGTAGATATAATCCACAATTGTATTTACCATCCACACACACACACCTTAATTTGTGTTCGTAGATATAATCCACAATTGTATTGACCATCCACACACACACACCTCTTAATTTGTGTTCGTAGATATAATCCACAATTGTATTTACCATCCACACACACACACCTTAATTTGTGTTCGTAGATATAATCCACAATTGTATTGACCATCCACACACACACACCTCTTAATTTGTGTTCGTAGATATAATCCACAATTGTATTTACCATCCACACACACACCTCTCAATTTGTGTTTCGTAAAAATAATCCACAAGTATGTGTTTTCCATCCACATACAAACACCTCTCAACTTGTGTTTCGTAAATCATCATTTGGATGAATGCAAAAATTATATTCACGAATGCAAATAACATTTACAGATATGTTTCCAATGTTCATATGTACAAATCAAAAGCTTGGCTTGCGAACTGGCAAATCTACATTTGCCGATCGAAGGACACGCTTGATCTGCTTGGATTTACGGACAGAATTTTGAGACAAATATTCCCCTGTTTTTCACCGTGTCGATTCACGGTCGCTTAACTTGCAATTCGTAAACTAACTTCTTCTTCTTTGGTGCTACATAACACGGTGGATTGTATGTTCGGCTCATCAGCGCCACTTTTAGAACAAGTGGCCAAAATTGCACATTATCTTAAATAAGTGGATTCATGGTACATTTAATTAAAACAACCGAGTTTTGAGTTTATTTAGGTTGTAAAGTTAACCCCACGCTAATCTTGCGATGGCAAGTTTTTAAAAAAGTCATTGCACAAAACTCCTATCAGATTGCATGTAGCTAGCTAGCTAGATTACATTACACAGGGGTAGGTCCGTACATTGATAGGAACTAGGAAGTACAACACTATGAGCTAAAATAAGGAGAGCACTCCATGCAATTTTAATTATCATTTTCATTTAGGTGTCTTATCTACTAGCTAGCTAGCTGAACAAATAAAATATTTCATAGGAGACATCGGTATCAGTGAGAATAGCTGTCACATTAATTTAATTGGCTACAATACTTCACATGGTTGAGTTTGTTTTACATAATCTTTTCCATGAGATTATGATCTTGTGAAGTTACTCTTATTAACTGTACCCAAAGCCCGTACTGAGTTGGGAAAAAGGACTTTTATGCATGCTGCTCCCTCAGCTTGGAATTTTTTGCAAAAGGATTTAAATCTTGGGGAGCTAGTATCATTAGATGCTTTTAAAACAATGTTGAAGAAATGGGAGGCAGGCACATCAGGCTGTAAATGTTTTTGAGCTAATTTATTTGGTATTTGATCCTGCACTCTATGCTTACTTTTGTTTTGGCTACTTTTATTGATTCTCCTGATTTGTGATGTATATATGCACTTGTGTAAATTGGAACTTCTAATGTTTGTGATTTGTTATATGTTGTGTGTCTGCAACCATGTTTAATGTGCTGCTGCCTGTCTTGTCCAGGACACTCTTGTAAAAGAGATTTTTAATCTCAATGAGGCTTTTTCCTGGTTAAATAAAGGTTAAATAAAAATAAAATAAAAAATGAGGGGCGAAAGAGTTATGTAGCTACTGTGTACGGACCTACCCCTGTGTAATGTAATCTAGCTAGCTAGCTACATGCAATCTGATAGGAGTTTTGTGCAATGACTGTTCAATGACATCGCAAGATTAGCGTGGGGTTAACTTTACAACCTAAATAAACTAAAAACTCGGTTGTTTTAATTAAATGTACCATGAATCCACTTCTTAAAGATAATGTGCAATTTTGGCCACTTGTTCTAAAAGTGGCGCTGATGAGCCGAACATACAAACCGCCGTGTTATGTAGCACCAAAGAAGAAGAAGTTTAGTTTAAAAATTGCAAGTTAAGCGAGCGTGAATCGACACGGTGAAAAACAGCGGAATATTTGTCTCAAAATTCTGTCCGTAAATCCAAGCAGATCAAGCGTGTCCTTCGATCGGCAAATGTAGATTCGCCAGTTCGCAAGCCAAGCTTTTGATTTGTACATATGAACATTGGAAACATATCTGTAAATGTTATTTGCATTTGTGAATATAATTTTAGCATTCATCCAAATGATGATTTACGAAACACAAGTTGAGAGGTGTTTGTGTGTGGATGGAAAACACATACTTGTGGATTATTTTTACGAAACACAAATTGAGAGGTATGTGTGTGTGGATGGTAAATACAATTGTGGATTATATCTACGAACACAAATTGAGAGGTGTGTGTGTGTGTGTGTGTGTGGATGGTAAATACAATTGTGGATTATATCGAAGAACACAAATTAAGAGATGTGTGTGTGTGTGGATGGTAAATACAATTGTGGATTATACTTTTGTGCTTGTTTATTTTTGATAGAAATCTACCTCCATATCAGGCAGCTAGCTCAGTAGCTAGTAATAGTGGCCAAGACGCTAGCCAAAGTCGCTATTATGTCGAGTCGTGATTTAACGTGGAACAGCGAGGAGGTAGGCCTACAATGTCTCATTGAGATTTGGACAGATGATCACATTTCTCAGATGCTGGTGAACACGCACTAGAACACCGAAGTGTACAAACTGTTTAGCGACCGACTGAAGGAAAAGGGCTTTCATCGGTATGTCGAACAGTGTCGCGCAAAAGCAAAAAGCCTTCGACAACAGTGTGTGAAAGTGCGAGATGATCTTGTGAAGTGGAAGTTCCGGGGAGGAAAAGGTTTGACGAGATGGACAAAATCCTTGGGACTAAACCAGTTATCGATCCCGTGGATATCGTTGAGTCCTATGATGATGCTAGCTCTATCGTTACCCAACTAACAATACCAGTTCTTCGTTGAATCGGATGATGGAAATGGTGAGTAGCCTAACATTATCTCCACTTGTTATGTTGATGAACCGTACCAAATTTTGTGCTAGAAATAGTCTTGTAACGTTAGCTACATTAATGCCCTTAAAAAAATTATAAATTCTGACCAATGAGAGAACAGAATGTTTGCATTGCATGGCGTTTGTCTAGAAGTTTTGGTCCGCTGTTGTATGTTACCGTGTGAAAACAAACCGAACCCAGGGGCAAGTGCAACATTGTATCGGATTAGTCCTTGATTCTGAAAAAAGCAAACAAACTACAGGTGTGAAAATGCCCCTTAAAAAAGTGCCTAGCCCACTGCCTAATGCAGAATGAGCAACGCAAAGTGAAGACATTTTTAATAAGTCACACAGCATCATTGAAGCATTTATATTAATAGCTCTGTCTATATAGTAGCCTATTGTTAATAAGACATTCCCTGAAAAATTGTGAAATTAATACATTCACAATTACATTTTAGACCACATTAATGAATCAATAAAATATTTACTTATATGTATGAATATACATTTTTTGCATTCAGAATTTACTTTGTAATTCTGAAAGGGACTCAGTTAATCTAACAAATCTGTCAATGGTCACATACTAAAAGGGAGCTCATACTGTAAACAACAACACATATAACACCTCTGCCATAAGACGGTCAGTGTCGCAATCTATTATGATACCTGGAAATTCCCCAATGAAATTCTGCCTGTTCTCTCATTCTGTGCCATTGATCCAGCTTCTGGTCGGACCACTTCTACTTAACTTTTTAGATTTGTTAGGCTAGATCTGCTGAGAGCAGCATCAATCTTCTGCCATTAAGTTTTGTTGTGACCTTACACTCTTGTTCGTACACCCAAAGTTCTTCCTCAACTGGGCCTCAATTAGTACAATTTGTCTTGTGATTTCTGAGAAGTTATTATTTTACTTGTGTTAATTCTAGTCAACAATGTGCATGTGCTTGTAAATTAAGATTGAGATGGTTTTCTGAATCCATCTCAGATGGAGCAGATCCATCTTTCTATGCAAATATCTATGGTCATTTAACTAATTTGATGCCATAGTGTTCCAGAACACTAATCCTGCAGTGATAAGCCGGTATGGCTGCCAACATTCTAAATGTTTAGATTGATCCTGTCAGTGCTCAAACGTCTAATAAAGCACATTCTTTTTCTATTGAACAGAATTACTTTAATCATTGGTGATGTGCAGTGAAAACTGTTTTCCATGAAAATCAGCTCTTGCTTGAGAGATTATAAATTAGACACAGCTGGACAGTTTGACAGTATCTGTTTTGACACACCACAAGTGCTTTGTATTACAAACATTTGAGTAGATGGATAAACAATGAACTGAACAAATACTCATGTGACCTGCTCCATCATTTCAGTTGCTTTGACCCAGAAACACATTTTGACAAAGTTTGACTTTAAAAGAGGAGAGTCTCATTATTGGTGATACCAATATTGTTTCTCCTCCAAATATTAAATGAGATATGGTCATTTAAATCTTGTTTTTGTCACCAAACCATGTTTTTTCTTTATTTAAATACATCAGAGCTGTAACAATCCTTTGAGTTTCTTAACGAACGTTCATTCAAACATAACTCAAAATGAATAATCAGCCCACACGTTATCTTGAACTATGTGCAGAATTAGCACATGCAGTTGTGTTTGTACCTTGTGTTTTAAAATAGTCAACGCACCGTTTGATGAACAAGAGTAAATGTTTTTAATTGGATGGCTGAGTAGTTATTTATCTGTCACTCATGACAGGTCGCGCATCTGCCAGAACCAGAGTTTAAAAAAATTAAGAGTTTGGCCCCCTCATACTGCCACACAGATAACGGTTGGGCATCATTTTTAGTTTTCTGTTTTACACATTTTTGGTCGTCCTTGGCACTTCAGAACGTTGGTATTTTTGTTGACTCATGTCGCCCATGGCACGTAATGGGTTGATAAGCCTCCTTTCATCTAGTATTATAAAAAAACATTGCTTACTTAAACTGAGCATACCAACCAGCCGGAAAACCCTGCTGCTGACAGAATTAGTTCCCAGAAACAACATTCATTTCAACAAAGTGCTACATCTCTCGGTCTTACCACACATCCACAATGAAGACATGCAAAGTAAGGCTAATTACCTAAATCGAAACCCAGTCCTTTCAATGCCTAAACCTGCAGAGGGAATATCCAACAGTAGGTGAACCCATTCCTTCAGATCATGGCCATGGTGGTTTGGTCCTTCGTCTCCAGCAGGCATGACTCATTTAAATTCAAATTCACTGAAGTCACTATTTAAAGTGGTTTTCATTTCTGTGTGTTTTCTTTTTTTTTTTTTTCTTCCCCTCTCCAGTTTTTATGTTTTAGTAAAAATAAATTAGTAAATTTTTTTGTATTATCACTGTTCACCAAAAATGCTACTGCCAGACATTTATGATGATATGTCTGAGAAGATGCATACCGCATTATTAATCAAATATTGTGTTATTATGTATATTCAATGTAACAGCAAAATGTAACTCTCAAAGCAGAATTCCAGTGGTGACATTGATTCAGAGGTACTGTAGAAATAATGCCTTGAAAACCCATCAAGGATTAAATGTTAGTGGGCTTATGCATTTCAGTTAATGACATGTTGTACTATGTATATACTGTAAGTGAATTAAATGGATGGTAATCACTTCCCTTCTGCAATGTGACAGGTTAAATAGCGTATAATGCAGTGGTTTCTATGTTTTAATTATAATTTGTGTCTTGTTTTAGATGGTTAAACCGAATTCGTGTGTAACTGCAGTTTACACAATAAATCATATTGATGTATTGAATCTCCAGTATCACTCTTTGCATAATGTGTTGAAAAGCGTTCATTTAAAAATTAAGTGGAAGACATTGTCCTTATATTAGGACAGAGATTAATCTGTAGAGGTCTTGCAATGAGCTTGGGAATAATTTCATCAACACATGCAAAGCAAATATCGAGCTCCTACCATCGGTGTACTTCACCAGCTAAATGTCACAGCCAACACGCTTTCTATCTGAAATGAGCATTCTCCTCTGATAAGAGCCTTCTGGTTGGGTCTGTATGCAATTAATCATCCCTGTCGTCGTGGTAGGTCATTATAAAGGTGTGGGTATTGTGATTCCTTGAACTGCAAAGTGAGCACCATTATCATTCAGTGCAGATCCCCCACTGGAATCTTAATTGAGAATATTTCGTATAAGCAGCAATGACATCTTCATCATTGTCTTTTGCTCTGTTTGTACATTTGAACAAATAATTTGAGCTATTATGTATGAATCACATTTTACAGGTACATTTAATTATAAGAACAAAATAATTTAGGCAAAATTCATGTTTAGGAGAGACTATAAATTTGGAAAGCTAGTTGATTCAGTAATCTACTGCATAATTGATGATCATCAATAATTCCACCTACAACTTTTGCCGTTAAATTTTTATATTATACCATGGATAATGTATTCACAAACTTTGTAACTCATATTTAAAAACACTTATGTCACATAATAAAAATGTCATAAACTCATGTGGATTCTCCATAACATTTGAAACTAATGCACACTTGGGACTTGGGACAAATGCACTCTAACCGTGAGGGCTTCATTAGAGTTGGTCATATTCCGCCATGCAGATGAGATAGCGAGAGTATTGTGCACAAAATAAAAACACATTTGAAAAACAATCGAAAGGCTGTTGAATATTTTTAGGTTTTGCAAACTATTTGATATGTAACATTTGAAAGAACACAGGATTAGAGTGCGCATGTTTTTGTGTTTGGGCTAATGTGTCTGAGAAAACAATTCCAGCCACGCTTTGTGCAAAACTAATTCCGAAATGAAAACCAAGGTGTTATGCCTCCATAAGTGTTGCAGTTTAAAAACACAAAAGGACAAAGCTTATAAAAGTTAGGTAGGTAAGTTCAAAGTTCAAAGTTAACTAATGGGAGGTCAAAATTACATTATAGGTATTTAGCAGACGCTCTTATCCAGAGCGACTTACACAACTTCTTATTACATTTATCCATTCATACAGCTGGATATATACTGAAGCAATTCAGGTTAAGTACCTTGCTCAAGGGTACAACGGCAGTGTCCTACCTGGGAATCGAACCTGCAACCTTTCAGTTACAAGTCCAGCTCCTTAACCATTATACTACACTGCCGCCAAATAGAGCACTTAGGGCAATCAAACAATGGAAGGCATTTCTCAATACTGAGTTCACTTTTTCTAAACTCTTCACACAAGTAGCACAACAGTAGTCTATGTGTACCAAACTGGGGTGGTTTTTCCAAAGCATGTCGTAGCAATAAGTATGTCGTGAAGATATACTTGCCATTCACGACACTTTCCCGAATGTGCTCGTAACTCAAAGAGATTGTGAAATGTGTCGCGAGTTCAAGAGAACATTGGACTAGTCGTGAAATCTCAACTGTGTCTTGAGATGCGGTACTACGGGCAAGTCCCACCTCTGCATACAGAGGCCACTAATCTACGCAATAGATAGATAGATAGATAGAAACAACAACAACAATAGTAATATTAATAATAATAGTAGGCGAGTAGTAGTAGTAGGTAGCCTACTTAGTGTAGAACAGGTGTAATCAATTATCCCATCATAGGGTTTATAAAGACTTGTGACCTGTGCTGACATGTACATTGTAGGCTACATTCACACGAGGCAACATAATTTAAATAAACGTAGACAGCAATACATGGATCCTATCAGTTTGCCAAAAGCATCATATAGTTAAGATAATATTAGAGTATTTCGTTTTTCTTTCATTGCTTGTGTAACGAACGAGGTTCTGGCAGGGCTCGAACCACAGAACTTCAGGGGGAGAGGCCACCGCGATAACCATAGCGCCAAAGATGAATTCACTGACAGTGGAGGAGTTAGGCTGCCTCTCGAGCCTGATCGCTAGGCTACACTTGTTTGTTTTTGGTTATTTTTTTATTTTTTTTTATTTCTCGCTCTTCTCTTTTTTTCTCGTCTTTTTTTTGTCTGTTTGATCAAATTTAAAATGAAAAGCAAAAAAATATTCAAAGATGATTAGCTATAACTCTACGATGCTTTTGGGAAAGTGGCTGTTAACGATGTGTGATGCTTTCTGTGGTGTGAATCGGCTTTTCTACATCGACCTGTCGGGTCTGTGTTACTCAATTTTTATCGTGAAAGTGTGTCTTGAAATATTCACTCCACGATATACTTTGGGAAAGAGTCCTGAAAATTTCAAGACATGTCTTCAAAAAGATTGTGAAAGATTTTTTCATTACTTTACCACAAAATGCATTCAATGACCACAGCTTTCAAAATTCTTGAATTATTTTCTCACCCAAACCCGACCACCAGCATACCTGTATGTATCTACAACCCATACTCTTTTCAAAACTTAAAAGTTAAAAAGCTAACATACAAAATTAAAGTGGACAGAAATTTCCTACCTCACAAATATCATATTGAAATATATTCAAAATATTCCTAAAAAGAGCAGATATAATTGTTATGGAGACAAATGGTAAAAACTGTTGATCAAAGTTATGTAGATGTAACCAACCACAGCTGATTCCTATCTCAGTTGGAGACATACAATGGTGTTTTCAATTGTATTGCTGTCTATACTGTAAAAAGGGATGTCTTTGGAATGATTTTTGTATGTAAATGGACCCAGCAAGAGGTAGAGAAGTGGCTGAAAGAGAAAGATGAGTGGCTTGGAGAGGGAGAGGAGTAGCAGCCTATACATATGTGGTGAAAGACAACAGAGAGGAAGACCAAGAGCTGTAGTCTCAGATGAGATTATGGCTACTATAATTGATCATGTGTTGAATCATGGTCTATCAACGAGAAAGGCTGGTCTGAAAGTGCAGCCAAATCTAGAGCGGCATCTATTTTCCAGCGAACCAACAGGTAAAATATGTATTCTGCAAGGGCATGTGGCTGCACACATATTCTACACATTTCTCATACACTGCCTGGCCAAAAAAAAAGGTTTTCGTTGCACCCGTCATGCATAGCGCCCACTGTACAAGCCTTTGGAGGCAGTGTTATGATCTGGGGTTGCTTCAATTGGTCAGGTCTAGGCTCAGCAATGTTATGCAGCAATAAAATAAAGTCAGCTGAGTACCTGAATGTACTGAATGATCAGGTTATCTCATCAATGAGCATATTCCAGGATGACAATGCCAAGATTCATTGGGCTCAAATTGTGAAAAAGTGGTTCAGGGAGCATGAGAAATCATTTTCACACATGAATTGGCCACCAGAGTCCTGACCTTAACCCCATTGAAAGTCTCTGGGATGTGCTGGAGAAGACTTTACGGAGTGGTTCGACTCTCCCGTCGTCAATAAAAGATCTTGGCCAAAAATGAATGCAACTCTGGACAGAAATAAAAATATGCATTTTTATTATTTTATCTCTAACTTCCATAGAATGATCTTTAGCCATCATTTTCACACATTTCCATTAGATTCACAGCCTGACCAATGATCCTTAAACAGAGTAGAATTTTTATCCAGAAAATGTGACGGTTACTTTAATGGTTCACAGGTAGAGGCTAATGGTAAAGCAATTGTGTTTTTGTTAGGGCAATTATTTGAACATGTGAAAATTTAGATCTTTTAGAAAAAAATGCAAACGGCATATTTCAGTTTTTTTATTTTTTGTAAAAAATAAAAATATATATTTTCTAACATAAAACCAATGTCACCTTAAAATAATGAATTTTGAGATTTTAAATAAAATATTACACAGAATAAAATTTTAATGTATAATTTGTAATTCAGTAAAATGTGATAATTGGACAAGGGTCTGAATACTTTTGCAACACACACACACATATACAGGCAGGCACACACATGTTCACACAAATATTTTCAATGGGATATTGATTTTGATGTTCAGGACAAATGCTGATAAGCTTGGTTGGCTCTGGCTGACATTTACTTTTGTAAATCAAGGGAGTGAAGAATAATATGCCAGTTAGCAAGCTACGGGGCACATTTTATTGCATACATACCTTAGAATGTGATAATGAAAAATTGGGCGTGGGGGAGAACCTTGCTGGGGGCCCCAGCAAACCTCGCTACATACGCCACTGTCTCTAACTGGGGAAAAAATGCTGCACATCTAACCATGTTTCTGCCCCAACCGGTTTTTGGGAGAAAGAAGGGAACTGATATATGGGCAAACTATAGATACAACTCCAAGCAAAAGGCCATGTAAACCATGTGCACTTACTAATGCTAATGCCGCATTGTAAAAACAGTCTTGCTTTCAGTTATTTCTGACAAAAACTGGGCTTACCTCACTAATGTTATGGTTCCTATCACAGCTATGAGTTGCGTACCCAGCTGATTACTTCCAGTGTAGCCTAGTTAGCAAAGTTAATTTACATGTTCTGTAACAGCTTCAGTTTTTGATATTAAGACATAATCAAATGGTGCTGTTTTTCCATTTCAATTGACCTAAAATGTGTGCCTGGGGCAGAATAGACATAACCTGGACGTTAAGATGTCTCAGGAGATAGTCATTTAGGTAGACAGTTTTTTAGTGGACAAGCTGAACATACTGTATAGGCTACTGGTTGAAATGTATGACAGTCCTAACGTTAAGCATCGTGTGACTGGCAGAAGCCGATTTGAATCTGCCCAGGGCAGAATAGACATAACCTGGACCCGGTCTTTGTTGTTCATATATTTTTGATTTAATTTAATATTTTCCATGTATTTTCATTTTTTATTTATATTATTCTATATGATTGATGCATTAGTTATATATTACCATACCATGATGTATGTAGCTATAGGTAAACACATTTTCTATTACTAAAATATTTACATAAATTTTTAAAATCCCCTACATTTAGGGAGAATTCCCCCTGTCTGGCAACCCTGTCAACGACTAAAACTAAAACTTGCCTACTGAATATTTAAGTGACTAATATGTGACTAAAACTACAATTTTATCAGAATACTAGTATATGACCTCAATATGGCAAGAATACTAGGATATGACCTCATTTCCATTTTTTTTATGAAGTGCACGATATGAGAGTGGTGTCCCACTCGCTGCGGTCTCTCACACATGGAGATTGCCTTCTGCAAACCCATATTGCCTCCTGCTCTTCTTCTTGAGCAGAAGGCAATGTGGTGAAACAGTCTTTAGATATCTGGACACGTGTTAAATATAATTGTGAGCATCAGATACGCTCAATCTAAACGCACACATATATACGGAATGTCGCAGATAAGCAATTTCATGCTCACTTACTGGTACCTCTTACAACTCTAGAAAATAAATAGAATAGACTAAAACACATGGCTCTACATCAATCTTAAGTGTTCATATATTGTGTTATTGAAAACAGTCCCTGGAATCCTAGCCCATAAATATTGGCCCTGTCTTAAATCGGCAATGTTGTGTAACCTAACTTTTCATCAAAGCCAGTATCATGTGAGTGGAACATCGTTACAGGCTGTGGTCAGCAATGAATTAATTGCTCAATCACAAGTGGGAAGGGTCAATATTGTTGCTACCAAGGCGCAGGCCTTGTGAAAATTTAAACTACGATTGCTTAGTTATACCAATTTACTACCTACTTCACATTTTCCAAATCTGTCCATCACTGACAGAAAAGGATGTAGGAATGGTGTGAATCAAGCAAAATAAACAACATACATATTTGGAATATAAACAATTTTCAAAAAAGGCCCATTCATTTTATACTCACCACTGTGCCTTTATTTTTCTCTGCAACTTATTCATGTCCAATAAATTTGCCACTGTCACAATCAGACCAATAAATAATTCCATGGTCAATTTAATAGATGCATGCTCACTGGGAATCAATAAGCATTTTAAAACACGGCACATATTTCCTGTCCAAACCAATATGGATTGGTAAGCGTATTTATTTACTATTGCTGAGCTCACAGAGGTTAATGCAAGTTCAGAATTAATTCAGAATTCATTGGACATTGTCTTGCATGCTTTCCTCAATAGCATCTTACTACTGTCATTTCTGTAAAATAGATCACATCACTTCTATTCTATCGCCTCTATTTCTGACCAGTGTTGTTGGCAAATGCAGGTACAAATGCTAGCGTAGATGAAAAAAATAAAAGAAAAAATAAAAGAAAACCTCATCAACTGATCCAGGTACTTTCTGGGAGAGTGGAGCATTTGGCCTCTACACTCACCTCCAATAGTGTGGAAGGAATGGAAGGGATAGACTCAAGCAGTACAGCCATTCTGAGCCGTTATCTTGAAAAAGACGTCGACCCAAGTCTTACCTTTAAACTGACCGTCTTCTTTTTCTTTTGCTTGAAGTATGCCAATAAAATTATTAATGATTGGTTAAATGTTACGATTTTAGTCTTCTCTTTTCCCAATTCATTCCATTTACTCTAACGTATTTAGAAGACCCTTATCCAGGAATACTTAGAACCGTCCATGGAAGAAGGTTTAGGCAAAGAACACGGACGACACAAAGTCAAAGACTAACTGCGATCTGTTAAGAATGGCCAGTACCGTGTATCAGTTGTCTATATCTGCGTGCACTCGCTAGACTTACAGTAGATCCTATTGCTTTTCTACCTGATGGAGCTGCTCCATTGCACACAGACTGCAGTTCCTCTGCAGTTTGTTCTGGCACAGCTGTCTCCGTCCAGTGCAGGCGTGACGTGAAGCCGAATTCATTAATGCTCGTTTCTCTTACTGGTGATCACAATTAAACCTCAGAGCTGCATTCTAACTTATGCTGTTATTATTGAACTCTCTTTGCTGAAGACAGATCGACTGTCAAACGGTTCCCGTACTCCCGCGCTCTTTATGCTGCAGCAGTGCTCTCCGGCACCAGTACCAGCACATTCTGTTCATTACGGCGATGCCTCGGGTCCTGCAACATGTCCTTTGTGATATCGGTGACATCCATTGGGCGAAATATAAGAGTCAACAAGAAGTGTATTGGCTGCTTGAGGCCTGTGTGATAATGTAACGCATGTCCTGTCCAATGATTGTAAGTGCATTACGTGCTCGCTCGATTTCACAACATGCCACTAAGAGGTGGAAATTGGAAGCTTGATGGTAGAGACGGTGTAGGGCATCATCAGCAATGTCCTTAATAGGAGCCACACATTCAGAACCTTCAGTTATTTCATCTGAAAGGTGAGGTTGGAGTTGGCCAGGAAGAAGGAGCCATGGCTAGAACCAAAAAAAGACATCACAAACGGCAATGTGGGTTATGTCACATATTGAAGCCACCACATTAATCGAATGGGCCCCCTTGCATTTGACATTGCTTTACTGAAATATTAATTGTTTGTAAACTATAGCTCTCAGAATAGTGACCTTAATTTGTTAGCAGTTTTCACTGTTTTTGTATGTTGAAAACATTTTTTGTTGAGATTTCTGTGTACAGTAACGATGGTAACAGGGGTAATACATTTACTTCATGGTGATAAATCTTTTTTTTTTTTGTCACAGTTGAAAGGTGCCTTTCAAAATGATGTAATCGTCATTTCGACAAGGAGAAAAAAAAAATGTTGGTTTTAAAAGGTAGGCTTTGTAGAGTCCTGAATGCAGGTTGATTGCAATCTATGAAGCTTCAGAACAAAAAGAAGGATCCCTACCTGGACTGTTCACAGGGACTAGCCTGAACTAAGGAGAGCTGGAGCACTCAACGCTCAGGAACTCGACACCTTTAATAAAATAGGGTGACTGACATTTCAAATTCTGAAAAATATCTCTGTCTAGTTGATAGGCGCAGGGATATTTAAAACCGCATGTCCAATCAAATTCACTAGGCGGTGTCAATCAGCGTTATGAGTCGGTGGATATGTGTGTTTAATCAGCCGCAACTTGATTGGCACATGGTATGTTTTGTTCTAAAATCCCATTGTCATCAATGACATGAAATAACAAAGCATCTGTTTGAAGCGCTGTTAAATGAAACATTGCGGCAGCAGGCGTTGCTGTTTCAAAACTGGAATATAAAGCCTTAATCTATGCTTCTCTCCTTAGTTCCAAGCGATCTAAGTGGCTACTAAACACATTATACTGCATTACACTTTTCACTTGAGTATCATCAGTAAAATAATAATTGCTACACTTGTATGTTACAAAATACCTCCGAATCAAATATATTAAAAAAACAGCAATCAAAACGGTGGATGCATAGCCCTAGATTGCTTCATATAAAATGTTCTGCACTGCTCTCTTGGGCTGGTACTGGAACACAATTCCCAGTTTCATCCTTTAAGATGAGCTCTTTACATAACCTTTTATTCTGCTGCAGTATTCACTGGTAAAACATTTTATAATCTATATTGTGTATAACGAGAAGATTTCAATGGAGTAAGAAGACTGAAGATGGAGAGATTTTGATTTCCAAAAGTGTATTATTATGATGATGTATTATTATTATTATTATTATTATTACTCTGCCCTTTTATGGCGAGGGTCTTTAAATCTATTTTCAGTTCTTACCGCCAATGTTATAGTAAAAATCTATGTAAAGTGGTGCGGTGCCACCATATAGTAGCAAATCATCAGTATAAGCAGGTTTAAAGTGGTTTAGTCACACACACAGCTATGCTGTTCTGCGCTTAGGCCTGGAGAGGAAGACTTTCTACGAGCACAGCATTGTTGCACATTTCTGCCTCCAAGCTACAGGTTCTGGATCAGAATCAAAATGGTGCCTCAAACTTCAAAGGCTAGAATTTCAGGGAAAATGCACCAGTCGCGAGATCACTTCTTTTTGCACATTTGTCCATTTCATTACTTGGAGAGCTGTGGCTTGACCAATTTTCTTGCAGATTTCACACGGGGAAGGCTTGTCAAGGCAGCTATTGACAGACGGTGAGAATCAGCTAAATTAGCTCACTGCCTGAAGCTCCTGCAGCAGCCTCCCAGTCCAGCAGTTTTTATTTCTTCATGTGAAACCTCAAAGTGGCAGGGGCCACACAAGGACTGCAGTGTGCTTTCTGCATCCAAGTATACCCAGCTGGGGTGGCAATAAAAATCAATAGGAATGGGTTGGCCTCATTGCTCTCCTCAGTAGCACAAAGGGGAAACAACCTGATTCAGTTCAGTTGTTCTTTTTCTTTAATTAATCCTTTAAATGTGTCCCAAAATGTGTTCATTTATTTGTATATAAACTCCAGGAAATGCTCTTAATGCACATGATTTACCTTATGTGACCCACCCCATGCATACTGGAAGACTCGTCAACAGTTCAATAGAAACTGCCTACGTGCATCATAACTAACTCATCTGCTGCTGGGAGTATTCAAACAACTCTGAAGATCAATTCGGTAAGTAATACATCTCAGATTAATATTGTCCAAACTTAGCCAAATCCACCTCAATTTGTCATGCTAGGGATGATTCTGTAGCGGGCAGAATCCAAACGACCATTATTGGGATTGCATTGAATGTGCAACAGGCTAGAGACATTTGTATCAGGACACAGAAACAAAAATGTATGAATATGAATCTGAATGTGTATATGTTGTGAGGAAAAAAAAAAAAAAAACAGGACAGAAATTAGCGTTGGGAATGAAGTTTGCATCGCAAGTTCCATCAGGAAACTCTTGCTGCAGCCGACCGTCATACTCTACCAGTCGCATGCACACACCTCTAATCGAGCGCCTTTTGAAAACCGAGAATCAGACCTCCCTGTGCTTCTCGCTGCTATATTCTGCCCCTTCATTTGCTTTGCTGTTTCTGTGTTGAAAAAATTACAATCACCTTCTAAGATCCACCACCCCAGCTTTCACCTGTTGTTTGGATCTTATTTTGGTACAGGGGGTTTCTGGTCATCTCCTTTTTAGCGGGGAGATGCCCGTGCTCCAGACTAGTATCTCAAGCAGATCCAATCAGTGCCAAAACAAAATAATTGTACAGTAGATTCATTAAAACATTTAATTTAAATGTGAGGGTTGTATTGACATAAATTAATAAATGTTAATGTGGTGCATTTTAGGGCTGGGATGCTATTATTCCTCTGTTCTGATAATTGTGTCTCATTCTTAATGTCTGTTACGATAAATCTCAAACGACAAATAAAAGTTTGTACTTCTGTGTGTCACAATTAAAATCTAGGCTATATTGTAAAAGTTATGATGTTCATGGCCATCTGCGAAATCTTAACGTTACCTATTAGACATTTTTGGATGTCATTGTTCTTGCCCTTTATTGTTATTTATGTGTTTTAATTAAGTACGTCGTAATTAAGCAACCGTAGTCTAATGCCTGAATCAAGACCTGCAGCAGCTAGCTATTAGCCCAAGATCAGGAATCTGTAGTTGCTTTCTAACTAGCTCACTAGCCTACAAAACTTTATCCCGAAAACGCATGTTATGCTATTCATAGCATGGGGATAAAATAATCAACCTAGCAGACTATGAAAATATGAAAGGTGTACTAAGCTACTTGTATTTTTTATTATTTAAAAAGAGAATATGTAGTGCAGGCTTATTCACACCTCGTAATTTTGCTTTCAAACTATGTTGTTAAAGTTCTACCGTAAAGTGTATGGTAAAGATGATTCCTGCACACTATTATGCTTTATAGGCCAACTTTAGTGTACGATTCTCACAAATGTCTCACAAATCAACGTGACATCCTGCATATTCAGGTAAAGAGGACTGTGTTTGCACAAATTTGAGAAGCATCACAGCATGCACATCACACTACAAACAAAGCCATTACCAAAGCCATGTTTTATTACCAAAAAGAGTTGTGAGTTGGTCCATGACAAATTTACAAAGGGCATTCATTAATCAAGTCTATACCTATGAAGTAACATATCCTCAAGTTTGCAGGTGCTGTCTTCACATTTATAGCTTGACAGGGCATTCATACCTTTCAGTGTGCCTGAGTGAAGGTGAGCGATGCAAGTTGAGCGCAGGTAAGGCTTGGGCATCAAATACTGGCGCTGAAGCGGTACAGCTGAATCGAAGATGAAGTTCCCAACTCACGTGAAGGAGCTCCGGGGAGAGGAAGGTCAGATGCAATGCCTTAGTTACAGACAGCTGTTCAGTGGCACTCTGTGATATTTACATAGTTGTAATTGCCCAGAGGTGAAGCAGTGCAGTGGAGAGTGAATATCTTGCACGATGACCTGTCTTTATTACATTCCCTGTGAAACAGAGGCGCTGCAGAAATCCTGAACATGAATCCTCAATAAATAAAGCCAGATGTGTCTTTAAATTTTTTTTACCTTGGTATAAGCAAATTAAAGTGACTTTCTATGAAAAAGTCACACACATGTAAGCCATCGCCTATGGGCACTGAGTTTTTTCACAGACATCAATAAGAAGTATAATGGTTTTCACAAATGGGCATTCCGAATGGTGGCATTTTAAATAACTCCCTCCATCTGCCGGGACCTTTAATAGCTTGCTGGCAGGGATACAAATGATGTTTTTTAAAGGCGAGAAATCTCAATGGTAGGTGATTAGAAAATAAATAAATACATAAATAAGAAAAAGTGCAATTACGTCTAGATTTGCTCTGCATCTGCTCCAACAGCACAGACAGTTCACATACCGTAGGAGCCATTAGGTAGCTGTAGTTATAAGAATATTAACTGACATGGCATGTAATTTTAGCTCATTTTCAATATATGGTGTGGCATAAAATCTACACTACATTAGTACAATTAGGGGTCGATTTATTAACATCCCAAATAAGGGGTGTTATTTTGCGTGTGTACACTGTGCAGGTGATCAAATTAGAGTCTATATATGAGTCTCTATTTATTGTCATATATATTTTCACTTTGTTATTCATTTATTTATTTCTGTAGTTGTAGACTGCATTTCTCAATGTGAGCAATTACATTAATGGAGTCTGAAATACTGAGTGAAATGGTGGGTAGGTTGTGGTGTTCCAATTTTGGAACAACTGGCAGCATAAATAACACATGCAAATACATATCCGGAATATTAACTATCAATCTATTTAATTATATATTGATTGGTCATACCTATAATTGGCTTCAGTATGAAGTATAAATAATATTATCTATTGTTTTGGGAAAATGGATGAAATATGGACAATTCTAATTATATTTATTGTAATCTATGAATGATGATCATATATTTATCCTTAATATAGCTACATGTGTAAGACTGAAATTGAGATCCCAGGCACCTGGACACACAACACCAGGAGGGAAGCCTGTAAGGGCTCTAGGACGTTATAAACCAGAACTTCGGTGCCGTAAAGTCTGCTGGGACCATCTGGCGTGAAGTTTATGACGGTCAAAGAATGTCCTAGGATGTCATGACAGTGCTACAGTGCCCCCATATTACATTATCAGGGCATGCCAAATCTCTGTCCTTAACATATTTTCACACACAACACAACATGGTATAGATTGCTTTTGTCCTCAAAAAGCTTAAAAACATACAGATGTGATTGATACTTTTGCTACATTGTACAGTATACACTGGAACTAGTCTGGGCACTGGAACATACATTATACACTCTTTCCAGAGAGATAATCATGTATTGTTCCGTTTTTGAGTGTTACAGTAGTAAATGCATCCAGTTAACATACCTGAATTAACAGGGACAACTAGGGTGTAAAGGTAATATTCTCAACAGGAATTCTGGTACCTTTGTGGCATTAATATCAATCACATCTGAGAAAACTGTAGAGATGGGGAGTCTCATGGCAACACAAACTTAGACCTACTGATGTTTGATATCATTTTGATGGTCTCGGTGTGAGTGGTGCAATGGTCTACATGTCCTAAATGTGCAACATAGATGGAATGTATATTTCATAACACAGGCGTAAGCTGCCGTTGTGAAATTGCCATTCTGTGAAACCCCATAGAAGGGGGGCTAAAAGTGCTAACCAGTTTATGGTTTTACGACCGTCTACAGCCAGATCAAATGCAGAGTTTGACCATTTAAGCAAAGGAAACAAACCCATCATGGAAGCTGTAACCAGTCTTTCCGCACATCCTACTTCAGGTAATTGTGTGTAGCAAATTGCCAGGTATGACTAAGTATTTTTCTCTGTACTGTATTTGAATTTGGACTGTTTAATCTGTAACTATGTATTGATGATTTAAGTAAATAACCTACCTGGTAATAAATTAGTTAAACTTGATTTGTGTGGTTTCTCTGAAAATTGACGTACTCTGTTCACCGGTAATGGGTTGATTAATTTCCTCAGTCTTGATTTTCCCCCTCAGCTGGTCTAGGGAGGTTGACTATTTAAGCTTAATGTATCACGGAGTATTGCACCCGTAGAACTATGTCTTAAAGTAGATCACCTCCGCTTGTCGGTTATACATGTTGAGAACGGTGGTCGTCAATGTTCCTTCGTCGGTCCCTGAGTCTTAACCATAGTCTATACCTCACGAAGTGGCTTCTTCCGCAACCTCTGAGATAACCGCAGATATCTAGTCAGCTGTGAGTTGTGTACATATCTGCAGCATGTAATGCACGGTGGAACAAGCGCATCCAGTTCAGAGAACGTCTTTAAAGTATAAGGGTCCTTTAACAAATCAAGTGGAAATTGTACATACTAAATTATAATATTAAATGGAGTCAGATAAACGAGTACAGAATCAGCGTTGGTGGCTGATGATTTACTGTAATATACACAGGCTGTTCTTTGGATAAACTGGGGTCAAGGTAGACCAGACTTAAAGCGGAAGGTAACGTGGTACGAGTACCTTTGATTTGTGGTCCCTTATTAGCTAATCCCGTGAATCTAAAGAGCAGTCTAACCCGGTTGCAAGAATATTAATATTACTTTATTAACTTTCATAACTTTTCCCTTTTCCCACAGCAATAGCGGAATACATCACGCTTAAACCTTCGCTCCGAGCAATGAGGGATTGGTCTAGCCGCGCGGAGTTTTACAATTTGGTTTGTAACATGATTTTAGCTGATGTTTCCAGATTTTACAATTTGGAGAACTCGACATGATTTCAGTTGCTAATTTCCAGATTTACACATGTGATTATTTAAACAAACCCCCATTAACTAAAATTCACTGTACAGTACACATTATGTTGTACTATTGCATTAATTACAGGTATATCTAATTATTTGCCTGGTAATATGCTCTAAATTACACCCTGCACACATTTCACCTCAAGGTTTTTCTAAACCACTTTGACACACATTATGGGGAAATGGCTGGTGACACAGTAGAACTAACCACTAATGTCAAAAAACATAATAATAATTATTATTATTACACCACAGGGTACATAACTAAAATAAAATTTAAAAAGTATTTGTTTATTGCATGTTTATAAGTTACTATAGCTAGATTAATGATTAGTGATAACTATTATACTGTGATTTGAGCAGTAATGCAGTATATTATCTTTACTGCTTTTCTACAGCTTAATGCTGTCTTTGTGCACTGAACACATACATTTCTAGTCATCTATTGTGTCATTACATTATAGACATTTAGCAGATGCTCTTATCCAGAGCGACGTACATAGTGCATTTCCAAACTAGGAACAAGAGCGTTTAAAAACAACCCTAAAAAGGCAAATACGAATCTAAGTACTAGGCGCAGTCAGTATGATTGGGGTTTTATTTTTTTATTTTTTTATTTTTGGGGGGGTAATTACACAACATTAATAGCAATAGTCACAGGGAGGTAGGGAGGGGTGGAGAGAGGTGCAGCTTGAAGAGGTGAGTCTTCAATCTGCGCTTGAAGACAGTCAGACTTTCTGCTGTTCTGACCTCCACGGGGAGGTCATTCCACCACCGTGGGGCCAGGACAGACAGACGTCGAGACCGGGTGCTAGTATGAGGAGGGGGGGTACCAGTCGTCCTGAGGAGGCGGAACGCAGGGATCTGGCAGGTGTGTAGGGTGAGCGTAAGCATTCAGCAGAATGTAAAAAATGAAACATGTATAAAATGTCAGAATTCATTAATATCATCATGTCACTTACGAGGGTCACAAAACTACATTTCAGTGTTAAAAATTAAACGTCTTTGACCTGTCCTCGATTCCTTATTTGAACTGGTGTCTTTATTGTGATGCAGTGGGTGTGAGTATCTACTGGATTTATTTTTGAAGGCTGTCAATCGCAAAGAAGACACCACACAACAAAATGTCCAAAGTGACAATCAATTTGGTGTGAAACTGTCCTGTGCACACGGTGGTTTTGATTTCAGCTTCCATTTGTAAAAATGTCCTTCACACACCCTGGCATCCATCTTAATCAATGAAAGCAATTGCCAAAGGCTCCAGACAGGGTGTCTGTGGCTATTCGTCCTGACTTCCACTCCCATCTGAGGTAACAGAATCTAGGTGCTTGCCTGTTGAGAGCTCTGCTCAGCAGTATGTCGTCAACTGAAAATCATTAGATAGGTATCACCTAACATACAAATAAAGGCAACTACCACTTCATTCTCATGGGCACAGCTGAACAGTTAAAACAGTTCAATTTATTATATCATATCAATGTGTACGTGTCTGTATTAAAGGAGATGGATAAATTAAACCACATTTATATATGTATATATATATATATAAGTGAATGCAATGTAAGTACATGTTTACATTTAAAACTTTTTCTGAATGATTTATTCTGTGATTTCAGGCACTGTCCTGAAAGCTGAAAGGGATATAAGATGTTTTTTCTTCTGCTCCCTATGTCTACTGCACAGAGGTTGCTTTCAGACATAGTCCATGTGCGTAGCCTGCTTGTGCTACATATCTGCTTTCACACAGAACTGGGAAACAGTTTTAATTTGTTTCATGCAATCAACCACCCGTAGATTAAAGTTAATTGTCACGCTATACACGCAATATGGGACACTGTAGGAAGGAGACAGACTGTGTATTCTACCCCATACCAAGTGTACCCCATCTTGCTCATCCCTACACAGCTAGTCTTTCTCTCCCCCCACAATCAATCCTCTCTTAGGCTAAGCTCTGTTGATCACCTCCCAAGTAAGCGTGAGAAAATCTGAAATTTAATTTGTAAAGCCTTAAAATAGGTCTAGCCTATCTTGAACGAGCCCACATCTCACTTAAAAAAAAAAAATAAATAAAATAATAATATAAACCTTGATATTCAGATAGAATCATTATGTTAAGGTTCCTGATCAGAACTGGACCCAAATGCACGACTCAGGAACAGAACTCACACTAAGCTCACACAGAGCGTTTATTAGCTACAGCAAACTTTCTAGCAAGAGCGGTGAAGGGACTGAATCCTGGGTAAGGCAGAACCGGAGGGCAGAGCAGGAGAGGGAAGCAGGCAAGGAGCTGAATGGTGACTGAATCCTGGGTAGGGCGTAGCAGGGGCAGAGCGCGATGTGGGAAGCAGGGAAGCGTGGCTTGGAACAGGCAGGAAGCTGCAGGCTGGCAGGTACAAAATAGAAGGCAAGATTAAGCGTTAATTTCAGCAAGACTTAGACCGAGTTCCAAACTTGACATGACTGAGATAACAGAAGAACAAGACTTAACAAACTGGCAACAAAACAAAGAACAAAAGGAGAATATATAGCGTGGTAAATTAGATAATGTGTGATTGCAGCTTGAGAATGTATGCGAGAGTGATTGAGCGGTAACGAGGGCGTGAGGAATGCAAACAGGGAAGGAATGTAATTGGCTGGGGAATTAGTGAGGGCGAAATGGGCAAACAAGAAGGAAAACCACGCCAAACCTGCACAACACGGAAGACAGACAGGGAAATGTAAAACATGATAAGAGACGTGAGGAAAAGGGGAAAACACGGAGCACAAACAGGGATGAGGACTGAGAGGGAACGGAGAGCACGACACATTATTTGTTATTGTATATATATATATATATATTGTCGGATAACTAGTATTTAGATTACGGCATTTGAGAGAGAGATGATATACTTGTTACTAAGTCACCTGCTTTAACCCTCATATTATGTTCTGGGTCAAATTTACCCGGTCCAATGTTTGATGTCTCTTAAAAACCAGTTAACGTTATTTTTTCATCTGGATAATATATGATTTTTCTAATTTGTTGGAAATAAATAGTAAACATACAATAAACATAATGCTATCTTTTCATGTCCTGTATACAAAGTTGTTGTGTAGGGTAATTGTGGGGTAGCTGTATAAATTGTAAGAAAATATACAACCTTTTTTAGTTTTTATCTCAAATTTTTTGTGGGTAATTCTGGTGGCAATTTCCCATACGGGTTTTAAAGTTCACAAGCTTTCT
Organism: Ilyophis sp. 1 JC-2022; assembly: GCA_022702515.1. Taxonomy (NCBI): domain Eukaryota; kingdom Metazoa; phylum Chordata; class Actinopteri; order Anguilliformes; family Synaphobranchidae; genus Ilyophis; species Ilyophis sp. 1 JC-2022. The sequence continues at coordinate 42,399,975 of CM040406.1, forward strand.
CTTACCTCAGGCTCTCCAATGAGGTGTTTCATCACAGATTTTTTTATATTTAGGGAGAAAGGGCTAGTCATTTGGGAGATGCACAAAAATTACACAGAAAGTGTCAAGATTTCTTTATTATAAAAGTTTTGTGTCAGCTTAAACTTTTGGGGTCAATTTGACCCCATACATGAAAGGCATCATAAAACTTTAACATAATATGGGGGTTAATAATGCTACCTGTTTCTCACTCTCACTCTCACTCTCTCACCCCTCAAGAAACATAGAAGGAAATGTGTTTGGGCAATTAAAAACAATGCTGAGTTTCTTACTTATTCATACAAAGGGTGTCATAGTGTGTCCGCTCCTTGAGAGTTTAATTACCTCTGAAAAACACAATGCTGAGGGTGTCAGGGCCGGAGCGTGGCCACAGAATACATAAGGATTGTGGTTTCCCTTTAGATTTTAAATTTTGAATGGCACCCTGTGACATTCAGTTGAAATAAAGTATACAGTGAGCACCATAATTCATTGGACAGTGACACATTTTTTGTTATTTTGGTTCTGTACTCTAGCACCTTTAGTTTGAAAGGATACAATGAGTAAAGTGCAGACTGTCTGCTTTAATTTGAAGGTATTTTCATACATACCGTTTAGAAATTATAGAAACTTTTGTACATAGTCTCCCCCATTTTAGGGCATCAAAAAATATTGGACAGTTTAACATAATGTAGAATAAAGTCCATCCATCATCATCATCATCCATCAACCCGCTTATTCCTATTCAGGGTCACGGGGGGTGCTGGAACCTATCCCAGCATGCATTGGGCGAGAGACAGGAAGTAGAATAAAGTAATCATTTTAAATATTTGGTCGCATATCCTTTGCATGCCATGTCTTCCTGATGTCTGTGACCCAACAACATCAAAAGACTCTTGATATCTTATTTTCTGGTACTCCTACAAGCAATACTATAACTTCTCTGCATTTGAATGGATTTCTACAGGAATTGGGGGATGGGACTAGATTTAGCTTTAAAATTCTGCTGGAACAGTATAGAATACATGGTTGGCAAAATGGCTCTAAGTCATCAAGAGTCTGAGGTATCAAACGTCTAAAACCATCACTCTGCTGCCAAATATGCAGTAGATGGATGGATCACTTTAAGGGTTGTTTCTCCTGACAAATTTTCCTATTGAACTCTATGAGAAAATAAGTCAGGAGAATAAATTAAATTTTATACCCTCAAATTGATAGAGCACAGAACCAAAATAACAAGAAAACGTGTCACTGTCCAATGAATTATGGTGCTCACTGTATGTAGATAATGGTTGTTGAGCCCTGCCAGTCTGGAATCTACATTTTAGGAGGCAGCTCCAGTTTCAAGCGGAGGTCAGTATGGTATGACTGGCCTTTTCACATGGATAATATTTTGCCCAAAGGTAGATTACATTATCGTCCGGACTTAATTATGGCCTCCAACCATCCCCTGTATTGTTGAAAGCAAGAGTACCTTTTGTAGAGGTATTCAATAGCTGAACTCAATTACTTCCTATAATATGAATGTTTGGTCTTGTTAAAAAGAGGCTAAAACTGTGCATCTTTTGATAATAATATCACAATGCTTAGCCCTGCTTTCAACAGCATGAGATCAGTTTAATTAAAATGTAATTTCTCAGCTTTTAGATGAGACAGTCCCTGTCATAAATCAGCATGATCCAACTTCCACACCTCAACTCAGCATCACCTAATCAGGGCGAGCATCTTCAATCCCTGCTGGGTAAGATATTTATAATGGCCGACCAAAACAAATTTCAGTTTTTTAGATTTTTGGAGACTTGGAGAAGAAGACTCCCCGTGTTATTTTGATGGTGGTTCCTTGTTTGTGTGTACTAGTAAATGATACCGGTTACATGTCGACTGCCTGTCAAAAAAGATAGGTCTATTCAAATGCTACAGAAAACACAGTTTACGAAGCACAGCAGTTAATCTCCTCTTGAAAGCTGGCTTGGAGCTTGGAGTCCAGGGAGATCATGTCAGTCATGGGATATCGGTCAGCAAGCAGCTTGAGAAGCTATTGGTCACCATCTCTGGTCAACAGGAAAACTTGGAGCTGGACACAGAACAGCACTGCACTCTATGATTGGAGTGTCAACAATGGACTTACTCTTTTCAATGTCAAATTTGACAATAAACAGCAATGTTCACTTTAATTTTGGAAGGTAAAAAAAATTACCAGTATGTCAGCTAGCTAGCAAATAGTGTTCAATGGTAGTAGCTAGCTACTATATATGACATAATGTTACCTAGGGTAACATTATATGTCATATATACTGTATATATATATATATATATATATATGAGAGAGAGAGAGATTGCACAAACTGTGCACAGCAAATAAGCTCAATAACAAATGTCAGGCATTTTGATTTTCATCCAAGACTCTCAGATCAAACTCAGAGAAATATATTCATTATTTCGCAATAATCTCTCTCATCTTTCAAGATATTTCATGTCATTATTTACAATGACAGGCTTTTTGGCATCCAACATTTGGTGGATTTGTCGGAAACTAGGCAAAGACTTACAATGTCAGCAAGGAGTGTTTTTTTCCTATCTAATGCATAAACATGCATTATTATTTACTGTTGAAACATTCAGAACCATGGGCAAGTTATGTATATTTTCTGCAGTACAACGATTTCAGTTACTGTATAACTTAGGTTTTTGTTTTTTAATATTCTTATTTCTATGTCCACTTCATCTGGATTTCAACATGTTTACAGAAATGGATTGAAATTAATCAAAACCTCTCATTTCATTCACTTATGTATGATGCATTCATGTACCTATTTTCAATATGACAAGTCAATGAAAACTTTGGCCAAAGCAATATGCATATGTATTTACAGAGATAATCAACCATCATTATATAAATAAAACTAAAGTGTCAATCATTTTTAGCCAATTTCCACCATGTTATACAATATTCCAGCTGAAGAAAATGACTGTAAACTGTTTTGCCTGTAGATTTAAAAAAAACAAAATAAAAAAAAACTGGATGGCAATACTATTAGGTGCATTGGTGAAAAGTAGACGACACTCCTAGTTTTGTCTGTTAACCTGACTAAGCAGGTAAAGTTTGCAGAAGCTATATGCCTTCTGCTACTGTTTCTCAGAAGAGGTTGGGATTTTCTCACAGGCTCTGGTGATACAAAGCTCCACTTTTGTCTGCTTCTTGACTGTTGCTGTTAAATCAGTTTTTGCACTCACAAGAATAATAGTTAAAATATGAGTAATTCAATAAACCAAAGTGCAACTCAAGTTAGCACCACTTTCTCTTCCTGATTGTTTGCAGTTGCACTTGTGTACTTGTCTGATGCATCCTAGAAAGTTTTTTATATAAATATTATTGTTCCATGCTTATATAATATAACATGTTCCTCTCAGTCTTATGTATTGGATCATCCAGGCATATTTCTGATTTTTATGCTTGGGCGATTGGGGTGCGGTGTGATTTTGAGTATACATTCACGTTACGCTCCAAACATCATAAAATTGGTGAGCATTTATCTGCAGAGATTAATTTCACTTAATTTAACTCAGGTACAATATTTTAACTGCAAAAGCTTACATGGCTTTAATGTCATTAATCACAAAGTTGGACAAGACATCTAAACAAAACATATGAAGTGAACCTTTCGGAGTCCGGCTGACAATGTTTCAACTGGATACGTTTCAGCACGGGTTGTCCATGTGGAAAAGCGTTAGATTTTATCTATTATTTCTTGTGCTAGTTGCACTTGGCATGTATAGGCATTGAAATGTTCAACCCATAAAAGAAAGACAAATGTAAAATGGGGCCAAGTATTCATAATTTTTGTTGGGCATTGTATACATGTTAATTGTTATTTGGCTACTTGTCTAAATTAATCCAACTTCTCATTTGAATAGAATAGAATAGAATAACTTTTATTTTTCTGTTAAGGAACTTCAGTTGTAGCCCCAGCAACAACAAAAAAGACAGACAGTGGGGCAGACCCACGACACACAAACAAACTTATCAAATAAAGACATTCAATAGAATCATTGCATTGATCAAACTAATTAAGTGAATTAAAGTAAATTAAAGTAATACAGCCATGATTAAAAATAGCCCCCGCTGTCCCGAGATGTCCAATGGCATCAAGCAGTCCAACACACAAACTCCGCCTCCACGACTCTCCTCCATACACGCAGCGCCGCAGTCTCGGTACACCGTCGAAACTGAGCACCGAACTGCGTCAGCCTTCCCAGTTGCCGCCTCACTCCTCCCTGGCATTATCCTCTCCTTCTCTTCCATGGTGGCCTTTGAAGATTGCCTGCAGTCCTGGATCAGTCCCGACATCTTCAACTCCAGTGAAGAGCAACTTTGTTGCTGCAGATCCAACTGACATTCCTGAGCATATGTTGCGAATGCGTCTCCATGGTGACGACCACAAACAAAATGATATAGACGAGACAATTCTTAAATATTATCAAAACGAGCAGCAGGAGTGCGCTGAAAAATATCCAGCCCGCTTCCCCATCCCACCACAAACACACCGCGCATAAAAAAACAAAAGACAACAAAATACATTCATATGAACAAACACGAACACAAGAGACAGCTGGACTACATGTCGCCATTACAGCGCCACGTGACACATCACGTTTAAAGGATCGTATGTAACCAAATTCCTATATTTAAAAGAGACACTTTAATTATTTTACATAAATGACAGGAAGAGGTGAGCACTGAGGAATTTGGATTAAAAAATTATTCCGGACTTCATCCCCAATTAAACAAAACTATGTCTTTAATAGTTCAATATATTCAACTGCCATAGAACACATTTACCTTTTTCCGAAAGGCCAAATCTTGCGAGTCTCACATTTGCCAGTCGTGTGAGAACCAGCTCAGAGGGCACAAGCATTTAGAGATAAATGTCTTCTTGTGACGTTTAGCAGCTACTCGCATTGCTGCTGGCATTTTAATAAAATATCCGGGCAGGTAGGAAGGTGGCATGAGGAGAACCACCCCAAGGCCACACACTGGCAAACGGTAGGGGAGGTGGACAGTACATGATCATGCAGGGCTAATTATACGCCATATATTCTGCTGCACCTGTCATCTCCCTGCAGGGCTCAAACACCAGCACAAATCAGGAGATGATGACAGGAGGGGGGGAAAAAAATCAAGATATCGGCAAAAGTTTTGAAACTTGGCCACGGTTCACTGAGCCGGCCTATGGGAGACTGTTTATACATTGTCCGGGTCAGTGCACGCGGTTGTTCGAATTATAATACAAGAGTGGCGCAAATAAAGAGTTCAGCAAATTACTCTGGGGATATTTTTCACCCAGCCTTTCATTTCTCTAGCAGTTTGAAACTACTGGCAGTTTCACCTGATTACCTTGCCTTTAAAAGCACAGTAATCTTTTACCAGGATCTCCAGGTTACAGACGAATAGGTCAGCCTGTACTTCTGTCAAAATGCAACATCCTCAAATGACAACAGACTGAAAGGGGAAATTGTATGCTCAACAACCAAGAGAGTGACTTTCCCCTCTACCAGTGCCTTGACCTGAAAATTGTCTTTGTACGTCTCTCCATTGTAGATTGACTTGGAACTGATTGTGACAGCAGCAAAATGGTTTGTTTCGTTTTTAACACATGTATATTTTCATCAGTCTATGCTTTGGTTTGGGTGTAGCTTTGTTGTTGAATCACAGCGAGCAGAGTACACCTGGAACTTCAGTGCACCTCAGTGGTAGTTTTTAATAATTCAAGGCAACGTTACAGTGTTACTGCGAGAGTTTTTTTTTTTTCCTCATCACGACATTAAAGCAGGGTTTGTTCTCAGATGTGTGATTTTTAAAAAGTTTTAGCTGAGTTTGCTGTTGCTGTACAGACACTCATCTGCCCCTCAGGTAAGGATGTATTTCTTTCTATTGTTTATCTGCTTTGTTCTTCCAAGAATAGTTGTGTGCTAAGTGCATATCTGTTTCTACTCATAAGACTACTTCTTTCTGAGTAGAACTCCACCTCACCTTGGATCCCCATTGCCCTTCCTGAAGCCTGGCCCCTGCTACGGGTGCTATTTTATTTGTGTACACCTGTCGCAGTCACCTCCCTCTGGGCCTGGGAGTGGCACAGATCAGCTATTATTATTCTTGATTTTGCTCTGTCCCTTCTGCTGTGTCCTCCCTGCTTGTGTTTTGATGTCTATCCTGTCCCAATTACCACCAAGGCAGAAAACAGTGCTGGTGTTTATCCTTCACTAAGCAGCTGCCTCAATTAGCTGGGCAACCTCTATTCTGTACCCCCAGATTTTTAACAAAGACTAATGGATGTATTTACTTTGGAGGAACGGTGTGTAATGGCCCATTTACAATTTCCGTTATGTTTTCTGAGCTTTGTGTGACTACCAGTGAAGCTAAATCAGTAAGCCTACTCATACAACTGAGCTAAGCGGGTTAGAGTGGGGCTAGATCCTGTCAACGAAATAAAATAACATAAAAAAACAGAATCCAGAAGTGTGTTTCTCATTGTTTAAACTGATGATAACAAGTGAGGTAGGAAGCTAGTGAAATAGTTGGAAACAGTTACGCATAGCTAACATAAAGAAACACAAATAACCATGCATTTAGAATAGGTCTCTCACTTTATATGCACAAAGGCAAATAGCGCTTTGCTTGACCAGGTACTGAAGAATTTAAGTCAGCTCGGCTAATAAACATATTGGCCATAAATACAGTTCCCAATTTATTTGAATGAAACGTGTTTAATAAACATTCTCCCTTCCAGAACAACTAAATAGGAGATGGGTGGTTTCATCTGCTTTGACGTTCCAATTAAACTGGTAGACATTCTTCTTATTTTTTTTTTTAGAGTGGGTAACTTCACAAGAAATGGTGGTTTCATCAACATTGACATTTCAATTAAATTGGTGCCTAAAAATACATTTAACCTGAAAAGCTAATGCTAGCTTCAAATGGGCACTCACCCTAACTAAACAACAACACAGGTAGGTATAATGAAATCTAAAAGGAATGTAACTGGTCTGTCATTATGCATTATCATTATGTTTTTATTGTACGCCTGTGTTAATATTGTGAACACACACTTGTATATATTGCTTCTGGGGAAGAGGTGCAACTTGATAGAAATAGGCAAATTTGTACCATGTTTATTCCACTGACCTTGCCCTCCAGTTGAAAAAAAACACCTAACAGACAACAACACCTTGTGCTTAGAAGAGACCAGCCCTCCAGGAGCTTGTCTTTCATCAATGATGATCACTATAGCAGTCTATGTCTCTTTCCCACTCTGTATTGAACCCCCTCCCTTTTCCTCCACAGTGACCTTAAACCGCCACAACAACAGCAGCACTTATCTCGACACACCTCCCTGTGGTACGCCTTGTGTACCCATTGCTCCGAGGCCTTTTTTAGCCCTATTAAGTGCTGCCGCATCGTCTTTCTCATGCAATCTTTAATCTCCCTGTCCCTTGTCCAACGTGTCCTTTTCCCCTACACCATCCATCCCTTGCCTCTCTTTCAACATAATTATGGAAAAGGCAACCAGGAAATAGGAACGGTTTAAATCAGAAGACTTGCCTTTGTTTCGTGACTCCTCTTGCTCAGTCGCATACAGTATTTGTCGACTGGTCTTCACCAACTCTGCACGGAATGTACTCCTGCTTAAAGTTTACTTGATAACTGCGTCTCAATTCTTTGGCTGGTAGTATGTATTTTGGAGGAATTTAAAGAGGATCCTGCAGTGGTATGATGGTTCTACAGTTACACTTGGGAATTTTAAATAAAATAAATAAATGCATAAAAATAAAATAAAAGAAATCTCATACTTTCACTGCTGAAAGTTTTCTTACTTTTTATTTTATTTATGAACCCTCAACTATCATGCTATCCACACACCTTGATCAACCTCTGAACAGGCAAGAACCTGACACAGATGTCTTCAAACACTTCTCTCTGACATAACTCCTCTCTCATCACTGTTTGCTTCCACCCAGCTTCCAAACTTGCTTAAGATCGTCATGAACAGTCTGTCCTTCACCTATCTAAATCTACCGCTTAGTTTTGCTTACTTTCTTCTTTAAAACTTCCTGTTCCAGAACCCACACAGCCAGGCCTTTGAGCCACTCACAGATAGCGCTCCTTTCATTGACTAAAGCGATCAATCATTAGTCAATATGTTGATTCATTACTCGGGCAAGAATTCAGTCAGGAATTAGATTAAAGTTACACCGAAACATGCTTTCTTGTTGGCAGATGCTGACACTACAAAGACATCAGCTTTAGCAAGTTAAATCAGCAAGCAATGATTCACACCTCCACTACACTGGAGTATAAATAGTGTGATTCTAGATATAAATGTTGTAGTTAAATAAAACTTACACATCAGTAATATGTCTTGTTTATTTAACCATTCTTTCCATGACAGATCTAGCACAACAGATCCAGCTAAATACAGATCCATGCTCAATCTTAAAAAGCCATTATCGCCAGAAACAATTCACTGATGCATTTTGTTGCATGCCTGCCATTACCTCTTTAAAATACTACTTCTGCAGGTGTACTCATTCTTCCACCTTTACTGAATTAAGATTGTGCTGAAGTGAAACATACACTCATATCTCCTTCCTATATACTAAATGTAAATAATATTGTCAATATTTCAGATGGGTCTAATTTTCTTGGTTACACTGTAAAAATATTAAATGTCAAGCATTATTTTGTCAAAAAAAAGACAGCGTTTTGTGTTCCAATCAATTATGTATCCATTATTGTCATCTTGCTAATTGTCATCTTTTTTTCTCCAGCTGAGTGTAGTCTGACATCCACTCTACAGTTCTCCTCCTTGTTTGTCAGTGGGTGGAATGTTTGTTGCATGTGTTTTATAACGGATACAACTATATGTCATTTTAGCATTGCGTGGATTTGAACTCAAAGCACCTGCATTGCAAAACCTAGCTTACCCACCACATTTAAAATCTTAATACATCTTAATAGATGCATATTTTTGACATTTGATTCCTTTGGGCAAGGGGCCGTTATGTCACACAAAATGCACAAAATGTGTTATGCGTCTGCATTGTTTGGTTGTACTGTGGGGCATAGCAGTGCTGTACAATAAGACATAAATGAGCCCACTGTTCAGTTTTTAGCATCTCTCGTTGAGTATGTCAATAGTGGTAGTAAATCATTTGGAGTGCAAATATTTCTATCAATTAGATTTGTATCGTGAAGTGCATGGTTTAGAAATGTTCTGAAAGACTGTGGCAACTGGAACTCACATTACTATCCATTATCATGGGTTCAACACAGACGCATCATTCCATGCAGTAAATCACTTTTTTTCATATTTACTAAACTGATGCGTCGAGTGCCACGTGAAATGCGATGCATGTCAAGGCCACAAGTTTTATGATTTGGCCAAAATGAACATTTATTTGATTAGTTTGGATGTGAGGTACTCAGATAAATGCATATACACTTCCTTGTGTGATTTATCATGGATGACTGCAGTTCTGGGAAATAATTGTCTGTGTGTGTGTGTGTGTGTGTGTGTGTGTGTGTGTGTGTGTGCGTGTGTGTGTGTGTGTGTCTGGGAAAATCAGCACTTCAAATTGTACAAGTTTCAAAAGTATTGACATATAAGCTGTAATTGTTACTAGAAGGAAATACAGTTGATTTTATACATTTGAACAGAAAGATATAGTACTTTTTAAAATTCTGATGACCTGGAACTGCATAATCACACACTTGTCAATTAATTAAATCATCCGATAGGAAATGGTCTAGACAAGATCATTTGATTAACAGCGTATTATTAAGCAGTTATTCATCATCAACAATTACAATATTATATCTTCTTATCTGGCAACCTTATTCTAGGCAACTGGAATTGATGATCATATAAAGGGTATACTGATGATTGTCGTACCCTTGTGTACCCATGCTTAGCTGCTCATTTGCCTGTGCAAATGCTGCCTGCTCAAAGAAGATGCGGTACGATGTAAGAGGATTATTTTGCCCTTAAAATTACTTTCACACCTCACCTTCTTAATAGTTTATTCTCACCAAACAGTAGGAATAGAAAAGATAACTATGAAAACTGTGCCAATACAATGGACATTGGGGAACATGTACAATCCCCTCCACTATTATTGACACCCCTGGTAAAGATGAGTAAAAACGGTTTATTATGAGAAAGCTCATCAAGAAGTAATTATTTTTAACAAAACCACATGTGCCACAATTATTGCCACCCCTGTATTTATATATATAATAAAGTAATAACTTTTAATATTTGGTCGCGTATTCTTTGCATGCCATGACTTCCTGATGTCTGTGACCTTTAAGGGTTCTATAGGAAAATGAGTCAGGAGAAATAACCCTTGCAGAGATCCATCCACATCTACTCCATATCTGGCAACAGAGTGATGGTTTGGGGCTCGTTCGATAGCTCAGACCCTTGATGACTTACAGCCATTTAGCCAGCCATGTGTTCCATACTGTACCAGTGTAATTTACAGCTGAATCTAGTCTCACCCCCCAATTCCCAGAGATCAGTTCAAATGCAGAGAGGTTATAGTATCGCTTGTAACAGTACCTGGAAATAAGATATCGAGAGTCTTTTGATGTTGATTGGTCACAGACTTCAGGAAGTAACAGCATGCAAAGGATATGCGACCAAATATTAAATATGATACTTTAAAAATATGTTAAAGCAAAATATTCTAATTTTCTGAGACACTGAATTTTGGGTTTCATTAGCTGTAAGCCATAATCATCAAAATTACAAGAAATAAAGGCTTGAAATATTTCACTCTATGTGTAATGAATCTATATAATATATGAGTTTCACTTTCTGAAATGAGTGACAAAAAATATTGAACTTTTTCACGATATTCAAATTTGTTGTATATATATATAATTGCAGGGGTGCCAATAATTGTGGCACACATGATTTTGTTAAAAATATTTTTTTCGTGATGAATGTTTTTTTTTTTCTCATAACAAATTTACTTCAATAAAGGTTGTATTTTTTTTTTTTTTCAGTGTGAGGTTAAGCTAATTGACCAAACGGTGAATTCTTTATAACCCTTTTTACTCATCTTTACCAGTGGTGCCAATAATAGTGGAGGGCACTGTATATTTCCAGGGTGGGAAGCTTTTTGTTTTATGTTAAAAAGTGATCAATCATCTTTTCAAGAACCGTAACTGGCAGTTTTTTCTCCTAGAGGACCTTTTAAACATATTGTTTTACAACCACTTGCAATGTATCGTGGGCGTAGGTTTGGTCTCAACATTGGTAGGGACCAGGGCTGTAAGTCAATCTTACATCAGAACATGTTGGTTTCATAAGATCCTATTCACTCAATATTTAAAATTGCCCTTAAAAATAAATAAATGGGACCCCAAGTTGAATCATATGTTTATATGCAGCTTATTAATCAATGCATAATTTTATTACACAAAGGAAACTCAAAAATCTAGTAAAGATGCCGTAGGGCAGGTTGAGGGAGAAGCAGCTGGACCTGCAGGGCTTCAGGTGAGGTCTTAAAATAGACAGCCCCCCCCCCCCCCCCCACCCCACCGGGGCTGTCTATGCAAACCCAATGAATAGGGACGGTTGTTTATTAACATATATTACATATAAGTTGGTAATTTACAATTAATCCATAATTGCATATGTTTAATCGCAGTCTCATTTTAAGACCTCACCTGAAGCCCTGCAGGTCCAGCTGCTTCTCCCTCAACCTGCCCTACGGCATCTTTACTAGATTTTTGAGTTTCCTTTGTGTAATAAAAATATGCATTGATTAATAAGCTGCATATAAACATATGATTCAACTTGGGGTCCCATTTATTTTTAAGGGCAATTTTAAATATTGAGTGAATAGGATCTTATGAAACCAACATGTTCTGATGTAAGATTTAAAAAAAAATAAACTCATGACCAAATATGTTGACTTTCAAACGTTACATTATTTGCTGAACATTCTAAGACTAACTTTAATGCCGATGCCTATAATTCATAACCCTGAAGGTACATCTGTTGTTTCCTCATCTGCCTGCTCTACCTCTCTAGCCTTAGCCTGCTGCTGTATTTCCTGCATACAAACAAATTCATTAAATGGTGACATTTTCTTGGGATTTCTAGACTGAAATTCAACTGTTAATTTGATATATCCACCCATTTTAAGTTTACTCCTGCTAGCAACCTGTGACATTAGCAAGGCTGGTGACATTAGGTAGCTAGCAGGTTTTCATTTTAAATCAACGTGGCTACTGGCTAGTTAGTTTACTACAGATTACTTATGCTAGTCTGGGTGGTGAAAAAACTCTTGGTGTTTCTTAACTTTTTTGGTGGAGGTGGCAGGATGTCTACAAAGTACAAAACGTGTTGGCATGGGCAATATTATGTATGTGTGCTGTGCAGTGTAGGCAATAGAATAAACTTTCCTCAGGAAAGGGAGTAAGACAGTTATCTGAAAGACTACATTTTCACCCATGCTTGAGGTATGGACTGACTGCCCTGAGCCCTGAGCCCTAATAACTTATCGTTCCACGAGAAAAAGAGTAACCGTTGTCAGCACACACAAATCAACTCTCGCCTCCTCCGTGTCTGGCAGTAAGTACGATATTTGAATGTGATATCATGTGAGCCTTCAGATCGAGCGAATATTTGAAAAAGAACCCCCTCCCTTTCAGCCAATCAAATGCTAGCATGCCTAAATTGGTCGTCTTGGAGACATATCTGCTGGGAAGGCACATCGGAATTATCTAATATGACTTCACTCCAAAGATAATGCGAACAACTTTGCTCAAATATTGGTAGGGACAACTCTGTCCTTTCAAAATATTGGTAGGGACATGTCCCTACCATCCATATGCAAACCTAAACCCTTGCTATGTATAGTGTTTGCGTGTCTGTGGTATTCTGTAAGCATTTTTTTTATCCAATCTGGCTTCACAACCCATTCGTATCTATTCAACAAATTTCCAGCACCCCAAAATTCATACTTATCCAACAAACTCCGCATCACATGAATTGACGAGTTTCTTGATGAGAATCAAAATGAACCAGAACGCAAAATCAGCAAACAAAATGTTTTTCTTTCACTGGTGAAACAATAAAGCCAATGAAGGTAGCTAAGCCACTGATATTTGATTTCCATATGCATTTATAGAAATATTCCATCATTGCATTTGAATGCAATATGATGTATCAGTCTATAGCTTTTCCTCTGTGCTTTATCTGTGTGGATGTCTTTCTATATTCCTTGTGCTATGTCTCAATATCGGTATCTGAGTGAGCTACCCAGCCATATTCCACAAAACTAGATATTCTCCCCATTATCTATGTGGGTGGCTATTTTCTGTGTATTATGTCCAAATTGCCTTGTATCACTGCTATCTTAGCGAGCTACCAAGCTGTATCTCACATAGCTATCTATATGTGTGGGATACTGCTGGGTAGTTTGCTAAGGGAGCAGTATTGAGACACAGCACATGGGATATAGATAGCCAACCACACAGATAAAGAAGAGATGAAAAAGCTAGAAAAGTATACGTAAAATTGCATTAATATGCAATTATGTCATTAGAAAAGTGTCATATAAATGTATGTAGTACTACAATATTGTTGGCTTAGCTACCTGTATTGGCTTTATTGTTTCACCGGTGAAAGAACAATATTCATTCAGGTTCATACTGATTTGGATAAACTCTTCAAGTCACGTGATGTGGAGTCATTCGTAGGATAACTATGAGTTTTATGATGCTGTCAATGTATTGAATCGATATGTGTAGTTTGTGAGACCAGTTTGTTTTATCTTCACTGCCAGGAGTCACTTCAATAGAAAACAATCAGCATCTGGGGTCTGGTTTTTATCTTAAGGGTACTTTACATAAGAGATTGCATTGAAACGCTGCCTTTTCAAGATAAATTCATAAACCTTCCTCGCGTAGACGAATGGGGAAGTAAACGCATGAGGCGCCTGGCATTGACCCATGGTTTCATTTAATATGGTGTATTAGTCTATACATGAAAACACATCACTGAGAAACAAATGGGCCTTAAACTTTGCACACACCGTACATTTCCTTTTATTAAAGGGGTTGTTTTTGGCAGGGCACAAGCATACCCAGCAATATGGCTCCACATACTTTCATGATTCTATTAGCTGAAATTCTGAAGTGCTGAAATATGGTTTCTTTGTGGGAGCATCTTATCTGTATAAAACTGTACAAAAAAATAGGCATGTCCTGGGAATTGAATACAATGCATGCACAGGGAATAAGTATATTTTCAAAATAAGATAAGCACTGAGACTTTTATTTTGTTAAGTTAGCAACATGGTGAGAGAATCTTAGTCATATCTGGACATACTTGTGGTCTTATTAGTCAGGTGAGTCACACTCACCTTTCAGTGCTCTGACAAAATGAAATTCCAGTAGCTTTGAACTTGTTTGAGTAAAGGTTTGGGTTTGTAGCAATGAGCCAAACGCGACAAAACAAAACACAATTACAGAACAAGTCACTCAAAAACGTGAAGACCACTAAAAGAGTCTCAGTAGTAAAATAATAAACAACCCACTAACACGGGTGTGGCTCGTAGACACGAGCAGAAAAGTAAGAAAACAGAGACTCTTAAACAGAAATACATGAGCATAGCTCGATAAGAGGTGAAAAATAAATGAAATAAAAATAAACCTCTCACTCTCAATATAGTAGAGAGTAAGAAACAAAAATAACAAAATGGACTCATCCTTAAAGAACTTCAAAGGCAGTTAAAGCCAATCTAGTAGTGAAAATATAGAGCAGCTATTTTCAAACAAACCCTGACTATGTGAATGCATGAAATGACAAAGAAGCGGCAGGAAGCAGAAGTGAGAGGCTTAAATACCTAGCAGGTAACCGGACAGGTGAAACTAATGATAAGTGGGGAGAAGTAAAACTCCGAACCGGAACGTGGAAAAAATCTGATAGACTGCTTACCGGAGAGAGAGGACGAGAACCGTAGCGAAACAGGAAAACATAGTCACGGACCATGACAGTTTGGGGACGTTTTGAGAAAACAGTATGTGCAACTGGCCGTTGCATTATTTAACATCAAAATATTATTGGGAGACACTTAGGCCTACCAGTAACGTAGTGCTAATATGTAAGGTGATCATGTCACTGCATTTCTGTTTTGTGGCTCTTTTCATGAGAATTTAATTCTATTTAGAATCACTAGTTCACTACGATAACCTTTTGTTGAACATGTTGGAAATAAAAGATATAACCTTACTGTGCATGAACATGGCAGACAAGTTAATGGCAAGGCACATTCAGACAACACAGCATGTTCCTGCTTCTCCTGGTTACATCCTCTCGCTGTATTTTTCTCAGGCCTCATACACACTAGGGTTTCGAAACGTTTTGGAAATGTTTTACTTGAGAGCTTTTCAAAACTTTTCCAATCCTAGCTCCGAGGGGTTTTAAATTAAAACGTTTTGGAAACCTCGTTTTGATGATTTTTTTTTAAGAAGCCGAAACGGTTTTCGAAATGGGTTGTAATGCTACTGTGTACGAGACCTAAGTCTTACATCATCTGTTGTTCTGAAAGCATGGGGTAGGCACATTTGTTCACGCTTTCAATTTAAATTCCACCAGCCTCCTCCAAGTTGAGCAAATTTGTTGGCTGCAGGGTGAACACAGAAATGCTTAGCAAGGCAGACTTTTCTTAAAGGCTGCTTGAAACATTCTAAGAAGTTTAAGTCATACTATCGTCACCATGCATGACATATGCCATCCTATATGTATGCTTTGGTGACAGGGAAGGGTCCCACCGTGGTAATAAGACACTCAGACTAACAATATTATTTGTGTATCTTCAATGAGACAAGGAAGACCTTTAGTAACCTATTATAATAATAGTTTAATAATAGGTTTATAATAATAACCATCAGTGAAAAGAACATGGCTGCATTGAGAATTTGAGTGAGGAAAGGGAGTCTCTCAGCCTTCTGGTTGCGTTATTCTGACATGGTTGCGATCTTTGTAGGCCTTGTTTCCATCTGGCATCCATTTGTGAAATTGTTCACTGGTGTTTGGATGTGACAGACTTGTTTTGGCAACACTTTACATTAAGGGTACACTAATCAACATTTATTAGCAACTAATTAATGTGTTTATAAAGTGATATAAACAAATAAGTGATACACACAAAATAAATTTGGTTTTGTACATTTGGCCAGCAGTGGCATCATGGTGTTTTGTGAGGGGGCGGGTGTCAAGATAACACTTACAAATCATTCACTGCCATCATGATAAACTGTTGTGACCACTTTTTCATAGAGTTGTTGTATTTTGTTAGGAAACATATTTTGCAATCAAGATATTCATCTTTATAAGCATTAACAAAGACATTACCATTGAATCACATGGGAAATAACTTAATATTTAACGTGAACTTTATTAACCATTTATTAATGTATTTGTTAATCTTAGTTAGCATTCATAGTCTTTACTAAACAAATTAATAACATGTTGATTAATGTTTACTCCTGTATTATTTAATGTTAATTTGTGCGCCATTATTGTAAAGTCTTACCCTTGAATCTATAAATTGCATCCCGTACTGGGCCCCGCCATCCAAAGAGCTTGTCAAATATCCAGACACAAACCCTAAATTATATGCACAGCAAAAATGCCAGTGTAAATCTAACACTGCTGGTGTACATTTAGCACCTATAGAGTGTTTATATGAGACCACTGTCTCATATAAACACCCCAGGGTGTTAAATGGACACCACCATTTTAGCTGTGTGTGCATCCTGAATTTATTGCTTTAAGGTTCTGCTTGGCTGAACAGACCTATGAGAATGAAATCTTACAAATTGATTGACTGAAGTTACAGATAGCAAAGACACACATGTCAGGGGTAACAAAGGAATTTCGCTTTAAGCCTGGAGCTTTGAGCTAGTTCTGCCTGACAGCCCAACTCAGGGTCACATATCTGAGACAACTGAGAAAGATGATGGTTGGAGGTGGTCTAAAGCTAGCTATTCTGGTTCACCAAAATCATCTACTTAGAGGAATTTTACAGATATTCAGGCATTTCACCTTGCATTCATGGCTAGCCTATCTGCTGGTGCCGTTTTAACACAGTCATGGAGAAAAATAGATTATAGATCCCAGGACTGCTCTTTAGCAAATTACCAAGACCACTGAGAAAGGGTAGCCAATGATTACTCCTAGACGTGCAGTTTTATTGATCTGTTGGATATCCCTTAGTGAAGACGTAGCTCCCTCCCCCCTCTCATTTTTCTCTGGAGGGAATAATTGCAAAAGTTAATGAGCAGGAAAGGCAACAGGACACAGTGACAATGGCATTGCAACCGCATTATACTTCAGCCCACAATCTTGCAGAAAGCTCTGCCAGAACAGACAAAATGAGTGACATGCAATAAACATTACAATAGACACTGGAAGGTTAAACCAAAACCTCCCACGGCTCCCTTGTATATCTCGTGGGACTATGGGACCATCAGGGGGAAGACAGGAGGAGGTGTCATTACGCATTGAACTAAATTAATCTAAGTAACGTGAGGTGAGCTCTGCCTATTGCCTGTGCATAATTGCACAAGGCAAATGTATGTGATCGTCCTCTCCAGGATGACACGGTTGCATATCGAGCAGGAACAATGGCTACTGAGATTTCCATGCTTTAGCTGTCTCACCAGCAGGTATCCTCAACTCCCTTCATTTGACACACTGTTAAGGATTCCCTGCAGTGTCAGCTGCTCGGGATGTCTGAATTACACCACAAGACCACAAGCTCCAAACGACCACACGCTACCCTAAACACATATTTATGTTTAAAAACAAGCAGGAAGAAACACATTTCACATTTGCCATGCCCTTTCTCTCTCTACAGCTCAAAGGATGAATAATTTAGCATAGTTCTATTTTTTGTGTGAATATTATTTGTCTATTTGAAATCCCTTTGGTTATACATTTGTGTGAAACATTGAAAAAAGGCTGAGATATCAATTTCTATGAGATACTGTTGAAAACTGCACTAAAGAAAACTGTTATTCCAAAAAATGTAAACCACCGCTCCTTTATCTTCAAAATGATTAATTCCCAAAATCCAATGGAATATAAAGAGTGCAAAGGTATGAACACGAACATTCATAACATGAATGTGTCGAGCAATAATTACCACTGCTACTTAGCATTGTCAATTTCCTTTGTTCCAATGGACATCTACAGCTGTTGAACCATAGTGCATTGGAACCATTTTTAGATATGCATTTTCTAAAACACGTATGCTTTTGAGTTTTCCAAGAGTTACATAAACCTCTCTGTAGGTTGTTCAGCTAAAGTAATATTCAAATAACAATATTCAAATAACTTTGAATTGACCCTATTTATTACAAGTTGACCATATAATTCATGCATAATTCAGTTATTGGTCTTGAGTAATATAACATAATTTATTTATAGTGCATTGCATCAGAAGGGAATGTATGAAAATGACTTGGTAACTTTACATAAGATAGCAAGCAGTTTTCTTCCCATTTTGATTCTACCCTTGAGGTAAAACCAGGTCCTCATTTGCAGATACCCGTCTTCCATCCAAATTGTTGCCACTAACACCATACAAATATTCCAAGAAGTGTTTTTATTCGGGGAGTATGCAGTAATCATTTCAAGGATTGTCATGTTGATGCCCGAAGCTTGACAAACTGCTCACTGCCCCTCATCATTTATGCTGTCAGTTTCCTAAAGCTTTAATTATAAAACTTTTTGTATTGTTTAATAATGTACCTAAAGTGTTTACCCTTAAGAGATTAACCAATTTAGGAAGTATTTTTACACTACTGTGGATATAATTAATCATAACTACAGAATATCCTGCCCGTTAAATTGGTTAGAGTGATAGGTGTCTGGACACAGAATAAGAACAAACTTGAGATATTTTCGCAGTCAGCTCTCTGCAAACAATATTTCAGCCAAACCAAATTTCTGTTACAAACTAAAGGGAATTGTAAGCCTTGACTTCACCCAAATAACCTTCTTCTTTTCATGACAATGCATATATCAACACAAATAAGTCAACACGTTGACTGTTTTAAATGATGCAAAGTAGGGAAGTGCCAAGGAAAGGCAAAGCACAAACATTTCCTGCTATCTTGTAAAAAATGTCGTCCTCCAACACAACTGAACCCGTTTTTTTTTTTTTTTTGTTGTTTGTTTTTTCAAGTTTTCTGTGAGATGTACACCACCATCTGGCACTCAAACATGTGTTGCCCAAACGAAAATGCTACAATAATCTACCATAGTGCTCAATAATAATCAGCAATCTGGATCTCTGCTTTCTTCATCTCAGTTAATGTAGGCTGCCAGAGCCCAAGTTTTTTTTATGAATAAAGCTCCAATGGCTGTTCAAGCATGGCCGTTCTTTCTTTCTGTGCTGTAACAACAGTCAAAACAAAGCAACACTAAATAATGAATGCTGTTCTCACGGTGTGAAAAGTTTGCTTTTCAGATTTATGTTTCAAACCATTACTTAGTTCTGATGCGATGGACCCAGCTGCATTTTTTAACTCACCTTAACATATTGTTATACCCCATCAAAAATAGCACCTGCCTTGCCATGAAATTGCTGTGGCCACTACAAACACTATTCTTACTTCTATTAATAACAAACAAATCTAACAGACAAATTATGTTTTAAGTGAGAGTTCAAAAGTTCAAAAGCTGTGAAAAACAGGAAATTCAAATGAGGACCACCAAGCCAAACTTCAGCTCTCTACACTATCAGGGATTTCAGTACTCCATTTTATATCTGGCTGCAATACAGATTTGTAGCTATGTTGGTCTACTATATTTCAAACAACATGTTCTCATCACTAGGCAGATTGGTAACCTTCTCTCAAAGAGCTTGCTAATGGAAAATGTTAGGTTAGGTACCGGAGGCCATGGCTGTGTGGGGTTGGTAGCTTTGTGGTTTTGTTTCGCTGGCTGGTTGATTTTGTTTGTGCACTGCACTGGTTCTGGGTGGTCGAGATTGCTGCTTGATAGCTTTGAAAATAATTGCGAGCCAATGTAATGGTAACATTGTCGATGTGGCTGCTATGGGCCAGACTGAAGTAACATGTCACTTCGATGATAGCTAGCTAGCTAGCTAATGTGGCTGTTTTAAGCTGGCTATTCTGCGTAACTAGCCAAGAAGTTAGCTAACATTAGCTAGCTAGCTAAGCTATAGTCACTCCAGCCACAAGAAACCTTTTGATAATAACATTATGAATGCAACTATCTGATAGCTGACATGGTGTGGCAAATTAACTGTAGTATTGCTATAGTTATCTTCTAAAAAAACTATAAGACTATAAGAAAAAGAGTAGTAGCGAACAGATTGTTTTTATCTAGCAAGTTAAACGATAGCTGTATTCTTGCTAGCTTTGTCACTAGCAAAGTTAATGTTAGCAATTGTTGCCATTCTGCCAGTCAGAGTTGTGTGGAACTGTTCGTGACCACTGATATGGCAAAATATATTTTTTAAGCAAAAGATCCACCTTACTCACTTAAGTTGATGTGCCCACACTTCTTGTGATTCAGATTTTAAACCATATAGTAAAATTCAAAACTCGTTTTGGACTTTTCGGTTAAATATGGGTAGTATGGCCGGTTTATGTGCCATTGAAGTTTAATGGTCATCTATGAGTAAAGTGAGCAAAATGTGTTTAAAATTAGAAAAATCTCACATCTTCGCCTTCCATAACGGTAGTAGAACGTTGAATTAGCATATTATGTTGTTAGAATTTGTCTCCCCCATGTTATGTTAAGTAAATGGCCCATTCATTTCCAATATTGTGGAATTATAAAGGTTTATGTAAAAAATGCACCATAAACAAAATTATAAACATATACAGTGCCCTCCACTATTATTGGCACCCCTGGTAAAGATGAGTAAAAAGGGTTATAAACGTTTGAATACAAGTTTGGTGAATTAGCTTAATCTCAAACTGAAAAATTTAGATAAATCCAACCTTTAATTGAAGTAAATTTATTTACTTTAGAAAAAGAAAAAAAACCTCATCAAGAAAAAAATATTTTTAACACACAATTATTGGCACCCCTGCAATTATATATATATATATATATATATATATATATATATATATATATATATAAAATCATTTTTAATATTTGGTCGCATATCCTTTGCATGCCATGACTTCCTGATATCTGTGACCCAACAACATAAGATATCAAGACAAACTCTTGAAATCTTATTTTCTGGTACTCTTACAAGCGTTACTATAAGGTCTCTGCATTTGAATGGTTCTCTATGGGAATTGGGGGGTGGGACTAGAATTAGCTGTAAATTATGCTGGAACAGTATGGTTGGTAAAATGGCTGTAAGTCATCAAGGGTTTGAGGTAGTTATCCCTCCATATCTACTGTATTTCTGGCAGCAGAGTGATGGTTTAAGGCTTGTATTTGGGTTTTAACATGCAAGTTGCGAACAAAACCAAAATGATAACGTTTTTGGCAAAATGGCTGATTAAGACATTTTAACATATATGCAGAGCCCCAAAAAATAAAGAGTGTGTACTTCAGTTACTTTCTTTATGCACAGCCTGCATATTGAAATATTAATGGTAGGATAGTATTTGAATTCCATTTGGATGTGTGTTACTTTATCAATGCAGCAGCCAGATGAATTATACAGCCTCACAGCATTACAATGTGGTGCTTTATGTTTTTGTTCTGATAACTCAGGGGGACTGAGATGGTGAAGAGGGTTATTTCCGTCTTGCAATACTGTGTTTATTGCCCTCTCAAAACAAACTAAATAGGCCAGGATCATGCCATGAAATATAAAGAACCCAACCCTGGCAATGAACCCCTAAGATGGATGTCTCATAAAGTACATGCTATGACTGCAACTTGTGTTGAACACACTTTGTATAACTCCAGTATGCATGCATATAGTCGTACATTATATACTATACGTACCTTTCATGCACATAGACATGTGATAATCTCAAAAAGCACATGTGCACGTGTGTGCATGCATGTACAAACTCAAAATGAAAAAGTGGGCACAAATGGCCTATATTTTCTTGAGCTTCTTCTGTGCTAGCGAGATTGCCGATATACACAATATACAAATATAAACAACATCTGTTGAGTAGGTGGATGAAAGAAAGTAATTTAGTAAGTGCATTGCATGCCTTTACTGTACTCAGGAAGCGTGCTCAGGAAACACAAGGGTAATAAATGAACAATAAATGTACCAACACTGGGTAATATGAGGCCTAGATGTTTCACTTCACTGCTGTCTATCTTTAAGTGGGACACTACCTTCCTTTGCCTTTGTGCCCTTCTTTCACCCCTTGTAGACATATGGCATGCATAACGGGAAGCACCAAAAAGCCTTGTGTGTGTGTGTGTGTGTGTGTGTGTTTGTGTGTGTGTGCGCGAGCGTGTGTGTTACTGTGTTTGTTCTACTGCCCAACACTGGTGGTTAGCAAGCTATTTATCATAGGAAGCTTGCAGGCTACCTATATCCAATGTCTCTTTGTCTACGTGCCTGTACATTGAATAACTAACTGTCATGGCAACCAGCTCTTAAATTAAATGCAGGACTTGTCATAACAATGCTTGACTACAGGCTGCCTGTTCTTTTTTTATAAAATATTTTTTGTTATTGTTCCAAAATGGTTCCATCATGGCTCTAATAATAACGGAATTATACTGTTTTAGCCGTGGACTGGCTAAAACAGTACAATTTACATAGGAGCCTTGTTTAAATGAATGAAATGAACTTACATTAAACCATCGCACAGAAAACCTTGGTTTGTCACCAGGACAGCAGTCCATTTAAAAATAGGCTGTCCTGTGATTATTATTATTATTATTATTATTATTATTATTATTTTAAATGCAAAAGTACAAAGGAGGAGAACAGTGGATGTCTACACTCTCCCGAATCAGCCGTGGGGTCTGCGTAATGTCAGTGGTTGCCGTTGGAGACGATTGACCATTCCAAATTGGGCTGGGAATTGGATATGCTCAGCCCTGCTTTGAGTGCCAAATTTATTTATTTATTTTTATTATAATTATTTTTTTAAATGGTGGTAGAGTAGCAGAAATAGAGACTGGTTTGGCAAAATGAATATGTCATTTTGTTTTTCACCATCATCGACTATCTTGCCATGGTAACGCACAGGAAATGTTTTATAGTAGTAAGTGTGTGGATATATCCCACTGTAACCCAACATAAGGTTTATGCTAAATTTAAAAACTAAAATAACAGTACTACACTTTGCCAAGTGTGAAACAAAATTAAACCTTCCTTCCTTGGGTAATTATATGGGCAATGTGTTTCTCCATGGTACTCCTTGCTATACAGTCAGCACTGGCATAATGATTTCATCCAGATCATACGCCACATCAATGCACTGAGAACAATTGTCATTATCCTTATATAAGACTTTTTTTTTTTACATTTGAGCTCAAATAATATTCAAAAGAAGACCAAGCTGATCAGGTGTGCTCGCAGAATACATTAGGAATTGTGCTGGCTTGGAGAAGTGATGATAACTGTCTAACAAGTCGCATTCCAACTAATCCATGAACTACTTCTGCCTGCAAATCAATATGCCAAGACGCACCCTTCAGGCGATGCTGCACAAAGCTCTTACGTGACAACAGAGGATCGGAACCTGGCCGCAGCATTGCATGGCCGCAGCATTGCAGCAGGATTCAGTATAAATTATGTGAGAACCTCTCAATTTGCCTGTGTTAAAAATCCCAAAGGGGTTCCAAAAAAAAATGTTCCACAAGACCTTACAGCCTGCACATGCAGAAAATTGATGACGCTGTAGGCCGTTTGTGTATCGGGACTAGAGTGACATTGAACATTATATAGTATATAGATAACACTTTTTTTTTTTTTTTTTTGCAATACACAAACAATCGCTCACATATCCTCATGACATTCAAGCACGTACATAACAACCAAAAATGTTAAATATATAAATAAACATGAAGGCCATTTTTCACAAATCAAATCTACATGGAAGAACTGAGAAGAATCATATTTCATATTCATTCAAAATAAACACAACCATAAATAAACCTTCATAATACCACACAACTTTAGCTGAGTCAGGCAGACCTGAGGCATAAATAAAAGATAAATCAGAGTTATCAAATTTTTCAGGATGTAATATTACAAGGCCATGAATAGAGCCTTTTTAAAAGTACACATTTAATTGAAAGAAAACATATTTATGACCTTTTACTTTATTTTACTAGATGGACAGTTTGACTAGATTATCTATGGTTTTATGTGCGTCTAGTGTGTGTGCGTGCGTGTGTGTGTGCGTGCGTGCGTGTGTGCGTGCGTGCGTGTGCAACTTTGTATTGCATGCAAGGTAATTGAAGAGAAACTAAAGAATACTATCTACATATTTAGAAATATGGTCACATTGTACGTCAAGCTCAACTGTGCTAAGGGAGAAAAATATACATGTATATATTTTACATGGTGACAATTTACCCTATATGTTTTGGGGTCTTTTTTAGGTGGATCAACTCATGCTGATTTCTGATCTAAACATTTGATGGTGTAATGTTTCCGGGTTGTGGGATGGAAGAAGAAGGTACCATGGCACTCATGTCACTGAGATAACAAATACCAAATACCATCAAACATCAAAAAAAAAAAGAAAGAATAAGTGTATTCTGAACAGACAGACACAACTATTTCACAATACTGCATGCTTTTTTTTTATTGTATTGTAATTTATTGTGTAAGTTCCATACACCTGACGTGAGCCTCTGCCCCTTTTGCCTTCAGTCACAAAGTCCCCTCTTGGTGATTTTTTTTATTTCAACTTTTTCATTTTCATCAGAGGACAAAAGGCTGTCCACAAAAACAAGTCAGCTACTTGTTTTATATTGTAAATGAGTGCATCCCTCCTACCCCATTCCAAAATGGTTGCGCCTTGAGAACCACAGAACGAACTCCACTCCACAAAAAAAGAAAAATGTTCCGTCTCAGTATCCCTCATTTCCGAGGCCAACTATCCTCCTGTGTGCACGGCGGGCGGTGAATGATGCCGTACTCCATTTTTGTCTTGTCTTTCCTGACCAGCACATCAAGAGATATGCATAATGAAATTACTAGTAAAAACAGTATCCTCAATACTATTTCAGATACACAAATGCATTAGCTTATCTAAGTTGGTTATCTCTCGGCTAGTTAGCTAAAAATAATCAGCCCACTTTTGTAGCCTGGGTCTCTGCTGTGCGACTGGCGGCACACTATATTTCAACAATGTTGTCACAATCATATTGAACAGGACAGGACATAGACAGGGAGGTAGAGAGGCGGTATGAAGTAAAACAGATCTTGGCCTACAGCTCAACTACCTCAGATTCAGTTGCGGCTGGTCAGCTGAAAATAGGTGGGACAGAAAAGTTCCCTTAAAACTGATGATTGGACTCGTTCGTTAATTGTCCTTGATAAACAAGTCTACCAACAATCTAAATAATCAATTGGCAGGTAAACACACAGCTTCTTCACATCATGCTTGGGAGATTAAACAATAAATTCTATTTTGAAAATTAACAAAAAGAGATAAACCACTCTCTTAACCACCATGCTAGCTTTCAGCACAACCAGCAATAGCCTAGCATATCTAACAAAGCTTAAAGATATCGAGAAGGATATTCCAGTAAGCCACAGTGATGTCATGAACATCATCAAAGATATTTAAAACATATGTCTAGTACTTTATTATTATTATCACTTTTATATATTATATATTTTCTATATTTTACATGTTTAATGTTTATTTCATTTTCATTCCTTGAATAAAGGTAACGTCTGTGCATGGCCCTGCCATTTGATAAGCTACCTGCATATCACCTAGATGCATGAAAACAATAACACCAATATGAGGATGCATGGAAAAAGTTTACTTACTGTACTAGTCAGAATATTAGGATAGCCTTGCTAGGATTTATGAATGTAATTTTGCCTGGGCATGCTATATTTTCATTTGCATATGGTTTATAGAGCCGTGAAGGCGTCTTCATAGTGCAAGCTGAAAGTCATATAGCAAGGGAGGCAATATGTTTCTCATTTATGTGTGTACAGTCAGGTGAGAGCTGCTGCAGGAGAAGTGCTGCAGACCATAAGTATTAAATGTATGGCTAGTTCCAGAGGATGTAGACTTATAACCAAGATGCTCCAGGTTCATTTCCCTTGAGGGGAAATGCACGTCTAATTGAATTTATTACTTATTTTGAGGAATCATAATCAAAAGATGGCTTCATTTTAGAATTTAAAAAAAGAGAATTTGACAAGCACTAGATTGTTAGCTAGCTATCTCTAACTTGTCATTCCATGAACATATTTTCATTTCAAAGTTGTGCATTGTGCTGAGTGTTATGTTGCACTTATCCTAAGGACCATAAATGGTGTAAAATGACTAGGTAATATACCTGTGGCTGATAGCCGTCTGCCAAAACACAAGGAGTGCATATCTTCCGAGCAATAACTTTGCAAAACCCATATACAGCTGCAATTTTAAAAGCATCAATCTGTAAAATTGCCATTTGAAATCCCACTGCAAAGATTAACCTTTGTATCTATATTGTAATAAATATGCAGGTTAAGCTGATGCCATTTATTTAAATTATTTCAAAAGTTTGTAACGTGTGCCTTTCTTCTGCAGTTAATCATGGCCAGATGTTTCAGTTAACAGACTGGTATCAGACTATTGTAAAGTGATTTCTTTTTTAAAAAACCACATCGACAGGTATGGGTCACAAACCTTCATTGTGTCTATGAGATTAATAGAGGTACAATTCCTTGTAGAGAGAATAGGAAACAGCACGTCATATTTGCTTTATGTCGGAAAGCAAAGTAGCCTCATCTTGATGTATTATCTAGATCATTTGTTTAAGTTACAGTAAAATTGGTTAATTCATTTAAACTTCCTCCAACTTGCAAATGTACCATAATTTGTCTCTGGATATTCTGCATGTTATTGCATTTTCCATGACATCAAGCACTAAAAAAACAACATCAACTTTAAATGGTGTAAACACATAATTGACAATTTCCCCTAAGACCAGAGTTGTCTGTTTGGGATGAGACACATATTAAAAATAGAACCCCAGAGCTCCAGTTATCTGGACTAGAGCCGGACGTGGGAATCATTCAAAGCAAGCTTGTTTGAAAGTTCAAACAGATGGCAAAATGTCAGTGCCAATAGGAGCCAGGCTAGTGTGCATATAAGGTAGGCTTTTGTGATGGAGAGTGCAATTATAAAAGCAATCTGGCTGTAGTTCAAGCCAAGACAGGTTGCACGGGGGGGGGGGGGGGGGAACTGCAATTTTAGCTCTGTTTAATTCCATTTATAATTACAACTTCACAATAGAAAATTCCCAATTCCCAAATATAATGAATTCTTAAGAAGTGACTTTGCTATTTACAATTTGAAGGTTTGCCTTTCCACATTTAAATAAATATGTTGATTGCAACATTTTGAGATTAATTGATGAACAGACTTTTATAATTTTTTAGGGATGAGGTGTACATTCAATCTTTCTGCTACAGCAGCTGTTCCATATCTCCAATATTCTAATATTAAGCATTGGACTTCCTGCGATTAAAATTGTACACAGCCAAAAGTAACCTTTTGTTTTACATTTCCATAGCATGATGAAACAAACCCAAACTATAAATAGGGGGCAGCAAAAAGTGGATTGACTTGCCATCTTTTTTGGTTACATTGAAAAAAAAGTGCTGGCAATAACACTTCACACATTAAAAATTACAGAATGACTAATATCCCTAACCAGAATGGAGATGTACTTATCTGCTAAGGTAGTGGAAAAAGATACAATCTCTGCCCTCAGACAGTAATCGATGAGAGTGAACTAATGTTTTTTTTATTGCAAGGTCATATTACACTCTCCCTATGGTTACATTATTTATTTATTTGTTTATTTTACTTCACAGTCAATTTGGAAGTGGCACAGCAGGATAAAACAGCTGGTAGAAATGTTTCATGCACAAGGTGAATAGCCAAGCAATTCTGTGGATGGCAAGAACTGATAATACCTGGCATCTGACAATGTTGTTTCATCACCTGCCGTTCTGTTCCAAGGACAGCGATTTCTCTGTGCATCGCCATGCAGAGGACATCTTCACAACTGAAGTCATGTCAGCCAGCAAGTTCTGTTATTCCAGGTGCTGAGAGCCATGGCTTTCCCTGGGAATCCGTCTTTTCCCATTTCCCTGTCCGCTGCTGGAATTTTGTTGGCTCTTGATATCTTATTTTCTGGTACTCTTACAAGCGATACTATAACATCTCTGCATTTGAATGAATCTCTATGGGAATTGGGGTGTGAGACTAGATTTAGCTGTAAATTACACTGGAACAGTATGGAACACATGGTTGGCTAAAACGCTCTAAGTCATCAAGGGTCTGACGTATCAAACAAGCCTTAAGCCATCACTCTGCTGCCAGAAATATAGTAGATATGGATGGATAACTTGAAGGGTTTCTTCTCCTGACTTATTTTTCCAGAGAGATCAATAAGAAAATTTGTCAGGAGAAACCACCCTTTAAGTGATCCATCCATATCTACTGCATATCTGGCAGCAGAGTGATGGTTTGAGGCTCGTTTGATACCTCAGATCCTTGATGACAGCCATTTTACCAACCATGCATTCCATACTGTTCCAGCATAATTTACAGCTAAATCTAGTCCCACCCCTCAATTCCTATAGAGATCCATTCAAATGCAGAGACGTTATAGTATCGTTTGTAAGAGTACCAGAAAATAAGATATCAAGAGTCTTTTGATGTTGTTGGGTCACAGACACCAGGAAGTCATGGCATGCAAAGGATATGAGACCAAATATTAAAAGTTATCACTCTATTATATATATATATATATATATATATATATATATATATATATATATATATAAATACAGGGGTGGCAATAATTGTGGCACATGTGGTTTTGTTAAAAATAATGACCTTGAATTTATTTATTTTTTCTCATAAATTTACTTCAATTAAAGGTTGGATTTTTCAAATTTTTTCACTGTGACATTAAGCTAATTCAGGACCAAACAGTGAATTTTTATAACCCTTTTTACTCATCTTTACCAGGGGTGCCAATAATAGTGGAGGGCACTGTGTAAGTTAAAATAATAATCCTAAAAATGTCCATGTCAGATATTATCTGAGAGCCTAATATTACACTTGAGATGAGAGGACAGAAACGCTGTGCTAAATCTCACTAACATACAGCTGCCACTGCATTTCAGAATGGCTTATGTCAGTATTTGCCATGCAAATATGCTTTATACAGTACATCATTTAAATATGCAGTGTCATAGTAGGCTACGGATATTGCAAGAGTGAAACACACAACAGGGCAGGGATCTGGTTTGTTTACTGTTTACTAACTCCGAAATGTTGACACTAGAGCGAGAATCTGCACGTTAAATTGAGTGGTGTTTTGTGTCTAGTGAAAAACTCAAAAATTGTTGGCATGCAATGTAAGAAAAAACTATGACCAATCTTAGAGGCTCTATACATATTGGGTAATTAAGAAAACTACACATAGTACACCACCTAAAAATGTATTTTGCTTTATTGGTGATTCATCCTTTAAGAATGATATGCTGTGTCATCCTGCACGGAACTCTTTTGTTTTTCAAAACATTTCTCAATTTGGAAAAAACTCAGATACGTAAGAAGATCAGTATAGAAAGTACATTATTATGAGAATCAGTGGGGGCTATATTGATATCTGAAACAGCCTTTTGTTCTTTACTGTTTGTTGTTGTTTTCAATGCTGCCATTTTTAAGTATTAAAAGAGATGGAGATAGAGCTCAAGGAGAGAGGACACATTTTCTTTGCTGCTCCTGCTCTGCTTTACTTTCTTTGCTTTTGCTTACAGCTAATTAATATTTTTTAAAATGTATTTATTTTTTATTTTCTGTTCACTTCTTACTTTTATCTTTAAAAAAACAACAACACACAAAAGGGCAAAATGAAGCACTGCAAAGATTGCGACAGGCTTCTCCAGAGGATTACTGTTTTTGAGACAAAGATTAGAATGCAAGAAGGTGGATCTATAAATGAATTGCCTTCTCGGAATCTGACCCACGGCTAAGCTAACGGCTAGGCTAATGACATGCAAAACAGTGGGTACCAACACAGGGTTCCTTCCACGACCAAATGCTAACGTTACGCAACTATCTGCTAATGCAACAAGGAGTAACAAAGATAACTTTCCGCCAGCGGGAAGAAAAAACAAGAAGAAAGCTGTTTCCCTCGGACCGGGAAAGCTTAAACTGAGCAACAGATTCCTACCACTATCATCACAGCCAGAATCTCCATCTGTCAAAGCAATGAAGCCCCACCACCACTGCTTTTATTACCTCTTCTACTCAAGACACGCATCAGATTGCAGGTAATGACATCAAAAACTACTGTTTTCCAAATAAATTACCTCTACATACATCCGGAAGAAATCCCTGTCATTATGGCTTCCAATCAAAGCATAAGCAATATTATTGTTCGGGAAGACGCTAAAGTCACCCATAAGCCATTCGCTCTCTTGACATTAAGATGTACATCTCCGGCCCTCTACCTGCAATAAAAATTAGCTCAGAAAAATTCACCAGAACATTTGGATTTAACGCATGGCTGATTTCGGCCTGTATTAAATGTAATGTGAAGTTTATTGACAACTTGGACCATTTCTGGAAGCAACATCACCTTTTTAGGAAAAACAGATCTCAGCTGAACAGAGCTGGTGAAACTATTTTGTTCTTGAACATTCACCATGCCCTTAAAGCCGACACAACAACTCAGAACACCATGTTCTTGATCTAATGCACCTCTCTCTGGTATCAAAACAAACGCAACAGCCCAGAACTCTGTGTCTGTGTCTCTGATAACAACAGACCATGGAATCTGCTGCACCCACCACAGACCCATAAAGCTCAGGATGCCCACACCAACTGCATTTGAGAAAACACAGACTAAGGCAAATCCCACTGACCCAAAAAGAGAAGTTGGGACACCCACATCAGCTGCCTCTGAGAAAACGGCCCAGCCGCCCATCTGTGTCACTGATGGCTCTGCCCAGCCCCCTGCCTGCGTGAACAGAGATGACAGCTCTACCCACCCCCCCCCCCCCCCCTTCACCACTCTCTGAAGCTCTACTCCCCCCCTTCACCACTCCCTGAAGCTCTACTCACCCCCCTTCACCACTCTCTGAAGCTCTACTCCCCCCCCCCTTCACCACTTTCTGAAACTCTACTCACCCCCCTTCACCACTCTCTGAAGCTCTACTCACCCCCCTTCACCACTCTCTGAAGCTCTACTCACCCCCCTTCACCACTCTCTGAAGCTCTACTCCCCCCCTTCACCACTTTCTGAAACTCTACTCACCCCCCTTCACCACTCTCTGAAGCTCTACTCATCCCCCTTCACCACTCTCTGAAGCTCTACTCACCCCCTTCACCACTCTCTGAAGCTCTACTCACCCCCCTTCACCACTTTCTGAAGCTCTACTCACCCCCCTTCACCACTCTCTGAAGCTCCACTCACCCCCCTTCACCACTCTCTGAAGCTCTACTCACCCCCCTTCACCACTCCCTGAAGCTCTACTCACACCACTTCACCACTCTCTGAAGCTCTACTCAACCCCCTTCACCACCACTCCTCTGTCTTTGGTTATTTTAATCTTCCCCCC
The DNA here is from genome assembly GCA_022702515.1 of Ilyophis sp. 1 JC-2022. Classification (NCBI taxonomy): domain Eukaryota; kingdom Metazoa; phylum Chordata; class Actinopteri; order Anguilliformes; family Synaphobranchidae; genus Ilyophis; species Ilyophis sp. 1 JC-2022. Next base: position 42,431,823 of record CM040406.1, read on the forward strand.
CTCCCTCCCCTCTGGCCTTCACCCTGAGGATGAATCAGCTAATGTCTGCAGGCATACGACTACCTCCCTCTCTTGTCAGTCCCAGATGGCCCCCCCCCCCCCCCCCAGGAGAATAGTTCCTTCTCCCACCGCAGCCCCACCTACAGCTCCACCACTCACTCCTAAGCCACCTCTCAGGTCTCATCGAGCCCTGAACCATCACCACCTATCCCAAAATCTGGCAATAAATTTACATGAGTCGGTCCCTGCTCCTTTAGTGATGCTCCACACATTAGCCCTGACAACAAGCTGGGGCCCTGCCACATGCGCTCTACCATCCCAGTAGTCATGCTTAGAAACAGAATGAAGAAAGCTCATGTAAGGAAAGACCATACATTTTCAAACCTGTTAACAAATGAATCATTTTCCTATAGCTCTGTAAACTGCTCTAATCTGGTCTCAATACCCTGTCTACAACAGCCAACCTTGAAGCCTGTTAAGGAAAAAATTATAATAAAACTAGCCCTATTAAATGTTGGATCCTTAGCGAACAAGTCATTCTTAATTAACAATTTTATTACTTCTCACCAACTTGATTTAATGTTTTTAAATGAGACATGGTTAGATGAACATGCAGGTGCACAAATTCTCATTGAAACAGCACCTCCCATCTTCAGTTTTATGGATGTTAGAGCTGAGAGGAGAGGGGGCGGAGTAGCTGCCTTATTGAAGAATGTATTTCAATGTAAGCAAATATCATATGGTGATTTCTCATCTTTTGAATATCTTGCTGCCATATTGAAAGGATCTTCCCAAATTTAATTGTTAGCATTATATAGGCCACCTAAATAGTGTGTACATTTTTTGATTACTTTTCCAAACTGCTATTCATAATTTCCACGGAATTTTATTGTCTTATTATTGTTGGTGATTTTAATATTCATATGGATAATTCCAACGATAGCACCACTAAAAAACTCTCTACCCTACTGAATACTTTTGAACTGTCTCAACATGTGAATGAGCCAACTCATAATCGTGGCCATACTTTAGATTTAGTTATTTCAAAGGGTTTGAATATTTCGAATGTCACTGTAAGTTTATCCGATCATTGCTGTGTTTTCTTTGATCTCTCTATAACCCCTGATATTTATATTTGATCTGAAACTGTTAAAAAATGGTTGATCAATGAAAATACAAATTGTTTATGTAGGCCTTTGCTCTTACTCTAACCCCCACTTCAACTGCTGTAAATGATCTACTGGATAATTTTAATAAAATAAAATTATTGATTCTATTGCACCTGTTAGGACTAAATTAATTTCTGGTAAGCAAAAAGCTTCTTGGAGAAATGCTATGTCGGTAAAAGCCATGAAGAGTGAGTGCCGAAAGGCAGAGTGCAGATGGCGAAAATCAAACCTTCAAATTCACCATGACATAAAAAGACACTTCATTTCTAAAATTTAGAAATAAGAAATGCCAGAAAATCATTCTTTTCTGAAATCATTAACAACAACGTCAACAACAACGCACGCATCCTATTTGCTACTATCAATAGGCTGACAAACCCACCGGCTCCAATACCTCCCAAACTCCTTTCCGTGAATAAATGCAATGAATTTGCACCCTTTCTTAACGATAAAATTCAAGGCATTAGACAAGCCAAGTCTTATATTTCTAACAATTACATAGTGCTGCCTCCTCACCCAAATAGAGATATCATGATAAACATGACTCAGTTTGAGATCATTGATTGTGAAACTGTATTAAATCTTAAACCTTCTTCCTTTTGCCTTGATATTCTACCCACAAACCTTTTTAAAAATGTTTTTAACTGCCTGGCGATTGAATTACTTCAAATAGTTAATAATTCCCTCCAATCGGGCATCTTCCCTGAGGCTTTGAAAACCGCGGTAATTAAGCGTCTATTAAAAAAGAGCAGCCTAGATATGTCTGTTTTAAATAATTACAGACCTATATCTAACTTACCATTTATAGGCAACGTTTTTGAAAAAGTTATTAATCAACAATTTACAATTTACAAAAAGTTATTAATCAACAATTTAGTTTAACTTTTTAATTTCTAATGGCTACCTTAACAAATTTCAATCCAGATCACAGTACTGAGACTGCCCTTATCAAGGTTCTTAATGACATTTGTTTAAATACTGACTCTGGTAAAATCTCAGTCTTAGTGTTATTAGATCTTAGCACTGCATTTGACACTGTAGATCATAACATTCTGCTTGACAGACTAGAAAATTGGGTTGGACTTTCAGGTACTGTCCTAAATTGTTTTAAGACCTATCTAGCGGACAGAAAGTATTTTGTCTCCATTGGCAATTTTACTTCTGAGCGGATTACAATGACTTGTGGTGTTCCCCAAGGATCAATCCTTGTGCCTCTATTATTCAATCTGTACATGCTCCCACTACAACAAATCTTACAAAAAAATTATATCGCTTACCGCAGCTATGCAGACAACACCCAAAATGATTATGGTCCAATCTACTTGCTCTGTCAATGCATTGAACATATTAACATCTGGATGCGTCAACATTTTCTGCAGTTAAACAAGAATAAAACTGAGATCATTGTTTTTCGGAACTCACGATAAGCGCTCAACTTGATTCCCTGTCCCTTCAGAGTAAAACCCAGGTTAGAAATCTTGGTGTAATCTTGGACTCAATTTCAATACCTATATCAATTCAATAACAAAATCAGCTTACTATCACCTAAAAAACATAGCAAGAATCAGGGACTTTATGCCTAAACAGGACCTAGAAAAGCTTATTCATGCCTTTATCTCCAGAAAATTGGATTATTGTAATGGCTTATTTACAGGCCTATCAAAAAAAGATTTGCTAACTGAAACTTATTAAAAATGCTGCTTCTAGAGTGTTAACAAAAACAAGGCAATTTGATCATATCACACCAATTCTTAGGTCTTTGCACTGGCTCACAATCAAGCAGAGAATTAACTTCAAAGCATTGCTGCTTGTGTACAAGTCACTAAATGGTCTATGGCCTTCATATGTCTCTGATCTGCTTTTGCCATACAAACCCCCCAGAACACTAAGGTCCATTCCAAGAATTAAAACAAAACATGGCGAGGACGCTTTCTGTTACTAATGCTACTCACAGCTGGAACAAACTCCCAGAAGATATTAGAAATGCCCAAACTCTAACCACTTTTAAAACTAAGCTAAAAACATACATGTTCTGCACCGCTTATACTTAAATGAATACTGTTGTCTGATGTTCAGTTGTTGCTTGTTGTCTGTTGAGCACTTGAAAAGTCCTCTATAAAGTGGGGCAAAATACCTCTATACAGGTGGCAGGAAGGCAAGAAGGCGTAGCTAAGGCAAGGTCCTCTAGTCAGGAGAGGCAAAAGTATAAAAAAACCACCCACAGAGAGGCTAAGGGGCTAAAGAGCACATAGTATGCTTGTCTCATATTTTTATTGTATGTACTGTGCACAGCAGATAGCAGGTAGCAAGCTGATTTTTGTTGGAGTGTTTGTTGAAGTATTTGTCTTGTGGGCCCAACCAGTAGTTTTGCAGCTTATTATTTAGATTGTTTTTAACTGTTTTAACTTTGTATTAACATTGTTTCTAAACTGTTTCTAACTTAAGATTGTTTTCAATTCCAATTTACTTTTTATATAATGTCTTTCTATGTCTTATGTAAAGCATGTGTGTACTTGTTGCCTTGTGTATGAAAATGTGCTATACAAATACACTTGACTTGACTATTGCCCTTGCACATGCAGCAGCCATTCTCTTGGGATGAAGTAGCTGTGCGCCATTGCTGATGAAGGACACACGCAGCATCTCTGTCAGTGTTTCATACACATTATTGACATCCGTAGCACTTGGTCAATGGAGATTTGCACATTTTAAAATGGCTGATGATGGCCTTTATTGGTGTCATTGTTATTTGTTGTCTTAAATGACAGCAACATCCTTTAAATAATCCCATCCATCACAACTGCCAGAATTGCCCTATTCAGGAGAGGTTAACCTCAAATCATTTAACATGTCGTGTTTTAGGTTTGTGTCCTGGGATCATAAATCAGTGTATGAAAAGCTGCGTTTACGGGCTGGACGCTGCAGTGCACAAATCCGAAAACGGACTGTATCTGGCCATTTGTGGATGCGTGTCTGCCGGACAAACGGACATAATCCCGTTTGTCCGGTTGTCTGCATACACATTAGTGTATGTGGAATTTTGGTGTTCTTGTCCAGAAATTAAGCACAGACACACGTGTTAAACTCAGTTTGATTACTTTTTACCAAGGACTTGCTGCAGTATTTTAAAATGTAGTACAGGGGCATGTTAGTTTTTGTTAGAAGCAGTGGGAAATGCCCACATTAAAAAAGAGAGCAGTTATATAACTTTTCACTTGCACAAAAAAGTAAAAAATTAATAAATAAAATCATATTAGTAAAAAAAAAAATAGTTTGCAGAGGTATATTAAAACAAAAAGATGAATTAAATCAAAGTGGTGAATGTTATGTACAAAGTTCAAATGAAAACTCTGTGATTATATTTTATGGCCAGCTGTTTAACAGTCTCTTCTGTGATGCTTCTTAGTTTTTAAATGATCTATTGTTATCTTCTTTACTTTATTTTTAAGTTGCAAGTTGTGCAAAATATGTTAAATCCACTGGTATGCAGTGTACCAGGTGGATAATGCTTCACTCATTCACTCAAAGACATGTTTTTTGTAGCATTTGAAATTCCATTCATGCTCACTTTCTTTTCTCTGACTCTTCCAATATTAGATAAACTAATGTGTTTTTTTTTAAACGTCTCAGTTAGAAACTCAATTGTATGATTAGTCACTTGGCTGTGCCTTTGGATTGCCTATGGGATCCCTGGAGGATAACCATTGGAATACAGATTTAAATCCCTGCAGATCACTTGGTGGAAACAAAGTGATGGCTAGGGTGAGAGACCAGGAACGACATTCCTGGATTTTCCAAATTTTTCAAGATTAATAGAATGAGAAACCGTTATTTATTTATTCATTTATTTAAAATTTAAATAAAAAAAAGTATGTATTCTGACCAAACCATACTAGTAAGCAAGCACAATCACTAACATATAAAATGTGTTTGAATGCTGTTTTACTGTTCTTATTTTTTGGCTACATTTTAAACTGTTTATAGCCTTCCACGCCAACCTACTCTGCCCAAGGGAGACTAGCAATGTCGCCAATAGGTTGGCTACCAGCTGAGATTAGATTTTTTATTTTGTTTTACACCAATCAAATATGTGCGTTTATTTGATGTAAAGTCACATTTTGTTAAATGGATTGATAGTGTCAGGAAATGTTTTTTTTAAATATTACCCATTACTTATTTGTGTATTTCACCACTAAAATGTTTGTTAGGGAATACCGGGATTTTCCGCAATAGCTGTCAACAATTCCGGGACATTAAAATATTGGGAAAATCTCCAACTTTATCGGTGGCCCAACTTATATGTCAAGCACTCATATCAAAATGTGCATTACAAGTTACACAATTTGGTCTTTATGCTTTACCTGCCCAACCATATGGTTTTCCTATTGCGCATAGCTAGTCAATAATGCCACAGTGGGTACTGTATATTTATGCATAAGGCTGGAGTGAGCTGACCAGGAGTGTACATTTTTTAACTATCACCAAGAGTGAATTCTTGAGCTGTTAGACTCCATTTTCTACACCAATACGATTAGTCAACACTCTACCTGTTCTCTAGACAAAATTTACTAACTTCCAAAGTGCTGAAAACTGTTTTTGTTTAAGTATAAACTTGCTTTTAACATACCAAATATAGACACAACAATATGTGTTTGCCTTCGGAAGCATCTACGTTAAGCGCATGTATGAGTTGGAGAGTGGAGTGAGACAATGAAACAAAGTCAGCCGCTAGCACCAGTGGCTTGCTAGTTGGGGTGTGGCAGGGAACTGGGAGCTTTTTGCAAATAGAAGGTAAAAAGAACACAGCACCATTCAGTTGAAGGACAAACAGGAAATTCACTTGCCTAATGTGACTTTTTGTCACAATAATTCCCTGTGTAGCTTGCATGTTGTGTTACTCGGTGTGACGGTGGAGACCAGAACGACATCCAGGCCCGCTGAAAAGGTGACGAGGACATTGACGTTACCCGGAGAGTGATGAGGAGCGGAGCCCCAGCCAGACAGGGAGAGATTATATGTGCTGATGAGGACGTTGACCTCCTTCACATAAGAAAATAAAACAAATCCCGTTAATGCTGTGTGCACGTTCTGAGCTGGAAATGACTTGACTGTTGACAGAATGCTGTGCTGGAGGCTGTCGGCAGTGCAGCAGACTCAGTGAAACCTACATTAGCAGACGAGGACAGGAAAAATAGCATGACTGATATAGAAATAAACAAATGCAAACGAACGTTGTAGAAAGTCATTGCACTTAGACAGTACGTGTACATAAGACGGTCTACTCACTTCCTTGTGACCGAAATGGCTGAAAAATAAATTCTGTGTCTGGGAGCACCGGCGGCAATGGCGGAATTGCAAGTCATGCCACAGACCCACTCCTGAACTGTCGTATGCCTTCCACACCAAGGGGCAATTTCTGCTCGGTCACATTCTATTATAGTCAATGGTGTCTTTTACACTGCTGCTGCTGTTGCTACGCAACAATATCCCTGCTGCACGATCGTCCAATTTGGTTTGATTTCTGTTATGTGGCTAAGCAATTTCTACTCTACTAAGTATAAATGAGTACTAATGGACCAACTTCAAAATTACGTGTGCGTCGGGATTCTGGTATGGGCGCATTATGCGACAATGTAAATTGCTATCATGAGTGAAGTTTGGTTTGGGAGCAATGTCAGGATGAAAGCAATCACAGTGGGTGGGATTTCGGAGCCAGTTGGTAGGATAGCGACCGTTTGGCAATTTGCAAATGTGTGTATGGAAGTGGTAGCAAACAGTAATGCAGATTTGACCTGATATACACTTCCAGGTTATTTCTGCAACTATTCGCCATAACAGATGGACACTAATTTGTATTTCCATTTTTGCTTATAGCAATATTAGTGTATGTGGAATTTTGGAGCAAGGCCTCACATTAGGTTCATCCAGCCCCATGGCTAGTGGCAGCCAGTTGGAGCTCAGCGGGGGTGCGTTGTTCCTCTGGATCTGTGGTGACTGCATGGTGATTTATGTTGTAGTGTTTGTTTAGCTTTCTCTGGGCTTACCATTGGATGTTGCACCGTGAGACGCTCTTTCTGTCTGCTACCTCTTCTTGCCGGTTGATTTAATGGTTGTTTCATTTTTATGTAAGCTGCTCCATCTTGATTTTAAATCTCTAAAGTTTTTTTTTTTTTTTAAAGTTTTTTTCTTATTTCAGCATTTAAGGTTCTCTCTGCCCCAATAGCAAATGGCTACAACTAAGGTTGTGACCTGACTTTGCTCCAACATGTTCTTTTCCGCTTACGTGCCCTTGGGGAGTCATCGTACGCTCTGACTCGAAACCCCAGCTGTAACACTGCAACAGAATGGGCAAATTATCCAGGTGTCAAATTTGTCTATGGAACCAAGTGAGAGGAGATGTAGGATGACATACTGTGACACGTTCCAACCGACCCCCTCTAATACTCAACAGTCCCACCCAGAAATTAAGCACAAGCATCTACAAGTGAGGATAAAAACTGAAATTTGGGAAAAGGAAACCTGTCTTGCAATCTGCTGTGCTCACAATTTCCACAGCTTTTTCCTGCTGAGTTAAACCTTTCTGAGCAGGAGGGAGCAGAAAACCCAATATAGTTGTCAGTTACAAAAATAACAATCTAATGGTAGGAAGTAGGGGACCAATGTAGAAACTAAAGTCAACACTCTTACCTGGGAGATAACAGGGTGTACATGGGGTCAACACAAGGTTTTGGCAAGATACAGTAATAGGATGGCTAATGTGTTGCATTGTGTAATTACTTTGAACAGCATGCCACCAATTTCCTGGAGCTTGAAATATTATAGCTGTAAGTCATGCATGCCATTGTATAGAATGCAACTGTAAATTAAAAATGAATTAAATAAAAAAAGAAACACATGAATGCATAAATAGAAAGAATGCAGTAAGTAGAGTGCAGGCCTCTGCCAAGGCGTAACAATCTCCCATCGCATGAACGGGCAAAGCAAATTTTGTGTCTGTACAACTAACAGGAGATCATTTGAAAACTGAAAATTTGACCTGATGATGTCATTAGAGGAAAGGTCACAAAGTTATTCTTGGGAGCATGAATGTGCACAGCACATTTCATGGCAATACAGTCATTACTTTCCGGGATACGTTTGACCTGATGGCGGCACTAATGGAAAGGTCATGGGGTCAACGAAACCAATAGGAGTTGGGAACATGAATGTGCACAGCAAATTTCATGGCAATCCGGCCATTACTTTTTCCAATATGTCTGTCACAGATGTACAGATGGACAAATGAATGGACGGACGTCATTACATAACATTCTTGGCATAACAGATCAGCCCATTGAGCTTTCTGTGTATATGACAAAAATATATCATGACATAATATGGCAAAGACTATGAGACAGCAAGCGGATACAGCCAATCTATTAATATAAAAATCACATATTTGAGATGAATCCCAGACTTATAATTAGGATTAGGGTTAGAATTAGCATTAGGGTTTAGGGCTATGTTCAGGAGCAAGGGTAAGGGCAATGATTATTTAGTCCTTTATTTGGACAACCATTTTTTCACTATTGGGTCCTAACATGACAGCCTTATGTATTTTTTCAGTGAAATTAAATAACATTATTAGTTTAATGTCAAACGAACTATTCTAAATTAATAACATATTTTCATGGATTTTTTTTGGTGAATTGATAATATTTCGTTTGTTTTTCATCTATAATAATAGAAGATACCATATTTGGAGCTAAGGCCAATCCTCAGGCTTAGGGATAGAATTAGGAAAATAAATAAGCATGAGGGTTGAGGCAAGTTTAAGGTCATGTTCAGGAACAAGGGAAAGTGTAAAGGCAATGATTAGTCTCTGATTTGGACTTACAAAATGTTTTCACTATTGGCTCATAACATGATAGTCTTATGTATTTTGGCATTTCATCAGTGAAGTCAATAAATGACTTCAAACAGGCTTCCTCATATTATTTTTGTTGCATTGATAATATTTAGGTTGTTTTTCATCCATTTTAAACCAAAAGTGTCCCCTTGACTTAAGGTCATGACCATGGCTGCAAAACCTTAATACCTCCATGTATCCGCCTAGCCTGAGCCAAGAAATTAAGCATTATGCTATTTCATCTGTTAATGGTGCGGAAAAGAAAAACAAAAAAACAAAAACAACACAGGCGGGGCGAGGAGTAGGTATGCTGAGCCTTCCACCAACTGCTACGACAGAAAGGTGTAGAACAGAAACATCTTCCCAGAACCACGAGTAGTTTAAGAAAGCAAACGAAAACAAAACAAAGACAATCTTCTTTAATCCAAATGCCAGCCCACTGTAGGGAGATGACAGCCAGCTTGCTCAGCTCAACCAAGAGGAGAGAAAAAACAAGAGAGGCTGCAGTTTTACAACCCAGTGAACTCACGCAGAGAACTTATGTTGGGAATTCCATTAAATCTATTGGTCACCTGTGATAATATATATTGACTATATTTGAATATGTATTACCTTCAAACTATATTACCTGTGATAATATGTATTGATAATATTTGAATATGTATCTGTGAATGTATTAAGAGAAATATACAGAATGTATAAATGTATTAAGAACAGAGAAATGCATTCATAAGCACAGTAAAATATTATAAGAGCAGAGAGACATCTTCTCTGTCTCTCTGACTAGAGGGAGCTGAGGGCCAGTCAGAGTCTGATAAGAAAAGATGTTCCTAAACAAAGCGGATTTTAAGGCTGGTGTTTTCGGAGAGTCCGTCAGCAGTCCAGGAATTTGAAAAAGAACTTGGATAGTAGCCAAGAAACCAGGATCGTCTGATAACAGGTGGTTTCCCAGGCCTAAAAAACAGGCGATGCCATAGGGCGGGGCTGGAGATGGGTGACGGAATCTACGAAGGAAAGTTCTGGAAGGTTCTCGACACGGGATGACGCTAATAAAAGAGGGCGGAGCCAGAGATTGATGTCTGGAAACAACCAATGAGACCTCAGAAGACAAGACACCTGTTACGTGGAGAAGATTGGAAAGTTCTCGAAGAAAGGCGGGATAGAGATTGCCTGTGTTTGTTTGGTCAAATAGGTCAGATGGACAAATAATGAGATGTACAATCTGATAAGAAACTGTATAAAGATGGACTGTAAACCAAGAATAATTGAGAGTGTCTCTAGGGAGATTGCAAGACCTTGATCGCGCGGTATATGGGATAAGGTCTGGCATTTTTGATAGTCTCTGCGGGGGCACTCCGCTGGACTTTTTGTTGTTTGTTTAATGAAATAAAGTCTAGTATTCTCTGATAATTATTGCCGTGTCCTCTTTGATTAAACACTTAGAGAAATTTGAGAGGTAAATTTCTGAAAACAACTCTGAGATATTTTCACTCGGAGATGCACAACAAATTGGCATAATCAGACAGGTTTGGATCCAGTATCCACAACAAATTGGCGTAGTCGTGCAGAATAGGTCCAAGTTCAGACCGGTTGCGGTGTGAACGGGAGACGGAGAGAGAGACCTTTTTTTCCAGCCGGCTGATTAAAAGAAACCAAGGTAAGCGAAGTTAATTTTAGATCGCTTGAGAAGACCTTGGTGAATATATGTATAGATATAATGTGGAAGAAAGGTCCCTTTTTTATTATTATTATTTTTTTTTTTCTCTCCTTATTCTGTAAACCCAGTGACCTAGAACCTTGCCTATTAAAAAACCTGTGTAAAAGTAAAATAGAAATTAATGAAATTGTATAAAAGAGGACGGCAGTAATTTTGGAGAATCAATGCGCAAGCGATATAGGTGTAAATAAGTGTTAACGGTTGGAGTTAAACTTGTAAGTTTTGGCGGTTGGAGTCAAAAACTTGTTTCCGTGGAAAGGCGTGCGGAGGATAGAATAGTTAAACGCCTTGAAAGTGTTAACGGTTGGAGTTAAACTTGTAAGTTTTGGCGGTTGGAGTCAAAAACTTGTTTCCGTGGAAAGGCGTGCGGAGGATAGAATAGTTAAACGCCTTGAAAGTGTTAACGGTTGGAGTTAAACTTGTAAGTTTTGGCGGTTGGAGTCAAAAACTTGTTTCCGTGGAAAGGCGTGCGGAGGAAGGGGTACCCCGGATAGAATAGTTAAACGCCTTGAAAGTGTTAACGGTTGGAGTTAACCTTGTAAGTGTTAACGGTTGGAGTTAACCTTGAAAGTTTTAACGGTCGGAGTTAAACTTGTAAGTTTGGGGCGGTTGGAGTTCCAAACTTGTTTCAGTGCAAAGACATACGGTTGATATTTATAAATTGGTGGGGTAAATAAACCAGTGATGGGTAATGTGAATAATATAAAGAAATAGTGGTATGTCTAGCGCGGTGTTATTATTATTATTACTATTATTATTATTTTTTATTTTTTTTTTCTCTTTCTTCTTCTCTTTCTTTCTTCTTTTTTGATGTATTGATGTAAATAAAGTGTATAGTATATTACAAAAAAAGTCACATGAAGGAGGTGGCATAACTGATAGGTGTATTAACGGAGAAGATGGTTGTACATCCAGAGAACAAATTAAATATATGATCGAGTGAAAAAAAAAAAATAGTGAAAAAACAGAACTTGTACTTGAAAATATGCAAAGTGAGTGACATGAAGAAAAATTAACGGCAAATGCTACACGGACGGTGTATGCAAAAAATGTGAACTAAGAAACAGTTATAAAAATTAATAAAGACAAAGAAAATAGTAGAACAAATTAATAACTTAATCTGTTCTGTGGATAAAATTGGGGAAACAAGGTAATAAAAAATAAAAAATTATAAGCTAATAAACCGGAAAAAATTAGAACTTGTATTTGAGAAAATACACAGCATGAGTAGCACGCAGAGAGAAAGAAAAAAAAAATTAAAGTGATATTACAAGGAAGGTTTGTTCAGAGATTTGAAATAACAGAAAGTAATAAAAAATAAATAAATAAGGTAATAAGAATTAAAGTGATAATATGAAAATGTGTCTGTTTTCTGAACGGGCATGTGCTGTCTGAGCGCGAAAAGTGTTTTGAGCATTTAAAGTGTGTTGAAGAAGAACTCGGATAATTTGGAAAACAAGTTGAAGGACAACATAAGATAAGGAAGGGGGGGGTTTGTGTTTGATATATTGTTTCTCTGTTGTGGCAGTGCTTCTTGCGGTGAATTTTGTACCGTTGGGGTCCTGTTTGTTTCCCTTGTGGGTGGTGCTCCATTTTGTGGGGGGAATGCGTTTATGGGAGGAAAGGATTTGTCGGGTTTTGCGTAGGCATGGCCCGCGCTCTTGGCTGTGCTGCTTGTCCCGCGAGTGTGTGTTCCTTACAGGTGGGAGTGCTATTTGCAGGGGGGGGGTGGACGTGCTTTCCGGCAGTGTGGGGTTTGTTACCGGGAGCCGTTGTTGCGGCGGAGGGGTGGTCTGCCAGGCACGGGTTTCCGAACTTTTTGTTTAATGTTTAAAAAGGGAATATAGAATACTGCCTTTAAATAAATGCAAGTGGTGAAATAATTTAGAGAATAAATTGATTGGAATAAAACGAAAATAAAATAAGAATTAATGGGAAATTAACATTTTATTTTACGCAAAATACTGTGGTGATACATTGATCTAGTGATATCAATGTAAGGTCCGTCGAACCACATAGTCGACATTACACGGGTGAGATAAAATGGCCCTAAAGCCACGAGTGAAAACATACAAAAGCACTTGATTCATGGAATACAGTTTTGATTCATAAACAGGTCTTTGAGTTTTTTATTTTTTATTTTATCTGTTGTATATCTGCTGTATTAAAATGATAAAAGGGGATAAACAAAATTGTGGGTGTCATTGTAAGCCTTTGTGATACTGATTCAGTGAAAATATTTTCTGATAATGCAGACGTGCATTGAGAAAATTAAAATGAGTAACTGAATGCAGCTGATCACAGCCAATGACTGCAATATAACTGACATTTGGTGAATAATTAAGGGAAATAAGGTTGTGTTAATTTAATTAGAACTGTTAAATTGTGGGTCCTAATCAAACATATCAAGTAAAAAATAGAAATTAAAACGAGACAATATCTAAGTAATAAATAACGTTTTACGGAATAAATAAAATGCCTACTACAGTAGAAGTATTGCGTAAACTATGGGACAATCTGAGCACAAAATTATGTGCCCAGGAATTGAAAAAACGTCGTGATAAATGGACTAAATATTTAGCCGAGTGGAACCAATTGGGATGGTTCCCCGAGACAGACAAACCATTTTTGTCTGAGAAAAAGTGTGGGTTGTGTGAGTGCTGGCCAGAGAATGAATGTGTGTCGACACAAGTATGAGAAAATGCGCTGTATGGATTTGTGTATGAGCTGTGTTGTGTTTATGTTAAATCAGCTGAGTAGTTTAGAAGAAAATGCTTGCAAATTGTTTAATCCAGAAGAATGTGATTTTAAAAGTGAATGGAAAGCCTAACTCATGGTATATTGTGATAAAGTGGGATTCTGATTGAACAAATTACAGTGTCCTGTTGGTCGTGGGCAGCCAAAAACCGATAGCGGAGAGACTGGAAGAACAGACAATCTAACGGTGCATGCATAAAGGCGTCCAAATACTTTTGGCTTGTTGAGTTGTAGCCTTTGCAATGAAGTGAGCAGTTATTAAGTGGGTAGAAGGCACATTATTGGTGAATTTATAAAGGAAAACTAAAAATACTTGCAGTGCTTTGAACCCTTTACACCTTGAGTGAAATAAGCAGTTTATTTTGTTAAAAGATCCCGTAGCTTTCGTTTTGCAGTGTGTGTAACCTGACCACCAGAATTACCGTAATGGCTCATGTAGGAGAGAACTTAAGAAAAAGAGTTAAATTATGTGCCCAATTATTTTCTGTCTCTGGAGCTATACTACAATGTATAATATATTTGCAATAGTTTGTGTTATAATCTCAGTGTACTATAAGATTTGTGAAACTTATGATCAGACGCATCGTAATGAAGCCCCGCCTGGAAAAGTGTAAACAGTGTTGTGCAGAGAAGTGTGGAAGATCTTAATCAGAGTTTACGGTTGATTAAGTTTATGGTTAGTACAGATAGATAAGTGGAAGTTATACGCGAGGGAAACTTGCATAGGATTGTGACAGAAAGCAAGACAACATAGAAGGAAGTGAAAGTGTAATTCAATTTGCGTATTAACACTACATTTTCATATAGTTGGTCCTACAGTATGTTATATAATTATATATAAATAATGAATGATCTATAATTTGTCACAACAGCTGAACTCTAATACGGGGTTGTTTCACAATGAGGGTCACGGTGTGAGTTGCCATGATAACGTGATGGTAATTTATTTCTAGCAGGGAGGTCGGGCCGAGCACCGATTTCGATTACAAGGGGCGAGGCAGGGGGTAGGCACCCCGAACCTAGCCCTTAACAGGCGGCGGCGGAATTGCAAAGTTCCGAGGGCACGTTAAAAACGTTATATAGTGCAGGGGAGAAGACTGAAGGCCCCCGTGTCTGATGAAGTATGAATGGACATACTGCCGTGGTACCGTCTAGTCGGCGTGGCTGTCGCATGTAAGTGTGCAGGCAGTACGTGGTACGTGGATGACAGTCCACACCTAGCAGAGGGGAGACAACCTCTGTGAACAGGCAAGGCTGGTGAAAACGGTCAAAGTTTCTATACCCATAGCAAAGTGGGATAGGGATCAGACCGTCGGTTCCTAACCGGGTGGTTAACAGCTACTACGGGGTCCTGATTAGATGCAGGACTAGAGATCGCTATCGACTGGGTCACCGGCCGGTCGGATCGCAGAGGGTAATAAGACCATGAGAGATGGCCGCCGCATCCGGCTCAATGTACAGTCAAGCCACTATAAGCTGAAACCGAATGAGTTAGTAAGCGAGTAGTGCTTTCTGTGATCAGTGTTTTTGAAAAGAAAGCATTGGGAAGCAGAGAAGGCTGAATTTCCTTTCACTCAGAGGAGTCTGGGGAAAGGAATTCAGCGGAAAGGGATCTAGCCTGGAGCTGCGCCCCGGAGTGAGGGAGGCTCGAAGGATCAAAGTGTTACAAAAAAGAAAGCGCATCTGAATTTGATTTATCAAAGTAAAAATCAATGTTATTCATCAGTATGACTTCAGTGTTATTATTACACTGATACATCCGTGGGTGCTCAATCATGGAAAGTTGGTTGCTGACCGATACTGTTGCCAATGACATGCTGGCGAGGTTGATTCGATGTTTCCTTGCTACCTGGAATGTAATTATTACCTTAGAAGTGAAAGTAGATAGTAGTGTTTAAGCAAAATGTTACAATTCGTTTTGAGTGCCATTCTCTGCATGTACGAGTAGATTTCATGCAGAGAGAGGGTCTGCGTTGCCCGCTTTGAATTTAACTTTTCAGTCTTTCAGGGAAAGGGGACTTGTTTGGTGGCCAGAGAAGAAAATGGAATAGAACAGGATAGAATAACTTATTTTCCCATGAGGGAACTTTAGTTGTAGTTTCCAGCAGCCAAGACATAGAAAGTGTTTTAGTGTGATTTAACCGAATATGTGTATATATTGTATAACAACAACACTGTCAGGAACGATTCAACTCATTCTTTAACCATTGTAGTGGGCATGCGCGAGCGTGTCTTAGTGATGTGCAGTACGTGAACGAACGAATCTTTTTGAACGAATCTTTAAAATGAATTGAGTGTACCGGATCATCACTCAATGATTCGTTCATATGCTTGAGTGCGCATCAGCGGTCAGGAACTGTAGCGAACTGTACTGACCACAGACTACCCCTAGTTAATGAAAGTCTGCCCGTTATTAAACCATTTCAAATCTGTAATAATGATATTGATTAAATAAAACACATTTTTGTTTTCTTTTGTATCGAAATAGCACAATAAATGTATGCTATTTTAAGGAGGCCATGCTATAACCATGTTTTATATAGGCTACACAAATATAACCAATATGTGGCTATACTAGAGTTGCCAACTGCCACCGGTGTTAATTGCATGTGCATTCATTACCTCATTCTTGCTTTGAGTTGCATAATGACTAGTCCAATAGCACACTCAGCTCTGGCTGTTTAATCGATTAAAATGTAAGTACATTTTATATATCTTGAATACGGTTAATACTATTCTTGGAGATATTTTTAATTCATTTAGTTTACGAATAAATTCATTTTCAGTACTATTTAGTTTTGTTTATTCCAGCCTTTTTTGATAGAACATCATGAAATTTATTTCAGTTTATTTGTTAAACACTAGGATCAAAGTGTTTTGTTTAGGAAATCCCCTCAGAACAACTATGCAACAAGGCAGGCTGAATGCCTTATCTCTATTATGTATAGAAGCAGATGTCCTATGTACGATTGGTTATGAGGATCTGATCAAAGAAAAAGTGGGAGAGAGTTGTTCAGCTATGGATAAGGTGGAAGCATGCAAAATGGATATTGTTTTCCTTCTTGCTGTGGGTTTTGTTTGCTTTCGAATTTTCTGGGTTTTATTATTAATGGTCAAAAGAGCCAAAGAGCTCTGTTTTGACAGGCTAAAAATGTTCAAACACCCGCGCCTGCATCTGTATCAAGCTGTGCATAACCATAATTAAGCGGCGCTATAAAGGACCAAGTGAAAATAATTGAGCAACAGCGGAGTATTGAAACAATGTTTAAGCGAAGATGAGGAGTGGAAACTTTACAGTTTAAGCTGGGGGAAGTGGAGGGCAAGGCCACCTTCCCAATGTTTGTGTTTTTTGTTCGGTTGCAGATAAATAATTAGTTTAATTTACATCCTAAGTTGTGTGGTTTTGTTTTGTGTTTAATTGTTTGATTTTGTCTAAAAAACCATCAAAGTGAAACCCGGCAATGCGATCTCTCCTAAGGGGTTGTCAGTTTAGATGCACAACCAAAACAAAGATAAATAAATAAACTGAACAGACAAATAAATCCTACGATGCCCCGTATGTGAAAATGTACCCTAAGTGAAGGGAAAAGACTAATAAAGAGTTCTTCTCTGTTTCCAGCAGGAACTGGGTGGCGGCTCTCAAGCAGCTCTACTGACAATGAGAGCTGAACTAGGCCCCACTAAATATTGCTAATTTCTCCCCTTTTTTTTTTGAATTTATGACAGGAACTCCAATGATAATTCCAGGGACGAATTATCACTGCTGTGAAGAATTACAGGGGATTGGAGATGAGATGACAAAGTACTGTGTGACTAACTGAAATTGTCAGGTTTCTCTACAGATATTGGGCCCAAGAAGACAGAAGCACACAACCTCGAGCAACTAATAAACAGATAACACACACAGAGCAAAGTGTGATTAAGGATGCGCATGGGCAGGACCATTGTGCAAAGGGGGAAGTGTATGATTGTGGGGAAGTGGTGATGTATAATAATTTGGAAAGTATCAGTTTTTCCCCAATAGGGCACAATCGGCCATAGGAGGGCCCATGCCGTTTGTATGAGGTCCGTACAATGGACCCCCGCTTGAACAGCTCAAGAGGGAACTAGCGAACTATGTGTAACACTTAACCAGAATGTGCAAGATTATTTTCCAACAGGGCATTGGGTGTATATTAAAGTAACACTAACACTGAATATACACACACACGAAGAAAGAATTACACAACCAGGAGCTATGTGCTCCCTCATCAATGGCAGATAGAGAGAATACACACACAGAGATGCATTACATAATCTGCCAAAGAAAGACCGTGGCTGAGTGATGTGCTAGTAACCTCTCCTCTGTCCATTGGTCCGACGTTGAGGCTACTTGGACCAAAGAAGAAGAAGCCAACATAATTTTGTGGTAAAAGTATCGTATGTTAGTCGAGTAAATGTTTTGTACTACCATTACTGATTGAACCATGTGACGAGCACACTATGCCTATGCCAACCGTGTGGGAGATACCAGAACCTCCCTACACCCCCAACTGCCCGAGGAGAGACCCCTATGTAACTATATTGTGATAAAATGTTTCGAAAAAGCTGCCAATGCACTGTTGCCAAAATGCTAGGATTTTCTTTCCTCTTGATAGAAGTGTAAAAAGTAAAATGTTTTAAAAATGAAGGAGTATCGCTTAAGATGGATATCGGACAGAGACATGTCCTCACCAGCAGCAGACTCAGTCTAGAGTTCTGTGGTTTTGCCTATTGGAGGTTTTCCTGGTGATTAAGTAAGAGCTCTGACATCATTGCTTACCGCTGTGCCAGTATTATAACCCTGATAGTTAGAGTAAATAAAATTAAGAAAACTGGGTTTGCAATGTGTACCTGCTTCAGGTATGGAGTGAAGATATCACCCATACAAGCTTGAAATACCGCTGTATAGTGTTGATCCCAAGGAGGGATCAAAGGAGGGAATTGTGGGAATTTAACATTTAATTCTATAAAAAGTATATTGTAATAGAGTGTATAAACTTGTCTGTGGTAGTTAAATTTCCAATGAGTGACCTTAAGCCTGTATTCTGAAAAACAAGGCCACAGAGAAACAGGTCCTGAGAAACATTCTTCAGATAAAGGATTACTCTGAGTAATAGGAAGAATTCAGAGTTGTAAGAGGAGTGCAACCTTTTTCTCCTCCCTAGACAAGAGTGGGAGGTTTTTTGGTTGTGCGTCTCAGGGCCCTTAGTCACCTCTGGAACGGGCGATAGAGAGCTATATTTATTTATATTTAGAAAAGATCTAAGTGATCTACTTAGTATGCGTGCCTCTTGACACCTGCTCCAGATATGACCGAGGATACGGTAGTATTAAACTGTAAGTGTGGGGGGGGAGTGGCTGTGTGCCGCGATTGGTGGCATATCTCTACGCTCCCCTGCGGCACTGCAGAATTTGGAAAACGCAGGGAACACTGGGGTCTAATAATTGAAACATTGTATAAATGTGTCCATGGGCCCCATATATAATCAATTTTTACATTCTTTACTCATGTATTATTATTATTATTATTATTTTTTTTTTTCTTCAGTGCTGCATGGATTGAAGCGGGATGGACGGCCGGGAAGTGTCAGTGCATCAGAGATAAACGGAAGGCAGAGTGGTACTACTGCCTTTGAAACTGCGTGCAGACCCCTCGGCTGTCCGCCTGCTGAAAGTCCTGCAGTACAAAATTAAGCATATTTACTCTTATAATCATATAAATGTATACTAGCGCCAGATCAGATAAAAGCGGCGGCCAGGCATCAAGGACTACTGGCTGCGAGATAGTTGATCTCATTTTGCAGTATACATAACATAATCAATTTCTTATATTTCTAATTATATATTTTTACATTTTTTATATTATTTTTTATTATTATTATTATTATTATTTTTTGTTTTTTGTTTGTTTGTTTAGTTGCTGCAGGGGTACAGCAGTATACCTGTAGGCAGAGACACTTTGCAGTACAACTATAACTGTATGTAAAACTTAGATAAGGTATGTATTTTAATACATCCCTTATTTTATGACAGTGACAGAAAGGTGCTTAGTGTGGCTGCAAATATGTACCCAGAGTACGCTTGTTGCTGCCATACACCGTGGTAACGAGGGGGTCGGATATATGAACGATCCCCTACAGCACTGTATATTTATACTGGAATTGCTAATGGTGAGGCTATTTAGCCTCAAAGGGGGGATTGTTGGGAATTCCATTAAATCTATTGGTCACCTGTGATAATATATATTGACTATATTTGAATATGTATTACCTTCAAACTATATTACCTGTGATAATATGTATTGATAATATTTGAATATGTATCTGTGAATGTATTAAGAGAAATATACAGAATGTATAAATGTATTAAGAACAGAGAAATGCATTCATAAGCACAGTAAAATATTATAAGAGCAGAGAGACATCTTCTCTGTCTCTCTGACTAGAGGGAGCTGAGGGCCAGTCAGAGTCTGATAAGAAAAGATGTTCCTAAACAAAGCGGATTTTAAGGCTGGTGTTTTCGGAGAGTCCGTCAGCAGTCCAGGAATTTGAAAAAGAACTTGGATAGTAGCCAAGAAACCAGGATCGTCTGATAACAGGTGGTTTCCCAGGCCTAAAAAACAGGCGATGCCATAGGGCGGGGCTGGAGATGGGTGACGGAATCTACGAAGGAAAGTTCTGGAAGGTTCTCGACACGGGATGACGCTAATAAAAGAGGGCGGAGCCAGAGATTGATGTCTGGAAACAACCAATGAGACCTCAGAAGACAAGACACCTGTTACGTGGAGAAGATTGGAAAGTTCTCGAAGAAAGGCGGGATAGAGATTGCCTGTGTTTGTTTGGTCAAATAGGTCAGATGGACAAATAATGAGATGTACAATCTGATAAGAAACTGTATAAAGATGGACTGTAAACCAAGAATAATTGAGAGTGTCTCTAGGGAGATTGCAAGACCTTGATCGCGCGGTATATGGGATAAGGTCTGGCATTTTTGATAGTCTCTGCGGGGGCACTCCGCTGGACTTTTTGTTGTTTGTTTAATGAAATAAAGTCTAGTATTCTCTGATAATTATTGCCGTGTCCTCTTTGATTAAACACTTAGAGAAATTTGAGAGGTAAATTTCTGAAAACAACTCTGAGATATTTTCACTCGGAGATGCACAACAAATTGGCATAATCAGACAGGTTTGGATCCAGTATCCACAACACTTACCCCAGAAGGTGAGGCAGCTCTCTCACTCACAGAGCAGTCAAGGAGTAAGGGAGAGTGCAACCGCAATCTGAGGACAGAATTAAAACCAAAGGGATATTGATTGCTCTCAGGTAGCAAAGCTAGGTGGACAACCGAGACAGGCACGAGGCACAAATACATTTGCCACAGAAGAGCCGTGGTGCAGTCTGACAGTCTGAAGAGCTGGAATTGTTTCTTTTTGCAGAATATTGTTCTTTTATTTATTTATATATGAATTTAATTTACTGTTGATTGTATACATTTTTTGTTTTGATTTCACACATCACATTTTCAGCACATTGTAATGCTACATTTTTATGATCTGCATGTAATCTGTTGAAATTTTAGTATGATATATCATTTCTTGCACTAACTACAGTATATGTAAAAAGCACTTGCAATACCCATGCTATTATGAATGTGTACATTTTCAATAAATATTTTATGTCCTATGTAACTAAAATATATTTTTTCATATTACCATCCTCCCATCAACATGCATTTTACAGTTTCATGGAAATAATTCAAGGATTTTACATTCAGCCACTGGTTTTTGACAATGTGAAACACTCATATTAGATCTATTGCTGACAATTTGTCAAAAAGTCTATGGATAATTTCCTCTTTACAAAAATGGTGTCTTCAGGGGTCTACTTTGACCTTGATTATCACGCTTCTGATACACTGCAGCTGTCATGTTAAATTTGAAAATACACCAACATCAAAGCCAAAGTTCAAATGTTTGTAGCTCTGTGGAGAAATAGCATCCAGCTGAAAACACCCCCATGCTTGTTTGATATATATTTACCTCCTGACCTCAAAGGACAACCTATATGCCCTCCACACAGGCAGACACTGCATCCTTAGCACAAAGATTCGATCTAAATTGTGATGCCCTGTGATCTACTGTTATGAACTACACGGAGCCGCTGTTACATACACACAAAATACATACACAAACAGTGGGTACCTTCCAGAGGGTATACCAAAAGAAAAAGAGAGAGCATCTTTAAACCAATACATGATTAAAAACTGGAGAATTACCTCTTGATCCTCTTTACTAGGCCATTGAATTGAACTGGACAGACATAGAACAGTAAAGATGGATAAATAAAAAAAGCACAATAAGACACTGATGATGATAAGAGAAAACAAATAAGTACGTAAGAAATTATATAAGATTATTAATTAATGAATTCACATAAAACTAAATTCAGGGTTGGGAACCTGCAGGCACAGAGTGTGATCTACAGCTGTACCTCAAGGCTCCTGGGGTCCCTGTAGGGACATGGGCCTTGAGATGCTGGGCAGTAGGGTGGGCGTATGCGAAACCTAATGGCGCTCATCCCTCATGAATCCTGAACAGTGGGCTATCTCCACGGAGCTCTGTGTTTTCATGGAACATGAGAGGGAAATAAATGCTCAGGGAAGTCAATTAATAATTGTGTCAAACTTTTTTTTTTCTTTACTACATGATGTCCTTGTTTCTCCTTTTATAACCCCCCCCCCCCCCCCCCCCAAGAAAAAATATTGAATTAAATAAGCACACACACACACACACATGCACACACACTCCCCCTAAGCTGAGTTTCCATTTCCACAAATGCAATTTTGACCATTGTGCTTGAGCCTCTAATTTTCTTCAACATTCTTTGGTCCATGTATGTGTACAAAATAGATTTTTTAATGGACTTTTCGGGTCACATGTGTTGTGAAACATTTATAGAGAGTTTCAGTTTTTGTTGAGCAACCAGTGGAATATCAAGGTGCAAAGGCTTGTGTTCGAGAATTGTTAATATCAACAACATGTTTAAAAGATACCCACCATTGTCTCGAGGCTACTGTAAACTGAGTATAACCTTAATTTCATGTAACCTCTGATAAAATCTTTGGAAGATGGAAGATTGTATTTGTAGTCACATTCCTCCTGTTTCAGCTGAAGCTGTGTTTTGCATCTACAATATGTTCAGAGACAAAAGAATGGGAGAATATGCACAGTTGAACAAGGATACCCATTTATATTCCACAAATACGAGTCAGCTTTCTGCACTGGAAATGTCACAAATAAATTAGGATTTGCAGCATTAGCTTTTTGCAATTGTTTTGTATCAGTTTTGGATTGCGGAATGGATTGTATCAGTTGTGGTTCTTGTTGCAGGTATTTTTGCTACAGAATACAGAACAAAAGCCAACATTAAATTACTTTTAGAAATCTTAACGTGAACCCTCATATTACCGTAACTTAATCAAACATCAAATGCATGTTCACAATACACAAGTACTCAAAGAAAATATTGATCAAGCCAACCCAGGGTACATGCATTAATTATTTGTATGAAGGTACCAAATTTAGGCAAGCCTTCTGTGCTCTAGAATCAACCCACACTTGTAATCTGCATTCTGGATGTTATATTACTGCTGAATTTGAGCACTGGCGAAATAGTCATTCTTTTTTCCCCCCAAAGAAGAAAGCAATGTGTAAAATCATATATGTTATGTTTATCTTTTTTCCAAAAATACCTTTAAATATAGTCTTTGTTTCATAGTCCATTTCTGTTCTCTGATAAGAAGCAAAAAAAAAAAAACAGAAATATTGCTTATTGTGTTCAAAGATGCGACTAAATATATATTTTGAATAAAAGTGTTTTCTCGGTACACAATTTGTTTTGTGCGATGTGCCCTTTAAGCTCCTCATTGAAAAAGGGCACCGTGCTTCACTTTGGAAAAGTAGGTCATGCCATAACAATGCTTTAATTTAAAAGATTTGTGTACTTGCCAAGCCCGCTAAGACAACCGATGCATCTTGGTCTTTGTATTTTATGAGGAGGTGGTTCTCCTGTTCCTGGGGATTCTGAAGCACCAATCAATGGTCTTATAGTATCAGATAAGCACTGGCTTGGCTTCTCTGTCTCATAGTCTGCGGTGCATCAAACAAACCTTAAAATGGGAGGAGTCATTATTTCCATAGGGAAATTAAATACCTTTTGATGGATGGCATATTTCACTTTCTGAGTGAATTATTTTACAGCCAGTTCATAAACAAGCCAATTGACTTAACAGAAATGGAATGTTTTCATATCAATCACTGGTTCGCCAACTGAATAGTAAATCAATGCTATTCTTTTACCCGTAAGAATAAATAGTACAGTTTGAGTTGATTCTGCAACGAAAGCTTTTTGTGACATAAAGATTGGGATTGTTGGAAAATGATAAACCTTTGGTTGTCCACCTATTCTGTAGACACATTTAATGAAAAGGGGAATTAAATGTGTGACATCAGTGTAACACATTGTTTTATCATTCTCAACCAAATCTATTAGAATTGAATAAGTGTACAGCAGGACAAAAGCACGTTTAGTTATGGCTGTTTCAATTCAAACTACACAAAATGACCATAATTGCAGCACGATTAGTACTTTTAAATGGTTTAATTTGTTTAAAACAGTGTTACCAGTAAGAAGGGGTTAAACTGGGAGAGTGATTGTGGCAGAATACCATTCAGGCATCTTTGAGTGCTTGAGTAATTAAGCTATGCTTGAATCTGACCAACCATTTCACTCAGAAACCACAATGCAATTCCAACCCAGTACCACTTTTTAATTTGTCTAACCAGTTATTTTCTGAAACTCCCCTTTTATGCTGTACTCTTATACAATCACAACATTGTTTGAATGTTGCAGAAGTGCTGGAGTGGATCCATAGAGCCCAGATATCACTTTACCTACAACTGGCATAGTGACTCTCTTCTATGGAGTGTCAGTCTATGCCTACGCATAGTCTAAAATCTACTACAACAAAAGTATGTCTTCAAGTGTACTTCAACATCTAACAAGTATTTCGCTCAACAATTGTTTGATGGCCATGTTTAAAATTAATTCATGGGTTTGCGCAACCACAGCAAATCTGTTTATGAATAATTATCAGGCCAGCTGGCAAGTTAGCTGAGTAGCAAGCCAACTAACTCATGCTCAACAAGCAGTGGTTGTTTATAAATCCTTACCAAGGCAGCATGGTTACTCTTACATTGAACTAAAAAACATGTTCAAAAATGCACAGCAGTAGCTTTCCCTACTAGCTACACACAAAACATCACTTTTTGAAGTAGACTACCAGTTAAAATATGTTAAAACATGACGCTTTATCAGTAAAACTATGACTATAAACTATATAAAACTATAAAGTGTTTATTTTATTCCCTTTATTGTATCGTCATTATAGATCTTGTCACTGAAACTAACTAGTAGCCTAAATAAAGACCCGGATAAGTATGTTTGCACAAAGACTCAACCAAAGCAATTACTCTGTGTCAAATCATTTTACTTTGCTTTAATGTCCGTCTTCCTCTGCTGCATCTTGTTATAGCAAGACAACTTTGCTTTATTGTGATATGACTGTTTATAATTTGGTTGAGTAGTTTCTATTGAATTCAGGAGCTTGTTTCTGAAACTAAAAACATAATGTATAATAAAATAAAAATAAGAAAATAAAAAATAGAGGAAAGCCCAGCACTCTGTGAAAGAAGAGGGGTATCATGAGGACATGGGTATTCATATGCATACATAAAACTGCAGTGCTGCGGACCCCCGGGCCAGTACTGCAAGTACACTGGCTGCTTCGGGTAGGTGCCTCAAAATGATTGTTAATTCTCCAAATATTGTTTCTCAACAATATGTCAACATGAGGACCAGATACAGTAAGTGTCAATGCCAGTAAAGCAGGCTATCATGGGGCTGGCAAATCTGAATAAATTGAGGCCCAGCCAAAACATTGGGTGCGTCAAGATTAACTGTTTGATACATTGTTAGGAAGCAAGAAGGCACTGGTTAGCTCAGCAATAGCAAACGGCTTGGTAGACCACGGTAGACCGCTGTAGTGGATGACCAAAGAATACTTTCAGTTGTGTAGGGAAAAAAAACCTTTTCACCAGTCGAACAGATCAAGAAAACTCTCCAGGATGTAAGCATAGATATGTCAAAGACTATCATGAAGAGAACACTACATCAGCATAACCTCAGGGGGTTCACAAGCCTCAAGAGCAGAACAGCCAGGTTAGCTAAAGTTTGCTAAAAAGTAAAGTACATTAAAAAAAGGAGAGATCTGGAACAAACTCTTATGGGCAGATGAAATTAGTATGAACCTACATCACTCAGATACCAACATCACTCCCATTCAATATCACTCACATCCAACAATACCTAGATCCAACATCCTTCAGGAATCTGACCTCCGACCTCCACGCAATTCAATCCAATTCATTACAGAACATGCAAGGATGACTGCCAGTATAGACACACAATTACATACCAAAGTGATGGAAAGAGAAAAGTGTGGAGAAAGAAATGAACTGTTCATGAGCACCCTCCCCCCTCCTTTTTCCTGTCTTTGCAACATGGTGGAGCTGGTGCTATGGCTTTGGCATGTACGGCTGCCGCTGAGACTGGCTCAGCCCTCTTTATTGATGATGTGACTGCTGGCGGCAGCAGCAGGATGAATTCTACAGTGTACAGGAACATCTTATCTCTTCGGAACAAACACAATGCCTCAAAACTCATTGGACGGCACATCACCTTGCAACAGGACATTTACAACGACACACTGCTAAAGCGAACAAAGACTTTTTCAGGGCCAAAAAGTGGAATGTTCTTGACTGGCCAAGTCAATCACCCATCCTGAATCCAATTGAACATGCTTTTCACTTGCTGTAGGCAAAACGCCCAAGAAATAAACAAGAAATGAAGATGGCTGCAATATAGGCAGAGTATCATCAGGGAACATACCCAGTGTCTGAAAATGTCGATGGGTCGCAGTCAGCCAGTCATGGAACGAAAAGGCTTTGTAATCAAAAAATTTGACAACTTTATTTCAGATTATATAAACGTATTCTATCACTTTTGCCTTCCTTTTGAGGGCAGTTAAAAACCCTCAAATTAAAGCTGTTAGTCTGCACTTATATTCAACCTCATATTTTTTGTTTTATTCCAATCCAATGTGCGGGAATACAGAGCCAAAACAACAAACATTGGGTCACTGTCAATATTTTTGCATTTAACAGTATCATCGTTGAAAAATAAATAAAATATAAAAACAAATGTAACTATGTAACGGTTTCTGTTGGATTTGTTTGTCACCTAGTTTCAAGAAGCAGTTTAAGCAGACCACTGCTATTACTTTGCAAGTTGACAAGCAATTTATATTGGAGCCTCAGGGGAAATTAACTTTGTGTTGACAACTCACAAGATCAACAATACTGAAAAGAATTGCCAATTTTTCTGGTTGAAGTTGCTAGATTGTATAATTATATAGGCCATAAACTACTGCACAGGTGTGTACTAAAAGAATGAGAAACTTGGTCTTGGCCATTTTTGCTCTAATCTATAGAGCACATGCTGTGACAATCTAAAGTAGCATTTTCTGTTCAAGAGTCCAATATGACGGAATATACTGAGAATGTTTTTCAGCCATCATAGCCATTCGTCATTTTAAAGTCATGCAGCAGGTAGAATTTGACTAACATGTATTAATTAATACATTTATTTTTGTAGCAATTTGACACACATTATTTTCATATTTCATCATTATTTGCATGTATATATATTTTTGACAACAAAAATAAGACCGATTGTGTTACAAAGTTTTCAATTTGCACGCTATCACAAGTTCCAAAACTTTGGAAAATGCAATAAGCAAATTATTTATTTTCCAATTCCCGGAGGATGTTTGTGTTACGATCCGCTCCGCTCCCCGTTCCTTCCTTGATGTTTTCCTCTGTTTTCCCCGAACCTAATTGTATCATGTCTGCGTTCATTACCTGATTGGGTCTACATTGCACATTATTACTTGCACCACATCTTAATGACACAACTCACACTTAATTGCCTTCACCGCATTCCTCATGCATTTCCTAATTGTTCAATCAATTCGCTGATCTCGCATGCATTTCCCGCAAGCTGCAGCTTATCAGCTCTAATGACACTAGTTATATTACCGTGCTGTTCCTGTGTTTCCTTGTCAAAGTATTACGGTTTGTCCTAGTCTACGGTCCTTGTCGTGTTACTTGTCTTCACTCATACTAGCTTGCTGACCCAAGCTGACCACCCCGGTCCAGAATCGCCACACCTGCTTCCCAGTGTGGATCCTGGCTCTACCTCCGCCTGACTCAGCTACCCTACCCAGGCTACGACCGCTCCTGGCCACTTCGCTGGATCCCCAGTGCCAGCTCTCTGCGGGTTCCACAAATTATTGTTTATTGTTATACTTAATTTCCCGGTGTGGATCCGACCCGGAATCCTAATAAAGAAACCTTCTTTTCTAAGACTGTCTCGTCGTGCATTTGGGTCCGTCCCTGCCAGCACGTCACAGTTTGCCCTTTTCAATTTTCAAGTTTAGTAATTGCTTTCCTTTACTTTTTTTCAGAATGCATTTTTCGGAATATTTAATTTTATGTGCTTCCAACTTTTTGAATACACTAAAAATGCGTTGGCTTTTGTCCTTGCTTAATATCATTTTTATTCAACACACTTTTATTGGCAGAAATCATGCAAAAAAAATTTTTCTAAATGCATACAGATTTAGTATCCTCTTCTCATTCCATGTTCACCGCCATGGTTAAAGGAGTCAGACAAAAGCCATAAGTACTGAATGAGAAACTTTCTGCAGTTTCTTTCAATATATAGCAACACATTACTATTGTTGCTGGCTCAGCCAGAGCGTGATACTGCTAGAAGAATGTAAGCCATCAATATCAGTCATACAAAGGCATTTTCAGTCATTTAATTTGTAATTGCACCATTTGGTATTACTGGATGGTGGCAGAATATTTTGGAGAGAAGTCAGAATTGAAAACAAACCTTGATATAATGTACTGACAGGAGATGTTTGAATATTTTTTTTTATTACAATTTTCCCCTAAATGTATCCTGCAGTTTTATGTTGAAACCTCTTTGAATGTTCTAATTCAAATTCAACCACTGAGGATCAGCTTCAACTTGTACAGCCAAAAGGTTTGATTTGAACATTTTATGTACATTGTAGATATATGCACGTGTCAATGTGAAAAAAAGCAATTCTGATGGGAAGTGGGGGGGGGGTTCTTAATCCTTGCACCTCTCATTGCCAATTGCATGTGTGCATGACCTCACCTCACAGAACTTTTAAAAAAAAGATAAAAAATATTTTAAAAATATATTGTGTAGCAACGGTTCATGTAATAAAAATGGTTGATGTAATAGCTTTGTCAGAAAAAAACCTGATGTAAGGATTCCCTGTCTTTCATAAAATACTGCAGGAGAGACTCTCAGTCAGGACATCAAAACTACCCTTTGCAAGACTCATAAAGTGCATTTGTGAACACCGTATTTCCACAAGCCAACTTGAATTTAATTCTGAAAAACATAGATAGAACGTAGCAGCCAGAACAATAAGGACCAATACAATGTGGGAATCAGCAGGTGGGGAAGCAATCCCACCCAAAAGTAATAATCCCATAAAGACAAAACAAAGACCGTTATTGCACATTTCCTTGTTAGTGGCAGCAGATGCCACCCCACTAAACAATATGAAGTTGTACAGACAGACTTGTTTGTATTCTGGGACCAAAGCCTCTTGAGGTCTATAGGAATGCACATTATTATCGGAATGCATTTTGTATTTCTTCTTCTAGCTACAATGCTATAAATGCTACAAAATCCATGCCACATTTAGATAATTCACAACCATGGCAGGTTTTTTACAGGGTGTTAGGTGTAGAGGCCTTGAGTTTTGTACAAATATGGCACTTACCGTGAAATTAGTATATTAACCGCACTACAGAGGCAGCGTTTCAACCAGGTTCAGGAATTAATGCATTTAGGTTCACTGCATGCTTCTCCATTGGAAGCATAAAGCTGTCAATGTACATAGTGTATCAAATGGGCCAATATTAGGCCTAACTGTTTTTTATTTATTTATTTTGTTAGATATAATGTTGGTACAGGATAGATGCTGTAGTTATTGCAGTTTTCAGTGAAGCGTGAGTTCTTCATATGTCTTGAAGGGATATTCAGGACGTCTCGGAGACCTTGAAAGACCATGTCCATGTCCATAGTGAGATTGAAAAAGCTATTCCACTACAGGCAGACAGCAGAAATAAATGACCGAACAAGTGTGACAAGCACATCTTTCTATGCCTATGCGATGTAACCATCCCATGTCTCCCTCCCTTGAGATTTTAAGTGAATTAAGCTATTCCATGTTTCAATTTTTTTTTCTACACTGACCACCATCAAATACCAGACACTTTAGGATTGAACATCATATATGTGATATACTTCCTGAACTGAATGCTTTCTTCAGGATGGCAGTCATGAGCTGAGGTCTCCAGACAATTAGAATTTCCCTCTGTTACATTTGCAGACAGCAAATAGATTTCTACCAATCCATATTTAATTCCCTGCATAATCCCAAGAGGAATGTTATGTGTTTTTCCATTTTTTCAACAAGTCACTGAATGAAATAACTAACCCTCATAACTATCCTGTGTTCATAGTGATTTTTTTTGAGTCCTCTGATTATTAATATACATTGAACTTTATGGTTGTCCTATTTCAAAAAGCCAAAACACCAGAAAGCACACCCAGTGTTGGCACTGTGATTCAAAATAATAGTTCCACTCTCAAAGTCTAGAAAGTAACTAAGTTTCTATTGAGATTTTAATTGTTACTGAAACACCTGCTGTGCACTTTTCACGTCTGATTTAAAGTAGCTGCCTAACTAGTCACCAATGACGACTGTATATGTATGAAAGACAAATATCAAATGGCTGAGTTTGTAATGTGTTCATTTAGAACAGGGATCTGCAACCGGGGTCCATGTGGAGCCGCAGGTTCGACTGCTTTTTATTTTTACCTTAAAATCAGTGAAATATTCAAACCCAAGAAACCAGGTGAGGTGAGTTAACTGTAACCTACTGCTTTAATTGAACAATAAAGTTCTCAGTGACAGTAAAACAAGCATACCTTCTGGACCAGACCCATGTTTTAGAGGTTTAGAATATACTTACTCTTAGAATAGCTAACTAGCATACACTGTACTTTGTGTTTGGAAGTTGTAAATATGAAATGTTCTGAAATAAAACAAAACTGTGTGGACTGCAGCCGGCAGTGTAACATAATGGAGCATGTTTTATAGGGCCGCTCAAAGAAAGAATATGACTCTTATTACCATACTGCTGGCCATTTTGTACAGCGCTGTATATTAAATGCTCTTACATGGGGACTAAAATGGGGCTCTGCAAATGTTAAGCCCCTCCTGTTCCAACAGCATTATCAGTTCCTGCAGAATAAATAGGCAATGTGGCATAACAGGATGTCTGTGCACTGAAAGACTGTATGCCCTGAGAGGCAGTAAGACTTCAGGCAATGGTCCAACTCTGAGGGAAGAGATCAAAAACGGATGCACAGCAGCACACGAGCAGCTGTCTGAAATCCGTGCCAGAATATGTGTATGAAGAAATTATATAATATTGAATTTATGTATCGTTCTAAAGCAATTTTGATGCAAACAACTGTGTGGGGCAGTAATTGCAAATTGACACTCCTAAGCAGGTACTTTTTCAATATTAAGGTTTTTTTTTTTTCATCTTGTAGAATCGATTTTTCTGTGCTAAGAACAAGATGATACTTTACACTGGTTTCATTTCACTTTTTCTCTGTGCTTCTACAGATGTGTCTGGAAATTTGACACTTAAGAGTTGTTTTCACTGGATTATTTTTCTTCTCCATTTTGTAAATTCCAATTATTTCTATTCTATCATGTCACTTCTACACCACCCATACTCCTCTCTGATTTGCCTGTGAGCCAGTGATTATTATCCACATGTGCACCAAACAGTGCGAACTGACACTTAGAACTAGTGTTGAATTCAGGAGAGAGAACTAGTGTTGAATTCATATAGGACAGTTTTTTTTATATGACTGTTGGGTAGCTAAGACGCTCTTAGTAACCGTAACCAAAGCTCACATTATCAGAGCAGGACCAGTCCACTACAGACTGCAGGTAGTACTCTGCTATTTACAGAGCCAAATATCCTTTATTCTAGTCTAGGGCTTAATCTGCACTCACTGTGACCACCTTTACTAAGTAGGGCTCTTTTGACAGTTTTATTATAGCTGTTAGCATATCTGGGTAAAGTAAGATTGCTCATATACGCAGTCACAAATATAGAGTCAAGGGCTGCAGTAACCCCTGGTTTTCTTCTGAGCTGGCTTGTCTACTTCAGGTACAAATTGCCTGGGCTAAAAAGGTGTTGCCTGGGCTAAAGCTCGGAAAGTCTGAGGGTTATTCACTCCTTTTTAGACAGCTATGTAATCATTGCACTTATCTCATTAAAAGAACTAAATCTGAGTATTATCTTTTTCTGGAGAACAATTACATCTTCATATGGCAATTCAAGTAGTGGTGAGCTCAAGCTCGAGCATTGTTAAATACTTTTTTACTCTGACTGCTATGTCAGCTATTTTATTTCTTCAGGATCATTATTTGACTCCTAGTCTATTTCCAATGTCAAGTTTGTTCCATGTGGGAACATTGATCACCCATTTTACTTTAGACCCTTCTCTGTGTCTGAGGTCTATGAAGCCCAACAACAGTTGTGATTCCAACTCGTGCAGGGCCTTTCTGTGCGCAGCGATTCTCTCTGAGCCCCTCCCCCCACCCGGAAGCAGCCTCCAATAAACTAGATCTATTTTCTGAGATTAGCTGCTGACTTTATCGCTGAGACCTTGTCCTATGTTTTTCTCACGCTCACTAAAAATGATATTCCTACAAATGTTTTGGGGGAAATTCTTCTAATATGAACAATTAAAGGCCCATCTTCTAGTTATGCATTTTAGCGAAAGTTTTTGAAAAACTATTGAGCGAATAACTGAAGGTTTTTTTTTATGCTCAAATTGTATTGTATCTCAATATCAGTCAGGTTTCAGAAAACAAAATAGCACTGTCACTGCTGCCCTGAAGGTTAAATGACATTATTGAAGCATTGGATTGTAAAAAAAATTGTGGCGCTCTTTTTATTGATTTGTCTAAGGTGTTGACCACAGCATCTTGATAAGCATGCTTCTCATATTGGCAAATCTAGTACAAATGCACGATGGTTTACGAATGACCTTTCTGTTAGAACTCACTGCGTACACTTTGATGTGTCTAATTAATCTTTTCAGACTGCTTTCAAGGGTGTGCCCCAAAGTTCAGTGCTAGGCACTATTCTTTTCTACATCTATGTCAATAACCTAAGTGATAATATACCATATGCTATGTACCATTTTTATGGTGATGACACCATTATTTAATGTTTTTAATCTACTTGTCTTACAGGCTCTTGATTTTTTGCAACTTAAGTTGGTATTACATACAAACAAAACCAAACGTATGTTGTTTACTAACTCAAGAAAGTTGCCTTCAAATCATATTGTAACTTCACAAGGCAAAAGATGAGTTAGTATCAAGTTAGACATATTTGGGCCACATAATTGATCGCCATCTTTCTTTTAAATCTCACATTGGAAATCTTGTCTCTAAACTTACATTGAAGTTAGGTTTTTAATTTAGGAAACAATCTTAATTCTCCTTTCGAGCTAGGAAACATAGTCATGCCACTGCTTGATTATGGTGATCTGCTGTATATAATGCGTCATCCCAATGCTTAGGGAAGCTAGATTCTGTCTAGCATTGTGTCTCACAGTTTATTACTGGTTATAAGGTTCTGACGCACCCCTGTTCCCGGTAATCCAGAGCAGATTGACCTTCACTGTACTTGCGAGGGCGTATCCACTGTTCGTTTTATTTATAAATCCGTCTTTGGGTTTATTCCATCTTACCGGTGTACTTATTTGTTCAGAAACCATGGTCATTATGACCTATGCTCACAAGATGTTTTGATGATGCATGTTCCCCACATTTGGACGGAGCTGGAAAAAAGCATTTAAATGGCCTACACGGCCGCCTCCACGTGGAACTACACACTGACTGATATGATCTCTTTTGGTTTATTCTAATTAAAAAATCTAGAATACACCTCTATATATAAATATTATTAAATATTTCTGCACTGCTCATTTTTAATATTTTATTTGATTGATATTATGGACTTTGATATGCAATTTAATGCATTTCTTTGATGTTATTTATCTGTCTTGTCTTTTTGTCTGTTAGTAACTTTGTGGTATGCTTTTCATGCTTCGCCCTTGGCCAGGTCTCTCTTGCAAAAGATAATTTAATCCCAATGTGATTTTCCTGGTTAAATAAAGCTTCAATAAAAAAGTGTATTGAATGCTGAGGTATTCATTAAATGGAATTATATACATTTCCCGAGTTGTTCTGCTTGGCATTTTTGTAACTAAGTAAACAAATAAATAAATTCACCTCAGTTCACATGCTGGTTTAGTTCTAGACATGGATTTTAAGGATATGCTGAGATTTTATGCTACCTCTCATTTTGCAACACAAAGTTAATAGTTCCCTTATTAAATCTGTACAACATAAATAATGCACCTTGTACAAAGAAATACTAAATTAGTTTAGATCAATATTTGTCTCCCATTTTAAACTTCTTGTTTTTTCTTCTCATTTCCTGTGTTTCATTCCCAATCCATTATATTAGTATAGGCACAAAACAACTTGAAAAAAAAAAAACACGCAGGAACTTTGAAAAAATAACTTTATTCCAGCTTCCACCTTTTTTTACCCTGCAATCCACCAGCTGAGCTGCACAGTTTTCACCATGTGAAAGGACCTCACTTTTAGATGCATGAGCCATCCTAACTACAGCAGTGACTTGTGTGATGTGGTGGGGTAACCCCGTGGACTGAAAGCCCTCTGTCCCTTCTGGCACCACTACCAATTGTGCAATTCCCTGCAGGTCTCATGGAACTACAGGTGTGGTCAGGATAAGATTCTGAATGACAAGGCACATCACTGCCCCAAAGAATGGATGCACTAGCCAGGGGACTGAAGCATTATATAATGATAATAAGTACAATGATAGATAACAGTGAAATAATTACCTCTGCATCAAAGTATTGGTTCATGCTTGCTGTTACAAAAATAATGCAGTTATACTTTATAGTTGAACATTTTTACTTTTTTTTACAGTTTGTTTTGAATACCATTCCCTCTCCTAAAAGAAATATATACATACACCATGAAAGGTTCTTCATTTTTCACACACATTTCCAACAGATAATTTCTTAACAGTATTATGTTATCAAGTGAATTATTACTTATTCTGCCAGACTGAAATGCATTTAGCAATAAACTTCGAGAAAACAGGCTTGCAATTTTAAGGTCACAAAATAAATGTCATTCCCCGCAATATATTCTACCGTTTATGAAAGTGTGTCTGAGATAACAATTTAATGCACCTTGTAACTGTAAGATAATGTCTGGGCCTGCTACAGGAAAAGGAGATGATGATGCATTTTTCATAATGGAAGAGACAAAAGTAAAAGCATTGTAAGCGATGACTTCTCAAGCATATTACAGCGTGATACTGTGGGGGGGTGTAGGCAAGGGGGGGGGGGGGGGTTACTCCTGCATTTTGTCAAATGTTCTTGTTACCTCTCACAGCAGTTGAGAGTAGCTCTCATAGCGATGGTTGCTAGTTGCCATATAGTGTTTCAGCATAGAAAAACAGATGCAGCATATCTATAAATCACACACATTTGTAATATAATACCCAATGTCTCTGCTAGTGACACATCCATTATTCTGTTTACTGCACACACCCAGGAATACATGCAAAAACAATAAAAAAAGAGCAAAAAAAAAAACAGACCCTCTATTGGCACATTACATACAACAAAACTCAATATTCACAATTCTTTCTTCAGAAAATATTAGCTTTTTTATGGTTGACTAATTCTACAGCAAAGCAAAGTGTGGGTAATAATGGTTTGGAGACATTTTCTCACATTTTTTGCATGTAATGTGCATGTCAGCCACTGTTGACATTAACAGTAAAGATTCAATATCATGCAGTCTAACAACCAAACTAGCTAAAAGGCACACAACACATGTAATCTATAGCATCCAACTGATGTGGAAGTTTTTGCTGCTAAAATAGCTTAGTTTCAGGAATGATATGCATATATGGCAAAATATTGTTAAACAGAAGTTTACAGGATGCGGCCGCGGTGGTACAACAAGGTTGTACTCCGAGGACCGGGGTTTGCACCCCGGTCCAGCCAGATCCGAGCATGGCCGGTGCCCTATGGGAGCGGCAATTGGAGGCTGCTTCCGGGTGGGTGGAGGGGCTCGCTGCACACAGAAATTCCCTGCACGTGTTGGAATCATGGTCAGGAGCTTGAGAAGTCACGCCCTGTAGAAGACGTGGCGCCCATCTTCCTACTACCGGCTGACAGGGTTGTATAGCGGTGGTTCTCTAGCGGTTGCTACAGGGGGGTGTTGGGGGGGGGGGGGGGGGGGTTCAATTGGCAAATAAATTGGGAAAAAAATAAAAAAGCAAAATGTTTAAATATTTTCTGGTAAAACCATAAGAAATTTAATTGTGCTCCTAATTAACAATACGCTACTAATTGAAAATTATATTTTAGAAAATAGTCCCGAAAGAAAACACATGCACAGATTTCAGAAGTTTAAAAAAAAATATATAAGAAGTTATTATTGTTACATGTTCCTCACCCTCCTGTATATTCAAAAATGTGTTTCCTCCAAAGGTGTGAAGTCAGCCTATTGCTTATTTCTTTCACATTGCAAGCCATCTGACATACTGTGCTTGAAGATGGCACATTTTAGGTGAGGCCACAGGCAGATCACAGGTACACCGCACTAGTGAGTTTGCTTGTGTGTGACTGAGTTGACATGACACAAAGAGAAAAAGGGGGAAAGCTTTTAAATGGTTACATACCCGTTATAGGGACTCTTTTTGTAGGTAGGTCATTCGGAAAACTGAATCCCAAATGTATCCTTTTGTAATTCACATGCATTTAGTGTATTCTATTTTAAATGACCATTTCACTAAGGATCCAGTGTACCCAGGGTCTCTACATTTTCAGAATTTTGTGCCAGAAAAGCAAACCAAAAGCTCTCGCATTTTTAACAGTTTAGCTGTAGAAAGTTTCACTGCTAGCTTTGATAGCAATGTTTTGATGTCCAATAATGATGACGTAGATGGTTTGGTTTACGTTTTTAACACGCACTGTGCAGCCATTTTAGATGTCGTAGCTCCCCTAGTAACTCGCTCTGTCCGTCCTGTAAATTCCTCCCCCTGGTTAAACGGTGATATCCGAGGGCTTAGACGTTTATGTCGCAAAACGGAGAGGCTGTGGCAATCCACTAACCTCCAAGTCCATCGTATTCACCTCAAAGAGCTGATTTGTAATTTTAATGATATGGTTAAAAGCGCTAGAGCTGCCTATATAAATAAAGCTTTACTTACTTACTTACTTACTTAGAAGTAT
This sequence comes from Ilyophis sp. 1 JC-2022, assembly GCA_022702515.1. NCBI lineage: Eukaryota > Metazoa > Chordata > Actinopteri > Anguilliformes > Synaphobranchidae > Ilyophis > Ilyophis sp. 1 JC-2022. Next base: position 42,469,056 of record CM040406.1, read on the forward strand.
GTCCTGACCACATGAAAGCCTAGCCAAAATAATCATATATTTTTCTTTTCATTTTAGCACTGTATATTAATTGATGGGTCCTGACGTATACGTATACTGACTTAAATGTGAAATGCTGAACACATATGTTAATTATCTGACTAAACCCCCTGGAGCGAATTGCAGTGGTGTGTCGATTGATCCTCATTCTAATGCGCATCACACAGCACACTCTCACATATATAGACATATGCGTTTCACATATACGCATACTACACAATTGCATATTAACTGATTCCTTAGAGTAGTATCCAGCGCATTTCCACTCCGCAAGTTCATTCTCAGGGAGGCCTCACAATTTCACGCCTTCCCATCTGAACAGGCAAACTTAATGACTTTCTAATGGATCTTTAACAGTTCATAAACATGTAGAGCCATCCTTAGAGAGATTGAGATTACTAACCTTATTGTCAATGGGGAGAACGACTTCATGCATCTCCCCAATCATCAATACTAATACTGCTGTCTCTCTAACTGGGCTAAGTTAATGCTAGACTGTTGCATTATTCACACGTCACGTTTGTGGCCCTGCCCACTACAACAAAGTGCATTGTAGATGTTAATTATAAAGCAGAAAGCAGAATGGAACTTAAATAAAATGGCTTACTGTATCATTAAATAATGCATAATGCACTTGCTAAGTAAAAAAGTGTATTTTGTTTCATGTACTTATTTTTTATTTAGTTTTACACTTCCCTTTTTTGTGAGGAGGGTAGATCTCTCTCATGGGCTCACTTTCATGTTCTAAAGCTTTATTCCCCCTAAGCTAGTCACCGATTGTAGATTTTCAATATGCTTGTTCATTTGAAAATACCATTTTGAAAAATGCAACCTTGGTGAGCCTCTCCAGAACTAAAATATCAAATAAACAGAACTACTGAAGTGTTTCCTTGCTATATTGAAGAAGCCAAGCCAGCATAAAAAGTGCAAAGGGGAGCCAGCAACACCGCAGGCCATACACAATCACACCTGAGAGGGCTGTCGGGCCGTCAGGGCCAAGGACAGAGACCACAGCTCTCTGCATTCACCCAATTCCTACCTCAGCAGTCAGCGCGTTCAGCTCTGCACTCCCTCCACAACCAGACGCTGTTTACAATGGTGTGAAGCCTCTAGAAGATGGAGGGGGCAAAAAACATCACAGCCACAACCACAGCTCCCCCACTAACATGCTGTATTGCCTTTCATACGGCTCTGTCGAGAGGAAATGAAAGCACCTGTCTGGGATGTTTAGCTTCCCCACTTCCAGGCCCGTTTGGACACTGCTGAGCAGCTTGCTTGAGTCTTGGGGTAGCTTTCATTTTGTGTTGAGAAAATGTGCTGAAAATCGAATCAAATTGTATTTATTTATTTATTTATTTTATTTATTTTTAAAAGTTAAATACGCGGAGATTATAATGATTGGAATAGTGTCCTCGGTTTCCCCTACAATTCTCATGACACGTTGGTACTAATATGATAAGGGAGGGGATGTAACTGAGAGAAGAGTGGTCGTGGTTTAAAAATAAGAGATTGTGTTTTTGGTGCAGTCCTGGTTAGAAAAGTTTTCACTATTTAGTTTTCTACAAGATTAACAGGTCATGTGTTTTCAAAATAATGGCCTTTAGGGAGGATAACGCTATCAGATTGGAAGTGTACAAGGTTACTTCCCAGCAAACACACAAACTCTTTCAGCAAATAATAAACTTCTCCCCCTGAAATTAGTGATGTCCTGATAAACTTGTCCATACTCTGAATTAGGCTGACTACTGTTATTTCCTGCTAATTAAAATGGTAATTTAAATGGCACAACCTTTGCTTTTTATCTAAACTTTCTGCAAGAATAAGGCAACTAAAATACCAGTGATTTCTTTAACTGCCATTAGCGTAAGACATTTTAACCTCGGTTTATTCCGTAACTACAGTATCTGACATTGCATTACATTTATTGAGCAGATGTTCTTATCTAGAGCAACTTATAAAATGACACACATAAGTGCTTTTGTAAATGGTAAAAAGTGCAGTAGTACTATGCTAAATGATAATAGCTATTGAAGTAAGCATACTGCTTCATAATTATGAATTATGAGGGTTACATTTTACGTACCTTGAAAGTGCGATACTTAGTTGGCTGCCTGAAATGAATTATTAGGTAACGTAAAACATTTAACAATTCAGTACAATAAACAAGATAAAGTAGCCAAAACATTGACAAAGAGAGACATATCTGCAATAAATCTACAGGCACTTGGGAGCCACATGAATCTCCCAGAAATGTTTTTTTTCCTGCTTAAGTAGTAGAATAAATATCTTTACATGCAAGGAGAGGCAGACTAGGGGGACATGGTGGATTACAACAGATGGGAGAGCCCCTGTTTGCCTGTTCTACTGGAGTGTCCTCTAGCCCGGGGGATATGGGGCTTATGGTGCTCCAGATGAACACAGGTACAGACCAGGGGGACCACTGAAGAACAGACTCATATAGGGTTCAATCAAGCGTCATCGTCATATTATGCTCATGTACTTAACTATAAGGCTATTTCGTGTATTTTTTCATAAATAAACGGTGCTTTTGTTATTTATGAAGAATGATGTCATTATGCATTAGCGTATTTTGAATAAATGGAAAGGAACTGTAAAATTACATTTGTGTAGGGGTGTGCCAGCGACGTGGCAGATGTGGAGAGTGATGGATAATTTATACACGTCACGCATTCTGAGAAAAGGCTTCTGCAAACTCGTCGTTCCCCACTCCTCGCTCCTCCGAGGAGCATTTAGCGGTTTGGAATGTCCTTAAATATGGGGAACCTCGATCAATTTCCAGGTCAGGCAAGGACCGAGGAGAAGAGGACGGATAAAGTAAGCGATTGAAATCCACCCATAGAGAACAGGCTGTAGGAAACGAACATAGGAATGGAACAGAGTACGAATCCATCCTAATAATAATAATTTAAATGTGCTTAATAATTATGTATGGCATCTGCCAAAATTTAGAGTTCCTTAATAATCATTAAACACGTCAGCAAAATAGATTGTCACTAAATCTAAACACAGTTACTTTGGTTTCATGACCTAATAAGAACCTTGTCATCCCAAGGCTGGCAAGATAAAAAAACACCAACATATTTAAATGATTGCATTGAAGAAGAAGAAGAAGAAGAAGAAGAAAAAGAAGAAGAAGAATAATAAGAAGAATAATAAGAAGAAGAAGATTTATTCCTAAGTTAATGTTAAGGACATTTGTTGTTTGGTTGAATCCAGGGTTGAGTCCCCCTTGGAAAATGGAAAACCTTGAGTATCTCAACAGATATTTTGAAGCCTAGCAGGGCAGGCGGGGTGGTATTTATATGGCTTGGCAGTAACCACTATTTTCCCTTCAAAATACGACAGAAAAAAGTGGTACTGGTAAATAAACTATTAAATTCCAGTCTATGAGGACTATTAATTTTTGTTTTCCTATGCACAGTGAATCCATTCAGCACTGTTTTCATTCAGCACATCAATATTAATTTGCTACATGATAAATGCATAATGCTTGCCAAGTCTTCCCCCTTCATTCTCATCGCTTTTGTGACTTTATTAGTTTGCTCTTCAGAAGCGCTTTTAATTCACAAAGTATTTCAAGCTGAAAATGGCAATTACCAGAAAACTAAATCTAATACAGTTCAACACAAACTATTCCAAAAAGAAAAACAACACAGCTGTGAATAAACAGTGTGAATTAGCATAACTTATTAAAAGATTTGTAAAAATGCACTTCACCGTGATTTACATTTATGAACTCTCAAATGAAAAATGGGATTGCGGGTGATAAAAATGTATTTATTTAATTTTATGTGACAGATTGACAATTTGAATGATTCAATTAATCAATGAGTGCCTTAAGCAAAACCATAAATCAGCCATTGGTGTTGTGACTAATTTCAAATCAGGTATTAAATAACAGACTATGTGCGTATCAGCAACTACCATGTGCAAAGCCTACTGTGAGTGCTGTGTGCCGAGTTTAGTGGAGTGCAGGGCTAATACGGACATATTTTAAGTGCATTTGATGGTAGCCCTAAATCCATCAAATCCCACACCTTTACTGAGTTAAAAAGCTGGGAATCATTGAAATGATGGATATTGATTGAAGCAATGGACCTTCAATGTGTCTGTGAAGAATTAAACCAAGTGCAAATGTGAGTAAAATGCAAAGCAGGCTGGGAGGCCTTGATGAAGAGCAGCGAGTGAGAAGGGGGGTATAATAGCTTCTGCAGTGTGATCAGCCTTAATGATTAGATGCACACGGTCATACCGTGGCTATCCCCAGACTTTTATACATTGTAAGCAAAACAAATGACTCAGAGGAGATCTACTGCCTATAACAGATGTTCCTGAAATGGACTGTTGTAACCAGGTTGTTGGGGCATCCGAAGTTCTTCACTAATTGAAACTTCACTCGGAGGCTTCACACAAATGTCAAGACGTTATAGACGTTATAATTTTGGATACTTGTGTATACCGTTTATTTATCAGTTCTTTTAACCGTTTGTTTAATCACTTGAATACTGTCCACGGCAAAGTTATGAAAATCAATGTATGTACGGTACAGGGGTTGAACAACACAAGGGAAACAACTAGGCATATATAGACATATATGAATATCATATACAGGTGCAGCTCAAAAAATTAGAATATCGTTAAAAAGTTCAATATTTTTTGTCACTCATTTCAGAAAGTGAAACTAATATATTATATAGATTCATTACACATAGAGTGAAATATTTCAATCCTTTATTTCTTGTAATTTTGACCCAAAATTCAGTGTCTCAGAAAATTAGAATATTTTGCTTTAACATATTTTTAAAGTATCATATTTAATATTTGGTCGCATATCCTTTGCATGCTGTTACTTCCTGAAGTCTGTGACCAATCAACATCAAAAGACTCTCGATATCTTATTTTCAGGTACTGTTACATGCGATACTATAACCTCTCTGCATTTGAACTGATCTCTATGGGAATTTGGGGGTGAGACTAGATTCAGCTGTAAATTACACTGGTACAGTATGGAACACATGGCTGGCTAAATGGCTGTAAGTCATCAAGGGTCTGAGCTATCGAACGAGCCCCAAACCATCACTCTGTTGCCAGATATGGAGTAGATGTGGATGGATCACTGCAAGGGTTATTTCTCCTGACTCATTTTCCTATAGAACTCTATGGGGGAAAAAGTCAGGAGAAACAACCCTTAAAGAAATCCATCCACATCTACTCCATATCTTTATTGTTGTGTTTGGAGTGATTAACATGTAAATCGCAATTGACCGTGAACGCATGTCACAAAGTGTGTTCATGTAGGCAATCAGTAAATCGGCAATCGTTCTCATCCTCGTTTTGGTTTGGTACAGAACTTTTGGGTTTGTGGGCAACATTGTAGTGCTCCTCTGCTCTATGTGGGCTGGTCACGGGTGTCAGAAGCCAAGGTTGCAAGTGGTGAAAGAATTCGGCTTGCGGTCAGATTAAATTGGAATTATATGTTGTAATACAAAAATGTCATTTGAACCATTCATTTTATTTCAACTACAGTATTACATTTCTCCAGTAGGCCAAATATAGCCTACACTTTATAGTAATGATAGGCGTTTTGCTATTTGTATTATTTTAAATGAACCTCCCACTGTTACCTAGAAGCCATCCATCAGTAATGTGACCTTTGACGAAGCAATCACAGTTTCAGCAAATGTAGCTGTCATGTGTGCTCCCAGAGTATTTAACCACAGCATCTAATACTCATTAATTGCCATCACATACAACGTGTATCGAGTGGTACCCGTTTCTAAACACTAAAGTGTGTTCTTTCTCAGTCGGTGCCCTGATAGGAATACGACCCATCGATTGCACCGAGAACTTTTGGGAGGCCACACAGTGCCTAAACATTTTGCTTGGCGCCTCAGGAAATTGAACAAAATCTGTATTTCCAATGCGTAGAGCTGACACATCTGGAAGCAGAGGCTTTGCTTATTCCATGGTATTGTCCAACAACCCAGAGAAAGCTACCGGTTGTCAGGAAGCACAGAGCTAGTCAACCAAAAAATAGGTTTATAAAAGTATGCCTTAAGTACACTTAAAAAAATTTTTAAAAAAAAAATCCCAGGTAGTGTACTTAAAGTTCACTTTCACTTTACTTTCCAGAAGTAAATGGTTTTACAACAACGACAAAAAAAAATGTTCTTGAAAGTTTAGTTTTTTTTCATCTGAGCACCTGAGCAATATGAAATGAATTCATATTCATCCACTTTGGTTTAATTTGATGCAATATTATTTATATTTGATCAGCATCAAATTATATTCAGTTCATGATTACTTTCAAATGAATGAATTGCATGAATAGAACATTTTCTGCAAAGACCATCGTAAAATATCTGAAGTACAATATGTACTGGTACAATTAGACAACAGAAACCTTTTTTTATTGTTTTTCTTCTTCAGTATTCATAATTTTCAGATGATTTTGTATCATCTTTCTTTGTTTATTGATATTCTTCTGAAATTGCAAATACCTAAGCATACACTTATTAAACCTGAACAGTAACTGTCAAAGACCATGGCCCGCAATATAAATGCCGGTGTTAATTTCATTCCATTATTGTTTTGATGAGTCTGTATCAGAGCTAAATCTAGTCTATCAGAGTTTAAATATCTTACTATATATATCTGTACTTGGATATAAGGCATGCCATCAACAAAGTTATGGGTTGCCATGGTATTGTAGACTCCATATCTCTGTGGAACAGAAGTGCTTCCAGATTTTAAAAAAACAAAAAAAACCATGGGCAAACTCCTTACAATAATTTCCTTTTGTGCTATCTCAACTCACTTAATCACACAGAATTCAGATAAAACTATTCACAGAATAAATACCTACGCATTTTGTACGTTCCTCATTATCTTCTGACATTTTATGTTAATTACATCTTTAAAAATCCACTTGTAATTTTTCAGTCTAACATATCAGACAAAGATGTCTGTTTATAAATGGACCTTATGTGCCTTCTTCATGATATCACACATTTCTATTTCTGAGATTAACACTGATGTTCTCCACTTCTCTCTGGATAAGATGACCTGTTAAGAGATTGCAATTTCATGTAATGTAATATTTCTACTTTTAGACAATCAGGACTTACCCTTTTGAAGTCTACTTCCAAATGTACGACCATTAAGGATGCAAAAATGTAAAGCTTCCAATAGAACACAATTACCGTCTTTGCTAATACAAGACAAACGACATTACTTTGAAGGCAGGCTGCAAGATAACATAAAATACAATTTCTACAGTTTGAAATTCACTCACAATATTTAGAAGGCTGGTTCATATCTCTGAGTCTGAGAGAGTACAATGAATAATAACAGGATATATATTACATGCCCTGAGCACAGTTCACCACTGAAATTGTTCACCATCGTACAATTCTGAAAAACAGGTACTCTGCCACACTAGCAGTCTATAGGTTATAGCCTATGTAAGCAAGGTATAAATATGTGTTATGGTATCGGAATCAATAACAAATGGAAGAAATGTGGAAATCTCTTTCCTCCTGTAACTTTGGGAGCAAAAGATCAATTTTCATGAGAATATAATGATTGCCACTGCATATAAGTCCCTCCGAGGAATTACTGTGAAGCCATCTTCATTTGTCAACTGTCATGTTTTTTCTGCATACATAAAATACAATTCAATGCCTAGATGATCTTTCATGTTCTATTCCTGAAGCGAGCTATCAAAAACGCAAAATCTCTGATTAATCATAAGGACGTTCTGACAGCCCTGTTTGAGTTGGGCTTTTCTGTAATTTCAACAAGAATGGAAGGAGGGAAATGCATTTGTGTCATCATCTCAATTGGATTAAGTTTTTCTTTTCCGCTACCGAGAGTTCCCTGAAGAAGGTGACAGCTACACCGGTGCTCAGCTGGGTGAAATTATATTGCAACCCACCTTTCTGATAAAAATGTCACTTCAGATCTGCGGATGGTGTTCCCGCCGTTTTTTTGCGCTGCGGTTTCTTGAACCATTGTGCTATTATATATTATCTCTTATTATGTTTGCAGATTACATTTGAACTAATACTACAGAAAGTGGCTTAAGTATTACTGCATACGGACACAGCACTCAGCACTTTGCTGATATTTCCCTGTAATATTTAGTTACACTAAACATGATTATTGCGCCGCTTTTTTGGATGTACTGATAAACAAAAGAGCTGTGCTTATGCTCATTGAAGCAATCATCTTCGATGCATCCCAGCAGAATTTGCATGGTTGTCGAATGCTGGAGGCCAGACAGAACTCATTTACATTCACTGGAGGTTCTCTCTCAATGATGCCTCTATTCAGAGGCATTGAATTATTTACAATTCACTCTACAATATGAGAGAGGCAAGTACATTTTTTTGTGTTTTTTTTCAGTTTCCACCAAAATTGGCCTTTACACAGGCGGATAGATCTATTGAAAACAACAATAACAAAACATGCAGTTCACACAGTCAGTTCATTTTACAATTCTGGAATATATCAGGGTACTTTATAATATGAAATGAAACAGTTTTGGTCCATTACACATTGTGAAGGACAGTTCTTCATTGTGGACAATATGCCATAAATACTACTAGGTATCTGATATGAAACCATGAAAATCATATTGTGTACTTGTGCGTACGTTTGGTTTTACATTTTTCCTTGCCTTGCTTACATGCATTTCCTTGTGGCAGCTACTTCATGGGAGGCAGTAGTCACCAAATAAAATGTCTTGGGAAATGGACATTCATTTACTTCTAACTGTTAAATGTTTCATCAAGCATAACAAATAGGTAAGCGTGTTGGCCATCTTGAATAACGTAATGTACAAGATGTTAGCAAAAAACCAGAGGGTCACTAAAACCCAATCTGGTCAGTGGCCCACTGACTAACCAAATATAACACAGTGAAACTACACCCAAGGTGAATGGACTTCTCCTTATATTTAATTTAATTTAATTTAATTTAATAAATGTTTTTAAACTAGGCCTTTAGTGGGTTTGAGCATATGTAAAAAATAACAGCCTTTCACGAGTGAAACATTCCAACTGATATAATTGGTATGTTTTGGTTTGTTTAGCAATTTTAATTTAAATACACATAGGAAGCAATTAGAAGAAAAAAAACAGTATATCTATTGCTTTACTAATTAAACGGATTAAATAATTTGTCAATCAAACAATTTATAATGCACTGAGGAATGAGCATGCAAATGTCCTACATGCAAATCTTAGAGAAAATGCAAATTAAGTCCGTGAGGATTAACTGAACTAATTAGTGAATATTTGATTATAATTTCAATTTGTGTGAGGTAAATATCAATATACTATTTTATTATTGTTGGTCTTTTATCGATAACGTATTAAAAGAAGTGCTCATCCTCACATTCGAGAGATAAGTACAGTACAAACTCTAAATAGATGTGAAATAGGAGTGAAAGTCATCGCAAGGTGGCTCTGCCTACATTCACTTTCCGTTTGTTTAATTTGTGATGGAAGCAGAGATATGCTGTGTGATCTTGATGGCGTCCCTCCCTGGCCTGTTTACACAAATGACTTGCCTTTGAGGGTTCATTGCATATTAATTGCGCATTGTCTATAAATATTTAACGCTCATGAGAGAGAACTACTGTGGAATATAATGTGCAAATCGAAGCGTCTACTGAATTAGTCAAGGTGCATTTCCACACTTAACCCTCCGGTTGTGTTCCGGTCAAATTTGACATATTTACTACTTTTCGGTATCAGATATGTGGTTTCTTTCATCTAATTGCCATAAGGCTTCATTAATTTTTTCATACTAGGCATCTGAACACAGAAAAGTAATGATCGCCTCTTTTTATAAGATTTCCAGTCAATTATGGCTGGCCAAAGGAAATGAAAGGCGAGACTATATTATGTTCATCCAGCAAATGGAAAACACCCACAGACACACCCAAGCATGCATACACACACACACACACACACACACACACACACACACACACACACACACACACACTCACACAGGACTGTTCATGTTATCCTAATCTGTTTTAAAACAGATTCTATAAAAAGGATTGTTTAAAACCCTAGGACATTTTTTGTTTGGGATGAGTCTAATGCCTGGTGCAGAATATAGGATAATCGGGCTGATTTTGGGCCCAATTTGCCCCACCAGACAATCTCTGGGGCATTTCATATTTGAGGCTGGTCCAAACCGATTATCTGCACAAAATATCCTATAATGTGAGGTGTTTACAGACAGAATCTTAAGCCCCCACCCGATCGAGGTCGCCCTGATTGTGATTCGGAAATATCTGATTCGGAAATATATTGATATTTAGAACTCAAAATCCTATAGTGTGAGGGGAACAGCGATGGAATCTTGAACAGAAATCCACAATAGCCAATGGGAACCGAACTGACTGGGAAGTGGCTGCTGTTTTACAATGTTTGTTGGCAGAGTCCAATGTTACTTTTCGCCTGTAGAGCCACAGATGTATCTGTATCCATAGGACTTGTTGTTTGATTGTTTTGTGATTTATGTTCTTCTTGTTGCTATTCATTTTACCATGGCTTGCTAAGGAAAACTAATGGCTACAGCTGAAGCCAGAAAAGCTGACTAGCAGCTAATGTTTAGGCAACCTGCCTTATTTATTTTTAAGCATATGGCCCCCAAAAATCTGGACACTGATATCATGGTGAGCTGCAGCATATATCTATAAAACTAGTGAAATCTCAACTAAACTATCTGAATAGGATAGATAGCACTCCGGGTATATAGAAACATATCTTAATTTAATTGAACTGCCCCTTTAAAAGATTATCTATCTGTTATTGTTGATGTTTCCATCAAAATGCATAGCCAACTGAATGATACATATAGGACCATTGACACACATTTTGTGATTCTTTAAGAAATGTTAGAAATATCTTAATTTCATTTCTCCAGATAATTCTTTATTTTCTAGAACTCTTTAAGTCATTTTGGTGTCAGGTCACGTGCAGTTTTAACCTGAAGGCACATGCCTTTTATCACATGAACGATGTCTCATTGTGGAACTTTGAGTGACAGTTGGAGTCATCTTGCATTCTAGTGCACTCAGTCTGTAAATTAGGTTTGCATTGGATTACGCTGATCTACCTTGTTTATATAATGCAGTTTATTTTCACAGAAAGCCCTTGCCAGTGTCAAACTGCATTAGTGGAAAATTGTCAATCCTCTTTCTGGCAGAAGCTTCCCTTGGAGATTTCAAGGGTGGGAGGTTAGATGTTTCTCTGTAGCCCTTGAAGGTTCTGGGGCCTGATCAGGCTATAAACTAATATTGTCACAACCGTGTTTGCTGATCTACAGGGCATGGTACATATTGTGTGGCAGCAGATCTCTGAGGTTCCCACTCGGTAAATTCTCTCAGCTGGGAGATAACTAATATTGATAAATAATTAACATGTCAAGCTAATATAACATTATATGAGTATGCTATAAATGGGATGTATCTGTGGCATATCCCTGTAACCTCCTTCCTGGCATAGGATGGAGATCGCAGGAGATTACATGCAGCATATTTGTATTTCTAACCATACACACGTGCAATCTTTTTTAAAGATGATGAGTTCCTATTGATAGCCTGGATAACTGCAATCCCAAAACTGAAGGCAGCAAGGACACAAAATAAAGGGATCAATTGTTTATTTATTTAAAGTTACTTTTAAAAAATATTTCACCAGAGCCAATTTGGAATAAATTAATTTGTTCCTTCTGAGAACGATCACACTCTAATGAATAAATAAATAAACACATAAGCATCTCAATCTCCACTGGTTTGGTCACTGTTGCAGAAATTACTTTTTCCCCTTTTTTCTTAAAACTTGCCTAGATAAGCACGTACACACACACACACACACAAACACACACACACACACACACACACACACACACACACACACACACACACACACACACAATCTGTTAACAATGCTGATTAAATTAAAGAAGACCCTCATTCAAAGATACAGAGGTCAAAGACAGAGGCAGACAAATCTCTTTTATTCACTGATTTCCACAGTCTGAATGATAACAAAATTTGCAAATGTTCATTGCGTATCATTTCAAAGGCTCCATTGAATAAGACACTGACTAATAATGATAAATGGCTTGACTACACAATTGTGTTTTATTCTCAAGGAGTTAGTTCAGGCAGGGAACGCATTGTCTTGCTGGACAAGCATTAACTCTATCATCTGATTCCCTGTAATTCCAATCATCTAAAGCTCTACCTAATGGGAGAGTGGAAGCTACTGTAGCTATCCTTAGCCTGCTGCAGGTTAGCATGCGCAGCAGTGCTGTGTGCTCTGCAGCATGAGGGCCTGGCAAACAGGAGTGCTAGCATAGCTCTGTAAAAGGCTTGATGTATACATGCTGGTGTTTGTGTGAATGCAGTGCAAAGCAGAGGGGTACAGGGAAGAAAGGTGTGGTAGTGAAATGAGCAGCTTTATATTCTTGGTTCAGTGGAAGTTCTGTGCCAAGACCCACTAGTATGACTGTCTAAATTTATGTGCTTCTGCTGCTCCCAAATATATAAACTCCTCAAAAAAAGTTCGGAAACGTTATTTCGGTCGATTATTCCTCCCCTTTAATAATACCAATTGGTATTGTATTTTATATCGTTGGAAAGCCTGATTAGTCACCTTTACAACGAGGTACAACTTGTAAGGATCGTGCATTCGTGGAATGAGCAACACAGCTAACCGTGTGGGTAGCGGCCCAAAAAAATGTGCCAAAATCCCCTGCAATATTCTTCTGTTGGTATTCACTCTCGTTTTGAGTTGCTTGGTGGACTGGATGATTGCACTCTCCCACAGTAATAAGGAAAAAACAACACATATTGGCCATTTTTACACTTTATTCATTTTACACTGTCAGGGACCTCAGTAGCGTGTGGAAGATCCATACGCAGCCACAACAGCTTGGCACCTCCTCCTCATGCTGGTCACCAGCCTGGTCACACACTGCTGTGGGATGGCATCCCATTCCATTCCACTGGCATACACCTGCCAGCACTTGAAGCTCAAAACGAGAGTGAATACCAACAGAAGAATATTGCAGGGGATTTTGGCACATTTCTTTGGGCCGCTACCCACACGGTTAGCTGTGTTGCTCATTCCACGAATGCATGATCCTTACAAGTTGTACCTCGTTGTAAAGGTGACTAATCAGGCTTTCCAACGATATAAAATACAATACCAATTGGTATTATTAAAGGGGAGGAATAATCGACCGAAATAACGTTTCCAAACTTTTTTTGAGGAGTTTATAATGTTTTATACACTGTCATGATATGACTCTACAGTGCATTCCCCCATGAATACACATATACAACATATGGGTGATACAGGAATTATGTAAATTAGAGGTTGTAAATAAATTAAAATGTGTATTCTATTTTGTTCCAGACTTAAAGCATATAAGTGGGTTCAAAAATCTACTAAACGTAGTCAAAAATGATTATTTTCTTTATTTTCTTTATTTTGTCTCCTCTCTCAAAAATTTGTCATGACGATAACAGAAAACAAAAAGCTGACATCAAATGGTAAAAATTCAACCTGATAATTAAATTTAATTCATAATTATAATGAGTGAAAATTATATTTTTATATATATGTTATAAAAATAAAAACATTTGTTTGCAGGTTGTAGTGGTTTAGAATACATTTTAATCAAATTTCAAAACTTTTCAAAACAAAATAAATCAAAATTGCCTTACATTTTTTAATTGTGAAATGGAAAACGTTGAAAATGCTGGACGCTCAGATTTAACATCAAATTAATGAAATGCTTGATTGGAATCACTGGAAACACTGCAAATAGGATGTTTTAATTATTTATATTTATTTCTGTAGAAAATCATATAAGCGTTTCATTGTGTTCTGTGGAAAGAGATGAACCATTTGGGGTCTGTATTTGCCTTTGCCTTTATTATCATTTTCAATTAGGAGTATTTGCCATTTCAAACATTATTTAAGTTCCTCAAAGCTAAATAGATATTAATTGTGTATACCATGTTTAGTAAGTGCCATTGTATAGTATATCATATTTAGTAAAAGCTATTTGGTAATCGATAAAGTACTGTAGCCAGTAAAACAATAGTATACAATTACTACATATAGTAAAAATTATTTTACAAAAATAAATAAAAACATGAACGCAACATTTGCTTGTATGTCTGTGGCATAACAAACTGGGGGGTACTCCACAAAATAGGATTACTGAGTTAGCTGGATTACTGCACTGAGTAAAACCCGGAACCCTCCAAAATCTGGAACATGGACTGAAGTAAAAAGAGCTGGTCCGGATTTTACTCAGTGGAGTTATACAGCTAACTTTTTCATGGATGTTCTATGCATTCTAAATGTGTATAGCACATTTTCCTTTGAATCCTGACTACATTCTGAATTTGGAGTGATATGCACCAGAAACAGAGGTTAATTGACAGTCATGCTCTTTTAGAATGGGTTCCTTCACATGTCATTTTCAGTTTATCTTTCCTTCTGCATGGGTGATTAGCAAATACAACTGACTTTGATGTTTGAAAAGTGTGTCTAGAGTAAAAGTCCCTGCTTTGGATCTGATTTCAGACTATACAGGATGTAATGCGCCCTGGACATTGATGCTTTGGTGTATTTCATTAAAACAAATAAATAAATCTCAAATTAATACCTCGTAGAGCACTGTACATGGTAGTAGCAATAATTATTTCAACATTCAGCCTGGAACTGCTTGATTAATTATTTACCAATTGATACATTGGACACCGAGGTTGGATGCTTCTCACAAGGACATACCTTTCAAACATTGGCACAGCATTAAAACTTGACTAGAATATTCTACATGCTTTCCGGTAAAGTATTAAAAGTTTAATTCTTGTTCATGTAGGAAGTTGGCTTACGTTCATTGACAGTTGGTATTTTAATAATTCATATATACTTCAGAGTTTAATAGGAAATAACTTTGACAACTCAAGTTGTGATGGAGGGAATTCCTTTCATGTTAATTTAGCCTAACAACACTGTATTATTTTTAATATTTCACTGTACCTTTACAAAAAAAAAAGCATTTTGCTGCCAGTAGTGCTTTCCCACAACATATTTGAATAATTGTGTTGAGTATAAAAAAAACTTGCTGCTATATAAAATGGCTATTATAAAATAACTGCATATTTATAATCTGATAAGATTATATTATCTTAAATTGAATCTATGGGAGGACTTTGTTCAGAAGTGACACTCAGTGCACTACTTTTGCAGTCAAAGTGCCATTGCCAAACGCTGGCGAATTATGGTGTGTCCAACTAAATTTCAGTAATTTTGTGACTCGATGCATTAATGCAATCTTTTACAGGTGTAAAAGAGACTGAATCGATAACAATAAATTAACTGTGGGTGTGGTGGGGGTTTATTTGATTACTGCCAATCAGAATGCCCTTTCCCTTTGAAAACAGTGCATTAATGCCAGAGCCAACTGGTAATTTGGTCATGGCTGAAAAGCAAGCATGTTATGAGAGGCTCAACGAACCATTCCTCCTGACATCAAAAAAAAGATGACACTGAATTGTTTTAATTTTAATATTTATTTCCCCCCTCAAACAAAATATATTTTCCATTTGTATGCCAGTGCTAAAAACTATAATTAATGGTTTCTGTGAACAATTCCACAGGGTGAATATTCCCAGACTGGCCAGGAGCAGGATAGGCAGCTGATAGAAACTGCCGCCACTGTTGCAACTTGACAGACATGCTTGTGAACCAGAGGATGGGAAAGATCACTTTGAATCTTGGAAAGGAGGGTGCATTTTTCAAGTATTGGGACGCACCTTTTGTCTGCTCTTGTAACTTATTATGGAAGTGAAACTAAGAGTATCACCAAGGTTGAGAATCACTATCAGTCTGGCCATGTCGAAAGTGTCTGCTTTAGTGGTGGCTTTCACTTCAGCAGTGGTGGTGAGCAAGTGAGTAGCCTGGATGATGTAATCATTTTAGTTGCGCTTGTTGTTTATTTGTTGGACATAATTTCAAATGACCAAATTCTTTAAAAATGTGACAACCCCTCTCTTGGGTGTTTTGAATGTATACCTACCTGAATTTTGAAAAATTCAGTCCATTGACCCGCATAGTATTAGTAATGGCACCAACCATTTGTCACCAAAGTGGGCGGGACTACGGAGGTTCATAGCTTTGTTGTTTGATACATTTTTTGTTTAATACAACTATTTACACAAAAAATATAAGCATGAGTCAAAACCTGATCTGGTTTAAACGCAAACGCAACGCATTATACATCACCAAAACCTGCACAATAGCGAATGTTTATAGTGACACACCGCCCAACCCAAGTTGACACAAACTGGTGTATTGCAGACCATTTGAGCCAGAAGAAACTAGCGATTGCACTTGCGACCGGGCACGGTTGCGCTTGTGATGTCACCAGAATAGGGCCCTCAGTATGAGCTATGTGTAATTTAATTTAAATAATACTGACGAGCCTTCCTCTAAGAGTCTGCCATTGTATCATTATGTCACCCTCTGTTCAAATCCCTTTGCCTCTTCTGTTATATAAATGTTTGTAAATATTAAACATACCTCGCACATATTGACACATACTATAGGGAACTGTTATTTTAAAAATGTAATAAAATTTTAATTACATGTATTACTGTCAATTTGCACTGTTCTCATATAAATACTTTTTACTCTTTGAAAATCCAATTGTAAAGAGCACCATACTTTTTCACTGTACATTTTTATTGACAGTTAAACAACGATAAGGTAGCCTGATTTTGAACATCATATCTATGGTTCAATCAGTCAAAAAGGTCTTGCAATAATAATGTTTCTCCATTAAAATGCAAAAGCATTACAGTTCATAATGCTAAGCAAGAAATGTTCTGGTTTGCTCTTATTGTAAGATAGACTGGCACGTGTACATATTTGATACCAACGTATGCTCAAGTATATGCTCCCTGCCCTGAAATCCACGTATTGTGCCCATATTAGTCGACGGCCGCACTCCCCTCTACACCCCGCCCCCACCCCCCTCCCCCGGTCCACAGTCACAACTCCTCCCCCTCATCCGCCCACCCCACCCCGCATCCAAGCCCCCTGTCCCTGGTCCAGAAATGTCATCTAGAGTGGCAGAAAGGCTAGAGTCTGCCCTGATTTTGAGCATAGGCTATGCCCCCCCAAAAAGTCTCTGCATGGCCCTGGTGCTGAGTACACTTTTTTGATAGTTTCCATGCAAAAACATAAATCTACTGATTTGTTGTAAGGACGAGCAATGCACTCTCGTTGAAATATGCTCATAAGCATTTTTGTGACATTGACAATGACTTAAGATAGCCTTTCAGCAACAATACCAGAAGATTAAACCATTCAAATATCTCAGAAATGTGCTTCTAAATGACAGAATGTTATTTTGTCTGGAGCAACTATGCATGCACCTACTATATTGGAAATCAAGCTCAGTTCATAGGAGAGAGAAAAGCATGGTAGCTCTCTGCCAAGTTTGGAAATAAGATTTCAGTTTCCCAGTATGACATGTATAATCACAAAATTAGCATTTGAGCTGGATTTATGCTTGGGGATTAAAGGTTTTAAACAAGCTCAAAACTTTAAATAAGCTACCCGTACTTAATCATAACCACACTAATGTTGATGTCATATTGCCTGTGGATTGCACTAGGAACCGCATCAGCACTATATTGAATAATGTTCTGTAAAATATTGCCCTCTTCTTTTGCATGTGATTTGGCCCTGCTGCGCAGCCAGAACTCAAGGATGCATATATTATTTCTATCTGTCAGCCGTAGCTCATGATTTGAAGTGCTAATTGATGCTCGGGTGTTAGTTACTTCAGAACAAGCTGATGGCTTTTGTTTAGCTTATCTGCAGCAAATTTTAAATTCCCTTGCTCCCAAGATTCAAACCAATGGGCATGAAGCGAAACAAGACTGGGAAGCTATTTTGAAGTCAATATTTATTATGCAATAAATCATAATACCTGGATGTGCGGTAATAACCCGCTTTTCTGAAATGGTTTAACTGCAGTGCAGTAAATGATTCTTCTGGCTCATAGCATCTTCTTTTCGTAAAAAAATGCCTTTCCTTTTTTGTTCCCCTCCAAATTTTTTAATTTAAATTTTCCAAAATAATAAAATATATAGACAATGCATAAGGGTATACAAAATATACATATATACATGCAGAACATAAGCAAACAACCATAAGTGCCAATAAGGATGACCATATTTATTGGAATTTAAGCCCACGGTTATGCATTTCAAGCATCAATATTTCCAAGAGGAGACAGTCCATTATTTGATTTAGAAACATTTTATAGGTAGGAGGAGTGCAATTTTTCCATAAAATGAAATTTGTATTTTTTTTGCAAAGTATGTAATAAGTAGCAGTCGCGTCTGATGTGATTTCATGGTAATATTTGGCATATAATTAAGCAAATATAAGCTAGGATCCATAGCAATATCATTGTTCAATACTTTTCTAGTTGCAGCATGAATTGAGTGCCAAAAGTATAATTTTTTTTTACTTTGCCAGAAAAGATGCATAACTTCGTCCTTGCATCTTTGACAATTAGGAAGGTTGCTTTGGGATATATGATGCATCTTAATGGGTGTAAGATAAAACCTGTTTATACATTTATAACTTGATTCTTTAATCTTTTTACTTATAAAAGGAAAATGTACTTTACTACAGATGTCAGCCCATCGATACCTCTGACATTTTCTTTTTTACAGATACAGATGATGATAACAGTTTTTCTATTTCTGTTAAGTGAAATATTTCAAAAGTGAATTTATAATGCTTCGAACTTGAAGATATTTAAAAAAGTCAGTTTCAGGTATCCCAAATTCATTCATCAATTGTTTGAATGATTGTATTTTGTTAGAGTCTCCCTGAAACAGATCTTGGAATTGCATCACTCCCAAAGCATTCCATTTATGCAGGTCCACAGATGACAACACTGATGTTAGATCTGGGTTAAGGTATACTGGAGAGAGAAGAGAAGTACAGTCACTGCTCCAAATGTATTTCCTACAATCTGCCCATGCTAATAGTGTATTGCCAATACTGAAATGCCTATCAATTTAATTTAATTTCCTCCTAATATTTTACAAATATTAATGATTTAAGAGTCAAAGGCTTACAAAAATAAGATTTGAGTTGCACCCATAGGGACTCCTGTCTATCCAGAGTGCAAGACAACAGGTTGCGGATTTGGGCAGACCAAAATTAAAGTTGGAGGTTGGGCAAGCCAAGACCCCCCAAACACTCAGGTTTCATCAATGTTGTATACTTTATTCTAGGTTTATTACCAGACCATATGAAGTTTGATATAAATGTATTAACGCCTTTAAAGAAAGAGGGTGGTAACATGGCAACATTTTGAACAGATAATTCAGTCTCGGGAGAACGCTCATCCCAATTGTATTAATTTGTCCCAACAGAGAAAGTGGTAGGGTGGACCAACGGTTAAGATTTGATTTTAGCTTATTAAGATGAGGCATATAATTTTCCTTGCATAAATTTTGCAATATAGGAGTTACCTGAATCCCAAGATACTTAAAACCATCAGGAGTCCAATGAAAGGGATATACTGAAATAAGTTAATTCAAGGTGTATGCATGTGGCAGGCATTGGACTTAATATAATTTATTTTATAACCTGATAGACTACTAAATTGAGAAATTGTGTCTATAAGGTAAGATATAGATTATATAATGATATAGTATTTGTATAACCATTAATAACTGCTCATTTAATTAAATCATTGTATCTTATACTAGCTGCAAAGTAGCTGACAGAAGTTACTCTATTAGTTTAAACCATTGCTTTAAGAGATTTATAAATTTATTTAATCCATTTAATGAAATCAGAGCCCATATAGAATTTTCCAAAGTTGCAAATAGAAAATTCCATTCAACTCTGTCGAACACCTTCTCTGCATCTAGTGACAGGAGCAAAGAGGGCATGCGAAAAGAGTCCAGATGGTCAATTACATTAACAAGTCTTCTGATGTTATCTGCTGAATACCTGCCCTTTACAAAACCAGTTTGATCTGGATTAATCAACTTGGGAAGCACCGTTTCAAGCCTCCTAGCAATTATCTTAGTAAAAACTTTAAAATCAAAATCTAGGAGACAAATTGGTCGGAACGAAGAACAGTCCAGAGAATCTGAGACGGGTGCGTGAGGGTTGGACCCGAAATGCATGACTCAGAAACAGTGGTAATGATAACGTCCCGTCGGGCCTTTATTAAAGGAATGTCCAATGAGCGTAGTAAAAAAGCAAGCAAAGTTCATACACAAAAAAAAAATCCAGCCAAAACCAATATACAGTACAGAGGGAGAAAGCAGTCTCAGAATCGGTACACCATGCATGTAGTTCAGTAACCAGAGTAGCTGTCATTGGGGCAGAAATACAGGCAGACGGTAGGCAGGCTCGGGGTCGAAGGCAATGCAAGAGTCAAGACCGAAGTCTGCTCCGCGGGGAAAAAGTACAAAAGACAGCAGGCAAAAACTTGTGGTACAGGCAGGCAGTGGTAAACAAAACTGAGGTCAAAAACAATGGTCAATAACAGGCTTTGATCGTAAACAAAAAGGCAGGCTTGGAAAAACACTCAAAAGTGCACTGACAAACAGGAGGCAACAATTTTGCAAAGACAAGACATGAACACTGAGCGTAAATTCAGGTGTAGACAGGTGCAGACACTTAGCTTGAGAGCAGCATGCAAATGGAAATCAGGTGTGGAAGGCTGACAAGGTAACAAGATAATTAGTACTCGTTAGTAATAAACCTATCCTGTCCTAGCATTAGTAAATTAGTAAATGACATGCACGAGAAACGTAAGGTAAACATGAACATATGGTTAGAGAGTTAGTATTACCCAATCCTGATCTAACGTTAGTAGATTAGTAAACTAGACACGGGAGAATGAAACAATTAGGGAAGCGTGAGCGGCAGCAAGAGAGATAGAGAAACAGCATGAACGCAAGGCTGTGGAAAAACACGGAAATGTGTATGCTAAACAATGAACGGGAAACGTAAAATGAATCAAATATAAAACATAACATGACAAGACTACAAAATAAATCGTAACAATAATCAAACATGAAACGTGACATGACATAAAAATTTCACGTAACAAGAATAAAACATAAAACGTGGCGTGACTAGACTAAACACAATACATTACATTAACAAGAAATCTAACTAAAACAATAAAATAAAACGTGATATGACAACTAGAATCGTGACAGAATCCTTCCTACTTTTATGTATAACACAAATATGTGCCTTATACATGGAGTCTGGAAGTAGTCCTTTCGAACAAAAACTTTCAACCATTGGCATGAAAATAGAGGAGAGTTCTGCTCAGAAATGTTTATAGAATTCTCTCGGAAACCCGTCAGGTCCAGAAGATTTATTGACAGGTATGGATTTAATTGCATCATACACTTCCTGTGATGTAAAAGGAGAATTGAAAAAATATTTATCCGGATCAGACATTTGAGGGAGATTAATTTTCTTTAGATATATATTATAGTCCTCTGCCTGGTATTGACATTGAGAAGTGTAAAATTCCCTGTAAAAAACTAGAAAAACATTATTTATCAGCTCCAGGTCATAAGTGATCACATTATTCTTCTGCCGAATTGCTTTAATCATTCTTTCAGACTTCTATTTTTTAAGCTGATATGCCAGTAACTTACTTGGTTTATTTCCAAATTCACAAGATAGCATATGTATTTGATGAGATAAATCCAAATCCAGTTTAGTCTTAGCAACTGCAAGTTGATGGCAGTTAGATTCAGTTGGAAAAGATTTATGTAGCTGTTCATATATTTTTTATTTCTTGTTCCAATTTATTTCTTAACTTTTCTTTTTTTTTTTCCACTTATAAGAAGTATATGAAACAATTTGTCCTCTTAATGTTGCTTTAGCCGCTTCCCAAATAATGGCAGGGTTCATTGAAACATTATTATTATCATATAGCTTTTAATCCAACCCTGCATTTTGTTATAATATTTTATATCATTTAAAAGATTTGTGTCAAATCTCCATTGTCTAGGCTTTGTAATGCCTTTACTCAAATTGACTGACAGATAAATTCTTGCATGATCTGATAATGTAATGGAACCAATCCTACAACTTTTAACCCAGCAAGTCATTGGCATAAAAAAGTAATCTATACGCGAGTATGAGTTGTGGACATTAGAAAAGAAAGACATTATAATCTTTCACCAATGGGTTTAATTCCCTCCACACATCAATCAGACCACATTCAGAACACAAATTGCTTCGTGTTGTGGCTGATTTTGAGGGTTTTATAGTTGTTAGTCTTGATTTGTCTAGGATTGGGTCCAATGTACAATTCAAATCTCCACCTAGTAAACTCTTTACAGTTTTCATTAAAAAGCAGTATGATATCAGACATAAAATTGGGATTATCTGCATTAGGGGCATAGACATTAGGGAAAGTTACCGATTGTCCATGAATAAAACCAAAAATCTACTTTTATACTTTTCAAGTATAAAAGGAATGTGCTTACTGATGAGAATGGCAGTCCCCCTACTATGTGTTTTGTAAGAAGAAAAAAATACCTGTCCTGCCCAATCTCTTTGTCATTTTTTATATTCCATATCTGAGAGGTAAATCTCTTGTAAGAAGGCAGTTGTTAAGTAGGGCACCAAGTATCCTTTTCCTTTTAATGGGATTCCCAAAACCATTTTCGTTTCATGAACAAATATTCATTTTTCCCACCATATTGCAAATCTAGCGTAATGAATACCTATGGTCCTCTTGACATAAAAAAATAAAGTATTGCTTGTCACTACATTTAATTTAAAAAAATGTTTTAATAAAAAATAAAAAAATTTAAAAACCCATTCCCACCCTAGTTGAATCCTCAAATGATTCAACAACCCCAGAATAGTCATATTAAACCAGAGAAGAAGATATACTCACCAATAAAACACAATGACCCTGGCCTCTTGGAGCCCCGCTACTCAGTATCTCGTAAAACAATCTCACAAACATACAGCATATTAATTAATTAGTTAGCTACAGGGTAGGCAAATCTGCGTTGTCTTTACATCGTTTCTCACAACAACAAAAAAAACACACATATAAATATGTATATATATATATATACAGAACATAGGTCAATTGAGTTTAGTATATTAGTATATTTAACAGACGGCCTATTTTGCCCACTCCTAACTAGAAAAATGGCTTAATATAAATATTACATGATTCCTAATAAGACATGATGAGGGGTAACATTAAATACAACAAAATATAGACTAACAAAATTTAAAAAAAATAATAATACATTTTTTAAATTAAATTCATAGTCTGTGGGATAAGTCTTACCTCGCTTTACCCGTCCTTTTATTAGTCCGAACCTTTTAGAAAATTTTCAGCCTTTTTTTTGGTTTGTCGAAAAAGCGCAGATCCCCGATACAACACTCTGAGATGATGAGGGTAAGCAAAGCCTTGAAACATGCGTCGGTCTATTAGCTGTTTGATGACCTGATCCCGCTGTTTGCGGCGTATATCAGCCGTAAAATCCTGGGGAAAGGCAAGTTTAATTTGTCCTTCCATAATATGGGCTGTGTCCGAATCTGCAGTTTTCCACACTGTTGAGTAGCCTTTGTGAGTAGATTGGGCGAGAAAGTCGGAGAGTACGTGAAAATCTTTCAAATTGCAGTATACTTCAAACACCCGGATGACACACTTATGTCAGGGGTTTCGCTGAGTACATTCGAGAACACACTTTTCAAGATGTACACGTTTTGGTCACATAAATATGACGTGAGCTTCGTTTTTTTTTTTTAAAACAACACGTGACATGGCAACGTATAAGTGGGGTGCAGGGTGCATAAGACTTTTCAGCCAAATGCGACTAAAAACTAGTCCAAATTATAGGCTATTTTTAACCAAAACCAACATATTTTATCATGTTTTTACTTTTTAGAATAAGTGCGTGCTTTGCGACTTTTCATTTTTATCCATGACTGCACTTTGAAAGTATCCCAATTTAGCTGTAAAACCACGGACCTGGCAACGCTGGTGGGACTTCTTATGACCTGCTTACGACACTTCCACAGTGTGGTTGGAAAATAATATGGCGGATATTTTTTGCGGACTGCTAAACAGTGCACATTAAACAGCACACTTCTGCCAGTGCACTGTACGCAGGAGATAGGGCTCTGATTCGGACACAGCCATGTTTTTTTTTTTTTGTAGTTTGCAAAATACGTTTTTTGTCAGTAAATGGTAAAAAAATAAAATAAAATCAGTATGGGGCTTGGCGGCTGGTCAGCTTCCGTAGCGGGTCACAGAATGCAGTGCACTCGCTCCAATTCAAACCTGCGATCCAAGGGTAAATTAAGCCAAACGGGGTACTTTTCATTGATATATTGGAATAATATGGTGCCCCTCGATTTTCTCTGGTAGACCCAAAAGAACCACATTTTTCCTCCTCCCTCCTGTTCTCAAGATCAACCACCTTAGATTCCAATAACGTTATCAGATTTTCTGCCTTTTTGAGAGCGCGATTGTTTGATAAAAAAATCCTCCTCCAATTTCGAAATTCTTTCTTCCGCAGCAGTCTTTCTTTAATGCAGTCCGCGTGGTCTTGAAGCGTGCGATTGGTGGTAGCTAAGGTTGTCTCCACTGCTGAAACTTTGCTCAATATTTCCTACAGACCGGAATCGATACCATCCAGTATTCTTTGTTCCTCATGGAGATTTTTAATTCAGTCAAAATTATTGTTTCCATTTGATTCTCTTGGTCGCCTGTTGTCGTTTGTTTGCCTCTGCTACCAGTATTGACGTCAGTTTGAACCTGACATTTTAGTTTCAGAATTTGGATTGTAAGTTTAATTATGCATAAAAGTTAATTTAAAGGGTAGAGCGAGGTAAAACAATAATATAAAATAAATTTAGAGCAATGAAGTAGCGGAGCACTCAGCTCAAGTGGCCATCTTTCTTCTCAAGCGGCCCAGGTCCTGATGCCTTTCCTTCACTTTTTTTTGCACACCCTTAATTTGTATTGTAAAGTGTAAAGTTAAAATCAGAAAATAATATATTTATTTATTTATTTTTTAACTTTTATTTTTGCTTTAGATTGATACGATATATTTTATTTTAAGAACATTTATTAAGTCCTTTTTACGCCCACTGGCAATTTTTATTAACTTTTTTTCAAATCATGCTTATTCTTTTGCATGCATTTTTGCACAATACAATGAACTGTAAGAAATTAAAAAGATGTATTGCTATATTGAGAATGACGAACATGTTAATGTATAATTACTGTTCTACGATATCCAAGATGTAAGGGATACGTACATTTTCATAACATACAGGTATAGCAGTGTGCAGGGTTTTATCATTTTGAAACCATATTAAATTCCCCTATACTCTCCACAGCTTGCCTGATTGTGCAGGGTTATGACAATTATCTTATGTGTTGGTACAGGGACCTACAGCTATATAACCCCAGTGAAGCGTATGCCTCCAATTTTGAGAGCTGCTCTCCAATCCTAAATTACCTTGTCTGTTCTAAAATATGTGAGTCAAGTTTCATGTAAATGTCTGACTCACATAAACCTACTTGTGAAACATGGGCACTTGATGTATGTCAAATTAACACTAAATTATTCAAGATACCAGCACCTGCCTCATTCATCGAATTCAGACAGAATAATTAAGTCCTAGAATATATTTGACTGCTGATAAAATTGCTGATGCAACATTATTCTTAGGCCCACATCCTAGGTCTGAGGACCACAAAGTGCTGTTTCTCCTTTCCCTCCATAGGAGTCATCATTCTTTTAAAATAACATGGATTATTATTATTATTATTATTATTATTATTATTATTATTATTATTATTATTATTATTATTATTACAGTAGAACATTGCATATACAAACATTTTGGGTAGTTCAGAATTATTAAATGTATGTAACTGTGAAAGTGAAGTTTATTGGAATGGTTACTTACAATGCTCTCATTTATTTATTTATATATTTATTTATAACAGACACAATTTTTTTTAGTTATTGCCATTGGGAGCTATGATTGGAATGGTGAAGATAGCCTACCTACCTGCTAATAATTATTATGTATCCATTCATGGCAGTACATTTATGTTATTCATTCATACCATAAAACAATGGTTACCACATTTTTCAGGGCGGATACCACAAACCCATGTCATGGCATGCCTAGCAGCAAGTAATCATAGGCAACCAGAAAACATAATGGGAAAATAACTAAAATTATGCAGTAGTACTTTCAGTTCTTCTTCAACATAGTGACTGAATCCATCACCATTGTTTGGTATGTGATTGCTGAAACCACACAGAAATTCCAAAACTGCACAATTACAAGTGACGTTCTGCTTAAAAGCGTCTAAAATGTAACATAACTGTCTCTTTTATTTGTCTTTTTTTCACTGAGTCAAATTTTCATTCAGGCAGTCCATATTTTGACGATGAAGTGATGGATGAATAGTTTGGTGTTTTAAAAGCGAAGGTACAGCATTTTTTACTGCTAATGAGTAAATGAACCTCAAAAGGTTAATCTTCCCTAAACGTGCTTTAGTGTTTCTCACAGATGGAATTTAATAAGGTGTAATCATTGGAAATGGATGCAATTAAATTCACAATACATGCTTCATTTAAAATAGTTTTAGTTAATTCCATTCTTAAGGATTCCACTCCTGAACAGTTTTATAACCAAGATCAGTCCATAAATGGGATGTTGGGAAATTTGAGAATAGGTTTCATTTCATTTCATATTTTCGGGCCTGGGTTTTCATCAGGGGGTCTTCAGACCCCTGGGGGTCATTGAAGGTACTGTAGGGGGGTCCCTGGCCAGACTTGATATGCAATGACAATATATAGATCTGAGGAAATATTTAAAAATATATCCTTTATAAAATATAAAACCTTTTTTTCAAAATACAACCCTTTTTTAACTTATGATGAAGGTCCCCTGGATGTTTGTGAGCCTGGCGGAGGATTCCTGGATCAGAAAATGTTGAAAATCCATGTTTTACGGGAATCGTTTCATATAATGCTGTCTCTGGGACTGCACAGTGATTTCCCATGAGATAAGCTAAAATCGATGAGCTGCCAACATCCCAATCCAGTGTTGTGATAACATTGCGTTGATTTGAATAAGTAAGCTCCATATGCAGCTGATTCACTATTCATTTGATTGGGTTCATTTAAAAGAGAGCTTCTGTGGTCTTTAACCCAGGCCCTAGTTTTTGTTTTTGATGATTGTGAATAGTAAATACCAAAATGTCTCTGATCGCTTAAAAATTTAGTTTAACATACACATATTTTTTAAGGGATCAAAAAAAAATTGGTTTCTACTATTCACAATCATTCAAGACTATCCAAAATAGGGCCTGAGTTCAAAAATACTAAACCTATCATTTAATCGTAACAAGGCACAAACCACATATTGACACAATACACTGTCAAGAATTACTTCAGGCTTCCTCAAGTGAACAGAGACCTGTTTATTGCTCTATTCATTCAAATGAAAAGTTCTGGCATGTTGTCTTGCTTGTGTCATTAATGGGAGGATGTTTCAGGCAGATAGGATGTGGCTCAGAATGCTCGATTATCTGGGATCATATTGGATGCCTATCATAATTAATACATAAATAAATAAATAAATACAAATGCAGTCTTTGAAGAACTGAACATTTTTTCACTACACTTCCTTTGTGTCTATGTGAGGTGATGTGGTGAATTAAAAAGTGTACGTGTGAGTGGTTACAAGACTGTATACATACAGTGCCCTCCACTATTATTGGCACCCCTGGTAAAGATGAGTAAAAAAGGGTTATAGAAAAAATTTACCGTTTGGTGAATTAGCTTAACCTCACACTGAAAAAATTAGAAAAATCCAACCTTTAATTGAAATAAATTTATTATGAGAAAAAAAAAAATCAAGAAATAATTATTTTTAACAAAACCATGTTGGCCACAATTATTGGCACCCCTGCATTTATATATAGAATAAAGTATTCATTTTTTATATTTGGTCGCATATCCTTTGCATGCCATGGCTTCCTGATGTCTGTTACCTGAACATCAAAAGACTCTTGATATCTTATTTGCTGGTACTCTTGCAAGCGATACTATAACGTCTCGACATTTGAATGGATCTCTATGGGAATTTGGGGGTGGGACTAGTTTTAGCTGTAAATTACACTGGACCAGTATGGAATACTCTGCTGCCAAATATGCAGTAGATATGGATGGATCACTTTAAGGGATCACTTTTTCTCCTGACAAAATCTCCTATTGAACTTTATGAAAAAATAATTATAATAAATTTACTCATTTTTTCAGAGTAAGATTCAGCTAATTCACCAAACGGTGAATGTTTTATAACCCTTTTTACTCATCTTTACCAGGGGTGCCAATAATTGTGGAAGGCACTGTATATGTCAGTCCATGTTATGACCTACATGTTACTAAAATATGCAAATTAATTTACATTTTATAGTTACATTACATTTTAGGCATTTAGTGGACGCTCTTATCCAAAGCAACTTACAATTAGTTAACAAAGAAAAGGCCTAGATTCGTAAATCAATGGTTTGGCCATAACACACCCACGGTAGGTAATCCTTTATCACAGGAATTAACGTGTGGAAGGGAAGGTAGAGTTTTTTTTATTAATAGGATGGATAGAAGATGTGGAAGAAGACAATGGGAACCAGGGTGGAGAAAGGGGAGGAGTGGTACCATACGCCGGAATGTATAGGGAGAAACTCTGCTGTCCTGACTGAGATGGGAGGTCATTCCACCATTGATTGGGGGGCCAGTAGGGAGAATAGTTGAGGCCGGGAGAAGCGATAACCAGGTCGTTGCAGGCAGGGGAGAGCTAGGCGCCCGGTGGCAGCAGAGCGTAGAGCTCGGGTTGGGTTGTAATGCTGGACCAAGGCCTTAAGGCAGGGGTGGGCAACTCCAGTCCTGGGGGGCCGGTGTTTACGCAGGTTTAACTCCAGTCCTGGGGGGCCAGTGTTTATGCAGGTTTTTTCTGCCACCAGTTATCCTGGCTCAATAAGATAATTAGTGACATACACCAACATCGATTTACTCATAAATTAGACCATGATAAAATGCAACAATACATGCATACAGGCACAGGAACCTTCCTCAGCTTCTGTTCATATCGCAGAATGTAGCTAAAATATCAGATTATGTAAATGATTGGGCTAATTAAATAATTGGTAACTGGTGGAAGCAAAAACCTGCATATATCTTAAGGCATGTGGGTGCAGCTCCTTTAGCAATTGCAGTTATGATCAGCCAAAGCTTGTTAATTATTGAATATCAAGGCATATCTTTCCATAAATCTCAGTTCTTTTTTTGTTTGTTTCTTTTTCAGTTTGGCTATCTTATTCCAATTCATATACAAAACCCCAAATGCAACAAACATGTTTAAAGTAAGGGGTTACAAGTATTTTCATACTGTATTTTAGCATTTTTTTTTGTATTTTTTTATTTTCTGAGATTTGTGTATTGTTGAGAGTTTTCTTTAAAAACCCGCAATACTTTTACTTGGGTTTAGCCTATATTTTTAATAAAAGGTTATACTTTAAGGACTCCCCTACTTTTCATGAAATGGCGTCTCTTTGTTAACAAACAGTGGTCCCAAAACATTTTTGCACAATTTGTTTATTTTATATCAGGAACTGATCCATGCTCTGTTTCTCTGTTTTTCACCACATTGGCATAAGTTTACCATCACTAGCAAGGCATGTTGCCGTCTGAGAATGAAACAAGTGTAGGCGGAGTGCTTTCTGTCCTCAACTGCACAGAATCAGTGCATCTTCTCATAGTTAATTTTTGGATTTGTGTGGGGTAAATTGATCCCAGAGCTGAAATTAAGTCCAAAATATTAACTGAAAAAATTGCATAATAAACTGTTAAATCAACTAGAAGGAAACATTTTGTCCCTCTAGAATATGAAATCTGCCAAAGCCAAAATAGATATGGAACATTTTAATGTGAAAGCTTTTCTAAAGCAGTCCTGAACTGTCTTACACTATTCAGCATCCCAGCATAAAACACAAGCCTTGTTTTAAGAAAATAAAGTAGCGTTAAGTAATGATATTATCTGTATCTAACTGAAAATTTCCTGTAGGTACACATACAGTACCAGCTTACATTGACCTTTGTTTTGTCACATATGTAACATATAAAGGTTTATTAATATTATCTTTTTTAAATTTTGCTTATCTATGACCAAAACAAATTGTTGCCAGACGAATCGATCTTTGGGAAGTTTCTTTGCAGACAGAAGTCAATAGGGAAAGAACTGCATGTTTTCCAAAGGGAAATATTGGCTAGCTTAAGTTCTATATGTGTTTCGTGTTGGGGGCACTTGTGGTATGACATAAACATAAATTGTCCTGCAACAAAAACAACACCAGTAATGTCTACTGTAATGACCTCCAAAAGCAAATTTATCACTGCAGCTAGTATATACACAGGAGGGGAAAAAACACACTTGTCTTCTGTGGTTTCATTTTTTCCCCGTTGATTTAGCAGTAATAATGTTGAATAGAGTTAAATAGTTTGTTATGATTTTAATTAGGGGATTGGAATTGTACCTACATTTTTTAATGCACATACTGTATATTATACTGCTAATTATGTGTCTTATTATGTGTACCATTAGTATAAAAAAATTATAATGGCATTTTTATTTAGTCTATTCATATAACTTACCTCCAAATTGCAATGTTGCCAATTATATACATTAGCAAATGGAGCGGATGTATTACAGTTGGAAATTAAAGTATAGCCTAACAAAATTAAATCATTGTTAGGATACTATGGTTTGAAATCCATTGTTTGCCCTGTAACTAGCAGGCAGATTTATAAATCAGACTAAATAATATTCCCCTCTTGCAACAGCTCTTCGATGGGAAAGGATGGGAGGGTTTTGGTTTGACGTGACCACACAGCTGGAAGGCCCAGATGTGTGAGTTAATACTTTATTATGATGACATATACACATGGATGAAATACCCTGTATGATAAAAACAGTACGATAAATCCCATTTCAGCAATGGAGCATGAGTAACCCCCCATACCGATGCCAGGAAGAGAATTGGAGCGCTGTCCACTTGAGGGCGGAGCCCATGTAACTGCACAGCCTGCTCTCTCTGCACGGTCGGCTTCCTCCTGTTTCTGGTTTTGGGCCATTGTGATGTATTGACTCCTTATTGGACGTGATGCTATCACTTGCATAAGCTCTTATTCACATATATAGCACATTCTTATCGTTTCCTGCTGGCTAAAGAAGTGATTGTAGCACTGCAGGGTAATTAGTCAGAGTGTAATGTGTCTTTACCATCTCGCTAGCCTGCAAAGTAAGTGCACGTAGCTAGCAAGCTAACGTTTGCTATCTAAATCACAATTTCTAGGTAGCTATCACTAGCTAGGTGGCCACCTAGGTGGATTGCTGTTGCTGTTGTTGTTGTTGCTAAGGATTAATAAAAGGCAACAAATCAATTAACCTTTTTATCAATATTTGTCTGTTCACCATTCACCATGTGATGCAGAGGTAGTGCCCTCCACTATTATTGGCACCCCTGGTAAAGATGAGTAAAAAGGGTTATAAAAAATTAACCGTTTGCTGAATTAGCTTAATCTCACACTGAAAAAAAAAAGAGAAAAATTCAACTTTCAATTGAAGTAAATTTAATAATTTTTTAAATATTTGGTCGCATATCCTTTGCATGCCATGACTTCCTGATGTCTGTGACCCAGCAACATCAAAAGACTCTTGATATCTTATTTTCTGGTACTCTTACTAGCGATACTATATGTCTCTGCATTTGAATGGATCTCTATGGGAATTGGGGGGTGGGACTCGTTTTGGCTGTAAATTACACTGGAAGAGTATGGAATACCTGGTTGGTAAAATGGCTCATTTTAAGTCATCAAGGGTCTGAGGTATGAAACGAGCCTCAAACCATCTAGGAAATGAACAATAATTCTGATAAAAAGGAGTTCGAGTTTGGTTATAAAAAGAACGAGCCCAGACATAACGGGTTGCCTGTGTGTTGTTTGTTATTTGTGTGTCTAAAGTCCATTCATAATAAGAAGTAGCTATGCATTCATGTCAGTATATGCCCGACAGTTTCTGAAAACGAATTTTTTTCTTGGTTGACTAAAGAAATTCTATCATAATCGGAATATGAGTTAATAATTTGCGGTGATATGAATGCAGTTTTGGATTTGAAAATGGCTAGGTCCATGCCCTCGTCTACTCGCTCACAACAATTGGCTTCAAATGCTTTAAACTCTCTGGTTAAGGCCCTAAATCTCCTTGATGTCTGGCGAGATCAACATCCACAATGGTTATAGCTACCTATTTCTCTTCATCTCACAAGAATAGATTCTAGAATAGATTATATTTTTTGTTCTCCTAGTTCAAGTATATGAGTTAATTCAATAAGGATGCTTCCTGCAGTTTTCGCTGATCATAACGCGTACAGATGGAACTCGGCTGTGTCGTCAAGAAAACTGTGTTGACGATTCAATGTCTCTCTTTTGCATAACCCTACCTTTGTAAACAAATAAAAAAAATAATTTAGTGGAATTTTTAAACAACAATAGAGATTCTGTTGACAACCCAATGTATGTCTGGATGGCCACCAAAGGCTTTATAATACATTTCACTTCCTCTTTTGCTTCCCATCTAAACAAAAGCAGAACTAAAAGAATAGAAGATTTGGAGCGAGTGGGTCAATCACTCGAACAGAACATGACATTTAAACATACAATTGGAGTGCAAGACGATTTACGAGTAGCTCGTCTGGAACTGAATGATCTTCTGAGAAGGAGGGCTGAATTTATCATGCACAGGGTAAGACAAAACTATTATTCCCATAGTAGAAAACAGAGTAGGCTTTTGGCTCTTAACACTAACATTATTTGTTCATCAACAAAAGGTCTAGTGTCTGAGCCGGACGAATAAACGCAACATTTCAGTCCTTTTTTCAAGACTTGTATGCGTCTAATTTTTATACAGATAGGCAAAGGTGTGAGGCATTTTTGTATAATCTAGATCTTCTGAAGTTGTATGATACTGAAGCAATTGAGTTAGGAAAGCCCATCTCTCTAAATGAGCTACATTCTGTATTGAAGAGATCTAAAAAGGGGAAAGCGCCAGGACCAGATGGCATACCGCCAGAGTTATTGCTACACCTTTGGGACATCCTCGGTCCAATCTTGCTGGAGGTTATACAAACAGGAATTACAAAAGACGGTTTCTATCCACATATAAACATTGCTTCAATTTATTTACTACCTAAAATAGGGAAAGATCATACTGAAAGTTCCAATTTTCGCCTAACATAATTAATACATTTCGATATGAAATTGTATGCATCAGTTTTGGCCCTACGTCTAGGAAAATGTATGGATAAATTGATCCATCCGGATCAATCTGGTTTTATGAAGGGACGGCTGGAAGCTGACAATATTCGGAGATTGATGCACATTATACATGAGGTACAAGAGCTGGATAATCCATGTGCAATCATCTCATTGGACGCAGAAAAAGCTTTTGACCGATTAGAACTAGAATATTTGTGGATTGCACTGGAACAATTTGGACTTGGTCAAAGTTTTATCAATATGATTTGTGTTATGTATTCCAACCCATCTGCCATAGTTGTCACTAATGGTTTACACTCTAGTCCCCTTACTATTAGTAGAGGAACACGTCAAGGTTGCCCACTGTCATCATTGCTCTTTATATTGTCGCTTGAACCGTTAGCTCAATCACACACTGTGTCCTTATAGGCTGATGATATTTTTTTTATATATGTCAGATGTTACAAAATCGATTGCCGATATTTTTAAAAATTGAGGAATTCAAGATTCTCTCTGGGTATAACATAAACTGGACAAAATCAGCCCTGATGGTTCTTAATGATAAAGGTCAAAATATTTCTGTCCCCTTTTTAATCCCAGTTAAAACCCAATTTACATATTTGGGCATTCATATCCAAGCTTTCTTCCATGGTATAGTGAAAGTTAACTATGAGAAAACACTGAAGACTATTGAGCATGATCTGAACAGGTGGACAGCAATGCCGGCCTCTGCAGACAAGAATATCAATCGTCAAAATTTATGTTTTACCTCGTATACATTTTTACAGTATGATGATTCCATTGCCCCTAGTAGGGTTTTGGACAAAAGTTGATCGGATTATACGTAAATTTATATGGGACGGTAAGCACCCCAGAATACAATATTGGAATTTGCAACACTTCAAGTCTGATGGTGGGCTTTCATTATCTCATTTTCAGTTTTATCATCAATCCTTTCAAATGCGCCCTCTTAAAATGTGGATGAATGAGACATCATCTGGGTCATGGAAAGCAATTGAGGAAGCCACAATTTGTCCAATTAGGCTCCAGGATGTATTCTTTTCTGGTCTATCCAATCAAAAATGTATGTTAAAGTTTGGTCCTGTTATTACTAACACAATAGCTCATTTTGGATCAGTTGAAAAACGGGTGGGTTGTAACTCTAAAAATGGCATCTTCTAACACCAATATAGAATAATAGAGCAATCACTTCAGGGAATAAACCCTTTTTTCAGAATCATGGTCGGGAAGGGGCATTCACACACTTAAGGATATATATAATTCAGATGGACTTATTAGTTTTCAGCAACTAGCCTATGCCATGTGTATAAAATCCCGGAATCTTCTTTTTTTTGTACTTATGCTTGCGCTCAGCCCTTCGAGCTTATGGAGTTTCATGGGGAGTTAGTCTGAATACACATCCCTTGATTGATTTGATTCTTAAATGTCCGACCAGAGGATTGGTATCAGTCCTGTATGCACGGATGCATGTTTAACATCTGATGATCTCCGGATCACAAAGTTACGGGAATCTAGTTTGGAGAATGAGATGATCAATTGGGAAGTGGTATGGGGAAATATCTTTAGTTTATCCAAAAATCCCAATCACCAGTTTATTAATTTGAAATGGTGTCACAGAGCATATTTGACAGCTTGTATAAGGTATTATAGTAAGCAAGTCCCAACTGCAGTCTGTGTCCCAATGGAGTTCCAGGTACATTTAAACACATGGTATGGGATTGCCCTGGGGTTTACATATTTTGGAGTACTATAGTACCCATTCTGTCAAAGATAGTTCACTCGGATATACCCTTTGAACCGAGCGTACTCCTTCTTAATGACGATACATATTCAGTTAAATGGGAAGCAATGTAAAGTTTTGCTTGCCGGGTTAACAGCAGCAAAAAAAATTATTGTCCAGCGCTGGTTACCCCCATATGATCTTTATATTCAAAAATTATAATTTTAAATTGTTATTGTTTTTTCAAGACAGAGTCAATAAAGCTCTGGAAAGAGTTCTGGAAAGGGACAGCTCTTGAAATAACGAAATTGCTTGGTTAATACTAATCTATGTAATGAGTTTTATGTCTTTTCAGAATCATTTTTTTAGGGGGACAATTTCCCCTGCTACCTTTGTTTGTATTATTATTTGTATTTTATTTAGTTTTATCCTTGAATGATGAAGTGTACTGAGATGGGGTTTGGGGGGGGTGCCTTTCTGTTGTTGAGAGGGGGGAGGGGGTGGGGGAGTGGGTTTAATTAAAATTGATTGTAAGGTATAATCTGATCTGTGACTTTTCACATAAAATAAACAATAAAAAAAGACTTTATTCTACATTATGTTAAACTATCCAAAAAAATGGGGGGGTACTATGTACAAAAGGTTCTATAATTTCTAAAGGGTTCATCCGATATGGATGAATGAAAATACCCTCAAATTAAAGCTGACAGTCTGCACTTCAACCTCATTGTCATTGTATCCTTTCAAACTCAAAGTGCTAGAGTACAGAACCAAAATAACAACGAGATAGTCAATGTTATTCACTTCACATATCAGTGGTTTTAATGTTGTGACTGATCGGTGTATATCATAGGCCAATTGTCATCGAGGCGAACGGAGGCTGAGCCTCCTGAAGGGATTAAAAAATTAAATACGTAAAAAATTGCCTGCAAAGTATATAATTTTAATGAGAATTTGGTCTATATGTAGCGAGACTGCGAGAGCGCATCTGAGACGCATTTCTGCTTTTAAAAGTCTGCGCACATGCACAGTATGCTTGCGAGGCTATTTTGCAGAAGGGGATGTTCAGCCTCACTCAGAAGCATTTCATGTTATAGTCCCTCTAAGCGGCTCATGCAGTGCTCATTGACAATATGCGCCTGTGAGGCTAGCCTCAGCCACACCCCCATCCTGTGAGTGACAGGGCGAGTACAGAAATTACACCTGTCATTTGCATATTGCACTCTGATTTGCAGGTGAAATGTTGTGACTCCACCCACTATTTGCACTACCCTTATTTTTCAATAAACAAACAAGATCAGTTGTTTTTTCTGACAGGCAAACTCCAGTGAACTTGCTATTCACTTGCCCGGCAAGCCACCGCATTCTGGTGGAAGAACACATGTATATTCTTGCAGCAGAAGGAAAACAACCAAGAAAAACATCTATTTAACTTCATCTGATAGCTTGCTGGGTGACTAGCTCAGTTGTCATGCTCAGTTGTAGAAATTTTGTGAAAGATACAGAGAGAAGCTTGTAGCTGTGCAAATGTATAGATTTTTTAAATAGTTGTTTTTAAATTGAGGCTGGACGGGCGAAAATAATATGTCATAGTTAGTTTTGTTATTCATTGTTGGAGAAGTTGGGAACACGTGAGCTAGCTAAGTTAGCTAGCTAATCAATGGCTGGAGATGAGAGCTAGCTGACCTCTTTGGAGGGATCAAACTTAGCTAACATTAGCTAGTTAACAATGGGCAGAACTGAAAGACCGGAGGAACTTTTTGTTGCAAAATTCCGCTCATTGGAATACGAGGAGAAGGTGTGGATTAAAACGTATATGAGAGGAACATAACGCTTGGCTTATGGGTAGCCTCGCTACCAATTGCATGTCGCTGGCCCTGTCTTCTCATGGGGAAGTCAGAGATGCTCTTAAATGCTTGATTGACACTACAGCATTTCTAGGCATGCAAACCTGGCATTCACAGGGCATAATGAAATGGACAGTTCTGATAGGAACAAGGAAACTACAGAGAGCTGGCAGAGGTAATTGCACGGTGTGCACTTTATTAGCTGAGCATTTGCAAACATTGATTGTGTTCACCGGTATGTCGAAAACTATCCATAACCATAATTATTTAATGTCTACAATTGCCACCACTATCAAAAATGTAATAAAACAAGAGGTAGATGCCGACAGATTGATGAGACTACATACGTAAGCCGTCACTCACAGCTGTCTATCATTGTCAGATATGTAGATGACCAGGGTGACATTCAGAAATGTTTTTTTTTTTTAATGTGTCAAGTGGGCAGGATACAGTTTTTGTTTGAGTTTGTGGAGACTGAAATGTCACGGCTCATCTTCACTGAAAAGCTCATTGCTCAAACCTATGATGGTGCTTCTGCTGTGGCTTCAGATCTTAATGGCTTGCAAGCCAAATTTAGAGAAGTGGCCCCTAGTGTGACATTTGTGCAATGCTATGATCCTCATCTTAACCTTGTTCTTAGTCAGGGCGTGAAGTCGATACCCAAGTCCAAGGTATTGTTTGCTACGCTCAGTGCATTCACCTCTTTTCCTTTCAAAGTCTAGCAAGAGTGTGGTAATCAAGTGGAGTGAAGAATTTAATATTAGTTTTACAGAGATCCTTTGTTTGTGTTATTATCCTGGAGCTATGACTATATATTGGCCAATATTTCCTGTAGTGTTCAGTACAATATTCTGTTAGAGGGCAATGGCCATACAAAAACATTGTTGATAACACCTGCCTATAGGCTACATTGCGTGAATAGATAGACATTTGGAGTGCTAGATTTAGCTGTAACAGTATGGAATTACGCTGGAACAGTATATGGTTGGCTGTAAGTCATCAGGGGTCTGAGGTATCAAACAGGCCTCAAACCATCACACTGCTGCCAGATATGGAGTAGATCTGGATGGAACATTTAAAGGGTTGTTTCTCCTGACTCATTTTCCCATTGAACTCCATGGAATCATACATCAGGAGAAGAAAATATGTTAGCAACATATACTAATTCAATGTTCTACTACTGCTGGGGAAAGCGAAGGTGTGCACTAAGATTTCCCCTAAGGAATTTTACTAGCTTTCATATTTTCCTTTCCCCATTCCCACATACAGGTAGGTCTCGTATATGGAAAATTTCAGTTTTGAGTCTGTTCGTGACATGACCGTTTTGGATAGATTTGGCAGAAATTTTAGCAGAGATGTAAATCCCACCAACACAATGCAGTTGAAGAGTAGTTTTATGATATGACATCTTTTGGTCATAGCCTATTACAAATAGTTAATGTTAAGAAAGGAAGCCTGGTTTATCATATAAAAATCAATACTTATATGTAGTTTCATTAAAATGCAATGAATATTATCTGCCCAGTGATGAGTACATGTTGTTTCAAATACAGTGGACCAAAATATCTACAGAACGGTATAGCAGTCAGATATAAAAAAATAGAGTACTGAAAATTCCTGATAGTGTAGAGAGACAAAATTTGGCTTAGCGGTACTCGTTTGATTTTCCTGTCTTTTGCGGCTTTTGATCAAGCCAAAATTCTCACCAAAAATATATATTTTTGTTATTTATATAGGTATATACAGGGCCGGTTTGAGGCATAGGCAATATAAACTTAATGTTTTGGGTGCCATCCATCTGGAGGGGTGCCAAACGAAGGGGGAAAAAATAAAATAATACAGAAAAACATGTCCATGATAGTCGGCACAAAGCACAGAGGCTACAGTGTGTGTGTGTGTGTGTGTGTGTGTGTGTGTGTGTGTGTGTGTGTGTGTGTGTGTTCAAAGAGCACCTTTCTGACTTATCTAATTATTTTCCTAGAAGTTGACTCCATGCCTCTGTTTGAGTGTTCACCCACAACGATTATGGATCTCCATGCATCTGAATCAAGGCCATCAGTCGACTGTTTAATTAGAATAAATTCCTGCGAAACTGCTTCATTTAAATGCTGTAATTGTCAATTCAGTGCAGCTGAAATATTTGATTCCATTTAAATTGCTTTCATGTTAAGATCAAGAAAGCCTCCATTTACAGTCTTGTCACCAGCATTACTAAAGATACATTCAGTTTTAAGATGCACGGTATTAGTGTTTGAAATTGTAGTTTTGAACTGTTGTTAACTTTAAAATGATGTGCACCTTTTGCATGCACACTTATCTTTGTGAGCTTGTCATAACACAATCAGGGCTACATCGCTTATGGCTTAACAAATGGAAACACTCAATATGCAATGTCTATTTTTTAAAATGTCTAAACGGTGTTTTCTGAGGCAAATCCATAGCCAAGATTTGTGTGTGTGTGTGTGTGTGTGCATGGGTGGGTGGGCTGGTGTTTGTATGTGTGTCTGTGTAGCAGTGACAAATGGATATTTTTCAGCAATATCCATTTGAAAATAAATATTGAACAGTGCAGTCTTTATAATAGAAAATTGAGCATTCTTATTTATGTGCAGCTGTGGGAGAAGGCTATGGACAAACAGGAAGAAATAAACCATGACATTTAATGAAAAAAATATAAATATTACTTTCATAAGGGTATCGTGTGTGTGTGTGTGTGTGTGTGTGTGTGTGTGTGTGTGTGTGTGTGTGCGTGTGTGTGTGTGTGTGTGTGTGTGTGTGTGTGAGTGACTTATGGCAAATATCCAATTTTAAAGTTAACTTTTGTAGACAGTTATTTTTGTCAGCCCCCCCTCCATACAATTGCCAGATATGAACAAGTAGAAATCAACTTTAAATAAAACATACATTTTATAATGGAATTAATAAAGT
Source organism: Ilyophis sp. 1 JC-2022 (assembly GCA_022702515.1). Classification (NCBI taxonomy): domain Eukaryota; kingdom Metazoa; phylum Chordata; class Actinopteri; order Anguilliformes; family Synaphobranchidae; genus Ilyophis; species Ilyophis sp. 1 JC-2022. Next base: position 42,509,137 of record CM040406.1, read on the forward strand.
CTATGATTATGGTAGAAAATAAATAAATGTCATCCCAATTATTGTATTTATTATTTTCAAAAGCATCACTACTATATATACATTTGTGCAAAAACATTTAGAGGTTTGAAGGACTTGACATTGTGAGTTAATTTCAAGGCACATACATTTTACAACAACAATATTTGTGTAGGAGAACAAAAAACTTTGGTTCCTGATCAGCAGAATAAATTTCACCAACTGCATGACATGGACAAAACTAAATTGTATCAAAATGATCATTCATTATTTTGTGTTAATCTGTTAGCTTAAAGTCCTTGAATAAACAAAACAAAACAAAAGACCAACAGCACAACATATTTTTCATTGATTTAAAAAATGCAATACCTTTTGAATCTGGGGCAAAGTATTGACTGATTATGGTTTTAACATGTTTAATTAATAAAATAATGACATGAGTATCAGCGAACTCGATTCCTTCAATGAAATATAAATAGTTGAATGCTATTCTGATCACTGTTAATATTTGAGTTGATGGATTTTTTCCCCCAAAGTATAAACTGATGAATAACTTGAATAATAATAATAATAATAATAATAATAATAATAATAATAATAATAGGTTTTAGAAATGCAAATAAGAAAAGCTTAAAAAGCTTTATTGTGCAATGTTGAATTTAGAGGACTAGTGGGTGCTTGTATGTTTTTTGTGTAATATTACATATAGCACAAAAGCAATCTGAGCAAACTTTAAACTGTGTGGTGTACTGTATACTGTATATGTCAATATAACCAGTTTGTTCAGTATAGAAGTATACAGTATTCAGTCTTTAGACCTAGCAAGCTGCCCTCTTTGATGATGTACTTCATTACAAAACGTTCTGTCTGAGACATATGCAAGTGTCAGCTTGAGACGTCTCTTATATATGTATGCCTATGAAATCCATGGTATAAACACATAAACATGAGAGCCGAGTTTATTATGTGGGACTTGTTGGAATAGCTTTGCAATAATCTGAACTGGATAAGAAACACTTTGATGACCACAGAGAAGCTGTTTTAATGTGTGTTTGTGTGTGTGTGTGTGTGTGTGTGTGTGTGTGCACGTGTGTGTGTGTGTGTGATATATATAAGGAATAATGCTGGTTGTATCAGCCTGTAATTATTGCCAATTAAAAGGGGTTTTAAATACATTTCTACCCTATTTTAGACCAGGAGATATAGACAGAAGTACTTGAAATAGCCATATTAGAAATAATGTCCAAGTACATTTTTTTTTTTTTAAAGATTAACCTTTCATGTACCATCGTGCCAATTCAATACACATTTGAAACCAGGTTCTGAAATTGCAGGAAAACATTTTATTTTGAATGTAATAATTATTTCATACTATCACAACTACTACTAATAAAATAATAATAATTATTAGTATTAACTTGACAGTGGGGGGCTGGGTTGTGACTTATTAAATAAATATTAAATAAAAAGAGACTTCAAGGCGCCTATTTTCTCAAACTCATATGTGAGTTATTGAAAATGGTGAAGAAAATAGCAAATGAATGGGATAATAGTGATAATATAGTGATATATATATTTGATGACTGTAATCCCTTAAATTTCCTTCCTTATTTTCATGAACTCACTTTTGAGCATGTTAAGCTAAAGTAATTTATTTATCTAAAGTAATATTTACCTTAGTGCATATGTAACTTTTGTTTTTATTCAATATCATATGTATTTACTATATTACAAACATTTATATATACTTATAAAGCATGTAAGGTTAATTATTACTATGTACTTTTAATCATCAAGTACATGATTACTCTGTATTGGCCCACTACATACCATCAATGTACTCTTTTGTGTTGGTAAGATCTGTGTAATAATCACATAAACAAATAAGCAAAGCATATCACAATAATGTGGCAAACTACTGATTTTCTTGCCGATTATTAATATCAGAAATTAATCTCCTTTTAGGCTGAAAAAAGCTGCCACCTTGTGGCCTGTGATCACAAGTGTTGGAGCAGATAGGGGGGGGGGGGGGGGGATATTTTAAAAAATGTTGTTTTTCTTCTCAGGAGCTGTTAAGGGCAACTTACAAAAAATAAATAAAACCCAGAGATTTTTTTACAATAATACATTTTCTGAATGACTGGCTTCATACATAATTCTGTTCATGCTCTTTGTCCCTTTGGAAGTGTACTGCAATTCTCTTCTGAAATACTATGATTTATATTTTCAATGCAGCCTAATCAATATTGTTTATATCTGGTAAGCAGCATTCTTTCTTACCAACTGTAATGTGAATGGGTTTGTGTTTGCCTCTGTGGTTAGCAAAGTGCACCAGTCTCCATAGTGTTGAAAAGTAAAACAAAACAGTTCTGTGAGAAGAATCCAGGGAGCTATGATTGTACAATTTTCTCTGTACAGTAATTATAATTTTTTTACTTAAATTACTTATTTTAGTATTTGCAACTTAAATAAGTAATTTAATTTGGGAATTTTTCTAAGGAATAGAAAAGGTTGCAGAATTACACATTTTAGTCCACAGTATAAATTACATAGTAGACAGGTCTTGGAAATGTACATTTTTAACTGTTTTCTCAAGACAAATGTTTAAACATCTTCTGAATACCCTCATGTGTGGCAATCTGCTTCTGGAACATTGTTCTTGCAGTATGCTATGCTGTTGTTCCCAAATTGACAGTCTCTGAATCCAATGCCCCCGTTTGGGGTATATATTGGTTGTATTCGGAAATCTCCTTTAAGGAGCTGTTCATTATTTAAGGTGACTATCTGAAAACTGGTTTCAGTCATTTCAAGAATAGAGTTATCCTTCTTTGTTCCTGCTTCACAGTAATCATCTTTTCTTCTCCCTCGATTATATTTCCACTTTGACGAAGAGGACCTTCCTTTTTTGTGCATATGCCAGCAAAATATGCTCAACAACACCACCAGGACAACAATCACCGCTCCGCCTATCAGTCCAGCCAGCAGAAAAGGAGAGCTCGGGTCCTGCTGAGTGGCTTGCTCTGGCCCAGTGGCCTTGTTATCAGAGCCAAAAGAAGCCGACTTAGTCGTTGCCTCTGAACAAACTGTATCGTCTCCCGGACTGTAGTTATTGAACGCATCTAATGGGCATACACAGATGCGATACGTGGATTTAGGTTCCAGGTTGCCAAGGCTGAGTCTCTGATGGTCACCACTGATCATCTTCTCTTGCACGATATCACCTGTCAGGCTGTGATCCATCTTTACCCAAGACACCTTAAAGGCCATGACAGAAAAGACAGACATCCAGCTTACCTGAATGCAAGTGCCGTTCACGACATGAAAGGAGATCTGAAGAGCATCGCGGTCACGGTGGGGAGGATTGGCAGGTTTAGTCCTCTGCTCGCTGTCACTGCTCAGTGTTGGTAGAGGAAGCGGGTGGGATGGAGGTGTGGACGGAGCCAGATCAAATGGAGGTGAGAATGATACTACCCAGGCAGGACCGGTGGAGGTGGCGAGGGGAGGATGCGTGGGCAGCTGGGTGACCCGAGGCACGGGGGGCGTGCTGTTGGGGCACTGGATCAGGTCCATTTTCAGCTCTCGGATTACCATGCCACGTACTTTTTCAGGCTTTTGGCACATAAATCCACGGACGTTGAGAGTCCCTGGCAGAGAGTTTAACCACACGATGACCCATTTAATGCTGCAGTCACAGTGCCACAAGTTGTTTCGAACAGTAAGCTGTCTCAGGCTGAAAAGGCCATCAAAGACCCCCTCTGTCAGAGACTGCAGCTGGTTGTTAGAAATATCCAGTTTCTCGAGCTGGCGGAGGTCGGAGAAGGATGTCACAGGGATCTCATTCATTTGATTATCCTGCAAGTTGAGTTTGACTAAAAACTCAGCCGGGAGGTTTGGGGGAGGAGCAGTGAGGGAGTTGCGGGCCATCGACAGCTCTCTGAGATTAACCAAATCCTGGAAGGTGCCTGGTGCTATCCCTTCGTCGGTGAGCAGGTTTCCGTCCAAAACAAGGCGCTCCAGGTCCGTGACGTTCTTGAACGCTTCCTCTGCGATGACCGCAATGCGGTTCTCGTCCAGGCGCAGCTCCTTCAGGTCCACCGGCAGGCCAATCGGAACGCTGCTCAGGTGGTTCTTTGTCAAAAACAAGAGCTTAAGGCTAACGGCTTCTCGAAAGGCGGCCTCCTCCACCCCCACCGTGGAGATGGAGTTGTCGTCCAGGTGCAGCTCCTCCAGCTTCGATAGCTGGGCTAAGGCTGCCCTGGAGATGGTTTGTATGTTATTCTCCTGAAGGTGGAGCACTCGAACATTTTTGGGCAAATTGAGGGGAAACTCATCCAGCTGGTTGCCGTACAGATAAACCGTTTCGACAGAGGCGACATTGTGCAGCTCCACAGGAAATCCAGCATTGTTGATTTGGTTGTTGTGGAGGTAGAGAGTCTTGAAACCCTCCTGTATTCCAAGAGGCACTGATGTCAGACTCCGCTCATTGCAGTAAACAAACGTTCTGTCGCAGCGGCACTCCTCCGGACAGGATGTGGCCCAGTAGAACTGCACGTGAAGACCCAGAAGTACGGTTATCCAAGATCTCAGGAACATAGGCCACCATTTATTCCACACCTGTGCTTGTAACTCCATTATTTAAGATTAGGAGGGGCCTTGAAATTGTCCAAAAAAAAGAAGAAATGTAATAAAATCCAACGAGAATCAGTTCTTTGACAGCTCTTGCTGCTCACTTTGTTGTTGAGTACCTTACGTTGTGTAGGGGGGGAGTACTATAATTTCCTATCCTAAACTCCCAAAACAAGAGCAATAGGCTCATTAACCTGTGTGGGTCCTTTGCCTGCATCTGTCCATGCTCGGTTAAAAGATGATTGCACAGCTCATCACATTTTGCTTTCAGCCCAGAGAGGACCAATTTAAAATCATGTGGCATGGAGCAAAGTGGGGAGTGCTCAGTTGTTTTGTCATGCAGGACTCCTCTCTTACACAATTGTCACAGGCTGCTGATCCCTGACTGAAGAAGCCTCCCTCGGATTTGACATTTGGATCCAAAGACCTAGTTCAATAAAAATAGAGAGAAAATTAGCACTTCCCAAGGCAGTAGTTACTCATTAAACACTTTCATACTCTTTGTTTCCACAGGTTTATGGTCATACTATACCAAAGTTTTATTCCCTTTCACATAAATGCATTGTGGATTTATATGAAAGGTAATACAAAATGTATACAACCAACAGGTATAAAGGGAGGCATGTGAGATATAATGGACATGCATTGACATAAATAAAATATATTGTACTTCAATTCAGGTGTCCACACCTTGTCACAGAGATTTGATTTGTAATTATTTGCCTGTGTGTGCAGTGTGTGCGTGCCTGTGTGTGTGTGTGTGTGTGTGTGTGCATGTGTTATGTGAGTCAGATTGCGAAAAATACTGAAATGTAAGTAGAAAAACGGCTATATTTTTTCTCTGTGCCTTAACTTTTACTTTTATTTTGAGATTCCAATTTCAATTTGGAAATTAAATCGGTAAACATTAATAAATTGTAAATACATGTAAATAGCCACTAGCTACAAACATTAAATTAGCAACAATAACACAAATAACTATATTAAATATAGTCTGAGAAAGAGAAGAGATTCTAAGCCTTGAAACACCCATTTTAAGATGTTTTTTAACGTGTAGTGAAAAGGCTAACTGTGTAACTCATCCACTATTATGGACTCTGTTTTATCTACTGAAGAAAAAAAACTGAAATAACATAGTCTCCAAGGTGTGTTTACATCGATACCAATGTGTTTACGTCAATATAATTTACCACATATTGATCATTTATTTAATCCAAATATATTTTGATGATCTTTGTGTCATAAGTACGACCTCTTAAGTGACACAGCTGGACAGGTTTGTGTCCTACAAGCTGCAGCTGATTGATGGGCCATTTCATAGTGGAAGGGTACACAGTAGAGTGTGCATAAGGTCACATGATTACTGTAGACGTATGATTCAGGAGTTTTGTTTTATTGTGTGTTGCATTTTCCAGATATATTACTTATTTTTGTTATGGAATTTAAATATCACATATTAAGGTCTAAAGCAAGGTTCTACAGGGAAATAATTTAACGCTTTGAAAAACATCACCGTTCCTGAATTGTGTACATTTTAGACAGTGCAAACATTTTGGAACAAAATCTCATATGAATAATCATAAGGTGTGTAATGTGTTGGTAAACTTTATCTGAAGCTATACAATGCTTATATAATATAACAAAACTGACAGGTCATTTCATTTGGTATTTACATAATATTGAAACCGTCAATACAGAATTCCATGAAATGGATGATAGGTTAACTTATTACGAAGAGTGGTGCGGTCTGTATTTCCCCCCCAGCTAGGGTTCTTATTTTCTTCTGATAAAACTGCACCATGATTTAATGTGTTTTTTCAGCTGTTAATAGAGGTCCTAAATTAGCGTACTCTTTACCGCTTCAGATGCTTACTGACCTATATATATATATATATATATATATGTTGATATGAAACTCGCCACAAAGGGATCGAGAGTGGATTTAACAGACAGAAATGTAATTAAAAGTTAACGATTATTATTAACCAGAAATGGTAGGGTGCGGATCAGGTGAACTTCAAAGGCTGTGCAGTGACGGATATTCAGTTGAATTAGGTCTTCGTGTGGTTGATTTATAACATTACAGACAGACTGGGAGCTGGGAATGCATACAGCGATTACATGTACAGTTTCAACATACATCATTTAAAGAAACTGTTTTAATTCCACTGATTTATTTATTTTATTTATTTCTTGATATGTTTATTTTATTACGGTGCAAATCCAGACTGTTCCAGACTGGCAAATATGTTTTTTTGATACAAATGCACTTTCACACACATGCGCGCACACACACACATGCACACGCACACACACACATGTGCGTGTGTGTATAGATCATATTTCACCCTACTTATTATGCGAACAAAATAACATCTGAACTGAGTTATTATCGCGGTGCCAACAAAAAGGCTATGTTGCAGGAAGATTTTTTGGAGCATAACATTAAGCAGAGATCAGTGCAGCCACATTAACTTGTTAAGTAAAATGCATTGACAAGTAGTTGAATACTCAAAAATGATCAAGGTTTATTAACTAATTTATTTATTGTCCAAGAATATAAGTTATGTTAAAAAATGAATTGTATGTATGCCTATATAGTCTAATACATATTTTCATTTCAACAACTTTTCCATAGAAAACATTGATCCGTACCTGTATAGGGGAAGCTTTAACCTTCTTCATAGTAAATCCTCATTGTATATCTTTGCAGTATGCCACTTTGTGCTGGCTGTTTCTCTCCGTCCTCGGAGTGCGGACAGGCTTCACGCGCTTAGGTTGCGCGGCAGTTTCCACGGCACCGGCTGTGCCCTTTGCGGTCCGAGCGGGTCAGTTCTGTATCCTCCGGCGGTAGCGGCTGATCTGGCGTGCAGCATGCTGACTGGGTCCAGGGGAAGGTTCCGTCTCCTGCCGTCGCTGCTGCCTCGGTCTTGTCACCCCCGCGGCTCAGCCCCGCTCCTCAGCTCCGCGCTCCCTTCCAGAGATTAAAGGATTACATTAGCCAAAGAGCTGGGAGAGACTTACTGCTCCCACTTCTTCCCTGGGTCCCCCCCCCTCCCCAAAACAGTGAGCGCGCACTTCTCAAGACTCAGCTCCGATTCTCTGGTCATAATGACTTGCATCTGATTGTTTATTGCTAATGTAAGACTTGCCTTTCTTCCCCCGGAACCCCAGGGAGATGTTTACAGTAATGAATTTGGTTGATAGCGATCTCTCCCTACTGCTCCTTCTCGCTCTCTGTCCCTCTCCCTCTCTCTCTCTCTCTCTCTCTCTCTCTCTCTCTCTCTCTTTCTCTCTCTCTCTCTCGCTCTCTCTCGCTCTCTCCCTCTTTCTCTCTCTCTCACTCTCTCTCCCTCTCTCTCTCACCCTCACAGAATAAAGAATGCTCTTTTGCTGTAACACGAAAGCGTCAGGAAATGGCTGAGCCCCCCCCCTCTCTTTTTTACCTCCTGCTTTTATTTTTTTCCCCCAATTGTAATTGCTTATCAGATACTGTGTAATGCAGATCTGTAATATTAAATGTACCCCCCCCCCCCAAAAAAAAAACATAAATAAATAAAATAATAATATTAGTAATAATTTTAAAAAATCGTAGAAATATCTAAACTGCTGTTTGAGAACATTTTCATTAAGTATTAGTCTGATTGTTCCAGGAGGATAATATTCCAGGTCTGAGCACCGACACATCTACTTTTCTGGTCTCCAAGATTCTTATGTGGCATCAGTTGTTCTTTCCTAAACCATTAATACAAACAATTAATAATTGTTTGAGAATGCAATACAGACTATGGAGGTATCTTTGATGGTTGCTTTTAGATTTTTTTACTCATATGTGCCTGGGTACAGCAGTACAATATGGCACAGTGAGATTTGAACATTAGAGGGTACCTTCCGAGACTTGGATCTCCACAAGTCCTGACACTCAAGAGTGAATGCCATCACAGGAGCCCTGCTGAGATGAAACCCATTCTTCGGTCTTTTAATTTTATATTCTGGTGCGTGTAGTTGAGTTTTATGTAAATTAAGCCTTCTAATGAAAAGGTTCAAAAGCTCAATGTGACATACCAAAGAGAATATGTCTGTATGCCTAAATATAACAGATACATATAACTGAGGAGGCTCTGCTTATATCAGTGAAAGATTGTGGACGTTTTGGAAGAATAACAAGTACAGGCTTTAAAAGCTGTTCTTTTACTGTCCTTGCTGCTCATTCCAGAAGATTACCTTTGACTGCTCTGCACTGTATTTTTCTACAATTCAGACAGATCCACTGACAGCATGTGTAATGTCTTCTGTCTCCACCCACTTCTGAAGACTGATTGAATCCCCACTTTTGAGCAGCCTGCAGACAAAAGTTTAACTAGTCTAACTTAAAAAGGTGCCTGACTTTCTCCCCTCCGCTTCTGTGCGTAATCTGCCCCATACCACATCCCTGTTACAAACTGTGTGAGGTGAATACACCCATAGTCCCTCCTAAATGCTTTAGGGAAGAGTGGGAGGAAATAAAGTTTGGGAGTGGAATGAGATTTGGTATTAATATCATTTTGAGAATGGCCTAGACTGCCCTTGTGCCATGATGGAGAGCTTTATAAGCTGGCCACTCATGTTTTATTCCAGAGGGCCATGAGGGGGGGGGGGACCAGCTATCTTTCCCCCGACCTTGATGTTTCCTTGCCAGCTCAATTAACATACGCAATAAATGCTGCATGGAAATGGCTTGATATTGGCTATTGCTGTTTAATTACCGTTGTGTCCGTTCTATCAATGTAGATATCCGAGTGACATCAACGTAATGACAAGAGGACAGATTAATGGATGGCCAATGGGCAGAAAAGCCATGCAGCATGCTGATTATGTCATGCATGATTGATCAATCTTATCAATTTGCAATCGTTAGTCATGGATGACAAGGCGGGATGCGGAACTTTTAATGGATCATGATGTGGCGATGATGATGGCGATGCACGTATCATAGCGCGATCGGTCTCTGCCGCGTTATGAAAGCAAATCGGAAAAGCGACTCCCAAGCTTCTGGAGGAAACATCACTTATGTCATATTTTAAAATCCAAATTATATCCGTGATTGTCCTCTGTGGGCTTTGAGTTTAATTTTGTATGCTAAATGCCACAGTTCTCTATCCCCCCCCACACATTTAATTTCCATCAAGATCTGTCTGTTTGATATTACTTACATAATTGATTATAGTAGCATGCATAGGCAAGAATCTGTTTATAATGCTTAAACAGATTGTCCTGAAAATTGGAGGGGCATGTGTTCATATCAGATGGGATTATGTTGATAAAGCATTTAAAACAGAACTAGTCGCTTCATTGGGGGGGGGGGCATTTAAGGTCTCACGTTACACAACAACCCTCTTTTAATTCCAGAGCTGCTTTATCAGACTGCAGCACCTCTCTGAGGTATTGTTTGTTTTACATTTACGTTCTCATTTATGTATATAAATATTTGTGTATTAGTATCTACAGGGTGTGCAGTAATGCATGCGCTGGCAATAGGTGAAAGACTGCAAATTCAACACATTAAATGAAGGTGGCAGCAGTGCACAGGACTGCTTTGTGGAATGCAAGGAGAGCAGAGCTTACGTAACCAAACTGCACATAGTCGCACATTTTCTTCATTTCATGTCTTGAATCCTCATGTAATGACTTGCTGTTGTACAAAGCAGGCAATTACATTGTTTGGTCGTGTCAGTTCACATACTTGTCTTTACGCAAGCATTGAACACGAACATTACAGTTGGAAGAGGTGAAAAATTGTAATATGCCAATTGAAATACTATTGTGCAACACGTCGGAAGTTTAAACATGTTAATCTGTGGCCCTCTGAAATACATATCGAAGGATTTTTTATTTTATTTTTTCTGGTATTTGGTCTGTCTCAATAACAAGAGCCTCTGCGAATATTGGTTACATTCCATGTTCACATTTACATACGGAATAAATTATGCATAATCTCATCACACTTGCATCACAAATCCTTGATGAGCTGCATGTCAACCAGTCTCCAAATTTGACACGCTTTCTGCACACAATTATACCAAATCAATCAGGTATAAAGTATGATGTCATCGATGATGGGATGCAAAAATTTTGATCTCCTGTTTAAAGTAAAGTGTATGAAAGTGACACTATAATATATTTCCCTGCCTTTTACTTATCGTATCTAGTGAAATCAAACAGGCTCACAACGGAATGTGATATGGGATACTGATAAATGAGTTCACGATTTCAACTATGCGTGTATTATATGCTATTTTCTATAAAAATGTCTTTGGGTAAGTCTGATCAAGTGAAAGAAAAATACAGCCTGTTAAAAAGAAAACATTCAGTCCGAGGCCACCAAACTCCTTGATTTATTTAATTAGTAGTTCTCTCAGTTTGAGGTGAGTATGCACTGAAAATAAATGCTCCGCTGGGCTACTGCAGATGGATGTGCCGCGTATGTGCATCAAGCTGTAAAAACAGTGACGGGAAACAAAAAAAGCCTTGTTATTCAGCAGGCACAGACAGATATACAAGGAGAGGTCACAGCGTGGAGCTGTTAGGAAAGGTCGGCTCTTTCCTTTTTTTATGTCACATCAGTTGTGAATGTCCCCTTAGAGGTTTAGCAAAGGGATTCACTATTCCACAGCGACTGCCTTTGCTCAGTGGAACCTCCAGATCTGTTCTGACTCAGTAATTTGCCCACGTTCTCTTCACAAAATATACTTTTTTTATAGCCCCGGTCATCAAATACAAAGATCTTAATTTGGAAACCACGACCAGAAAGCCGAAGTCATGGATATACATTATTTATTTTGTGCTGCATTCTGCATTATTTTAGGTTGAACCATTTCATGTTAAAACGTTTTATGTTAAAATTATTGCATTCAATAGTTGGTGCCTTTCAGTGACTAAAAGAATGGCTATTTTTTCCCATTGTTGTTTATTTATGGATTTTTTTTCATCACATTGGCATTTATGGAAGCTAATAGGCGACACAAGAAAATAATATTATACTACATATAAATCATTCCCAACTCTTCCCTCTCATGCAGTCTTCTCTTGGATTGATCTCTTCATGATGGCTTTCAAACAGAGTTCTCCTGACATAATACTCAAGGATTTGGTGAGACGATTTACCATCTGTCTTTGGTAGAGGGTATAAAGACGTCACCTTAGAATGCAGTCATAATTTGCTGGTTACCTGCTGGGAAGTTTGAGTTTCAGGAGCTGTGCCTAACCCCCTCACCCTGTCCCACCGCCACCCGTGCAGCAAACATTTACTTGCCTTATTTACTAGCCAGACAGTCAGTGGACAGGATAAAATTGTCTCACTCCAGGAAGGACAGCTACTTTGTTTCACACTCAGAAATAGTGTTTCATTTGCAAAATGCAACACCGTGTGTGATTGTTGACGGTACACACAGACTGACAGCTTAGCGTTTCCCCTGAGACATAGCTGCTTAACTTCTCCCTCTCCATGTGATGATATGTTTTTTTATCTTTGATCTGCAAGCCTCTGCAATAAATCACAGATACTTTGCTCACCATAATTTCAAGGGCGGAAAGAAATTTATTTGCACAATAATAATTTCTGCTCTTGGCATTTATCCTGTTATAACAATGCCAATTTCTGCGGTTGTTGTGGAGCGAATGCTGAGAATTGTGATAGATTACTGAATTTAACAGGAATCATAATGTACGTACATGGAGGTGGTGGGTATTAATTGAACATTACATGTGTGTCGTCCTTACTGTTTTTTTTCTTTCTTTCCCAGAAGTATATTTACATATTATGAGTTTCCAATATCACAAATGATATTCAGAAGTTAAAATAAACATGTAGTACCTGCTAATTACTACCCTCAGAAATATTCATTGTATTCTAATAATGTGACAACGTGACAAGATAATGTTATAGCACACCATGCAGTTCAGAGACAATGTTTCGTGGCAGGATTCCAAGTGCCACACGGCACTCATTGCAATGATTTTTATAGTGAATATAAAAGCAGTGATCTCTATATGTGACATGGCGCTTTAAAATACATAGTTATGTTTCATTAATAAATGCTAAGTGATGAGAAATCCATTGCCTTTCATTCTGAATTCATAAGGAAATCTCTGTCACTTGTGAAGGAGCTGTATACTTAACATGCCATACTATATATCATCAGGAAGTCAGTGTCATAAGCCACTGATCTTATGACTTAAATTTGTATTACTTAGTAAATCTTTATAGGAAGTGACGGAGGCCATATCAGACCATAGCCATAGTCATAAACATTTATTCTGATACACATACTTCGTTTTGAGTTTCCATCGAAGCCTTGTGCTCCTTACACACGATCCAATGTAATCACACTGCCCTAAACTGTGCCTGTACTGCACACTTCACGAAGTTTCCTAGAAGAACCAGAATTGCTGCTTATGGCAGCCAAATCTGCAATACTGTTTCAATATGATTATCATATGATTTTAACAATTACTGTATATACATATTTTCAGCAACATCTATTAAAGTTCAAAAGTGTTTTTATTTATAAAGTGCACAGTTTAACACAAGGTCATTCTGAACAATTAAATTCTTAGGACATGGCAAGCAACAAATATGTAGTAATTACTTTCAAAAACCATTATAATTTGGTTTAACCTAAGTCAATAGCCGCTGCTAATATAATATAACAAGCAATATTATACATCCGCATGGGGAAGGGAAGGGAAATCATTATTAATCTATAGGCTTGAATCCTGGCTAGTTCCACCACTACCCTTGAGCAAGGTGCTTTACCTCAATCATTCTAGTAGAAATGCAGTGGTAGGAATGGGTTGAAATACAGTCAACCAGTGAGGTCCGTGCAGGGATCAAGTCTGTGATGGTCATGACCACCAGTTCCTATGACAACAATAAGATTCTCATAGACTAGTGTACAAGAGCAGTTCTCCTTGCTCAATATAAGCCCCTGGAGGAATTTGGAAGCAGCACAGGCAAAGGCTCATGTTGAGAGCACTGTGCGGTACATTTAGTTTGCTGCGTTTAGTATAAGCGTGTGAACCCCCTTGGGGTTTCCTCATTCCTATCTAACTTCCCAGAGATCTTGCCGCTGTATTGGTAAGTTGTTCTGTTCCTAGGAGAGTCTAAACGTGTGAGGCAGCGCTACTCTGTTCCTATTCCCTTGGTACAGATTTTTGGGTGTGCTCTGAAATTGGTCAGCATGGCTGCAGGTGGGATCATTTTGATATTGTAAATATTTTCCTCTGCTTTCAATGTCCCAAAATGCTGCGAAATTATAAACATTTTATTGAGTGTCCCTATGTTTGCCAGTTCTACCAAAGCAAGCTGAGGGCAGTGTAACCAACTGGGATGAGGCCATGACATTTTTAATTATGGTTTTGTTATGTAATTTTTATGCCCCCAGAGTTTTCATTTTTTCATGTAGTAGCATGTTCTAATCTGGTCCCAAACTGGAGCCACATATGTGGCTGTTCCAACAGAAGGCTTGAGGCTGAGCAGCACGCCATTGTAATGCATCGACTTTTAAATCAAACTGAGTGTTGCACGGCAAAAGTGCTACTTCTGCAGTTGACGTGTTTGGGCCTTGGGCAAGGGCAGGTGCCTTTATTGTCTGAAGCAGGCTCAGCGACATACTTGGCTCGACTATTGCTGCGTTCTCACTAAAGGCTATCTGATCTGGTTAGCGTGTCAGCTTAGAGCTATTTAAAGTGATCAGTTGTGTTGTGGAATACCTGATTGTGGACCCCTTCCAGAGGTCAACTGTCACTTTCTCCGCCCCACACATCAGCTGGCAGGACGTGGCAGAGCAGTGCTAGTGGATTTGTTTGTGTCCGTACTATTATATTTGTACAAACTCCAATTTCATAAAAGTTGGGACAAATGCACATAAAAGCACAAAGCAGTGATTTTTAAATGATCTTTTACATATACAGTGCCCTCCACTATTATAGGCACCCCTGGTAAAGATGAGTAAAAAGGGTTATAGAAAGAAAATTCCTTTGGTGAATTAGCTAGTATCTCACACTGAACAAAATTGAAAAATCCAACCTTTAATTGAAATGAATTTATTATGAGAAAAAAAAATCCCTCATCAAGAAATAAGATTTTTTTTGAAGCTGTTGAGAATTTTTTTTAACAAGCCTGAGTGTGTTTTCATCTGTTTTTATTGTCTACTACTACCTTGCAATATTCTGCTTAATCTACGTTGGCGTCATTGAAAACACAATTCACTTTGAGAGCAACTGGACAATGATACATTTGTTCATTTGAGGAATAAAGTGTTAATTGTGAGGGAAGTAGCCACATAAATATACCACAACTGAACAGTGTCTCTGAACAGCTTTATATTCAGACTGCAGACAATAGAGGACTACATCCACAGAACATATACTTAAAATAAGCCCTGAAATATATGCACCGAGCAAATTAGTTTAAATTATTGCTTAGGGATGGCAGGGTAGTTTAAAAGTTGGAGGTTTCAGGTTGAAATCCCAGGTGACGCATCATTGTACCATTATATCCTTGTACCCTTGGGCAAAATATTTAACCTGAATTGCTTCGGCACAATTTCTAGCAGTAAAAATGGTCCGCATGGAGAGAAAAAAAATAATTTGTGAATTCGCTCTGGGTAAGGGTGTCCTAAATGTGGTTAGGGGTGTGCTAACATTCCTAAATGTACATGCAATTTCTCACTATCTGAATAATGTCAATTCTTAAAATATGACTGGACAAATAAAAATAGCAGTTATGTAATTAAAGTTCTACATAGCCATTTGTCTGTCTCGTAGTATTACGGATTACAATGCACAGGCCTGAATTGTGTAAGAATATTGGAATGAAACGTCTGTTTCTTATACCACAGTCACAAATAACATGCCATTACTGATTGGCCATACCAGAAACTGAGATGGAAGAGACCAGTCCTATGATGGATCAAGGTAATGTAACATAAATTCATAAATGTAACATAAATGCAGCTACTAAGGCCATACAGTACAGATGAGTAGGCTAATTCAAATGTTTTCAGCTTTCCATTTTTATTATTTTATTCCGAAACTATAAATAGATTCTTACTACCACCTTCTTCCAACTTCACTCTCCCAATTATTAATTCTCACTATCCTGCCATCAGAATGAAGTGTCAGTTTGACAAAGATGGCGAGTTGGTAGATAACTTCTTGTTCACCATATGGCTTCACTGAAGCAACACGCCCCTTCCCAATCTGTAATTCCATCTGGTCATTTTGGTGAGCGTTCCGGTTTTTTTGCCCCTTCGGCTTCCACATGTTCAAATCTGATCCACATTTATGAGGGTGCCATACAAATAATTACATTATAATCATCATCATAACATGGTGTAATCATTGGAAATATACATTTTCTGTTTTTATTTTCCTACCTCATTCTCACCACTGACCATTGGTGTAAGTAGGCCAATGAATGATGGTAATGTACGACATATTAATGATAAAGATAATTTTCTGCTCTAATTATTTACCAGTGGGTCGTACTCAGGAAGATCATTCTTTCTCAGGTGGCATTGGGCCGAATACCAGCGTCTGCCACCCTGAGCAGATTAATTGAAGCATACCGCTGCAAATGAATCACATATGGCTAATATCCTTCTGCTCAACTGCACTCTGGAAGCCAAAATTATCTTTTTGGGCCTACTTTACAACACTTTCCCATTTCTGTCACCGACATAGGGAGCAGCCGAGGTCGCCGCTTAGAGCCGAACTTTGAAATACGTGACAAAGAATGAATTATATAATTTATATATTTTATATTTTAACTCCACTAGCAGTTCGCCTCGTGGCACATTAGATTAATTGCCGCAGTACACAGAAGCAAAAGCCAGGGCACCTGTCCCATCTCAGTAATACATCAACATTAAGAAATCAGTGCTTAATGATTATTCAGTGGCGCTGTTAAAGGCTGTAAAAGCCAAAGGTACAGCGCTACTCCAGGGAGCAGTCCATTCAAATATTTCTCAGGCTTTTATTCACGGGCCTACCATAAGATGATGTCGGTATTAGGCAATAACTTACCAAATCTCTGATATAAAACCTAAGAATGATAAAAATTTGATGACAAAATTTCAAATTTTGTATAAATATTTGGAGCATTTTACCCTCTTTTCAATTCACACAATGAAACATGATAATAGTGTAAGAAACAAATGCAAAACCATAACGGACATAGTTTGCTACACTACAGGGTCTCATACATTTAACATACAAAACTACCTACAAACATATCATATAATTTGAAACATTAGTAAAAATATTTGGTCTAAACAATTATCAATATAGCAAAATGTCTTTGTTTTTTTTCATATAAACTCAGCATTTAGGACAGTGTATTTTTTAGATTACTTGTCTGTGGTATACTGACATTTACTAATGATTCTAATATGGATTGCTTGAACAAAATTCTTAAGGGGAGCTGTAAAGACTTAAAACAGGCAGGCTGTAGCATATTTTTTGGGGGGCATATATCAAAACTGCTATCTGTTCCCATTGAAACAAGCCAGCATAATGAATGTACCATAAATTGTGGATTATAGCTTCATCAATCAAACATATGAATAAATCACACACTGGAAATGTATTGTACTGACTAAAGCGTGATTTAGACCGCTCACATTCTTTCTACTTTTGTATTCTGCTTTCAGAATTATTGTCGGTGCACTTATCTGGAAATCTATGGTTTTACATTTTCTAGAGCTTTAGAACACTTTTGGTTAACAGACATGAGACATGCCCTAAGGGTTACTGTACATTTTGGCTTGTTGCCCAGTCAACTGACAGTTTGTGATAAGAATAAATTTTTTTTTTTTTCTTTTGTAAATCAATGGCCCCTTTATATTATCTACACATGGGGAACATGAAAATACAGTTTGTATTTACTGACAGCAGGCTTCAAAGCCATGAAGCCAGCAGGCCCTCAAGCTCCAAAGTATACATCACATTGCTGAAGCACTGGCAGAGAATGATTGTTATTATTATTTTACAGACAGCAGTTGAACACTTCAGTCAAGCTCAGGTATGTCCATGCGACAGTGGGGGAAAAGTATTGCAGCCATTTCCCATCAAGATTCTTGGCAGCTTCAATTAAATAATACCCACACCGTCATGTATATCTCTCAACCACTAATGAACTACATTTTGACAACATTTAATTACGAGGGTAATTGTTTCATGGATCCTGTCTGTCTTAATCCTTCCCACCCTTTAATGTCTTTCTCACTCTCTCCTCCAATGATGGCACATCTAATTATAGCTTGCCATTCTATTGAATGTAATCTTCTTACCCTCACCCCCTCGTAAAAGCCAAACATTGCTCATATATAGCACTATAAGGCCGATTGATCCATTACTCAGCCAGTCATATGTATAGTCTCTTTTAAGATCTGAAACTGTCAAATTCTATTTTTAAAAATGATAATAAAATAAAAATAGTTCAATACAGTAAACAATGCAATTCTTATCTGTTTTCTTATGCCGAGCAAAAGTATGAAATGGTTGGTATTATAATTTAAATAATAAAGACGGGGAAACCCGTTGTAATGTATATGAGATATGCTAAAAACACAGCCAGGATTGTGGGGCATGTCAAATACTGGAACCCAATGTTTTAGCAGGAAGGCCTACCCGTTAGCCTCATAATTTTTATATTTCTTTTAACCCACAAAACTTTGAGCTGAGTAAAAAAAAAACAGTTCATGTTAAATTAGAGTTAAATTATTCCCTCCAAAATGATTTTAAAGTTATACATATTTAGGTTTGAGAACAACTGCAATACAGAACATGGCATAATACGGCAATAATTAATTGGTTACATAAGTAGGTTTTTAATCAAATCTAAAAAGTATCTGTCAAAGTAAAATTACATGCCATAATTAAAGCCTCTTCTTGTAGCTTGCATTTACTGTGGTTCACCCGATTCAAGTTAATTAGTCTCTGATATTGATTTAACAATAATGTGTATTTATAGAGGTACAAGAATCAGTTGTACATCTGGATAAGTGTGCAATGAAAAAAAACCTGCATTGTCATCACATCACATGCAGACAAAGTTTGAGGTTGTAAATGGAGAATGTGTTTAATTGTTGTTTGTCTCAAACTTTATTTTATACCAGACCATTCTGTAATCACTTCTCTGGAAGTGTGCAAAATATGCACTTCCATCAGAAACATCTGGTTCAGCCTTCATTACACTTTTTTTCTCTCAATCCTCCATTTATTTACTTATTTATTTATTTGTTTAACCAAAAAACAGTGTTTGCATTTGGTATGCTATATTTGCAGCACAAACCGTTGTTTTTGCACCGATGTTTTGTGGAATTGGTCATCAGTGAAGTAATGTACTTAGACGTTATTAAACCTAAGGATACGTTAGCATATACGTTATTTTGGCTGTCATTGTCCTTGACAAATTGATATAAAAAATTAAACAAAACTAAATTATATGTGTATGTATGAAGTGTACCAAACTGGAAAAAAACAAAGTGTTTCAATAATAAATCTTAGAAATTGAAGTAACAGTAACAAATGAGTTAGTTATGAATGAGTATGCCCACATAAATACAACAAGGTGTGTCCCATCATGAAGACTGGATTCTGCAGTGCTGGCCATCTTCGGAGTATTATGTACAGTTATTGATATTTCAAGTAATTTGTATTAATTCACCAAGATTTGTTTAATTAAAAGACTGATTCCCAACACAACCCATACAAACAATAATATCACATCATCTAATGCAGTTTGCATAGTTGGCAGATTAAGCATGTATAAACAGAAAATTAAATTGAAGAATTTGCAATGACAATAATAGGCTTCCAAGCAGTCGAAGGCTTCCTGCCAAGACCTGCTAACCCCACACACTCATTAGTATGCTGTGAAGTAACACAGACAAACAGCCAAACTTCTTCAGAAAGGCGAGGGTGTGATTTTTCTTTAGAAGTATACATTTCACAGCAGAATCATTTTTAAACTGTAAAACACAACATACAGCGTCGATCTTTCCTTGCCAGCATATGTACCTACCGTACCATTATTGGAGCTTATTAGGTGTAGTTCCCGATATTGGCCTAGATTCAATAAAAACTAACAGCAATACTAAAGAGAAATATAAGTCCGTAGAACCGAAACATACCTCAGATTAATATTGCACTGCATCGGAAATGTAAACCGAAGTGAGGACACTGTAGTAATTTATAGCTGTGGAAATCAGATGTCACAATTAATTAAGGATATTTGTAACCAAGTAATTGATACCTTGGGTTGTGTCTTTTGGAATACACTGTAGTAAAGATAGAAGCCTCCTTGACTTGAGATTATTGTTTGAGATGGAACTTTTTTGAAAGATTATATTGCATTTATATTCTATTACATTTATTTAAATAATTCCCCCCGTCGTAAATGTACACACGTCTTATTACTGTCACATCCCTGGTTCGGAACTGGACTTGTAACCCAAAGGTTGCAGGTTAAATTCCCTGGTAGGACACTGCCGTTGTACCCTTGAGAAAGGTACTTAACCTGAATCGCTTTAGTATATATCCAGCTGTATGAATGGATACATGTAAAAGAAATGCTAAAAAGTTGTGTAAGTCGCTCTGGATAAAAGCGTCTGCTAAAATGCCTGCAATGTAATGTAATGTTCATTTTGTAAAGTGTAGCATATTGGTTAGGTAACTGGGCGTACACTTGCAGGGTTGCGGGTTTGATTCCCAAATGGGCTGCTGCTTTTGCACCCCTTAACCGGCAATGCTTCAGTAAATATACAGCTGTATACAGTAAATAGATTGCATATAAAAGGAATTTAAGCTGTGCACTTTTTCTCTGGAGAGGAGAGTTTGCTAAACGCCTAAAAATGTAAATGTAGGCAGTTGCAAAAAATATAAAAAAATAAAAGCCCACTATTTCTAAACGCATAAAGCTGTCTTTTACTTTTTTCACTCTACAATCTATCATCTGGAGCTAGGAAATCAGTCCAGTTGCCCAGTCAACCAAAGAAGTGGGCATTGAACAATGAGTCAAGAAATACCCTGCTGTATGAATGATGCTATGACCAACTGTTATGCCTTCCCATGCGGCTTCCAGTCACAGTCAGTACTGGCATGGCCAGGATTTGATCTCAAACCATGGGCCATATAAATGCAATGAAGACTAATGCTTCAGCTTGGTGTGGCCCCCAAGTGACAAGGTAATACAATATGTTTAGTCGATATTAGGGTTAATTATTTACTTAAATATGCATTTTCATTCAGTGTGCGATACCGTTACTATATCATCATTCAAACGTGATGTATTCTTGAGCAAGTGCAACTGTGTTTTAATACTGCATTTGGATAATTGCACTTGTGGAACTGGCTTCATGTTTACTGTGATGCTCCAATATTGAATAGGTGTGACACAGCCAAAGTAGACACATGGCATACAAACGACCTGCACATTACCACGGTCAGGAAAAACATTATCCAGCTGGTGATCGCAAAAGCAGAAAAATCACATAAACTGTAAGTAGAAATGGCAACAATGTATGTGACCATTTCAAAAACATAAGGAAGAAGGGAAAATTGCCCGGGTGGTGAGTTTAAAGCAAACAAGGGATGGTTCTTGTGGTGTCAAAACACAGCATTAGTGAGGGAACACTGAAAGGGGAACTGTGGTTGGCCAACAAGCAAGTGGCATCTGACTGCCAAACTCAATTCACTTGCATCTGTGAACGTGTCAAATACCAAATACCTAACAAGATATTATTGCTTTTGTTTCATTATACGGCTCCCTCAGAAACTTGCTCCCCTCAAAATTTGATTTATTATTATTATTATTATTTTTTTAATGGACCCTGAGGGGGAAGGGTACTTTAATGTTTGTACTGAAGGAAAAAAAACATGTATTTGGGTGTTCCATCTAAGGATTTACATTATTTGTCATTTTCTAATTCCGGGAATATTTGTACACCTCTCCCAGGAAATCCTGGATTTCCCAAATGAACCAGACATATCGTATAGAAAAGGTTAAGATATGCAATATGTGTTATTGTGTTATATCAACTGCTATAAATCTTTCCAAATGTATTTTTCAGGCACAATTATACAAACCCCAATTCCCAAAAACTTGGGACAGTATGTAAAATGCACATTAAAGCAGAATGCAGTGATTTGTAAAAAAATGTTTTACATATATTTAATTGAAAACAGTAAAAAAGATATGTATTTAATGTTTTACCTTATCAATTTTATAGATTTTTGTAAATATACGCAAATTCCAAATTTTATGCCTGCAACATGTTCCAAAAATGAAAAATCTTGTCCCGCTCCCCAATTCCCATAGCGATCCATTCAAATACAGAGAGGTTATAGTATCACTTGTAAGTGTACCTGAAAATAGGATATCAAGAGTCCTTTGATATTCTGTTATACCCAGTCATAATAGCATCACTTGTTTACCTGTGGAATGTTCCAAACAGGTGTTTTTTTACCCTATTCCAACTTTTTTGCAATGTCATTAAATTCGGCATCAAATTCGGAATTAGTGTATATTTTCAAAAATCAATAAAGTTGATAAGGTAAAACATTAAATATCTTTTTTTTTGTCCTGTTTTTAATTAAATATACAGTGTGTAAGAGAATTTACAATTCAACAAGTTTTCTGCTTTTATGTGCATTTTACATACCGTCCCTACTTTTTTGGAATTGGGGTTTGTATTATTGTGAACCTATCACCTATACAGAGCTTAAACAGAGTTAAACCAGATTTTATTGTTTATTAGACAAGAACCTGGGCACTTAATAGTCTCGAGCACTCCCAAAATATCTACGTGCAAAAAATAACCAAATGCATAGGAATACCACACACATAGCTACTCAGATGTTCAACGTTGGTGAATAGATGAATAAAACAGAGGGAATGAAATAGGCTGGGAAATGGATGAACATATCTGCCGGCCTCAATCCATTTATCCCTCTTCTTATTATTAATTTAATTATTCCTTCTGCATTTTTAGGAAATCCTGTGCATCCACTTAGTGAATTGCAGTGAACACGTTGGTGCTTAAGATGGCTTGATCTCTCATCGGTGGCTGCAAAAAGTCCTTAGTTAAAGCACGGCAGACATTTTCAGTATATATTTTTAGTAACTATATGCTGATGAATAAATTGCCTCGTACAGCGTTTTGAGCTGATTAGACACACTCTAAATGTATAGTGCAAGATAATTTAAAATATGATGCAACTTATAAATTTAACTCGTGGTCTTTGTTTAGTTTATATTTGACTTCATATGCACATTTTACTGAAAATGAAATTCGCAGTTCACCACTACAAATTTGGAAAAATCTCCCACTGAAATGAATGCTGGTGTTTCGAGTGCTATTTCTCTATGAAAGGATGTATTGTACGTATCGACACATAGTTTTATGTTCTTTGTTTCAGGCGGTGCAAATGACCAAATCATTTCCTGCATTAAATGCTTTCCTACATCTTTTTTGTTTTCATTATAAAGTTCCATCTCTTAATCCCTAGTTTGAACCCAACATGCGGTACATTGTGGATTCAGTGCAGATGTAGCAAAAATTCAACTAAACACCATATTTAGCTTTTATCTTCCCACGGGAAAAAATATATTTCATGTATTATCTTCTTTTTTTGCATGTAGAACATACATTTTAATAAAAAATATGCAATATGTAAAATATTTAAAATCTAAATGGATTGGAAAATATATTAGTAAAAAGGATGCATCTATATAACATATGTACATTCGGTTTTCTACACATTCATTCATATTAATTCATGCAGCGCTTATATTTTGAGTTGTTTGAGTATGTTTTGCCTTTCCAGGCCAATATTGCTGGACTCCTGGGAACTGCACTCAAGACTTCATTTGGGTTAGTGTGCATTACCTGCATATAAATTGGAAGTGCTTGACCCCCAGTGTCATAATTTACGGCAAAGTCTTACAGTCGTTCTAATGGGCTCTTACCCTAAAAGTGCCGGCCTTAAATAAATGGCAGTATATTATGTCACAGTGTCTCTGGCGTGTACATTTCATCTAGAGAAATGGTGTTCAAAACAAAACAAACAGTTAACAAAGAGCTTTTCATTTTTGACAAAAGGGAACTTTTTAAATCTTTGATTAACATACCGGTAGGCTTGTAAAAGTGGTGGTGGGATTTGATTCAAGACTATATTCTCGATTAAGTTTTTTTCACCTAACATTATTTTATTAGCGCCATGGCACTACTTCTTTTCTACCGTTTATCTGATTCCTATAAATTGTTTGATTTAGTTTTTTTCTGTTCATTTTTCTTCAGTTTCCAAGGCATTAAGCCAGAATTGATGTGTTACTAAGAAACCACAATAAATAAATAAACAAATAAATAAACAAAGCAGCATAAAAAATTTTCAGAGTTTACAGGTTGATTTTAATGATTCTAATAATTTGTTAAAAAATAAATGAATAATAAAAAATGTGTTCAACGGGGGATTTCTGAAAGTTGAATCTGACACGATTTTAGATTTTACCACATAATCAGAACTTAAGCCATTCTCATGGTCGGAACTGAACGCCCTGAGGCCATGCAAACTTTCTAAGTTGGCAAAGTTATTCAAGATGTTGTAAAAATATCCTACTAATAATGCATAAGGGCAGTAAAAGGGGAATAAAAGCCTACGCATCAAGCCGAGGCACAGCTATGCGATAGTTAATGGTACAGAACCACAGGCAGTATCTTGGCAGGAACAATTCAAATGTTCCACTTATTTTATTTCTTTATTTTGTTTTATCAAGTACCTATGGAGAACAAGCATGTTTCAGCTTGCTTACTTATGAGGTAGCTATATAATTTTACAAATCCTTGATAAAAGCACATTATTATCAACTATTATTCGTAAAAATACGCTCTGGTCGGAACACCTGAAAATAACAGCATGTTGTATTGCTGCATTATCTTTATTAATGAATATTGTTTTAGCAGCGGTAGTATTTCAGGAGTGATACAACCTTCAAAAAGGGGGATTCTTGCTGTGTTGACTGTAACTGACCTGGAGTTGTGCTGTGCCAACACAAACTCACTCGCTTCTTGGAATCTTTCAATTTGCAATAATAAATCACAGTAGGAAGCAATTGCTGGGCGATCTGCTGAGGGTCTGAAATTCAAGCCTGCTACGTAGGGGGGTGTGTGGGCACCCTCAAAGGGAACCGGCTCTTTGGAGCATTTCCATGCTATTTAATCATGTCCCCAACCAGCTGAACAAATGGGAAAGGATGCTGTTCCCACCTCTAGTCCTATCTGTTTGAGTGGGCAAAGAAGAGAGACAAATTCCAGCATGCATTGTTTATGTCACAGAAGAGATGAGATGCAGAGTGTGTTCAACAGAAAGAAAAGTAAGCTTCAACAAAGGAAAAAAGAAGTAAGGAAATTTAAGAAGAAAACCACAACCATGCTGTTTCCAGGGACTACATTTTCAGGGCCCACTGATGTTTAAACAAACAAATGCTGAATTTGCAATGATGGATATAAAATGGTGTTTTATTTTTTTACAAAAATGTATAGCCAGTGAGCCAGCTAGATGGGGGCGAAATGCAATGTAAGCACCTTCCAGTAGTACCAATACTACCAGATTTGAAATGAATACCCTGAAATTTATAAAGTATTCCCCCAAAATAATAAAGCATGGACTCAATTAAATCGAGAGAAGGGGGGGGGGGGGGGGGGGCATATCTTTAAAAAAAACTGAACTGGGCCCCGTTTCTCCCAATCTTAGAGTTAAGAGTGTTTTGTGTCTGTGCTTTATTCATTGCATGACTAAAATGATTAAAACTTCCTGACATTACATAAAAAAGATAATAGAAATAGAGGGAGAAAGACCAAAAACAAATGAAGAAAAACAAACAAACAATGAAAGTAATATAAAAACAAAATAGCCTAAGATCTTTTTGAAAAACGGGGCCCTGGTTGGAATTGTTAGCGTTGAAATGCAGGGATATGCTTGTGTTTTAAGCATAAAACATAGTTATTTTCAACGGATGTTTAATGGTTACTTTCCTGCCCGCTAAAAAAGTATTTTTTCAGCAAACATCTCCATCAAAACAACCAAAAATGACCTGTGTACAGTAGTCCCTGATGGAGAAACACCATGTTTTTTTTTTTCACTTTGAGGCAAACACTTTATAAATGCAATTGACAGGTTTTTTCCTGGTACAAGTCATACGGACATGTGTGAGCATAAAATGTTTCCTGGGGGTAATCACAAAATGTAATGGAAAAATATTATATGTGGAGCCGAATTTAGGAGCTGATGATGCATACAACAAATGAGCTTGACATGCTGAAAATATGATAGCACAATCGGCACAAAAAAAGGGAAAAAAAAACCTTAGGCAAAACAATGAATTAATTAATTCAGATGCCATTTTCTTATTTTATATAATAAATTTTTTACGTCTTGAAATGGTACGTAAATACCAAACATGTATCATAGACTAAGAATTATATATATAACATCTCAATATTGCTATATTATAAGCACATTGTGCCAGACAGAGTTGCATACAGTTTTTATGCCCGTATGTCTGTGGTTCTAATGGGTCACCACTATGTGTCCCAACTATGTGTAATGTACTTGTGCAATTTTTTTTTTCTGGTTTTATGCAACGACATTCTGTAGATTAGTAAGTATACATTTTATGAATTATATAAAATATAGGATAGATTTTTCATGCATAGTCCCACAGACTCCCGGCCATAATTTTCCACATGGATTTTCACCTATAATGAATGCGGTGTATTGAAAAGCACCTTCGTAAAATATTTATATACTCTTTCCCACTCTGTGGCCCACCAGTCGCACAGGCTGCACTGGAGGACTGCATAGCTCATCTGCTGGACTACGGGCACAAAGAAGTCACTCTTATATGATGAAAAATACAAGGCTGCTGACCAAAACTTTCCTTCCACTGGCCGGTTGATTTTAGTGATGACAAACTCACGAAGCGAAAACAAAATAACACATTCGTTTTCAGTCAAAGTTAAGTTTTGATTAAATTATTGGCTTAAATTTGCTCTGGAAAATATAGACAAATCACAATATGCAAACGTGTGCTACAGCTGTAGCCTATGGATTTATTTTGGCATGTGTTGTGTCTGGCAAGTATCAATTCTCTATTATATAAATATTCACAGCATAAATTAGTGTAATCATATCCATGGGCTTGTTTATATAAAAAGAGGGGAAATGTCAACTTTAATTTTTACTCTTCTAATCTGTTGCAGTGCTATAAACAGGCATGGGACAATCATCTGTAAGGAGCTGCAATATACTGATATACGTGTTTGAGAGTACCCTGGAAGTTTGTGGCATTTAGAGTGAATTTGGATTCGTAACAGCTAAGCATAACACCAAAGTCATGAAGGTGGAGAGACACGGTTTCAAAATCCCCACTGACGGTGTTAGGCTATAAACATCATTATTTCCACATGCCCATATGGGAGGCTGGTGCTTGTTTCTGCCTTTCTCACAGAAAATTATGTCATTCTTTTTTAGCTTCTGGTTGTCTTTCTGTTTCAACATGTCACTGAAAATATGCTTTAGGTTAATGGGGGAAAAAGTACTTTCACATGAACATGCTGTTACTTTAACTGAAACTCAACATTCTGGAAACTACTTCCCTACTTACAGGAAAAGAGAAAAAAAAAGTTCCAAAATGCAAATAATGTTTTCCATAGAAGCTATGTGTATGTGCTTGAATGCATTTATACTGTGTGTGTCTATGTGTGCACGAATGTGCGTGTGTGTGTGTGTGCGTATGTGTGCGTATGTGTGTGTGTGTGTGTGTGTGTGTGTGTGTGTGTGTCATTTATTGCATCATCGCACAGTGCCTCTCTTATATGTCATACATGTCTAAAAACTCAAAGTTATCATTGCTGCCATACAACTGATATTGTGGTTAAAACACTATTTTCAGAATATTCTAGTTGTATTTACTAATTGAATACTGGAAAGATATTGAAGGCTGTGGTTGCTTGCCAGTATTCCAGGCATATTCATATAAAAAATATATGCCTGTCTGGTTCATCAATATATGATGGTTTTTCATGTAAAACCCGTTAGACGGACAGAGACAAGTCTTCTCCAGGCCCATATAAAGGAGAAAGACAGATATGTTGAAGCAGCAGTCACAGTTCATTTTTCCATCTCTCTAAGGGTGATACTTTGCTCTATGCTGGTTGGCTGCCAGCATTGGCCTGCTAATGTGAAAGACACAAGGCGAGGAGATCCACTTACTAAACAGTACTGTTTCAGCCAGGTAATCAACTGAGAATGGCATTGCAATTTGACCTCAATGAGCACTGTCGCGTTTCTCTTTAAAACAGAAAGTGCAGACATCCCAACGAAGATGAGAACGTTCAACCTATAACCTTTCTAAATTGGTGAAAGTAGCGCGGAAGGCATATTTCAAATAATATGTCCACCTTATTTTATAATATTGGCAATGATTATAGCTATCAATAAATAAATAAACAAATACTTTTTTTTTCTGCAAAACATGGGAAAGTTATTACAGGGTAGATTTAAAATTCTTAGAAAATTGTGAAGTTTGTGCATTATGTGCCCAATGGAAAATCAAAAGCACATCACATTGTTCAATAGCAACAATGTTTGCCCTGTTTAATGGTGTTTGAAAGGCATTCTTACTGACTTTTAATGACACAACATTTAGGAGAGATGCGATTTCAGTCCCCCTCATTATACAGTGAACGTTACATTGGCATCTGCACCCTTACCTTCTAACGTTTCAGTAAAATAAATGCAAGTTAACGGTTACTGCAGTCCATTAGGTACACCTCAGTAGGAGGTACAGTGACAGATGTGTAGTTCTCTCAAAAATAACTTGGAAAAATAAAATACAGAACCTGGAACTCCTGCTAAGAGCCATTTAGCATTTTACTGTCTACACCAGGCTCAGCAGCATTGCCTGTGATCCAGAGCCAGCCACGGAATTCACATGCCCTTATATATGTAACCATTAATAGAATGGAACTAGATGAAACAATTGTGTAGCGGTCATCCTAACTGGCATATAGAGCAACTGTTCCGTGAGGGCGACGGTATTATTTTCACATAAGTGCAATGGCGTCAGCCACCTGTCAACTACAGCCAATGCTAAAATCACACTGTCACACATGACACAGTACAGTCATTGTCAAAGTACAGTTGCTTTTCTGATCACAAAAACTTTTACTGCTATATGAGAACTGTGCCTAAAACATGTAAGAACAA
Organism: Ilyophis sp. 1 JC-2022; assembly: GCA_022702515.1. Taxonomy (NCBI): domain Eukaryota; kingdom Metazoa; phylum Chordata; class Actinopteri; order Anguilliformes; family Synaphobranchidae; genus Ilyophis; species Ilyophis sp. 1 JC-2022. The sequence continues at coordinate 42,538,072 of CM040406.1, forward strand.
GACACTTTATTTTCACTTTTTAAAAATGTGTTCAACGTCGCTTACATTAATTAACTTGATAGTGCAATCTCAGACAGAAGACAAGCAGCATATAATATAAGCCTCACAATCACCAGTTGGGGGTTACAACTCTCAGGAAAAAATATAGCGCAAACAAATAGGGATATGAAAACAAACCCACCGGAATAAACGTAACTCGATACCTCAAGTGTATACATTATCTGATTGTTTAGAGAAGAAGTGTTGTTGAGATGCAGTCTGGTATCCCATAGAAAGTAGCAGAACACAGTAAGGTATTACAAAAACAAATACATTCATTAATTCTGTCAAATGGAATGCTTTGATCTTTCTTTGTTGATACTGTTTCATACGTACAACTCTGAGAATTCCCGGATGTGGACGAAAGCTTCACACCGCTAATTGTATTTATTTAATTATTTGTTTATATTTGTAGGCTATGTATTGAATGATTGGAATGTGTCTCAGGTTATTACAATTATATGCACTGACTGACAGTGTTCTGTTAAGAAGCAGTTTAATTAAGGATGGGTTCAAAAATAAAAACCACTATGAAACCCAACTTTAAAGCATACATAAAATTCCTTATATTATTTCAGCCATTTAAAACATAACTAAATAAATAATAAATAATGTAAGTGCTTGAAACATAGGCTCTTGACCTCTTGTGCCTTTGCCAATATACCACTCCTACTCACTGAATTATGCTGCGTGAAATGGCTGGCCGTGGAGGGGGAATTGTTGTACAAATTCTTTCGAGGCATCATCATTTGCTCCTAAGGGAATATGTTTCTAAAACACAAGCTATTATGTATCAGCCACGATTATTGTTCCAATAGTTTATAAAACCAAAATTTGATATCAGATCAAATACTGAAAATAGAAATGAATGTGACCGACATAATTTGTCTCAAGCAAGTCGTTCTTCAGCATTTACGGAATTAGCTTTTAAAAAATGCTTTCCAAATCCATAACTTTCTACTTTTCTGTTATTTGTTTTGCAGTCTATTGTCAAATTAGAGAGCTCTGGCTCAATTGTCTATGGTCATTTATTGACAGTCACTCTTGCAGTGATTACATTTCTGTTTTTGCCTCCCATTCAAATCGCAAAAAAACAAAACAAGAACACAATTAAAACAAGTGCTGCGAGCTTTAAATGCGCCCTGCCTGCTTATCCTCTCTTTCACCCGCTACATTCATTTGGCCAGCTAATTACAAGAGTGGCGCTTACCTTACAGAGGCTGTCAGTTTGGGTGAGGTTTGGGAGCATTAACTCCTGAGGTTGTGCAGGCATCCACCAGGTCACTCCTCAACTGTGTGTGAAAGACTTGTTAACTTTGAGAGCGACTGCAAGTGCGCAGCTCCGAGGAACGGCAGGCACCGCTCAATGACTGAGAGGCCCTCTCGGTGAGATCAACACCTCACTGTTTCCTCTCTCTGTGTGTAACTTAACCCCTTCCCTTCCCACCCTTGCACCAGCCTCCCTGGCGACTTCCAGCTAGTTGGCTTTTTTTTAACCCTTATAGCGGAGGACGAGAGCTCACGGGGTAGGATTTCAGGGCCCTAGAGCTATTGGGATTGCACAGGGAGGCTTATAAAACAAAAGAAAGAGCAACGGAGCAGACAGGGGGCAGGAGGGAGGAATGAACGTGGAATAAAAAGCACACGAACAGATGCAGATAGTACAGAGGTGAACTGGTGGAGCCACAGCCTCTGAATGCAAAAGAAGAAACCTGAGAATGCTAAATATGTCACATTCTTTTGGATTCAGAATGCCAGATCCACAATGCAGGAAGCCGACAAGCTTTGCTCTTCATAAATAAAAGGGAACTATCGCTCAACAGCAGTGCAAATGAATTGAGAATACTGTAAAATGTGAATAAGCAACACTGTTTTAAAAGACAGAGAGGGAAAACAAAATACTGTGCTAAACTTGCGGTGACACTGACAAACTTCTTAGTGCAAGTAATGTTAGCCACAAGCCACAAGGGTTGCGACAATGTAGTATGCATGAAAATGCCCCTTTGTCTCTGTTCGCACATGTAAATAATGAATCTACATGAATGCTCAGATTGAGTAACAGCGCATGTATTATTTAGCGAGGCACTGGAAAGAACTTTGGCAATTCTTGCACAGAGTTCTGTTGGCTTAAGTGTCGGTTCATTAAAAATGACTGTGGCTTTTTGTAGACTTTAATTGAATAAGCAGATCCAAAAGTGAATGCATTTTCTACAGACTTAGCATCCATCTTAAGTGTGTTTTGTGACTTATGCTGAGGGAAAACATAACAGGGGTTACATTTTGAATGTTTGAACGCTACAGTATTAGTTCTTAGAAAAAATGCATATTTTTTGGGTTACACAAGAAAGAAAAGTTTGTACTTTTGCAGTGGAGTGACTCTAATTACAGTTGGTTGTCACCTGTTAAAATCAGTGGTTGATTCCCATTAAACAACAATACAATTACAATTTAGTCAATGAGCAGATGCTTTTAGCCAAAACTTACAAAAGTACACTTGGCATGGTAAGTAAACAAGTACAATTAAAAGTGCCACTGCCATACAAGCACCTTTATAGTGATATACGCAACCCTCTTTTTTATTTTATTCCAATAACAATGAACAACATTTATCATTTGATTGTTGTAGAATAGTAGAACTACTACTGGTATGCAAGTATTGAAAATAGACAAAGCAAAAACATTTCTCAAGGACATGTTTCCTAACACTCAAACTGCACACTCACTTTATGGATGAATATCAGTTTTTTCTCTGAACTTCAGAAGGATTAACCTCTGTACAACGGCATGCTACTGTTTTGGGTAAATATATATATAAGTTTGTTCCCCTGAGCTATCTTCATTACTTATTGTTGTGCTCATGGTTCCAGTGTATATTTTGAATTATATATGATATTTATGTTGTCATGCTTTATTGCAGTTTTTCTCCCCAGAATTGTATGTGGTGTTCATCTGGGCTTTCTATCTTACACAAAGAAAAAGGAGACAGACTTCCTCATCCAAATGACGTATTCAAGACCCCGCCCGTTTGCATAACCTTAATTCAGACCCTGAAAGGCAGAAAGCGTGCCTCTTCTGCCTCCTTTGGTTGTAAAGGGGAAGTTAGATAGGGCATTCAATCAGATTTAAAACAACAGAAATTGGTTGTTATGGTGATAAATGCATCCCGTTAGAGCTGAGAGTCCAGAGCGAATAATTTTGGCATTGCTTTCATTGAGTACAGTTCGAAGATTTCCACTTAATAATTTATTGAACATTGCCTACCATACATTTAAAGCACATCAAATGTAAAATTGTCATTTGCATAGTTGCATAAAAAAACATGTTTAGAATATAGGCTACTGGCCTCCCTCTAGCAAATAGCTAACTAGCTTATAAACAACAATCCTTTTTCCAATTAATATTCATAATCTTTTTTAAAGTTTATCAAGAATATGAATTATTGATTATGTGAACTGATCAGCCACAACTGACTCTATGGATACTGATCTCAGACTGTCACATTTTGCCATGGATCATGTCCTATTCAGATGGACTGGTGAGGCATTACAATATCATTGTGATCACTCTGAGACATTAACCAAGTATTAAATTAACAATTAAATTGCAGATAAGTTACTGAGTTGGTGTGAATTATGATTGACATAAAATCTTGTGTCTGTCTGTGTGTATGTGTGGGGGAGGGGCGGGGCTGAGCAATGTTTCACGATACACATATAGATGGAAATACATAAATACATGAATAAATGGAAGTCACTTTTACATGAATGTAAAAATACTTCCACTTTCGCATACTGTATAGGTTTATTTTCACTCCTAAATTACATAATAAAGGCTTCCCTGTGAATGATGCTGGCAGTGCTACAAAGTTATTTTGTTCATCTGATACACTCAGAAGGAAAGTATCTGAATTCATCCAATGACCAGATGTGTTATATAGATTCGTTTCTGTTGCACATTAGTGTGGCACGCTTGTATTTTCACACATTGGGGCCAACGTGTGAAAATGTTCTTGGGATAACGCACTGCCAAACCTAAAGATAGGATTGAATAAACCCAAATGAGATGGTGATGTAATGATCATGAATGTAGAGAATTCTTCCCCAATGGGCCATTTTTTTAAATGACTTAATCGGTGCTGCTTGGGTTATTATTATTACTATTATTATCATAAGCACAAAATTGGCTGGGAACTTCTCAGGAACCAAAAATCTTTAAAAAAAAAAAATAATAATCTTTCTAATTTGTCGTGTTGGTTTGACTACCATGCAGACTTGTGTTCTCCTCTCTTTGTTTTCTCTATTTTCCATACAAGTTTGGCCCATATAACTAAAGCAGGAAGTAGTGACCTAAAGTATAACATCCCACAAAATATACATATACTGTAACTATAGGTTTTATTCTTTGAGTTAAGTTAAAAAATCTACTATTGAACATATATTGTGTACACAACCACTGAAAACATTGAAACCACCATTTGTTTATTTATAACAAAATAAATAAATGATTTAGCCATTTCCACCCTTATGTGCTAAGACATGGACATATTCATCAGAAATCTAATGCATTATGCACTGTAATCTTTCATAAGAACAAAAATATAGCCTGCAAAGAAGTACTGCACAGAACTATTTTGTGTGAAGTGTACGGAGCCCTATAATTAAAGAAAATGATGCATTAAATAAAATACTTGAAAGTCCCCTTAAAGCATAAAGCTGCTAAACAGTGTTTTCTTCAGGGATTTGTGCCTCACAACAATCACTGAAAGGATTCATGTCTAAGTACAGACTTAATGCCGTAAGATATATACTGTATGTTTGTATCCTGTATGTCTTTATAACTCTTTTCAATGTCCTAAGCCTCTCCTACCCAACAGCTTCCCATTAAACCGTTTTTATGCATGTTGGTTCCATCCCAATTATATTTCTGTTTCTAGATATATAATTCTAGCATCCCAATGATATTTCTGTTTCTCTCAGTGAAAAAAATGCTGATCATATCAAACAAACAATTTTAAAAATTATAACAAAGTAGCACTGTGTCTAAACTTATATCATGAATAAAATCCAAACATCAAACAGCAAACTATAAATTCCTAAATGGAGTGCCGTAGCATTCTTTTTAGTGTGTGTGGAAGTGGGAGGGGAAGAAAGCTGTATTATGCAGATGAGGGAACCACACAAGGGCTGGAGGGTTGAGATAAGAAAAACACGTACCTCTGGCAAAACCCCAAACTTTATTTTCCTTTGAGGTTCCATCATACAATTTTCATCCTAATTATGGATATGATTATATAACATTCCTATGCTAACATGGTGAAAAAAAGAAAATGCTTTTTATATATCATTACTTTACTGATTAGCAGTGGACCTCGGCAATCTACAGAGATAACCATTCAAATCACGTAAATAACAGAAGCCCATCATTACTTAAATGCTCATCCATTGGTTAATGTTGAATAAATGAAGCATTCATGGACCCTTTAATTTAATAAACTATTCAAAGCAATAATTCAGAAAAAAGATATATATTTTTTAAAGTATGTGGTCTGAAGTGTAAGATAGTTTTGTGTGTTTTATTTTCTTCACTATGAGGTATTTCTTACAATGGAAAATTCTAATCCCTCTTAGCTTGAGCCTTTCTAACCAGACTCTCTAGATGGTCATTATTGTAAATGCCCTTTACCTCCTTGGATGATTGCCAAAACTTAAATGCAGTGTTCCCAATAAGGTTAAACGTCTGCCATGTCAGCAGGGGTGTCATACGGTGAGAAAGCAGGGTATGGTGAAGGGAATATTTACAGTCAAAAGGAAATGGCAGGGTGGTGGGAGGTAGCGTTCACAGGGAGTGGGAAACATTATGTCTAGATCATTTCCAGTAGAAATTGCATTGGGTTGTAAGAGTTAAGCTATTGGAAAAGTATAGGTCAAGCCGGTAAACAGACGTAAACAGATGGTTACTGAAACAAACAGCATCCCAAATAGCTAGGCCTATAGGCTGTAGTATTCTTAAGGCTGCAGAACACAGACCAAGAACAGAAAAGAGGTGTGGTTTGGCACGCCGGCTTACATTGTACAACGCTAACAGGCTAGGAATACGATGCCTATAGGCTATGCTGTCAATTTTCAGATTACGTGACTTGATCACTGGGCTAGGAGTTTGCAAGCCACCAAGCTAGGTAGAAAATATTGCTACAGCCAAAAACTGCATTTAACCATGTTAGCTAGCTAATAATCATGTTACAATGAAATACACCCATGACTGCCTTGATACTCACACTCTTCAAACTGTCAAAAACTACAGAGGGCAATGCTCAGTCAATGTCCCCCAATCTACAACACCAAGAAAAATGCATAATCGCCAAAATTGCTATAATGTGGGGATCATAATAAATAAATAAATCACCATACAACCCATTTCTTATCCATAGAAAGCCATTTTCAAGATCAAAATAATTCAACCGTGGCCTGTTTTAGAACTGAGATCATTCAACTCACCCACCCTACTTTATGGAGCTTGAAAATTATCTGGTGCTTTCACTTTAAGAAACAGTGCATGTAAAATACGGCTATCCTTAACTGAATTTCATGATCAAGGTTTACTGTTTAACATGGCAGCTTTGCTCACACAAATCAAACGCACAAATACACAGCGGCGGCCAAACTCCAATTATATGCTCATCGGAATCTGGACACCTTGAAAACCACTTTGTCTACTCACTCATCTGACGAGCCTTGTATTGTGCAAAATCTCCTTGAAGTTCAACTTCCGAGCACTGATGCTCTCAATAGAAAGTATAGCCAGTCCATTCAGTCTCTCATGCCCTCTACTGCTCCTTAGGTAGTTTGAAATGAATTCATTTTAATTTGTAAAATGGGTGCTCCGCTGTTGCGACTGTTACAGTGAATGTCAGAAACAGCAATGCAGAAGCCTACAAACCGCACATTACCGGATAGTATTCCACAATAAGCATTTTCACAGACTTGGGAGACTGTGGTATGTTCAGTGATCTTAGCTCTAAGTATTGTGCTCTTTGCAGTTAGCCTACTGTGTGCATAAGACTTGAAATATGAATTTTGTAAATACATGCAAATTAATGTTTTTTTGTAGTTTATGTTTTTTTGTAGTAACATGTGAACTTCTGAAACCCTTAACAAATTCCATCATACAGAAAACTAATTAAGTAAATAAAAATGTCAAAGTATACTGCAAACAATAATACAAATTGTTTAGTCCAGGGCCGTTTAACCTTTGCAGTATTGCCAGGTTAATTTAAATGTACATTTGGTATACAAACTTGCACTTACATATTATTTACCAGGCAAATACAGGCTAGTACTTATATCATCTTAAATTGTGAACACAATTCAAAGCATACATGATGACATTGAATACCTTTCCAATCGGTCCTGAAGTACCAGCAAATACACAGACAATGCTTTTATTTGTTCTTTCTCATTGTATAACCTCACTAGAACCCTTTTACTTGTTCATGAGCTTGTTTCTTTGCAGTTCTAGAAGAGTGATGAAAGCACTTCACCAGCATATTGAGACAAGCCGTTTCCACTTTGTCTTTAATGTGCATAATAAACTTTTAATTAACAGTATTGCCCTTTTTAGTAGCCATAAATAATTTGCCATTGCAAAACCACATACTTGCAGATTATTTGTTTTTCTACTGAAGATGTGGTGAATGAAAGTGAGGGGCTTTCATACAAGGGTCTGCCTAATTTCTCAGGAACCCAATCTACAGGGGGGACTTGGGGGTACGTTTTCGGGGCCCCACAGGGCAATACTCTTTTAAGGGTGGTGAAGATTAGGGCATACAAAGGACTGAATGCAGGAAACTGTAATTTCTGAGTTTATGTACAGTAGGTGGTATTAATTCCATATGTCAGAGCAGATCCTCAGCCTGGTTTCCTAAGTCCTAAATAACACCCATTCTTAAAAAAAATATACATAAAAAACACAACAATGGCACATAGTCAAGAAGTGAAACATACGCAAAGTATAAAAATAATACTGCATGAAATTAATAACTTAAGGCCTAACTTGTAAAGTCTCAAGAGACTAATTAATTGGATTGTGTGTGTTGATACAGATTGCTGTATCTGAGACGTTTTTCTTCCCCTATGGAAGTAAATAATTTGTCTTGCATTTAATCTATCTTCAGCCAGTTATACTAACTGACCATTACAAAAGACATTTTGGGCTTCATGTTTAGACCCTCTCCCAACACAGCATTATTGATATAAAATGTTTGTTTTGCTCTCCAGGCACTGTGCTATTTTCAGTAATGTCCTACACCACAAACAGTTATTCTGTACTTTAGAACAGACAGAAAAGAACAGATCAGTTTATAGAAAAAGAACCTGTATCTGCTATACACTTTTGACAATTGTTCTGGGGAGTTTTAATAAAACTTAAGTCTCCCATAAAACACATTAATATTCAGTATTATTGCTGTGATTGACGAACAATAGCATTATGAACATACATAAAGTGCATAAGGTTGCATCATGACACTATACATGTATTTAACATAAAGTAATAGATAACTTAAAGCCCCAGGGAACAAATATTTGTGATTGCCTTCGAATTACGTTAATTTGGGTCTTGTGGACATACAATATGCATACTTGTATTGGAAATAATTACTTTCTGAATTCTAGAGATATTGGATACTTTTACCCTCGTTTTTGGATTGAAGTTGGGCGGTACAATAAGTGGGAATGGTGACGTCACAAATCCTAAACCAATCATAAGGCTGATGTCGCTTGTCCCTCCTACCAGCTTTTGTCAAAACGAATGCGTTCCCGCCTTAATGCCTTATTCGAACACGGCCAGTGTGTTAGCTAGCCCCGTGGATTTAGCTAATACTTTCAGTAACGTTACGTGTATCTTGGCTAACGTTGGGCGTGTAGCACTAACATTAGATAATAATCACATATGCCTTCTCATCGCTGCGCTCGCCGGTGCTGGCTACAGCATTGTTGATTTTTTTTTAACGCACAAAACTGAAGCGGCGCTTTAGTTGAGGGTAACCAACCAAACAATTCCGCAGCATTCAACATGCGAGCTACCCAACGTCAACTAGCTAACTAACTAGCAGCAATACCCACGTCTTTATCGGAAGAAACAATTGTTATAACAAAGTTAAGAAGTGTGGTTTATTATTACATGGAAACTTAGTATGTTCAAACCCACCATTCCGTCACCACCTGTGAAGCCAGAGAACGCGGGTTATCTGGTTGTGAAATTTCTACACTCTCAAATTCAGTGTCGGTAGATTCGTACATATGGTTGTACAACCCCGATTCTCTCTGCTATTTTGTATTTTTGTATTATTTTGTTTGTGATGCCGACATTGCAGTGTGTCTTCTTGGACAGAAATCGAGCGTCCTCATTAGAATATTACGACCACGCCCCGATCGTCCTAATACAGGTCTGATCAGCTAATTCAGCTGTTTTTGAGCAGTGTTTTATCATATTTATAGATCATCTTATCATAAAATAAATAACTAATATAATTTAAGGCTTTTTTAACTGTCTAGAAACAGAAGCACTGCACATGTAAAATTATATGGAGGAAATGTGTGGAGGAGGGTGACAGATTCCAGGCATCATGTTGAAGAATGTTGACTAATGTAATGGTGGAAAAATAACAGATAGACATTCACTCACAGAGAGGAAGGTTCATCCTCTATGACTAGTCTGTACTGGACAAGCCGTGACCTCAGGACATTTGCAGTCTAATTGTATATGTGGTGCTCCATTTAGTGAGAATAATTTTAAAAAACAAAAAAAATATATAAAATGCTACATATTTTAGCTTCATAGAGTTTCAGTCCAAGAGTATATACTGTCATTTTATTTTAGTGCAAAGATTGTCTATGTTTACTGGTAGATTTCTCAGTGTTTTATAAAATAAAAGTGAAAAACAAGTTTTAAGATCTAACACTTAATACATTTTATTTTACACTAGGGTATGTTCACTGGCATGTGTTGATTAGGCAATTTCACAAACCTTTAATATGTGCTGTTAACTTCTGCTTATTCGGTTTAAGTAGAAAATAACAATAAACAATGCCCATTAAGCACTGTCTAGATCATGTGCAGGCAGGTAAATAACATATTTAAATGGCTTCTAGCCGAATGGTATTTTGAAACAGGACAAGCTGAGACCGTCTCTTTTTCAGTGTTAGGGCCAAGAGCCAGTTTTACTCTGAAGCAGGAGCAGGTGAAACTCTCTCAACATTACTTTGAATCTATCTGTACTGTTGTGAATACGTGAGGTCAATCTCATTGTTGATTGGTTCGCCATTTGAACCGGCCTATTTTTTTTTATTTGTTCACGTCATGAGCCACTTAGTTTTGAAAACAAGAATTCGGGCAAAATCCCTGAGTTTAGAATGCAGAATTTGAGGGTATAAAACAGTGTATGTTTTGGACGTCTCTTACAGCAGCTTTTTCTATGACTGCTGCCAACTAAGCATGACTATTCTATCTTTCTTAAAAAAAAACGTTGCCTACTCAAGCTTTAAGTCTCTCTTAGTGGTCGGCCAAATCAATTAGTGGCAGTGGCAGGAAAGAATGTGGTCGGAGTATACGTCATAATGACGTACATTCATACACTTGCTCATTTTTTATAACTACAATGGGTGGGCAATTTGAGTTTGAAGATACCTCACCAACCTCCCATGCTCGACAAAGACGGCATTGAGCGATGGTCACTCGTATGTTCAGATGGTCCCACACTAATGTTCTTCTCAGGTGTATCTTGAGAATATTTAGCATTCCCAATTGCAGTCAGCCATAGCTTTCTCTCACCTTCATCTTGCAGTAGCCGGCAAAAATAAATTCCTTCCTTCACCGAACTTAAACCATTGCAATTTGCCACACTATAGCAAAGCGGCATTTTATTTTCAGTACAACTTAAGTATGTAATTAAACTGTACTGAACACCATGAACCTAGATTTCTTTTTTTAGTGGCTAGCTTGCTAGCGAATAACGTTAGCCTCTCTCGAAGAACGGCTTCCAGGCCAAGTAGTAACGTCCAGCCCTCCGCTTGTATTCAGTAGGAGTGGCAACCTGTGACCAACATTGTCTGACACCTGACCATGGATTGTACGTAGTATAGTAGTTGTATAGTAGTAAAGCAGGAAACTGGTGCATACAACATAGTTTGGGGCTATTATCTCTGCACTCACTACATGTAGAAAGTTGGCTTGGAGCTCATTTTAATCAATATGGCAGCTAATCTTCTACGAATAAAAAAAATAATCAGGGTGCCATTTAAAAAAAATAACTGTACCAGTCACATGTGTCACTGCATGCTCTGGCGTCATTTGCGCAACAAAACATAAACTTAACGGGGCTATATGTAACGTTCAGAACATTTTTCTCATTACTGACACCGGTGGCCATAAGTGAACTGCAGTTCTGCGACTGCAGCAGCAGAGAGAGGGAAGGCACTTGGATTATCTTTGTTATTTACATAAAAATCCACCCGTAGGCTCTTATATGCAACAGAGAAAGTCGTGGAAAGTCCTTTTTTTTTAAAGTTACGTTAACTGTTCATACATTGGCAATTGAAAGTGATTCATGCATGTACAAATCTTACATATAGCCCCTCTAGGACATTTTTATGAGCTGTTAAGAATGAAAGTTATGCCCCTGAATTACCAACTTATTCTAAATGTATGGCCAAAACTTTAAAATGCAAATTGGACTTTAAAATGCAAATGAACAATTTTACTCATGTACTCGAGTACCAATCACGTAGAAACATTACTCTTTGATGAACTGATAAAACTTTGTAGCATTAAAGACAATTCCTTTCTGTTTTTGAAACAACTATTCTCACCAGTTTGCATTCCGTTTCTGTCTCACTCATTTTGCATGATTTTTTTTGTTTTGTTTGATTTTGCTCCTGTCTTTTAGAGCATCAGAGAGATGTTCAGACACTCAATGTCTTTACTCGTTATCTTCATTTTTAGACTGTCATACTAGGCAACATTTCTCGTTGGCAGAAATAGCCTCTTCTTTGTAGGAGAAAATACAGTTATTTTTGAGATCTTCTTGTTCACCTAAAACATTTTTTTGTGAGTCTCCAAGATATTGGGTAGCTTATACAAGTGGATACACAGATGTCAACTGGAAATTACTTTTATTGGCATACTATTATTTAGAAAATTAAATATATCATTTTTTCCATGGCATTAATAGAAAACTCTCTGAGTATTAATTTTGACTCAGCCACCTTTAACTGAGTGGAAAATGTGAAATGCAATATAGTCCCACTATAAAGTATAAACACCACTGGCATGATCCAAAATCAACAGGAAAAAGCCGTAAACATGCCTGAACCCCCGAAGTTACTTTTATTTCAGCAAGAAAATAGTATCCCAGCAGTAAACTTCTAAGAAAAAAAGTACTTAGTGTACATTTATGGTATTATATGACATATGCATATAAAATACATATAAAAGTCTGTGAACTACTGATGTATTTTAATGTTTTTGAAACATGAATGACTAATATGTGACTGTTCCAGTGTAGTTTATATAGTAACAGTGGGTTTCTCGTTATACCACAAGGGAGCTAGGAATGACAGAGAATATTTCCACACATATAGGTCAAAACAAATTAACACCGAGGCTACACGAACATAACACTATAAAGGCAACCGTTTCCAGTCAGGTACTGCTATGATGAACGAGAAAAATAATTCACCATAAGGGCATGTTCGGCGGCCATGTTCATCATCCTGTCCAATGATTCCTGCTGCTCCAATGGAAACAGCACACCAGCCTTACGCCCAAGCTCATAAGCATGCTCCCAAGGTCAGTTTTTGTACCATCTACTAATTTTATTCAAAACGCCGGTCACATAAACTGATTAAAGACTACGTTTGTTTATTTGGCATTATATGAAAACCCGTTTCTCATACACAGATAGAATACAAGCATTTTTCTTCTTTCCATGTTCACCGCTAGCTTTTTTGAGAACGTGTAATTTCAACTGCAGAGAACTACCAGATGGAATAAAGGATTTAGATTCTGCCACATTTTTTTATATCACAGGGGGGGGAAAAGGCTGACACAAATATGCATTGGGATGAGAAGCAGCGTAAATGTTCAGTGGGGGGTCGGTCTCTGCCTGAAAGGAGGGGTAAGGAGCAGGGAAGCAGGCATCCTGCTGAGATATATAAAATGAAATAAACAATCTTTTCCCCACCCACCGTGGTTTGGAAGATGTAATCACAGCACGGTGTCTCCTGCAGGCAGGACATAACACCTGGGAGGCACACTGCCTGTCGGACGCAGGTGGGCTCACACAACTGGAAAAGGGTGGGAATCAAAAATAAACTGATCATTCGAACACAGAAAACTCCGAAAATTGAGTTGAGCTTCACCGAAATATGACAATGCCTGTTGCATGCAACCCTAATTCTAGGGTTTTGAACAATAAAAGTTGTGACTGGTAACATTGTGGTTCTTATTAATTTTGTATCTGTTTGAAAAATATATAGATACTATACTATATACTATAGATAATATTTTTTAGTGATTTTTGTCCATCTGACACGCTGAGTGGTGATCATTTTAAAAGCTTTTTTTTTTTATTTTTAAATGGTGAGTGTGGGAAATCATTGTTTATACTTACATTTTCTTGTATGTTTGTCTTGTCTTACTTACAGTTTTTTTTGTGTTATTTAAAATAAAATATATATATGCGTATATATATGTATTTTTAAGAAAAAATCTAGAATCCAAATATTTGATTTGATTAATTGAATAGAACTGAATGGGGGTAACATGGCCAAGCATAAATAAATAAAACAATGTGCTTTTATAATCAGATTAATGGGTTTTTATAGATATACATAACAATGTTTGATTACAGTCCTAAAGCTATAAGCTAAGTGGAACTGTCAAACAGTGGGAACACACATGCATGTCATGTTTATGATAGCATGATATGAATATATAGCTACAGCTTGTTTGCATTATAATTATTATTTTAATAAAAATATGGTAGAGTTTACGGAAATTCCTATCCTATGGAACTTTCATATTTAAGCCCTTTTAGGGAAAATATAAAACACAGAATGCTGTGAAAAGTGTTTCTTACCTTATTCCCTCATAATACTGAATATAATTAATGTCACATTTGCATTAGTATTAGTAATACATTTAATCTTGCGAGATGGCTACCAAATAAATAACATTCTCTGTGGAATTGTTTCACTACATGGAATGTTAACCATCTTTGAAAACACTACATACATTAAAATAGACTGCTCTGCCACTCAGAGTTCAGTCTGCTGTTTGCAAACTATTACACACATGACATATGGGAATATATCAATGGAATATCAAATGTGACTTCCCATAAAGAGATTTTCTCATCACAAAAGAAACATACATTTAAGGCTCAAATGATTCATTAGTGACTACATTCCATTTTGAACTCAGTAGCCACCTTTTCATTTTCAAGTTTTTCAACATCATCCTGCCCACTATTAAATCAGCCTTAATACTAATAATAATCATAATAATAATACGTTAAATGTTGAGGTGCAAACTTCAGAATTAACCATGACCATACATTGTCTGAATTTGCATCTGTGAAAAGGTTCACTGAAATCCGTAAATGTTACGACGCTAGTATGCTTGACAGCAATTTAAGAGGTTTATGGCAAAAAATTATCAGTGCAGGTTGCAATTAGAAAAAAAGACAATATATAAAGCAGTAAAACCCAGCAAGAGTGTTAAGCTAAAACATCAAGAAACTCATGCAGAGTGGATTCTGAATGTTTATAATGCATCTAAGGGAATATTAGCATTCGGCAAGAAATCCTTAAATGTCTGGCCAAAGGAATCAAGTGTGGAATTCAGTCTCACACAAAATAAAGACTTTAGGTGAGGTAAGAATATAACCCAGATAGATAAATAATTTAAGGAATGATGTTGAAACGCATGAAAAATGAACGAATAAAGAAAAAGTTGGTTCTGTACTGTAGCCATTTCCATTGGAGTGGGGCATCACCTGAGGAGTGATTACTTTGAGTAGTGAATGAAGCCCTCACTGCAGGCAGGCTAAAGGGATTGTGTAGCACAGGAATGGCTGAGTCTGTGCTATTTCAGCCCTTTAGTACTTTCATCTACATTCATGTTCGCTTCTTTACCAATAAAGACGGTGTGTGCTGGCAAGGCAAAAAGTAATAGTTATGTCGTTATGACAGTTTATATTAAGCATTACGGAACATTCTGTATAAGACCTTGTGCTTGCACTTATACGTGCATGGTATTGTGTATTAGGGGTGCACCCAAAGCCAAATACATTATTTGGAACTGCAATGATAATGTACCCTAAACAGATAATAAAATGATTATATCCAAACATCAAGGCTTATATTCATTATTGTTTTTTTTTAAGCAATGAGTGGGTTACTATCATCATTCAAGATTCAAGGCTAGGCCGATAAGGTTTATTTGAACAAATGAGATTTCTGATTCTCTCATACTTACACAGAGAGAGTCAAGGGGGGGTGGAAGAGTAGTCACGTGGGGATGAGCAAGATGGGGTAGACAGGATACGGGGTAGATTGTAGATTGTCTCTCTCCTTTCTACAGTGTCCCATATTATGTGTGTGACAATTAACTTTGATCTATGGGTGGTTGATTGCATGGACCTGGCCTGGAAATGTGTGTTTGTGGCGCATGTTTCACAGTTGTGTGTAAAAGCAGCCGTGTCGTGCAATCAGGCAAGGCACAGGGGCTGTGTCGGAGTTGGCGACCAACCTCTCAGCCACTGATCATTTTGGTGGTTGAACAGATACAGATAGTGCCTTTGTTGCACGCCCCTATTGTGTACGTATGCTTATGAAAAGTGGTATAAATCATTATGACATGTATATGAAGGCTTCATAAATGCTACACAACCCCAACCTAAAGTGAAGTGTTACCCAAGTGTTGGACATTCATCACAGCGATAATTATATGGCTATGGCTGTTATTTAGTGCCCATCATTGTGTCATTAAATCACTTTAAATAGTGTTGCATGCTCATTGTCACACGGTTACCAGCTAATTCACAAAGTGATGGATAGATTTACTGAATCTTAATGCACAGCAGTGCCATTAAAAATAAAATATGGATCCATTTAAATTGCCAGCTTCCAGGAACACAATGATTTTCCAGCTCATGCAATCATACACATAATTAATGTAATAAATAACCACTGACATCTTGCTTTATCATAGCGCATGTGCTTCACTGTGTGTCAGACTAAGGACTATGTTTTTGGGGTCATTTTCAGTTAAACTGCTGACTGTGCACCCTGTGCAATAGCCTGATGTACAGTAGAAAGCATTTTATTTATTTATTTATTTAGTGGTTCTTATGACTTAGTATGAATCACCCGAGACAGAGAATGTCAAACTGCTTGTCTTGATACAATGAGGACAGTGTAATCCTCCATCAAAATTTTGGCAGGACAGAAGATATGACCCCCTCAGTTACTTTTTCCATCATATTTATCACTGGGGACTACAAAACGGTTGACAAGAGCATCTTAGCTACATTTTATACGTTATATTTGGTAGAATTTGTATTTCCCCGCAGTCATAATCAGTGGATATCTGGTAGTATAGTTTGGTCTTTATGGTTTTACACTCAACAGAGTAAATTCACCAACAGTAAATGGGATTGAATAAGTATTTTTGGTTTTCTGACTGTCTTGCTGTCTGGAATAAACCTACAATGGTGAATTCTCATTTAAACTAGAATGGCACTCAGAGAAATGCTGCACCCGCGCGTGCACTAATCTCGACCCTGAACGTAATATGCATGGGGCTAAAACTTTGATCATGCACTGTGAAAGTAAAAACAAAATCAAAAAGGTCATTGCCCAACTGTCAACATTTCCACAAATTTTCAGCACAATCGGAGTCTAATTGTTTCGAGTTATGGATGATAGGGACACAAACACAGACAGACAGACACACACACACAGACAAACAGGAGGGAAAACAATGCCCCCTGCTTGCGCTACGTGCGCGCGGGCGTAATGAGTTCCGTTTCATCTGCAGTGTGTCCCATAACATTAACAATAGGAGCGCGCTGTCGCGTCAACAATCAAGAGCTCCTTCTCAATATGCACCTGACAGTACTATTAAACTGCAGTGTGAATGCTTTATCCTGGGACTCTCATTTCATACAATTGCTTTCATTGGCATGCCACACTCTGCCGAGCCAGTGACAGACAGCACATTACTGATGACTGATGAAAAAGATTCTGAACAAATATTCTGAAGTGTAAAACCCTCCAAGAAAATACTTTTCTGGGTTAACGTTGCACCTAATTGATAGTCTCTCAGAAGTCACAGCAATGCTTGGAATGGGGTTTTGTAAACTTTAAATTTGGCCCCCGGACCCCTCTTTTATAAGCCACCACTCCTGAACATTTTTTTTTAATAAATAAAAAACCTACGGGATCTGGCATGGTCATCTACTTCCATATACGTGTGGAATACCGCCTGTGGAAAATGGTTCAACCAACTTGAATTTCAAATTGATTCCCTTTTAATTGCGTGTAAGTAACTTTGTATATTTAGCTTTCATTGCGTTTCAGTAAAAAGTGATACTGTACCATATCAGCCTTCAGTAAAGATAACAAGCCTCTACAGTCTACAGCGGGGGAATTGTTTTAAGAAGCCACATTTATGTTGTAACAGGAAGTTAATTTAACTCATGTGAAGCTGAAAGTCTTGATTATCATGGAGCCGTGCATGGTTATACAGTACGGTACCAAGAGATGTTACCTTTACGACATGAATTAGGCTCGTAATTTTCAATCTATAAAATTCCTGCTGTTAAATAAAGGTCTTTCCTGTTTAATAACTCACTGATCCCTCCTATTTCATGCCAGTCTGTCATTTTAAAATAGAGGAATGATGGTAGAAATTAATAAAATGTCACCTGTCCTTCCATTAATCTTTTTGATCATTCACATTACACCGTGTCATATGCCTTGAATTCTAAACATGGCATGATTTGTAAAATGTAAAATCTTGATTTTTACATGTTTATTTTATCACAGCTATAATCTTCTTAACAAAAAAATAAATTAAATAAATAAATGACTGCGTGGATGCAGAATTGAAATACAATTGAAATACAAATGTATGAAAAAAGAACAGCAGTACAGTAGTAGCACAAATAATTTTTTGTTATTGTTTTTTTAAAGTCTTCACCATGATGAGACTCATGCCACCACATCTCATGGGCATAGATAATCAAAAACAGGCAGAGGTCAACCTGTCAAAAACAGGCAGAGTTCAACCTGAAAAAGTGACCAATAGCAGAGCTGGAGCACATTCAGTAGTTACTGTGGGCATATAATTGGACGACATGATGTAGAAACGTTATTATTATTATTATTATTATTATTATTATTATTATTATTATTTATTATTATTATTATTATTATTTACATGCACCTTTCAAGAAACTCAAGGACACTTACATTGGTGAGGGGGAAACTCGTCCCAACCACCACCAATGTGTAGCACCCACCTGGGTGATGCATGGCAGCCATTTTGTGCCAGAACGCTCACCACGCATCAGTTGATGTTTTTTTTGCCTATTGTGAATGTAGCCAATGTAGCCAATGTAGCCTACATGTCAGCACAGGTCACAAGTCCTTATAAACCCTATGATGGGATAATTGATTACAATTAATGGCCCACCAACACCACTTCTTACAGCAACTTAGTTTTCCCAGGATGTCTCCCATTCTGTAGGTAATTTAATTATTTCTCATTTATTTCATTCACATTTCAATTACTGATTAAATAGCAGTGCTTCACACAGTGAGATTCACAATCTAGCATTCATCAATACACAAATAGGCATCATAGATTGCATACAAATAAGGTACTATATGGATATGATTTAAAAATGTGTTTTGTGGCATGGCAATGAGATTGATTCATCCTCAAAGGAATATGCACATCAAAAGATCTTTTGGAAAGCTTGCAAAGTTTTATGGCATTTATTGTTTTTTTTCCCACGTGAAAATATATGGAAATATAGCAGTAATGTGAGCAAAAACAATAATAAATTCAGCGGATGTCTTTTAAGCCTAATTGATATACAGGGATTTGTGCATTGGGCCAACAGTATGAAGGACCTGTGATGCACTGCCTTAATTAAGTCTTTTGAGAAAGAAAAACAACAATGTGCGTGCGTGCGTGCGTGCGTGCGTGCGTGCGTGCGTGCGTGCGTACGTGCGTGCGTGAGTGCGTGCGTGGGTGTGTGAGTGTGTATGTGTGTGTATGTGCAAAGACCTTGAAGGAGTCAGACATGACAGAGTTTCGTCATCCCTTTATCACTCATTTGTCTACATCATTCATCCAGAGCTGCTGAAAGCAAGAATGAGCAAATATCTCCAAATGATATTTGTCTTTGGTGATACGGCATCAAAACTGCCATAAAATGACCGTTTTTTAAATAAATAAATAAATAAATAAAATATTACTTACCAGTTTACTACAGTTCCATTTCAGTACCGTGATGGAATCCATTACCATTGGCTGAAATGTCATTAGAGCTTTTTCAAGCAACACTGGTTAGTATGTTACCTGGTTAACAACAATGACCAGGGTAGCTACACAGATAAATATAAAGGATGATTTTTGCTCTCTATGGTGTCTATGGTGAAGCACAACATTTTTGCCGATGTGAAATATTATGCAGAACAGAAAGAAAAAACATTGTAAGGAGTTAAATCCTTCTGCATTTCCAGAGATTTAATACATCATGTCAGAGAATGAGTTATGGCCATACGTATATGTGCATGAACTGAGAATAGAGGTGATGATAAATGAGTTCATGAAGAGTGTGCATTATTTAAATGTTTGAGCAGAACTCGACTGTTTCTAAATACACCTGAATTGGTAAATATTTTTCATCTATTGTGGGGATGGTGGAGGCAGCTGCAGTTTAACCCCACCCGAAGCATGAAGCAGTATGTCCCTTAATGGAGCGAGTCCCATTTCTCCACCCTGCCTGTGATCTTTCTCTACAGGGTTTTTATTTTGATGCAAAATGACTTACACTTTTCTTTTGCACAGGGCCCTTATGCCCCCTGCTCGAAGTACAGATCGTTCACTCATAGCTAAAACTTCATCTCAATAGGGCATTTATTATTTTTTTTTAGACGGCCAATACCGGGCTCCGCATCAATGAGCAGCAATCTTTAAAAAAAAAAAAAAATTTCAGCTGTTGTGCGCCCCCCCCCCAACCCCCCACAGGCTCTGGTACCCTTGCACTTGCCTATATGGCCTATGCCAGGGGCCGACTCTGCTTTTGCATATAAGCATTCTGATTCAGAGCATACAGGCTGCCGTTTCAGCGGTTTGCACTTGAAACAGGGTTTTATTGAAGATGTGTCTGGATTCCATAAGAGCAAAGAGAGAATGGAAACTTGTGGAAGTGTGCCATTCTGACAAAAAATTACTTTTCTATCACAGGCATCGCACAAGACAAAGCTTTAAATATTGCAATTTGTTTATTTTTTGGGTTTTATCTGTACAGAGACTGATAAACTCTAAATTTTGTTGACCTGTTAAAAGAAGCAGACTGAGGCTAATCAGTTCAGGTTTTGTCTTTCAAGTTTACAAGTCTGCTCACTGGAGCCATAAATTGAGTATTGCTTCCTGAAAATTAACTCTTGTGCTTTCAAAAGATTTCCCTATTAGGTCACAACTTACGAATTAAGGCTCAGTACAGTGCACAACAGTTGCACAGCCTGCTCCACAATGGGATTCTTATAGTTTGCATTCTCTGGGTGTGAACATGCCTGTAGTTCTTTTTAGAAAATGGAAAACAAATTCTTGCAATTTAAAGTTTTTTTTTCATCTTTTTTTTGTTTTGTTTTAGCAACTCATTAAACAGTTAAACACCAACTTCATATTCAGGAGTGTGCTTGTGACCAACAGATCATTAAATACTAAAGGCATGTTAGGCAGATGTAAGGCTTTTTATATATTGAGTTTTCCATTTTGTCCGCCACTGTCTGAAATTCCACTAGCTTCAGTTTTTCCAATTTACTCTAAGCTCTAGTCTCTGCTGCATTCAGTCAATAAATAAACTTTTAATTTTTGTTCCTGGGAAATAGTATTGCTTTTTTTGTATTTGGTAACAACCTGATATATTGCAAATATTGATTCCTATTTCATCACTGGTCCGAATTTGGCTTTCGTCGTTTAAATTGGTTTATGTATGGGGATTGGAAGTCATAAGCAAAGGCAGGCGGAAGCTCATGACCATGAGCCAGGCACTAAATACAGCAGGCAATTACAGACAGACACTCCCTGATAATTAATCAGCACTCACCTGTGAACCTCTCTAAGGCTACCTAGCCCATTGTTGTGCAGATGTGTAGTCCTGCTTTAAAATCAATCACGTAGCTTTAAGGTCATATTCATGCATATAAACACTTTTGTCTGTACACGGTTCAACTTGATGAATGGCAATTAATATACAAAAGTGAGTTTGCTATCCATATAGGCTACTAGTACTTTACCCAGTAGAATACCTGAAAAGTATTTGCAATGGATATTATGTAATGTGTGGTTAAAAATGGCATGTTCTATTATTGTTGTATTTCCTGTGCATATACAGTATTATACTTTTTTCTTTGATTTTATTAATGTTCTGCCGCACGCTGTACCCTGTGTGCCAATCCAAATGGTTGGCAGAAGTCTTCCAAAACAAGCAGGCAATATGATAGAAACAGGCACAAAGGTGTTTGTATTCTGGTACAACCTGATAAACGCTATGCATTTCTGTCATTGTAAAAAGTGATTAGATTATTCCAGAGTAATAGCAAATCAATTTTCCAACCAATGCTTAAACAAGTAGATTTAATTATCCATGTTTTTCTGTATTGAAGTATACTTTTATAACTGGGATACTGGCATTCTTCGATTAATAATAAAGTGAAATCTGATCTGTTTTCCTGCTGCTTTGTTTACATGAGCCAGTAGTTCAAAAAATAGCTTGATTTGGGTAGCATCTTAGATCTGTCTAACTGAATGACCCAGGCAAGAAGAATTGAGCTCACACAAACAGCGACGTGGGGCAAGAATGATCCAAGTGTGTGTGATACTTGAGTGGCTCTCCAGGCCACTGTGGTCATAGGATTCACTGTATATGGAAACAGCCCCTGCTGCATGCACGTCCATGCTACCGTATTGCCCATGGATGTCAGAGTGCAATAAAGTTTAATCAATGGCATTGATTTTTTTATACTATTGATTGCAATTTTCTTGCCTGAAAATGTGTCAGTTCACCGTCATCCGTTCACAGACTTGTGCTGAAAATGTCTTAGCCGCACATAAAAGCACTGCAAATAAAAGGCTACAATTAAATGATGATTTTAAAAAAAATCCTTTTTCCCAAAGGGCATTTTCATGCTTTGGAACAAAGTGAAGTGCACTCTAAATTTAATAAATATGCTTTGTATGCTCGATAGTAATGCCTTGGACTGGTCAATGTGCTTCACACATTGGAACAATAGCTGCCGAACAAAAATTTAATTAAATAAAAGCAGTGCTCTTGTAAACAGTCTTCCAAAGCATCCCACAGTGTATCATATGTCCTCGAACCGAAGCTCTTCAAATTTAACAGGGAACCTTTGGCAGAGTTTTATTGTATAATGCCTATTGGTTTGACACCCATATCAACTATCTGCAGAGGGCCACACTTGAAGTCGCAATGCACATGAACAGAGCCCTCAAGAGCACAATCAGAAAGAAATAGAACATGAATTAATTCAACTTAAAAGTATAAAAGGTAAAAAAGGTTTGTGTTATTTTCCAGTCTTTATTGAGGCATGGCCTGGAACTGGTGCCTTACAAAAAAATGTGGGTCTGCTGTGGGCCTGGCTCAACAGTACTCATACCCTTGTACACATTTATGGTGAACATGTACTGCATGTTTGATGTATTGGTATGGCATGTACTTAATGCCTCTGAGGACATTTCTATAGTCATATATTTTATTGTGTTACTTTACTACTGTCACTTGCCAAATCACAATCTCAAAATAGCTAATTAACAAAATCAGATAGAAGTCCCATCACGGTTCTTGTTCTTGGCTGAAATGTATGATTTTATCTATCATTTTTAAACTAATCTGCTGCACTATAATATAATGCACCATAAAATTAGTTTTATATGTGACAGTTAATTCTGTGATGAACTACACGTAGCATTTGTAATCATATACTGCGATAAAAACGTACCTATAATGATTTCGCTAATAGCTTATATGTTACTCCGCAAAGGTAGAAACACTTCATTTTAAACTCATCCTCAATTAGCCTCAGTGATTGAGGGGATGTATCTGTTAAATGCTGGAACTAATTTAGATTCGGAAAAACCGTAGAACATTTTGCAACCATCATTTCTATTCCTGAAGGATTTATTATTTTCACCCAGTTTATCATCACCAAGAGCCATTTTACTAAGAGAGCTGGAAGAGCTTTGCATACACTTTTATTTCCAGGGGCGATGCAGGGACATTGCATGCATGAACAGCGTTGAACAGCGTTGTGAAGTCTAAATAATGAAAAAAATAAAGAAACTTTTGTTCGGAGCACTGCGGAGTCAACAGGTGAAAAACAAAAAGGTGCTCTTTGGAGAACTTAGGTTACGTGAGCTTAAAAATCATATTCCGCCTTAAATTAGAAGTTTATCATAAAAAAGATAAATGATATCTGTGCAATTGAGTGCTCTCCTAGGTTTTAAAAAGGATGCATCTCAAGCTAAATCATTATATTAACAGATATTAGGGCTGCATACTTTCTGACAAAGAGCTATAGAAGCTCTCCCAGGCTTAAGATTGTAAAAGCTAGTTGAGACCAGATGTTTCTGCTTCAGTTGCTGTAAATAACTCTCACTTCTGATTAGGCGGTCTTCACTAACTCCTTCACTAACAAGATTTAAATCCCACTATGTGATACCGTTAAATCAATGACGAGTTATTACCGTGAAGAGTGGATGACTGTAATGTTGAAGAATTTGGACATCTACCAAGAAAAGGGCTTTAATGTTGTATTTTGGTGATTAAATGTCTAGGCTAAAGTCACTTGTTTTAGAAATGTGTGTAAAATATATAGAAAAATGCTCTGTGCTGCATTTAAATAATTTACTTTTGCAGTGTAAACTGAAGTTACAATCTGATTAGTAGCATTATATGTCAAAACATATACAGGTATATATTTTTTTAAAAATCATAGTTACATAGTATTTGAATAAGCGATGCTTGTTCATTTATGTGTTAAATTTTCCCCAACCATATATTATTTTCCACGTTCAATAAATCATACAGGTGTTTGAACGCACTTTACCTGGCACCTGGCATCTCCCAAGCAGTGTACACTTGTTTCCATAGCAACATGCCTCCAAACAAATAGTGTTTACGTCCCCCCTGCGTCTTCTCCATACTTTTCCCCAAATTGTTTTTGTACTGAGTCACCCATTTGGACCAGATCCATTTGTTTTTTCCTTCTTTTTTATATTATTTTCAACAGAATGGTAGAATTTTCTAACTGAAAAAATCAATGTCATTATTGACATTTGCCAAAGTGCATGGAGTAATATATTCCAAAGTGTTTTTCAGCATTGCCATTAGAACGGTTTATTAAAAATCCATGCTATGGGGCCCAGGGTTTATCGATGTAACTCGCTCCCCTGGAGAGTCGCGAATGGCACTCAATTATGATGTGGAAGCTTTATTATAAATAATCTTAAAATTACCATGCACCTGTCACAGCATGGTGAATGTAGACCTCCAAGGGATAATAATACCCCCTGCACCCTGATAAATGTGCTGTGCGTTATCAGTACACATGCACAAACTGTGGTTTATTTAGGGGTGCTACAGTAAAAAGAGGGGAAATGAGAGAGTACAGGTGAAAGAGTGCCAACATGACCCCCGCTGTCACAGTGCTGTGCACTGAAGCAAATGTTAATACCGAGGAGAATTGTATCGCCTAAGGCTCATTCAGAAGTAAACACTGTGAAATAGTTTGTCAGATGTACAGCTATCTGATTTCTTAATTTATTTCCACTGCCCTCATTCTCTCTCTTTTTTTCCCTTTAAAAAAACAGGATATATTAAGTTCAGCATAGATTCAACCATTTTATGTTACAAAGGAATTTGAGGTAGTCTTGCAAACCTTTTGCACGTGCTGAATTCTGGCTCTTAATTAGAGTTAGTAGACTGGTCCCCCAAACATTTTACTAGAACTCAATTCTAGCGTTTTCCTGGGAGAGAGTAGAATTAATGCCAGCTGAGAATCTGGCCAGCTTGATTCACATCAATATTTAATTCTTCACTTTTATCTCCTCACTGGAAGCTGAGCTGGAAGCTCATTGCATTACGTTGGGATATGGCTTCAAATGTGTTGGGGAAAAATACACCAATAATTCACAGAAAATATATTGTTATATAGTTTTTTTCAGAATTGAAAGAGCAGCTGGCAGATGATTGATGGGACCAAAAGCTCCTCGATAACTGATGACCTCTAATAAAAAGAATTCCAAAAGTCCCTGGAATTTTTACAAAAAAAACAAAAACAGGTCCTGACTGTTTTTTTAACTCACCAAACATTTACCCAAGAGCAGTGGTGGTAATAGAAGTACCAACAAGAAAGAGCATCAGAAGACGATAGTAACAGACAATATACTAGAATAGTAGATAGAATAGAATAGTAATATAGGCATGTTCTACTGTATGGGCAATAGAAAGCATATGTGATACAATATTACATACAAGAAGCTAAGCACACTAATAAAAATGTGTTTGACCTTCTGGGGGCATGTTTTGAATCCATTGATTATGCTGCCTGATGCTTAAACTGAAGTTTGATGGCCCAATTAAATACTGTATTACAATGGTGTCATCATCAAGTACTGTTAAGCCTGTATAGCATGAGAGCACTGCATTCTGGGAGCCATCCAGTTTAAGGAACAAGAGGAGAACATCCATCACACTCATCTGGCAAACTATCTTGCAAAAACTTTTAATATCACCCAAATAAAAATATAATTTTTTACCTATTTATAAATATATGTAAGAGTCATAGATTCAAATAAGGACAACAAAATATAATAATACAAATTGAAAATATATATAAGGAGGGCTGTGATAAACACCACAGGCTATCTGCATCACTTTGATTTGGGCAGCCACAGAGCAGTATTATTCGTAGCATACTAGCCATTGCATGTTGAATAAATATGGCAGGCTGTAAGTGAATAATATTGCTTTGATCTGTTTTATGTATATATAGGCTGGACTGGACATTAAACTAAAGTGAGGGATTCCCATTGTATATAACTGAGAATATTGAGAAAGATGAATATCAAACTTTGAGTACTGCATATTATTATGCTTGAGCAACATTTTAATTGGTTTGCACATCTGTTTGCTTGTGTTAAACTTCTTCTTCTTCTTCTTCTTCTTCTTCTTCTTCTTCTTCTTAATTATTAAAGTGACGGTCAAGGAAAATCCATAATATGCTTATAACCACGTTATGTATGGTTATTAAGGTATGTATTGTGCACCAATAAAGCACAAGGAATACATTCCATTGCAATCTCGTTAAATTTCAGTCCATCTACGTATATCTTTTTATTCCTGTATGCTGAAAAAAAGGGTGGAGTCGAAATGGGTCCATGGGGACATAGACGTGAAACGTAAACCAATACATACTTTGATCTCATTACATAACTCCTCCCATAGTTTGAGGTGAATACCGTCCTGCTCCACTAAGAAATCCTGTCTGTCTGAACCAAACGCTCATTTTGTTTGCCCTTGAGAATAGTCCACATTATCTTAAAAACAATTGCCTTGGAATTTAGCTTGCTTTAAATAGACTAACGTTAGATCAAACGATTGCAATACTCTGATTAGCGTTTAAGTTAACTTAACTTTGATTGTGAGCTTGCATTTATCTCTTGATAGCATCCGCACTGTATTTTACTTTGAATTGATTGCATTAATTTCTTGCTGGGTTCAAACCTATGGTTCAAACCACAGTAGGACAGGATGATGTCGATGGCACTTGGGTTGAGGGCGTTGATTTAGACCACACCCCTACAATTATTTTAAGAGAGAGTTTATTAGGTGACTTTGAGATGTATATTAATATACCTATTCACATTTTCTTGAAAATATATGTGGTGGGTGTAGTGGATACATCCTTCTGTGATATGTTGTGGTTATTTGAAGTTTTTAGAATCTCTTTAAATATTTAATGCATACATTTATTTTGTTATTTCCATGAAGCCCCCATTGTCAGTGGCACGTTAATCTTAGGTGCATAAAATCATTAAATCATACTGGCAGACTAACTTATTAATCATAAACATGAAAGCAAGCATTGACCCTTTGTTAAATACTTAACATATTTTCCATAGTAGATCATCATAAAGAAGGACTACTCTGAGATTTACAAAGTTTCAGCTGCAAAGGTAGATGGATGTCATAGCAGAAATAAATAGTCCTCTTTTTATTTGCATTATACAACAAGAATGATTAATGCAGTTTTGTCTGAAGAATAGAAGCATTTTATCTCTCAGAAATATTCTAATGATGAAAATCAGGGATATATACTGCAGTGTCGAGGAATGTGCTTATTAAGTGGCAAAAAAAATCCACTGTTCAAGCAATGCTATAAATACCAAGTGAGCATTTTTTGCCCTTTAAACCAGACACTTCTGTGGAAGATGGTCTCGACACAAACAATTAAATGGACTCTGCATCTTGGGATTCAGCAGGGGCTGAGCAGACTGCGGAGAAGATTGTCGAGTGATTACTCATTTTGGAAGTAATCACATTGAGATGCACAAAAAACACTGGATATTCCATTCCAATCCATCACAGACAATAAATAAATAAGTGGGTAAGTAAACAAATAAATAAATAAACAAACAAATAAATAAATGAACAAATGAATAAATAAATAAATGCAATGCAATGCAATGCTAGGGTCTTCTCAAGCCCCTTCCTGTGAGCACTGCCCGTGCTCCAGCCATTTGCACTGCAGTCGTGTGCACTGATTAGCTTTACTGAAATAATTATAGTGCAGGGTAGTGGTTGGGGTATTGTCCTTGTGACCACAAGATAGCTGGTTGAGTTCCCCTGTTGAACATTACAGTTGGATCCTTGAGTACGGCCCCAGTGCTGAATTGGTTCACTAAATATCCCGATGCATAAATAGGTGGTAATATGCCAATGTAAGGGTTTTTGCCACAACTCAGTAAATGTTATTAAAAAGGTAAAAATGCACAAAACTGCTACATTGCAGTTACTTCCCCTGAGGGTGCGGATAATTGGATTGAAAGAACAAAGTAGCAAGCAAACTACACTTAAGTAGTATGAGAACTGTAATGTTGCGTGTTACCAAAACAGGTGTCAGGACGGTAGGCATAATAACTAGTGTTGCCAGGCATGAACAGATATATTTGTGGCCCCTGAATATTGAATAATTTGAGTTATCTCTGAGAATGAAAACAATTAAGTTTTCAAAAAGCAAAAAAAGAAAACAGAAACCAGCTTATCAAACATGCTAAATGTATAGGCTTCTCCGAAACAGATCCGTAGAGACTCCTGTTCCTTCATCAATTAATTCCCTGTCGAATAACGACTGACAGTGTATACCCTAAGGCCAATAGTTAGAAGCGGAGATGTAGTTTAGCCTCCTCTCGCCTTTCACACAAACGTAATTTCATCTCCTTGGGTAATCATTTGAACACCCATCAGTGTGAAATAACCCCATGACCTGCCCAGATTAAGATCACCTTGAATTATTAATTTCTCTCCTTTCAGGGGATAGTCTGCCGAGGAGAGGCTCCTCTTCACTGTCTGCTGGTGTATGTAGAACGCCACTGGGCCTGTGTCAACAGGCAAATCTTTCCCTTGGTAATAAGATATGGACGTCTCTTGGAGACCGACCAGTTTTGCCCGAACAGGGATTGACATTTTCTTGATTTGAACGTGACTGAGCTTGTTTAAAACAAATTAATTTGATATAGTGTATGTGTTTTTTTGTTCTTGAAAATGTGAAGTCATGTGCATCACTCACAATGGGCCTCATTCATGAAGTGTTCCTGAATATGCACGTACATTTATGTACAAAACGAGTTGGTACTAAAAATGTATGCCGGATTTATCAAACCATGTGGGAAAGGCAGATTTTTCCGTATTTGCATACAAAGCGCGTCCACGTTATTTTGTGATTAGCATAAATCCACCCCCATGAATTGCCTTATATGGAGGCTGTCACTTCCATTTAAAGGTCCATAACTAGTCGAAATGGCCCAGAAAAACCGAAAAAAATAATTATTCCGAGTTTATTAGCAGAAAAAAAAATAGTTTAGTATTGTCAGTACCGGTGTCATGAATTGGGAAAGAAAAGGCCTAGCAGGAGATATCACGTACCATCAATGCAGGATCACCCCTCACATGAACTGTTAAAGTAGTAAAATACAAAAACTTTAATGGATTCACATTAACCTAAATTTAAAGCGAAGAAACACATAGGTGCGCATCTACGTCTGCATCGGACGAGCGAGTGCATTGCTTTATCGCAACCTGGAAATAAATTAAATGTTATTCATTTTGGAATTTTGTTGGGGTTCTGTGCAAGAGAGTTGTGGTTTGAAATTGAGTAATCACATCTCTCTGGCATGTTCTAAGTTCGGTCCCACTGAGCAAAAGCCAAAATCGAGCTCAGGTTTTACCGGGATGTAGCCTGGCCACATACAAACCGGTTAAAAAACTTTCACTTCTAAATCAAGTTTATCTGGTTTTTCACCTAAAAGCGAAACGGCGTTTCACCAACTTTTCAACAAAAACGTTCACTGGGGTGGGCAGTCTATGGCACCGATAAAATTAGACAGGTTGGCAATTTAATAAAAACCCCATTTTACCTCCACCTGGCTTTGCATCTTGTAGAGGAATTTGATTTATGCTAGCATGAGCTGGATTAAGCTGTTGACTAAAATTGCAACCCTGGCTACAGACACTTTAAAGCAAATTTTGTTAATTGGTTAAATGGATGTTTTAATTAGCATAGCCTATGTAAGGTCATGTAGAATTAAAATTTCTAGTCATTTTGAAAAAAATGTAGGCTACTGGGAGCATTCATTAGCCTATGTTATGGGTCTAATTAAACAGCTTAATAGCCTACAATTGATGTCATAAACATGATTTTTAATTCCCTAACTTGCCTAATTCTCATGCAAAATGATATGCAGTCTATAGCAAAGACACGTCTTAGCTTGTTGTGAAAAAATATATGAGGTAATGATTTGGACGATTAGATTTGGATGCAAGTTTTATGACAGTGTCATGAATTCCCTGTCAAGACAGTTGGCATAACACTTTTGCTTCAGCTAGCACAGGTAGCTGAATTTTGCACGACATTTACCGATAGAAGTGTTGACAGTTCTATTTCATTTGACATAAACTGACATCATCTATTATGCCATGTGTATGATAGTGTGAGCCTTATGTTGAAGGTTTCCAAATAAAGTCTTACCGGAATTTTCAGATTGTTGGTATACCGTTTTCTAATTCTAGTACCCTCTGTCTACACAGTCAAACAAAAAATTTTATTTGGAAAATAGTTATAAATTTTTTTTATGTGAATCATTACCTTTTAATGAACTATGATTTTTTTTTTTTTTAATGCATTTTATTTTAGCAGTTTTTAATTTTGTCCAGATTAATCCAACCAGGCATGAGCCCATAACCTGAAACACAGGGTTGATTTTATTTTTACACTGTTTTACATGTTTACAATCACAGGGCTGCTTCCCCTGTTACAGCTCAGATGCATTAGGTTTAAAACCCCCCTAGACCTGGTCAGTATGTTGCTGTGCACTTCACCCTGTATCACTGTCAGATGGTTTCCGCTTCGTTTTAGCTTTAAATTCCTCCCAGTCTGTGCCCTCTGTGTAGTAATGCAGGCAGTGGCCCTTGTC
Source organism: Ilyophis sp. 1 JC-2022 (assembly GCA_022702515.1). Taxonomy (NCBI): domain Eukaryota; kingdom Metazoa; phylum Chordata; class Actinopteri; order Anguilliformes; family Synaphobranchidae; genus Ilyophis; species Ilyophis sp. 1 JC-2022. The sequence continues at coordinate 42,569,182 of CM040406.1, forward strand.
GGCAGGTTTTCTTGTTCCCCTGCCAACTCAGGATATCACCCTGAGCATCTGGTTCTGATATTCCTAAATTAACAGGAAAGCCTTTCATTTTTCTAATGTGCACTTGCTGTCTGATGCCAGCTATGCCGTCCCTGACAGTCACAGAGGTCCTGACATCATTGTGCCGCTCCATGTTGCTGAAATTCGGGGTTTAAAGAGGACGCAGCACATAGTTGGGTGTTAAGTAGGCTTCTGTGTTAACATCTTCAAATCGATGAGAGTCCAATGCCGTCTTGTCCTGGCAGCTATGCAGCGCCACTACCCCCCAACCCAAATGACTTAATGCTTATATTACCAGTGTGGGAGTCCAACACTCTTCTGTCTGGATCAATTTATAAAACATGTGCAGATTATAAACGATGTCGCAGAGATGAAACAAACCTCTCTCCGTATGCCGGTGCGCAGCTGAGCAAGCCAATTTTGCTAGTCAGAAAGGAAATAAAGGAATGAAGATTCCAGGATGATAGTTAACATATGGGTGAGACTCAAGAAAACTCATTGGTAGGTTATTAAAACAGTTGTTATTCATTAAAAAGGCACATTTTTGTATGGTTTATGTGTCATTTTTTTCTGCAGTCTTTTCTTGCCAACTTGAATTCATAAGAAATCTATTTCTATGTAGTATACAACAGAGATACAACACAAACATTTGGGTTGTGGATTAACCGGTCAACCAAATGGGCATTAAACCAGAAATAGCATACACATGTCACCGTATCAAGCTCCTTAGTATAATCAATGCACAAATGTGAGAAAAAAACAAACCACTATTTTTATGGATGATATTTCAAATTACTGCTAAATTTGACAAAAATACTTGTTGTAGCACAACGAAGGAATATACAGCCATAGGCATAGTTTTTAGTAGGGACGCTAGAACAAGAATTGTTCCTACCACAAATTGCAGAGTGAAAACTGTAGTTATAGGCGTAGTATAATTCAAAAACTCATCGCGGTCTTCCAAAAGTGCAGATCTGGTTGACAGCTGCATCAATAACTTATTAGCAAGCTATCCTATTATCTGCCATAGCCAATCAACAACCTGGACTGACTCTTCTTTTCCCTCTCTCGCCTCTTTCCCAGTGAGTGCCACGAGCTGTCAGTCACAGCCTTGCGAGCGTTTCAGCAGCAGAGCAGCAGTTCATCAGCGACACAGCGACAGCTAAATCACTAGGCTAGTATAATTATCTTTTCTCTCTACCTCAGCTAACGTTAGCTTTAGTAATCTGTTTTGAGATGTAGATTAAACTACCGTTACGTTACGATTTCCTTTACCTTACAGACAGATCTGATTGCGCAACTGTTACATCTTGAAATATATTGAGTATCATATTGAATGTTGAAATGAGTATCAGTATTATGATATACAGTATAGAATCAATCTTGATCTTATTTACATTATTAGCTACATTAACTACTTGAATCAATCTCTTATTTATTATATTATTACATAGTCACAACTTTTCGTCATTAATACAGTTGAAGACAGCAATTCCACATTTAAGGTAAAATTCTGAATGTAGACGCTTACTACTGTTTATTAATGATGTATATATGTTTGTGACGCATACTGTAAATATGGATGCATGCTTACGATGTTTAAGTGTTACTTTATTGGTCGTAATGCGATCGAGCGCGCAAACTTTAGTTAGCTAACGTTAGCTAGCTAGCTAACAACTCTAATGACGTTAGATAGCACAACTGCTAACATTAGTCATTAAACGATCAAATTTGTTTTCAATGTGTATGCAGCAAGTGCACATGTAGGCCAAATGCATAATCAGTTGAGGTTAATTAAAGAAACAGTCATCGGGATCATCTGATGCTCTCTTTGTAGCTCAAAAACAATATGTGCTCTCAAATTAGTGCAATATTTTTGCGTGCGCTCAAATACAGTCTCTACCAAAACTGGAAACAAACCTACGGCCCTATATACAGCTCTGAAAAAGACCACCCCATTATTTTTTGAAGAAGAATCAAGGTTCCAACATTACATATTGATTGCTGAATCATATCTAAGCAAAAACATTACTTTTATTAATTATGAGTATAAACCTGTTTAGTTTGCATCATTCAGTTTGACCAGTTGTCATTTTCTGCAAATATATATGACAATATGACAATGACAATATCTTTGTTGGGAATTGAAATTAAATGTGGTCAATAGTTAATAAAAAAATATCAAAACTTGTATTTTACACAGACACATATCCATAAACTGTGAAACTGAGAATTCTGTCTCTTAATTTTGTTGTATGTGGAGAAAGTCAACAGTGTTTGGTGTAGAAGGGGATGAAAATCAAGAATTTCAAGCCCAAAATATCTGGTCAATTAAATTGGGATGCATCCTTCAAAGCCAATGTAAAATTAATTAATTTATGTTCTAATGAGATGCCTATTACCACAGATTGTATTGATTGCTTTATTGGTCGTTAACAGTGATGGCACTAAGGGGGGGTGTTTTGGGTGATTATACCCCCGTCACAGCCCCCTCAAGCATCTTTTTACAATTTGACATTTTACAATAAAAATGAAATGATCATCACCTCCATGTATTGATCTAGCTCCTGCTCAGCACCTCCAGGTAAGTCCCTGGCACTGCCACTGGTCATTCTGTTGCAAGGAGCATTACAGCTACAATGACTGTGACATAAATGCATGATTCCTATAAATACATCATTCAGAATTGGTGTATTATATCTATTTCCAATGATGATTTCTGAATTTCCTATTATTCATTATATCTGAATTTCCAATGAATTCACACCTCAGAGGTTCTTCTGTGCTTATCTTTTTAAAATAACTGCAATTACAGTGAAATAAGCTTCTTTTTTGTTTTAAATCAAATGCACATCCCTTTGATAACTAGTCCTTTGATAACTTGTGGAGTCAAATAACCTGAAGATAACATTGAGGAATTGGCTCACAATTTACCTTGGTTCTCCAATATGGAAGAGTGGCACTGCTATCGCTCATAAAAGGCATGGCTTCAGTGAGGGAACTGCTCATATAACCCGGGAAGAGTAGATACATCTGTCAATGTGTCAAATGCTACATCAAAATGTGTGGTTTTTTTGTGCACCAGTCAGTACCATCAACATGATCAATGACATTAAGGGGAGGTCAACATTTAGACTTGTGATCTCACTCCTTGGTAATTATTAGATTGGGTTTTGCTCATTCTGCACATTTATAGATTAGAAATTTTAAATAATTGTATAGGAATTATAGTAATTTTAACTTGAAATTATCTATAAATGCATTCATTCATAAAAATAAAATTATTGGTATTTAAAAAGGCACGGGAAACTATTTGACTTATTTATTCATCAATGGCTCATGGAAAATGTACAGTAAGATAAATCAATTAAAATAATTTCAACTTTTAGCAACAGTCTGAAAAATAATGGGCAAATCATACAGACAGTAATACTACAACATTAGCAATTCATCGGATGGCTAAAAGCTTGACTTATCTAATAGTTTCAGCTTTATTTTAATTATACTGTTTGAACATTAAGAGGCTCAATGTACGTCCACAGTCTGGTATAAGAACCCGCCATTACATATGTGACGGAATGCTAATGAAAGCGCTAATGCAGTAGCATGGCAGATGACATGACTCAAAGGTTAGCGCAGGGAAATTCTTAATCAGCTTAAAATGTCAGGGAGCATACCTTGGGTTCAAATAAGCACACGTTCAGGTATTGGTATTCTTTTCACGTCAGCACTTTGGCATGCTGACACTGTCCGGATGAACGCAACTCCCTTGTCTGTCTGTCTGCGTGCATGAGTGAAAAGAGGTTGTTTATATTTAACATAATATCTTGAGTCTGGTTTACTTTTTCCCCCAAGATGAGCCAGATTATAAATCACACGAATATGCATGCCTTAAATGTTCATGTCCTATTTTATGCAAACCAACTGTAAACATTCAGCATATGCAGAAAATTAAATATAAAAGTGTGCACTGTATGTAGCTACTGTGTACTAAAAAAATACATTGATCACGTACCATCTATTTACTATCTGTCAGGGTGCAGTACGGACTCAGGCGCAAACAGCACGTCAAAAATAAACCGAAGTTTATCGGGGCAGAAAAACCAGGACAACAGGCAAAATTGTAGTCAGGAAGGCAGAGGTCAAAACCAGGAAGACACGGCAAAAGTACAGAATCCTAAACCAAAAACAGGAAACAGGCAAAAAGTCAGGAACACAGGCAGTCAGGTAGCAGGAAGCAGGCAACTGGGAGAAAAGGCTTGTAGCAAAACAGAGGCAAAAATCGAGATGAACTCGCAACAAACACAAGACGAGCTAACGAGCAAACAAGAAACAGGTGAACAGTATGGCAGGTGAAACACATGGGTAATCAGTGAAGGCGGGGCTGGCACGACGGGGAAGTGAAAACGGAAAACGAAAACACAAACACACGAACAAAAACAAACATGACCGATACAGAAGCAACAGAAAAGCACATTACAGACTCAAACACTGACACTATCTATTCAATCTATTTACTATCTGCAGCAGATTGCATAATGGACATGAAATATCTTGTTTGTCACTCATTGTCCAAAAACCAAAAGATATCTCAAATGTTCTCTTGCTTCAACAGATCTGAGTTGAGATTAAATCAGTATTTATATTAGATGTATTTTAAGGGGTTGTTTCTAGGAGGCTAAATGACTAAATATGTTTACTTTGCAACAGAACATGGTTTTTAACAGTAAAATAAATAAATAAATAAATAAAATGTCTCCCACAAAGAACACTGGGTATCTACTTTGATATCAGTGTGGCTAGCCAAATGTTTATTGCAACACATTTATACTTTTTTTTACAAGATTTGTGAAAAGGACTGCCAAATGACCTTGACTATTGTTTTCTTTTTCCCAAATTAATTGTCCCAAATTTTGATACTCTTGAGCGATGGCCTGTATTCGGTTTCTAGCATTCAAAGGTTATGAAACACTTTCATTAGAGCTGAATCTTTCAGCTTGTTTTTAGTTACACCCTTGAGGACATGTGAGCCGGTTGTAATAATGCTTTCCTTTTGTCTCTTGTTCAATTTCTCCCATAAAAACATGGAAAAACAGCATTGTTTTTGATGATAAACAAGCACTTCCTCTGCTTGGCCCTCTCCTCTATGAGAACATCTTTTCTTTGAAGTGAATGGAGACTCAAGAGAAGAAGAAAAGAACAGCACCGTGTGATTTTGGCGAACAGTGTAATTCACTGGCAAATCCCTCAGCCAGTGGCAGTTAATAAATCAATTTAAATCATCAAGCAATGGCCTTACGAGAGGCAGCGTCCGAACATCACCATTCACCAGTGCATACAGTGAGCACCATAATTCATTGGACAGTGACACATTTTTTTGTTATTTTGGTTCTCTACTCTAGCACTTGGAAAAGAGAAAAGGGTCTTTTGATATTGTTGGGTCACACACATCAGGAAGTCATGGCACGCAAAGGATATGCGACCAAATATAAAAAAATATTACTTTATTCTACATTATGTTAAACTGTCCAATAGTTTTTGATGCCCAAAAATGGGGGGGACTATGTACAAAAGGTTCTATAATTTCAAAATGGTTCATCCGATATGGATGAAAATACCCTCAAATTAAAGCTGACAGTCTGCACTTCAACCCCATTGTCATTGTATCCATTCAAACTCAAAGTGCTAGAGTACAGAACCAAAATAACAAAAAATGTGTCACTGTCCAATGAATTATGGTGCTCACTGTATTTCCCCTTGCTTCATAGTTAGTGACAGGCGAGCCCGCAAACTAGGATGCATAAAATATGAGGGAAGCTCCAAGATGCAACACAGGGTGAATGATTGTCAAACCCCAAGAATATGAAGAGTACCAGACTGTTCAAGAGCCACGCACAGTGTAACCTCTAGTGGCATCATTATTCAGCATTAGCTTTGCAGAGATGCAAACCCATTTGGCTGTGAAAGTAAATTCTCTCATATGTCACCATTTCTAATATAGCTGTCATTTGGAAAACAAAAGTTATCCGAATCAATGTTGCTTACTAGTCAATGTAAAAAAAAATTTAAAAGACAAACTAAAACATTTTAATAAACAGCAAGTGAAATATCAAAGGCATATTTACAATGATTTGAATAAAATATAATGCAGGTTAATACCATGAATAGGAAATATTAATTCAATTCTAAATGTAGTACATGTGACATGATTTCATAATATTTTGGTAAGTGCAAAAATGGTCATACGCCCTTCTTGCACACTTCTCACACTATTGCCAATTTTTATCTGGATTTGTATTTCCATCCGCAAAGCAGCAAAACCAAATAATAGCACATTTTCCATTTCTAATAGCATGGCTGTTGTTGTTGCTCATTTATGCTTTGATGCATTTCTCATCAGAAGTCATGATTAAACCCTACTAAACTAACCTGTATTTCACACTATGGCAAGAGCTGTTCTTCCATGCCATGCAATTGTATGTGCGATACTGTAAATGCATTTTTCATAAAAAATTAGTTTCAAATAATATAATTTCCAAATTTTTTTGGCCCAATTTGCACCCTCTGGCAATTTGTAATCCTCATTACAATAAATCCCCCCTCCCCTACGGCCCACCCAAAAACCAGCAACCAATTTAGACCCAAGAAACAGTGAGGTGAGGTGAGTTGACTATGCAACAATGAAAACCAGCACAACCTACAGATCTCCAGCGCTAGGACTGGCCACCTCTGCTCTTGTCCCAGTATTAATATAAAACAGAGACAGCTGAGCCAATTCCAGGAGGGCCAGATTTGTGCTGGGTTTTGGCCTATTTCGCCTATATACCCAGGACCACCACTGCTGGAACTTTCTGTTCATTTGAAAATAAAATGCATTACACTTATTTATTTATATCATTTATTTATTAAACTTTTTTTTTAAATTATTATAACCATTATTTTATTATATTTTTTTGGATGTGAACTTTTTGGACTGATACGATTCTGAAATAATACAGGCAGAGTGACATTTCAGTTTCACACAGGAATTTCTTTGTGCAAGGACTGGTTTTTCCCTGCAGGTTTGATCCCTTAGGGGAGCACTGCCATTGTAATGCCTGAGAAAGGCACTTCATCTGAATTGTTTCCGTACATGCAGCTGTATGAATGGATACGATCTCCTTTGTTGAAAGTAACTGTTAAAAATAACAAATACTATTAAATAGCTTACTGACTATGTCAGAGCTTCCTTGCAGTAAAGTAGCATTCTGCACAAAAAGTATTCAAATTCATGCAGAGCCTGGTACATACGTAACATCTGCTAGCAGCTCTTAAATGCCCTTGTGATTTTTAAAAATCATACCAGTCTAATTATGGTTGGTTTTTGGCATTTCTTTATTTTTTGACGAAACAATAGTGCTTAAGATTGCATGACCGATATTTAAGGCCATAGGTTATTCATAAACTACTTTTCCTGCCTGCATTTTCACATTCCACTGGCAGGGTGTTAATCAGGACAATTGTGACACCCACAGTCTGATTTGTTTCAATTATGTTCTACTTAAATCGTAAAATTTGTGTAATCAATTCTGAAAGTGTCTGCATAATGTTGTTAGCTGACAACAATCACACGCACTTTAACCAACTGTAGGGTGACAAAGCACCAGACATGTTTGTTAAACACATTTTATGTTCTGGACTAACATTATGCTTTGTGGCATACAGTATGTATGAGGCGTTGTCATTTAAATATTTTTTTTTATTATTCTGAGGTTAAATATAAGCCATTTCAATTAATTGTAATAATCATGACTTTGCATGCAGAAAAAAATGTCAGTAACATCTTCATGGTCATACTGATAGACACCATTTTGCTTTTAAGGAACACTCTTTCCACCAAGAAACCCAGTAATTCACTTGGAATCACAAAACATTTTATCTTACCACTAAGAGTTCTTGAACATGGCACAAAAAGTTCCTAGTTGAGTTTCTTCTTAAAACCTATTCACAAAGCTGCTGAGACCAACTTTTACTAAGGAATGGGGAGAAATCTTAAACTAAGAGAAAAGGTGGGGTTGACCTCGTTGCTGTAGATGATGTCATGTTTCATGAACAAGCTTACTTACTATGCCCACAGTGATTGGCTGATAGGGGATGGGTCTCTGTCAGTGATTTCATCATATAAATACTGTAGAAAGAAATATCATGTCACCATATTCAAATAAAGATTTTTTATCCTATGTGGTTATTCACAATTAAGGTGTTTGTGTGACCAATATAATTTAAAAAAGAAAGCAAACATTTTGTGAGCTTAACTGTTGTAATTGTACTGAGTTCCCGGTTGTGGGTGGATGTAAGGCGTGAGGAGCCACGTCCTGCAGGGATAGCCACTGTCCCCCACCAAGTGACATCCAGCTGGGACATGATGCCTCTCAAACAGCAGCCTCAGGCCACTCTCCTGTAGGATCCGGGAGTCATGTGTTGCGCAGAGCCACTTGGTGAAAATGTCAAGAATATTGTAGTTGGCATCAAAAACCACCTGTGTGTTGATGATGATTGATGATTTTTTTTTCTGTTGACAAATGCGTGCTCATCTTGTGATGGTGCAATAATTCGGACATGTGTCCCATCTATAGCACCTACTACACCAGGTAGTCCAGCTATGGCCATGCAGTGGGCTTTGTTTCTTTGTAGTTGGCAAACATCAAGAGGAAACTGTATGAATTGTTGGATGATGTGGATAGGGCATTTATTGTTTGATGTAATATTCTACTGACAGATGACTGAGATATATGTAGTTCATCTGCGCTGCATAGCTGCATTTTCCCTGTGGCCAAGTAGCGTAGTGTGAAGAAATAACCTCAAATTAAAGTGGACACTCTGCCCTTTAACCTCATAGTCATTGTTTTATTTCAAATCCAATGCTCTGGAGTACAAAACAAAACAAAAAAAAAACAAAAATCTAAAAAAAGATTTTACTGTCCCAATACTTTTGCATTTAACTGTATGTCATAGGTTTGAATTAGATTTTATGTGAACTTTTTTGTTTAATTTTCCCAAGGGCAGATTTTAAATTCTGAAATATATAATTAATAGTACATTTTAATAGTGTATATTAGTGAAAGCTAGGTAAATACAGGTCAGTTGGTGTTATTTCAGAAATGCATTAGTCATATCCTTATAAACATCAAGATTTCTTAGTAACAATAGAAATGACAAGAATTTGGTTATCATTTATTTGTTTTAGACCAGTTCTTCTTTTCTTTCCCAGTGAGCGTGAGGTATGTTCACTCTGCTGAAAAAGGCACGCAAAATTTTATAATATGTCCACAATTTCTACATAGTTGTTTTCTCAAAGTGAATTTCTAACTAAATAGTGAAACATTTCCCTCACAATGTCAGGCTGTTTACAAAGCTTTGTCTTACTTGCTGTTACGACCATCAGAGAGGGCTTATATAATTTTCCAATGTAGATTTTCAGAAGCATATCCCCCGTCCTGGGGCCAGATGGTTCTGATTAGCAGAAAATTCCTTTGTAGTCAGCAGTCACATGGTTGAGGTGGGTTTTTTTTTCTTCCAGAGGCTTACAGATAAGTCTTCGTTCATCACTGTGAAACACAGTTTAGAATAGATGACAGTATAATAACCATAACCTTTACCCTTCATGGCTACATTAAAACATCTTTCTACTTAGCTAAAGGTTAAGAATATCTTGGACAACCTGTCAGCAAGCACATTTAAGGGCATGTGTGGAGTGTATATCATATGGATTTAAGCTGTTTGACCCTGAGGTTAACTGCATTAATCAAGCTGAAGTCAGAGGTGGTGCAAGGGTGGGCAATACACACATTGCTAACGTTCTGTTTAGCTAACTATTACTTCTGTATTAAACTTCTAACAGAATATTTGCACTAGTATTAAAGCGCTGATATAAGCCTTTTAATGTGAATGGTTCTGTTTACGTGATGTTGCCTGATGATGGGGATGTAATTTATTGACTTTTTGACCTACACAAATTCATATTGGTTTTAAGGTGGTTTCTGAAGTCAAACATTTTGCAAGGGATAGTTAAATACTTGGAAAACAACAAGTTGAAAAGTGAATATAAAAATGGAATATTTTTTTGCATCCAATGATACATCTTGAAAATAATAAATTTGATTCCATGTTGTGTATTCCATGTCTACTGTTTTTCCTTGAAAGCAATACAGCTTCCATTTTTCTATACAAGGTCATAATACAATGTGCTTTATCTGTCTTTCATATGTTGAATACAAATGGATGCCTGCTCCATAACCTTGAAGAAGAAGAATAAGCCGAGAAATCGCTCAAGTGTTGAAATATTATATGAGTTTCAGTTAATATCCAGGTTGGAGAGGAAAATGTAGAATGTTTCATACTTGTGCGACCAGAATGATTTATTTGGCTATGCCCCAGTTGCAGAATCTTTTTCCTCATACAAAATGTATAATATGAAGCAAATCATTTGTAATAAAGTATGAAATCCTAATGTATGTAAAGTCTAAAATAAAAAGTATTTCAAGCCAATTGGTGCCATTTTGGTTGCAGGAGTGATGCAGTTGACCAGATAACCTCTCATTTAAATGTAGTCGCCATTTAACAAAACAAAAAAAAACTGATTACCATTACTTAACCACGGCGGCCAATGTGGGAAAGTGTAAACAGGCATGCACTATATTTCTTTTCACACCGCATCTCACAATATGGCACAAGATGCATTTGACAATTGTGTAGACATATTACACATCAAACAAAAGGTAGATGTGCCCATAGACACCTCCATGCACACAAACAGTTGTGCTTACATGAACGTGAGTCTGGCAAAGGCAAGCTTTAGAATATAGAGCATTCTATGAGTACATCAAATTAATTACATAAGTGTGAGGAGTCACAGTTACTCGTGCTACTTCACATATTTCACAAATATGAATATGAGTGTGTTTGTATGGAGTGGATAATATTTTCCTCACTGTTTGAGTGTTTGTTTATTTATTTATTTATTTTTTGATGAGATGCTGTGTGTGTGTTTACCGTTTTCAGGAAAACAAAAAGATAAAATGATAATAGCGGTTGCCATGGGACCTGTGTGTTTTTGTTGTTCAGTCTTTGGTTGCATGAGCTGAGAATGCAGCATTTATAGAGTAATGGATCACTGTGATTTGTTTCGACACTGTATTAACTCCCGGTCTATAGGGTCTACATTCATTCGCTGCAGAATACAAAAGGATTGTATGTTGTGAAGGTCAGAGGGAGATGGTCAAGGGAAAAGGCTTCGTGAAAAGTAGACTTCAATCAGCTGGTGAAACTTGTTCTGTTTTATGCTCTATTAAAACTCAAGGGTGCAAGCAAAATGTTTCTTTAATTCATCTTCTTAAAAAACTAATGACTCTCAATATTTAAGAGTTATCATCTTTTTCAGATTTCAGAAATCATTTCATTTTTCAAAGCTCTTAATCAAGACTTGAGATATGTATAGCACAAAATATATACATGGGCTATTTTGTTGAACTTAAATGGTGGTATAATGCAGATAAAATGCACAAGTTGTAATGGAGAACCTTCAGATAACAATCTGGGGTAATTCTAGGCATAATTGCACATGCTAGAAATTACCATAAAGACCTGGTCAGCTTCAACGACCTTGGATGTTTTATACTTCAGACACTGCACTTTGTTAACCTTGGAACAATTATACCAAATACCAATGGATATGAAGAATTTGACAAAGGGTATCTACAGAGAATACTTTAACCTTAGCATAGCACAATCCATAAGCCAATATGCTTTAATATGAGCAGATGGAATTGCTCCAAAACCCTTTGAGAGGAAAACATATATATGAAGCTAGCATGAGAGGAAATGCCACAGATATATGTGAGCCAAGACAAGCAGCCCATCAGCCTTTCTGTAAAAATGAACTTCTGGCCATGAGTACAAGGCAAGGGAAAACCAAACAGTCCTGAATTCACTTCTGTCCTGTGATTCTGTCATCGGTAATTTCCTGTCATCCCCGATAACCTGACATATCTTGTAAATCAAGTGTCAAAGGTTCAAGTGGAACTTCTTAAATTCACATTTGCAAAATTGCACATGCATATCAGTGTAAAATCCCAAGCGCCCTTTGCCTTTCATTTAATTTCTGTCCTGGTTTGTGTCCTGGTCAATGTTTTCCCCAGCCAGTAAGACTGTTATTTAAATGGCCCCACCATTGCACCACTGGCCCTGATAAAATTTCAGAAAATTTCCATGAAGGGCTAACTCTGTAACTTCATTAGCGGTAGCAGACTTAATGTGGCCCATTGTACACTTAGTCCCATCGTATATGCCATTCACCTGTGAGATCTTGGAGTGCATTGAGTCCGATTATTACATGGTTCAGCGCGTGCATGTCATATGAGCTTTTGGTGAACACACTGTGGGCTTAAAGATAGTTTGACACTTGAAATAACAAATGCTTCCCAGATGAATAGATGTCATTGCTTTGATATGACAGGGTCAGGGTTGAGACCTCCCCTTGCCTGTGGCTCTTCCTGTCACAGAAAACTCTATACTTGCCAGAATGTTTTCACTCCGGATATCTGAAGACATGGCCTCAACACTCTGGCATCTTGAAACACAAGTGTCATGGGTTGCACTGTGGGGGAGTGACTGTGGCACTTTGCAGAGACAAGCCATTAGTGGTGCACTTTGTTTTATTATGAATGACGCGTTGAAACAACGTTGGACGCAATGGAAGCTGTTAAATATGGAGCGTATGAAACTGTACCTATTGGCTGGGTCTACCAACATAGCAGTGAATCCTGACCTTACCTCTTAATAATGTATGTGACGAGGTTATGCTTTTCATATAAATATATATATTTTTTTTATTCTCAGTGTCAGAAGTACCGTGTATGTACAATATTACAAAAGCTACACACCTCTGAAACTGTTATTTTAATGTAATGTTTAAAGAAAGAAAGAAAAAAAAACAATGGTTCTGTGGTTAGTGCCAATCGAGAAAATTTTTCCATTACTCATTTTTTTATGATCGCTACAACATAAAAACAAAAATTGATAAACAATCCTGTGCAGATCCGTTTGGAATCTCTGGACCCTGTATAAATACCCTCCAGATTGTAGAACACTATCATCTGACAGTTTACCTGCCGTTGCACAGTAAAATGTTCAGTGCTATTAGCTCACCATTAGTTCAGAATGCATGTGAGTTTAATCAAATGCACTTTATTTAAATGTATCAGAGTAACAGGCTACTGTGTTTTATTAATTATTTATAAATCTTTATTTATACAGGGTAGTTTGACTGAGCATGCATGCTCTTTTACAGCAACACCATGTAATGCACCCACCCCCCCCCACCCCCCCACCCCCCCCCCTCTGCAAATTTTCGTTTTTTAATATATGTTTTCAGAATATTTTAGACTAGAACTGAGCTGTCATTCCATGCTATCATTCACTGGATCATTTTTTACTGAACTTGCTTTTGGTCAGAAATCATATTTTTTGGCAAAACCTGCCGCAGTCCGTAGGGCGGCTGATTGTAGCCGTATTTAAATCCTTCTCCACGGGCAGGGCTTTGATCCCCGCCGTGGCGCGGTCTGAGCCGCCATCCCTTCTCTATCTGTTACCTTCTCTGCTTTCTTCCTGTCTTAATAAAACATGTGACAGGGCAGGCCTGACTGCTCTACTTAAAACTAAATCTAATATTTCATTATTTTTGTACTGCCCGTAAGATAATGGCTTTACATATATCAGAAGTCAGATGAATAATCATTTAATTTTTCAACTGAAAGTTACATGTCACTGGCTCCATTATAAATCTGAAGCTGCCTCATTGTAACAATATGAAACTAGTCTTGTGATTAGTCTTATGAAGCCTAATCAATCAGTGCTTAATCCTCCCTTTTCTGTCCATCTGTGATGGTTTTTTATGTTAATAATTACATGAGGATGTGAATAAATAAATAATCTGAAAGATTCTCAAACCTAAAAGTACTTTCAAATTTGTGAACAGTAGAGAAAGTGATGGTCTCCTGCTAAACTGGTTTATAACTTAATAGTGTCATTGAGGTGCAACAATTTAGCCTCTGGTATTCTAATGTAATGCATGCCATCAGTTCATATTTCAGGAATGCTACTGCCAGAAGGGTCACATTTACATTACGACACTTACTAGTGTCACGCAAATGAATTTTTTTTTTTGTAAGACTCGTTTTTTTTCTCTTCTTCTTCCATAATTCATAATCAAACATCATTATCGTATTCAAAGTGTATTCACGTGAATTTTTTCCTTCAGTCTGACTCACAGAGATACAGAGTCACAAAAGCTTGAGGGACACAGGGCTGCCACTGGGTTTTGTCACTTGGTGGGTATCCAAACAGATGCATCCCATGCCAGGGTATAAAGTCCTCAGACCCATTTGTCACTTAAAATATGCTGCTGATACTGTGATATCCATCTGAACGAGCATGTGCTGATGTTGCAGAAAGTAGAGAGACTGAGTGCATGAGTGAATTATCCTCACCTCTCCTATATTATATTATGCTACCCACTCAGTGATGTATCTTGTCTTGTGGTTACGGTATGATACTTATCTGTGATTTTCCGAATTTATGTACGGAGTTGGGAGGCACCTGCTCCCAGCAGACCTGCTTTACTTTTGGCAGCCCGGAACAGTGGCTGGAGTGGTAGGCTACTGAGCACTCAACTGTGTGTGTGCATGAATGTGTCTATGGGTACATCTACCTTTTGTTAGATGTGTAATATGTCTACACAGTTGTTAAGTACATCTTATGCCATGTTGTGAAAAGTTTCTCAGAATTTGTAACATTGTGTTTCTATTGTCTCATGTAGGAACCACACACATCCCAGTGAACTCAAAACTGCAGAAGGCCAGAACATTCCTGATCAGCACATGAGCATAATTTTTTTTTCAAATCTGCCAAACTGATCCGTGAAATAGACTTCATACATAATCGTTAAAAAAGTTGTACTGCACTGCAATAAGAGAAGCAAAAAAAAAAAACATTGATAAAAAAAAATAATTAAAAAAAAGTAATTTAATCATGTGCTAATTTATTTAAATGTCCAATAGAAAATGTCTGTATTTTGGCTCAGCTCTTTGGGAATCTAATTTCTGTGCAAATCAGTGTGCCCATTGTAATATAATATGTCATTATTGTTGAGTAAGTGTAACAGTAGGAGGACTCCTTGCCTTCTGAACATAGTGAAAGCTTGTGTCTTTTAGGATCATTGTTTCGCAAGACATTGTGGAGACAGGAGAAATGTAAGTATACTAAAAACTTTAGTGTAAGGATGTTTGTGGTCCTGGACAAATGTTGGCTGTTAGCCGTTTAAAAATATATTTGTTCCCTTATGTTCAATAAGTCCTTTTTTCCGCATGAAAAACCCATAGTCAATTTTTTAAATGTGGTCACTGCCAAATGACCGTGTTTATTATATTGCATAAATGGGATTTCAAGGTTGTGAAACTTTCGGGAGTCCACTACTTCAGTATGCTGGAAGAAGACGTTCCTCCTGGGCCAATGAACAAGAGATGGTCAGGTGGCATACAAACAGTGAGCATCTGTTTGTTTTTTTTCTCCCCCATTTTCTTGGGGTTTTGAAAACATATGCAACTTGCACCTGCTCTGTATATATTAGTGTAGCTCCGTGCCCAGACAAAGTATGCTACAGTGACATTTTCTGGTTTTACTAAAATGTTGGAAAGATAAAATATAGAAGGACAACGTTCTCACTTGTTTATCTTCACAGAAGATTGAGGCATTGTTTTATTTATTTATATATGTATTTCCCACAGTAACAGACTCCGTAGTTTTTATTCATACATACGCACCTGGCAGAAACATTGCTTATTTATATATTTATTCGAAGGAAAAACGGTGATTAATCATCTTCAGTCTCAGGCAGCTGAAGTGTTTGGTTTGCATACATGATTTCCATTTTAGTGTGTTGCCAACTGGAAGAATGTTAGTTATCATTAACCTTCAGGTTCATAATTACAATAATGTGTTGCTGAAGAAAAGAGGCCACCTAATTAAATAAGAGACACCGATTATGATTTCTATATTTATCATTGGGCCTTCCAATGCAGCAATTGGTTGTAATGAGGTTATTGTATGTATTTATAGTGTTGACTAAGTATTGAAAATATGTATATGTATAGAGGGCAAACATATGTATATGTGAGGAATCCTGGCTTGGTTTGTTAACTTGGTTGAGATATTGTAAGAGTGTGGTAACACACTTCCAGTAAGAGTCACAGACACTGAATCTGTAGGGTACAATTCAGTATTCAAATTGGGTTGAGCATTTACACGTCCTCCGCAATGGATTTGTTTCCATGCATATTTGTCTCATTTGACTCATAGAAATAAGTGGAGCATTGTAGTGATTGTAGATACTTCCTTTTTATAAAACTTAATTAAAGTGTATATACTGTTGATTTAAATGTATTCGTTTGTCATCCACATATCACTATTCTTTTAGTTCACACAAATATTGACAGTACAGTATGAAAAAAAATGGAATGGATATTTCTACTGAGAAAATTCACAGAATTCAGTGTTCATAATTAAAAAAAGACAACATAGTACCCAGAATGGGTGTGTAGGCCTTAAGAGTTCAGCTCTTAGGCGCCCATATGTATATACACTGCTCAAAAAAATTAAGGGAACACTTAATCATCACAGTATAGCACCAAGTCAATTAAACCAAACTGGTCATGCTGGAAGATGTTGCAGGCAGCATAACATTTTCCACGGCGTCTCCAGACTCAACACGTCTGTCACATGTGCTCAGTGTGAACCTGCTCTCATCTGTGAAGAGAATGGGGCGCCAATGGCAAACCTGCCAATTCTGGTGTTCTCGGGCAAATGCCAATCGAGCTGCACGGTGCTGGGCTGTGAGCACAGGTCCCACTAAAGGAGGTCGGGCCCTCATGCCACCCTCAGGGAGTCTGTTTCTGACAGTTTGATCAGAAACATGCACACGAGTAGCCTGCTGGAAGTAATTTTGTAGAGCTCTGGCAGTGATCCTCCTGTTCCTCCTCGCACAAAGGAGCAGATACCGGTCCTGCTGCTGGGTTGTTGCCCTTCTACGGCCCTGTCCAGCTCTCCTTGTGTAATGGCCCGTCTCCCGGTATCTCCTCCACGCTCTTGAGACTGTGCTGGGAGACACAGCAAACCTTCTTGTGACGGCACGTATGGATGTGCCATCCTGGAGGAGCTGGACTACCTGTGCAACCTGAATGGGCTGCAGGTACCGCCTCATGCTACCTGTTGTGACAAGGGCACTAGCAAAATGCAAAACTAGAGAAAAATCAGTCAGGAAGAATAAGGAGAGAGAAATGGTCTGTGGCCACCACCTGCAAAACCATTTACTTTTTGGGGGTTGTCTTGCTGTTGCCTCTCCTGTCCATCTGTTGTCACTTTCATTTGCACCAAAGCAGGTGAAATTGATTCACAATTGTTTACACTTTCTAACTGGACAGATCGATATCCCAGAAGTTTAATTGACTTGGTGTTATACTTGATTAAGTGTTCCTTTCATTTCTTTGAGCAGTGTATATACAGTGCCCTCCATGATTATTGGCACCCCTGGTAAAGATGAGTAAAAATGGTTTTAAAAAATTCTCCTTTTGAAAAATCCAACCTTTAATTGAAAAAAAATTATTCTGAGAAAAAAAATCCCTCATCAAGAAATAATTATTTTCAACAATACCACGTATGCCACAATTATTGGCACCTCTAGAAATTAATATGAACAAAATGTATCTGAAGCATTTTTTCCATTTATATTTAACTTTTTTAAGTTGATCACAGTGTTTAGGAACTTTCAAGGAGTAATCCATAACTTCCTGTTTCACTGGGGTATAAATATGAGGTGACACAGAGGCCATACTTTCTTATTCATACATCAACATGGGAAAGATAAGAAAACATACAAATAAAATGAAGGAAAAGTGTGTTGAGCTTCATAAGTCAGGGAATATTTTTTTATTATTTTTTTAAATTAATTGCTACTCACCTGAAAAAAAACAAAATACTTTATTCTGCAAACATGACAGTAACTGTACAGTTAGAGAAACATACGCATTAACTTGATTTCACAATATTGTTTTCCATGCCAGCTTCCTTTAATTTGCTGCTGCTGATGTATCACTTTTTATTGAATATATATTTGTTTTATACCGTAATGATCATCTCTTGTTTAATGGGAATGACAAAAAATGATGTGTGGCGTGTCACAGACCCATTTTTCTGTCTGATTGGAGATGGCTTTACAATGAATGCGCATAGTTTGGGCTTAAGCTATCCAAGCTTGTTCAATCATGATCACCTAATTTAGAATCCGCTGTCGTGGAACCGAGAAAACAGGATATTCCACATCTGGCTCACTCAAGCCAGACTTCAATAAAATGTAAGATTTCTTGAGCTTGCTTTCCGGAACAGACCCTGGGGCTCCTTGAACTAAAATTTAAACGGGGTGACATTACCTCAGGATGTAGAGCAGTCGTCTGGTGAAAGGAGAATTTCCGGCAACAATAAAGTGCTGGTTCGATCCCCGGTCAAAGTGTCCTTGAGCAAGACACCTAACCCCTAATTGTTACTGGTGTGACATGGCTGCCCGTTTGAGTGTGTGTGTGTGTGTGTGTGTGTGTGTGTGTGTGTGTGTGTGTGTGTGTGTGTGTGTGTGTGTGCGCGTGTGTGTGTGCGTGTGTGTGTGCGTGTGTGTGTGCGTGTGTGTGTGTGTGTGTGCGTGTGTGTGTGTGTGTGTGTGTGTGTGTGTGTGCATGGTTGAATGTGAGGCATTAATTGTAAAGCGTAGCCATAGTGAAAAAGTTCTATATAAATTAAGACCACTTACCCTTTGAAGTACACCACTTTTCATTGCGTTAGGAGTGTCCCCGTATGTGCTCATTCCAAAAAATACTGTTCTCTGAACGAACATAAAACCACATATAGTCTAGGTGAGGTAGACAGCTTGGCAAATAAAATAATGATCAGGATCAGGATTTTACTTGATCCTGATCAGCTGGTATGTCACAGTATGACGGTTTAAAAGGTATATCTACTATCTACGGCCTAATTTACACCAGGTCATTTCATACAACTTGTATCTATATTGTATCCAGATAATATTTAACCAAATTGAATTTAATCTTGGTAGTCAAATGTGTCTCCGGTTAGCCTGCTATTTAGCTCGTAATAACCCTGACAACCTACTTCCGGTTTTGTTTCACCTCCCAGAGAACAAAGATGGACGCAAGTCTGCATGGCATTTTTCAGTGTCTTAAAGTTAAGGAAGACAGCTAATCAGATGTTTAATACTCTTTGTACTCTCAAAACTGTATTTACGGTAAAATTTATGCAAAAAAATATTGCTGCTCACGCACAGCGTGCACGCGCACAGGCTACGTACCACCAAAACCCATTTCTCTGCCAGGAAAAACCCAGAATACATACATTTTAATATCCCTTTAACAGTGTCACAAAAGTAGTCATTCTAGGCATATATTTATTTAATTATTTGCAAAAATCGCCGGCGTGCCCTTTTATGAATGTGGGCCCCTGCCCCTCTAACATCCTCTGCACGTGCCTGTTCTTACATATGTTTACATCAAAAACTATCTATCTATGTGGGTAGCTAGCTAGCAAGTATATCAAGTGCAACTGGACATCAAAAACCAATGTTGTGTTTTTCTTTCTTTCAGCATCAGCAAAAATCAGCTCTCTGCCCTTCTCCAATCCTACAAGGAGCATGATGTAGTACCACAACAAAGGGAAAAAGGGCCCAGCCCCACCAGACTGGACACAGCCAGGCAGAAAAGATCAGAAAAAGTTTTCTGGTATGAGACACAATACATCACATCCTGCCCACCATGGTCCACAACAGCTCAGAACAAGACTCTCCGTTTGTAGATTGACTTCGACTGCATCTCCCCAGCTGCATGGAACATTATAGAGCTGACACTGAATCCAAACACTGCACTATTGCACACCTGACCAGAGCTATTGCACATCTGAATTTGGACTTTAAAGTTTATTTTAATGTACACTCAGTTTTAACAAGGCAGCCCTGCCAGTATGTTTACTAAACTGCGGGATGGGGTTGGGAAAGTGTAAAAAAAACTCTGATACAGCTGGGTACTGATACCTTAGATACAGCTGACAGCAGTGACAGATACTGACAGATACTCCAGTGGGGAGTGGTTGGGGGTGGGGTTAACCAGCTACTGTTCACTCCCATTAAGTTTTCCAGCCTGAGTTGTGAATCTTTGCAAATCTTTGCGAGCTGTCAGAAAAGTGTTTTAAGATATACCAACCTTCAAAAAAGCATATATCTTCTTCAAATGTTTGCAGATTGCAGTGTAGGCTACAATATGAGATATCATTTGAAAGCTGAGGATCTGTACTTTCATAAACTATAAAAAAGAAAAAATATATATATATATATATATATATATATATCCTGTGCTACTTGTTGACCAAATTACCAGCCCCTGTCACATATGTGTCCCGGTACAGACTACAGATACATGTCTCACATCCGACCATTGCACAGGAGAGCCACAAGACGTAATAAAATGACTTTCCGGTCAAAATTGAGTTAATACCAGAATCGCATTCCTGAATATCAAATCTACCATTCACCTACATTTCTAAATGCAAATCGTGCTGTAAATATGTGGAATTGTGTTAAGGGACTAGTTAGACTTCCAGAGCCCACCACACATAAGAATTAAGAAGGCATAGTTGAGTTCCAAACCAAACTTTCCTGTGTTCAAACATGTCAGTCATTGATATGGTTTTACAGATAGAGATCATAATTTATCGGTCTGTGCGATGACAAGTTACAGTCAAATGTAATACTGATGCTCTGGTGTTATAAAGTACTCCTTTTTAATGAAAGAAATGCCGTTCTTTTCTTCTTCTGTTGCGTAGACACCTGGAATATCCACTGAGCATCATGGATATTGTAGTATTTGAAATAGCAAACTAACAAAAAAAACATGATTCTCCAAAACAAAATTTAAACATTTGTAACTGAGGGTAATAACATGGTTGAGATACGTCTGCACAGCCGTCTTTAAAGTCTGCGTATTCAAAGGAATGCAAGTAGGGGAGAACCTTTACAAATGTAACAATTTTCACTTCTTACTCAATTACTCAAAGGTAATGGGATAAAAGGAGGCGGAATTCCACTACGAAGAGCGTACTCTTGTCTGCTTCAATAAATCACATTAAATTTGAGATGTTACAATTGTAGCTACCCATATTACAATTGTTAAGTACTTAACAATTGTAATATGGGTAGCTACAATTGTAACAACGAAAAACAACAGCATAAATCATTAATATCTGCAATATTTTTTAGGTCAAAACACTGTTGGTTCAAAAGAGCATATCCTACATTGATGTTTAAATCAGCATCAAATTAGGGACTAATTTTTTTTTAGTTTATTGCAAAAAACGGTTGGCATGCCTAATTGGATGAGTGGTTTTGTCATATTTTAAATACAGTTATTTTGTCTGTGTAAAGAAACGTTTTTCAGCCAATTATGATTTTTATAGGTTTTACGTCATTTGTTGGTTAGTTACTAATCATTTGTGAGTTTGAAACCAAGTGTTCACATGATCATCAATTTTAGGGCAGTTTATACTGCAACATCTTCACGGGGACGAATTGTCGGCTCCATTCGCTACAATTGTAACACATGTTACAAACTTGGCGCCAAGAGGCATACTTGCGATTTCATTGCTTATAATATCTGTGAGTAATCAATACAAATCAAATCTAGGGTAACTTGGAACCAGGAGATGAATGAGTGAAAGGGTATGTATTTTGGTTTAATGAGCGCAACCATCAAAGAGCTAACAAAAAAACACTGGGAATGTGGCAAGATGAAGCTCGTAAACAGTCTGGTCTAGCACCCTGCTGTTTTATTGGCCTGCAGTGCAACTAGAGAGGGCGATGCTTTCGCAAGCGAAGCGATGACACGTTTTAACAATTATGCGAAACTTTGTGGTTTTCTTCAAGCTGTAGCCTAATGTATAATTTTGGAAAAACATGCATACTGTAGACTAATTGCAACAGATATGACTACCACTAGGGAGGCACAGTGGATAGGGCTACTTCTGTAATACAGGGGGACATTTCTGTAGGCCCTATAACACAGGTTACTTGATTTTCGCTTTTGTCAGAACAGCTAAAAACTGTTTTAAAACAGCCTTTTAAACAATCACTTTCAATCACTTGGGCCTGTTTTTACAAACTATTTCCACAATGCTGATTGGTAGGCTAATAATACAAAAATTCACACTTGCTTTGTGCACCAAGTGAACCTGCTTTAATCAGTGACTAGGAGTAAATGCACTGATTTAGATTTTTATTTTTATTTTTTTAATTGCACTTAATGTTCTATTATGACACTGATCTGACTTAGGGTGGTTTAACCATAATGTTTGTGAATGAAGCTCTTTCCCTCAACTTATTCAAGACTCAAACTATGTATTCAACAGTTCATGCACCATTCAGTGTTACCAACTTAAATCATTCCACTGATGTTAAACAGTCACATGATAGTTAGGGGGAGGGTATTGACGCAAGCCTTTGATCTGCCATTAGTCCTCCAAAATACTGATGCAAATTAGTTTGGGGACAGACAAGCATTCATATGCAAGGTATTGTCGGATAGCTACTTGGCAAGAAGTAATTACCTGTTGATGAGGGCTATCAAAATGTGTGGGCACTCTTTGCAGTATTATTGCTATATTTCAATAGGGAGAGCAGTTGAATGTTTTGAAGTTACGTAATAATGGGGGAGTCATGCCAAAACAATTAGGGAAGTGGAAGAATGAAAAAGGATGAGGGTTTTATGCAAAATCAGAGGTTAAACCTCATGTATAAATTATTTTCATATCTTTTATGAATTTATGGTACAAACACTATTATAATCAAGCTTATTCAAAATCATACCAAGCACTGAGTTACAGACTACTCAAATATACCAATTCCATACAATAATTCCGGCTTTAAGGGTGTATTTTATGATGAGAAAGGGCAGAATTCACAACAAAAATTTTCAAGCCAGTTTTCTCAAAACTGTGTTTTGCAAAATCACAATATTCAAACAGTCATATCTCCAGAAATATGTACTCACTCATCAAGTGATACCTCATTTTGTAGCTCTGATTCTGTCCTTTAACATGAGATGAAAAACAAAGTCTAATTTTGAAACATGTATCCAAAGCAGGGATCCGGTCACATATGCAGCTGTCTTGAATGTGGCTCAGAACTCTTTCTGAAGTGGTTTAGGCGATAGGATTTGAATTTGTTCCTAATTCAGTTTGGGTGAATTTACACCTGTATTTTTATGTGGATAATCCCAATCCAGATTTAATCTGGATGCTCAAAATTACCAGGTGTAAATGGTATCAATTATTAATGCCCTCATTTATCAATTAATCCCCAATTATTAAAATAAAAAAAAAAATAAAAAAAAAAAAAGTTAAAAAAAATTCAATTATTGGTCATTTAGATTAATCTCACAATTGTCAAAAATCCAATCCAAAAAAAAAAAAAAAAAAAAAAAAGAAAAAAAAAAAAAAAGAATCAACAAAAAAACACACAACACCATGTGCACATGTGCCACAATTATTTGCACTTAATACTTTGAACAGGAAGAATAGCTGCAGCTGAATACTGCAACTATGGCTATGCTAATAACTAACTAACTAAATAAACTTAAAAAAAAAAAAGGGGTTCAAAAAAGTCCCACAACCACAAAAGTTCTAATAAGTTTGGAGAATACTCTGAGCCCATGCCTCTCCTCAGAATTCGAGTCGGTCTAGGTCTTTTTTGACTCTAGATCAGGGGGGGGGGGGGGGGACTGAGATGCATGGCATGAGCAAAGCTTGATTTTGTGTGTGTTGTTTTTTTTTTTTTTTTGTTGTTATGTTTTTTTTTGGATCATTGTCCTGAAGATCCAACAACGACGAACCAGTTTTATGGAGTTCATGATGCCATGTACCCCTCACAAGGTTCCAGGGGCCCTTTGGAAAAAAAAGCCCCCCACACAACACAGAACCTCCCCACCATTAACAGTGGGGATCAGGTTATTTTCGGTATAGCCATCCATTTTTTTCAAACCTACCTTCCGTGTTGGTTGTTTACAGAAAAGTTAAATTTTCATTTAATCTGACCATAGAACACTGTTCCAGTCAAAGTTTCAGTTGTGTTTAGCAAACTTCAGACACTTACATTTGTGGTGTAATGACAGAAAAGGCTTTTTTTCTGGCATGCCTTCTAAATAATTTGTTGGCATGGAGGTGACGTCTAATGGTAGTTTTGGAAACTTGATGACCCCAAGATGTTACTTTTCTCTGTAATTTTCCAACAGTGATCCTTGGGGATTTTTTTGCCTCTCTTACCATCCTCCTCACTGTGCGTGGGTGCACAATAAACTTGGGTTCTCTTCCAGGCAAGTTTGTTACAGTTCCAGTTGCTTTGAACTTTTTAAGTATTGCCCTAACGGTAGATATGGGCATTTTCAGGTGAGTAGCTATTTTTTTATAGGCATTTCCTGACTTATGAAGCTCAACACACTTTTCCCTCATTTGATTTGTGTGTTCTCTTCTCTTTCCCATGTTGATGTATGAATAAGGGAATATGGCCATATGGTGTCATGGATTATGGCCATAGGTGTCATGGATTATTGCTTGTAAATTCCTAAGCACTCTGATCAACTTTAAAAAGTAAAATATAAATGGAAAAGATTTTGGAAATACATTTTGTTCATAAAAATTTCTAGGGGTGCCAATTGTGGCACACATGGTTTTGTTAAAAATAATTATTTCTTGATGAGGGATTATTTGTTTCTCCGAATAAATTAACTCCAATTAAAGTTATAATTTTTCTCATTTTGTTCAGTGTGAGATTAAGCTAATTCACCAAAGGTGAATTTGTTATAATCCTTTTTACTCATCTTTACGAGGGGTGTCAATAATTGTGGAGGGCACTGTATGTGATAAAGATTCATATTTACTAAATTGCTAAATATGAATGTCTTTGTTATGACATGGGCACTTCAGTTTCATACTCTCCCCACAGATATGAATAGCACTCCTCAGATGTTTGAAATGTATTGTAATTATCTTTCTATTGAGCCTGATATGAACATGATGGTTATTTTTCCTGAGATATATTCCAGTACATGCTCAGAGAGAGACAAGACAAATTGTTAACATATGCTGGGGGTTGTCTTTTGAATGAAAAGAAATATGTATATATATATATATATATATTTACCTGATAAAGGGTTTTTACTATTATATCATCTCTTGGAAAGATTAATTGATGAAAATGTGTTTATTTTTTTATGTAGTCCAGTAAGGAGTTAATTAACAAATGAATGTTTGGGTTTTATAAATACATCATGACATAACAAACTGATTGTGTCCACTATATACCCATTCTTTGTCAAAGATGAAATCCTCACTAGCTCAACCTTGACACTGGCCTTCTCAATGTGTTCCTGTTTATACAATGCTTTGACCAACAATTTTTCCTGAGCAACAATTTCTAATGATGCTCACAACTTAATAAAATTTACAATGCTGCTCAAATCCATACATGCTCCAGGAACCAATCCATGTGTGAGCCTGGTCATTGTTATACAACGGGGATGTTAAATTCTGATCCTGAAGCATCTGTTGTCTTTGGTTGTTTCCATGCTTAAGTGCATTTAAGCCAATTAATGGCTAAAGAGTCTGTGCACTTTGTTTCCAAGGCCTAAATGGGTTGCTGACAGAAGTGAAACTACCAAATTATATTTAAAAAACGGCAGACAATGTGACTCTCCAGGACTGAAGTTTGAGGCTCCTGCTATTATAAGGTATTGGTTATTTTGATGACAGTGCTGATGACAAAAGTTCAATACTTTACGGGCCAGAAACAGGGCCAGTCCTGTTTTCTCTGGAGCAGGTGAACGACAGCTTGTTAGCTGCCTAAAAGGTCTAGGTATTCGGTTCCTCGGGTATACAAGTCTTGGAAGAATTCTGATCAACAGAAGACGATGGGAACTAAAAAAATTAATGAGTGACTTTGTAGTGCAGTGGACTCAACCTAATCACCACAAGTTCGATTTAAATAAGGGTAATGTAGCTGACGGAGCCCTTAATTTTTTTTACAGGCGAATACCGTAATTAACTCGGATCATTCAATCTGTCAATAGTAAGCCAGCTCTGAGGGTGTGAAGTCTGAGGAAGTTTTTTTTAGGGTATAAAAGTCCTTGAGGTATGTATGGCTTGGGTTTAAAGATGACAATGGGTGACCTGACAGAATCCCAAGTGAAAACCATGAACCAGAATTTTTAGGTGATGAATTTGATGGGCAGTCAGTCTTTTGTTGCCATCAGAATCCATAAATTCCCCCACTGGCACTCAGATATCTATCATTGGGTGTCCTGGAGACATCCATCGCTGTCAGTGGTGAAATGACAGCCATGAGAAGAGTTGTGTGAGAGTCAAATGGGTACCTTCAGTCGCAGTTCCACCCTTCTCATCCTACATAATCAAACCTGGTAATACACAGCAGATATTAATACATTATCAGTCATAAAATGTAAAATATAATTATCATGTCTTTCATAATAGTGAAAATTAAAAAATGTAGTCTACAAATCAGTTTTTCTTCTTTATTAATAAATGAAGGTGGCCTAAATTAATATTCCAGAAAAAAACAGTCAACAAGAAAACATTTTTATTTTCCTTTATTTAAGTTTCAGCAGCTATTGAGACAATTTCACTTTTAAGGTTATATCAAATAAAATATCTTAATATGGATGCGCAAAAATGCCATAATATCAAACCAATGGCACATGTAGCAATCATAAGGGAAAGGGACAAACATGGAATGGTAAAGCTTGACCACTTTCTGACCACATAACTCACAAAATGCCTAATTTATAAAACGTTCCTTTGTACAAAACAAGTTTGCATGAAACATGTACGTTGGATTCATCAAACCAGGCGGACAAGCAGATTTGTTCGTATTCACATGCATATGTTTATACATTCCAATTCATTGTAAATGACAGGCACCTTATTTTGCAATTACCATAAATTCTCACCCATGAATTGTCATATATGGTTGCGATATATATACAAATTCCATTTACAGGTGCATATTAATTCCAAATATTTGCACGTGAATATAAACAAATCTGCCTTTTCACACGGTTTGATGAATCTGGCGTACATCTTTGGTACGAACTGAAAATGTATGCACATATTTACAAAAGTTTCATGAATGAGGCCAAATGTGTCTATTTTTATAGTTAGCTGTTGTGGCAAAACTTTACTCCAATTCCAGATATGCTATGAATGTAGCATATCGTATAAGCAACCCTGTCCTGGAGTGCCAGAGATGTTTCTGGTTTTTGCTCCATCCAAACCTATAACTACAGTTGGATGAATTATTAGGCTCAACAAACACAGTTAACCATGAACAGGAGGTACTCAGCACAATGCAATCTCTAAATATTCAGACTCTTAGTAATCCATCACACTCTTGCAACCAAGTTCAGATGGAACAAACACCAGAAACATCTGCTTACCCTTGCTATAGAACAAACAATGCATTGATGAACTTGACTGAGAGAACTGCTTCTCCTGTTCATAATGCTACCTTTTGAATGGGATTGTGCCTGTACCTAATTAATCAGTTATGTGTGACTACTCTTGCTTGAAGCTGACGCTTCAGTGAAAAAAAATATATATATATATTTTTTTTTTACATTGAATCATTTTGATTACTAAACTGTACCCACAATATGAATGTTCAGTTATCACTGTGATAAATTTAAGCAAATATGCTGTATAATTCAGAAAGGGTTGCCGCTAAATTGTATTTTGTAACCCTTTTAAATATAAGCATTGAAACGATAATTTAAGGTCACGTAATATTATTGTTTTTGCGAAATATTAGTTAATATGTTAAAACTTTGCTTTAACATTAATAATGGGCATAAATACAAATTTAGTTCCAATAATACACCTCAGAACCGCAAGCATAAACTACCAAAAATGATCAGAAAAAAACTTAACCACCAAAAGAAGTATAAAATAAAAATAGTGCTGATAGAAGATATGCAAAGCACACATTCAGTGTGACACGTGAAATGCCAGGCTGCCACGACCTCTGCGAGCACAAATAAATGGGGTGACTCTCCGAATGTCTCGGCTCAGTTAATGCAGTTGACACTGCAGCTGTTGAGAAACTGGAAGGCAAATACTTGCATGGGAAATACGCACTGCCTAACACGACCTGACTGGATTGCAGATGGTCACACTGTTTTGCTATGTCATCGAGTGATACGTACACAAACAAAATATGCTCGGACATGTTTATGGTTTGATATTTTGTCCTCTTCATGCAAATTAACTAAAGGAGGAAACATTTTAGGCTTAATTTGCAATAAAACAGGCCTGATGAATGAAAGCCTTCATTTGTTTGCTAACTTGGCACTACTGTTCATTATTATTATTATTATTATTATTTTTATTATTATTATTATTTCATAGATATAACAGTTATACTTCCTGTCTTGTTATGGACATTTATTTTAACTGCATGGTAGCAGGATCATATTAATTTCATAACTTTCATGCCTGCCCCATTAACACCACCTAATTCACAAATATTTCTCAATTGAGCTTCAAGCAAGATACAGACGAGTGACAAATTAAAGTAAAAACCAACATAAATTGTCTTAGTAAGGTGTTTGGCCACCTTACATAGATTACCCATACCTACCTCTAGTCTAGTATAGATTCTAGTATCTGGAACTCTACTGGAGGGATGGAACACCATTCTTCCAAAAGATATTCCCTGATTTGGTGTTTTGATGATGGTGGTGGAGAGCGCTGTCTAACACGTCGGTTCAAAATGTGTTCAATTTGGCTGAGATCTGGTGACTTTGAAGGCCATAGCATATGATAAACATAATTTTCATCATCATCAAACCATTCAGTGACCCCTCGTGCACTGTGGAGGGGGGCATTGCCATCCTGGAAGAGACCACTTCTATCAGCATAGAAATGTTTCATCATAGGATAAAGGTGATCACTCAGAATAACTTTGTATTGATTTGCAGTGACCCTTCCCTCTAAGGGGTCAAGTGGACCCAAACCATGCCAGGAAAATGCCCCCCACAGCATAACAGAGCCACCAGACCCCTCACTGTAGTGTTTTTTCCTTTAAATCGCCCATCTGTATGTTACAGTTGCTGATAACTGTATACGCACAAGTGAAAAAAGACCAATTTCAAGACTTGGGAGTGTCTGACGTTTAATGTATGATTGATATTACTATCTATCATACAGCAGACTAGATTGCAATCTAGCTAGTTAATGTTAAGGCAAGTTATCTAGCAGATAGCTATAATAGCCCTTGGAGAAAACTCTGGTATATTATTGAATTAGATTAAACAACTCTGAATGAACGTCTTTGGTGCTATCAAAAATTGTTCATTGAAAACTCACAAATTGACTCAGTTTTTCAGTGCATTTTAAAATATTGTGAAGCAACAATCTCAGAAGTATTTGATTTGGCATGTACTGGTATTAAAAAATGGCAGCCATTTCTAGGAGAAATACAGTTTAATATTGATGGACAGCAAAAAGGGTCATTCAGTCCTTAGAGTTAACTGCCTGATATGTGTAAATGGAAATGCCATTAAAATGATTATGCCCTCAATGAAACATTGCACATTTTGATATTACTTTACAATAATTAAATTGACTTACACTTATTTATATGCTTGATTGTAACCTTAGAAAAATAGAAAGAAGGGGTCCCTTAGAAGGGGGTTAAGGACCAAGGCGCAGGATGTGGATGCTACCTAATCCTTCAGGTATGATGTGTAAATCGATACTCACAAATCGACAGACCAAAAGCCTGTGAGACATGGAATACCTCAAAACGGGTAGTTCATGTCGTATACCTAACACCACACGGAACCCATTGATAAAGTCATACATTCGTAATGCATTAAGTGTACTTCAGATTCTATCCTGAGTCCTGACATTCCTCTGAAAACTTTGGCAAATTTTGCCTTTGTATCCTCTGCTAACAAAACAAAAGGTTGTGACCTCTCTGCAATCCCCTGGTTTAATTTATTCGCAGAGGCTTTTTAGCAGTTTGTTTTGATCAGTTGTTAATGCATTATTCACCCTCTTTCTTGTGTAACTGATTGAACTAATTTTAATATGTTACCAAGGTTAGAGAATTCATTAGGCATTCAGAGCATAAATCAATAAGCAAGTCAGTCTTCGACGTGACTCCTCTATTGAATTCATAATGCTAAATGGATTACACCAATATGAAGCAACATAAGGGATAAAAAACCGTGGTCATCCATGTTTTCACATCACTTCCATATCAAATACATTTCTATGCTAAGTGGCACTGACCTTTAAATGCCTAAGGGGAACAAGATATTTTTGAGATTAAAATCTTTAAGCCCCAATATTAAAATGTGTCAGTTCCATGCATATTTACAGCAGTAGATGGCACAGATGCGGGTCCAACTCAATTAAAAATAATTGATGGAAACTGCGTGGCCAAATATAAAATAAATGAATGTCAACCCTGACGCTCCATGAAAATTATTTCCGGCATATTTGTGATAGCCTGTCCATGCAGGTACTGAATCTCCAGTGGATCACCTTCCCACTACCCCTCTTTCTTTTTTGCATTCAATTGCCCTTATGAGGCACCAACTGCCTGCTTTCTCATCCTTGATTTTAATTGGATTCTGCATCCTTGCATTTTACTTGATAGACAATCCCCATACCTATTTAAAAAAAACAGTCTGCATAATTAAAAAGAACATGGGGGTATACGTGTTCATATATTAATTATACAGACAGGTCACAGACAAATGTTTTGGATTTCATCAATCATTTCTGCTCTGCAGAGACAGATGGCTAGAAAATCATTATTACATGTTTGCAAATGCTTGACAATATGTACAAACACGGTCTTACTGTTTTTAGACAGCCTAAACTGTTCACTATAGTATTATACAGTAACAGTACCCACCAGAATTATTGGCAATCCTGGAAAATATGAGAAAAAAAAGGCTATAAAAAATGTTTTTGTGATTTAGAAGCATGACTAGTGATTACCATCCCAATTCCTTCCCGATCCCACCTGGGAGTGACGTCGGAAAACCGGGAAATTTAACATGGACAATGCAGATAAATAACTCTTGCATTATATTTGGCCTAAATAAGTACAATACAATAATCAATATATTAAGTTTATTTTCAAAATGCAGTATCCGCCATTTGAAAAAAAACAACGCCTACTCATGACTGCTTATTGACCAGCGAAAACTCGGTAACTGATTGCACTTTAAAGCACGTGAACATTGCTTCAATATAACTGCAAAATCATGTCAAGCAAAGTATGGAAGAATTCTGAGAAACTTAATTCTAACATGGCAAAATTTTACCAACTTGTAAGAAAAGTATTAAGTTTATACAGCTAAACGTCCCTCATTTCACAATGGTAGGCTAGCGTATATTTGCTGATGTTTCTTGATGGAGATATTGTATTTATGCCATCATATTAAGTTATTGTATTTATGCCATAACATGTATGTAGGCTATATAATGTAGGCCTATTACTTAAATTTTCGGTTCTTGCATCCATTTTTCATTTAGGCTAGGTTTTATTTTTTTATTGGCTTGTTATAAACGTTAGCCTACTTTATTTCCAAATTTCTCCATTTTTGGCATTCAAAACCCTCGACATTTCAAAGAAGAGGGTAAAAATATGCATTATTTTTTTGAAGGGGGTATAGTTATTTTCCATAAACACTGGCCGTTTGCCTGTAGACCTAAAGCCTTTTTGTCATGAACAGTTATAGCCAGCGTTAATAGGCTACTTCTCACGGTTCAGGTAGGCCTAATAGCCCTATAGCCTTCGTTTAGTTCCAAAGCAGGCATAATTTTGTACAGAAAATATTTTGCTTTTATTAATTAAACATCTTTGAAAAATTGTTTGTTGTTATTGATATTCAAGAATCTGAGCCAATAGTAGGCCTACGCTAGTGGACAATACCATGGTGCTGAAAGATAGTTGTATATGGCATATGGATGCCGGTAGCCTGTAAACCAATAAGTAGGGTCGCACATTTGATAGTAGCCAACTAGAACGCCCTTGTTTTTTAGACGGGATTTCCTGGGAAACCCGCGAGTGAGGTGTTATAATCCCGGGTTTAAAAATAGCTAACTTTCGGAAAAATATTAAACACTACCCTACACTCACAATATGAGAAACATCCAATACTAAATTAGTGTAAAATTTGTCAATCATAAAACATTTTTTAAAACATTTTGCAGAAAACTTTTTTTATTGCCAAATAAACACAGTTATTGGCAATGCTAGAACTATTGTGTGGTGATTCTCAACTTTCTGTTTCAGTGGGGTATACAACAGCAAAAATGTTGGTGTAAATCTAACACTGTTGGTGTACATTTAAAAGCCGAGGGTGTTCATATGAGACCTCAATCTCAAATGTACACTGAGATTTTTGCTGTGTGTCCACCATTAGGGCAATAACTAATAAGTTTAAAGTAACTGGGCCTGATAAACCTGCCCGAAAGAGACAGCAAATACAGTTTGCCCCCGCGCACAGTGAGGATGGTTCTAGAGGCAAACATTTCTCCAAGGATCACAGTTTAAGAATTTCAGAAGTGGGGTCAGCAAGTCTTCAAAAGTGCAATTAGAAACCACTTAGCCAATAAGCTATTTAGAAGGCTTGCCAGAAGAAAGCCTCTGCTGTCATCATACCACAAACATAAATGCCTGCAGGTTGCTTAGTGTTATCAGAAGTTAGATTGGACCCAGGTGCTATGGTCAGACCAGACAGAAATTTAGATTTTTGGCAATAAATACCAAAGGTGGGTTTGGCATAATAAGAGGCACAGTTATGCAGAAAAGAGCCTTATCCTCACTGTGAAATAGTAAGATTGTGATGGATCTGTGATGTTGTGGGGCTGTTTTTCCTCCAAAGGCCCTGGGAACCTTGTTAGGATACAAAGCATCATGGGCGCCATCCATTACCAGGAGATCTTTCGATCAAAATCAGGCTGCCTCTGCCAGAAGGCTAAAAGCGGGTTGTGATTGGATCGTCCAGCGGGAAAATGATCCAAAGCATACTTTAAAATCTACACAAAAATGGTTCACTGATCACATAATCAAGGTTTTGCAATGGCCATCCCAGTCCCCTGATCTGAACCCCATTGAGAACCTGAGGGGTGAGCTGAAGAGGAGAGTCCACAAGTCCTGAACCCCATTGAGAACCTGTGGGGTGAGCTGAAGAGGAGAGTCCACAAGTGAGAACAAAAGACTGTGAATGATCTGGACAGATTTTGTATGGAATAATCCTTTGCTATGTGTTCTCCAACCTCATCAAACCTTACAGGAGAAGAGTGCTGTTATCTTGGCAAAGAGAGGATGCGCAAAGTACTAAATACAGGGATGCCAGTAATTGTGACAAACATATTAATCAAAATAAAAATTATGATCAATGGTATCCCAATTAAACTATATATTTTTTCTGAGCTTTGAAGACATTTGATGAATTGCAAACTTAATTTATTCCTGCACTTTTTGCTGATATTAATTCTGGTGGGCACTGTATATGATTTATGCATCATGTATTTAATTTCATATTCTGTATGCACAATGTTTTGAAATGCAAGGAATATGCTTAAGCATTATTCAGATCCCTTCATTGAAAAACTATTTACCCATGCAGCTGGGACGCCTGCAACATTTTAATGTACAGTTGTGACTTCAAAATCCAGTAATTTGATGTTTTATTGACCAGATCGTGGCAAAAAAAAAACAGAATGCATAAAATCTGAGGCGGGGAAAAAATAATTTAAAAAACCCCACAGAATTATTAATCCATGCTGCATGCATGCCATTACACGTATTTATGTCGAGACACCAGTGAAATATAAAAGCACATGTTTGTTCTGAACTTTCTTCAAATCATGTGCATCAGAGGTTCTGGTAGATAGAGGGCAAAGAATAAACAAAAATTTACAATTCGTGCTACGAGACCATTAGATCACGCAACTGTTTGACTCGATCCAAACAGTCAGTTGCAAGCTATCATATACGATAAAATGAAATAGGTGCCGGGTACTTTCCTTTGACTGGTATGACCTCTAGCTAGCTGGTTAAAGTGTTTCCATAATACATTTTCACAGGCAAACCTTTTTAACAAAATAAACTAGAACAGGTGTTACATTAATACAGTCAGTAGTACAGAACGGCACATTCAAATTGTTACATATACTGTAGGCTACCTGAGCACGTTTAGGTTCACTGGCAGCTCTAGCGCCAACAGAAACTAAAACTATGCGCCACTCTCTTTCTCTTTAAATTGCTGAGACAGTCTCCACCACCACTTGGATGCAAGATGGTGTTTTTTAAAGTTTTATTTTAGAACCACTTTGATGTTGTTGGTGCAGCCTCTTATTTGGTATATTTTTGTCCATTTTTTTTATAACCGCTTGGTTATTATGTCATCATCACTTTGATAATAGCCTAATCGTAACTAAAAAAGTGAGCTGGTCAGCCTAATGGGCCTTCGGCGGATCACTCAGCTCCCTGCAGCTAGACAGGCACTGACACCTTTAATTTGCCTCACTCAGGGGCTCCCCGCCTATGCCGGGACCATTGCAAATGAAACGGGTGAAACCAAAGTCCATCTCTGATCATGGTGCTTCAGTGGAATTTAAAGCAGCACAGTTTGACAGGGTGTTGCATTTGCATGCAAATAGCATAGGCAGGGAATAGCGAAGGCGCTCGGTATGTAGCACACAGACCGTGACAATAATGTTTCTCATCTTTTAATTTGCTAAAGTTTTTAAATGGAAAGATCCATGAAGTTCAATTAGGGGAGAAAAAATTGTGTTTGAGGAGCAATGGATGTGAAAGATTTCACAATGGATGTGAAAGATTTCACAATGGATGTGAAAGATTTCACAATGGATGTGAAAGATTTCACAATGGATGTGAAAGATTTCACAATGGATGTGAAAGATTTCACAATGGATGTGAAAGTTTACAAATGCGCGTTCACCATGTGTTGTTATTTTGTTGTTGTTAAGAGTATCATAGTGCAGTTGAAACCTATTGCTATAACTCAAATGGGTGAGAAGGTGGTACATGTATCTGTACCGCTATTTAGACCATATCAAATCTAGAACCCAAAACCATGTGACCCAGAAACTTCAGACCCAGAAATTAGCATATGGCAGGGCTACTTAACTCTGGTTTTTGTCGCTCCCCTTATATATATTTTTCTGAAGTATACAGAATTCTGAACTGCATGGTTTGTGGTTTTTTATTTTATTTTATTTTGCGGTTCTCTTCCTGATTTTCCGATTGTGAATCAATCAGATTTTTTCCACGTTCCGTTTCGGGGTTTGCCTTCTTCATTATTATTTTCACCTGTGCTTCTACCTGCGGGGTATTTAAGTTCCTCGCTTCCGCTTCCCCGGTGCTTGTTAATATGGATGCGCAAACATACCATATTTAAATTTTTTGTTGGCGGGTCGTCTGCTGCAAAGTGTGGCTGCCATGGCGAGTGGTATGTGGAGAAATCAGAGATACAAAAATAAATTAAAAAACACTGGACGAAAACCCTTTTCTTTTCCTTTTGAGGGAACATATCAAAGAAACCGAAATACCAAATTACAAGCAAAACATATTACACATCTGGGCTTACACAGTGAGTCTCGCCTCAAGGGTGGAGACGTTGCAAATGTGCAAGTCTCTCTCGGGCACAGAGAACAATGCCTTTAGATCTGGTCTGATGAAGGCACCAGGAAACAGCTGAGCTGAATACCAATCAGCTGCATGAGCTGTGCATGCATATAGGTGAGGTCACTCCTGTCCGTGTAACTGAAGGCTTCCCACATCTCTGGGACAGCAGGAAATAATGAAAGAAGCCAAAGAGGCAGAGGAACCCTTCCTCCTCCTACCCCGCCCTCCGCAGCCTTACACGTCCACTCGGATCAAAAAGGTTGACAACGAAAAGGGTTTTAACCAGTGAGAGTTGCTGACGAATCCAGTTGCATAATGATTACAGAAGTGCGTGAGATAATGTGTTAAATAACCTCACGGACGTTAAACTTAACGTGGTAGATTGTCATAGTGCAGTCCTTTAAAACATGCTTATTAGATAGGGCCACAGCTTCTGTATATGCCATGCTTTAAGCCAATTAAAACCAAACTAAAGAAACTGCTTGTTATATGCAGACTTCATCTCTCACAGGTGGCATCGTTAGACACCCTGTATTCCTATACATTCATTTGACATGTCACCACCAGAAAGCTCTTTGAGTATCTGACAGTAATTACCACCTTTCTTTTCAGTTTTTATTGTACAAATAAAACTGGTTTATGCCCAGTGCTGACATACAAAGCAAATGTGTGATGAGCCACTGCAGCTCCTTGTTACTTTGAAATAAAACATTGTTATTGTGCACCTTTGATGTACATAAGGACAAATGTGCAGACATACTGTACTCAGAGTAATGCAATATCCTCTGGGTGAGAGTAGTAAATTGAAAGTCAGTATTTCTTGGATTCCTGCACCCAGGTGAGAGGCCGTAGGATCAATTTTCCTTGTCTAGGCATAGCACTTCTGTGTGCCTAAGTAACAAATAAAAAGATTTTCTTCTGCAATATTGAATATGATGTTGGTGGATTGTACCTGTATCCTCTGCTGCAGGTGTTGCTGCTTGCACACCCAAGCACATCTGCCAGACTGCACTCACACCTGGGTTGGCAGCTCCTCACATGCCCCAGAAATTCGGCTCGGCACCGTCGCCGAGTACGGACAGCTGGAAGCCGTCCAAATTTAAACGGGAGATATTAATTACCTTTACCAGGCCAGACATGCCACAGTTGATTGCTACCTGAAGGAGGCCACCACACAGATAAACCGGTTTGTGCTTCCGGAGAGGCACACATACAAGGCTGGGTGATTACTCACTCTGGTGATCTCAGCTGTCATGTGACGAGTGCACACTTGTCTCCCAAATTCTATTCCAGTGGGAGACATGGTTAGAGGACAGAGATCAAAGTCTCTCTCACGCTCTCTTTTTTTCTCTCTCTCTCTCTCTCTCTCTCTCTCTCTCTCTTTTTCTCTCTCTTTCTCTCACCTCTGTTGCTTCCTTCAAGGGTAGTGTTTGAAGAAAAATAATCTGCATATGCAAAAGCAATGCAGGAAAGTGCTCCAGGTTTCAAACTTTTGTTTGCTCAAAAAAAAGTATTTCCTTTTTTGCCTTCAGAAAGATAATATACCCTTCCTTTAAATGCTGAAAATAACTATAAAGATGGCAAGCATATTTTTGTCTTCAAGGGTTTCTGTAACCTTTTTTAAAAAAAATCAAGCATCCAATATTAAAATCTAAAGATA
The DNA here is from genome assembly GCA_022702515.1 of Ilyophis sp. 1 JC-2022. NCBI lineage: Eukaryota > Metazoa > Chordata > Actinopteri > Anguilliformes > Synaphobranchidae > Ilyophis > Ilyophis sp. 1 JC-2022. The sequence continues at coordinate 42,606,762 of CM040406.1, forward strand.
AATTATTCTGGTCTATTTAAAATGTCACTTCTGCAATCCCTATTGACACATCTATCATGCTTTTATTTAGTCCCCTCACAGACCTTCTGCAAATACAGATCTTACGTAACAAAACAAACTTAATGTTAAACAGGGTGATATCACATAAGCCCTAAAGTACAAATTAATAAATACAAATCTAATTAAGCTCTGCCATCGCATTTTGTGCAAAGAAAGAGCCATGTACTCGCTGCCACCCAAAAGTGAAAAGTTTAAGCTGTGTTTTCGCCTTGTGCCCCGCCCCATCCATGACATAGAAGTGGCTATTCTACATCACATGGTTTTGTGCAAAACCAGTGCAGAACACGCCCATTCGGTCATGGTCGGGAGGCCTCCCGCCTGCAAAACGAGTCCACCCAGTAGGTAAAAAAACATTTCTACGTAAGCAAGTAAACCCCCCATCTTTGTCTCTCTTCTTGATTGATGAGTATTCAACCCAATCTAATACAGACTGCACAAATGATCCCACTAATTTCAACCGCCTAGCAACTTAGTACAATATACTTCATGGACACTCGCTAAATTGAATAAATATTGCACATATTAACGCCAAAGTGCTTCAGATATTTGATGCAAAGCAAGTGTTCTTTATCATGCCTTTCAGGTTCTGCTATCGGAAGTTGATATTGTATGAACGGTAGCCAGTTTTCTTGAATCGCCTCGGTAGAACAGTGATAGACATTTCTAACCCCTCCATCCTCACCCCTTCCTTCTGTGCTCTCGTGAAGTGGGTGGATACAGGGCAAAAGCTGGCATTGCTGTACACTTTAAAATAAAACTTCAATGTGTAATTTTTTAATTCAGTAAAAAAAAAAATACAATAAAATATTGACAAAAAATGTGATATAAAAATGATTAAATGAATGACTTTTTAAATCTATGGGCACTTTAATCAGTCTGGCTCTCTTTATGTTGATTAAGTACAAAGACTAAATCACTTAGGAATAAAACCAATTAACCTCTCGCTTTGATCATAGCGCACTTTAAACTTTTTACTTTAAAAATACACAGAGGACATGCATATGTGTCTCACACTAATACCTGCAACCTTTTTTCAGAAAATGAAATGGCCAACATCAAAATAACCATTCACAGGAACAGTTCACAGGAAAACACATTGTAAATTGCCAATTAAAAGGTGTGTGTCAGTTACAATAATAAAAATTTTTAGTTAAAATAGTTGAACATTCAATGATGACATTGCATCACAGCTGTTCAGGAAAATTTCAACACAATATAAGATCACATAACCTCCACTCCATATTGTGTCTTTTCGGCTTCACCATTAGAAGTCTTCTATACATCTGACTTCAAATTAATCCATCACCCCTACATTTGATTGGATCCCATGCGACCTTCAAGGGCTGAGGGGGTGTTTAATTAATTAATCAATTATAAATAATTGATTAATATAAATAATGAACATACACAGACATGACATTAGTCATGTGTTTCTGGGATCTAATTGTTGTGACCTTGAATTATAGTAGAGAGGCAGAAGATCAAAGATGACAAATGTTCTGGCATTGGCTGCTCCTCCATTACTGGGACAGCAGTAATCCTGAAGCTCATTAATAAACTGGACATTGGGTAAAATGTTTTAAAATAAATCAATATGATCATTTATTTTGTTTCTATTGCTACTGTTGAGAATGTGTATGTTGACGGAAGTTTGTTTGTTGTCTGTTAGAGAGCTTCATTATATGTTACTATTTCAATAAAAAAAACACATTTATACCTACTAAAATCATCCTTGGAACTTAATTGGGATCTGTACAAATTAAAACATTATGGCAATAGTTTAAAAAATTACAGTTTTGCCTTGGCAATGACTGCATTAGACTTGAACTGAAAAAGGCATAGTTTTGAACATATTCCTTCTTGTCTCTATCTATGGTCTGGGGTTTTACTAGCCAGCATGGTTGTTGGTCTTTCAGACCTTTTCATAGCGGGATCATATTCAGATTCCTCCATATTTTTCCCTACCACAGATTGATAATTGTGTTGTGAATAGAGTTGCTTTCCAAAACAATTTTGATGTTTTTTCTGGCACAAAATGAAGTGATTCTGTTAGATGCTGGCACCTGATTCACATGGCCTGCACCTCTACCATGGTATTCGGCTCAAAATTATTTTGCACTATCCTCACTGTTTCACTTTACCTTCTGCTTAACAGAAATCTTTTTATTTTTGCTTTTCTTGAGATTTTGAAGTCTTTTTTCTTTCTTCCGACACTAAAATAACAGACACAATTTCTTTGCAGAAAGCTGCTGAAAATGCTGGGCTTCTAGATGTAGCGGAGACGATACCTTATCGTAATCAGTCTGCATCGTGAAATGTTCAATAATAAGTAATCGGAGTCTTTTACATTCCCTTGGGGCATAGTATTATCTTTACTGTTTTCTGACTCTCCACATATTGATTTGCTGTTTAGCAGTAACCGTATAGCCATCCCATCATTCCAACACCTTCTGTGCATATGGGCACACACATCCTACAAAAAACATGAAGTTAGCTGCCGTTACTTTTCCGTCTGTACTGTGCAATGTATGCAGCCATTAAAGGCAGATTGCAAACAGCACACAAAGCAGTTGTAGCCCAGGCTTACAAATGACAAGCCCTGTTATATTATTTTTCCCTTAGAAAAACATTGGTCTTATTATTATTTAAATATAATTCATAAGATAGTTAAAAGATTTAATTAGTTCCCTATTTAAAAAACGATTTATATAAAAAGCATGATTTAATATTATTAAAAACCACGGAGGGTTAACTTCCGGACCACAGAGGGTTAACTTCCGGGTAGAGGTTGCCCTAAGGGGGATGTTGATTTCACGCATTCTTTTCCGGCGCTAACTTGGAAGACAGAGGTCGCATCTTGATTAAGCCTTGATTCCACCTTGATGTTCACAACTATCCATTATCATCCGCTTGAGCACAGCTCGTGGTCCATTGATGCAACAGCCACGATCGCCCAGTGAGTTAGCTACGGTGATACAGTTCTCAGCGATCAGGTTTTTGGTTTATTTGGAAAAGCTTTGGAGCCTCGTCCACTGCCAGTAGAAGATCCCACATCGGAGGTCTACCCACGTCGACAGATCCGGATCCTAGTGAGCCTTGACAGATTCCCAGATTCCCAGTGCATGCTGGGTGGCGAGCCAGAGATTGGACACTGTGAGATTGATGTGACTGTGAGATCGTTCCACTGCTTACGGTCTGGTAGGACACTGACACACTTGAATGGGCCCCAACGTATTGGACTATACTACTTCATACTATACTCTGCGCAGAGGGTTTTGTTTTGCGGCCACTTTTATTTTGTTTTGTGGCCACTTTTATTTTGTTGTTATAACATTACTCTAATTCCAATTCTGTAAAAAGAGAGAATATAATTGGTTTATGCAAACTTGTTGTCCTGACTCATTATTGATGATCGAATACTGGCTCTTAAGAGTTTAGAGCTTCTGATACTGGTCCCTATTATATCTAGTGATTATTATTATACTGTAAGCTACTCCTATATTCCATAGAAGGGTTACAGAAGTGGCGAGCCAGCCAGGAGCCAGTAATTTGAACATCAATATTGAAATCATAATCGATATGGACTTTATACAGAAGTCGGGCATTAAGATCCCAAATGCAGTTATAGTTAGTGGGGTGACCGAGGTAGCAGATCAGCAAGAACAGGTCATTGACTTCCTTAAGGAGTATGGTCCTATTGAAAGAGTCCTTCTCGTTAGCGATGTCTCATCTGAGTTTTACCAAAACCTGATCGTCGAGTTTTCAAGTGGCCGGGCTTTAGAAAGTTTAGAGCCACTTTTACCTCATGAGTTAGCAGTGCAGGGTGACCCCGGAGCCATCTATGAGGTAAAGGCACTAGGCAGCGCGTACACTGCTAATGTAGCAAAGACATACCTAGCTGAGCTAAGGGGCTTAGCCAAGCTAAGCGGCAGAGAGTATGGGGAAGTGTTGAGAGAGATGATGTCCCGGATGAGCGAGGACATTGAAACTATGCAACCCATAGCCGCAGAACCTGACGCTGCACACGTTGAGACCACAGTCTCAACCCCGCAGCCTGTCACCCAGGAAGATCCAGAGCTCCGTTACTCGCTCTCAGACACTCCTCAGATCAGCAATAACATGGGTGTCACTGATCCAGTTCCCATTGTGCAAGAGAGGAGAGCCTCATCCCTCTCGGTAAGAGACTTGAACCCACCAGAGATACAGAAGGTCGTGGTAGAGCATATAGTACGGAGGGAGAATGCTGCTCCGCAGCTACAGCCTTCGATTAGGCTTCGCTCCTTCTCCGGAAAGACTCCCAGACCCAATAATGAAACTGACTACGATACTTGGCGCTCACACATCGAGCTGCTTTTAAACGATCCCAGCATGTCCCATCTTCAAATATCCAGGAAGATCCTTGAGAGTCTGCTCCCGCCAGCGGCCGAAGTAGTCAAGGCGCTTCGCCCCGAATCACCCCCTGTAGCCTACCTGCGGCAGCTTGATGCAGCCTTTGGTACTGTTGAGGATGGGGAGGAGCTGTTCGCTCGGTTCATGAATACCCTCCAGGATCCAGGTGAGAAACCCTCCACTTATCTCCATCGGTTGCAGCTAGTACTAACCCAAGCCATAAAGAGAGGTGGAGTTGCGCCAGGTGAAGTAGACAAACACCTCCTTAAGCAGTTCTGTAGGGGGTGCTGGGACAACGCTCTGCTCTTGAATCTGCAACTTGAGCAAAAGAAAAGCAGTCCACCTCCATTCTCAGATCTCTTGCTGTTGCTCCGCACGGAGGAAGACCGACAGCAGGCAAAAGCCACTCGTATGAAGAACCACGTCGGTATCACGAAGCAACGAATCCATGTTGAGTCCCGCATGGCGTGTGCTTGCGCGAAGTCAGAGGAGGCGGAGTTAGAGGAGGGGCATGAGAGCTGTCCTAACCCCGTTGAGGACCTTAGGAAGCAGGTAGCTAGTCTGCAGAGTCAGCTAACCTCTTTTATGAGTCAGAAAAGGGAAAAAGGGGCAAGGGGAGACAATAACAAAGGAGTGGCAGGGAAAGCCCAGAGCAGAGTAGCAAAACAAGATGATTCAAAATCATACAAGCCAAGACAGACAAAAGAGGAACAGACAAATAGACCTAGACCCTGGTACTGTTTCAGCTGCGGGGAGAACGGCCACATTGCCTCAGCGTGCTCCGACCCAGCGAACCCCGCTCTAGTGGCTGAAAAGAGGAAGCAGCTTGAGGAGAGGCGGCGCAAGTGGGAAGCGCAAGAGAACTCAGACTCGCCTTTAAACGACTAACAGTTTCTGTCGTGGGACAGACGGGAACTGAGGAGAGTCAACAGCGTCCCTCAGATGTAGATGGGAGAGCCAAAGCTCAAGTATACTCGAGCCTTGAACAGTCAGATAGAGCCATCCCTTTTAAACTTCCAAAGCGATTAGTTGGCTTCAAGAGTACAGCCCAGGTGACAGTGAAAGGTGAAGAGGTTAACTGTATACTTGACTCTGGCTCACAAGTTACAACAGTACCCCGGACATTCTATGAACAGCACTTCTCAAGGCAAGAGATTAAGCCGCTGCACGATCTCTTAGAGGTGGAGGGGGCGAACGGACAATCTGTGCCTTACTTTGGCTACATAGAAATGACAGTAATATTCCCAGAAGACTTTACTGGAGTGCCGATAGATGTGAACACACTCGCCTTAGTCGTCCCAGACACCTCACAGTCGCTCATGTTGATAGGCACTAATACTCTTGACATACTGTTCGATATCTACTCTGAAACTGAAATGAGCCATCCTAGGCCCATCCCGCATGGCTACAAAGTAGTTTTTAAAGTCCTAGAGCTGAGACAAAAGCGGGCCGCCGACAGTCACCATGGCCTAGTGAAGATGCCGGGCAGGGACTCCCAAGTCATTCCAGCTGGTAGAACCGTAGTAGTCGAGGGACTAGCTCTTGCTAGTGGTATTCAGGGTGAGAAGTCAGTTATCATTGAGTATCCTTCTTCATCCCCCTTGCCAGGTGGCTTGTTAGTTAAAGCTGGCTTAGTAGATTTCCCTCAGCTGAAACCCTATAAGATATCTGTCGTTATCAGTAACGAGTCCGACCATGATATAGTAATTCCTGCAAAACGTACACTAGCTGAGATCAGTGCTTATCAGAGTGTCTTATTGAAGGAGCATAGTGTAGTTAAGCAGACAGAACCCACAGAGCCACTCCGAAGGCCACCAGAGAGGCAGACATCCCAAGAGTCTAGCATGAGCTTTAATTTTGGTGAGTCCCCAGTCCCATCAGAGTGGAAAGAGCGCATCACTCAGCAGCTCAACAACATGCCTGATGTGTTTGCGCAACACGACCTAGACTTCGGCAGAACAGAGAAGGTAAAACACCACATAACCCTCTCAGATGAAACTCCTTTCAAACAGCGCGCTCGACCAATCCACCCGCAGGACATAGCGGCTGTACGGAAACACATCCAAGAGCTTCTTGACGAGGGAGTCATCAGGGAGTCAGAGTCGCCCTTTGCATCTCCTATAGTGGTGGTCAGGAAAAAGAACAACACAATCCGGTTGTGCATCGACTACAGGCGTCTCAATCTCCAGACTATCAAGGACGCCTACACCCTCCCGAAGCTGGAGAACACATTCTCAGCGCTCAGCGGCTCCCAGTGGTTCTCGGTCCTCGATCTAAAATCAGGGTTCTACCAAATCGAGGTCGAGGAAGCAGATAAACCGAAGACTGCTTTTGTGTGCCCCCTCGGGTTCTGGGAATTTAACCGCATGCCTCAAGGAGTGACGAACGCGCCCAGCACGTTCCAGAGATTGATGGAGAAGTGCATGGGAGACATGCATCTGAAGGACGCGCTAGTCTTCCTTGATGACATAATAGTCTTCTCAAAAACCCTGGAGGAGCACGAAACAAGATTGATGAAGGTGCTCACTCGCCTCAGAGAGTTCGGGTTGAAGCTATCCCCAGAGAAGTGTGTCTTCTTCCAGACGTCGGTGCGCTACCTCGGGCACGTGGTCTCCAGGAATGGGGTAGAGACTGATCCGGAGAAAATCGCGGCTCTCAAGACTTGGCCTGTCCCCCAGACCCTGCGGGAGTTGAGATCTTTCCTTGGGTTCACCGGGTACTATAGGAGGTTCGTGAAGGGCTACTCAAACATCGTCAAGCCCCTCCACATCCTAACATCTGGGTACCCGCCTCCCCACAAGAAATCTAAAACCAAAGAGAAAGCAGGTCAGTACCACAACCCCAAGGAGCGCTTTGGGGATCGCTGGACACCTGATTGCCAGCGAGCCTTCGAGCAAGTCATCCACAGCCTCACCACCGCCCCTGTGCTGGGCTACGCTGACCCTCAGAAGCCCTATGTACTCCATACCGATGCCAGCACCACCGGGCTCGGTGCCGTCTTGTATCAGGAGCAGGAGGGCCAGCTTAGAGTCGTAGCCTATGCAAGCAGAGGGCTGTCACGGAGTGAGAACCGCTATCCAGCACATAAGTTGGAATTTTTAGCACTCAAATGGTCAGTGACTGAAAAGCTTAGTGATTACCTCTACGGCAACCACTTCACTGTCGTAACCGACAGTAACCCGCTGACATACATACTCACCTCAGCGAAACTAGATGCAACAAGCTACAGATGGCTGGCAGCACTATCCACATTCTCTTTCAAGCTTCTCTACCGTCCTGGAAGACAGAATGGTGATGCAGATGGACTATCTCGCAGACCTCACGGGAAGTTGTCAAATGATCTCAAATCTCAAAAAGAGATGGAACGCATACGACAGTTCACCCAAGATCACCTCTCAGACCCAGAAAATATAGATGCAGTAGATCAAGCTGTAGTGCAAGCAATCTGTGAGAGGCAGCTCGTCTACAGCGCCAGTCACGATAACAAGGGTGGTGCCGATGGTGTTGCCCTGGTCGAAGCTCTTGCCGTTTCTGCTGATGCTGTGCCTGACAGCTATGGGCAGGAAGACCAGCTCGGGGGGCTGCCAACTATTCCCCACCTAACAGAGGCAGAGCTAGTGAAAGAACAAAGAACTGATCAATGTATCAAACATGTCATTCGCCAGATCGAGCACGGGGACAAACCGCCCCCCACCTTGCGAAATGAACTCCCTGACCTCCCGCTCTTGCTCAGAGAACTGAATCGCCTTGAGCTCCTCAATAACATCTTGTACAGAAGACGCCAAGTGGAATCCCAGACAACTTACCAGCTTGTACTTCCAGCCCGGTATCGTGACACAGTCCTGACCAGCCTGCATGACCACATGGGTCACATGGGCGTCGACCGTACGATGGATCTTGTGAGGACCAGATTCTACTGGCCAAGGATGGCCATAGATGTGGAGAGGAAAGTCAAAACATGTGGCAGGTGCGTGCGGAGAAAGGCACAACCTGAGAGAGCTGCGCCTTTGGTCAACATTAACACCACACGACCCCTTGAGCTCCTCTGTATGGACTTTCTTTCTCTCGAACCTGACAGAAGTGGGACCAAAGACATACTTGTGATCACAGATCACTTCACCAAATTTGCGGTTGCTATTCCTACACCTAACCAAAAAGCACGCACAGTAGCGAAGTGTCTGTGGGAGAACTTTATGGTGCCATACGGGATCCCTGAAAAACTACATAGCGACCAGGGACCCGATTTCGAATCCCGCACGATAAAGGAGCTCTGCCAGGTGGCTGGCATACACAAAGTAAGGACGACCCCATACCACCCTAGGGGTAACCCCGTAGAGCGATTTAATCGCACCTTACTCAACATGCTAGGCACACTGCAAGACCAAGAGAAATCTCGATGGCGTGATTTCGTAAAACCCCTGGTCCACGCCTACAACTGCACCAGGAACGAGGTGACAGGGTTCACACCATATGAGCTGCTCTTTGGGCGCCGGCCTCGCTTGCCGGTTGATCTGGCGTTTAACTTGCCAGTGCGAGAGGGTCGACAGACATCACACTCCGAGTACGTGAAGAACCTCAAGTCACATCTCGAAGAGAGCTACAAGGTAGCCATGGAGAATGCTGCAAAGATAGCACACAAGAACAAAACGAGGTATGACAGGCGTGTAACTGCCTCAGACCTGGAAGCTGGAGATCGAGTGCTGATCAGGAATGTCCGCATTCGAGGCAAACATAAAATTTCTGACAAATGGGAATCGACTGTCCATGTGGTGGTGAGGCGAGCAGGCACCCTCCCGGTTTACACAGTCAAACCAGAAAACAAGGATGGTCCACTGAGGACGTTACACAGGGACTTACTACTTCCATGTGGATACCTGCCTACAGAGGAAAACAGTGCTCCTGCCCAGAAGCCCTTGAGGCGCAGGCCAGTAACCCGTGCGAGTCCTGCTGCAGAGGAAGGCCACTCATCAGAGGAGGAGGATGATGAATTCATTCCAGTCTACCCAGATGTTCCAATCCCTGCAGTCCCTGAGAACCCAGACCCAACTATACCTACCGAGCAGAATACACACCATACTGCATCTCCAGGTGTCTGTCCTGTTGAGAGTCCTGTAGATGCTCAGAATATAGATAGCACTCCCGAATTTGACAAACCACCTGACATGTCTGGTAGTACTTCAGATAGTCCCCTGACACTCCTTGAGCCCAACATCCATCAGGGTGACACTGAGACAGAGTACTTACCCACTGGAATAGTCACATCGTTAGAACAAGTAGATGACACCGAATATCCTACAAAAGAAAGCAACTTACCTGACAATGAGCGTTCTGCAGATGAATACCCAGATATCCAGGATGATCAGCTCCCACTTCCCTTAGACCTGCCAGAGAATAACGAGGACAAGGATAGTGCTGGGAGTGGAGAATCTGAAGAGGAAGGAAAGGATGAACCTGAAGAGGAAGGAAAGGATGAGACCGCAGAAATTAAGACACCAAGCAAAGAGGAAACAGATATCCCTGTCAGGAGATCAGAGAGGAATCATCAACCCCCGGGAAAACTTACCTATCCTGAACTAGGCAACCCCTTAGTCACATTTGTTAAATCATTCCTCCAAGACCTAAGCTCAGCCTTTATTGAGTCCCTGAAAGACAATGATTGTAGTTACTTGTCTGAAAGTTAAGTGGTATAACACCAGTTCTTGAGTGACCATGTACAGGGACGTACATGAGTTCAAGGGGGGAAAGTGTAGCCCAGGCTTACAAATGACAAGCCCTGTTATATTATTTTTCCCTTAGAAAAACATTGGTCTTATTATTATTTAAATATAATTCATAAGATAGTTAAAAGATTTAATTAGTTCCCTATTTAAAAAACGATTTATATAAAAAGCATGATTTAATATTATTAAAAACCACGGAGGGTTAACTTCCGGACCACAGAGGGTTAACTTCCGGGTAGAGGTTGCCCTAAGGGGGATGTTGATTTCACGCATTCTTTTCCGGCGCTAACTTGGAAGACAGAGGTCGCATCTTGATTAAGCCTTGATTCCACCTTGATGTTCACAACTATCCATTATCATCCGCTTGAGCACAGCTCGTGGTCCATTGATGCAACAGCCACGATCGCCCAGTGAGTTAGCTACGGTGATACAGTTCTCAGCGATCAGGTTTTTGGTTTATTTGGAAAAGCTTTGGAGCCTCGTCCACTGCCAGTAGAAGATCCCACATCGGAGGTCTACCCACGTCGACAGATCCGGATCCTAGTGAGCCTTGACAGATTCCCAGATTCCCAGTGCATGCTGGGTGGCGAGCCAGAGATTGGACACTGTGAGATTGATGTGACTGTGAGATCGTTCCACTGCTTACGGTCTGGTAGGACACTGACACACTTGAATGGGCCCCAACGTATTGGACTATACTACTTCATACTATACTCTGCGCAGAGGGTTTTGTTTTGCGGCCACTTTTATTTTGTTTTGTGGCCACTTTTATTTTGTTGTTATAACATTACTCTAATTCCAATTCTGTAAAAAGAGAGAATATAATTGGTTTATGCAAACTTGTTGTCCTGACTCATTATTGATGATCGAATACTGGCTCTTAAGAGTTTAGAGCTTCTGATACTGGTCCCTATTATATCTAGTGATTATTATTATACTGTAAGCTACTCCTATATTCCATAGAAGGGTTACACAGTCACTATGGAGCAGCCAACAGGGACTATCCTGACTACTAAGCTCTTTCTCCATTCTATCTATTTGTGTAACACGTTACAGTACTTGGCCATAATTATCACCTGCAATCAGTACTGTATGTTCACTGTAGGGTACCTCACAGAACAAAGCACGATTGCCTCTGTTGGCCACTATTGTGTTATTCAATTTGTGCTTATCACTGTAATCAAAATTATATAGGACAACCTTTGCCACAATATGGTGATATAATGAGATAGTGGTTAGAACATTTGGTCTTGATACAGTGGCACGTTCCATAATCTAGAAATATGCAAATGGCCTTTTCAGAAATTATAGGAGCCTAGCTACAAATTATTCTGAAAACCCTCAGAATTATTTTGTTTTACTATTAAACAATAATTTAGTAACACTGTTTTTGTCATTTCAATTAAAATATAAAACAATAATTCTCTAACACTGTTGATCATGTCAGTGTACAACGCCGTCTTTGTTCCCTCTAACACCTCCCTCTTGTTTGAGAGGCCCCTGGTCCAGAAAAAATGTGCTTCACAAACAGTGGGCAGATTCCAGTAAATGAAAGATGGATGACTTTACGATACCTTTCTGCCCACACTGTGCACGTTAATCTACACGCAGCTGTTTTCCTGGCCTGTGCGTCTGGGCTGCCGTGTTCATTTACCTTGTTTTTTTTTAAACCAGATGATGTCATCTGGTAACTATCGTCCAGCTTTTCACACAGTCTGCTCGGGTCTGTAAACCGACTGCCTATGCTTCTCTTATACTGAGCCTGGCGTGTGTGTGTGTGTGTGTGTGTGTGTGTGTGTGTGTGTGTTTGGGATGTTGCATGTGATATCCTGTTGGGGGTATTGTGTGGTGGGGAGGAATAAGATTTTCCATCTTAAAAACAGCTGGGAAAAAACACTCACTCATGAGAAAGCAATGTGAAGCCTTCTTTCAAACACCATTTGTTTCTAATTCTCTGAAGGAGCCCTGGAGCAAAAGGAAAATGTGCAATTTTATTAGAGGATATGCTTGCATACTACCTTTGTCAAATAAGGGTAGGCATTTCTTATTATGAGGGAAAATAAACTGTTTCATTGTATTCTTTGGCTTGTAAGTCAAAGAACTTTCCCTCCCCTGTTACTGCTTACATGACTCAGGACACCGTGCCAAATAACATGCAAAGTTTCTATAGATTATTTTCTGTTCAAAGCAGTTTTTCCCTTTCGGAGCCAATCAACCAGCAGAGTTTGTTTTCTTTTTAATGCATTCTGGAACAGTCTGTGCAAGCACATTCACCTGTGGGGAAATTGCAAAATAATTTCACAAAGCCTCTAAACAAGATCATGAGCAATGAATGCATGGGGGGGTAGACTGTATATTGTTGCACAATGAGCAGGGGAAAAAAGTGAATAAATAAAATATACTATGTTATTTAATGGTTGATGCGCCTACTCTATGGGGTTTCTTGTTATGAGTATGTCTTGTTTTACACGCTTCTCTGATTTTAGGGAAGTAAAATAATTGCATTTTTTGAGCGAGCAAAACTATCTTAGGGCAAGCCATAATTTAGGCTTTATCAAAATATCCATCAAGCAGAATGTGATGTGTAAGTAAATCATGTATTCCCAAACGTGATTATTGTTTTGGAAACATCGGGGATAAATATTATCACATATGTTGGCTCTAAGCTGCAACAGAAGGCAATATTTTTTTTTTTACAAAGCATGGTGTTGAAAAGATAAATCTTACCTATTTTCAAGGAAGTTACAGTTCATTGCAACCACTCCCTTTTGCCTTGATGTATTAGCTTTTACAATTTATGTGTGGGTACATTATAAATCATGACATTTTTAAAAAGATGAATCAAATGCCTAACTCATTTAAATGGAAGGTGCTGAAAATAAAAATGTGACTCATAGATGGTTGAAAAGGGCATGGCATAATTATCATTTAGGGTTATGGCATTACGTAACTTGTCATATCATGTTGTTTTATATAATGAAAATCGTTTTTTTTAAATTAAATATATTCACAGCTTTATTTAATATAAAATTTTAAATGCTGTCCACCAGGCAATCTGCCTATAGCTGACACAACCCGATCACTCACACAAACACACATGCACGCACACACACACACACACACACACACACACACACACACACGTATTATATCAGAGGTGGGCAATGAGGGCTGTATCCGTTTCTGTTGTTTATGCTTTCTGGCTTTAATGACTTAATTAACCCTAAGATTTACGGCACTCAACATTTTAGATTCATTTTTTGATAAGCGCACGAATGACAGCTGAAGACTGTTCTTGTGTCTCTAAATGAAATGTTTTACTGTGATCTAATCTATGAGTGAACTGGTGTTGGCGGTGTATACAGCCAATTAGCTCATTTATCCAGGGTAATTGGAGGAAACAAAAAGCTGAATACACCCTTGAATACACCCAGGACCGTATTTGCCCACCCCCACATTATATGGTGTTACAACAAATCATTTAACTCTATGTTCAATGATTTGTTGGTTATGTAACACTTGTGGACACATTTACATGTAATTTCAATGTAAGCGCACAAGGGTTAACTGCCTGAAATTAAGGTTTTTTTTTTCTTGTTGTTTTGCTGTCAGGGTACGTGTCGTGTGAGGTCAGTTTATTGAAGGACTTCAACTCTAAGTAGATGCTGCGGATCCCATGCCCCTGTCTGTCAACTGAGGGCATGACGGACAGGGATAAAAATAACCACCTGTCACAGAGATACTGGCTTGGAGTGGGAGAGGGAAAAAAAGATGTTGAGACAAAGCAATAAAACACAGAGGCAAAGAAGAATGACTTCAGATCCCTGACAACTGAAATGAATGATGACTGACGGTTCCCCTGGGAACGCCAACACTACAACAATTCGAGCCTACTAAAACACAAGTTGGAAGGTGACTGCCTGATGATGTCACAGCTGCAATTCATATAAAGGGTCGTACATAAATTTTCTTTATACAAGGACAGTTTGAGCATTGTGTGGTACACATTTCTTAACTATATGTAACTTAACCATATAGAACTTGTTCACTTTAACTTTGCGGGCCATAGCCCTGTCACATTCATCCGGTCCAAACAGTTATGTCAAGTTTGAGAGGGAAACAAAAACTCAATATACAGGTGAATTTCAGTTGCTGTGTCCAAACTATTTCCACTAGATAGGGGGAATTAAATGTTGATAGCACAGACAACACTTAAAGCAGGCTTCCATAAAACAAGTTTTGCAGCAGGACACTGAAGGCTCCACTACTGAAATGTTTAATCAGCAAGTGCAAGTAGGTGCAATAGTGACAATCCCAATTACAACAAAATATTGCAATGTGATTTAGCCTCCTCCCCCTTCTCTTAGCAATCCTCTGAGTAGTGTACAGTCATGAACCACATTTTATACAATATGCCGCATTCCCAGGGGGACTCGCTTTAGCTTTGAATGCAGCAGGATGTGGGACTGCTCATATTTTTCACACCTCTATATTCTACATGTACAATGTCCTAAATGTAAAATAATGCAGAAAAAAAAGAATATCTTTGAAGATCCCCTCAGGTTTAAACTTCAACATTCAATTTCAATATGGCACAACCAATTTGAATGGGCTCTGTTGTCATGCGTTACCATTTATTACATGGTTACCTTGAAAAACCTCCATACTTTCAATAAATTGCGCTTTTAAAAAGAAAATCTAGTGAAGATGACTGACTTCTGTTCAATTATTTACTTATTTATGTATTTGGTTGTCTTAGAATTGGCAGGACAGAAAATTAAACAGAAAATTAAAAGTTGTCCATACAGCATGGTTATGAGGACACCCAAACTGCTACATACATGTATTTTTTAATCACCAGTTCATCATCTTATCTCTGATTTAATCAAATATTGAATTGGTCTTTATAATGTATTGGACATCTTGTTAAGTATATGTATTGTTGACGAGTTATCATTTAAAATAGCAGTGCTGTTACATTTGTTATTATTACTTTGCTTTACTCTATTATTGTAATGCTCATACTTCAGAATTAAAACTCTGGCTGAAAACCAATTATAACTGTGCAGAGGCACTGTAGAGAGACATTCAAGAGAGACACTGACCTCATGAAAGCTGGCAGTATAGCTATTAACTGTAATGGCTTTATGTGGGTAGCTGAAGGATTTAATATTATTAAAGTTGTGAAACTTTTGTAAGACACATAAAAGTGAACTACTTCACTTTCCTCATTAAACTATAGTCAGCTTTAATTTCCCCTGTTAGTTTTATATATATATATATATATATATATATATATATATATATATATATATAGGGTCAGCAGACCATGCCCCTACTTACATTATAGAAAGGATTACACACTGCTGCAGACCAAACATCTATATTTACATTGGCTGAAGTCCATGCAGCTTCACCACATCCTGGCAACGGTTTATAACATAACGCAAAGTTGTAGGCTTGCATAAAAAAGGCACATTTAAGCTAAGCTTAATGTAATTATCTATGCAGGGAAAATGGCAGCACCTGCAGCCCATTGCATTCGTACGGGTTTTCTCTATAAGCTGTATTTCGCCATAAATTCTCTTGGCGAGGTCTGAGCCTTTTAGTCTTACGTTCAGGAAGATTAAATGGCAAGGTCATTTGCTGATTGCCAGGCGGTAGATGGTTGCTTGTGAGAAAAGAAAAGAAAACCGGGAACAATTTGGAAGGACTGATTTTCATAGGGGCTGTTGGTTTTTACTTCTGGTGGTTAATGGTCAGTGGATATCCTAACTAACTAAATGTCCTGTGTGAGAGGTTTAGCATCACTGAGGGAGGGAGGAGTTTCAGTTACCATGGTTTCAGACACCTCTGGGAGTTGTGTAATTTGTGCAGTCCGCTAGCACATTAATTGCACAACTCAGCTGCAGAAGGAAGTAACTGCTTGTTAAGAGGACTGTGCACCTTTTTCCAACAGTGTCACTGTGCACCTTCCCACACTGATAGAGGACAAAGCAGCAACGGGCCTACTGTTTTAATTGGCCATCTACAGTATGAAAGTTAAAAGTCGATTAAAAAAGTTACTAAAAAATAAAGCGTAGGAGTAAAAAGCACTCGTCACAGCCTGAACCATGGAGTCTGCCAGTGGTGACATTTGTTAAATGTTAAATGAAATGGATATATTTGCATTATGCGTCAGCCTAAAGACTGAATCAGCTTGTTGTCCAGGGAGAGTGGTCCCACTGGAAAAAGAAAGTGTTAAACTTAGAACATTGTTTTTGGAGACTTTATTTTAAAATATTGAATTTGGCCACATTTTTTCCCCAAATGAAATATGATACTTTGACATAACACTGCACCACCTGGAAGAAGTGACATTCTGCACGGATACCACATTGACATGATATGCAGTCTGGCGGCCCGGCCACATGAGAAGCAGTTGGCTGAAGTTCTTTGGGTCACGAGCCGCTCATAATTTGAGCTGAACGAAGCAAAATAACACCTGTAACAAAGTGGATTCATTCTGGGGGCTCCTGACTGACTCAGTTAAATGAATCCTTTTGAATGCAGGCTGGATCCTATAGCCGAGACATCATGGGCTCAAATCCCAGTTATTCCACTGGACGACTCTTATTGGGAACAGTGTCAGAACATAATTATATAGGGGTAGGCCTATATAGACACATGCATCTGTCCTGGGATCATGTTTGTTCTACTGTAATACTCTGTGGCATAAAAAAAAAACTGTCACTTTGCTCACAGGCATAGTGCACTGTTGTTATGCCAAAACTTCAGCTGATAATTTTGCGGTTAGGTTTTTACAAGAAATACCCAATTAAAATTTTATTTGCACCTTCGTATGCCTCTTTCTGTAACTTCCTCCTCAATCCAGAAAATAGTTGAGTGAATTTGACATTTGTGTAACACTTCTGCAGCCCCCTCCTGTAAGTTTTGCTAGTTCAGATTTAGCACGATTCTCAAAAACCATTTTCTTTAATGAAATCCACAGAGGGGGTAGAGTCGCAAGTCCGCTTGTGTGTCATGTCTGTCTGGGCTTAAAACAGGAAGTCATAAATCCATGGAACAGTGCTAAATGTCATTCTGAGCTCATATCTCCCACAACACTTGCAGTTAGGGACTACATTTGTCTACTCACAACTAAATAAATTCAACCATTTTTTCCCCTCAAATAATGATACATTTACATGTCATTTATTTATATTAGTAGGTTTGAGTTTCTCATTTTATGAAACGCTATATCCATTTATTGCGGCTGGCTATTTACTGTAATATCATACTAATTTATTCATATTCACTTCAGAACAATAAAATGTATTTTCAGACATAGGCCTTCCTGTACGGTTTTCCCTTGATAAATTAGTGCTTCCCAGGAAAACAGAAAAATCCAGCCTTCTCCCCAGCTGCTTCGCTGTGGCCCTCCTCATTCCCTCGTCCTCGTCTCCTCAGTTGGGCATTTGGCTTCCAGATCCTCCCCGCTGCCGAGTCCGTGGTCACAGCCAAGTAACCAGCAGCATCTGATAATCACAATGGTTGACACCTTGTTCCATAGCCAGGTGAAATGTCCCCCACAGTTTCTTACTAAAAGATAAATGCAGGCCATGTCCTTCCTAAGGCCTTGCTCTAAATTCAATAGTCCGCATTCTTTTTTCATTGTCATTGGTCACATTTAGCGAAAAAATGGAATTAAAACTATACACAGCTGGTGCTTAATGTTGTCTTTTTATTCCTTTTCCGCGTTTCCATTTTGAGCAGCGTAGATGCTCATACGCTCATAATCATCATACCTGCAGGGAATAGCCGCAATAAGCATGTGTGGGCTCCTTTGACTTTGAGTAATCCCTTTGAAAGTATCCCGTAAACCTCAATCCCAGGGTACGAATTCCAATTCTCTGCTCACAATCCAATCCTATTATGTACACCAACTGGTAATGCATATGTTTGCCACAGAATGTATAAGCATGCTGCTGCAATCTTGAAAGGGCATTGTATATGGGATTGTGAATGCATTCACCATAATCATATGCTAGTGTAAGTGTACAGATATGAATTAATTTGACAGTTCTTTCGAAGATGGGTAGACATTTTCTGAGATGCTATCTGTTGTGAATGGCTAAAGCTAATGACAGGGTCGTGGTTTTGCGGTTTGGAAAATGATTGACGTTGATTACGTGCATCTTGGCGACTGATAATCACATCCAATACACCGAATATCAATTCCTGTCTTTCATCATGTTGTCTGCCATCTGATTAAACCAATGATTAATGTGCATATCTATATCTATAAGAGTTGGACATCCTGACTCCATCAAGGTTCATCTTACATGAATTCATCAGCATGTGAATGCCCTCAAATATATGCTAAACAACGTGTCTATGGTTCAAACTGAGTTTTATCAAAATATATTGAATATCTGCAGAAAACGCATGCACTCTGCAGATTTATTTATGTATTTTTAGATATTTTGTATATTTACTGGCCATATATAATATAGTTAAAACCCCTTAGCTCCCAATCCCCTGCCTACTCTCTTAACCCCTCTGTCCCACTTGCATAGGCTTTCCTTTAGATTACCAATATGGCTTAGCCTCTACAGCTTCACCTTTTCTGTCACTACAAGTAATGTTGTCTTTTCAGCCTTCTGCTTTTTCCTCATGGCCGGCAAAGACAAGGGAGACCCTTAGCATGTGATGCATGAGTCTTCATTAGAGCTCTTTCATTTATACTCGACTCTTATCATCCTGCGAGGATGAGAAAGTACAAATTACAAAATTGATTGCTTCTTGATTAACATTGGATAGTGCAGGTTTGATGCTTTTAGGCTTGTAAGGATGGATCTCAGGAATAGAGTCAATAATATGTACGAGGAATCTTAATGACACACATTTTTTTCAAGTTTGGAGTGTGGCTGAGTTATCTTGGCTTGAAGCAGCTTATGAAAATGCAATGCTTATTTTCAAATTAGTTGTCTTCCAAGTATACAGTATACACATAGAATAGTGCAGCAATGCATAGATATGTCCCATGTAACATATACTGATATTACTCTGGTCATAGACATACCTGTAGGAAATGAGAGATTTACTACGGGCAATGACCTCAGCAAACATGTAAACCTTACAAGATTAGAGGTTGCAATTCAGGGTTTTATCTGCCTCCAAATCTGGCAAAGGCGGTTAAACCCCAACCACAATTCCTAGGGCAAATGCATTGTCTGAAACTCACCTGATTCAAATAGTAGACATTCTGAGGAACCCATTTGACCCAAGTTCTACTGAGGTAGAATCCTTTGCCTTTGCAGGAAAGTAAGAGCCGTGATCCCCAATATGCAAATTAGATTGGACGTGCAGGGGTCCACACTTCCTAGGGTGAATACATCTTATGAAACACTCATTGCTCATTGCACCTGATCTTGACACAATGAGTAAATAATTCAACATGTTTTATTTTTAGTAGTTTCATATTATACAATTAATATAAATAAAACATTAATTCATTATATTCATGAAGTTTCAAAAATATAGAAAAAAAATAGTTTTGATAATGCATATATTTTCATTGGCTGTCACAGTATTAAAACATTAATTTAACATGCGGCAGTCTACAGTTTTACAAACACAGTTTGTTAGTCGTATCAGACCTCAAGTGAATACGCTCAGACATCTAGATCTCTTAAATATAACGTGAGGCATCAGCTATGGTCAGAATTATAATCTCTTAAACAACACAACAAGAACTATTTTGGTAGAAAAAGTTCTACAACCGGAGGTCTTATTGTGGCGATTTGTTGCTAGCTTCACGGAGCTTTACAGCAGCATGCTAGCTGTGTTTTTCATCGTCATCGCCTTGTCCCCGAGGTGTTGATAACACTGTTCAAATGATAGTAATCCACTGTGCGCATCGTCTTTTGATATAGGCTTTATTATTGCCGACAGCAGTCACATTTTTGTCAGGGCAGCACAAAAAATGATCAAGGCGGCCACCTCGGAATTCTCTATGCAGGAAAAACCCTGCAATCTTGACCTATATTTTATCTTGGCTACTGGAGTGTCCTGTCTTGCATTGATGGATTTTCTGTACAGAAACAGGTGATTCAGTTCAATTGTGTACAACAATTTAAAAATAAATAAATAAAAACACTTGCACAATTGGTACACATAGATAAAGGCATCAAGATATAATAAACACAGATAACCATTTCAGGCCACCTGATATTTTTTGATACAGGTGACAGAGAAACTGTAACTTCATGTCTTTAGTGATACTTTAGTTTTTTTAAGCAAATATGTGGCCTTTTTTTTGTCATACATTATAAAAATTACGTGAAAAATGTAATTATGTTTTTTGGGGGGAAAAAACCAACAAAAAAAAAACGTTTAGCACCCAAAAATAATTATGGAAAAATGAAAAGGATAAGGTTTTATAGCTAAATCAGAGGTTAAACTTGAGATATGTCTCTTTTTTTGTTCCATTTTTATTAATTTATTATCTAAACTGTCATAATTGAATAACAAGCACTTAGTTTAGGGACTACATAAATATAACAATGTCATACAAAAATTCCTGGTTGAAGGTATATTTTACGATGAGAAAGGGAAAAAGTCCCAACAAAAAACCGTCGTTTACAAAAACAAAATATAAAACAGTCTTCTCGCAGAAATATAAACTCAATCTCATCAAATTATTTTGTCGCTCTAATTCTGTACTTTACCGTGAGATTTAAAAAAGTAGAAAAAAAGTATGTGTTTGGTCACATAAAAATGTCTCCATCAACCATATTTTTGTGTACCAGCTTTCACGACTGTAAATGCTGTGTGTCTGTGTGTGTGTCCATTAAACACCCACTCTTGTGTTTCATTCACTCAAGTGCTGTTGAGATGTTCGCTCAGCAGTTATGATGTCTCCTGCCAAGTTCAATGCCTCATGGCCCGATTAAACAACCAACAGCAGACACAGCCCAGACGAGTATATCCATGACGACCATCCACAAAGTCTGTACATGACATATTCAGAAAAATGGACATGCTGTTGAAATTACCTTCATTCCTGTGGATATTTCCCTGGTGGTCTTCCTGTACACTGAACATGTTCATGAAACATTTATATGAGCTTAATAGAGAGGCTCCTCTCATTTTGAGCCCCTTCTATACTTAATGATGTGTGCATAGTAGCTTATCTTTGTTTAGAACTACAGTTGACTCATCATTGAAAAAATTCAAATAAATATTGGTCAAATAAACGTACGGAAGCCCTTTTTTTTTTAAAGAGCTATCTCGTTTATACGAGATAGTAAGTTGTTAATACGAGTTATTATCTTGTTTATACGACTTAAGTCATATCTTTAAACAAGATAGTAAGTCGTTTATACAAGTTATTATCTCGTTTTTACAAGTTATTATCTCGTTTTTACAAGTTATTATCTCGTTTATTCGAGATATTATCTAGTTTATTTGAGATATTATCTCGTTTATACGAGTTATTATCTTGTTTATTCAAGATAGTATCTCGTTTATACATACCCAAGTAATATACATGTAACTATGCGCTGCGACAGGCTATAGCCTAATGCAATAAAAATGAACATTATTGTTAAAGTTTGGAGCCATAACTGCTCACAGTTATTTATGAAATGCATCATAGTCCATGCAGTCTAGCATTATTAAACATCCACTGAGAGATATTATTCCTTTACCATAGCTTATCATAATCTTGACAACATTTTGACGACTCTTATGTTTATACCAAGCCAAATAATAAATAAATAAAACCTAAATAAAAATCTAGGTTTCTTGCTGCAAGAACTGAGAATGAAAGTAGCCTACATTATATAAGTAGGCCTAAATTAACTTAATATGGCCTAAATACAATATCCCCATAAATACACATCAGCAAATATTACTATAGCCTATATGTATACCATTAAAATGAGGGAAGTTTACCCGTAGCTACGAGTTGGGAAGAAAAGCGAGGGTAGCGAAACGTGCAAAAAACCACGTAGAATACTTGCATCTTGCTCTAAGAATTCTAGCTCATTTTGTAATTATATCCGGGCTACATTTCTGCATATTATCTCTATAATAGATGCATCACTCATCCAATACACAACGCAGTAAAAACAAAGATGACAATCTTGTTTTTGTGCAACGTTAGCCTATATTTTAAAGTGTTTTGCCTCCGCTCCCCATGTTTAAATGACAAACGAAGTAGCCTACACAAGCAAGGACTCAAAAATGGCTTTAATTGCACTTAAAAGGCACTTTGAAATCACTTCAGAGCAGAGTTATATCTCGTACAAACGTCTTACTATCTCGAATAAACAAGATAATAACTTGAATAAACAAGATAATAACATGTATAAACGACTTACTATCTCGTATAAAAAAAATATTTTCATATTGCGCTTCAGGGCTTCCGTATAAACTAGAATTTACTTATTTGTCTGTGACTAGGATTTGACAGTTTTTGTTGGTCTAGCCTTGTTGTGGAAGTGAGAATTAAGTAAAATATGTTTCTTTTCTGAATTCAGCAGTTCCAACAGTCAATACCCTTGTACAGTGCTCAGCACTCTGAGTACTGAACACAAATGGTATTGCGTGCTTAAAGTCCTCACTTAACCAACATTTAAAATATATTAAATATATATGCATGGATAAGGCAGGGAGGGCAGCAGCAAAACCCCCAAAAACGACCATACCTCAGGTGCTGCTAGTACGTGGTCTCTGGCTGACGTGACGACTAACAACCTTTCGCTTCAGGATGAAGCCAACCTGTCCATCAGCTCAAGGCCAGGAATGACGTAAATTAGCCATATGCCAAAACAGAAACCAAGTTTCATTGCTTTGTGGATTGAAATAATTGTTGACACCTGTATGAACAACTTTTCGCTTCAGGATAAAGCCATTCAATCCATCAGCTCAAGGGCTTTTTAGCATGTGAATTAATATTTGGTATGTGAACCAACAAGCATGTTGGCATTTTCCCCCGAGGCCGACCTTTCACTTCAGGAAGAAGCCATTCTGTCCATCAGCTCAAGGCCATTCTAGCATGTGAATTAATATTTGGTATGTGAACCAACAAGCACGTTTGCGAACGTGCTTTTGATTGCAGCAATGCATCTGGCAAGTGCAAATTAGAAAAACCTACTACTAAGAATCATCAAGCAGAAAAACATGAAAAGCCATTTGCAGGTGTTGAGTGAAAACCAACATGGAGCCTCGGATCAAGTGGGGACTACTGCGACAAACCAAAATTAAACAAACCAAGATATAGAATTTCAGATTTTCAGTTGAATCTGAAAAGGTCCCAGTGGGAAGGGAAAGGCAATATCTTAAAAGGTGACCATGATATCCGTCTACCCGATGAGAGCCTTCCTGTGTGTTTGGTAAACTGGATAGCCAGGTTAACTGACAAAATCTGTTCAGGCGGAAGCCATTAATGGTAGGAATAGAACAGTCATGAGCTCATGCGTTTATTAGCCTTTCCTGATGGAAAGATGATCAGAGACCGACTGACAGGTAGGCTAGGTAGAACAAGCCACAATAGTCGCTAAGATTTCAGTTTTCCGTTTGTGAACAATCTACCAAGAGAAAAGGTTTGTGTTAATCTCTGTTTGAGATTAGTAGGTTTATTCTGACCAGCTGCCGCCAAGGTACATTTGCATTACCTTTTAAGCGAGGGCGTCACTTTGTTGAACTTTGGGGGGGGGAAGCAGGGCAGAACGCAGTGCCCCGAGATATATGTTTGGGGGCGGCACATGTTAGCGATGTTTTAAATTATTCCCCTTTCAAAAGTATGATTATTAGGACTATTATTAAGACATTTAACCTTAGGTATTTATTATAAAATGTTGTTTAAATGGGTTGTAGATTGTTTTACAAAACAATTGATAAATGTGTCACCTTCCTAGCCAGGCTAGGCTTATAGCAACCGATAAAATAAAAGTCTACCCGTATAGGCCTATAGAGTACTCAAGTGACTACGTCACGCTGGTTTCGGAAGTAAATTCCCCATTCATTTAGAGTGTACACATTAACTAAAGCTTACTTTTAAACAATTTTTACTGATTATGTCTTACCGTCAATTTCCCGGATGGTTCAATATAACACCCGTTCGCAAACTATGTCGTTTTTCTAGACCAGCTTCGAGTATATTTTACGTTTTAGTATTTTTTTTGTGAACATACCAGTGCTGGCCCTATTTAAAAACTTCACGTCCCATAATTCCCTCTGAACGAGCAGCCTTGTCTCCAGAAGTTGTCATATAATGTTAGCCAGCAGTAGCACACAGCTCCGTTTTTAAACACAAAAACTTTAGCTAGCTAGCTTGAAGGACTAAAAGCTAGAATTGCTTTATGTGGTTAACCGTAGCATAGTTTCTGACCTTGTCGGGCGGGCTGCTCTACTTAGCAAGCTAACATTAGCTTGTGTTCAGCGGCAGTAGCCTCTTGCCATCTGCCATCTGCCACAGAACAGACAGACGAGATGTTGATATCTTATTGGTTGAGAACCACCCGTGCGTTGCATATGGAAAATAGCCTTTTTAATTAACCTTCTTAAATGTATTCAGCTTGTTTCAATTGACAATATAAACGTAGTAACAGGGTGTTCAAAATGTTGCTTTTAAAACGATGTTGACAAATATGAAAATGCTAATCAAATTAAATATATAGGGCTTTCACACTAGATTATTAATCGATTGGCGAGTTCTTCGTAATAAATAGCCTTAGCATATCAAACGCAGCATGAAATGTAGCCTAGCTACAATATTAGGATGAGTAACACGTTACTAATTTAGAAAATGCGTATAGTAATGCGTTATGTTAACATGGTACCCAAAAAACTAATATTATTACAGTAAGGCATTAGCCTACTTTAGTAATGCATTACCCCCAACTCTGCACATCACGCCTATCCAGTGCAATATCACCAATCCTAGAAGGCACAGATTCTAGAAGGCTTTTCTTTTTCTTTTAGACCCGGGGGCCAGGAACCGCTCGCACATAAGCTGGGAGGCCCTGCGTGTGAGGGCTCTGGCAGGGCAGGCTGGGGCATCGAGAGGGTAGTCAGGGTAGCAAGAGGGGTTTGCCATATAGCTGAAAACTGGGCTACGCTGCGAGATTTGAAAAAAAAATTGCCCTTTTCTTTTGTCTAGCACAGTGGTTCTCAACCTTTTTCAGCTCGCGACCCCTAAAAGATGTGGGTGGAGACTGGCGACCCCCCTCTCCTAGGGTGACCACGAAAAATGGAACGTTTGTCCCGCATCCCGCATGAACAGAACAATGTCCCGCATTTCAAAGATCATGTTAAAATTTTTTTATTATTATTTAATATTATTTTAAAAATGCCGTTATTGGGGAAACGTCATTGGTTTAAAAAAATAGAGCTAACGCGCATCGGTGTCAAAAATCAATGCGCAGCCGTGGCGTGGTGCGTCGTTTTTATGTGGAGAAGACAGCCGACGAAAGTAAAGTTTAGCTTGCAAGACAAAACGAGAAAATGGCGGAAACTCTTAAGAAAAAAAGACTGCTCATACAACCGAGACTGGGAGAGGAGCTACACATGGCTGAGATCTGTTTCAGACGATCCCCAAAGGGGCGAGTGCAGGATTTGCCGCCGGAGCTTCACCATCACCCATGGCGGAGAGGGGGACGTTAAGAGGCATGGTGATGGTGAGGCTCACAAGAAAATGCACAGCAAAGGAATGCTAACACTATGACGAGCTTTTTCTCGAAACCAAAAGACGGCAACACAAAGTCAAATACTTTTACGGTGACCACAAGGAAGACTCCGACGGGATATTTAACCCAGTATAGGTCAACGCTGAGAAAGTATTTTCGCATAAATACGTGGACCCGAAAGGTGTACGTTTTTCCATTGCAGCCTTTGAGAGTGCTGGATATTCCCCTGCCACAATGAGCCAGAATTCATCCAGTGGCTTCGATTCAAACAAAGTATTTAGGGTCCGGTCGCTTGCGAGGTCAAGGAGTGCATCCTCAAGTTCGGATGGGAGGTGATTCCCAGAGGCAATAAAAGGTTGCCGCACCCATTCATTGTCCTCCTGATCTTTGGGGAAGTATTTCTTGAATTCATCAAGGAGGCCTCGGAGATGAATAATGATGACTCTTTTTATTGTTTTCACGTTCAGCTTTTTCTCCTGTAAGAAATCGTCGAGTTCGTGGAACATTTCAACATTGCCGCTTTCCACTCGCGCAGCCCAGCGCTCCAATTTCTTTGAGAATCCATTAACTTTATCGGACAATGTTAGAATGTTTGTGTTGGGGCCTTGGAGAGACAAGTTAAGCGAATTAAGTTTTTCAAAGACGCAGCGGAGGAGAAAAGGGGTATAAAGCCATTTGTCTGAGTGTGACAGCGTGATAAACTGAATTATAACTGAATGAGAAGGTTGTCTGCTTGTAACTGCTGGATTGAACTATAGTTGCCTGTTTTTCCTGTGCTAGAAATAAAGCCAGTGATTTTCTTTAAACATTTGCCTATTATTTCTTGCGTTCGGTATTTACGTTCCCCGCGTGCCTTCCTTGTGGCTGCGAAACGCTACAATACATAATGCGACTTGATGTAAAATCAGTTTAGTGTTGTGGGGTTGGGGTCCAAAACAATTATGAATTATGAAATACATAGGCTACCACCACCGAATAGCTACAATTGGAAGTGTTGTGGTTTATTGGCAGGCACATCATACAGTATGATGTATACATCAGTCCCAAATATTGCACGGTTTTTATTGCAGAATGATTTGAAATGTTTTCGGATGCAAGTGATCATGAGCAAGTGGCGTGATGGCGCGCCGGCCTGCAGCGCTTGTTGTCATGGTGAATGTAAACACAGCTGTGCGGTCTTTCCTAGCCTGCGCTCAGAGCAGATAGAGATCTATCTACGGCTCTGCATAGGCTGATTTTATTGTCGGCTATTTTAACCATTCACATGCTTTCCCCCAACGATTTTTAGTTGGGAACATAATGAAATATATTTAGGCTTTACATTTTAAATTGATTTTTTTTGTAATTTTGCTAACAAAAAATTATTATTTTTTTTTTTTTGTACATTTTGGAACTCGTCCTGCGACCCCCGCAAATGATCTCGGGGGTCGCGACCCCTAGGTTGAGAACCATGGGTCTAGCAGACCATAAAGCTTAAGAACACAGAGCTTGCCATCACTTAGCTTTTACGTAGAAATAGCAGGATTCTAATTCTTTTTTACTCGCAGCGTGTAGCAGAACTTGCAGGAGAAGTGAAAATACATGCCGAAAATATTACTTGTATTAACCACAACAACATCTCTGAATGTTTTTCTGGTTATTTGGATTTTTACGTGTAAATTGTTAGAACAAAGCCACTTTGCCTAAAGCAATTTTCCTTTCTCGTACTTAAAAAATATCAGTGCCCCGCCAATCTGTAACCATCTGCAGTTCTTTCACCACCATGTGACAGTACTGTTCCTTCCTGACATGTCTTTTTCACTCCACCACTCAAATAAGATCCCATGGTACAGACCATGACACTTGAAAGAAAGTTTCTCCTTTTCTCCTTGACAGATGATAAATTATAGATGGCAGTGCCCGGAAAACTACAACCTCCAGATCTAGAAGCACCGCTTTGATTTAAACTCCCTGCTGCCCTTGCATGGCCATTGGGCTCCAGGCATGTGCAATTTAAACTGATTTTTTCAAATCTATGTTCATGCATATTTACAACGGGACTAATCTCATTTTATTTTATTTTTTTTTACATGTAATGTGTACAAAATTTTCTCAGAGTTACTTACGTACACTGTGTACAGCTGTTATCCAACATTTGGGACTTTTGAATTGGAATTTTTGATTTTACAGTATATGTAAAAATATTTAATAATAATAAAATACCCAATATGGTTCCTCTATTAACTTCATTCCACAAACAGAGTGAAGTGAGAAGTGTTTAGCCCCTGGGGATCTTTCATTTAAATGTATTATCATTATTATTATTATTATTATTATTATTATTATTATTATTATAGGATAGAATCTGGTGAGATATCTACAAACTAAACATTTTGACCTTTAGAAGAGGCTGGCTTCTCTGAGTGGGTTAGTCTGCCGCCCAGTGAAGTCCAAAGATTTAACTGATATGAGATAATAAAATGCATTTGAAAACGCAACTTGTGTTTAAGATTCTCCTGCAACGAGAGAGAAAGAGTGAGAGAGAGGATGTTTTATTGTTTCAATTTTTGTCTAGTAAATGAACCGCAGGCATCCAGATCTTCTCCCGACTGGTATGTGGTCTTAAGAATGGGGCTCCTGGATGAAGAGCCTGCAGGAAGCTTATCACTAATTCACAAGCTAGAAAAGAGCTGGATGTCGCTCTGTGCATGGGTCTAATAAACGCTTACAACATGATTATTTATATTTTTAAGAGGCTACTTTATTTCATCATCAGTAGATTTCCAGAAAGAAAGAAACAAAGAACCTGTGATCCACGTTGGTATTTCAAAGCAAGAATTACTCCACAAAGAATACTTATTTTAAATGGATTTCAAATCTCATTGGCAATTGAAAAAGCCCATTGGAGTATTGCAGTAGATGTATAATGAGCTTTTTAATGTGCATTTATGTTTTTAAAGTGGGATATGGATTATCTCGGTACAACATACGCTCATAAAACCTCATGATGATATCCCACAGTAACTCTGCATTTTAAACCATGTAGAATTTCTGCATTACTAAAGAGAGATCTTTATAAGACACTCACAACTATGTGTGCAGGTTTAAGGCCTGACCTTATGGTCACATGACAATATGTTACATGACATTTGACAGTAGCATTTCACATAGCTTATCATGTCATCCTTCAATAACAGCAAACATAATAATTATATACTGTTAATGGATGCGTTAGATGTGTTTCATAAATCATTTAAAAATACCTAATTTTTATAAAGAGTGATGACTGGAGATTTATCACAGACATTGAGATCAAACATGGCACTTTGGACCTGTTGATGATGCTCCCTGCTAAAGCACCTTGTTTTTGTTGTATTGATGCACAGATATCATCACTTACGAGTGACTCCTGTGGCCAATCAGGCACCTGCAGCCAGTTTGTTCAAACTGTGCATAAAGTGTACACCCACAACACAAATGTTGCATTGCTCAGCTGGCGCACTGCAAAGTGATAATAATCAGCAGCTGACTGAATTTGTGTGTGTTTGTGTGCACTTTCTCAATCATGAGAACCATTACAAAGTGTAATCAGTATTGTATAGAAAGTAAAAAAAAAATTGTTTAATGTTAAATGTTAAAATGATCAAACTTATCTAAATATTATATTTAGAAAGCTTATATGAAAAGTTATGTATAGATTGTAATAATGCTGTAATAAAATATCTAAATATATGCCCAATTTAAATTTACTTTAAATTCACTACTACAATAAGCAACCCCCCCTACACACACACACACACACACAATAATATAGAAAGTAGTCTACAGGCTAATGATGTTTACAGATCATCTACTTTGGTAAAATGGGTTCAATCACAAGAAAAAATGTTATGTAAAAATGTAAAAACACTAGCCAGAAGACATTTCTTTTTATAATCCCTCTCCTTATGATAAATTATTACACTAGTGAACACAGATTATTTGTCTACAGTCGATCGCAACACACAAATGATGCAAGGAATATTCAACTGCATTGTGGAATGTGCTCTTATTGCCATTTGCCTGACCCCTTTTAAAAGGAAATTCTCCTGGAAAGAGGATGTGAGAGAACGTCGTTGTCAATGGAATTGGAGCTGAATAGCAAAGCATGGCTGGAAGGGGTCCCTGATCGTCATGGTGATAGTTTATAGCTCCACAGCGGACAGAAGATAGATGTTTACAGAGATCCTGTACACAAACAGCAGAGAAGAGAAACAGCCCCAGCAACAGCTAAACACGAGACACGAGGTTGTGAAATGGCAGTGATAGCAAGAATATTATAGCTTGTTACCAAGACTGTCCATGGGAAACATTATATATATTATATATTATATAAAAAATCTAATCAGAGACTAAACTGTTTTGATAGATGCCAGCAGAGATGTGTTTAAGAATTCATACATAGTTACAAGCTAGAGAAATTCCTTGATGCATGCGTTTATTTTTACCCCATCTTTTCAGGCTGTCTACTAATATATCTGGTGTCTAAATTGAATTTGATTGCTGATTTTTCTATGCTATATAAAATACAAAGTCAAATGACAAGAATAGTCTTTCCAGTTTCCACTTACGAGTGAGCTGTCATACCATATAATAACTGTCACATCATAATTTAATTTAAATAATAAAATGTTGAAATATTATTTAAATGAAAAATGGTATCTGTATAATTTTTTTCCCTATACATTCTGTCAGACACCTTTTTTAGAATGTGGGATATGAGAGGACAGTATGCTTTGACAGGTTATTTTTTTCTTATGGTTTATTCAATGGAACATTGTTAGTAAGTGGCTTGGTCTGGTTGACCTGATAATTAGGTCACTGCCTGGTCCTCTCTCTCCCCGAAAATCCACAGGAATTATTTCGCAATTAAAAGACACACTGTGGCCTTATCTACGTACAGAAATATAGTATGTTGTGGTATCTCCTCTCCTGGAAGGTTTCATGAAGAAGGTTCAAGATTTCCTTAAAGTGTAACACCAGATCATTTAAAATGCTTGAAATTCAAAAAATATGAAAGAAAAATTACTCTTGTATAAAATTACGTAATCATAAAGTATATGAGTGTTATATAAATGTTGGATATTGGTGTTTAAGTAGTGTTTCCAGTACCGCTTTCGCCCCGCCTCCAACATTTCTTATATTTTATAAAAGAAAGTTTTTTGTCAAAACGCTGACGTCAGACATGGTACTGTCAACGTTCTTCAGCATCTTACGAACAAAATCTAAAGGACTACGAACGAGAAAAAAAGAATAAGACAAAAAAAGAAAATTCAGAGAGCAATGGAAAAGAGTTTAGTCTACGTAGACTAAAAACAATAGAAAAAAGTCGTAAGAACACCTACTGCCGTGTCTGTATCAGTTCCCTGTCTTGCGTACAAGTGCAGCAGTACATTGGGACCAACGCCAAGTTCGCCAACCAAAAGCATCACGTCCAAATACTACCAATGCCAATGCACAGAGACAGTTTTCAACTTTTTTCACATAAATAGTTGACTAACACAGCTAGCTAACTATCTAACGTTGGGCCAACGTTGGAGGATCATCCTGGTGTGGTGCAGCATCAGTTTCAAAGCGAATCGGCTCAATTGACATATCTTTTTCCATTTCCATAAAATTCCTCTTCATCCTCAGAACTGTCCGATTTGTGAGTGTCTGCCATTGTTGTACACCGATATGTGCTAATCAACCCTCCCCCTCCAGTTAGACACCCAGTCCCAGCCAAGCTCTGCATAAATGCATATCGGGACACCTCTACCACCGATATACATTCAACTTCACATATAAAAGTAGAAAGGGTTCCAGGGCATTGCAAATATAGCTCATTTAAAATTATAGACATTTATAATTTACATTTGCAGACCAATATTGTACACAGTACAGTAAGTTAAACAGGCAAATATTTACACTTCCTCCACGTGTGATGTCATAAATTTATGATTCTACAATCTAGACAACAATATATATATATATATATTGTTGTCTAGATAATGGTGTAGTTTGTAAATATAAAAGCTGTCCATTATCTGGGGCTTACTCTTTAAGAAAGACACAATGCTATTTAAAATGGCTAATGTGGCCACACTATACCACAGGATCATTATTGCTTTTGGATTTCAGGTTTGAATGCAGAGTCTGTGACATGCAGTTGAATAAGTCAATTACAATTATTGATGTCCTTGTAGGTAATGATTGAGGCCTGCCAGTTTGGAAGTTACATTGAGCTAACAGCAAAAGAGGAGCAGAGGTCCTAGTTTATGACTGGGCTTGATTATTTAAAAAATAATAATAATAAATTTGGATTTGTTATAGTTTGTAAGAGTTTTTATACCATTGCTGTACAGAGGATAAACATGCACGCCCCTTCTTTTCTGTTGCTGACAATCAAATCCCAACACACAACAATGCATGTCTCAATTAAATCTCAACCTTGGTGACTGAATACACATATTCAGTCTTGCCCAAACTAAGCTCCTCTTTTCTTTACCAATCCAAGACTTTTACCATTGATAACAGAAATGTGCTCTTATCTCTTCCAAAAACATTGGCATGACACTAAACAAGCTGTTAACCACCGCTTTTATAGCACTGATAGCCTACATCTTTAGATTCTTTATGTATACAACAGATCAGAAGCATCTTCCCATTCCTCACTACACAGCCCAGTTTCTTATCTTGACACTAGTCCTATCCAATCTGAACGGTCGTCTTCATACTGGTTATTTTAATTTATTTCACAGGATATGTTATGAAGCAGGTCACTGTTACCATCTGACATCACTTCCTGAATGGGCTTCTGAGAAAAATCTTATCACAAGGACCCCGTATCTAGTCACATGTTTGCATGTTTACTTCTTTACTTGTGTGGATGAAGGGATTTATTTTATCACCTATGGAAATTAAAAGAAAAACTGTCTCTCTTCCATTAGAGATGGTCAGACTCACGACTATAAACACATGCTTCTTTAAAATTTAATTTCAGTTCAGTGACTTTAACCTAGCTATCTAGTCATGTACAGTACCTGACAAAATCTGTTATCATCAATGGATTGTTATAGCTATGATTTATGATTTGCTGGCTGATGTGGACTAAAGCCATAAGCCACCAAAGTAAAGAAATATAAAAGGAACACATTTATTAATGAATTTATTTATTTATTTATTTAGCCACATTCCAAGGGCTGGTTTCAAATATCTTATGTACTGTTAAGGTAGTTAATTGTTAATAAAACCATTATGTTTCTGTGGTTAAATTCCACTCAATGTTCACATTAATAGACAGAATCACAGACATCAATATAATATCTTAATTGTCAGCACATTTTGCACTGTTTCACTATTTAATGCACAATGGAATATGAACTACAATATATTCAAGTTTTGTTTTTGTAGTCCAGTGCTTTTATGAACAATTGACTCTATTTATTTTGGACTATACTGGACCCCAGGCTTATTCCTTTTACATATATTTGATAAAGTCACAACCTTTCTGAGTGATTCATTTGGTAGTGTGAGCTGATATGATTTAAGAGAAAATAGTATACATCCTCCTGATGCAGCTAAGTTGGCACAAAGCTATGCACAAAGCACACTTTTAGTTGATTAAACATATTTTTCATGCACTTTTATGAGTATTCTTACTGCTATTCAATCTGAAAAAGTAACCACATTTGCATATTTTATCCAAATTGTTGCCAGAGGTTTCAATCCAAGAATATATCAACAAAAAAGGACAAAACATAATTTTGAACTTACTTTACTTAACTTACTTTACATATGTCAAGTCTGTTTTTTTAATACCTCCTTCATTGTTTCTGTTCCTTTTCATATAATGTGTATGTTGTCCGATTTCCAATTTATGCTATTGTGTCTGTCTTGACGCAAGGCTTTCAACTCTGACATTTCAAGTTTCTTTCTAGGTGGCCAATGTGAAACCATGTTTTAATCTTTTTACGTGAAAAAAGGTTGTGCTTAAAATTCTGGACTTTTTCTAGAGCTACCTTGTCAGAGATTGTAACCCACCCAATCCAGAAAAAAAGCCAACAGTCAAGCAGTCATGGGGGGGAGGAAGGGGGGGCAAACCAATGAGCTTTTAAGCCTACATTTCTGATTTACATGTCAGCAGATGGTAGATGGCATTTCTGATGTTTGATTTTTATTCGCCAAATTGCAGGCCACATCTGGCTTGGTCTACATTTCCAAATGGGTAACAGATGTGACGGCACATATACCTGACATCCTCCGCTGAAGGAAAGGTGTTGTACAACAAAATATAAAAGCATTATTTAGCCACAAAGCTTTTTAAAGTCCCTCAGGGAAATGTCAAGATCACAGAATGAGCTAAAACAAATTGCATGGGAAAAGACTATAAATTGACAGATGAAGCACGGGGATTGTCTTTGCAAATAAGGAGGCTAATTCAACGAACAGCAAACCCACATTGCTTTTTACTTTTGACCCTGAAGTTTCACTTCAGAAAATTGAGTTATGAAAAATGTTGTGGTTAGTTATGACAGTAAATCAGCCGATTCGGTGTTTTAATGAAAACAATGATCTTGGAGATAAGCAATGCATATTTAATCTTTTTAAGACCTGAGCAGCCTTCTGATTCTAGTACAAATGTTGCAATAACAGATTGTTTGAATGTAAATAAAATTAAAGCTTTTGTATTTCATTTTCACATTTAAATGCCGGCCCTGTGCTTGTTCGTAGCAGTTTCAGACCATGGTCTGCACACACAGAACCAAGAAAAAGGGCTTAGATGTCAGGAAATCTGTGGAGAAACGTAAACATGTTAAGGTTCTGTCTGCAGGCTCACTTTTAAAATGCATTCAGTCCTAAAGCACTAGTTGGATTGTGCCAGTGTAACTAGTGGGTGATCATATGCCACAGGCAGAGATACTTTGCTGATGCAAGGTATTAATATCAAAGCTGTCCAAGTACAGGGAGGGGTGCCATTTATGTCCCTATAAATACCAGCCACTATCATCACTCTTACGCTTTCCTCGGACGGGTAAGATTTCTCTTCTGTGTGGGAGGTATAACTTGCTGGCAGTTGAATTTATTCCCCCTGCCGGGGTTTGACCATGTTCATCTCCCATTGCAGCCACAGCCCCCATGTCACCTTGCTCGCCTGGTCTGCTGTTGTAACCTTGCATCGCAATGTGTGCTTTGTTTTCTTATCCCACGAAGACAATGTAGCACGTCACAAAAAAACAGATACAGTGCTACTTTCTGTCTAGTCAACAGCACTGCAGCACAGGACCCTGTGTGAGGTTGTTAGACTTGCTGTGTATCTGTCATGTTAGCTTTTTTTTTGGCAAATATTCCCAGGGTAGCCCACCAGCCTGTTAACCTGCTACTTATCGTGCTAGCATGAATAGGACAGCTGTCCCGGTTGGGTTGTCCTACTCTAGCAGGCTCGTACTCTGTATGCTGACTCTGCACCGACTGAGCATAGTGAAGCTCCAGCACTATCTCTGCACCTGGAGCTTGTGATTGATCAGTGCATGAGCCTCACCAACAATGCATTTCTATGAAGACAGATCATTTTTAGACTATCTGATAATGCAAGTCGATTTTGACGTTCATGAAAAGTGGATAGCTCTAGATAGCCACGTCAAGTCATATATATTGACGAGGTTTTTAATCTTGTGGGTGGTTTGAAGTTAAATGCAAAATAAGAAAAAGGAAACTGCTAAAAAGACAGGATTTTTTAACATATAAGGAAAAGATATATGCATGGATTAATCTCACTGAGAGTAGACGTATTGGTTTTGTACACATTTTGTTCATAGCAAGATTATGATTTCACGTGATATTATTTGGGTCAGAATGGGGTGAATGCAAGATGTGCTGTGCTTATAGCCATTGTCAAGGGAAGGACATATTGGTCCCATGAGCCAGCCTGGGAACTACTTAAACTAGTCCTGGTTTTATGATATATTCAGCCAACCCAACATTATTTACTCCCACTGTTGTCATTATGTGTCATCTGCTTTGAACAGAGTGAGAATTTGTGTGGACTTCAGTCATATAACTTTGCCCAAAATAATGTATGACACAAAGAGGGTGTTCATTATCCCAAGTGACATATAGGTGCTATAAATGTACAATTATTAATTATTATTAACAATAATATTCAGCTATTTTTATCTAAGAGTGGCAAACAAGTATTTCAGCTTGGTTCAAGACAGTCTTAATCTGGTTCTCAGTATGAGGTATTTTATGAAATGAAAAAAAAGGTTCTGACTTTTGTTCAATGAGAGAAAACTGTATGCATATACCATAGTGTGATGCCACCAAAGCACAACTGTGTTGTTATATATTGTGCCTGAAAGTGTTAATGGTGCACTTGCATACGTTTTCCATTATCATGAAAAGAGGCAATACCTTCAAACCCATCAGCAGCTTTAGGTGACTCATAAATCTAAATCATATATTCCACCCACAAACTGTTGGTCATAAACCAGTTGTAATGATACTATTAATTTGTTAATGCCAGTAAAGATATATGATTACACTCACACATTTGCTTCACCAAAACATTAGATAGAATTTAGGTGGTTACTAATTGGTTATAAAACCCCAATCTATTTATTTTCTTCTGCTGATAGAGAAGGGATCATTGATATGTATGATGTCTCAATGCCCAAATGGAAATGATGAGCTAACAAACAAAGTGTTTCATGCAAATTATGTTGTTGTTAATCAAAATGTCAAGAACAAAATATCGCGAGTTTGATTGACCAACATTTCTTGATAAAACCATAAAATCCCATCACCCAATCTACTTGATTGCTCAAAACATGAATGCTAAATTAAAAAAATAATAAATAAATGTAAATAAATATACAATTCAATACCTCTTACCAGAAAATTCAGAGCGAAGTAAAAATATATTAATACCATGTCAAGGTTTCCATTCCGACTCAAAACTATACAATACAGTAAAACTGCAGCTGCACATTTGTGGAATTTCTTCAGGTTCCCGCAAAATGTGAAGCAAAACAAATTCACAAAATTATTTATATTAAACAGCTTATTGAATAGTTAATGCAACAAATTATGAGTAATAATCATGTTTAATGAGGGGAGACTGCCATACAGAAAGCAAGCTGAAACCCACCAGTCCTGATCTCCAAAAGACAAACCAATACGGCAGGACGAAAGCAAGATTAACCTCTTAAGAGAAAAGTGAAATTTACAGAGAAAGAACTGGACATATCACTAAAACAGTCGCATAAATTAATCCAAGTGGATTTTTAAACCTCTGTGATGTCATTGGATTTAAGACAACACAAGTCAAATGAACCAACCTGAAAAAGTGCTTTGAATCGTGTTTGAATCTAACTCTAACATTCATCTAACTCTAAGTGGACTGTGACTGTATATGTAAAGATGTAAAATAGCAGATTTTCCCCCAAGGAACCACGACTTTAAACTCACTCCAGTACTATGAGTGCACAGCATTCTCACCGTGTGTTTCCTTTCATTTTTCATTAAGCAGGTGACCGTGAGAAGCAATACACCCTTACCAAAATGCAAAGTGTCTTGTGGAATGAATTCTGATATGCACTGCATTCAATTTTCTCAAAATTAATGTGCGTCATTATGGCAATGTAAAACACTGACAGTGGAATGTAATTAGCCTTTTCATTGTTCTCCTAGATACGGACGGTATTTCGTGAAATTCATTTCATTATAAAAACCGATGCACTCAATATGAAAACAACACCCCCCTGCGCATTGTGTTCTGATGCATGTGTTGTTTTTAATTACGGCGTGATAAGTTGGCACCGTCATGAAAAAATACACAAATATGCATTACATTTCATTCTGTGTATTGTTTGAATGACAATAACAAAACCTGCCGCTTATTAATGTCAGACAAATAGTCACAGAAAATAAACAAATAAATAGATAATGTTTATTGTTATATAGCACACCGCTTGAATTTGTGATGTTCCCTTATCCTGGTACTGGTGGAACAAAACTCATTGAAAATAATTATTGAAATATAATACATTGAAGTCTCAAAATAAGATTTACATGGATTAAAAATGATTACACTAATGTTTCATTGCTTTGTTATTCTTACATGAATACACTATGCCAGATAGGTAACCACGGCACTAGTAATCAATTTGCAACCAAGACTCACTATGAGTTTTTAGATTTTATTCATTCTGCATACATTTCCAATTGGTCAAGCAAGTGGCAGGTGCTATTTGTACAAATATACCGCACTTTATTAACACTGAAAGCTAGATTACATAGAAAATAATGCAAACAATGTGATTCTGATAACTGAACACTAAGCTTGTGCAGTGACTGAACAGTTTCCCCTTCATATTGAGACATACTTGATTTGAAATGGCAGACTGAGGTCTGCACAGCTATAAAAGAGTGAAGTAACTTATGGTACCAACTTTATTCTTGCTGAGCCTGTAAAATGTTTTTATGTTTGATTTTATCAACCATATATTTTTAAAGGAACTGTCACACAGATATTGGAACACTCTACGAACGTGGAAGGAAAGGTGGAAAAAAAAAAGAAATTTAATTAAGAAATAAATAACTAAATAAAGTGCACTTACAAAACTGGACAACAGTGGGATTTTCAGTGAAGTCACCATTTCAAATTACATGCAAATAAATTCATTTACTAGTATAAATGGGTGTACTTTATCTTTATGCCTAACTGTAACATAACATAAGTTCATAAAAGTGGCATCATAGTCTAGTTGAAATACAACTCCCTGGAATGTGGCATAAAAGTATATTTTCATTAATTAATACCATCATTTTTTCCCCTGTATCCATTTCCTGGGTCCTTGCTACATTGTTCTTTTAGTAATTGTATTGAATATATTTGTTATAATTACCATATTAAATGAATTAAGAATTTTGGAACACAAGCATGTACATCTGCAAATTGCTCACACAACGTTTACAGATCTGTATCTGTATCTTTAAAAAAATGTTATAAATTACTTTAAAATGGTTTTACTACTATATCTACAAGTAAATATACTGTTGTATATAAAAATTTGGGCTGTCAACATTAACTCATGATTAACAATATCTAATGATTAACGCTTTAATGTTTTAAGCGCAATTAATCGCCTTTTCTTATTTTGGCTGTGAAGGTCCCAATAAGTGCAGATATATGACCAGAATTCCCACAATCTCTTTAACCATTGTAAGGTAGGCTAAACCTAATCCTGGCAGTTACTGCGCTAGCTAAAGCAGATTGAGCAGTAGGCGAATGGAGACAAGAAACAAAATTGGGCTTTTGAAAGCCTACTT
Source organism: Ilyophis sp. 1 JC-2022 (assembly GCA_022702515.1). Taxonomy (NCBI): domain Eukaryota; kingdom Metazoa; phylum Chordata; class Actinopteri; order Anguilliformes; family Synaphobranchidae; genus Ilyophis; species Ilyophis sp. 1 JC-2022. Next base: position 42,645,937 of record CM040406.1, read on the forward strand.
TCATTATAAAATGTTTCCGAATGGCTTGCTTGACAAAACTAAAGTAGCTTAATATGTAGGCTATTTTAGGTCAAGGAGTTCCAATATCACAGAGGCACTACAATTTTAAAACCAACTGCAAGCTAAACCCATTTAACGACAAAGCTAGCGATAGCTACCTAACAGGTTGACCACAGCTATTGTCAAATGGATTGCTACAGACTGCAAACCTATTAACACTGGCAGACACTGATATGAATGTTCTGTAAATAGCATATGCCGACCAACATACACTACCCTCGTGAGGTACAGTTGTTTCATGTGTATGAGAAACCCACTAAATTGAAACTCGTTAAACATGCAATGGCTGTTGAATTGTGCCTATTGCGGACTATTGCAGCGATCAACACGCACAAGGCTTGGCAGATTTTATACAGAAATATTTGGAAATATTTGCAACAACAGTGCCTTGTGAAAGACTATTCTCACTGATCATATTTTAGTAAACAAGAGAGCTGCATTATCTACTGATAATGTTAACAGACTCATTTGTCTCGGCAACTGGGTTAAAGAAAATAAATAAGAAGTGACCTGACATTGTGGCTCAGGTTTTTGAAATGATGGGGTGAATGCATTACCACAGTTCACTCATGATCAAGTGATTTTTTTTTCCAATAATTTATCTTATATATTATTCTCATTGTGCATTGCAATCGTGTTTTATCTTGATAGAGAGCAATATCAGTGCAATATCAGTGCAATATCAGCGCAATATCTTGATAGAGCAGACCATTTTGAGGAACATTGTGTTCCACAGTTCTTTAGTATTTACAATAATACTAAGAGTCAATTTAAAGTATAATAAGACCAGATTAATTTAATTAAAAGCTGCCAATTAAATTTTAAATAAAATTTTGAAGCCAACAATGTGACTGCACTGCAAAACACTGAGAGGTGGGGAGGGTCATCATTAAAAAAGATCAGAATAATCATAGATTGCTTGTGCTTACATTACTTCCAGTCCATCGTATCTTAGTGTTTACTCGCAACAAAATAATGCTGTAAGAAAATGTACTTCCAAAGTACAATTAAATGAATTGTGAGATTAATCACAATTTTTAAAAATGATCGATTGACAGCACTTTTAAAAATATAAAAAACACTGAAAAGTTGCAACATTTAATAAGTGTGCACAAAACAAATAACTGCCATTCAAAATAGGCAGAGACACTTGGCTAAAGAGCACTGGAGCAACGCGTTTCAACACAGTCGTCTTCAGGCAGTACAAGGCTGTGTGGGAAGCCATCTAAAATAAAGGAAAACGGTGAGTCAGATGTGGTGAGTCAGACGTGGACAAAGCACCAATAAGAGACAATAGAATTCCACACATAAAATGCGCACATAACGGAGAATAGAAACAAGTATGCAACATAGAGTGCAATAGATATACAAAATGTCAATATAGTAAAGATGCATAAACAATGTCATACAACAATGGTAAAAAAAAGGTATGGGAATAGACTATAGGCAGAGAAAACCTTTACCGGACCAAGGACACACTATGAGGAGATCAAAGGAAGTCGAGTTCTTCATTAATACCATTGGGGGCAACTCTTTTTAGCCAATGTGTCCAGTGAGCCTGACATTGTAGGAGGAAAGTATCAAAATTACCGGTCTTAGGATCATGGGTTATCTTTGCTAAAGCCCAAAACCGTAGTCCTCCTATCTCAAGCTGTTTCTGATAAAATAGTGTGGTAAGTGGTGAATGCATATGTTTACATTTAATAGAGTGTGTGTGGTTTCTCCTATGCATAGCAATAGACAAGGGCATTGAATTACATAGATAACACATAGATAACCAGAGGTGGAAATCCAGGGGACATAAAGTAAAAGTCCTCCCCAGTATTTTGCTCCAATCACTTGGATTTGCTAATTAACATAATTCTTCAGTGAGGAGGTAGAACTAATTAGTGAAATCAGCTGGCTAAGTCTATGAGTGGAAGAAACACATGGCAGGACTTTTACTTTATGTCCCCTGGATTTCCACCTCTGTAGATAGCATAGAGGCACATGCAGTAAGAGTATGGAGGTGGATAGGTATATCACTGTTGGGCTGGATGAATGATAAAGATAATTAATAATTTTTAAAGATAGAGGGCAACAATGTGTACAAGAAAAATGCATTTTTCATGAAGTTTGGACGTGTCTGCCGGGTAGATTGTAGTTGCGTTTCTGGTCTATAAGTGTTTTTTTCGTCAAATGTGTCATGGATTTGTAGGATGCACCAATATCTGAACAGTGCCCTTTTAATTATATTGGTGAGAGGTGAATAGCGGAGGGTACAGACGATGTGGTCCCATGTTCTTTTAAGACAGGGCTCCAGAAATGTCTCTATGAGAGTATAGCGACGGATGCAGCGACGATTACAGCCATGAGCCTGGAATCTAAGTTGCATAATTATGTTGTGCTTGGTGTATGAATTTTTTTGCGATCACTGCAGAGTCTACAGAGTCAAAAAAATTGATCTACTGGCAGCTTGTCTTTGAGGGTTTTAGGGTGGTAGTTAGATGACTAAAGAAGCATGTTGCGGTCTGTGTCTTTCCTACATATGGTAGTACAGAGGGTCCTGTCATTTTTATAGAACAGGCTGTGTAAAAAATTGTTGCGAGTAGGGCTGTGTTCCATGGTGAACTTCAAATGATTGTCCCAGTAGTTCAGTAGGCTTGTAAAAATATGAAAGGGTGTTGTAGTCACTATCCCATATAAGTAAAACTGTTATGGTTGAACACTGGACTGGACCCAGACGCAAGACTCTGAGACAAAACTCGAAGTGAACTCCACAAAGGAGTGTATTTATTGAACAAGGCAGGGTAGAAGGCAAACAAACGAAGAGGGACAACTACAGGTGACAGGCTGGAAGCGGGGTTGGCGAACTAAAACGGGGCAGGTGAGGAGTCAGGGCTGAAGCGGGCAAAACAGGAGGCAGGCTGGGCGGTCTGGAGCGAGGAACAAAAACAAACAGGTTAGCAAGCAAGTGACAAACAAGCTGGCCGGCAGAGATCTCAAGACGGAGCTGAGAAAACGAACTGGCGATGAATCAGTGGAAGGGGGGAACTTAAATAGAGCAGGGAACAGGTGGGAAGGCTAATAGAATAACTGAAGGGCGTGCAGAATGTGTGCAAGGGGAAGAGTGATAGGCTAGTCAATGAGGGGAGAAAACCAGGCACAAAACGGCGACCACGCCCAGCCTGCAACAAACACGGAAACTAGACAGACAGGGTAAACTGAAAAACACGACATGAAACATAAGGAATGGGAAACGAAGGAAATGAACGGGAGGTGGACTGGAGGGAAACGGCAGATGTTACAAAAACATTGTTTACTATGCGTACCTTTCCTATATAACATAGTTTACATATATTTACATGTTTCACACGTTTAATATTGTGATGAGTAGTTATTTCCCCTTCTGTCTATAGGCATTTACAGAATGGTTAACCCGTTCAAATTAGTTTTTGCACAGCATTGTCATATTTAACATTCGATTTGAACATACTGCATACGTACACTATTCTTTGTCCCAAAAGCAATGCATTTGCTGTTTAAATAAATGAGAGCATTTCCTTGGAATATATTTGCTTGGCTCAGCATTTTTTTCAAGACTGTGACATTCAGCTCACCCTTTCAAATGTTGCTTTATATTTCTCTGAAAAAAAATGCATTAAGCCTTTTGGAATGAAGCAATATAGAGAAAAAAATGCACTGTGGACGTGGACAGCATGATTTGTAGAGCTTGAGAGTGAAGATAGAAATCTATCTTCTGAAGTGGTGTTACATTAAAAATCTCGGGCTCAACTTGAGATATCCTCTCTATTCTCTTATCTTCGTATCTCATTTGATGGGATAGTCATTGAAACATTTTAAGAGGGCATCACATTTTACAGAATGGCAGGCCTTTAAATCTAGCATTTTAATGTCAAAGGGAATACATTTACCATTAGATGCAGATTTTTTTCAGGATTTAGTGCCCAACTTCTGTTCTTAATTATTTAATTAGCACAATAATTTACTTGATCTGACATTTATTTATTTAATTATTTATTTATTCAATATTGAGATACAGCTGAAGCACACAACAGTGTGATCCAGTACGGAATAGAAAATCTGCATTGTTGTATGACCAGCTGTTTAGAAACCTAAATCACAGTTAATTGATTGGAATAAAAACCAGCATACCGACTGTCCCTCCATTTTAATATTTTTATGAAGCCCCCCCCCCCCCCCTCATTTGTTGTTCATAAAAATAAAATCTAAAGTAAAATATTTAGAAATGTATCTAAATCTCTGGTGCCATAATTTACAATTCAAATAGAAATATAAAATGCATTTACCCTACAGTTGCATGAAGTACTAATACATACCATAACACAACAAAGTGTAACTATACACATGATCTCACAATGGAACTGTTGCATACAGACTAATTGTATGCTGCAACTTTATAGTAGACTACCGAATTATTACAGTCGCTATAACAGTAGCTAATATAACTATTTTTATCAAAAAAAGTCCAACAGCTTGCTATCTTCTGTCACAGACAAGCATGGGAATGGCACAACAAATCTGTCATGATTCTCAGTTGGAGATCTCGGGTCCAAAAAAATGTGGCGCTTCCAGGTGCTTGTCAAAAAAGATTGGCATTTTAAATGCCTTCTGCTTTGCAAACATGCCATTCTTCTTACATCTTACACCTGGTCTAGAAAAATGCAACATATTTGATGGCCATTTTAAGAAAAATAAAGTTTTAAAAGCCCCTTGCTCTGCAAAGAAGCTGCTTCAGTTGCCAGTTAATTAGAATAATATATCACACTTTTCGCATTTCCTTTAAAAACAAGTTCCGTCTTCAAAAAAATCTCATTTGGTTTTATTAAAACCATAAAATTAAGATAACTCCCAGCCAAGTGAATGCACTTGTAGATGTGGAGCAAGAAAAATGTAACAAAAAGTAATTATGGAGTTATGAATTATTGGAGTAATTATCTTTTTGGAATAAACAGCATTCAATGTTATTCACAGTATAGTTAACAATATAGTTAACATTGTAATGTAAAAGTGTTTTCACTGAATCAAGCATCAGAGATTGGAATAATCTGATGACGCATCAAACAAGGGCAAACAAAAACTATTTCTCGCTGATGATTGTCAGCTGTTTACATTGAGCTTTGAAGTGAATAAAGATCATGCTCTGCCGATATCGTAACCATGATTCTCAATGCTTCCAAATTAGAATTTAGTGTGAAATCTAGTGTGTACCTTTAAATTGTCCTTAAGTGTTTTTTTCTCATCAGATCTCCACCGAATTCCTATCAGCTAAGTCAACTAAATGGCAACAATTAAATGTGATTCTGCTCTAGTGAGATCTTTGATCTGCACTACATATCTTTTACACAGATCTAGAAACAGGTATAGTAATCTAGATACAGGTATAGTAATCTAGATACAGGTATAGTGTATTGGTCACTTGTGCTTTCATTTACAATGTTAAAATAAATGTATTAGGAAATAAAGGTATGATGTGAGAGTATATAAAACTGACAGATTACATGAAAGTCATGTTTAATCCATGAAAATGTGCAGCATTGCTATGGGGAAATCAATGGGGGAGGGGGGGGGGGGGGGGGGGGCACACTTCATACTATTCTGGAAATAAAATTAGTTTGGCAGTCCTCACAAATGTAGTTTGGCAAACTAAATAAATAATAACTAAATAAAACTCGTCCAAACTAAGTTTCTGAAGAAAAAGTGTCATGATTACATGTATTTGTAAGTCATAGTTAAGAACAAAGGCTGATTGAATACAGGCATAATCTTAAGTGTGGTGAAGTTTACTGATTGCTGCACTCTCCAAATTCTGTTGGTGGAAAAAAAAAAACATACTCTTAGTTAAATGTTAGTGAGAGTTAAGGACTAATTTTGATTGAATCCAACCCTTAAGCCCCTTTCACACATGCATCTTTAACTCATAAATGTTCTGGCAATTTTTGAGTGTCGGTGTCATGTGTGAACAGGAGCAGCAGTCGAGATATTTCTCCAATTTTCCAGGTCAGGACCGAGTAAGATTTAAGGAAATCTTCCATCACGGCTCTAGTGAAAACGAAATCAGCAACATTCTCGAGTAAATCATGCAAAAGTTTAGCGTAGCAGGTGTTCAAATTCCAACTAGCGCTAGATAGCTAATGATATTAAACGTTAGCTAGCTGACAGGAGCTAATAGTAAAACCATGTTTTCTATATAGTTCGGTGGGTAAAACCAACAAGGAAAGTCATAACGTTACTCTAATAGTTGATAGAAATTTTATAAATACACCTAGCAAGTTAGGTATTAACAATATTCTGCAATTCAAAACTGTATGTGTATTAATTTTGCCAAATAACAAACCATTTGAAGCAAAGCATCCAGACAGCTATCCATAGCAAAATATAACACAAGGTTGAACTTTGCAAGCTAACATTATAGCTTAATGGTATCAATTAAATTAAATTAAAATGATACCATTTGGCCACATCATTGTCAGTGTTCAAATTGTCAATGAATGCGGGGAGCGCCGCTGCAATTATGTAAAACGAAACGCATTGGGTTCAGTCCAATCACTTATTTTCACTCCTTGCATCATTTCCTCGTGTCCTTTCCTCAGTCTTTAGCTCCACCCAGGCCCGGACTGTCCATCTGGCAGTTCTGGCAAATGCCAGAAGAGCCGGTCTGATTTTCTACTGTTTTGGGTCGGTGTAGCCACAGAACTATAGTTCTGTCCATGTAGCATAGACTACAATCCCAACATAGAATTTTTCCCGGATACTTCTGGGTCCGTCACTCGAACAGGGCAAATAACCAATCACTGCTCAACTACGAGCGGGATGTTGAGCAAAGTCCAATCAGGTAACACTTTCGTTGTGCACCTTTATGAAAAGACGAGCTATTTTTTTGAACCCGTTCATGGTCAGTAGCTAGCATTCGTGCTACGTAATGCGAGTGTAGAACTCGCTAATAATGTTTATATACAGGCCAATTGAACATATACATTGAAAATTATTAGTTCAGTGCTAGGTGCTTGTAGCTAGCGAGATGTAGCCTACAGTCAAGCAATGGACCTGAAAGTGGGAAAAATTATACGCTGGAAAGAATTGTACGCTACACTGGTCCGACTGCCTTGTTGCGAGAGAGAGATGGAGGGGTAGGGCAGTTATTATTTTCATATTCTATTCTATTCTATTAATTTGTGGCTTGGTCATATATTGATTGGTCATGTAAAGGCATGTAAATTTGACCATGTGTGTGTTTTTTGGCCGCTGTGTTTGTGAATGTGTTTGTATGACATGAATTGCATCGGTAATCATTTTTGGTTTGGCGGGGGATAAATTACATAGACCTGTAATTTGTTCCACTGCTGTTTCAGAACAAGGGTGACCTCCACTTAAAAACTGAGGGGGCACAGTGGAATAATGATAGGAGTTGATTACAATATCCTGTTTGGGGAATAGTTTTGAGGGGATATACAGTCATCTTACAATATTTTACAGATCGCCATCACTGTACATCACTGTTTACTCACATAATTAACATAAAAGATGGCTACTGCTTTGCAGCGTCACTTGAGCCAAGCCATCGGTCAAGAACACATTTTGAGGAGACTATGAGGGATCTCTGTCAGAAACAGAGATGGGAATGTTGGAGATCCAAGTGCAAGTAGTTGGGCAATCTTAAAGTGTTCGTAAGAACACCACTAGAAACGGACAATAATCCGTAGTGGAGAAACAACTAAAAATGAAAGAACAACAAACCTCGCAATATTAACGAGGAGCTCGCTAAACGAGCAAAACAAAGGAATAAGCAATAACGCTTATCTAACTCCCGTATGTGGAGTGAAACAACAAAAAACAGCGAACTGAAAAGACCCCAAAAACTTTGGGTGAGACACTCGTAGGTAGAGTAGAGAAACAAAAGAAAACGAAACCTCTGCTCTGAAATAAGAGCGTATAACTAGAACTGCTTTCTTTCTAAGGTTGTACTGCTAACAAGTCCCGCGTTGCTAATCAAAGCGGTCGATAGCAATACAACTTCCTTTTTTACCGGCTCGAATGTCATGTGAAATAACATGGAAGCAACGAGAGAGGCCGGAAGCGGGGTATAAATAGTAAGTGGAAATAACTGCCAGGTGAACTCACTAATGACAAGGTGAAAGCAAAACCCGTGACGGAACACAGGAAAATCCGATAGATTACCGGTAAACGATAAAAACGAATAAAGCGACGTGGAGATAAGGGAAGAAAGGTCAGATCCATGACAGAGACAATATTTTTTCCAGTAATCATCTACTTGCTAGCTACATCGATGTGAATGTGGTTACAATGGTTTATAACATTATTTCCAGCATCAAGTTAGCAAAGCTGTATCCCGACTGTGAAGTTGAATAATGATCTTTAAATCTTACGTGGCATGCAGTGCCATATATTTTAACTGCAACCTTGGACTGTGATTCCAAACACTTTAAATAAAGCAGTACAACAAACGTGACAGCTTTTATGTAATTTATTTGATGGCTCAAGTGTAGGATCAAGCGTCTTACAAGTTGATGGGTTTTTGGATTGTTTACAAGAGCATACAATTCTTCACAGCTCTAGCGTCTTAATTTTCTCCTCAAAGTGCACCAGATTGATGCATTTAACTGTTAAAATTTACAAAGATTTATCTCGGGGGGCATGCCGGATGCATTCAACTATATGAACATAATTATAATTATAATAAATGAAGGAATGGTAAGATTGGATTGTGTGTGCCTGCCTGCGGCAAATGTATAGCAATCGCTTACACATTTTAATTTAAACGCCCACAAAAGTGGCTAGTAGCTTTTTTCAAGTCCTAAACCCCGCCCCCTGTCTGTACACATTCGGATTGCGAAAAATTATGCAAAAACATAAGTCATATCACGTGGGAAATAATTTTGGTAAGAAAAATCACATTTAAACCCTAAAAACATGCATACTTAGACCAAAATTGGCTATTATTTTCTATTTGAACCAGTATGGAACACAATTTAAAAGCTCCAGGATGATATGGAAAGCTCAAAAACACGAACAATATGCGTGTGGGCCTTTAAAACGTGGTAATTATCTGTGAATTCCTCTGCACTCACAGCATTGCGATGGATGTGATGATATCTAGAGGCTAATACTATGAGAATGACTAATTCCCCTTTCCAGCATCCACACGTAAAAATATGTTTTCCATAATGCAGAATAGCATCAGCTGTCAGTATGTTCATTTGGTGCACAATGCCAATGTTAAAACCAGTGTGTGAGAACTTCTAAGAGTCTAAGAGTGAACACATTTCCACAAGTTTAAGCAGTATTCTGGAAGAGTTCTCAGTGGTAACGTTTGCTCAGTATAGTCATTGCTTTTTACCAGTCATGAAAAATGTATAGGCACTCCACCTCGCTGATTTGATATCATGTGATCTTTAGAAACATTCCATTTGCCACATAGCCATTTGCAGCTCTATGAATTCAGTGAACAAAAAATGCATTCTATTTGTGTGCAAATAAATTTTATGAATTTTATGTTGTTGGAATGTTAAGTTTGTTATCCAGTCCAACCACTTCCCGCTTGTATCTCTGAATGGTTATCGCACATTTTAAATGTATAATACCTGCATTAACATCAGGTGTAGTTATATTCGAATGACAGCAGGGATATTGATATTGTAATATGTCCTCTTTGAATGAGACAAAGGGTGGAAATGCAAAGGCATAAAGTGAAATTCCGCAGTCGCCTGGCCAACACAGCTGTTAATGTGGACATTCATGTCATCCCTGCCAGCTGTCATAAGTGCTGCCACTTAGCTCTCATAGTTAGCGAGTAATGGCACAGTCATGACATGCAAATATACACCAGCCTGCCCACCACATGAAATACATGTAGATAAGCTAATGTTGATTGTTTGTTTTTTTTGTTTGTTTTTTTGTGTGAAGTGCTTACTGTGGTCTTTGTCCTGTAGCTCTAGCACAGGCCACACCAGCATTGGGATAATTGGATATCAGCTGTTGCTGGACGTGTCTGAGTGTAGTGCGGAGACCAATGGCATCACCGTGACATGATGTCATTGTCATCAACAAGCTGCCCATTATGGTCATAAACAAGCTGAAATGCAACTGTTACGGCGAATGAACAAATCCCCATGCCGTAAGGTAAATGTGTAGTTTACCGTCAGCCCCTCGGACACTGGGTATTCCAGTTGTGTGTTTTCCTTTCATCACATGCTGGGGCTTCCTTCATGCTAGAATATAATGCTTCTCTAGAAGTTCTGGCAATGCTTTTTATGTTTTGGAACAACCTAAAAATAAACTTCAGACTGTTAAACATTTCCTAGGAATACACATGGTTTAAATCATTAAATCATGGTTTTATTTGTTAGTTGGCTACAATGCAGACAACTAGATTGTCATTGTGTTTGCTGTGTTTGCACCTAATGATGATGGCTGTTGGAATAGGTATGGGAAAATAGATTTCGACAACAATAGCTGCGCCGTTAACACCTGTATCACCACATCTAATGATGATGGTTATTCAAATCGGTATGCAAAACTAGCCCGGAGAGAGCTCTTTCAACTTTGTAGCAATAGCCTACCAGGATCTGTTTCTTCATAGTCGTTAGGCATAGAAACATCTTTGTTTTCAGTAAAGCGTCCCATCATACCAATGTCAGGAATTATATCCGATTCTGCATCTGCCTGGCTCAGAACCATGTGGGTGGCTTTCATCTTCCACAAAATAATGCATAATCAAGCTCTCTCACTGAATGGTGTCAGACGCACCAATTAAGTTAGGTGCAGATATTTTATTAAGAGCATTAAGCACATTTGTGGCGTTGACCATGGTCACACAATGTGTTCATTTCCAGTACAGGAGTATGATCATGAGGTCTCTTTTTTATGTTTGTGGTTCCTGTCGCATTAGATAATTAAAATTATATATTTATAATAAGGTTGTTCTTTTGTTTTTCAGTGTGTGGTTTACACTGAACCATCAATTATTGGACAAAGCCCAGTGTATTTTCTTTTTGGATGTGTTTATCTTTAGGAAAGCAACTGTCAGATATAGTGGCGTTAGAGTGGGGTTAACGAATAGGGCATACAATCATAGATGGCAAGTGACCAGCCATTTTGCTCTTCCAGTCTCTCAGCCAATCATGGCGCAATTCACTTTCACAAGATAGACAAAGAAGCAAAATAAGTAGTAATTAAACATGGTAGCATTTTGTAGCTCAAAACCAACTTGAAATGATTTTTAAGGATATCTCAAATTACATATGATGTCATTCATGGATTATTACAACACTTGGCTGTCTGCTATCAAGCGACCATGTAAATGTAAGTTAGCACATTGACTCTCTTTAGAGTCTTGGAGGACTCACAAAGTGCTTTTTGTAGACTAATTTATAGAATGTTTACAGATCACATTTGAGTACAACATTTCAGTGAATTAAATTTTATATCACAAATATAGTGATTATGTAAAAAAAAAAAAGGATTTTGATATATCTGAAAATTTTCAGTGTAGTTTAGCTCAACATCTGCCTTCCTAATGATGGTGGGTCACATTTGATTAATAATGGATTTAGCTTGTGAGCTAGTCATCAGAAATAGTTTTTAGTTATTTTTCAACGTATGACATGAGAGAACCAATCAGATCTGTCTAATTTAAGAAAGAGTGATGTTTTTAGAGGCCTCATAGCAGAGGAAGGGTGACCAGTGAGGAAAGTGTTGCAGTACTCCAGGTGGGAATGCAGTGGGGCCATGACCAGGGCTGTGTCTGAATCAGAGCCCTATCTACTGTGTCCTGTCTCCTGTGTACAGTATACTGGCAGATGTGTGCTGTTTAATCTGCACTGTTTAATACGCGATGTGCAGTACACAAACAAATATCCTTCACACTATTTTCCAACCATACTGTGGAAGTGATGTAAGACGTCCCACCCTTGGGCGGCCATGTCACGTGTTGTTTTTGTTGTTATTGAAGGAAAACGTCAGCGAAGCTGCGCCTCATTTTTAAAAGCACGTCATATTTATGCGACCAAAATGTTTCTTGAAAAGTGTGCTCCCGAATATTCTCAGCGAAACCCCGGAAGTAAGAGTATCATACGGGGGTTTTAAGTATACTATATTTCGACAAAATTTCACCTACTCAATTACTTTCTCATCCACTCTACTCAACAAGCCTACCTAATAGTATTGAAGGGTGCTGATTCAGACACAGCCCAGGAGCTCAGTGAAGTAGGTGATGAAAAAGGGACGGATTCTTCAGATGTTGCAGAGGAAAAACCTGCAGGCTCGGTTCACCGACAAATGTTCTCAACGATGGTCAGGTTGCCATCGAACGCCACTCTGAATTTCACGGCAGTCTGGGTGGCAGTCATTATAGTGTTTTATGTTGTCATAGAGAGGTCCCGGAGGTCCAACAACACCACATCCAGCAGCAACTTAGTTTTTCCAGGTGGTTTCTCATCCAAATATTAACCAAGCTCACACCTGCTTAGCTTCAGCCATGCTACAAGAGCAGGTCACATGGTGGTATGGCTCAATGTAGAAAAACACCCCTTTAATATCTTGTTACTGACCAAAATGTACTGTATTGGTGAAAACCAGTTTATAACTTCATATTGCAGAAAGCACATTGCATGTCATGTCATGTCATTTATTTATCGAATTGAAATGAACAAACTAGTATATGATACGATACATATTTTTACATCACACTTTCAAATTGATAACTTAAACCTTGGGAATTAAACCTTGCAACATCTGGACAAATGGGCATCATGTTTATTTCTCAGTAAATTTGAAAAACATATCTTCCACTGAGTTACGAATTTCATAGTCCCAGCAGGTAAAACAGCATGAAATATGGTACGATTTTAAAATTGGTGAATTAGGCCAGTCTGTCTGGAACCGATGTACTGGAATTGAGTTGCTGTCTGTAAACGACACTCTTCTCACTACTCTGAAGGCTGGAGGAAGGAGGAGGGCAACAACAAAACTTTTGGTTGATTTAAAAATAAACAGATTTCCGTTTCAGAATGTGCCCCTGTCAGAAGACTGATCTCATCATATTTGTTTCCTATTCCACGTTGTTTCCTGTTGCACTTACATTGGCCCTCACCCTTGACAAATTAAACTGTTTACTCTTCCAAATCTGCAATTAATTATAATTAAGAATTTCAAAGGCAAACAGCTGCAGCTTTGAAGAGCTCCAGAACAATCAGAAATACAATCAAATGAAGCAGACTGGGCCGGGCTGTTTCTTTAGTCATTACTCTTCCCTTTATTGTTTTGTCAGCATTTGCATTTAAAGCTAAACCAGAATTGCAGTAGAAAGGAATGGACCTCTGAGGCTCACACCCTTCACTCACACACATCAACAGCGGTGATTACAATATAAAGAATTCATGATGCGCGGTGAGCCAAAAGTGATATTGTCCGTGAAATGAGTATTCAGGACAAATTATTTTTTGAATATATTTTAATTAACATCATGCCACCCAGATTACTATTCCTTCTTCAATTTCACTTTTTGATTGTCTTGAATTTTTACATACTATAAACATATTATATATTTAAAAAAACAAGATACATCGTTTGTTTAATATCCCCTTCTCTTGCACCGGCCCAAAAATATAATGGCTACTGTTCTTGAACCCTTTTGACTACCGGCATAATCCTGGTCTCTCAGAATGACTCTATGTACTACTAATACAAAGTAACAGAGGCTCAAACACAGTGTAAGTGTACGTGTTTTTTTTTCTTGCCTAAAAAATGTATTTATTTTTTGCTCGGGTAATGATATCGACTTTAACGTGATCTGTGGTTTTCCAGAACACATAGAACATATGGAGTCATCGTTTTGATTGAGCCTGTTTGTATTAAGTTACAAAATAAGAAACCGTTGTCGCTGAAACATTGGGATTGTAAAAATTGTTTAGAAAGAGACTGACCAGATTGATTGAAAATGTCACCATAAAAAAAATGCAATGTATGTAAACCGCTTTGGGCCGGTGCTAGTGAGGGGCTCAACTATTATTTTTTTGTACAATAATACGATCCCATGTTTCCCACAGCCATTAATTTAACTTAGACTGGTTTGCACTGTTGTTTCTTGTCATTAGGCAAATACGTTTCACATGTTATGTCACTCCAAAATATATACTTATGTATTCATTTTACTGAGCGTGACTTTCAACCTCATTGGTTAGCTTCATGTAACAGGTAACAGCCTCACTTTAAATACTACCTCATGTTACCATGAGCCCATGAGCTAGTGTGGCACACCTCCAAGGCAAGCTTATTCATGATGTGTATATCGCCGGCTTTGTTCATAATGTGTAGACTGTCATTTTTATTTTATCATCTTTCTCTGTTTTCAGTCCTCTTCACAGTTGTTCATTTGTTACGCCTTATGAGCAAAAAAAACCATAAAAATTACGATGTGTCCCTTTTTGAAATCCATATTGAAGTAAGAGGAGGTAAGATATCCAGGGGGTTCATTCTTCAGTTTGCAAGTTTAGAATTTCAAATGCCCTCTGTTTTCTGATAACAGATCTCATACACAATGCAGCACTGAGATTACCAGAGAAAGACTTATTCCATTCAGTGGGGAATGCTGTACACACAGCACAGACAGGGGCACATGTTGTTTTCTTGATATGCAGTTCTGAGGATCGCAATGCGGTGCAATCAAGGAATACCATCTAACACATAGGTGATGACATATGGTTGCTCTGGGTGTTTTGAGTTGAACTAGCTGTCTAGCATTTTTTTAAAAGGTTCTTTCTGAAATATAAAAAGAGAGAAAAAACTGCATACTTTTTGGAGTTTTTATTTAGATAAACTTGAAATGCTCATGTTTTTTTTCCCCTGGGCAGTTGGCCATTAGTCTATTACTTACAGTTCCTTGAAAATAAAACTGTACATATCTTGTTTCCTCTTGTGATTGCTCTATAATTTAAAAAGTTGAGAGAAAATAAACTGTACTTTTTTCAGTCCATGGTCAACACAGCCAGCTCGATTTTAACTGGTATTAACATTACCTGTTAAGACAATGCAAGCTAATGAACAAAAAATGCTTGTCTTTCACTTTTATACACATTAAAACACCCAGGGCTCTATTTTGACGACCTCAGTGCATGGTCTAAAATGCATGACGCAAGTGCATTTAGGGCGTGTAACTTTTGCTAGTTAGAGGGCGCAAATTTAATTGCAAACTAAGGCACAAGGCTGAACATAGTCTCTTCATGTATCTTGGGTGTAACATACAATAAACCAATCAGAGTGTCATCTCTCATTCTGTTTGAAAGCCACCTGTGTTTGCACCTTGGTGGAATATGAAAGTGATTTACAGCTGGCTAAACAGACCTGCTCGTGCATTAAGTTAAAGTGTGCATGCAGAGAATAGCATTACAATTATCAGAATTAATTGTGTAATGTGCTGCAAATTAGTTTTCTATTTGATTGTTGAAAACATTTATTTTCCTTAATAAGACTCTTTTGTTCTTTTTAAAATCGTTTTGTTCAGTTATAGAATAACAGGTGAAATCAGGTGGGTTTTAATTGCTGAAAGTATGGAAACCTGGTCATTGAAATTAGAAGAATGAAGACTAAGGTTAGAAATTCAATTAAAAATTGTGATATTTAAATGAATCTCCATTTTTTGAACCGTATCAAAAAAAGCTTATGCATAGTGAATCCCCGGGACCGTAGGCTATTTGAAAAACAAGAAATGAAATATTCGCTGGACAAAGTTCCCCCCGGAAGACTGCAGGAACTATTGGCCAATATAGAGTCATTGCTTGATCCAGGATAATTAGCAAATACATGTGTAACCTTACACATAGCATTGCACACCGGCTTGATGTTGATGAAGTGGGATCCCTACGTTTCATATATATAAGATAGATCTCTGCTGAGCGTTATCTTTTTGCCGTGAATTCCTGTTTTACCCATTCTTGGCTGACAGGTGTGATGGGGACTTGAATGTAGGCTAGGCTAGTCACTGGCATGTCAGACTAGGATTGAGGTAAATAACTGCATGTCGCCTATGGCTGAATTCATGGCATATTGGGATGCCTCCAATTGAATTTAGGAGATCCTGGAACTAGCCACTCTCAAAAATAGTATAATAGCCTGCTATTAACGTTAATTATTAATTTCATAGCAACAGCTAGTGCATATAGGGACAGCAGGAATTTTTCTCCAGCTCAGCTGTCAGGAGATGATAGAAGTTTGTTAACCTGGCGGAATAAACGCAATTTCAGGCGGTATTCTCCTTCGCTGAGGGACAGGAAGGCTATGTATTCCTTGACCGATGCACCCTTTTTTTATGCATTTGTTTGATAGCCTAGCCTATACACAATAATAATAATCTTGATATTTTTATGCATGTTTCCTGTGTGTGTAACAGACAGGAGGGTGTGTGCGTGTTGACACCTATGTAGACGCATATTACTATCTTAATATTGCGCCATTAAGATAACATTGAAATAACTGTGACATGACTTAAGATCAGGTTTGTCGTGGTTTTAGCGCAAGTGCTTTCTGATGCCTAAAAATAGCAATACGCCAAACATTATCCTGGCCACATGTCATCTTAAGATCAACCCGGCCAATTCACGTGCTATGGGCAAGTGTTCACTTGCTATTTAAACAATGTGAGCGATGGACGTTAAAATGACGACTGCACTGTCTGAAATAACAAAGACACTTGCATGTGGGTTACCGCCGCTTAGCGCCGGGTGTAAGATAGGGCCCCCAGAGTGAAACTCGGCCTCATCGTATCTAGATTACATTTATCAAAAGATGAATTGAATGCATTCAAAGGTGTTGCATTATTCACTCCCTTTTCTTCACCAATGACAAAGCCAGCTACATTTGAAACTTCTCTACTTCTCCCTTCAGAAAAGGAGCTTGTGTGGTTGCAACCAAATTTTAGAATGTAGAGGGATGGACAGCCAAGTATTTTGGTTTCCACACTAATAGGCTTTAACATGGGAAAAGGGGACCTTTTTATTCATCATACAATCGTATTTGGAGGGGGGGGGGCGGTGTGCTGCCCAGTTATGATTATTGAAGGGGTTATAACCCATAAATCCCAAGGGAGAGTATGCCCTTGCCTGTATATTGGCACACCTGCCGTCAGTATCCAAATGTCAACTGCCACCATTCTGCCTTATAGCAGTCTTGACATTTTTATTATTCATCATTAGTGCAACTTTCCCTGACTTTTACTTTTTCATCCAGTGTCCCTTCATCCCTTGTGCACATCTACCTAAATTATTACAAATGATTTGCCATGATTGGGGGGAAACCCTTGTATATAGAATTCTACTATATATATATATATGATGTAAACCACTAATGCTTACATATACTATTTAAAACATCAAAACATCACATTTACTATAGTGTTCTTTATTAATTCCTTCCGACATCCAAACTAAATAATTGCTTTTGCTTTATGATTTATTTTTTTATTCATGCTGTTCTGTAATCTCACAGTCAGGGACGTGCAGATAAAGTTAGAAGGGCAGGTGCTCAATTTCCGAAAAGATTTTTTACAAATAATTAAGTAAATAAATGCCTGGAATGACTACTTTTGCGACACTGCTAAGGATTGGTATTAAAATATTGGATGAACCAGAAAGCCAGAAAGGTTGGCTCAAACACTGCTACAGGACAGTTAATTAACTTTTTTTATTTCTTTTTTTAAATATTCGCACTGCAAAAAATGTCTGTCTTAACAAGTGTTTTAGTCTTGTAATGAGACTTAAAATCTTATCTTTTTTCTATTGAAAAATATTACCTTGTTTTAAGTTATTTTTTGCTTGGCAAGTGATATTATCTTACCCCACTGACAAATCTTTTTGTCTTAGGCTATTTAGCAAAAAAGTAGCTAGAAATAAGATTCTAAAGTCTAAATATGAGATTACAATGCTTGTTAAGATTTGGTTTTTGCAGTGCAGTTCATGAATTTCAAAATTAGCCACCATTTTTCCTGGCAACACAATTCCCCTTTTGTTCCTAAACGTGCTGAACTTAGCCTAGCTATCTCACGTAAGATAGAAAAATGCATTTACCTCATTGCCAGTTCATTTGCTACCATTAGTTAGCTAGCCATGTCTGCTAGCTAGGTTCGCTGGCTCTGAACTAGCCTAGCTAGCTAAAGATTGTTCATTCCGTACACACACACCACTGCGCACAAGCCTCTCTGTTGCTCCCCAGCAGGCTGTTAATAAACTTGTTGAATTCTACTGTCTATTCTGCTACTATTTTAACTGATTGCCAATATAGTTTTAGCCTACTTGGTAAATAATGTCAGTAAGCAATTATTATAGTGCAATAGTGCAATAGCAATATAAAACAAAAAAATTGGCATACCATGTCCGACACCACGCACACTGACTGACTGACACAACTGCCTGTCTGATGCCCACGCCGGTCTGATACGTGTACTCTTTTACCCGTGTCGCGCGCGGCACCGCTCTCTCTACTCTCCATCGAAAAGTTCAACGAGTAGCTAGCGTGCGCCTTGCAGGATAGAGGAAACAAGGAGTGACAGAGAGCACCGTGGCCGTGCATCAATCCATCAGGTCAGCAGGCAGTGCGGCGCGCTAACAGAAATAGGCCCATATTTTCTTTATCTCCAGAAAAAGGGCACTTTGTCTCTAGGAGGCAAAAGGGCTGGTGCTTGAGCACCGTTTGAGCCCTATCTCTGCACGTGCCTGATCACAGTGCAACTGTTTGATTAACTAATTTCCTTGGTTTCAATAATGTTGTGTTCGCTGTGGTCTTGTATAAATAAGAGACTCGTAAAGTTGTTGACTTGTTAACAAAACAAATAAGCCGCTCTCCAACAGTCACCACTGTGGGATTTACAAGGTCAGGATTATGAAGCTGGCCACAAACCAAGAGTTGTAGTTCCAGTTGTAACCCAATCTTACTGCTGCACCTGGAGCATCATTAGCTGCAACACATTGCCTTTCGCCTCTCTGTCAGTGTGCACATGCGAGTGATGTCAAAGTGAATTGCAGATTGCAAGTCTGCAAATGCTGATAATGAAGAAAGCAAAAAAAAACTTTTATGAAAAATACAATAAACATACATACCAATAGCCATGTTATGAATCTGAAACTACCACATATAGTATAAAGGTTCATGTGTATGTCATTCTCAAAGAGTTTTTTGTTCTATCTTGTGTGGTTCAGGCAGAACCAAAAGTAATGAATATTTAATTAATACATAGTTGTAGGTTGTGTGTACCAATATTTTTTAAACCATTGCTTGTCTCATTGGAAAACATATGACAGAGTTAGAACACACGGAGACAGTACAAAGGTGCCAAAGGAGGGGTGATTGATTGGAATATAATAAGTCCCTGTTGTCTCAATTATATTGAGAAATGGCACACTGTGAACTTGGTGTGTTTGTTGTGTGTGTGTCTGTGTGTGTGTGTGTGTGTGTGTGTGTGTGTGAACCACCGGATTTTTATATATCCAATAAAGAAAAAATAAACTACAACGCACCTCTATAGGAATAATTGAAAAGGCAAGTTCTGTATAGAAAACAGAGTAAGACTTCATTTTTTTACAGATGAAATAATGAAAATGTGTTTTGTTTCCACTCATAATTGATATAAAATACATCAATCAACATATATCATAATTATGTTAACAACAGATAGAATCAATGAATGTACTACATTGATGTGCTGGTTTGACTGTGTATTGGATGTGAATTCTTATTAAAGTTAGTACTTACAATCAGGCATAAATTAGGAAAATCAAAGAGGAAACAAAAAATATTTGAATATATTTACATATATTTACACATACATACATACTTATACACATAGGCCTACTTAGAAAACATCTATGGAGATTTAGAGGTGCCAGTAATTGTCAGGACCACTGTTTATACAACCTTTCAGTAGAAAGCACTGCTGGGAATGCTGTAATGGATTTATAGTGTGCATTGCTGTTTGCTACATGCCTCTATAGATAGCCAAGCCTATATTGTAATACAGAGCAGTCTCAACTCGAGCAAATCAAAAGAATTGTGTCTAATCAATTTTGTTCATGCACTAGTTCACTACCTACAAGTGACAGGATATGATCATATTTTTTTAGAAAGTAAAAGGAGAGACAGACACTTGCCAATCAGGATCGTCGGCACACTATCATTAAATTTATATTTTTGTCACTGTCATGGCACATGAGTGTGTGTGTGTGTGTGTGTGTAATAATAATGGACAATAATATAGGAAATGATTAGTGTTTTTTTTGGCAATGGTGTTAAAACCATGAAATGTCAATATTAAAAACAACAAGCATTGTAAAGGAACCT
This sequence comes from Ilyophis sp. 1 JC-2022, assembly GCA_022702515.1. Taxonomy (NCBI): domain Eukaryota; kingdom Metazoa; phylum Chordata; class Actinopteri; order Anguilliformes; family Synaphobranchidae; genus Ilyophis; species Ilyophis sp. 1 JC-2022. The sequence goes on from CM040406.1 coordinate 42,666,361, forward strand.
GCAAAAGACAATAAATGATGTGTTTTATGTTAAAGGTGTTAGACATTTACTGGTTGATAATCACAATAGGAAAGAAAACATTATGGTTTTTACAAAACGTGGTCGTGCATGTTACTTTTTGCAAGTAGGTGGTAAAAGGGGGGCTGTATATTTTTAAACATATGCAACCTAGAGGACAACTTGCCCTCCTGTTCTGAATATGAATTAAGATCCGGCAATTAATTTTTGTTTCTTGTAGGGGGGACATGAGTCTCTGTTCTTGTGTCTTTGTGAGAGTGTAAAAATAAAATAGAATTTAATTCAATTGAATTTAACATCTATATAACTCATGTATTATCTGTTGTACATGCAACATGTAGCTGTAGTATAGTTTGTATCAATGTATATTGAAATCTATTGAAAGTGTAATTTGAAGTTTCTCTACAATGCATATAGGCCATAAACCAGAATAGTACCCTTCTATCTTGTATCTTCTTTGGTAGAATCAGCAATGTAAACCTTTGCTTCACATTGAATCTCATGTTGAATAGCAAGTAGTTAATGATATTCATTGTTGATTTAACAAAAGGGATATGTCATTAATTGAACAAATCTAAAAAAAAATTGTATTCACAAATAAAACCCAAACTACATGGGTATTCAGTTGTACCTGATAGCCTGGACCAGACAAAAGAAGCTAAAGTAAATTGAACTTACAAAAAGACAAGAGAGTTGTAAACACCCAACAGTGTTTCTATTCTTGGCAAATTTTGTCCTTGCTGTGTTGGCAAAAATACTGTTCCACTGCTTTGTGCCAACTAAATGAAAATGCCCACTGCTGGGATATACAAACATGAACAACTGCTTTCAATTAATTGAATATCCAGTTGATATTCTTAGTAGCTAGCTGGTATCAATGCTATTTGAAATCTGGAGTAGCCTACATACTCCATTTTATTGTGATCATTATTCATACCAGTTAATATACTGTATAGTCAGCCTCTTGGCCTCTATCCTGTCAATGTATCTGAGTGATGTATCCCATTTTATAACTCAACTAAATGGACGTTTTTAAAGTCTATAAACCCTAATATTAGCTATATACACCATTGGCCCTATTTGACAACGGGAGATGGGGGGCATACATAGAGCCTAATAAAATGTATATAATTACACTTGCCCAAGTATACTCTTTTTCACATGGGGGTAACTGCGAACGAAAGTCGCACCCGTTTCACAGCATTGCTTTGTCTGTCTGACAGCATCACCATTCAAGTGGGCATCTGTATTCCGTTCTTTTGCTATAATGTCTTGGGCATCCGCAGGCATTAACGGAAGTATAAACAAACCTGGCCGCGAGACAGGTGGTAGAAAACTGCGGTAGCAGGTGCTAGACAAAATAAAATATAGCTAGCATGTTGTAGATAATAAATGCTATTCAGTGGTGATATCAGCACAATGTCGTCAACAAGCAAAGTAACTACTTTCTTTTATGGTAAAACATTTTATGTCAGCATGATTTTAGCATTTTATCAAATACATATTTTTTACATATAGCTTATATAATAAACATAATCATTTTCATTTCTATTTTGTCCTAGCTAGCACACAAGCTAGTTTAATGTACTTAATTTACAATGATAATAACCAGCTAATGAATGACTGAATGAAACTTATTTCACCGGTAATAAGTAAGGTCATTTGTCTTGCACACAACATAAAACATAAGAAAGATGCTGCAAGCAATGCAAATCTATCAAAAAACACAGGTTTCCTGTCAGTGCAGAGTCTCAGTTCTTAACAATCTCTGCCGTCGCCTTGCTTATTTAGCTTCTATCTCATATCCCAGGGCTTACCTTTAATAAATGTATACATTTTCACAAGTGAAATCATGTTTATTATTAGTCAATCCTATAGGCCTAGAAAATCTATAGGCCCCTACTGGTAGACATAAAATAGTTTAGGAGTATAGTACTTTTTTGATACGTGATACGTCAATTTTGGGCGCTTCGGCACCTTTGACACTTGTTTTTTTTGCATGGTGCGATTGAGAATGCTAAAAATGTATCACTGCTTTATAAATCTTATGTCCTAATGCACATGGTTGTAAGCTAACCTAAATACAAGTAGCAATAGTAATCTATTATTGTCGATTATCTCTCAGCAGTGTAGGGTAGGCTACGTTGCAGCAACACTGGAGGGCGCAGGATGAGTGCATTTGCCACAATGAATCACACCTGACAAAAAAAGACATGCGTGCATGTCGTGCATGTATGTAGTGCATCATGATAAAGGCCTGGCACTGCCAATTTCACACAGGGTCTCGCATATCTCCAAGACGGCCCTGTTCATGGGGATATTATTACTTGGGAGCAAATTCACCTGAACTATACTCTATCATACACATGCTTAATGCAGCCTTTCATATTAAAAGTATTTGATTGTATGAACATTTGCTATTGTGCCATTACTATTTCCAGTCAGTTGTTCCTCCCAAAGCTCATTTAGTGAAAGGTCTGTGATTAATTAGTCAGAAATATGAAACCATGCTTTGCAGCTTATGTACCTGGCCTGGATTTGTTTCTTTCTCACTGCCAGCATTATGGTTGCACTTTGAAGACTGTAAGAGGTCATGGATCATTTTTTACCGGAAGAGATGAAGCTCCACTGTTTATTATTCAGATGAAAAGTTCAAAAATCTCAGTTATTTATCTTTTCTGAATTATTTCAGAAAGTAAACCTAAACTGATACTGCCGGTGAACTGTGATAGGATATAATTTGCGCCAACGGTATAGCATCTGTCTATCTTATTCATTCGTAATGACGAACAACAGTGTTGGTGCTGTTAATATCAGATAGAATCAAATGTGTTGTGTCTGATCACACAGTTATGCATGCTCACGTTTCACCCAGTTCTTCAGCTCCAGCCAGCAGCCCCGACTGATGACAGCATGCTGCTCGGGTATGTTTTATATTTTAAAGTCTACAATCAATTCAGATGACCGGCTACTTTCCCTCCCCTCTCTGGAGAAAATCATTTTAATCTGATAGGAGAAAATGGTCAAATAAAGGTCTGTTGGAGAGGAACAATAAGAAATCTTTTACCAAACATCTGCAGCCTGGTCAGATTTTATCGAGTGCAACAATGTGTTGGCATGTCAAGCCTGCAGTTAATTCCCTCAGGGCAATGTGAAGCAAAGCCAATACATGCATTCTTCAGTTTGTTCCATCCATTCAGGGGGTGGGCCTGGGACTCCAATTGCACTAAAGAGGTCGAATAAAACAGCAAATAGTTTTTGATTAGTTCCTGATGAAGGCAGATAAATCCCAGGGAAAACATCATATTTTTAGAGATTAATCTGCATAAGATTTCCATTAACTGAATGATAATCTTGTTAAGTGTGAGTTGCCCGGGGAAGTGAATTGTTCTGAATACTGTTGGATTCTCACTTTTAAGTTCATTGTAAAAAAAATAGGCAGTAAAAAATGGCACATTTACCTGAAAAAGTTTAATTGAGCATACTTAATTCAGGTCGTTTTCCCAATTTTCACAAACCCCATTTTAAGAGAAGTAGTTCAAGTTTAATGCAGCTTTTCTGTAGCACCCAAGAGACTTGTTAAACACTTAATTTGTATATTTGATTAACTGAAACAGCCTCTGTTCTATTGTTTCCCATTCTCTGATCGCTGAAATGCCATTAGCTTCCGTTTTTAATCGAGTCCATCTCTCTCTCTTTCTCTCTCCTCTCCCTAGCTACAGATTGTTTATATATTTTCACGTTATATATTGGTATTGATTTCACCCCACGTAAACTTGTGCTTCTTAAAAGACGTTTTCTTCTCGTCATAACCCTGAGAAACACCATGTCAAATTACATTTTAGATTGTTTTCATACGAAAGGCATGAATGTACATATTCCTATTTGTCAAAGGTGAGGGAAGAGGTTTGAAAATAAGGCCCAATCAATGAAAGGCCATCTACATGCATTGTGTGCTGCTGGACGGCAAATCAGTGTTCCATGCCTCTCCTGTAATGCAGCCTCTTTCTTCTCTGCCTGAAGCTGGGAGCTCATTCCTCTCGTTTCGGCTCTGTGCATGACCTTGCTATTCCACATCAGATGTGGAAAATGGTTTTTTGTTGTGCTTCACGAGGCTTTGTAAAAATGCTGGGGGACGGGTGTTTTGTAGTCGCAGCCAGAGCACGGAGCAGAAAGCAGTAAAAATGTCATCGTTTAATCATGCAGAAATGCAGGAGGTTGATTATTGACTGCCCTCAGTTGAGATGACATGATTTACCGTTCCTTGAAGTGTCTTAGTTTCAGATGTGTAAAATATGGGTGAGGAAAAAATGTGAGTGTGTGTGTGTGTGTGTGTGTGTGTGCGCATGCGTGAATGCGTGTGTGTGTGTGTACACACACACACACACATACACACACACACACACACACACACATTGGTCACATAATGTACTAAGTTATGACCATTTTCTTCAGGGATGGTGGAAATTAATCTGCATTGCTTGCTGTGGTTTGGTTTTTGCCTGAATCTGTGGAAAGAAAAACTTTTTAAGGTTACTTATTTCAAAGGAAGATGGAGGCAATTAGCAATGGGGAAGCTGGGAGAGGTCCAGGAATCCCATTGCATTAATCAGCATTTTTCACCTTCAGACAGAATGCATATGAAAGAGGGCCATCTGGTGGAGGCAATAGGTGGCATTTGATTTTCAGAATCACATCTCTTTATGTTTTTTTCAATAAGTAAAATTGTCTGACGAAAGCAAAGACTGAAATTGTGTACGTTGAAATACGTGTGTACATTAAGTACGAATTAATGTTCCGCCGTGAACTACCGCACCATCTGAGTCGTTCTGTTCGGTTGACGAATCCTGTAATCGAATGCATTTGTGAAGTGTGATTTGTTATCAATGAACTGTGATCGACCATCGTGAACCACAAGAGCGGCAGGATCACATTATTTATTTGACTATAATCCTAAATTAAACCCTTCGGAAGTAATGATTAGGGGACTGAAAATGTACAAACAGGCGGAAAATGATTATTGGAAGGAGTCCATCCATCAGAATTAACTGTTCAGTGTATTTTATAGTGGATTTTGAGAAGAAAAAAAGTGCATGCATTCTTATATCAATCTACATTTAAGGATTCAGTTTTAAATTTGATGTTTAAATTGTATCCGGGTCACTGGCCCTTTAAATTGCATTTTCTAATTTCTTGGTCTTTTAGCTTTGGTAAGCTGTTCATTTAATTCTGGCAGGGAAACTGCAAAACAACAGCTTGAATTCTAATATGTGGATGCTCACTGTTATTGTATCGAAAAGAAGATGGGGGGGGGGTACAACGACACTCCTCATATTCACATGTGCTATTGATCAGCCATTTTAGTTCTTAATGCATTTGATGGCTGAGCTCAAAAGGTTCCATTGGGTCCTAAATAAATAAATAAATAAATAATGATTTCCCAAGAGGAGAAACAACAAAAGAGCTAGCATGTCATTGCTCATTCCTGGACTTCTGTTGTCTTTGTATTTGGTCTCACGCCACTAGATATCTCAAGCACTAGCAGTTGGAAAACAGTGAAAATATAATATTGCATATACACTGTTAGGTCATTGTGTGCCTGTTGTATTCTTTGAATCCTAATGAGGCTTATGAAAGGCATTTTTAATCTACCTGACAATGAATGTGACCCATTGTATTTTGAATTAATGTTAGAATATTAGGTTTGACTTCAGGGATGGGCTCAGCTCTTGCCAATGTAATAGGATTTTTTTAAAATTCATGCAATCATTATATTGAATCTGCCAAGAACTGAAACGGGTGAAGAGTCTGTTTTTAAGAGTGCATTTTTTTAGGATATGTTCACTATCCATTGCTCTACAAAGAGCTTGCTTTTTTGCCTCAATGATTCATGTACAGACTCATGAGTTCCACACACACACACACACACACACACACACACACACACACACATTACTTACAGTCTATGATTATGTGAACTTATCGTACATTTGTTACAGACTTCTGGAAATAAATGTGGTGAAAGATGGTGACATACACCAGCACTTCAAATGATATTGCAGCAATGACCTTTATGGCGGAGCTTTTGCTGTTGCTTGTCTCTTTGAAATAAAGGTCACTGAGACTTGACGTGAATTAATACATTGTGGCCGGTGTGATCAGAAAGTAAAATTGCATTTTCTATTCAGATCAGCCCCAAACATTAATTAATATGCCACCATTGAAAGAGTACGGCCATCTTTCTGCCATTTGTACTAAATAGGAATCACTTTAATTGTAGGTCAACAAATAAGGTACCAAGAAAATTGCATACCAACAAATAAGGTGGCAAAACAATTAGATTCTAATAAGGAAAGTGTAAAGCTTTTTTTTTAAGCAGGATTGCCAACATTGATACTCCAGCACTTACCAATTGTTCATCATGTGTAATAGTCAAGCTATTCTTGGGATATGCAAGCTTGATAATAACATGTAAATTGAATTGCAGTTTATGGCGAATAGTTGTCACCATGCAATAGTTGGATTGTTATTTGTATTGTTTATTTAACGCATGATCTCGCCCAGAGCAACTTTCAAAGCAATCACACTCAGGAAAATTCAGTTTATTTCACACAAAAAAGACCATAAGTGGGACAGGCAGACTAATTTTTTTATTTGAATCGCTTGCCTTTAAGATTGTGAGGTTTTGTTTGTTTATTTATTTATTTATTCTAGTCAGGGTGTAACAGTTATATTTAGAAGTTAACTCTGATAAAACTGTGACCCTGCAGCTAGTTTATGAATTGTTCTCCATTGCCAGACCATGCACAGCTGATGATAAGACAGATTTAGCCTACTTTCAGTTTGGCCTGAAATGGGAAAATCAAGAGCTGATAAAGGACACAATAGTAAAGACGTCTTTAAACTTACTACAATCTGAGACATCCAATTTCATTAAAATCTGGGATTTAAATGGTTATTGTCCCTCCATTGTTGTACTTTGATTTAATAGCTAAGCTCTTTTGAAGATGGCTTGTTAATGGATTTAATAAAAGTTGGAAAAAGAGGCAAGCTGATCACTCACATTGACACACCTCACAGAAGTTGTCATGTGGAAAGCTCATTTAGCTCATTTTGTATGGTCACGTAACTGAATGAAAGTAGAGAGGTGCTGCACCCTTGAATTGAAAGTAACCTGATTAGCAGTCAGTTAGGGGGGGGGGGGGGGGGGGAGATGTGCACTGTGCAAAGGTTGAAGACCAAACCAGTAGCAGCTTTCTGAATGATTTGGTGGCACAAGCAATCAGGCTGACTAATTGGGGGTTGTGGTAGTCCAGGTGAGATAGTAGGTGGTGATGAGGCACAGAAGGATTGCTCATATTGTTGAGCACAGCATTATGAAAAGTCTTGGAGAGTTGTGGGTTTATGCAGAGGGGAGGTTGAACTTAACCCCTTCGCGCAAAAGCCAAATTTAGTCAATCCTCATCTATTTAGGTACAGTTCTATTTTAGGCCTTATAGTGCAAAATCCGAGGCTGATATGCAGAACTCCTAAAGATCTATGATGCAAATTGTAAGCTGTTGTCCCTTAGTGTCTCCAAATCTATCCAAAATGGCTAAATTGTACACTGCTGTTAATAGTAGAATAACCATATATTTAAATACAAATGAACTGTTTTGGTTCATGAAACTCACTTTTGTATACATTTTTTTTTAAATGTTTTTTGTGGGAATTATTACATTTTCATCAGTATAGGACGATATATAACATATCCAAAGCCTGTCAATTAATAAAATACTTTTTGTCCATCATAAAACATATGCATGGGCTCCTTATGATGGTTTAAGATGAAAACATTGATATCACATTGATACACACACATAAATATTTAGTCTAAACATTCTCTACAGTATGTAATTTTTTAATGCATGCACTGGGATGACATTTCTCTGTAGTTTTTTCAAAATTTTTGCCATTAATAATCACTCCAGGTGTTACATCCATATAGCACATATCAGCGCACAGTCAATTTGAATAGGTATTTTCAATGTCCTATGTTACAACTATAGCCCAAGGAGATACTAATACGCCATAGTCTATATTGTGTATGATAAGATTACAATAAAATAATATTCCACCATCAGGAAAATGCTGGCAAATGTTTTCACTTCCCAGCAAATCAGTGCATCAAACATAAAACATGACTTATTCACGTATGCTTACACTACAGTATGTGAAATGTAATTAAAATGTCAATCATATGGCACAAGACCGTGATGGAGTGGACAAACTAATGTACATATTTTAAATATTACACGCAGTCATACTTACATATTGAGGAGAAACATCTCTGTCATGTTTCTTGGCATATTTTCCGATATAATCAGTACTATGGTATCTTTTTCTGACCCACTCCCAAAATTCATGTAAGCAAAGCGAAGATTTTCTCTAGCCATGCTGGTGAGTTGGCCAAATTAGTAAAATCTTGCAAAAATAGCAGGAAAAAACTATGCAAACACCGTTCTGAAGGCTATAGTCTGCTAAATGACTGTAATGTAATGTTATAATATCCACTATTGGATAAGAGAGTTGTCAATCAAACCAGAAGGAACTGAAATGTGTAACAGCTGCACAAACCGCTGGTGGGGTTTTATGTATAAATGTTTGAGATAAAAGGGTGTGTATTTCTCAAAAGGATTGGCCAAGACAATAAATTACCACTGAATTTTGAAAGGGACATCTCTATGAATTTCTGAAGAATTTAATTTGTTTATTTTGCTCTTGAGTAAGCAGGGTTTTTCACCACTGTATCGCCATACGTTCAGGCTATTTTTGGCTTTATCTTGTCGCTAGGACGGAATACAAAATTTTGATGGTGAAGAAATAGTTTTATGAACTCACAGATAGATGCTATTGTCCACTGGGTCGGTATAGTTGCAGGTGAGACTGGGTTGCTTGTTAACTGGACTAGCTAAGTGACAATAGTGGGACATAGAAACTCCGTTTTCAGCATAGTTGTCACAAATAGTGTACTAGTAAAGCTCGAATGCGGAGTTTGTTGTTTGGTAGCAGGAGCAATGAATATCTCAGTTGAGAAATCTCATGGTGCCGGCAGCATAGCCACGAGGGGGTCTGTGTGAATGGGGTTAAGGTGCTGGTTTTAAGCTCACAATAATTGTCTGACACCAGAAGAAAGGAGTGAAAGAACCATCAGCATAACAATGCTTGAAAATGACAGGAATAACAGATCCTAGTAATTTGGTGTAAATGTAAGCGAAGAAAGCTAAATTTTGAGCTCTGGGGGCTACGCTACGGAGAGTTAGAAGTGGAGACGGATCCTCACCAGGAGTCTTAGTTTGTGAAAAAAGAGGCCATTCAGCTCAAGGAAGTGGTTTGGATTCTGAATCCTGCCATCCTGCTGTGGATTTGAGGAGCCTCTGGGTGGAAGCAGTTTTTTTACTTTAAATACTTTGAAAATAAAGTGAGGAGGAAGAGGGAGGAAGGACGGATTGTGAAAAGAGAAGGTAAAGATGAGTGTGTGTGGGTTAGTAACTATGGATTGGAGTTTTTGCTTTGATGGGAGATTAGAAGGCGGACCTTAGGGAGGATATAATGTGCCAAAACTAGATGTAAAGATTTAGACGTGTACAGACAAGACAAAAGATGAAACAGCATTACCAAACAGAATGGGCTCTATTTTTAGACCATTGCAAAGCAACACAAGATTGCTAGTAATGTCACTGGGCACACATGATATTTCACTCTGATGCTGAATTTTGGGTCGGGTGGCATTAATAGGGGTGTTTTATGAGAATCACCTGGAGAAGTGCTAGTTTCATCTTTTTTTACCGAACGCAAACAACTTTTCATCACGCCTACCAAAACCGCCTCTTCATGCTAATGCAGTGCTTCCTCTGCTATCTTGACAACACAATTGCGAGATCCTCACTCACATTGTGCAGGTCTTGTAATGTGATTGCATCTTAAATGTTCCCAGTTGTAGAGCTGGATGGCACAATAAATCAAGGATGTGGTGCCAGTTACAATTACAATTACTCTAATAAGAATCCCCTTATAAGTTCTTGGCTCAAGACTGCTTTCAGGCCCTTAAACAGTTTAAGGTTACAAAATGTCACGTATCATCCTTGTTATTTTCCCATTCCCACCAGCACAAACTACCATCCAGTTTCTTCACAAGAGAGCCAATGGTGCAAGGTGATTACAGAGAAACCCATCACAACCAGTTACAAAAAGGGCTCAGAACTAATTCAATAGCACAGGCAGAAAGTAATTGTGTCAACTCTAGGGACTTGCTTGATGCACACTCAGAACTGTTATGGAGGTATGAAAGTATTTCTGTGAGGATCAAAACGAGGGCTTGTAGTGTGCAGAGAAAGACATTTTCAAGAATTAAAAGTAAAAGCAATTGTTAATGATAAAAGAACCACAAAATTACTTTTTTTTACAATTCAAATGATAACAGACGAAAGCAAGTCATTAAATTGCATATATAGAGCACTGATCTTTACACTAACATAAGACTGAATTCAATTAATATTTGTAATGGATTTGCCTTGCAAATAAACTGTGTGTGTGTGTGTGTGTGTTTGTGTGTATGCATTTCTCCACAGACACAGTTTGCGGACTTAATTTAGCCAATTATTAAACATTCTAGACTGTGTAACATTTATTTTAAATGAATGCTGAGGACAGATCATGATTAAATCCTGTTGTGAAAATTCCAAAGCCTAAAAAAGCCTAAAAAATAATACAGCACCCAAGTGCCAAACTAATAATGCAGTCCTGGTTTTCAGCATCATTTCTAAAATAAAATGCACCCAACTGGCAGCTTTTTGTTGAAATAAACCTGCCAAAGTGTGTTCAAATAAATCTAATAAGTGCCTCCAACCTGAATTATTTTGTTTTCTCTCATGTAAGTCTGAGTATGGAATTATCTAGACCAGTGGTACAGACATCTAAGGACAGTAGACCTTTCATAAACCAACATAATGTCATTACAAATAGGATAGTGTCATATTTGTGTTCACTCATAGTCAAGGTTGGCTATATAGGAAAATATAAACTTGTATATCAGGCTGAACAAAGCTAGAAAGAATTGCAAGAACAACTATAGTGGATCAGTGCTGCAATACAAAATGCTTTCAAAAAGAAATTCTACTCTCAAAAAGAAATTCAGAATAATTTCAATGCTGCCACCATGCATCAAAGAACATAAAATACTCAAAGCCACTCTGCTTTGTTTTGAGAAAATCCTTCACAAGCCAGTGCAGGAAATTCAGAGAGCATTGACTCATTTCCTGAGGCATAAAAATATAAATGAATGCAAATATATAATATGCAAGACTAGTCCTAATTACACATTTATTACTGAAATATATATATATGAGATGAGAATTGGGATGTGACATTTTAAAAACACTGGACACCATAAAAATGTAATCAATGAAAAGTGTATTATCATGACAAGAAAAGACATTTATAAAACTGACAATTTATTTCCTAAGGTGTCCATGAGTCCAGAATATATTGAGCATCTGCAATGTTTTAAGAATCATTAAGGGCAGTAATGTGCCATAAAAACGGCTGTGAGACCTTTCCATGTTTGGGTCTATAATTAGATTAAAATAACCCATTAGAATATTTAGGATTAAGAAATGAACTCAAATGTTCCATAAATACTTAATTGAAGGCATTATAATGTGTTACCTTCATATATAGATGCAAGGCACACATTGAAACTGCTCAGTGCATAATCTCTGAAATAGTCCTGGACCTAACATTTTTTTACATTTGCTATTTCCATAGTAATGGTTGGACACAGTGATAAAAATGTGTGCCAGTAAATTTTAAACATATATTTTGAGTTAGTGATTTCCCCAAAACATTATCCAGCCCTGGAGAGAACAGACAAGAGAGGCTACCATACTGATTGCCATCCCCTGAGCCATCAAGCAATCTTAAGTTTCATGTCGCGAACTGGTATGTTATTATATCCATGTGTACATTGATATGTGTGGAACTTGGTAATTTTATATAACAAGCCTTGGGTGTTTCTATTCTGCTGTGTGTAGCTTTTACCACCTTCTTCTAGAAGTATTTTTGAATGCATTTTCTACAGGTCAGGCGATATTTTTTGCCATTTGGTTTGGGTTTTATGATTTCTTAATTTTGTTTGTAAAACATACTCTTATTGTGCTAACTTACTGTAATTAAGCAACACGCCATGGTGACCAGATGTGTGGGGACCTTTTTTGTCATGCGGTTTTGTGCCGATAAAGTATCTAAAATTAAATAAATAAAATATATTGTGTAAAATTGTTCAAATTGACAAATCAACATTTGCTAGCTAGTATGAGTCATTGAAGTGAATGAACAAATGGTGAAAAATACTAATCTGGGGCTTCATTTATAAAACACATTTGATCCTAAATTCAATTAAAATTGAAATGTATAAAACTTGAAACTGACGTAAAAATCTTTTTTGCAAATACATTTTTTACAGTACGTATAGGCTAATATACCAAGCACGCGTCAGAGTTATTTTTGTGATAAGCACAGTGAAATTGTGAGCCATTAACTGGGGGGGGGTAGACCGGAAGACATGTCAACGTCAATATGTTCATATGAATGGTTCCCTAGACTAGCTAGTAAGCCTTGTGAGACTTCAAGTTTTACTATGCGAGACTAGGTGGTCCAGCAGTGTGTCTCCCCCGAGGTTGAAATTAAACCTACGCCTATGATTGCAGCACAGGCTGTGAACATTATCACATCTAAAAATCTATGAAGAATACAACGGCCTAATAATAATAATAATTATAATAATAATCATCATCAACATCATCACTAACATTATGGTTTTCAAATTTTTTTAAATAAATGCACAATTTAAACAAACATCAGATGTCATAAAGATTGATATACGGAAACATTGTATAGTTGAGAGCTGTATTGAGGGCAAGCAACAGAAGGCTTGCTTTGATGGCTGTCAATGAGAAATGTTGAAATTAAGTAATTTTAACAAATATGAGGCTATACAATACTGAAACTACTGTAAACTATCAACACCAAAATAAAAAGATGCTAAATGGCTATTTTTTGACATTGTGGTCTCGTAGGGAGTATGTAGCGAAAAACATGACCATATAAATATATCTCATGGTGTTCACTGGGTGGAATTGACAAGCTCATTTGCATGCAAACTATTGTAGTATGATTTTTTATTTACAAATGGGTCGTTTGATCATGTATTCATGCATATGGACATTTTATAAATCATTTGTGGGAACAATGTGGGGCCTTTTGTAATTTTTAAAATGGTTTTATGATCAAATTGTATCTTAATCCCTTGATGTTTGGTCAATTCTCATCTATTTAGGGGGTGCTCTGTTTAAGGCTTTATAACTCCAGGTGTGAGCATAAACTTGGTAAATGGCTTAAATGAAACAAGACAGGTGTACCATTTACAATACAAACTTAGATTTGTTTATTTTCATAATTTAAGTCAAAATAAAGTGCCACAAATGCAAAACAACTTTGGAATAATGCAAAATAAAAAAATTTTTTTAGTTTGCAACAAAATACTGAGAGCTCCATAACTGAAACTGGTAACATATATATACACATTATATATATATATATATTATATATATATATATATACAGGTCCTGGATCATAAACTCCCCATCCCCCAAGTGTGCATGATCTGAGGATATATGCAGAACTACTAAAGGTCTATATGCAAAAAATATAGGGCAGTACTGTGTTGTCCCATAGTGTCTCCAATCTAATGGCTAATTGTGTGCACTGCTCTAAATAAAAAAATGATGACATATTTAACTACAAATCAACAGTTTTGGCTCATAAAACTCACTTTTGCATCAAGTCGGAATTACAATATTTTCATCAGTATAGGGTGGTAGATATCTATGGATCCTATGGATCCAAAACCCCTATGCAAAACATGTCATAAAATTCATAAAATTAGTTTTGTCCATTATAAAGCATATACATTTGCTCCTTCTGATGGATTAAGATAAAACCATTGATATCACAGTGTTACATACATCAAAATATGTAGCCTAATCATTCACTCTTGTACCTGTAGTAAATTGTTCAAAGCACCCAAGAAGACATGGCATATACCGCTGCTAAGGTTATAACGTACTCTATTGGATGAAAGAGCCGACAATTAAGCCAGAATTAACTGTAATGAATGAGACAGGCATGGGGGGTATTACAAGTTGACGTTTCAGATAGTGTAAGGTGGTATAAAGTGTTGTATATTTCTCAAACCGATTGTACCAGACAGTAAATGACCACTGAATTTTAAAAGGAACATCTCGATGTGTAAAACCAATGGTAGGATTTCATATTTAGTAGCATATATTGCGAGTAGAATACGTGCTAGAATGAGAGAATACTTTCACATGTTTATTTTGCATTTGAGTGAGCAGCGCTTTTCACAGCTTTTCTGGCATACGATCAGGTGATTGTTGAGTTTATCTTGTTGCTATGATGGAATTCAAATTTTATATGATAAATAAATATATTTATGAACTCAAACATAGACGCTACTGTCCACTATGTCACGCATGGGTAGGTATAGACTGGGTGGGGGGGTGCTTGTTAAATGGACTTGCTACGGGAAAATAGTGACACTTAGAAACTCCGTATTCAGCAGAAATCGTCATGAATCATCTACCAATAAAGTTAAAACAAACAAACAACAAATGTCTCAGTTTAGCAAAATGATGACGCCGGCATCATTATCACTAGGTATCTGTGCAAAGGGGTTAAATAGTTGCTTACAAAGAAATCCAATGACTAAGCAATTATCCATAAAATCCCACTTTGATGAGGATATGATTGTACCTCTACATAAAGTTTACACTACGAGTAAGTTAATGACCTGCTGATCACGTAGAGATAATGCACTTTATAGGGCTGTGCACGAATCCCTGAAGTGGGCTGCATGCACGCACTATAAGAATAACACTTAATCCATTTTAGGCATGAAGAATGTCATTTATCTAGAGCATTTAGAGGAAAATGGCTGTTCTTGGTGGCATTCACGAGACTTTATTTTAAAGTATGTTTGTTTGGGTTCAAATTTAAGTTAATTTCAGATGTATATCACAGGTGTGTAAGATGCAGGTACGTCACATTAAACCAACATAAATTACTATAATGTAAACATAAAAAACTTTGCGGTCTCAGTTTTTTTTTTTTTTTTAATCAAGCATAAGCACAATTTGGAAAATGATTTTATGATTTAAGGTTAAATCCAACGTTAAGTGAGATCCCTGGTGTGTTTCAGGATGTGCAAAATAAATATATAATCTTGTATTGTGTAACTCTGACAAATTCACTTTCTTACAAAAGTATCACATAGGAACATAATGCTGGTGCAACGATGAATCAGTGGTGCTCAATCATGTGCCATACAGGGCCGTGAGTATGCAGGTTTTCATTCCAACCAATCACTCCAGCTACTGATTTCACTAATTACCATACCTTCAACTAGAGAGGAGGGAACTCATTTGCGAAATCAGCAGGTGTAGTGATTGGTTGGAATGAAAACCTGCATACTCTCTGCCCTCCATGGCACATGATTGGGCACCACTTATCTAGATGGTGAAAATGTACACAGCACTGACTAATCATGGCTATCCTAAAACAGTATCTGGTACCTCTAAGGCTCAGAGAATTTCCAGCCATCTGAAACTTCTGAAAAGTTATTGACAGGCATGCAAGCTCTGACTGTCAAATTTAACTCTGCCGAGCATTCAGAAGGGCACTGACATCAACAAGGACAAAGCAGTTGACAGGTTTGCCAAAGGGAAAAGAGTACACTTTAATGAGGCACTAGTTGTGATTTTTATTTAGTTCACTATACACATTCCGATTATTTATCTGATCCAACACAGGATTGATACGTAATGGATACATTCATTTTCTCCACACAATGCAGAATATTGTGGGCTTCCTGTGTCATCCATTTGGTGAATAAGACATGCTTTTCTTCACTGTGGTTTTGTTTGTGTACCACACATGCAAGCACAGGTAAATATTGGTTATCTGATGATGTGATTACCTGCTTATGAAAAGCCTAAATTTAGCAGCTGTGTATCTGGGACAGGCCTTGTCTCTGATTTGAATGTGTGCTAGATTTTCTGGTTGGGAGTGATTGTCCCTTTTAAATATACGCTCAAATTAAAGAACAATGATGAGGACAGGACACGCATGCATACTGCCTCTGTAATAATATTCTATGAATATTTGAAACGTGTAAAAATTGAGCACGGCTGCACAATAGGGAAACTAACCAGTGCTGAGTTTCCCTTCAGCAAGTTATCTTTATTAAAAAAAACTTTTTTTATTGTCCCAGAAGAAACTCAGCTTTTGGTTTCATTACCATTGAAAATGCCATAACCAGGCAAGTGAATTATAACAACATTATTAGCCAGTTTGCATCCATCGAGTTTGCATGAAGTCTGAGTTATGTAGGACAACATTCATTTTTATTATTGCCAATGGATTGCAAGTTTTAAGTAGTATTGTGCATACAGGGCACAGGTTGGTTCTAAAGTGGATGGGAATAGATTTTAATGAAAATGGTTGCATCTGCGTAACATTGCATTGAAGCGATCAACAACTCAAAGTAGAATTGTGGCAACGTGCTTGATTATAGCAGTAGATGAAATTAAACATGAAGAATGTGTACTCTCACAAACGCAAGTTTAAAAGGCCAAAGGAATGAACAAGGAGAGCTTCATGCGTATACAAAAATAATTAACCTCCATGGATGGTCTTTGAAATAAGGGGAATTTGCCAATTGAATTGAATAAATTCAAGGCACTCGTGTGAGGTTGTAAAAAGCTTTTATTCAAAGTAAAGCTGAACCTCGTTTAAATAAAAAAAAACCTGATGCCTTTTTGCTGCTCAAAAGCTTTAATCAGAGTGTGTAATGGATTTTAGTGGCGGATAATCAAACGTGAAGGTAGGGGAATCAGAGCAAGTCACTCACACAGTGAGGACCAATAGAGGTAGTAACAACAATAATAAATTAAAGAAAAGACAGGAAACTACTTCCTTGTGGCTAAACAGCCAAACGAAAATCAACCCTCTAAAATCAGGCAAACTCGAATAACGAATGAAACACAAACTAAATCTCCCGAGCTCAATGCTGGAGCCAAAACGAGAAACTTAGCGGGGTAAAAAACACCAGCAAAGAATAAAATAAATAGCACAGAGCGCTAACAGGAGGAATAATACCTATACCTGAAATAAAAGCTAATAGCAAGTCTTCCGTGAACATAAACAGCGTTTAATATCACAAGGTCGCTAGTACCTGGCTATACCTGGCTCAATGCAATGTCGAATGACAAAGAAGCACTGGAGAAGCAGAAGTGAGGAACTTAAATACCCCGCAGGTAGAAGTACAAGTGAAAAGAATAATGAGTGAGGGAAAGCAAAACCCCGGAATGGAACGTGGAAAAAATTTGAACACAAAAACACACGAACAATGACATGAGTGTTGTTGCAGCATTATTTATTTTTTTATTTTTTTTTTATTAAAAAGATGAACATCGCACATTCGCAAACAATCTGTGAGGGTTCTCTGTGCCAGAGACACAGAGGGAATATTGGAGGTCCAGTTGCGACAGATACGGAATCTTTAAGTGTTCAACGAACACCACTAAAACGGACAATAATCCGTAGTGGAGAGGGAGAATAAGGAGAACACAAAATAACCTCACGAAAAAGATGAGGAACTCGATAAGCGAGCAAAACAACCGAATAAGCAGACACGCTTATCTAACTCCGTTTGTGGAGCGAACGAACAAAGAAAATAAAACTATTAAGATTCCTTTAACTGGAATCAGAGCAGTTAGAGCGCTTGTAAAAGAACAAAGGAAATAAGCGGACACGCTTATCTAACAACGTTCGAGGAGTGAAACGAAAGAAAACCGAGAACTCATAAAACCCGAACTTCTTGGGTAAGAGCACTCGTAAGTCCGAGTATAAAACGAAAGAAAATGAGAAAGCTTCTGCTCTGAAATGAGAGCGAAAAGAAACTAGCTTTTCTTTCTAAACCCTGTCTTTTTAAACTAGCTTTCTACTAATTTCCTATACCTCTTTACCGGCTTGAATGTTAAGTGGAATAACATGGAAGCAACGAGAGAGGCAGGAAGCGGAGTATAAATAGTCAACGGAAATTCATAACAGGTGAACTTACTAATGACGAGGCGAAAGCAAAACCCCGTCACGGAACAAAGGAAAATCCGATAGATTACCGGTAACGACAAAAAAGAATAACGAGAACGTGGAGATAAGGGAAGGAAGGCAAGATCCATGACACAATCATAATAAATAGGTGTGTCCTACTTGAAAACAGTCACTTTCCAAGTTCACAATGGAAAAATATTAGAAGCAAAAAAGTAGCCAATGTCAGGAACGAAAAGCCTGTCATTGAACACTAATGACTAAGTAACTAATTAACTAATTTGAATTAAGTTAATGTTGAAAATTTCAGACGCCCCACTATTCCAAAAGGCTGAGGGTGAGAACCTGTGGAAGATTAGTCAGGACACAAATACTTAGGTTTTGAAATACATATTATATATACCATAAAGATTTTGCAGTATTCTGAAATAGTAAATGTTTTATGTGTTCATATGACCTGATTTTTATTTTTTTGTGTGCCCATTTTGACCCCATTAAAGGAATAACCTAGTTTAGTGGTAACATCCAATATTGCAATATTAATGGATTTTACTGTTATGAACATTTACTACCATACTTTCTATGTTAATAACATTTGAAAATTAAATTATATATGAGTAGCTACCTCACACAGGAGCCCTCTACATAATACGTTTACGGGCAGTCAAGGACTGATTTTCCCGCTATTCTTTGAGCACGCATTCATGAATACGACAGACAGCTGATGGCTGCAACAGTCACATGATCACACTCGGCTGTATCTCATTAAAGTTTTAACATGGAGCATATGAAAGGGAGCAGCACATCCTGAGACAGAAAATAAACCAGAGATGATGTAGCACGTTGCCTCAATCAAACCCAATAACAATGAAGGAACAGATGCACTATAAAGGAATGAGCTGTACATTGGTGAAAGTGCCAAAAGGTTTTTGTAGTTACCTTTTATAGGCGCACCCCATGTCCCCTCATTTCTTTGTCAAAAAATACAATTTGGCTTGTTTTTAATATGTATGAAAGTGCTCCTGTCATTCTGCCAAAATGAACTGTTTGCCTAGTAAAAATGTAGATGGTGTGATTAGCCAGCGTGCAGTCAAACCCTTCCCACAACTACAGGTAATATAATCTATGAAACTAACCCTTTTTGGAAAAGCACTGCACAGTGTTTTTGCAGTGAAAACTGAATATGAATATGTTTGCCATGCTCTCCATGCCAGCTCTGTATGGTTATTATCAGCCACAGCATTTGTATTGTAAAAATACAGTTCAAGGTCTCATTGGTTAGCTGTTGGATAAGGTTTATTGTGGTATAGTCATAAAATATCTAAAGACCTTCCTCACAAGCTGTTCACAATTGTAGCCAGTTAGACGTCATGAGGACTACATGTCATGGTCTTCATCAAAGCCGATACTATTCACTGTCAGCCATTTAGATCATTAAACTCAACCAACTTGCTGAAACAATAGCTATAGCTCTGTGGTCACCAACCCTGTTCCTGGAGATCTAACGCCCTGTAGATGTTCATTCCAACCCTAATTTGGCACACCGAATTCTACTAATTAGCAGCTCAAAAAGATCTCTAGCTGTTGAGTGGGGTGTGCTTTGTTAGGGTTGGAGTGAAAACCTACATGATGGTAGATCTCTAGGAACAGGGTTGGGGACCACAGAGCTAGCTAATGCTAGGTAGTTAAATACACTATTTTTTTTTTAAAACTTGTATCCTCCACTTTCGGAAGAGTGCAAATATCAGCCAGTGTTTATTATTACAGCACAGTTTCATGTGCACCTCAACAGGTGGAGTGTGTCCAATTGACCAGCTGGGGTCCCTAGTAAGCAATGAGACGCTGTCCCCTCAGCCAACTGAAACCTTCCCATCCCTGGGCAACAAAAGAGCCAATTGCCAATGGTGCCTCGGCCACAGAGGGCACTGCCACATCTACATTCAAAACCAGACCATTGGGAGTTATGTCTTATTTTTTAAGATAGTTTGAAATATGCGTTTAATTTTTGCTGATGTGTAACTCGCTGGCATTAAAACCAAAGCAAGTTTTGAAAGAGGAATTGTTGCGCTCAGTAGATCAGTCACAGGTGCATCCAGAAAAAATCAATATAGAGAAAAAGGTGTCAAGAGCACTCTGTGGATATAAGATCAGACACTGTCGTCTAGCAAAACATATATATTTATTCAGACAAAGTTACATAGTGCAAAAAATAAAAAGTGCATGTGAAAAATAAAAATAATCAGCTAGACTAGAGAAAATGTTATAGCAACATTCTTTCTTCAGTGCTCCAAATGAAAACTAAAGCAAAAATGAAGATACAGTAAGTGTAGAAATCATACCTGTCATGTAGGGGGTGATAGCACTATTGCTAATGTTATGTAGAGGACAACTTTTTCTCTCCTTCAGTTGTTCGGTCGGGTGTCGAGAATTCTAGATATCCTGAACTAAAACAGACTGAAACCAAAGAATTTTCCACTTCGCAAGCTTTTATTAACGGAGTCTATTGAGGTCAATTACAGCATGTATGAAAATGCAAGTTTACCCAGATCATGCAGCAATGGACTCTGGGGTGTGGTGGGACACAACGCCGTTATATCTGAACCATGTCACCACCTCTTTTAATGCAAATTTCCCTTCGCTTGGCCGTACGTCACTCACAAACATCCTAATTTCATCTCAAACCCAAGGCCCATCTCGGTCCGGCAATGGCTACTTTTGCCTGACAACAGCATAGCAACAGGTTTTATGGCTGCATTCTTCACTGATAAAGATGTTGCTGTGAGGCCGTCTTCTCCAGAGAGAGAGAAGTAAGACACCTCTAATTTACCATTGGAATGTCAACTCATAACACATAATAAAAGAGTAAACATAATGTATTGAGATAAGTATTCAATAAACTTGTATAAAACACACACACACACACGTATTCGTATTTTGTGCTTTCAATCAAGTGATAATAATACGAAGATAAAGAAGCTCTCGCTTTTCCCATGACATGGGCCTCTGCCTCCTGAATGATCCATGACCTTTAATTTGTATGCATAGCACTGTGTTTCTTTAAACTAGCCCATCTACTTGCAGTTACTTTTAAAGCTCATTGTAATTATAGAATACATTTCTTAATCAAGTATAAATGTATGAATATGGCATTTTAAACATTGGGTTAAACAGATATTTCAACAGTTACTGCATTCAGTTGGAGACCAGAGTTTGGTTTCCATATCTGAAAAGTAAGCTCTATGCCTCCTTGTAAACCTCCACTCACCACTAATGAAACTGCATAAATAGTATGTTAATACACTCTAATTTAACATCACTTTTTTAATTGAGTTGCATATCATTTGCAATACTTTTTAAAGTTAGCTCTAATACATAATTTATTTCTATTGGAATGACAAAACAATAATCTACCACATGCTGAACCCAATTTAAAAGGTGAGGAATATAAATAAACTACATGCAATGTATGAATTAATTTATCTGAAAGAGCTGTGCCACTGTATGAGTGTATTGCCTGAGAAGATGCCTTAATGAGGAGCACTATGAGGGAAGGCTTACCAGAGGGACTTAATTGGCTGAATGACCTGTCTGACAGTGGCCATGTCATTATGAGCACAATATTCAGGGCATTCATGCCCCTAGCCGCACGAAGTTTGCCCACGAGTCCTGCAGAGTCATACATTTTATATTAAGTTTAAAAAAGTTTGCACACAGACTTTGTTGTAATGAATGCTTTCCTTTGTGTTACTATGGTCATTGCATGCATTGCTTCAACATAGCACTGTTGGAGTATGCCGTTTATGGCCATTTACATTTTCTGCCAGGGTAGCAGGATGTAAAAAAAAAACACCAATAGGATGTTTATAGTTATTATTAATTTTGTTCTTAATGTTCCTGTAATTTTTGTGCAGTATAGCACAGTGTGTGACACATTGATTCAACTTCAGGTAAAGGTAAACATGGGTAACCAATCCAAATGTTCATATTATTGTCTGAAACTGCATATTTAATCGATGGTAGTATTGTGAGGGTTTGTGCAGAATAACGATGAGCCAAACGCGACAAAAGAAAAAGGGATATAAAGTCCCTGGCAGTAGCCAAAACAATAACACACCCCTATAAAACAGGCTAGCCATGCACGGGCAGAGAAAAGAATCAGAATAGCGAGCGCTAAAAATATAGCGAGAGAAGGACAAGAAAACAATGCACCTTCAGAACGTAACTATAACGCCTGATAATTGGTGAAATAAACAAAATAAAAATAAAACTCCCACTCAGAAATGAGAGAGTGGGAGCGAAGGAGAGAGAAAAAAAATAAGGAAACAGAAAAACTAATTTCCTAGGTTTCTAGGTTGACGAATATCTCAACTGCAAAACCAAAGAAAATAATCTTCTTTAAAACAGCAGAGTGACTTAACCAAACTAACCCTGACTTTGTGAAGGCACAAAATGATAACGAAGCATTCGGAAGGGGAAGAGAGAGGCTTAAATACCTAACGGGTAGGGGAACAGGTGAAATTAATAATTAGCGGGGAAGAGCAAAGCCCCGAGACAGAATGCAGAAAAATTAGATAGATTGCTTAACCGGCGCAGAGACGACGAGAACCGTAGCAAACGAGGGAAGAACGCCACAAACCATGACAAGTATATCTATTTATGGTTGTTTTGAGCTTTAATCATTTAGGTTTTTAAGGGATATGTATGCTATACCCCCATATCTTGTTAAGTTAAATTGTTAAACATTAATCTAAAAAGTTCTGGAAAATATAAAAGTAAAAGCAAAAAAAATGAAAACTTGCTTTTATTCTTATTTAAGAAATGTAAGATTCAAGAATTATATTCCAAACCTAACATCTAGTTTGTTAGGTTTGGAATACAATTGTCCATGGGCACATCCATTGAACATTTCTAGTAATATGTTATGACAATTCCAAACTAAGGTTTCAGGATTCAGTGTGCAATTTAATCTTGTCTATTGTATTTCTTAATTTATTGCACAAACCCCGGAATGCAAAACATAACCCATGCAACAACTTCAAAACAATCAGATCCTCCAATTGGTTTGCTTTATAATAAAAATGCATATTCAACCTGAAAAAGTAACAAAAAAAGAAAACCTCCATCCATCCACTATCTAACCCATTTATTCCTGGTCAGGGTCGCGGGGGGCTGGAGCCTATCCCAGCAAAAAAACATTTGGGATTGAAATAGAGATTTATAATTACATGTTAATTGCATGTTTAGTTAAACATTTAAGCAAAACAGATCACCACATGATGTTTGGAGGCACGGGTACAAAAGTAATGGTTTAAAAATACTTGATTCTTGAAGAAAGAAATGTGAATTTAGAAGCTGTGTAAATGTTTAGTTAATTCTCATACTTTTTAGACAAACTGGATCGCTTAATTAGAATGTGCTCAAGAATTAGAGGTCGAATGCTTCTATGTACAAGTTATACTTTGTATGAAAGCAGGCAGTGTCATTCATTTGAAATTACTCTCAGTCTCTGTAGACAGTCGGGTTTAGAAACTGAGATGAAAAGAATTGAAGTGTGAACAGACTTGAAACGTGTCAAGTCAGAACAAAAAATCGAACCAGTCTTGATTACATCTGCATGTGCTGAACAAGTTGTTTATTTCGATTAGATCTTAGACTGGCCGCCACGGCTTCTGTAATATTAGAGAACAGGGTGGCATTCTTTCTGCATTTGGTCAGACTCCAACAGCACTGTTTAAAAAAAAAAACGACGGCCTCCATGAATTCCCCTTTCAGGCCTAATTCAGGGAATACTATCTTCCACTTCCTGCTTTGTGTTTCCCTTGGCAGTTTGAGGAGTGCAGTGCTGGTGTAGAACAGAGGCCTGGCCCCAGCCCCAGAGAGCCAGCACTTCACTAGGTGGTTTTGGCTGAGCCTCCTCGTGAATTGCTTTGGGATCCATCGTGAATGAAAACTGCCATGCGAAGGTAAATTAACTTTTTTTTTCCGGTTACAGTCCCCATTCCAAATCATGAACAGTCTCTCACAAAGCAGCCTGCATAAACAGAATGTGATATTGCAACTGGGGTAAGATGGGGGTGAGGGACTTGGGAGAATCGTTCCAGGATGTCTGGTTTAGAGTCGTTTTTATGCTACTTGGAATCATAAACCGTGGGTCTGCATGGCTCAACCTTTTTTGTCTTAGACTATACAGAAAGCACAAAAATTAGTGGACCTCTGGGTTAGCTTGAGACTTCCTAATCTTGATGACTCCTTGCAGTGGTACGAGACAAATTGATAAACACATAAACACACTGCAGTGAGAGCAGCTCAGGAAACAAAGGCTTTTTTTATGACAAAAGAGAGTCTCGCAAATGAAAGTTATGTGGTCTAGGTCTGTGCATGCTTTGTGAATTAATTTTCTATATCTTACATTAAGTTGATTTCCATTTCATGTCTGGAATTTCTTTTCAGTATTCGAAGCCACTTCTATATCTTCAGATGCTTTGAGTTATGCCTGTGGAAGCCCAAATAAAGTGGCAAAAACAGGGAAAAATGTGCAGGGCTAACTTTTCTAGCACCTGTTTTCTTTGGGATGTGCATGTTTTTTCTTCTTTTAACTTTTAATCATCCACAGTTGTTAAATAGTTTGTGCACTATGGGTTTTACAAAAGCATTAAAAAGATCATGATCTGTGGCTTTTCAGTGGTGAATGAGCAAAAAGCAGCTCAGTGAATGTTCCCCGGGAAAGAGCAACAGCAGCTGTGCAAGTGCACGTCAGAAGCCAGAGTCCTGTATTACATTACATTTTTTATTATTAAGGACAGAACCATGTATTAATATACTTTCTCAATCTTGCATTTATTTAGTTCTTATTCCATGTGTGTATCTCTATATGTGAGAGCTTATTGTTGAACAGAAATGTAAAAATATATAATAATATAAACACATATTGACAGGGGAAAGAATACAATGAAACTGGGTCTCTTACCAATATGTCCAGAATCCACTGCTTTATATCTCCTTCCCAGTAAATATATGTGCACATCCAGTTGCTATTCTTTGTAAAAGCAAACTTGTATAATAGCAATGTGTTTCAGTGTAATATTTTATTATTGCTTTGTCAATTAATTGCTCTGTAAATATTCAGAAAATATGCTTACCTACTTTTGAAAAACACATCTTAAATCATGGTTCCAACCCAAGCAACAATTTGACATTGAAAGAGGCAGATATGTTGACTGCTGAATTTCAATAAGATGTAACCCATTCTGTCAATCACTGACTAGCAAATTGGCATAATTGGATGAAACATCTGGTTTCCACTGCCTCTCCATTGCAAAGGAAATTAGCTTTTTAGTGATATAGAACTGGGTTAATCTGGCAAGGTCTAATTTTGTTTTGATTGAATTTAATTGTCCACTGTGAAATTTGAATTTGAATATACTGTTTATAATTTTTTGCAGATCACTCGGTGCATGCACATTGCATATGGAACAGCTTCTCGGTCTTCAAAGTATTCTTGAAATTGAAATGAAGTGAAATGCAATTAGAGGACACCTGATTTCAACAAAATGTAAATATTTCAGCAGAGCCACCTGTACAAACAATGCAGGTCCACATAGCGAGTATTAAAAAAAGATATTTGAGTGAATTACTCATGCATTTAAAAAAATGATGTCAGAATGCAACATTTGTTTGTCGCCTCTCACTGTCCCTTCTTCCTGTCAAAATTGACAGGAATTCTTTGAAAATCTGGGTACAATTCATAAAACAGTTCATGAGACATTTTGGACTTATTTCTACGTCTGCTCATACACCCATTTAACATTATAGGCCTTTATGAAGATAATATCTTTTTTATGTCCTTATATCAGATGAGGTGGAACTTCAACTTACCTTTTTTTTCCACAAAACTTTCAAATTAGATATTTTATAAGCAAAAGTTTTACTCATTTCCCTTCCAGGCCTCCTAAAACAGCTTTGGATTTCATATTAGATCTTATTTTGTTGTGACCAAAATCCATGCAATTATTGCTACATTGCACTGCACCTCAGTTTTGACCTTGAATGACTTATGAAAACAATACCTGGGTATAGCCATCTCTTACAATCTGTGGGAGAATCTTTTGGAGAGGGTACATTCTTCTTCGGTATGTGTGAGGCATGGACTTATCCAATTTAAAATTGTACATCGTATCCAAATGGCTAAAGCTAAGCTAGCGAGAATCTTTTCTGATCAAGTTTCCATTTATTTATCCACTGTGGAATTGGTCATTTGCTTTTGAATATGAATATCTACAAAACTATATGGCTATTGATGAAACTATAGATGTGTCTTGTTTTAGAGTTACAATTTACGCGTACACATACACAAACCATATCTGTGTATGTGTGAGGTATCCAGAAATAATACCTGCCTGTAATGTAATACACTTCATTCAGCCTGTCCAGGTTTATGTTGATTTACCCTAGAATAGATGACAGCTTGTTAAATCCTGTGGAGAAGAGAAATCTGGCCTCCGTGAATATGTACAGGAATAAAGTGCGCCATACATAAACCATCAAAAAGCAGGGCCAAGTGCACACATTCAGAGCTTGCCCTGAAAATTACATTACAACATGTCTTAAGTTAATTTTAGTAAGTCCTAGTACTAATTCTGATTGAATCAAATTATAGTGACTAATTGCAATATTGTGACAGCATTGACACAGCCATTTTAGCTTTGGCAGCAAATGTATATTAATTGAATGTTAACAATTTAAACAACCAATATTAAAATGTGTGTTGGTTTTTGTATGAAGTCATACCTTATTCATTAGAATTTTTTTATCATCGTAATTAACCGAGAGCTGATCCGAACTTATATTAATATAAAATAGTTTAAACGCTTAATAAGCCAATTAAAAGGAAATCATAACGTATAAACTATACCCTCCGGCAAAACGTATCTTTCAGGAGTCCGTGGAAGAGAGCTGATGTGTAACTTGCATTACAGAAACTGCATTGTATCATATATACAGATATATGGAGCAGGCTAATGAGACCCATGACTGAGGTGCAGCTTAAAAACGGGGTATCAGCCTATAGAAACGCAGCCAAATGGAGCAGGAAGTGAACATATTCTGACTTTGATGATGTAAGAGCACTTGATCTTTCTTCATGAATAATGCCTTTTATAAAGTATGTTTTTATAGATGACTTGTATTATATGCTACAGTATTAGCCTATAGCTTTTGTACATTTTGCTGGGGTGGAAATCTGAAAATTGAATTGTTTTCATTTGTTCTTGTTAATAGGACAACTTAAAAATGCATGCATATCATTAAAAATGTTGGAGAAAAGACTCAGATTATATGCATTAATTTATAGACAATGGAGTCTGAATGAATATGTTTTGTACTTTGAATTCAGCGTTGGTGAAATTTGGATGTGCTTTATGTTGCTCAGACGGAACTCCACTGAATGACATTTGCAACATATTAAAATAAGGTTAAAATTTAGCTCATTTAGCTATATTGCCATGTTGTGTATATATAGAAATTATCTTTGATAAAACCTCGGTCTCTGTTCTGGCACCTCATCTATATGACAGTGTAAGACTTAATATAGATCCCTTTGACATAAGTAATGTAATTCATACCGTACACACAAGAACACTTTACTATTCTATTTTAAACATCATTATGTTGACATACAGTAGAATACATTTCAGTTTGCTCTCAGCTAATTGAGGTGCAAAACCATTCATAATCACAAGGAGGACCTCCCTTATCCAAGATGAACATGTTTCAATTTGAACTGGAATTGGTCTCATTTAAGACGTTTGTCTTCTTAAGTGGGTGCAAGAAAGCACACACATTCCTCCTTGATTATTTTCTATCTAATTACTGTTTTCATGTTAAATCTCCCTTTTCTTTTTTTTTTTTTCTTTTTTTTTTCATCCTTAGAAGCACGTGGCATTGCTTTCACACCCGTTTCATGTCTATCCTGGCAGTGAAGAAACTATTTGGAATGTACAAAGACACAATGTAGCAGTCGGCTTTATACGTAACAGAAAAACCAGTACTGAAAAGGAAATTTGGCATGCACACATAAGACGGCTTTTCACAATCGCCCATTGTCTTCAGAAATCTGTTTCAGTAAACAGCAGAATTAGACATTCACAAGGGTGTCATATATATTTTTTTTTTTCCGAAGTCAATATTCATATTAACATGTATAGGGAAATAAATGGAATTCAAGCACGGTTCTAATCCCTTGCTTCTGTTTGTTACCTGAAGCAGCAGGCAACCATTTGCTGAGAAGGTTAAAGGGGCCTGCTGTGCACTGATCCTCTGTAGCCTTGCTCTGCTTGAAAGGGTAGAGAGGTCTCCAGCATGAGATGCATTTACTTCAATGTTATTTCTCAGGAAGATGAATAAACAAAAGAAATCCACCCACCTCCTGTCTGAATCGCATGAGTGAATTGACAACAGGAGGTGGAGCCACCACACGGAGTTCTCGAGGAACACTAATAAATATTTCTCTAATGAATAAACCATGTTTCTTTGTATAATTTCAAGCACACCGGGCGCCGTGCAGTCTTTTTTGTATTTGCTAACTATTAATATTGTAATATATCCATGCTAATTATTCGAGCACATCCCATCATTAATATGCTAACTCATAAAAGAACTTTAAGTCAAAGAGGATTTAAGTCACAGTTTTTGAACAGTGACACTGTGACCCGGCGTCGTATTCTGCTGCTCTAGCCAATCCATTTCAGAGATGCCCTTTAGCACACCAGCATTGTAAACAGATGCTATTTTAGCATTAGTGGCCTTTCTGTTGGCTTGAGTGAGCCTCATGTCCATTCTTCTATGACCTCTCTCATTAACAAGGTGTTCTCGCCCACGGAACTGGTGTTCACTGGATATTTTTTAGTTTGTTTATCGCACCGTTCTCTGCAAACTCTAAAGAGACTGTAATGTGTGAAAATCCCAGGACAGCAGCTGATTCTGCGATGCTGGGGCCATGGTCAATGTCACTTGGATCATGTGTCTCGCTCATTCACGTGTTTGGTGCTTCTATATCTATGGGTTGAACAACAACTGAACCTCCTCACCATGTCTGCACTCTTTGTATATTGAGTTGTGGCCAGATGATTTGGAGGAGCAGGCTATTTGCATTAACGGACAGGTGTACCTAATACGGTGGCCGTGCACATACATACATATATCACTGTTTAATGATGTCATTGTTATATTAGCATGGGTTCTGAAACCCTTTTTTACAACTGTATATTTGCATTCCCACTCTTTCACCAAATCCTGAGAGAATTACTGATTTACAAGGCAATGGGAACTGACATTCACGCGCATGCTGGTTGAAATGATAATTGTTCCTTCTATTGTTGGCATAGTTTTTATTCAATCATGGCCTTGTCTACTCAGTCACTCCGTCAGGCTATTGAAATCATCTGAAAGTTCTAATTTATCAAACCAGGATAAGGGCCTACAGAACAATGATTTTTTTTTTTTGGTGAAAGAGTAATTCCAAATATGGTCTTTTACCTGTCCTGACATGCAATTTTCTGCTCTGCACTGCTCTCTGCCCTGCATCTTGACAGAGTTCTATATATATGGATGGATGGATATATAGACAGACAGACAGACAGGTAGATAGATAGATTTTAATAGTGAATATGATTAATATTAATTAAGTGTGGTCTCCTCATCATCTATTGAGGACTGCTGTTTATAATAGTAGGATTTTCACAGCCTGCACATTCGTCACAAGCCATACAATATATACATTTCTCATTACTTATATATATATAATTTTTTTTTTTGTGCTGTAAATGAGAATTTTTTTGTATATCAACTAATAATAGCTTCTTGTCATGGGGAGAGTTGAGGATGGAGATGGCCTTGTTATGAAAGATATAGCAAGAGCTATTGTTCATTATGGGGATTACTCAATATAAATATGAAATAAATATAGTGTGAATTATGTGGATTAACATAAATGGGAGAACAATATGCAGAGATGCATACTGTAATGTCTTCATTATTGGTTTGTTAATAAGTCATTCATCTTAGGTAGCTAATGAAATGCCATGGGACAAGCCCAAAAACTGAAAATATGTCTTGTGTGCCATCTTATTATGCGTAGCTAGGTAATTTAACGTACCATTAATCAGAAAACTCAACAACCGATTTAGCAATGTATCTGTCTTGTACGCCAGCTTCAGATTTGAAAGCAACACAATAGCTAGTCAATGATCTTTGAGCACACAGATATGGCCAAGGAAGATTAAACATTTAATTATGGCTCAGAATAAATCCATCCCCATCCTCTTGTCTCGTGCAGTGTTTATTAATTAGCACAATTTCTAATTAAAATGTCATTTAATTAAAGGTCTTGGTTAGTCAAGACTAGATTATGGCTATACTGAGTACAGGGATCTTGGTTTCTGTTGTGCTGTTGGTCACAATGTGGGCGATTTGCTAAAGTGTTTGACTGTTTTTGTAGAGATGCATACAGTATGTTTTATTATTATTATTATTATTATTATTATTATTATTATTATTATTATTATTATTATAGGGTTACTTAATACCATTGTACAAACCCCAAGTCCAAAAAAGTTGGGACAGTATGTAAAATACACATAAAAGCAGAAAGCAGTGATTTGTAAATTCTGTTTTACATATATTTAATTGAAAACAGTGCAAAGAAAAGATATTTAATGTTTTACCTTAAGACTAGATTATGGCTATACTGAGTACAGGGATGTTGGTTTCTGTTGTGCTGTTGGTCACAATGTGGGCGATACGAATGTTTTACCTTATCAACTTTATTGATTTTTGTAAATATACGCTAATTCCGAATTTGATACCTGCAACACGTTCCAAAAAAGTTGGGACAGGGTTGAAGGTTTGTTTCTCTTGACTTATTTTTCAATAGAGTTCAATAGGAAAATGAGTCAGGAGAAACAACCCTTAAAGTGATCCATCCATATCTACTGCATATCTGGCAGCTGAGCGATGGTTTGAGGCTCATTTGATACCTCTTGATCTCATTTGATACTTTGACCCTTGATGACTTGATGACCATGGGTTTCACACTATTCCCATGTAATTTACAGCTTAATGCAGTCCCATCCCCAAATTCCCATAGAGATCCATTCAAATGCAGAGAGGTTATAGTATCGCTTGTAAGAGTACCTGAAAATAAGATATCAAGAGGCTTTTGATATCAATCATCATCACCTGTTTACCTGTGGAATGTTCCAAACAGGTGTTTTCTGAACTTCCCAGTCTTTTTTTTTGCCCCTGCCCCAACCTTTCTGGAACGTGTTGCATGCATCAAATTCAGAATTTGTGTATATTTACAAAAATCAATATAGTTGATAAGGTATTAAATATCTTTTCTTTGTACTGTTTTCCATTAAATATATGTAAATGAGAATTTACAAATCATTTACTGCTTTCTGCTTTTATGTGAATTTCACATACTGTCCCAACTTTTTTGGAATTGGTTTGTATATTATAATGACAATGGTTGGGGTTGACCATGTCCATTTCTTACCCTAACTTGGAATGGCCAATTGTTTGCAACCACAGCCAGCACCCAATCGACCAGCAGGATTCGCTAGGTAACGATCGACTGACTGAACTCTCTCATATTTTGGCCGATGCAATCACCAATTGCATGTCACTCTATGGAGCTACTGGCCACAGTCAGCGCCAGTACAATATTTGATTCCGTGGGGCTCATCCATGCACCTTACCTGAATGAGCCACCGAGCAGCCCCGATGCCATTGTTGTTTATAGATCGTGGGTGTTTGTGCATCTAGTAGTAATCTGCTAAAAAATATGTATATTTTTTCAAATAAACAATATTTCCATCCATCCATTTTCTAAACTGTTTACTCCTGTTCAGAGTTGCAGGGGGTTGGAGCCTATCCCAGCAGACACTGGGCAAAAGCCTACGCACACACACACACACACTATTCACCTGCACACCATTCTCTCACATTCATACCCCGGCCCGCAGACAATTTAGACTCTCCAATTAACCTAACTGTAGTATTGGCTTATATACTGTGTGGTAGGAACCTTGGTATCGGGGCACTGGGGCACCGGGGGACACTTTTAATAAAGTACACCAGACCTACCGCAGCATTGTGTCCGCTCTCAGTCTTTATAATAATACTATATATATTGTGCTGCACATAACCACTCGACATGGTATCAGAAGTGGCCAGTATTACGTGCCAGTAATAGCAAGTACTTTTGAACCCCGTTTGTTGTTTTGGTTCCGTGACAGTAACGTCGTTGTTGTTTAGCATTTTAGCCGGCCGGCTAACGTCACAGCAGCGCTATGAATCAGTTTCAAATTCCCCCACCGGAGAAGTTCTCGTTCAAGTCGGAGGATTGGACGAAATGGATCAAACGTTTTGAAAGGTTTCGGATTGCGTCAGGATTGGAGACGCAAGAAGACGAGAACCAAGTTAATGCTTTGATCTACGCCATGGGAGAAGAAGCTGAAGACATACTCGTTTCACTGCACCTGAGCGACGACGAAGCGGGCGAGTACACTACAGTGAAAGATAAGTTGGATGCTCACTTCATAACACGCAGAAACGTGATTTTTGAGAGGGCCAAGTTTAATCAGAGGCATCAGGAAGTGGACGAGACTGTGGACTGCTTTATAACGACGTTGCATTGTCTGGCTGAGCACTGTGGATACGGAGCCCTGCATGATGAGATGGTGAGAGACAGACTGGTGGTCGGTCTGAGAGATAGGAAACTGTCTGAAATGTTACAAATGGACCCTAACCTAACGTTGCTAACAGCTGTTACCAAGGCTCGACAGAGTGAGCAGGTCAAGAAGCAACAGGAAATGCTAAAAAGTAATTTTAAAGGGGACATTATGAACACGCAGCTGGATAGTGTGTATGCCCAGCAGCGAGGTGGAGCTAGGTACAAGCAGGCCAAGCCACAATTCTCACAGCCTCAGTCATACAAGAAACCTGCACAGACAGAGCCCTTCAACAAGAGACAGTGTAAATGGTGCGGTGACACCAGAGGCCACAGCCTGCAGCAATGTCCAGCTAGAGAGGCTGTGTGCAACCACTGTAGGAAGATTGGACATTACGCTAAGGTGTGCAGAGCCAGAATGGTTCATGAGGTGAACATTGCCTCACTGACAGAGGATTCTGAGGACGAAGCGGCATTCCTTGGCTCGGTGACTGTTAATGTGGATGACGGCCCATGGATGACAGAGATAAAAATTGACAACTGCAATGTAGTGTGTAAGATAGACACAGGTGCAGATGTGACAGCAGTGCCAGAAACACTGTACAGCCGGGGCCAGTTCAATAGACTAGAGAGAACATCAAAGCCTATATATGGACCGGGGGGGATGGCATTGAATGTGAAGGGCAAGTTCACAGCTACGCTCTGTAAGGGAAACAGACACACAGAGCAGGACGTTTATGTGGTGGAGGCGTTGGCCACACCATTGCTGGGCCGGCCAGCTGCCACGGCCCTGCATTTAATAGCCAGGTTGGATGCTGTCAGCCTGTGCTCAAAGGAAACAGTGAAAGCCCAATTCCCAAAACTTTTCAGTGGTCTGGGGAAAATGCAGGGGGAATACAACATTGCACTGAAGCCTGGGGCGAAGCCCTTCTCCCTCTCTACAACCAGGCGCATCTCCCTCCCCCTTCTACCAAAGGTGAAAGAAGAGTTGGACCGTATGGAGCAGCAGGGGGTTATTTCAAAGGTGGAAGCACCTACTGATTGGTGTGCGCCCATGGTGGTGGTCCCCAAGCGCACAGGTAAGGTCAGAATCTGCACTGACCTCACAGAGTTGAACAAATCAGTCATGAGGGAGAGACACCCACTCCCCTCAGTAGAACACACTTTAGGACAGCTTGCCGGGGCCCGAGTGTTTTCTAAACTGGACGCCAATTCAGGCTTCTGGCAGATCCCTCTCTCCAGTGAGTCCTCTCTGTTAACAACCTTCATAACGCCGTTTGGACGGTACTGTTACAATCGTTTGTGCTTTGGGATTTCTTCTGCACCAGAGCACTTCCAGAGGCGCATGTCACAAACACTTGAGGGTCTGGAAGGCGTTGTGTGTCAGATGGATGATGTGCTCATCTGGGGGGCCACGCAAGAGCAGCACGATGAAAGGCTGCACGCAGCGCTGTCACGGCTCCAGGCGGCTGGGGTCACGCTAAATGAGAAGTGTGAGTTCTCCAAGAGACAGATAAAGTTCCTGGGGCAGGTCTTAGATGCATCAGGGGTAAGCGCTGACCCTGACAAAGTGGATGCTGTGAAAGCCATGACAGAGCCCAGCAATGTTAGCAAAGTGAGAGGACTGTTGGGGATGGTAAACCACCTCGGCAAATTCTTACCCCATTTAGCCGAGAAAACCCGTCCACTGAGAGACCTGCTGAAGAAATCAAGCATGTGGATGTGGGGGTCCCAACAGCAGGAGGCTTTCAATCTACTTAAGAGAGAGCTAACAACGCCCCCTGGCTTAGCACTGTACGATGCCAATGCTGAAACCCTGGTCTCTGCTGACGCCTCATCATATGGGCTTGGCGCGGTCCTCCTCCAAAAGAATGCAGCCCAGGGGTGGAGACCGGTGGCGTATGCTTCGCGAGCCCTCAGTGGTACTGAACAGAGGTACGCACAGATAGAGAAGGAGGCGCTGGCCTCCACGTGGGCCTGCGAGAGGTTTGCTGAGTTCCTCATTGGAAAAGACTTTCACATTGAAACAGACCACAAGCCTCTGGTCCCCCTCCTCGGCTCGAAAAGCTTGGATGAACTGCCACCACGCATACAGCGTCTTAGAATGCGTCTGATGAGATTCTCGTACACTATATCACATGTGGCAGGAAAGAACATTGCAACAGCAGATGTGCTGTCCAGAGCCCCCGTAAGCAGCACAGCAGAGGGGCTGTGTGAGGCTGACATAAACCTCTATGCCGACTCCGTCATGGCGAGCCTGCCAGCTACAGAGCGGAGGCTCAGGGAGATACAGACCCACCAGGATAACGACGCCATACTCCGCCAGCTGAAACACTACTGCATGGACGGCTGGCCGGATAAATTCTCAATTGAACGTGAATTTCAGCCTTTTCTTCCATTCTCAGGAGAGTTAACTATACAACAGGGTCTACTGCTAAAGGGGGAGAGGATTGTAATCCCAAAATCGCTCAGAGCAGACATGTTGAGCAAGCTGCATGAAGGACATCTTGGCATCACAAAATGCAGAGAGAGGGCTAGACAGTCTGTGTGGTGGCCAGGCCTCAGTACGCAGCTGCAAAAGTTGGTAGAGACCTGTGACGTGTGCGCACGTGAGAGAACAAACCTGAGAGAACCAATGATGTCCACTGAATTCCCTACAAGACCATGGTCCACTGTGGGAGCAGATCTGTTTCACACAAAGGAAAAAAACTACTTACTCATTGTAGACTATTTCTCAAGATACTTTGAAGTCGCCAAACTGGAAAAGACAACGTCTGAAGCCGTGATCGTGCATTTCAAGTCCATATTCGCCCGTCACGGGATCCCAGCGGTGGTGCGGTCAGATAATGGGGCCCAATTTGCATCAGAAACCTTCCGCAAGTTCGCACAGGACTGGTGTTTCAGCCATGTGACGTCCAGTCCTCGTTTCCCACAGAGTAATGGGGAGGTGGAGCGAGCAATAAAGACAGTCAAAAAGCTGCTGAAGAAGTCAAGTGACCCCTATCTCGCTCTCATGGCCTACCGTGCTACTCCACTAGCTAATGGATATAGTCCCACTGAGCTCCTCATGGGGAGGAGAATCAGGACACCTGTTCCAGTCATCCCGTCCCAGCTTGACCCGGGGTGTGTGGACATGAGAAAACTGAAGGAGACAGAGCAAGCGTACAGACAACAGCAAAAACGCAACTATGATCGACGACACAGGGCACACGACATGTCTCATCTGCACCCGGGTGAACATGTGTGGATCAGAGACACTATGGAACGAGGCACGGTGGTCTCTACAGCACACACACCCAGATCCTACATCGTGGAGACACCAGGAGGCACCTTGCGGAGGAACAGGTTTCATCTCTCTCCTACCCCAGTGGCTCCGGAATCTGCTACAGGCCCACCTGACACATCGGCGGAGACAGACACCGCTCCAGCAGCAGCGATGTCGCCTGTCTCACCAGAGGCCCAGGGTCAACATCAGCAGCAGCCGAGTCCAGCGGTGGTGAGCCGATACTCATCCAGGGTGAGAAGGCCTCCAGGGTACCTACGTATGTATAGCACTGAGTGAGCATGGGGCAGAATAATCCCCACACTCGGTAGAAGTGTTGGGCAGTCTACCCCACACTTTAATAAAAAAAAAAAAAAAAAAAAAAAAAGGACTTTGAGTTACAATGACTTTCCACACTGTTTATTGCAAACTGTTAAGATTGCTAAGAGAAAAAAAAAAAAAAAAAGAAAAAAGAAAAGCCTGACTGTTATGTTGAAATTATGTTGAAAAAGAAAAAAAAGTTAATAAGAAATGTTTTGACTTGTTCAGACACCTCCAGAGAAAGAGACACTATCCCAGAAAGGAGGATGTAGTATTGGCTTATATACTGTGTGGTAGGAACCTTGGTATCGGGGCACTGGGGCACCGGGGGACACTTTTAATAAAGTACACCAGACCTACCGCAGCATTGTGTCCGCTCTCAGTCTTTATAATAATACTATATATATTGTGCTGCACATAACCACTCGACACTAACCTGCATGTCTTTGGACTGTGGGAGGAAACCGGAATACAAGAAGGAAACGCAAACATAGGGGGACATACAAACTACACGCAGAAAGGCCCTCGGCCGGGAATGAAACTCGGTACCTTCTTGCTGTGAGGTGACAGTGCTACTCACTGCACTGCCATGCTGCCCGTATACAGCATTTAAAAATATATATATATCTAGGTTTATCCGGATATTTATTTCACATTTCAGTGACCAGATTTCATTAAAATTATGTCCAGAGGTAAGTATTGCAGCTTTTTCCCAAGCATTAACTTCAAGCAGAGTCTAATTAAAATTTTGTTACAGATTGTAATTATGTATGTCTAGGCCCTTTGCTGTACCTCATTTCCTTATGCTCATTCTGTGCCACTTTCTCCATCTGTATTCAGTCTGCCCTCCTCTCACTATGATCATATTCTCCCGTCTGTAGGTATCACCAGCCTCTCCAGTCCCTTGACAAGGCTGTAGACAAGCCTGATTGATTCACATTTGGTCTCCGTGGAATACAGTTTCATTCTTCTCAATCTCTCTAGCTTGTAGAATATTTAATGCAGGGCTTACAGCTGGTGATTTACCAGTGGCCCGAGCTCATGGCATGCAGGGGTCTGAGTAAAGAGACGTAATAAATAAGGACATTAAGGACAACTATCTGGTGATTATAGAACTATAAGGTGGGGTTAGAAACAACATTTTTTTTTAACAGTCAGTTTCCGTTTTAACAATCAATTTTTCCTGTTTTGAGTGCTATACTTATGCTTTCGGTCAAAGCCTGCTAGATGGTTCCTGGCATCTAAGCGTGATAAATAATACAGTTTCTCTCTCTCTCTCTCTTTCTCGATATATACAGGTGCAGCTCAAAAAATTTGAATATCGTGAAAAAGTATTTTTTGTCACTCATTTCAGAAAGTGAAACTCATATATTATATAGATTCATTACACATAGAGTGAAATATTTCAAGCCTTTATTTCTTGTAATTTTGATGATTATGGCTTACAGCTAATGAAACCCAAAATTCAGTGTCTCAGAAAATTTGAATATTTTGCATATTTTTAAAGTATCATATTTAATATTTGGTCGCATATCCTTTGCATGCTGTTACTTCCTGAAGTCTGTGACCAATCAACATCAAAAGTACCTATTTTCAGGTACTGTTACAAGCGATACTATAACCTCTCTGCATTTGAACTGATCTCTATGGGAATTTGGGGGTGAGACTAGATTCAGCTGTAAATTACACTGGTACAGTATGGAACACATGGCTGGCTAAATGGCTGTAAGTCATCAAGGGTCTGAGCTATCGAACGAGCCCCAAACCATCACTCTGTTGCCAGATATGGAGTAGATGTGGATGGATCACTGCAAGGGTTATTTCTCCTGACTAATTTTCCTATAGAACTCTATGGGGAAAAAAGTCAGGAGAAACAACCCTTAAAGGGATCCATCCACATCTACTCCATATCTGGCCGCAGAGTGATGGTTTGGGGCTCGTTTGATACCTTAGACCCTTGATGACGTACAGCCATGTAGCCAGCCATGCGTTCCATACTGTACCAGTGTAATTTACAGCTGAATCTAGTCTTACCCCCCAATTCTCATAGAGATCAGTTCAAATGCAGAGAGGTTAACATCAAAAGACTCTAGATATCTTATTTTCAGGTACTGTTACAAGCGATACTATAACCTCTCTGCATTTGAACTGATCTCAGACTTCAGGAAGTAACAGAATGCAAAGGATATGCGACCAAATATTAAATATGATACTTTAAAAATATGTTAAAGCAAAATATTCTAATTTTCTGAGACACTGAATTTGGGTTTTCATTAACTGTAAGCCATAATCATCAAAATTACAAGAAATAAAGGCTTGAAATATTTCACTCTATGTGTAATGAATCTATATAATATATGAGTTTCACTTTCTGAAATGAATGAACTTTTTCATGATATTCTAATTTTTTGAGCTGCACCTGTATATATATATATATATATATATATACAGTATATTTGGACAGTGACACAAGTTTTGTAGTTGTGGTTCTGTATTCCATCACATATGATATGAGGTTAAAGTGCAGACTGTCAGTTTTAATTTGAGGGTATTTACATCCATATCAGATGATCAGTGTAGGAACTACGACCCTTTTCATGCATTGGGGACCAATAGTGATTGGACAATCGATTGCTCAGCTGTTTCTTGGGCATTCGTGTGCCGTTGCATTAGTTCAAGCACAAGAGGTCAAGAGTTGATTCTAGGCGTGGTATTTGCATTTGGAGTCTGTTGCTGTGCTCTCAACTTGAGGCCCAAAGAAGTGTCAATGCTAGTAAAAGGCCATCATGAGGCTGAAAAATCTGATAGCAGACATTGCCAAGTCATTGGGTGTGTCAAAATCAACTGTTACATTGTTAAGAAGCAAGAACACACTGGTGAGCTCAGCAATAGCAAACATCCTGTTAGACCACAGAAGATGCCTACTGTGGATGACCGAAGAATACTTTCTATTGAAGAAAAACTTATTTTTCAACTGTCGAACACATCAAAAACACCCTCCAGGGTGTAGACATAGATGTTTCAAAGACTACCATAGAGAGTAGACTGTACCAGCATAACCTCAGTGGGTTCACTACAAGATGCAAACCACTGATAAGCCTGAAGAACAGAATGTACCAGGTTAGAGTTTGCTAAAAAAAAAAAAAAAGTATATAAAAACACTGTAGAGTTCTGGAACAAAGTCTTATGGACATATGAGATGAGTATCAACCGGTGCCAAAGTGATGGAGAAAAAGTGTGGAGAAAGAAAGAAACTGCTCATGTACCGAATTACACCAACCCCCCCCTGTGAAAACATGGTGGAAGTAGTGTTTTAGTTTGGGCAGGTATGGCTGACACTGGTACTGGTTCACTTGTTTTTATTGATCATGTGACTGCTGACGGCAGCAACAGGATAAATGACAATGTACAATGAGATTAAACATACTGCTAAAGCAAGGGGCCAAAAAGCAGAATGTTCTTGACTGGCCAAGTCAATTACCTGAACTGAATCCAATTTAACATGCATTTCACTTCTTGAAGACAAGACTGAAGCCAGAACGCACCCCAAAAAACAGGAACTGAAGATGGCTGCAGTACAGGCCTAGCAGAGCATCCCCAGGGAAGATGCCCGGCGTCTGGTGATGTCGATGGGTGGCAGACTTCAGGCAGTCATCAAATGCAATGGATTTGCAGCCAAATACTAAATATGATGAATGACTATGTATAAAAAGGGCTACCTACATGGATCACCCAATAGGGATGTAAATACGATCAAATTAAAGCTGACAACCCGTACTTTAACCTCATATTAATCGTTTAAATTCAAATCCAATGTGCTGGAGTACAAAGCCATAACAACAAAAAAATATGTCACTGTCCAAATACGTATGAACCGCACTCTATATACAAACCCCAATTCCAAAAAAATTGGGACAGTATGGAAAATGCACATAAAAGCAGAAATCAGTGATTTGTAAAAAAAAAAATTGTATATATTTAATTGAAAACAGTACAAAAAATATATATTTAATGTTTTACCTGTGTATTTTGTATGTTCCCCTATGTTTGCGTTTATCAGCTTTATTCATTTTTGTAAATATTTTTTGATATCTTTTTATACCCAATCATTATAGCATCACCTATTACCCATGGAATGTTCCAAACAGGTGCTTTTTGAACTTTCCAGTTTTTTTTTTTGCCCCCGTCACAACTTTTTTGGAACGTGTTGCAGGCTCAAATTCAGAATTAGCGTATATTTACAAAAAGTTGATAAGGTAAAACATTAGATATATATTTTTTGTACTGTTTTCAATTAGATATATGGCATGTTGTTGGGTAACAAACATCAGGAAGTCATGGCATGCAAAGGATATGTGATCAAATATTAAAACGGATTACTTTATTCTACATTATGTTAAACTGTCCAATATGTTTTGATGCCCGAAAATGGGGGGGAGGGGGGCTATGTACAAAAGGTTCTATAGGGAGTTGGTTTCCATTTGCTGCTATAACAGCCTCCATTCTCCTGGGAAGGCTTTCCACTAGATGTTGGAACATTTCTGAGCATTAGTGAGGTCGG
Organism: Ilyophis sp. 1 JC-2022; assembly: GCA_022702515.1. Lineage (NCBI taxonomy): Eukaryota > Metazoa > Chordata > Actinopteri > Anguilliformes > Synaphobranchidae > Ilyophis > Ilyophis sp. 1 JC-2022. The sequence continues at coordinate 42,707,476 of CM040406.1, forward strand.
GCACTGATGTGGGGCCATTAGGCCTGGATCGCAGTCACCTTTCCTATTGATCCCAGTGGTGTTTGATGGGGTTGAGGTCAGGGCTCTGTGCAGGCCAGTCAAGTGGTCAGTCAGTTAAGGGTTGTTTCTCCTGACAAATTTTCCTCTTGAACTCTATGAAAAAATAAGTCAGGAGAAGAAACCCTTCAAGTTATCCATCCATATCTACTGCATATCTGGCAGCAGAGTGATGGTTTGATGCTTGTTTGATACCTCAGACCCTTGACGACGTACAGCCATTTCGACAACCATGTATTCCATACTGTTCCAGCATAATTTACAGCTAAATCTAGTCCCACCCCCCAATTCCCATAGAGATCCATTCAAATGCAGAGATGTTATAGTATCGCGTATAAGAGTACCAGAAAATAAGATGTCAAGAGTCTTTTGATGTTGTTGGGTCACAGACGATATGCGAAGAAATATTAAAAATGACTTTAGTCTACATTAGGGATGTGCGCGTTTAGTCGACTAGCCGATTAAACGTTGCTACCCTCGCTAGTCGGCACCAGAAATACTAGTCGGTTAAACTTATTATTTTATTAATGTACACATTTAAATTACATATTGACATAATTTGCACTGAAATGTCATGTTTTCCTGGTCAAATGTTGCTTTATAAAAAAACGAGCATCCGTTACTAATGTTAACAACGCCGGATAAAAAAAATGTATTAAAAAAACGAAGGAAAAAAACAAAACGCATTAGCCTGTTCGCCCTGCAAGTTAAACCAGCGAGGTGGAAAGACTAAGTAGGCCTATCGCGTTGTTGAATAGCCCAATAAAACTAATCTAATGTCACCTCGATCAGTCGGCCTAATTTTTATTTTTTTGTGTTCCTACTATTGGTAGCTTTTCTGATGACTGATTATTATTTTCTACTGTATTTGCTATGCGATCGCGTTCACCCAATGAAAATGCCGTTGTAATAATCAGGCACGTTTCCTAAAAATGTTTTGTTACGTTGAATATTGTTTTCAATAAATGTTATTTGTTAACTTTTATTTAGTGAGTTGTTGTAATGTTTTGTAGGATAATGTGCAATGTTCATAATGCAAGGCGCAAAGTGCCACATATTTCAGCGGCATTTAAAATAAGATTTGGTTATTGAAGAATGTGATTAACGGTTTCAAATGGCTCTTATAATATACGCAATATTTTTTCGGACAATGTTTAACCTTATAAGCTCAATTTTGACTGTTTTCTGAGTGTTTTCTTACTTTTAGACTAGTCGACTAGTCTAAGTTTAAACTTCCGTTTAAATGTCAGGGAAATGAGTTGTTAGGAACATCCCTAGTCTACATTATGTTAAAGTGTTCAAATGCCTGAAAATGGGGGGACTATGTGCAAAAGGTTCTATAATTTCTAAACGGTTCATCCAATATGGATGAAAATACCCTCAAATTATAGCTGACAGTCTGCACTTCAACCTCATTGTATCCTTTCAAACTCAAAGAGCTAGAGTACAGACCCAAAATAACAAAAAATGTGTCACTGTCCAATTAATTATGGTGCTCACTGTATATACACACTATATATATAGGGTTTTCACCTAAACGTCTAGACTATTCAACACAGGAAAAAAGTTCACTGGGCACTACCAATATGTGTAGCTAATGCATTGCTATAACATATTGCAAATTTGCTTATGCAAATATATTATTCATTAAGACTTAATGCTTGACTTTTTAGATGCCAGCCAGCTTCCCATCTATTATGTTCAGCAATGTACCACCACCAGTCCCCACAAAAACACAGGATGTAAGAGAATCTGGCAACCATCCATGGGGTTGCAGTTTCGACAGAGAGCAACTAGTGAGGCGGGCTCATGCTTTGGGTTAGGATCGCAGTTCTCCCTTGTGGACACTCGATGGGCTTTCACAGTTACATATAGGATGTTTTTGAAGGTGTCAACTTAAAGATTTTACATGACCTATTTATGTTATTTTTAATACAATTATTCTAATTCTGAAACATCTGCAGTTCATCATAGGTGTGTACGTGCGTGTGTGTGTGTGTGTGTGTGTGTGTGTGTGTGTGTGTGTGTGTGTGTGTGTGTGTGTGTTTAACTGACATAAAAAAGAGTTCAAATACTTACAGTAAATTACATTTTTAGTGAAGACAGTAAGAGCATTCTAGACTAAATTAGGGTCACATATTGTTTACTTAGACCTTTAGTCATTTTTAAAACTGGAAATCCTGGTGGAATAATTATATTACTTTAATATTTAAATCTTCAAAAATTGCCTATATTCCCAAGGAAGCTAAGGGTGTTTAGAAAAATTATGTACAGAAGTGTTGTCATGATGCCCTTTCCCTCATATCAATGGCACAAGCCACACTAATGGCCATTATAATTAGAAATAACAGATTATCACTGAATTGTCCTAGTCAAGGGACAGTATTTGAGGTTAAGGGGGCCCTATGGAACATATTACCATACACAGACAATGGGATTTATTTAATTCCATTGCAGGCTTAGTATATATAACCATTTAGGGCTCTATTTTTTGGCCAGTGGCGAGAAACAACAGCATAAACAGTCATTTGAGCAAAAATATTGTCCTTGTGCACTCATATGTGCATTTTCGGTTTCAACAATGACACTTGTAGAGCTGTTGTTAAACCTTATTGGAGTGGATTTAGGCAGTTATTTAAAGCAAGTTAGCCTGGGGAAAATTATATCAAATGGCAAGATGCTAATTGTTAGCATTGCTCACATTCAAGATGTATTATAATTTAGCTACAACGGTGAGACCAGGACAGAATAACTGCCGCTTAACATACTGTTTTTGGGGTAAGTAAAACAATATCTATATTTTTTTAAATGCGTAAACTATCCCTTTAAATGCAATATATCCCAACTAAGATAGTTATATAAGTTCCTACTGTGAATCCATACAAGAAAGAATGATTCAGTGGTAGGTCACCTGCCATTTCCTCTTGGACAAGAAGTCAGGCATCCAGACACCCTTCAGTATGAATCAAAACCATAGCCCCGGGCAGAACTTACTCCAAGACAGATCTTTACTCAAGTAAATTTGGGCTTTACTGTTTTCTTGTCACATACTACCCCTGGGTTTATGAGGGAAACATGTGGCAGAGCTGGTTCTAATAATTCCTTGTGTACTCATCGAACATTTTACAACATTTCCAGCTACGATGATACCTAATTGAATACATTTACCATTCTTCCTTGTGCAAATAGTTATAAATATTGAGGAAATGTGAACATTTGCAATGCCAGTGTAGAGTAATGATCATGACATAAGATAAATACCTGCTGTCATGCTGCTCTAAAGCACCCATCACCCTTCTCTCACCTGCCATTCTCGTGTTCTTCTGTAGCACAGAATGTAGGCTTCCATGTCCACTAACTCCACCATCACACCCACTCACATACAGACGTGCTCAAATGTGTTGGTACCCCTGGTAAAGATGAGTAAAAAAGGTTATTAAAAAATCACCGTTTGGTGAATTAGCTTAATCTTTATGCTGAAAAAATGAAAAAAATCCATCCCTTTAATTGACGTTCATTTATGAGAAAAAAAATCCCTCATAAATTATTATTTTTTTTTAACAAAACCACGTTGGCAACAATAAATGGCACCCCAGGATTTATATATAGAATAAAGTATTAATTTTTTATATTTGGTCGCATCCTTAAATGGATCCTTTGCATGCCATGACTTCCTGATGTCTGTGACCCAACAACATCAAAAGATTCTTGATATCTTTCATGGTACTCTTACAAGCGAAACTAAATGTCGCTGCATTTGAATGGATCTCTATGGGAATTGGGGGGTGGGACTAGATTTAGCTGTAAATTACACTGGAACAATATGGAACACATGATTGGCTAAATGGCTCTAAGTTAGCAAGGGTCTGACGTATCAAACAAGCCTTAAACCATGCTGCCAGAAATACAGTAGATGGATGGATAACTTGAATGGTTTCTTCTCCTGATTTAGTTTTTCATAGAGTTCAATAGGAAAATTTGTCAGGAGAAACTACCTTTAAAGTGATCCATCCATATCTACTGCATATCTGGCAGCAGAGTGATAGTTTGAGGCTTGTTTGATAAAGATATGAGACCAAATATTAAAAATTAATACTTTATTCTATATATAAATGCAGGGGTGCCAATAATTGTGGCAAACATGGTTTTGTTAAAAATAATTATTTCTTGATGAGGGATTTTCTTTTCCTCATAATAAATGAACGTGAATTAAAGGTTGGATTTTTCAGTGTGAGATTAAGCTAATTCACCAGACAGTGATTTTTTTATAACCCTTTTTACTCATCTTTACCAGGAGTACAACACATTTGAGCACTTTGGTATGCACACACTCATGGGGAAGTTACAAAGGTATCTTGCTACCTTAGGAATTCCTGCCACTTCATATATAGACATTGATTGATGTATTTTTCTTATGAATACTAATGGCCAACAGGTGATGGCTTGGTGTAAAAAAAATATGCATTCATGTTTTGTTAAACTTTTTAAATTGTTTTTTTTTATAGAAAAGTTAAGATCACAGCCGCCATATTGACTAATCATTTAATGAAGCACAGTTCGACAGAAAAAATCTAAATGATGAAATGTATAATGTTTGCACAGGTTAAATATTATCCGTTTTACAAAGTACACAGTATATCAAGTAAACAGGTGGGACATATGGTGGATGCACCTTGCCCTACCCTGCATTAAAAAGGCCAACATAAACTGAATAAAAAAGTGACAAAAAAACATCAATGTTTGCTCAAAATGGAGACGTGAAATGGTATCAAAGCTGTGTTTCAAAATAAATGATGCCCATGTCTCTGCAAGCTGCGTTATGATGTATAGGGGTCTTGAAGTTATCAAGGTAGGGCTGGCCCCACGTCTTGTTTATCGATTCCTTTGCTGGAGGATAAAGTGGCCCATAAATCCCCTGCCCTGGCTTCTGCAGACTCAGCTGTGGAAGAGGGAAGAGCGCAGTCTATTTGTAAATAATTCACCCACAGTGCCTTTCAGTATTTAATGTATTTTAATTTAGTAATTATCTGAGTGAGAAGCAAAAAGCTCAAGAGGGTTAGAGGAGAATGTGCCTTTAATAAGATCAGCTGATGGGGAAATGGGAAGATAATGACAATTACTATACACACACACACTTGCACACACACACGCACACACACACGCACGCGCACACGCGCACACACACACACGCATGCACACACATAAACGCACACACGCACGCACGCACACACACACACACACACACACACACACACACACACACACACACACACACACACACAACCCCCCAGAAGCTCTTCTGTTCATTCACATTCAATGGAGATGTACTACATGTTAGCTCAATGGTAGCTGTTTGGGGATGTGCATTCTCACCCGCCCATCAGAAATACTCACAGATTGTTAATTACAGTTGTCTAGTGTAAAATGCATTATTTATCTACATTTGGTGTGTGTACACATTTGAACTCTGTGGTACAGCAGTACTGCAGAAAAGAGAAATGCAGGTCTTTATGAATCACTTTATAACTGTATTTATTTTATGCCTATTTTTTATGGACATTCATATGTGCAATGGTTAATCCTATGATGCCAACATCTGTGATTATCAGTCTTGACAAGTGATGCTTTAAGGTTTTCACGAAGGCAACATGACAAAAAAAGCAAGTTCTTTACTTACATGTGTGTGACAAGCTTCCATATGTCCATATATACACTTCCACAAGACATTATATTAAGTCTGGTACTGGATGTAAATACTGAAAATATGCAATTGCATCACATTAAATAATTCCATCAAAATCATTGGATATTACCAAGTAAAAAATAAAACTACAATTAGCGATTACACAGTACATATTTTATGGGTCATTGTACAGAGCTAGCTGTGTATCAAAAACCTGTGCTTTTTACAGTCATTACTGCAGCCATAATCTTGGTCACTGACAGTTGTCAACCATCAAGATAGAAGTAGCTTTCAGTCCAAGTGATACAGGCTGGTGTCTATGCACAGGGGAGTGGGGGTATATTGGCATCTCAGTTTCTGCAGATTGTCAATCCAGAACTCCAAGCCAAACTGACAGAGCTCTCCAGTACTGCTACAGACAGCAGCCATTTTCATCTTGCTTGGAAGTGATCCTAAGTACAAATTAATTCTTAAAATCCTATCGTTGGTGTGGCCCATCCTTTGTGAATAATGTACTAACCTTATTTGCCAGAAAATATGTGAATTTGCCCCACACATCCATTTTAAAATGTAAATGAATGTTTAATTTAACAATTACAATACAATTTTAACTGGTCTGCTATAGCATGGTGATTGTACCACATATACACATACACATTGAAATATTCTGATTGGAATTAAACATTTTGTGTGTAAGTAAATATAATCTTCATTTACAAAGGGCCATTTTTTGCCTGCAAATGCAGGAAGCAAATTAAAAATAGCATTGTCCCTCTGTAATCCATTTATTACTAGGCTGGCATATTCATAATCACCCGGACAGTGTTTCAGCTTTGGGGATATGTTTTTCCCATCCTTCTTCTTACTTTAGTACCCATCTTCTATCCAATATTATTTTTATTTTTTTTTTTGTACAGGCGTGTATTGAGGCTACGCAATGCACTGTAAACAAATGAAGTTTGGCTTGAGTTTATTTGACATCCTGTTTTCTTACTTTTTTTTTCTTTTTGTTAGTTTGAATAATTTTATGTAGGTGTACACACGGTGAGCCCGGGCCTTCTGCATAAACAGCTTGATGTTTTACAGTTATGCTAATAAATTGGGTTTTCGTGTTCAGAGCAGTAAGCCTAAAATATATCACATGTTATGCCACTCACAAAAAACACCTATAACAGTTTCAAGTATTAATCAGCTTCCATCAGAGCAATTTCAATATATGACCAGTCAAATTATTACAGAGTGTATTTTACTGTACTTGGTCAATTACGTTGTGTAATGCTTTTATGTCTGTAGATGAAAAATGCTCATATGCTCAGTTAAATTCCTAAGTGAGAGATGCAGAGAGGTGTTACAAAGCCAGTGAATGAGTGATGGTGTCTTGATTTAGAAAAAGATTGATTAAATGATGATCAGTTATGTGTAGTCTTTCACATAAATGTAAGAGCTTGTGTGTTAAGCAATAACTGAACTGAAACATGAGCGTTCTTTGATTTTAATCATTTTGGTCTGCTGTGGCACTTAGTAAAAACTCTATTATAGTCCCCACTCAATGATTTAAAATGCTCTCTATCTCATTCCCATTTCTTTGTCAGACCTTTCCACACCCTTTTGGATTTTCGAGGTATTAATTTTAATTTTTAAAAAAGATTGCTTTCATGATGCTCCCATTTCAGAGTAATTCTTGACTCTAGAGCTTGAGAGCTGAGGGGTAAACTTGAGGTGAGCATGTGATTTCATCGCTATCTTATCTAAACTTCTGCAGATGTCTTTATAATGCAAGTGTTGTAAGCACACCTAAGGGGGCCTTATGAATCATTTATAACGTCAAGCCTATCGGCCTCAGTCAGATCGCTTTCCCATTATCAGTCCAAATGCAACCATGGACCAGCTGGGAATAACACTGAACTGCTTGCTGTCCCATGTTTTTCCAAGTGCATAAACAACCGCTCCAAAAACATTCTTTACAAAGTTCTTGCAAGAGTACAAGGTCCAAAATAACTCTAAAGTTTCTAAGAACAGTGCAGAGTTTAGTCCCCTTGGTATCACTGAAATGTAAAACTGACTTCACCAATAATGAGCTATATCTAGATTTGATTAAGGAAGCAATAAAATTGTACGTGGACCAGCTGGACTTTATTTTGAAAATGTGTTCAAAAGGTTCTCTTTCTACCTCTCACAGATCAGCGGGCCAAGCAAGATGGATTCATAAGAAAATTAAAGTAAATGTGGCAGCAATATGGTAGTACATACATAAAGTTTGATTATGTGTGAGTAAATTAAATGTGAATGTTTTTATGATGTTTCTGAGATTTTAATTTCTTTTGGATATTCAAGGTTTTCTCATGACTCTGACATTACAAAGTGGGCTAAAAAGAATTACTCTGATTTGTAAAATGTTATGTTTGGAGCTGAAATATAATAATGGTTCTTGCTGAGATAAGTATTTTAGCATGCGACTGCAGTTGATCCAATGTCAGCCCTGTAAGCTGAGTCTGCTTCATTATTGAAGCACAGTTACTTTTGTACATGTTTTGTTCCCGTCAAAAAAATATTAATTTACATAAATTAGGTCATGCTCAGTCTACTTTTGTTTCTCTCAGTAAATTTATACAATGTTTTGCTGATTTGCTATACACTCAAGCTGTCACTGCATCTTGAAAAGATTGACCAAGCTTGGTAACATTTTTTTTCCAGTCATACTCTGAATTATTATTTTTTTTTAATACCCATCTATAGGAGAGAGAAGTTGAGAGAAATAACATCCACCACCCACTGGCACCCAGTGTCATCCTTGCCTGTCTGAAAGTATAACAGATAAGTTCAAGTAACATTAAATTACCAGTAATATATTTCCCATTACTTGTTGGCCTTCACTTTGACCGAAAAAACATGAATCCAGTAATTAGAAAGATAAATATCTTAAATGACAACAGTAAAACATAAAAAAGAGGCTGAAAATGCTAAAACAAGTTTATGAATCATGGCTTTACAATTACTTGTACTTGTAAAACACAATTCATTTTTTTTATTTTAAATTAAACAATCTTGTTTTATTCATAATATGCTTAAACATAATCTTAGCACCTGTAATCACTCAATTTGTAATTTAATTTTAAAAATCTATGCAATATTAAAAGAACAAAACAATAATCGACCTAATAAACGAAACACGTGGTTCTTTTTATATATATAATTTCTACTCCACTGCAGCCTATTTCTCAGTTCATCCACAGCACATGTGACTGCCCTGAAGTGTCATTCGTTTTCAACATTGTTACAAGGTGTGGAAAGAAATGTGCAGAGGGAAATCGCACTTTTTTGCACCATTTGCATATAATGGCATGAGAATCAGATAATTACATTTCATTTCCCAATCCCTGCCATGAGTACCTAAGGGCCGGATCGGCTCAATAGCAGTTCCAGTAGGAAGCATTGGTGTAACACTGGCTGGAAGTGTCACTGCTCCCATTATAAAACCAAGAGACAAGCTAAATTATTTATCCCCCTGACCGAACTAAAATATAGCCTTCATCAACTATTGTTACCTGCTGCTGCTCCTGCTATTACTACTACCATTCAGAGAAGTCATGGTTAACTAAGGTAACACAGGCTTCCTTGACAATTTGGAGGGTATAAATGATTCTGCTGTCAGCGCATACGGTGTGATATGCAGGCATGTACCAACCACTAGATATGCATTTCATGCAGTTTTATCTCTGACTATTGGCTAGCTAACCAGCTTGCTAAACAGAAAGTCATGCAGCTTATAACATCAGTATTGTCCTACCCCTGCTCATCTCTATTGGGTCCAGAGGGCTGCCCTGTTGCCTGGTCTGGAGGAATACGAGCTTCACTCTATGGGGAGCTGAAGCAAGTACATTGTCACTGGAGAGGGGGATGAAAAACAATACATTTGGATGATGATTGTGAATTTGAGCTGACTGTACGTTCGATAGGCTACACTGATGCCTGATTGACGATCTGTCAAAATGTGTTCCTTGCATGCCTGTCACTGCCGCCGTCATTTCTAATGCCTCAGTATCCTCAGTGACCACAAACTACTCAAGTTCAATTTATTTATTTATTTTTTATTAATGAGCCAATGTAGCTGCTGGGTTCCTCTTTGTGGTCGCCGAGTGCAGTGCTGTTCAAGAAAAACATCCAGAGTGCTGGGTTTTCTTCTTGTAGGATGTTGTCTAGGTTGACATTTTAGGAAGGAGTGTGCCTCGCCAATTCAATAATGCAAAGCCTTAGGCATAGAGCATTCCATTTAAAGATAAATAAATAAATATTAACTGATAAAGGAGAGATTGACATCTTATTCTAAGGGAATTTTGCATGTACTCTAATACATTTGCACAGAGAACATTTAGGCCTTCTAAAATACAGCAAGCTAAATGACACTGGCAGCATAGATAATGGAGTCAGTGATTCAAGTGGTTAGACATATTAAATATACAGTATTTATTTTTGATTTTAGGGAGTGTGTGAACAATTGGAGTTTTGGATTGCGCTCCGGAAATGGCTCACTGGAGATTATGGTAATGTGCACCACCACATCAACGGCACCTAATATGATAGTTTGATCTCATTTATTGTGGGTGAGATTGAAAAACTGTAAATCTATTCCATATTATTGTGGCTTTGAGTCATTGAAAAAATTGCTGTAATTTTGACACTCCTTAGCATTGAAACATGGGGTTTTTTTTCTCTGCACATTAATGTAAAACTGTACAACACAAACCAGATACGTTTGCCGCCACACCTATGGTTGGAAATGTAATTTGCATGTCCATATTAGAAAGTACTAGTACAGACATAGAAATCTAATTTAACACTGTTGACATATGTGCCACACATTGGGATAGGCTACTTTGCAAGATTTCTAGCAAAAACAACAAGTTTCTGACAAATGTAGTAATGTAAAGGTTCTTGCTGCAAATAATATTGGTTGCTCAGTTTTACTACAAAACCTACTGGTAGCATGCTGCTTTTTCTGAAGTAAAAATACAACAGCGAAAATGAAAAGGTCTAGAGAATGCTGGGGCTGTTCATAATCAACTGCCACAAACTGAATACTGACTAATAGTTGACTAGTTTCCCTAAAAGCGTTCTCTTACTCTCAACCAATTTGGATCTGTGGTGAGTGTTCTGGAGCAAAATGGCTGCCATGCATCACACGGGTCGATGCTAAACATTGGTGGTGGTTGAGGGGAGTTTCCATCATTGTTAATGTCTTTTAGTGTCTTGAAAGGTGCATGTACATACAATGTATAATAATAATAATAATGATAATTGTCTGTTAGTTGTATTTTTCCTCAGCCCTCATGGTAATATACATAATTAGTAAATTGTATCCTCTTAATGTGACCACACAGTCTCAAACCACCCTTTTGAGGTTGCTTGCTTGTTCTTGCTCATCACTTTTTTATGTATTTATGTATTTTAATGCAGCCATAGGCCATCCCTGCTGAAGCCACTAAGTGTCACACTGCGTTATGTGCTCAATTGTCACAACCTCGTAATCTGACCCGTCCGCTCTTCCCCACCTGACAGCAAGTGAACTCACAGTATGCTACAGTCAGAACCCCTGCTAGAAACAAGTTAGTTTGAACAAAATGCAGTCATCATTGGACCACTATCATCCGAAAAGAAGCCCAGACCATAAAAGATCCAACAATGCATCAAAATTCCTAGTTACTGTGATAGCTGCTGCATTCCACCAATAAACATCCCGCTAGTCATTCAAAGTCTTTGCATTTATGTGAAATAATTGATCATTTAATTTGCTAGTCACATAGATTGTCTTCACCATTTCCAGGAGGATCATTGGTTTCAGTGAATAATGTTAAATCCGGGTCAGGATAGACTTGATTTTTCTAGTTGTTCATGTCCCTCTGTAAAACACATTCAGTCCAGCGCTTTTGGAAAAAAAATGCAATACAACAAATCCCCTTTCATGTATTGGTTTATTGAGGGACTTACCTGCCAATCATTTTAAGTGCAGAGAAACCCAAAAGAACATAAGAACAGTGATGAGAACAGGCCGATCAGCCTATCTAGGCTTGGGAAAAGTGCTTTTTTGTGTAGTACTCTTCATATGACACTGTTTGCCACAAGTGGAAAGCAATTTAGATTTTGTAAAATGAAAATAAAATGGCATAATTGAAGTTGTACATGAGAAATGTTGACACCACTGCCAGGGCTAGCCATACATATAGGGCTGGCCTGTGAGTATCCAGCAAGCAATTGAAAAAGTTCATACTAAGCTTTTCTCCTCCATTCAAAGGCTTGTTTTCCCGTGTGATGCACTGTGAAAGTGGGGGAAAATGTGAATTTTTTTAGCAAGGCCTTTCGCTTTCACGGTTACACCCTTGTAACCCATCTGACTTTCACTGCAGACACAACTTCAAGTGGGCTCATGTATAGTTTTGGTGATGTAGAATAAACACTGGCACGGTTAATTATACTGAGCACAGTGTTCCAAAAGACTGAGTGTTCCAATAGACTGAACTCAAATCAAACGTCTCAAATAGTTTTAACATGGGCCGTGACTTCGGACAATTTTTCTCCATCACACGTATCTCCTTCAGTTACCTCTAGCATTGCATCTCTGAGCTCATTTAATTGCTCAAACGTTGCTTTGGTAACATCTCAATGCGCTCCACTTTGATTTCAAAGTGAACTGTTTCATGTCAATTGTAAGGATAGCCCACCACTTTGTTGACTTGCCAAACAGTTTGTTCAGTAAAAAAGTGCTTAGCTTCTATGGACAATTCAGCAGCATGTTTGAGAGTGAGATTCCAGTTGTCGGGGCAACAGGGAATGCACAAAGCTCGTTCACTCACCTGCTTTGCTCTCGCTGGAACCCCACCATAAACACTTCTCATATTTGCCTCATTATTGTTACACTGGCCATAACAATCTTCAATTTTAATGTCACAGTATGATTTTCTGGAGGAATTTGTCAAGTCACTCCAGCAACAATTTGGCTAGTGCTTCACCGGTTTTAGAAAACCTTCATGCACTTCAACTTTTTCATCTGTTGTGACACATCATAGTACTAACTGTTCACAGTCCATCATTATGCTATGGTAGTGAGCTGTCTGTATCTTCTATCTGATATTTTCTGAGACTGCTTCAATGAGTCAGATTAATTGTTTTTGATTGTCTTTATACTAAGATAGTGAGTTGCTCATTTTTGCACATTTTAGATGATCAGCTAACACTGTTGTATTTTGCCAAAAGTTCAAACAATTTAAGAAACTTGCCATTGTTGTCACAGTGGGCCTACAGTTGATCAACAGTGCCTACAGTTGATCAACAGTGCCTCTAAAGGCTAGATGTGATGCATGTCCAAAATTGGTCAAAAGGGCGATTTCAAGGATTTTCCGTTTTGAAGGTTTCCACATGTGATCGGTAACGTTGGTGCTCAGATAACCTTTGGGACAATTTGTTCCAATTTGCAAAACTTTGAGTTAGGATCCCCTTTTCCACAATACTGTGTCTATAGACTTGAAAGAGACTAACCACGGTCTAGCACATTTCCAGACTCCACTTTGCGAGAATAATTTGCTGGTGTAAAATACCGGCCATCAGTTTTTGGGAATTCAAAGTCATTGATTTGCACTGGTTTGCATCGCAATATCAGCAGTAACCCTATCTAGAATTATATCCGGCCATAGAGCAGGGTCTAAAAAGTCATTGCACTTGCCTGTTGACAAATTAGGCTACCTTGCTGTGGCTCCTGTGGAAGTTCAATGTTGGAATCCATTTCAGAATCGCTGGGTTCTGGCTCATGCTCCGGGCCGCCATTATTAGCAGCATGAATGGCTGGAGGAGAGAGCGAATCCGACTCTGGGTCGTCTTCAACCGCAGACTGATTTTGAATTGTTTTACATGCTGTATGGTGAGTCATGATTCATAAACTTGTTTTAGCATTTTCTGCCTCTTTTTTCATGTTTTACTGTCATTTAAGATATTTCCATTTCTCATTATTGGATTAACGTTTTTTCAGTCAAAGCGAAGGCCAATATTTCTGTTTTCACACACGGGAAGCAATGATGGCGCACGCAGTACATATCACATGCAGATGATTTTCCAATTGGTTGCTTGGTGCGTACTTTCAAAGCAAATATTTCTATTGGATAATACTCTGCGTGTTCCCTGCCCCTAACAAACCAATTGTCACTTTTAATGATCTGAATGATTTTTTAAGTAGGATAGACAGTGCTGTCATTTAACATCTCACTTTTAACATCAGACAGCCATGGGACCCAATTGCACCCCCACTAGGGCTGACCCTGGTTGACGCATTCAAAACTTACAGTTAACCACGCACAGGTCTAATTACAATAGCTGTGTGACATTACTTGTTCTTTGGGTAAAATGGAGCTATTATAAACTATAGGGCAGAGACACAAGGGGGGCTTTCTTATTAAGATGCATCACTTCTCCATTCACTATTAACCTAGAGCAATGCCCAGCCACTGATTGTCTACTTGACAACCCCTTGTAGGGAATCATGAAATTATCAGTATGCAGGGCGTGCATTATGGCATTTTGATGAAAAATATGCTTGTACAGAATGACATTATGACTGCAATGACATTTTAGATATTAATGTTCTGCATGGTGTTTTGCATCATAATATACACTCAAAGTCTCTGGCCTATGCGTTTGATTTCCAGCAGAAGTTCACATCTTTTCTTGCATGGCTACACTGTCCTTTACCACAGGAAGGTTATAACAAATAAAACCTTAGCTTTTTATCAAAAGGCTCAATCAATTCATTGAGAAAAGTAACCACATTTCTATAGTTAATTTTTAATTGTACTACCCATGACATAAAGATCCAGATTTACTACCCATAACTATCCCTAGTGCCGTTGCCAGTAATGAGCCCATCCGATCATATTACAACAATATTTTCACACTAGGAAATTACATATTACATATAATACTATCTTGAAAGTTTTACAAAGGCAATAATTGGAAACTTTAAAGCTGAAGAAAAGAACAGAACCAATAGATTCTAACATCTTGTGAAAAGGTTACACAATCAAATTAGGCTTATATGCAAGGGCTGAGATCAGCTGGTTCCTTACCAAGCAAATTACAACTTTTAAAAATTATTTGAGAGGTTTTATGAAAAAACTGCATGCAGAAAAAAAGGCCTGGCTGTGATCATTGTGTTGAACAAGTGGATAACTATGCAGATCCAAGCGATGTTATGTACCTACTCACTGCTCCAAGGTTCTCATTCTTCACTCCATCTCATGCTTTCACAGTTGGATAGATGGTGTAGAAACAGTTTGGATATACAGGAGGGCACCTTGATGATGGCTTTGTCAAAGTGTGCTTTGGATGATGTGAAGGAATGCTAAAGGAGCCGAATATGGGACAGAGATAGAGTGCTAAGCTCACCATTTCTGATTATAGGGGAAACTTGCTTGAGGAAAACCATAATGTTTGTTGTAGGTTCATTATCGGTAATATTGTCCTCCCTTTGTCTAGCAGGAAGGCAGTAAATGTGCTATTCTAAAAATATTGGTGGGTGTTTTCCTGTCAGCATTTTCAACATCAGAGAACATTAAGTGCTCCCGCTCTATGCACCGGGGGTTCTTTGTAGGGCAACATGTAGTAATTACTCTGAAATCGGTGTGTCTCTTAGATCAAGTGACAGTTGTAAAACTGAGCGCCGAGTCTGTTGTCGGGGATTAGGCGGTCAATAGCCGCTACCCCGCTGTTGA
The DNA here is from genome assembly GCA_022702515.1 of Ilyophis sp. 1 JC-2022. Classification (NCBI taxonomy): domain Eukaryota; kingdom Metazoa; phylum Chordata; class Actinopteri; order Anguilliformes; family Synaphobranchidae; genus Ilyophis; species Ilyophis sp. 1 JC-2022. Next base: position 42,722,968 of record CM040406.1, read on the forward strand.
CTCGACGATCCGATAACATCACGACTCTGTCCCTCCGCGTTTTTTCCCAGAGGGAGGCGACTGCTTTGTCTCCATCAGCCCCCTTCTGAACCAGTTCTATAACTCTCTCGCAATGGGTGGGGCAGATCTGAGCAACGTTATTCTGTGAATGACACTCTGTCGCAGCTCACAGTCTCTGGAGAAGGGCAAACAGCAACAAGGCAGATGGATACACCTGGCCTGGCCAATGTCTCACCGCTTGATTTCCCTGGAGAGTTAGGATTATTGGAACTTTGTGTCAGATGGATAGTGTTAGCTAGGTCTGTGTCAGCTCTATAGAAATTATCTGTTTCGCCAATGTACAAGCAGATCATTAGTATTTGGAAGCCTTTTAGACATCTGTCCTCATGCCATTGAAATCATGTTCAATTCAACAATATGTATTTTTAACCTGAACCCTGGAGACATACAGTGCCCTGGTAAAGATGAGTAAAAAAGGTTATAAAAAATTTACCGTTTGGTGAATCAGCTTAATCTCACACTGAAAAAAATTGAAAAATCAAATCTTTAACTGAAGTAAATTTATTCTAAGAAAAAAAAATGTCCTCATCAAGAAATTATTATTTTTAACAAAACCACGTGTGCCACAATTATTGGTGCCTCTGCATTTAATACATTTGTACAGCCTCTCTTTGCCAATAAAACAGCACTGAGTCTTCTCCCATAACATCTAATAAGGTTGGAGAATACAGAGCAAGGAATCTGAGACCATTCCTCTTTACAGAATCTCTCCAGATCATCCAGAGTCCTAGGTTCTCTCTTGTGCACTCTCCTCTTCAGCTCAGCCCACAGGTTTTAAATGGGGTTTAGGTCAGGGGACTGAGATGGCCATGGCAGAAGCTTGATTTTGTGTTCAGTTAACCATTTTTGTGTTGATTTGGACGTATGTTTTGGATAATTGTCCTGCTGGAAGATCCAATGACAACCCAGTTTTAGTTTTTTGGCAGAGGCAGCCAGATTCAGATTTAAAATGTCCTGGTATTTCATGGAGTTTATGATGCCATGTACCCTAACAAGGTTCCCAGGGCCTTTGGAGGAAAAACAGCCCCACAACATCACGGAACCTCCACCATACTTAACAGTGGGGATCAGGTTATTTTCGGTATAGCCATCCATCTTTCTTTTTACGCCAAACCCACCTTGAGTGTTAGTTGCCGAAATGCTCAATTTTCGTTTCATCTGACTATAGAACACGGTTCCAGTCTGGTTTAGCAAACTCCAGGCGCTTAAATTAGTGTTAAAATGACAGAAAAGGCTTTTTTTCTGCCATGCCTTCCAAATAATTTGTTGGCATGGAGGTGACCCCAAGATGCTACTTTCCTCTGTAATTCTCCAACAGTGAACCTCGGGGATTTTTTTTGCCTCTCTTACCATCCTCCTCACTGTGCATGGGGGGAAAATAAACTTGGGTCCTCTTCCAGGCAAGTTTGTAACAGTTACAGTTGCTTTGAACTTTTTAAGTATTGCCCTAACGGTAGATATGGGCCTTTTCAGGTGATTAGCTATTTTTTTATAGCCATTCCCTGACTTATGAAGCTCAACACACTTTTCCCTCATTTGATTTGTGTGTTCTCTTATCTTTCCCATGTTGATGTATGAATAAGGGAATATGGCCTCTGTGTCACCTCATATTTATACCCCAGTGAAACAGAAAGTCATGAATTACTACTTGAAAGTTCCTAAACACTCTGATCAACTTTAAAAAGTAAAATATAAATGGAAAAAATGCCTCAGTTACATTTTGTTCATAAGACTTTCCAGGGGTGCCAATAATTGTGGCATACGTGGTTTTGTTAAAAATATTTTTTTTCAGAATAAATTTACTTCAGTTAAAGGTTGGATTTTTCTAATTTTTTCAGTATGAGATTAAGCTAATTCACAAAAAGGTGATTTTTATTTAACCCTTTTAACTTATCTTTACCAGGGGTGCCAATAATTGTGGAGAGCACTGCATGTCTGACACTGTAAATGACAGAAGAATCTACAATTTTACAATGATATATCAAGGTATATTTTTTAGCATCTTTATATATCGATGGTACCATTTTATGGATAATTAATGGGAAACGTTAGCTGCATTAAAGGAGATTTACTGTTGCGTTTTAAATGCATTTTTCTGGATCGGTGTGGCAGATTGGAGAGGATATGTTTATAGAGTAACAAGTAACACAGGCAGAGCCTAGTGTAAGAAGAGGTTTAGAATCCTAGGTTTTTGTCATGAAATGTGGTAGTCATGGAAGCGTATATATAAAAGAGAAAATGAAATGAGAACAAGGGGGACATCTTGTTCAGAAAAATCCACCCCATTTCCATCGTTTCCTCACAGGACATCTTCAGCCACAAACCACCTTTAATATGTGAGAGAAATAGATGAGCCTTAATAAATGATGTCCTTTAAAGATCATTTGGCAGAGAGTAATGCTACTGCATTGACTTTTTATTTACCTAATTATGTATTTCTCATGCCTTGGTTCTTTCTTAATCTCAAATGTCACACTTTTTTTTTTTTTTACTTCTGTAATTGATTTGCATAGAAATAAGCAAGGTTTTTCTAATTAATTTTCCCATTGCCTTTCATGTTATGACTCTGGGTCACTGAAGTCATGTGATTTATTATTTTAGTTCCCCAGAGTAAATGTGAAAAGGGCAGAGAATGTCAACTGCAAGTTTCCCATCCTCTCTGATTGACAGATCCCAAATTGCAGGGCTACATACGAAATACAAATACAATTAAATTCATAATAGACTCAAATTAATGCAGCCGAGGCTTGCATTTCACGTTGGAACAGTCTATAGATCCTATAGCTTATGAGTGCATTAATTTAGTAAGGCAAATGGCACTCTTGAAATAAGCCTCAATGGACCACTCTTGAAAAATTATTCTGTCACAGTAATTTATTGTAACCACGTCAAATTCCAAGAGGAAAATATCTGCAGTAAACAATAGCTGTGGAATTCAATTCTCCAGCAATCTCAATGGCACTGTTGTGCAACAGAACATTACTTGTCATCTTCATTTTGTCTCTTTGCCCTTCACATGGCACTTGAGTGGGCATGTCTAGAGAGCAAATGCAGCTGCTGCGCTATACTTTGCACAGTTGGACATTACCACAGCAATACAATTCTATTGAAACATACATTATTTATATACTTCCCCACAGAATTTAAGGGTCAAAAAAATTTGGGGGATAATTTTTGTAAGTATGTTTTTTTAAGCCAGATAGGGTTAGAATATCCCCTTTGGCTATAGACATCACATTATTATGGGACATGCATTCATTGCACTTATCTTTAGAAACTTTTTAAGTTAACCCAGATTTATTTTTCATGGATTTGAAGCACAAACTTAGTCAGACTAAACTGACAAACTAACAAACGAAACACCCATTGTGACACTTCATGCACCATTTGCACGTGTTTTGCATGAGTGTCATTCCATGCATGCCAATTTTTGCAATAAAATGGCTGAGCATTTTCCATTCATCATCACATTATCATTTTGGGGGGTGCATGACTTTTTTTCATCAGGGTAATAAACTCGTGTCTAATCAAATTTTTTGTTTTGTGTTTTCTGTTCTCGAGCCATCAAATAATTATTTTGTCATTAGTCGTCACCATTTTAGCTTGTTAGCTTATATCTATATGCACAAATATTTTTGACCCTTAACTTTTTTTAGTAGTATATGACCTCAAAAGTGACTGTGATGTCACTGTACCTGTATGTATGCCCATCGTATTAGCCTCAGATGTCTATAGATATGTAGCCTATGATGTTAGCCTGGAACTGATACATTCTCTATAGAATTCACTGTCGAGTGATGATTCTACTGAAGGAAGGCCAGTGGTAATTTAAAGGTAGCACTTATTAATACGTTGGGATACTTATCGGATATATAACCTTCCCGTGTTCGGAAATTACAACAACGGAGTGTGACTGTACATTAGAAAGACGGGGTTAGGGCTGAGTGGCGTTATTCATGCACTGGCGTGCTGGCGCACGCCGGGGATTGTTAATCATGTTGCACGGACATGCTCTCCATCATTGTTAATAGAGATATTGTCAGTGTGTGCCATTCCCAGCCGTGGCCTCCTGGGCGAATGGACGAGGCTAGGCCTCTTCCCTCGATCCATTCTCATCTGCACTTAAGATCAAAATTGCTCATTGTAAGCCTGGTCCAGCCATGGTACTTGTAACTGATAATATAATATAAAAGTAATCGTAATTAACTATTGGTCAGGGGGGGAACTGGGATCAAATTACCTAACAGATGGGTTATAATAATAATAATAATAATAATAATAATAATAATAATAATAATAATAATAAAAAGGTTTTAAATGAAAGATAAAATATTGTTTTGTTGTCATTCTATCTCAAAATTATTATTTGTTTCTTTATCATTTATTTCAATTGCAATCTAATCTTCCCCAGCAAGGGAAAAAGACAAACGTTGCAGACTGGAGCCAGTTAAATGTGACTTAAATTCAGGTATCTCTGCATTCGCTTTTTCATGCTATGTCTCCACGCATAATATTTGTCAACTTATTCAAGAAAAGCTCTGAAGAGTTTGCAGGGGGAATCTAAAACTTCAAATCTGTTTTAAAGGACACCCGCTTATGTGCAGGCTTGCTAGTTCACTGAATGAAGTGTTGCTGCAGGACCTCCAAATGTCAGGACTGTGAATCCAAATGACTGTGTTAAAGCATCACCCAAGGACATTGAACTCAGAATCCACTCTGACAGCAAGTTAAGGTGCTTCATTTACATCTTTACTGAGGGTTTTGAGGCAGGAGAGAGCACTTATTCTGCTGTTCTTATTAATCAATCAATTTATTTATATATTTATTTTTTTCCAATATGGTTCAGAAGCCCAAAAGTGTTGGTATCATCAGACAATGGAAACTGACGGATGGCAGTGCAAGCAAAAACTGCGCCACAATCTTAGCTGTAGACCAAATGGATGTTGTCTGTTAGTGCTTTTTATATCTTATGTGTTCACATGGATCACGGTAGACGGTGGTAAACCGGGTGTCATTACAGTGCATGAGAGCACAATGGTAACATTTGGTTAGGTTAGAATTCCGTCGATAGAAACTTGATTAAACGTTTTACTGTTCAGGCTGTTCTCATTCCCAAGGCGTCATAAAGTGACGCTTGGGCAGCAGCCTACGGTGTCATCCTTTGGACACAGACGGAGGCCTTTTTGCATGTTGACACACTCGGTCGCAAATTTACGAATCCATAGATTTTTGTGAGTTTGTGATTTCCGTACCCCACCCCCAACCCCTAAACATAACCTCACAGGAGTTCACGTAACTCTGGCTCATGCCCAAACTGTTAAAATAGTGGGCGAGCACGACCACAGGAGTTCATGTAACTCGAGCTCATGCCCGAACTGTAGTTATAATAACATAATGTATCCATATATTTTAAGTTAGCTAACATTAGCCATAACGTTACTTACCGAAGGTGGTGGGTGTAATAAAAAAAGCGAGTTCCAGAAGAGGAAGAAAAATACGCATAATATTGAAGTGCCACAACCAATGGAAAGTTATGTGGCCACAACCGTCAATATACGACGCAAAAGGCTACCTTTGGCTTCAGAGGAGCGACGCTTGGGCAGAAGCGTCGCTATGTGACGAGTACAGGTGATACCACGTTGCACCGTTATAGTCAATGGAATTCCAAACTGGATGTAGCACATCAAAACATGTTAGACAATGATAAATACATTTTATCTGTACATTTATGATTTATGATCACTCATTAAAACATTACTGTGACATTGTGAAGTAAGTGGTCATATGGCAATCAATCAGCATTTGGGCGAAAGTAGTACTCGATGTCAAGTTAGCTACCTTTTTTTTTTTCGTGACATTCCAAAAGTGCCATTTTGCCATCAACGCGATCCATGTGAACGCAGCATAACAGCTGTGCCATGAAAACAATTGTATGTTGTCGAGTTAAACCCTTTTGCCATTTTCTAGATGTTTGATAGAGCCAATGTTTCCTGAAAATAATGATCTGGTTTTTATTACATCTCTTTTGACAGGAGTGACTCGTGTACCTCAATCAGCTTTCTTGCACATGTTACATTACTGGCCTTTCAGTTTGGGAGAATAAAGACCAGGCTAATTTACTGTTTTATTTCTACTGAACGTTTTCCAGGAATCTGCTGAAACACGATAGCTGTTCTCACATTTTAATTGGCTTATCACCCTAAAAAACATAACATAAATAACATAAATAAACCAAACTTAATATAATGAATTAGCTATATAGTAATATAGTATGTAGCACACACTAATGCTTTATACATTGTACACATGTGAAATAAGCGCCACATCATCTAATTGTCATATACGACATCTTATTTCACGAAAAAGGGTCATACACAAATCTATTCTTTGGGAGTGCAGGCAGATATGTTGTGTTATGATGCATTTTAAAATGTCAATTGTTAAATGCAGTTAACATGCTCTGGCAAAAAGTGCACACAATGTTAATTACAGAAAGTTATGTCTCTAGCTAATGTCTCTATCTCTAGTGCATCTGATTCAAAGTAAGTATGTTTAGGCTCCAAAGTGGCTCACAGTCATGGAGAGAATACAGAACAGAAACACCTGGCCTAGCACCCAATCCTCAGCTGGTACCTAAAATCATGAGTGGAAAAATAATATCACAAGCAAAATAAACACACTTTATCCTGTTTTGTGGAATACCCCCCTGATCTGAAACGTAGTTCCATTGACCATTCTGAGAACTATTAGCTGCAGGGGGTTGAAATATTGAGGATGTTATTTATTTCTCTATTTATGCTAGGGACCATTAAGTTAAAATACATTGCAATCATTTTATATTGCAATTGCTATAATGCTATCAGCAAACTGAAAAAAGAAAGGAGGGGATTAACGCATTTTGGGGTTGTTTGATATTTGACCGAGCACAGCAGAGTCATTTGTCTGACAGCTGTCATGTTCAATTATTTTTACAAACAAAACATTATTTGTAAAGGTGTCATCCGCACTGCTCTTGCCCTCCAAAGCTACGCTTAAAATGTGGTACTCTTTGCAAACCTGTCATGTTAAGCTTACTTCTATCTATTTTCCATATTTAAAAATGTCAACAAAAACTTTGACTTAAGTATGAAGGAATATGAGGAGCACTGACGGGAAGGGAGGGATTTGCATTTTTAGCTAAAATTAAAGCTATTGGTTTACACTTGTAAGCGTGTTCACTGCTCATCTGCAGCAGAGGTTTTACGGGAAATTTCCAGTTATGATGGATAATACAGACATGATGGTGCTTTCACTAAACAAGAGTGCTTTCACTGCAGAAGAGTATTGAAGGTATCAGCCACATCTGTGGAGCCCATTTTTTTATTCTGTTGACATACAGGTAGTGAACAAAAATGGAAGCACCAATGAAATGATGCTTAGCAGAGTGTAAGGCCTCCAAAGCTTTTGATTAAGCTCCACTTGCCCTCGGTTTGCAGTCTACTGATGGGTGACCGGCTTTGCCTTGTACTTATTATATTCATAGACATCATGATCCTAGATTATGCACTTCCACCCACTGTTGCCCTTTGCTAATGATGTCTTCCCCTCAGAGTTCCAAGCTGACATCACCTTAGACAGCTTTAATCGCAACACATCTGAAAATTGAGCTGTCTTTGTAGCTGTAGCAACTGCCAAATGTTCTCCCCTATTATCATGCCTCCTCTTGTAGCTGCGCTACTCATAAATACACATACATCGCCCTATGCATGCTGAGATGTCATTTGTTTAATTAATGGATGGACCACAACCTATACCTGTTGTCTCTCATGTTTTAAATGCACTGTGCAAATGCAGGTTGTGCAACTAAGAGGTGGGTGGGAAGGATTGACTGTACTGGCCAGTCTCACATTTTACCTTTAAGAGTGCAGTTATGCCACATACGTTAATTTACCTATGTAAATTGGTGCAGCTCATGTTCCCTCCCACTACTATGAAATATGACTGTCCATTATACTCTAGGCAAAGAGAACACATATCGCCTACACTGACTGTTAATCAGTCCATGTGGTCTATGTGATACATAGCGCCATAAAATAAACCCCCATACTTGAGCTATTTTACGCATATTCTGCTTCTTCTTTTTCAATTATATCATCACACTTCCAATATTGCAACATATATAGCAATACTTCAATTTGCAAGCCCACCTTCGATTTAATGAAATAAGTTTTTTTTCTTCCCGATGGGATTAGTTGAGGTATGCATTATGAAAAAAGCAATCCTTCCCAGATGATACCTCGCTCTTTGAATTAGACTTCTAAGAAACAAAAGGCTTTGGCAATCGGGTTCTAAATGAAAACTGTGTTGATTCAGACAAGCCCACCGATTCCAAAATGGAGAATACAGATCAAACGAGAACTCTTATGCAACACTCAAAAACACAGTAAATGGGGAAATATGAGACCACATTATGGATAATCTAAAGGTAGAATTTTATCATATGAATGTATGTGCTTTTAGATAATCTCTGATATAAAAGCTATTCATAAGTTATTTATGTGATGTGTGGATGTATGTGTATTAAAATGAATTCTAATGAAGTCAAATCATATTAGTCACACATTAGCATATGAAGAAAAATGAGTGTGTCACAAATTTGAGTCCTACCTTGACAAATCAGCCCTATCCAATATATTGCATAATCGTATTCCATTGAAATAAATACTGGGAATAAATCAGTGTTAAAATTGTCGTTTCTTTCTCTGAATGCACAGACTAGAGCTTGAACATTGTGTTCCCACCACACAGTGACTGACTGTAATAATGGAGAAACTACAACTAGCATGTTGACAATATGGAAACAGGGCGCTGAATAAAATAGGCCATTTCATTATGTGTGGAAATTAAAAACCACTGTACATAAGTAGTGGCAGAACCACTGTACATAGGTAATGAAAGACAAGCATCTATAGCCATTGGTTAACCTAAATACTGAGTTATTTCTTCTTTCCTACAATAATGAATAACTAAATAAATAAATAATGCAATATTTGCTTAGATACAATGTTAGAACATATGCATGAGAACTCTCAGATGAATGACTTTTGATCAAATTGCATTATTAATTGGCTCTCTCAATTATCTCTCTCGTCTCAAGAGGATACTTTAAAAGAGATTACATGTTATGAATTTAACATGTCATTAAATAATGAATGTTTTTTTTCCGCAAATGTTCCTCTCAAACTTCAGCACTTCGGTCTTTTAACAATAAATAAATACATCCAATCAATAGTCTTAAAATAACTGTAACAGCAAAAGAACTGTAACCGCTGCACAATTGTAAATTCAAGAGTAAATTTAAAAGAGAAGTTCGGTATTTAGCATGTTAAGCCCTGTTATAAGGTTATTTACGATCATATACAATGGTCCATATCAACATTTTGACAAACTGTGCAGTCTTGAGATATATTGCTCATTGCTCATGTCACAGCTAACTTACACAATAGATATGGATGGGCATATAGAAAATACTTGTGTTTTTTGATACATTTTCTATATGCCCATCCAGATCCATTGTGTAAGTTAGCTGTGACATGAGCAATGAGCAATATATCTCAAGTTTGTCAAAATGTTGATATGGACCATTGTATATGATCATAAATAACCTTATAACAGGGCTTAACATGCTAAATACCGAACTTCTCCTTTAAATACGTGATATTCCTGATGTACATAAAGAAGCACTATTGGATCTCTTCAGGACACGTGCCAGGTAAAGATAGGCTTGGTGTAGCTCTTACATATACTGATACATTCAAGATGTGATGAACAACTACAATATGTTGTATTGTTTTAATGGGTAGAAATATGCATTTGAAATACCAAAGCAGATGCGGAAAGGCGGGGGGGCTTAAAAATAATCTACACTCTGCTCTAATCCAATTTCCCCCCCATTGTTTGCTGATTAGGATTGTGAAAGCACATTCTGAGTGCTGTGCTCTTCCGTCCATCGCTGCTCCATTGACATACACTGGGAAGATGCTTGGCCCTTGCCATGCACCAGAGGCACAGTCACGGTTGAGCAGTATCACGTTATCTCGTTCAGGAGCTCTACAGGCTCCGGGGGGGGCAGGCAATGCAGACAGGGCGCACGAGGCTACCGCAGCGCTGTGCCATGTAGTTGATAAGGATGGCACGAACATCTGGCACGATGAAGAGCTGTTTCCTGCCAAGGGGTCTGTATCCACACATCACACACTGACAGTACACAACTGAGATGAAATCCAGGGCTGCATTAATATTCAGAGTTGTTATTCAGAGTTGTTAAATCCAAGGACGCTTTTGTTCAGAATTGGAGGTCTCTAAATGCATTTGGTCCTGCGAGAATTCTGCATGTATTGTGCTTTATAATGACAACAACAAGAGTACGGAATTTGTAGTCAAACAAACCATGCAACAACTAAATACACAGTGTTAATATGAACCGTAAATCTTCCTCTTTCAAAAAGGAATGAGCCACGTGATATGGTAAGATGTGGGCAATTGATTTGACATTTCATGAAACATACTTCAAATTAATGTTTTATATACAATTATATGCTTTATTTGTGCTAATAAACTAGCAATTACAGCTGAAAAATTAATGTTGACAATGTAGGAGGTGGATTAATGAGACAGTGTTTACAATGTATATAGTAATGTTATACAATGCAAAATGTGACAGTATTTTTTTAAAAATAACTACAACTACATACCATGTAATATACTACAAGAGAACTAGTGCCAATTTCAAGAGACGACTGATAAGGTTTGAAATATATGTTTCAACATGGATGCTGATGGTGAGCGATCTTAAGTTTTAGCACCATGGTCACACTTCCAGAGACTGAAAGAGCACGTAGTCCCCCTATATACGTTATGGCAGGTGAATTCTGCATAATGAGCAAAACTCATTATATGATGGACATTTTAGGCCTTCTATAAAAATTGCAATTCAATTCAATTATTCACATTGTTTTTTCATCCTACAGTGTTAAAAGATGGCAAATCCATAGCCATACTCCAGTCTCCTATATGTCTCAATCAAATGTTCAGTATGGTATTGGTTTAGGCAATGACTTAAGCATTATTTCCTTTCGGTACATGTCCTGTACTGTTGGCAGCGATAAACGCCCACACAGGTGTCTCGTAAAAACCAACCAACTAAGCACATAATTTCCTACTTTTGCAGTAGAAGTGCCTCAACTACTCTGGGGCTCTACAGTCAGCTCTCTCCTCGTTTGAGACTGAATTAACCATTAGCAACCTTATATTGACATATTTCCCAAACAATTAGAAACTGTCTTTACAAATGATTTTTAAACCGCATAGTATTCAGCCAACTAGCCAGCCATACTAAACATTACTTTCTTTTTTAACAGCAAGGCAGCTCACAAGTGGACCGACATAGTGCTGCCAGATTCTCCAAATTCAGTTCTTCCTCAGCTTACAGCAGTCAGAGTTGCTGCTGATTGGTGGAGACAAGGACTAACCTTGTCCTTAAAGCAGCCTAGAGAGGACTTTTCCAGGACAGATGGTATCGGTGGTTCTGCAATGGCATTCGTCCAACTGCCCAAACACGACTGGCAGCATGGCTCCATTGGAAATTGGTGATATGTGGCTTAATTAGGACATATTCTATCTGTTGTGACAGAAATATGTGATGTGATACAGTTGTGTGATAATAAAAAAAAGATCTTCCTTCTGTTTATTCAGTTGAATCATGCAATGGAGTCAGCATGCAGGCATATATTAAGGTTTTTTTTATTTTTTATAGCGCTCTTCTGTTCAAATGATTCTGGTCATCTGATTATAAGACTGGATCTTTAATTGAATAACCAGTCAACACAGGATTAATTGGCTGATATACTTTATTGCAGATTGCTGTCTCTGACCTCGGCTCGCTCTCTGGCTTTGCAGGAATTTGTAGGAATATATTGTAACGATCAGCTCCGACCACCCGCTAGCCGCTCTACTAACGGTGAATTCAGTTTAGTGCAGTGCTTACCACAGCCGCCTCTCCCCCAGGAGACCCGAGTTTGGTTCCTCGTGTGCCTGCTCCCCTGCCGACTTCATTACATTTGTGTCAGAAGTAGACTGGCGTGCCTCAGAGAGAGCGGTGTCCTCCGCGGGTGGCATCCTGTGAGTGGCGTGTTCAGTGAGGAGTAGGGTAGCGATCCGCTCAGGATGCTGGCTACATATTATAATTTTAAATTGAGTGTTGAAATTAAGTAGTTTGTACGGCGTTGAAACAACGACCGGAAAAAGCCAACTTTTCAAGTTTAACTTTCAACCAAAACCAAATGTATATTAAACAACTGGCAAAGTTGTCTTTTCAAACACAAAGCAACTTTAATAACTTGAACGAATCCTGATTTATATATCAGGGGCATTTCATATAAAATCAGTCAATTCTGGGAAAAGTTCTCATCTGACCCCTTCAGAATCACCTGCTTTATTTAGTAAATTAACTGTAATAAATGAATGAAGCTATGCAAAATTGAAACTTCATACTATGAATATATTGCGAGTTATGGCCCCTTGAAGTACCTAGGGGTAGCACAAATTCTGGCTCTTTATTTTGCATTAAAGTTTCAGTAATTTTTGAGCCCTCATAGTTTGATAACTGAAGGTGCTAGCCACATGACATTTTCAGGGCTCAAAGATGCATTGGAGTTGTGTTCAAAACTGCATCTATTTTACATGCATAACACCTCACAATATAAAACCAAAATTTCAGTTTCATTCAGTTAAATTTTTTCTACAACCAACTTTGGCCACCAATATCACGGGATATATCGTCAATGTTCAAACTGCACCAGTGTAATGTCTGTGGCCTAGGCTAATACAAGGCATTGGTAGCATGTACATATAATCTGTTTTCTGAGAATTCATCATAGAAATCTCAAAAAATACATTTTTGTACTTTATTTGAAGGTTCATATCACCATGTGGGATATGTGGTTGGTGAAAACGAATTATTCCCTACATTTTGATACCAGGCTCAATCTCTAGCCATGATTCCTTCTGTTTCAAAATAAATGTCAAACATAGTTTAGGGCAGTGAAATTGACAAACAACATTGGTATACACATGTTTTATATACTAGAAGTACAATGTATACTAATAATTATGATGAAGATATAACATTGGAAAAGTTGGGAGCATTCAGCATCTCCACCTGTATCGGACCCTAACCCTAACCCTACTCCTCACCCTAATCCTAACCCTGTTTCCATTGTCAGATTGTGAACTTCGCTGATGATGTAATTTAAAATGTTATATCTGAAATCGCAAATCATACCTATATCTACCATAGGTATGAGTGTGTGAGTGAATGGTGTGTGTGCCCTGCAATGGATTGGCGACCTGTCCAGGGTGTATTCCTGCCTTTCGCCCAATGCATGCTGGGAGAGGCTCCAGCCCTATATATATAATATATATATTATATATATAATTTTTTTTCTTGGGAGAACAAAATTCCATACAAAAGGTATCTGACTTCAGCCATCTAGCTACCTAACGCTGCTAGCTGGATAGCTAGAGGTAACTATACTTACAGGTGCAACAGAAAATACACCAACTATGCATCACTTTTCGTTCCCTTGCTGAACTTAAACTGTCACAATCGAGGAAAAGCAATTCCAAGGTTGATTCTGGAAGCCCTGTTGGATTGTCATTTCACTTCGCTGTACTTGTACTTCTTCACCTCTGCCATCGCCGTAGCTATAGCTCTGCTGAAACCTGATCCCATCTCACAAGCTTTGTAGCCACACCCACCCCTCGCCACACTGAAAAGAGCGGCACGCCCAGAAATGTCCAGCACACATCTTAGAATAATAAATACAGGTAGAGGAGCACGGATTCTGAAAATGTGCACAAAAAAAAGAGATTGTCAGTACATCACAGATTGACTGAGCATATATGCTTAACAGTGTTTTCTTTGGGGTTGTGGTTAGTGTTGATATGAATTTAGTGTTACGTCCATTACTGTACACCTGGTTATTATAACGCAGGTCGATTTTGGGACATAACACATGGTTATCAATTGCAACAAAACTTGGCATCCTCCTAACACTGAGATTTCCACAGGACTGAGACAAGACTTTAGAAGATTGTATTTTAATCATAGTTTCACTGCAAATGGCATTTCATCATAACCCTATAGCTACCAGCGATTGGGGTATATTCCAATAGCAAAATGCAAAGTACCCTAATGAAATGTAATGTAATGTAATGTCAATGTAATGAAATGGCTGTGCTTGCTAGTCAACTTAAACTAAAATGTTGAGGGGAAAAAACACCCTAAAACTTCAATTAGTCCTCTGCATGCACACTATTCTTCATTGAAATTAAATCAGACAAAATTACAATATGTAGATGAAGTGGGCGGATCAATTATTCCAGGCATTCCACTTTTACTTGAACGTGTTTGTTGTTAACTGGGCACCATATCAGCAGGGATTCAATACGTTCATTGATACATATCTGGAATAAAAACAGTTTATGAAACAAGATCATTTGTCTGATTCTAGTTGTTAATGACATGCTAGTTTCTAAATTAAATTCCCCTATCAGACTTGTGGACCATTGTGTTACTGTCTGGCAAAATGTGTTACCCTGTGTCTACTGCAAGATGATGTTGTTTGACAATAAATATAAGCTTGAATATGTTAAACATACATTTTTTATATGTTTGTCTACATTTAACCAAGTTGATCAAATAATGTCATAATAACATTTTTAAAAAATAGAAATTGCAGTTTATAATAGTACTGATGCCACTCCTGCTGCTGCTACTACTACTAATAATAATAATAATAATAGTAATAATAATAATAAAAAACATTGAGAAACATGCATTAAGTGTAATATTCTTTGCGATCTGTAATGGTTTAGTGGCATTTAAATGCAGTCTTCAGGAGGAGCACTAGCTAAGAAAAGGACACATGGACGTTTACATTTGTTCTGAGAGCTGGCAGGAAGACAGGTCCCGTCGCAGTGATGCGCCAGGCAGTGATGCGCCAGGCAATAATGCACCAGGCAATAATGCCTCCAAACGCTTGCAAATTGCTTTGCACTTTCCGTTTGTCATTCGTGAATTTCCTTTTGAACTTCCATAATCCACATTTTTTTAGGGTGATTGAGTCTTGATTGGTCAATTTGAATGTCGCACCCGTGATTGCAAGTAACATAAAGAATGTATAATTTTAAAGTGTCACTCAGTTCTCGGTGAGCGCCCCGAGTTTTGCGTTTTCTTTTATAGCCGCATCTATGAATTGCTATTGATGCCACGTCAAGTGCAGAGAAAGGGCTGCAGACACAGCGGCAGGAAGTTCGGAAAGAATCACATGACTTTTCCATGAGCACAGCTCTCTCGTCTGATCAACACGCTGTGAGTCAGTGTCGCACGTTGTTTCCTATTTAATTTTTAAACTATTAAATAAATATTAATGCTGAAAAAATAACATACAAGTAATTGCATTTTGAATATAATATTGATACTGTTAACCAAAAAATAAAGAAAGCAGTGATCAATAAAGCTACTGGAGATTACAACATTCATGCAAAAATAGAAATAGAGGACATTCTTTGTCCATGGAATAATGGATGCTGAGACAGAAATATACCTCATGAGAAAATTGAAATAGAAAAAAATGTGTACCTCCGCATAAGATTTTCTGCCTAATTATAGCATTGTGGCCAATTACTCAATGCAAATGATGGCTAGCTATTTAGATACAGCAAACATATTTAGCAGACTAGCTGTCTCTTTAGCATAACAAATTAGCACTATAGTTAATACTTATGTTGCAGCATAAGTAATTGTGTAGCTAAGTTAAATGGTCACATTCAATTAGGTGTTTGAAATATCTACAGTATATGGATCATATCGATTTCCAAACCAATCACTTTGTGAACTCAGGAAATGGAAGACCCTCACTAACAACAGCAACAACATTCATATTGAAACACAAACACATAATGAATGGGCAGAATAAATGTGAAATACTCTGCCTAGCTCTTTGCTACTTCGCTGCATCCAAACTGGGTGATGATGATGAATAGCAGTACATGGTAGAAATGTAAAGAAAGGTACATAGATAAACTAATAGACTACTCTGAGCTGCAGATGAGTCACCTGTCTTTGTGTTACACAGGTTAACACTCTCTCTCTCTCTCTCTCTCTCTCTCTCTCTCTCTCTCTCTCTCTCTCTCTCTCTCTCTCTCTCTCTCTCTCTCTCTCGTGGCCTCACTAAAATAATTGAACATTTATTAGACAGGAATTCATACTCTAAAAAGCTTATTGGTTATCAGCAATGTGACGTCACACACTGGTATGAAATTGAGTATCACATACTCAATATCTAATGGTCTCTGCCACCATTACTCCATGCAGTGCTTCAATGAACTAAAATGAAGCTGCAATTAAATCTGAGTCTCCACTTGTTTTAATCTAAACCCCTATGTCCTTGTAAACACAACAATAATATTCCATCAAGAAAACAGAAACACCCTGTCCAAAACATAAATCACAGACCTGAATACTTCAATATTATACCATCATATTAAAGTAATGATGCATAATATAAATACAGACTGCATTAAATTAAATTAAGTTGTCAGGAATCTAAACTCACAAAACTAGGTATGAATTCACACTACATAAATCACTGTCATATGACTGCATTTTGAGATCATTCGTTCAGTGACATGCTCAAAGAGAAATGATTTATGTAAAATTAGATCACTAGATGCAGGAGTGGGAAACCAGCCAGGTGCAAAGATGACTGTAGTGTACACATTACTTTTATTGTTGAACCGGTTTTCAACAATGTTGTTCCCACCTCTTTCAATTTACCGAAGAGAAACTGTATCCGCCGTCGGCAGACGGGTACTTTTATTGGCCCTTTGGAACACGACTTATCCCCCTTCAAAGGTGGGATACAAAGAGAAAGCCCCCTCCTAAGCTACAGCTACCTTGTGAGACACAGGACTGACCTTTCGTGGAATGAAATCCCGCTTTTGATGTATTTTTCCGGCTCCAAGGATGTACCAGGCTATCCTCATGTAGTTAGCAAACTGTGTTGCCAATAAATCTCTTTTGCTAAATATAGGTATTTAATTGGCTAGCTAATGGGCCAGGAGTACCTGAGTAACTATCGTAGTTTTGCTAAACTGTACAATCATTAGTTCACCACTAGGACGATTAATGACATTTCAGAAAAGATGAATGTCAAATGCACACGTTCAGCATCGACTGGCAGCCACTGCAGTTGTGTGCTGTGACATTGGAGGGCACAAGGCGTGGCAGCGGCCAAGTTTATGAGATTTGCGATGACTTCACATGGCAACAAAGATTCCCCTTACTCAATGTCACCTCGATTGTGAATAACTGTTTGCCATTATAGGCTCGTTCCCATCACTGCGACATCCACCGTCCATTTGAGGGAGTCACACAATAGCACACGCATTCTCCAAAATGCCTGCAGCCATAGAAGCATTAGACCAAAGTCAATTATTATCTCAATCTCTGTATTCTTCCACACATTGATGTAAAGCTTATTTTTTCTATCTTAAGGGCAGAAAACTAACACCTCATACTCTGATTAATTTGCATTAATTTATTTTCAAACCAAACAATTTACACATTATTGTATTTTAAACAAATAATAAGCAATCATTTAAATAATTAATAAGGTGGAAAGCACAAATAAAAACATAAAATGAAACAAAAAAACCGCAAACAATTTGCAACTTATTTTTCTATCACTCCATTTAAAAAAAAAAAGTTACCATGGTTACCATGTTGAGACTAGTTTTTCAATCATAGATTGGATTCGCAAAGTTTTTTTTTCTAATTTCTGATGAATTATACAACGTTTTTTGTCTCAAAAATAATTATCTTGGTGGGTTTTTTTTTTTGTTTATTTGGTAATCCAGTATACCTTACATACTTCCTCTTTTTTAAACTGTCAATTAATATGTGAGGTGAATCTTTACCCAGCGAACTTAAAAAGAGTAACCTAAAGAACGATGAGAGCTGCAGAACAAAGATATTACAACTGTAAACAAATTTAACAATAGATGTTTCTACATCTACATCACCTTCCTCAAAGTCCAATCATGGAGTTATCCAGTTAAGGCATCCTTCTCTATATGATCCAACAGGCTGCTCTGCACCAATCCATTCACCCTCATAATAGCTTAAGCACGTCTAGTGCTATGTTTTTGGACTGTATTTGATGGTTACAGAATTTAATACTTACTATTGAATGGAAGCTCCAAGGAGGGGTGAACTACATATACAAAAAACGGTAAATTAAGAATAGCTTTAATTTGGGTCCTGTTTCAAAAGGGCAAAATTATTAGCATTTAAAAGGATGAGGCCTGGATGAACACAATGGAAGAATGCAAGATGGGGTCCCGTTTAAAAGATACAGTTGACTCTTTCAGAATGTCTTAGTTGGGCAGTTAATGTGGTGTAGTCCATAGGATTAGCTCACTCTTATACCAATATACACAGATATGACTTGAACTTTTTTTCAGCCATGGTACGTTCGGTACTGTGATCCCCCAAAATTATACAGTAACATTGTTTTTAAAGAAAACAATTAGATGCGTCTCTGGCACCTTGCTTTTAAATATGTGCAGAAAGTCATGATAAAAACCCTTTAATTTCAGTAATGAAAAAGAAAAAGGATATTTCCATAAGATCGGATCAATATACATTCAATGTTACATGGTAAAATGTATGGATGAAATGAGAATTGATTTGACCCAGTGTAAATTGATCATAAAAAAATGTCGACTTAAAGACTTTTCTCACCTCAGTTCCTATAGACTACTAGAGCAGCATTGTGCGTGGACTGCTCTTTTTCAGCACGCAGTAACATAGACAAATTCTCACAATATCTGCTAGCTGTCACGAATGAAGTATCTTGTTTGAATATGCAAAAACCTTGGAATGAAATAAGTCTCTCTTTGTGATTATCTTATCGATTTTCCGACAAACATTGTAGCTCTAGGCCTAACTAAGATCTTTTTTATTGACTTCCTTCCTCCAGGATTTTATTCCATCTAGTTACTTTCTCCCCATTGTGTATATACCCAAATATAGACGCATTTACCTCCCGGACACAGGCCAGATTTATTTTCAAAACTGAACAAGTTTATACAAATAAATATTTTACAGTAAAAAATGTTTTTAATGTGTCTTTGCTTTCATTCTATACACATACCTTTGTAAAATTGCAATAAAAATGTCAGTATAAAAACAGTGTAAAAAGGTCAGTGTGACAATTCCTGTTTTAAATACAGAATATTTATTTTCAGTTGAGTTGATTTATTGAGTTGAAAGTCCCCATATTTTCCCCCCAGAACTACAAAAACATGTAATGCACGCCATTTGTGAATTGGGGTATCCTTGGGTTTATTCCCCTAAGATTTTCCCTTATTGGTCTTATATTAATTACATTTCTCTCCAAAGCATTTTACATGATTTTCACAATCCAACCTTTGAAGGGTTTAAGAATATTTGGACATGGATGTTGATATTAATGTCCGTCCCTGTTCAGGTTATCACAGCAGACACTGCTGGCACATGTCACCTGTCAACCGAGATTTGACAATGGCTAGACTGCTAGACAAGCTTGTCCTTGTTTACAAGGGTGAGATACAAGTATCCCTTCTGGATCAATCTTGTGATGCGGGAAGTGGCAATGTGGGAGCGGAGGGGGTGGCTCCTACACCTTTAATGCTGTTGGATGTCTCTGTCCCCCCCAAAAGCCTGGGCCTTCAGGACAGTGGACAGCGGTGCCCTTACCTACGAGCGCCCATAGCTCAGTTTGATCCGTTTTCTGCCCAGTTACTGCACTTTGCCTTTTGTCATAGCCGTTATACAAACACAGCGTTCTGTTTTTAAGGGGATAAACCTTGATGGACACAATCACTAAGTGGACTGGCTCACTTTAAATCTCAAAGCAAGGCTGACATGCTGTGAAACTGTTTTTCCCTGACATGATTTAATAAATGCCCTGTTTTTGCATTCCAGTCAAAAAGGATAAAATGGCTGTTGGCCAGTTTATGTAATTTATTTTGCATTAGCCTCCTTGTTTGCCAGTCCTCTATTATATGCAGTCCCCCTGGCAGGATGGCCACACACTAGATCCAGAATCTTTGTCAAATGACAGTTCAGGATTAAGATGTTTCAGGTGACATCTGGATTCACCATAATGATGAAGAAACTAAATCGTGCATGAATTCCACCTTAGAGAATCAGATTTTAAAAAAACTGTGCTGAAAACTCCACTAAAGGTCTCAAATCCCAGTGCTAAGTCATAAAAGTTGAAGACATTTTGTTGTAAATTTCTGAGCGTAAAAATGAAGGCTTTGTCACTTGGTGATAGCTTAAATATGTCTGAAAGCTAAGTGCAATTCATTATAATGAATAAAACTATAAAAATAAAAAAACTGAAGTGTCCCAGGTACAAAAATCTGAAGTGTGATTTGTTATTATTTATTTTATTTTATTTTTTTATTTTTTTGTGCCTGACAAATCACATCACATCTTCAGTTGATGTCTGTGTTCCCCTGGCACTAAGTTTTTTATCATGGGTTTTCTGTCTTTGTCACTGGCGTGACTGATATACTGGAACCTTGTTTATGCCTCACAAGGCTTTGTTGAAATGTCATTGAGAATCCTGACAATGAAGAAAAGAGAAGAATATAAATTATACTTTAAGTCAGAAATCATATTTGAAGAGAGATGCCATTTCATATTGTTGTCAGAACATGAATATATAAGAAACTATTAAATGACTAATGTGTGACCAACAATGGTTTTATTAAAGTAGTGTTACAACCAAGAGTCTTAAACACACCACTATATAGTATAACATATTTTACATATAATTAAATTAAGTAATCAAATAAGTTCTTCACTGAAAATCAGTGCATTTAAATCTCAGATATGTATGGGGGATACCATGTAACCATAGTATTAATTGCATTGATTTGATTAAATCAATGAAAAACACACTCACCAGTATATTGGCTGGATGGTAGGTTTCATTGTCAGAATATATGATGACTTTATAAATTTTGTATTCCACCAAATGTCTGCCTTCAGCTACTAAGAGTAAATATGTAACTATAATTGCACTAATGCTAATTACTATGACAATCTGCCACAGTTGATGAGGATACGTCATTTGCCCTTAATATGGTAATTATGGTGTTAATATCTTGTAGGACATGCTTGCTATTGACAGTTGTGTTTTGACAAAATCCATATATTAGGAGTCCATTGATAAATTAACCGCACAAATTGCATACAGTAGCTACCTTAATAGTAATTTAAGTATTAGTAGCTCATTTTATCATTACTGCAGGAATATTTTGCAGTAAAAGCAATTCCATTGTTGCTATGCTTACTATGTATTGCTATTTGATCTGGCATTGTCATATGATGAAAGGTTCTAGCCATAGCTCTGCCATGTGATTAATTAGACACAAACCCTAAATCAACGTATAAAATAATGATGAAATCATGAAAAATATTTATTATTCAGAACGCTCAGCTGAGTTCAGCCTAATGTAATAAAAGTTGATATTACCATTTTAATATTTTAATTAAAAACCCTACTTAACATAACTCTTGCTAATGTTTGTGCATAAGCAGCTAGAATAAGTCCAAGATCTTTAATTGCTCAGATTGCTTGACTTTGCAGGCGACTGCTTTTTGTAAAGTGAAAACGTATTAACCTAAGTGACTCAGGCCTTTATTTCAGAGACAAAAGGGCATATGGAAATTAAAAAAGCAAGAATTGTTAATTGTGCAGAAAATTTTCCATGAAAGACAGATCCCTCATAAATGTCTTTCACCTTTTAGTTATTTGTACATTCATTTCAATACCATTACAAGGAAAATGCTGCTAAATGCTTGTAAAAGCCTCATTATAATGAAGCTAAGATTAGTTGCTTAATAATCCTACTTCTAATAAGTCTAATAAGTTAGATGCCATGAAATCACATTGGGTTGTTGCAAATATTTTTTGGAAAGAATATGTTTCCAACCAATTGCTATGATTGCAGCAGAAAATGGTCACTCATTAACATTGCTGGCTCCATTTTGAGGGCTGAAAGACAGTCGGCAAGAGCTTGAGAAATGAAAAAGGACAAGAGTCTGAGTGGGTTTTGGTTATTTAAGAACAGTAAACAGAGCAGTGCATGCTATGGTGATGAAGGTGAAGCCCTATGACCTATGACCTATGCGCTTTCCCCTAAAATGAGTGGCTGCATCAGGTAACTCTGTTTCCCTGTCTTAGTTTATATAGCACACACACTGCACCGATGCTCATTAGCTACTCTCAAACTTGACCATCTATTTTGTCCTCAGTATTACACAGCAAAAAATGTCTGTTTTAACAAGTGTTTTAGTATTGTAATGAGACTTAGATTCTTATTTTCTTCTCTCAAAAGTGGAACATATTAACTTGTTTTAAGTTACTTTTTGCTTGACAAGTGAAATTATCTTACCCCACTGGCAAATCTTGAAATGAGTAAAACTATTTCACCCCACTGGCAGATAGTTTGTCTTATTTAGCAAAAAAGTAATAGAAATAAGATTCTAAAATCTAAATATAAGATTAAAATGCTTGTTAAGATTAGTTTTTTGCAGTGTAAAGTTCAATTGTTTCTGCTAAAAAACTACAGATGCATACTATCCAAACTTTTCAGACACCTGAAAGGCATAATAAATGTTATAAGAGCCATGTATTTTGTCCAATAACACAACTGCCAGCCGATGGTTGTTAATGTTTGTAATGTCTTGAAGTTGTGAGTCACCTCATTTTGTCAGAGTTCCTGCACCACAGATGGTTCATTCTGGTTATGGTCACATGTGAAAATCAACCCCTTTATGGTTCACATAAATGGAATTATTGAGCGAGTCGGGAGTATTGTCACCCTTACACCAAGAGGCAAGAGGTAAAAGAAATCACGATGTGAGTTTAACAAGGTGTGTATCTCACAAACCAGTCATTGAAAGAAGTGGAGTTTATATGGGCTTAGTTGGAATGTAACATTACTCAGGTTTCAGATTTATAAACTGGCCCTCTGCGGTCATCTGACCCAGCCAGTTTATGTACTGCCAACCCTTATTCCATAGCATTGTTAGAAGAGCGATGGGATTTTAAATATAATATAATTGTTTGCTCTCATATCACCATTTTGTATATGCAGAACACTTTAGAGTTTTTCTGAAACTGGGTTTGCCGTGCTGGGCAGTGACATTCTGTTTCCTTTGCAAACAACCTACAGTGCAGGTTACCTTGCCTGTGTGAACTGTAGGTCTGTATTGATGCAATTATATTTGAGAGACAGAAATGTGTTAGATGATGGCACAACATTGATTCGTTTTGTGTTGCTCTTATGTTCTATTTTTTATTGTATAATTAAATAAGACATATAGTTTATTTGAAAAGGTGGCATGAAAAAACGGCTGTAGAATATCAGTGGTAGATTAGAGCTGGGTGATGTTACCCTTATGGAAGGTTCCAAGTAAGTCTGAGCTTTGGGTTATGTGAGAAGAAAATCAGGCCTGTGGGCCTTGCATGTGTGATACTCTGGAAGAAGGACCAGCCCAGGAATCCTGGCAATGTCAGCATGCAGTAGGAGGATACCATCCAGCCACGTGGTCAGCCATTCCGTGAAGGACAAAGGACATCACCCCAGGCAGGATGTCATTTATGTATCTAATTAGCCTCTGTGTCCCATTTGTAATCATCGTTCAGCATTAATGTGCAGATTGCACTGGGTTACAGAAACATTCGTTGGACAAATGGACTATAATGCATTGCACAAATTTGGTGAACATTGCGATAGTGACCGGAATATTTATGTTTTACTCACATGATGTAAAAAAAAAAGATGCTCTCTCTGTCTGAGAAGGTAGAATCTACTACACACTAGAAACTCACTGCTCTGAGAAATCTATGGGGGGTGTTCCATACAGTACAATTAATTAAGTCATAATCATTTCAAGTTTTCTGACTTCAAGTAAATCCGCTCACGCTACTGGTTGACTGTTTTAGGACTAATATGATCACGTTAATCCACTGGGCTTGTCAAATGAAGCGTGTGTTCACATCAAATATTTAAATCCACACAGGCTCTGATCACAAATAGCACAGAAATAAAGAGAAAGAAAGCTAAGCCACACAAGCTTAATTAAAGGTAGTACTACCTCACTGTTTATTTTTTTATTTTTTTTAAATTCTATAGGCCTACATATGTACTTTCCTACAAATTCCAGCCCAAAGGCATGTTTGGATAACACATTCTTTTTCTAATTAGGTGATATCCAGACAATGCTGCTGCACAGGTTTCTGGTGCTATGTTAAGACTAATGTAGAAACATTTCCCACATTGAATTGCGATCCATTGAATGCTTAAAGGTCATCATTTTATTTGTTTATTTACTTATTTTTTGCATCACAATATTTCAATTACAAAAAAAGAATATGTTACACTACCATTAATAGGTATTTTTAAATATAGCATATAGCAGAATGTGTTAAGCTTTTCTTTGTCCTCAAAGATTTGTATTCATGGTATTATTACACTTAAAGTGGCCCACCCCCAGTCATATAGCTATAATTCATCACAGTTATTATCTCCTCTTGACTTCAACAAGCACAACGATACAGTAATGATTCATTCACCCTCTGATAATAATGTCTATCCTACACGGAGCGTCTAACCAATCCAGTCACTGTGAGTTTCCTACTACCAGCATAATTGTGTACCTTGCTCTTTGAATGCTGAGACAATTTTGCAACTGGAAAATGATTAATTGTTCAGCTAGCTTAATCACAGATTTTGTTGAAATTTGTACAAATAAAAAAAAAAGAGGCAAAAAAAAATTAAAAGCAGCAGTATATATGCCATCCAGTCTGAACCAGATATTTTAATTGATAGGCAGCACTATACTTTATAGAGGAGAGGCGCATGCCTCCTGGGTTGAGTATCCAGTGGAGGCACTAGCTTTTAGCGCAGCGGCGTGTCCTACAATACAGGCATTGGCGGTGCCAGCTGTACCCAGGTTACATTTGGGCTGAGGAATAATTGGCTGTGGTGTCAGCCAAGGAGGGAGGGAGGGGAGGTTTCAGATAGCACAGTGTCCCTCGCCTCATCAAGTCCTCTGGAGCAGAACTGGCCACATTTCAATGGGGAAAAAAACTCTCCATATAAAGACTTGTTAGGGGGAAAATGTGGCCACTTCGCCGAAGAACATTCACAGAATAATTTACAAATAGATGTTATATTATTTTGTGTGTTTATGTTCTGTAATTCATTGTGATGTTATGGGAGCCCATTTGAGACACTTACCATACAGCCTTATCTCCCTTTCATCCCTTTTCATTTCATTTTGTATTCATATGGTATCTGGGGGGGGGGGGGGAATTCTATTTATCTTCTGTGCTCAGTCAACTATTATGCAGCAGTATTTCATTTAATCTATTTTCTTATATCAGATTTGAATAGTTTGCAGTGTGCCAAGTTTGCAGAACGATTTCACATAATCTATCTATAATGCTCTCTGGGTGTTTAGAAAATGTTTACTATCAGGCTGACATTGGCGAACAATAGATTTAAATACTCCATATAAAGTACGGCTATCTTTCATTTTTGTTTGAAAACAGTGGAGAATACTAGACCAAGGAATATCTTACAGTAATGGTTGGTAACCCGAATAAGGTCTCAATCAATTACTTGAATAACCCATCTTCTGGTTAAGGAGCAGAAGATACGCCATTAAATTGTAATTCCCTGTGGGGAACAAAAAATCTTTGAGACTTGAGTTTGAAAAATATGCATATCTTTACAAAAATGTAAGTTTTAGTATTAAATCTTTAGCTTGGCTGGGCAGATTGCAATTTTTTCTAGACTAACACCCCCATTCCTGGACTGGCTAGGGCCCTCCCAGGCCCTTCCCCCCTCTCCAAATGCCTGCGAAAAGGTGACGAGAGGATGCATCAGAGACACATGCAATAAAAAACATGGCAAGGCCCCTCAATCACACCTGTATGTGGCCATTATTATCAATAAAAGTGCCACACACCAGCGTTATACACTACAACGGTCAGGGAACCCTGTGACGAAAAGCCACACACCAAGGCAGACCTCAACCCTCCAAACAAGTAAGCAGCTAACACAGCTTGGTGTTGGAATTGTTTGCAATATAAATAAAAAAATATAAAAAATATAAAGAAAAAAGTAAAAGAAAATATCAATGGAACATGTTTAAATTAAAAAGGCCCTAGAAATGCTAAGGCAAGCTTATCACTCGTGGTGTTGGATAAACATGTTCCGGTCCAGCACCAATATGAGGGCACATCAGGTAACTTACAGAGCACAATACAATGGGGCTTATTTATCTACCGACAGGCAAAACTCATATAACTTGTAAACTTTCCCCACACTACTGTAAAGCACAATTTGAAAATAATGTACACAAAATGTGACATGTGTGGTGTTGTTTTGCCTTTTATGTATTTGTATAAATATATTTACTATTTGGAAGCATAAAAATTATACATGCATTTTTATGGCGTGCATATATTATTTGCATAACGTTATACATAAACCAATGGTTCATAACATTGTAAAGCATTCCAAAATTCCAAGTGCTTTATTCAATAAGCTTTCCCCTGCTGAGTTGTATATCTAACATAATATCTAACAAGTATGTTTTGGAATATTCCCAAACATCCATCTAGATTTTATATCTTCTTTTTTTTTTTTTAAGTGCGGTAAAGGACCTTGATAACAAGGTAACATAATTTCTTTCACAATGTTTCCTCCGCTCGACTGTGTGAAAGTATGATTGACATCTGCTGCATGCAGCTTTAATCCGTGGGGGCAGTGCGGTCAGGTGCATTAACATTCTGTGAGAGAGCGGTGTTGTTCTGCAGTGTTCAACTCTTTTAACTTGCCAGGGAGACAGGGTAAGGACAAAGGGAACACTTGCTGCTTGGAAAAGATCCATTTTCTCCCCCTCCCAGGGTTCATATTGAGTTTGATATTACCATAGAGTGGTAGGCAATTGTTGGTATGTTAACACGTCGAGTCCTTGGCCGCCCACCTCTTGCCAAGTGTCTGAGCGCATATTAGCGGAAATGAAACTGCTGTGCTGTGAAATGCAATGGCTATTAAAATGCATTGTTTATTTATGTAACTGAGATTTAACTGAGTTTATCAGTTTTTTTTTTTTTTTGTTAGAACATTGCTTAAACATTTTTTTAAATCAATATAGATAGTTTTAAGATTGAAGGATTTTACATTGGCGAGAGGAGAGACATGGTGCTCATTACAATTAAAGAACCACACATACAGTAGGAAGGTGGCACGGTGGTGCAGTGGTTAGCACCGTCGCCTTACAGCAAGAAGGTACCGAGTTCGAATCCCGGCCGAGGGCCTTTCTGTGTGGAGTTTGCATGTTCTCCCCGTGTCAGCGTGGGTTTCCTCCGGGTACTCCAGTTTCCTCCCACAGTCCAAAAACATGCAGGTTAGGCTAATTGGAGACTCTAAATTGCCCATAGGTGTGAATGAGTGAGTGAGTGAATGAGTGAGTGAATGGTGTGAGTGCTCTGTGATGGATTGGCGGCCTGTCCAGGGTGTATTCCTGCCTCTCGCCCAATGCATGCTGGGATAGGCTCCAGCACCCCCCATGACCCTGAATAGGAATAAGCGGGTTGATGGATGATGATGATGATGATGATGACATACAGTAGGAAGTAAGTTTCAACTAAGCAAATAGTTTCTCCTCAAATGTAAATACCAACTAAATAAATTTTGGTCAAGATGAATTACTAATATATTACTAATATGTCTAAGTAATATATGATCATAGGCACTGAATGGATCGCCTCTACATCTAGTGCACGCACTAGCGTGCACTACCTATCAAAAAGGGAGCACGACACATCTCCCCTACTAAACAGGAGAGATATACCAAACCCCACCAAGTACATAGAATCAGATCCAACAACAGGTGGAGGGTGAGCAGCAAAATATGTTTTAGAACAAGAAGCAGCGAAACAAGAGCAGCGCAGCAAAGCAGTATGGGAGAGATCTGAGTCTCGCTTTTAAAAGGGATGCTCCATTAGTGATGTGTGCACGTGATTGGTTGAGTATGAGAACATGTGTTTGCTGAGGCAGACCATTGGTATTTGACAGAACTTGCTCTGCGCACTTGTTCGCAATGCTTATGTCTTCTTGTTTCAGGGGGGGGTTGGTTCAAAAAACATACAGAACAAAATACAGTCAGGATTCACAAACTCCATACAAAATACAAAAATGCTCCTTAAACATACAGAGAGGCCCACTATGCCGAAGTGCGTACTGAACGATGACGTATTGTACATGTAAATGGATTTCATTATCTGCTGGTGTAACCTGGTTATCTGAGGATCTGCCTTAAAACTGCCACACTGCCAGTGAATTAGGAAGTGCATTCTCACTTTTATTATAGGTGCTAGGGCCAAATGTGACAGGAGAAGTAAAAATTGATCTTGTCATTTGGCAGTAAATATCATGAAGAGAGAAGACTTCTACACGCCACACGTGTTCATTGATCTGACTGCTCGGATCAATTCATTTTTCCTGTGCGCCACTGTTAAACCCCAAGGAAAGAGAGAATGGATTTACCCAGATAATGTGACTGATGTTCCACTCCCTCAACCAAATTATAGCAGACCTGTAGATGTGAAAATTCCTCATTCCTTTTCTAGCTGAGCAATGATGGATTGCGTGTGTAACCAGCTGCACTCAAAACTTCCTTCCACAACAGGAATTGCCCTTCCCCCTGGCTGCAACCGAACATTTTACGTGATCGCTGAAGCGTACAAAAGCTTGTATGTATAGCGCTGGCGTGATGACACTGTCCTCATGCTAGATAAACTGGAAAGAGGGTTTGCGACAGGGGAATTAAATTTAGACATGTTCTGACCAATTACTGAAAGACCCTGACATACTGGTACATGTTGCAGTAGGCTAAGGGAAACTAGACTGTTTCGCAGGTTTGGATGTTGAATATAATTAACTTTTAGAGCAGTACAGGCTTGTAAACTATCCACAGCGTGGCACGATTATCATTTTTCAAAACCACTGAGATTGAAACTACTGTCTGACTCAACTGATGGAAATTATTTGCAATAGCAACTCAAATAGCAACTAAATTTTAAGCTAAGCACAATCAGATTGGGACATGTGTCTTGGTCAATGAATGACCAGTGAGCTGACCCAGGATTTAATTATTATTATTATTATTATTATTATTATATAAAAGGCACACAAACAAGCTGGCAAGCTTACCCGGGCCCCATGTAGTGATGGCCATCAGGGGGGTGGGCATGTTGTCCCAGGCCCTGGAGGAGGGAGGGAGAGGGGTGGTAAGTTGGGGCTAATGGTCTGTGCACTTGTGGTAATGGTACTTACTGAATGGTACACACACAGAAAAGATTGTCCTGGGTCCAGAAATTTCACCTGCCAGCCCTGGCCAAATGCTGTTGTGTTATTGGCATGAACAACTTTAACAACATAATTTTTATTTAGAAAAGAAACACGTACGACAAACTTTTCAAAAAAGGTCACTGCAAACAAGGCAAGTGATGTGACACAGCGCTGCTACTCAAGGGAATGAGCGCACTCAGACTTCACAAGGAGAAAAACTAGCCAACGAGTTATAAAGTCCACAGAGAAGTATTACCCAACTGTGGTAAAAATGAGGAAGAGCGGTGATAAGGGATATGGGGGCGTAAATGGTGCCTTACTCAGTACTGGAATCACTTTTATATGAATGGCTCCTATCAAGAGAGTGTATCGGCTGGTATCATAGAAATTCCCACCAAATACACCAACTTGTCTGACAAAACTAGGTACCAATTGTCCACAAACGTCTCATAACTACCATTTCAAATACCACTTCCAAAAAAGAGAACTTGCAGGTATTTAGATCCATCTGCCCCTCCATTCTGTAGGTTAAATGTTAAATGTGTTTTTTTATTACTTTTATACAGAATAGAATAGAATAGAATATAATAACTAACTATAATAATTTCACTGCATTAGTATGCATCATGGTATGCTATGGTAAATATATGGTAAGGTTTTAAAACTACAAAATAAATAATTAAATAAGTGTGATACATTACTTGCTGGAAAATCATATTACATTTGGCTGAAAATGTTTGTACAGTTATGCAAGTTCCTTAAACATAATTGAAACCTTACATTGACATTTCTTCAGAATAGATGGCTTCTCACTGAAGTATACACTGGTGTCATGTTTCACATATGTAAAATAACACTGTGTTTTGGGACTATTTTTTTAGGACCCTGGAACAAATCTTTGGTGACATTTCTTTCATGACTGCTTCCGTGACTTCAGAAATATTGTCCTGGGGCAATATGCGGCCCCTTGCTGCAGCTCAAAGTTCCTATTATATAGATAGTGCCCCATCTCGACCAATTTCAGGCTCTGTGCACCCAGCAAATTCATCACAATTTCCTTTCCCTTTGTCATACCTGTCAAAAAAGAAACAGTCTCAAACTCCGTCCCCCCACACCAGCCTTGTGCCTCTCATCATTAAAAACGTATGTAAAATTATGCTTTCTGGAAATATCACACAGTCCTCTTAGGGCATTATTATCCATTTACCAGGCTGACTTGTTGATCCAAAGGGGCTCATCAAGTCTAGAATGCACTTGCTGGTTTCATTTTTTATTTCCTTTTTTCTGGAACAGTGGTGGTAATAATATATTATTCATCATCTAATTGGAAATGCTACATTTAAGACAGAACTCTACTCAACAGTGTTGTTTTGATATTACTATAAAGGTAATTGTGTGTGCGTGTGTGGCTATTTTTAGAAAACCATTTGCTATACTACATAGTTCAGTAAATACATAAAACAGGATCCCACCATACATGAACATTCTCAGGTAGTAAGGTAATATAACTTGAGATGCTACCTACATTTGAAAAAAAATTGAGGCCTTAAAATTATTACATTTGGCACAATGAAACAAAGGAACTGCAAAAAACACATGTAAAGTTAGTTCTTGTCTATGTCTAAGTAATACTTATAAAGCAATTGCATGGTTTTGAGCTTTATTTTTTATGATATCCATCATAGGCACATTACATTATCCTGCCAGTACTTCTTTCTTTGAGTGTAGCAGTCTCAGGTTGCATGTGCCACAGAAAATAGTTCCAATCGAAAATATTTATTTATTCATGTATTTACTTATTTTGTATAGGCAATAGATTGATCACCACATATTTCCTACCAATACACTTCTTATGCTGTTGGCAGCAGCTTACACCCATACAGGTTTTCCTAATCGTAAATCTAGACATAGAAATTATTTCTTATCTTGCAGCACATGGACGTCTGCAGCACAGAAGAGGCTGCTGCCAGCCTCTTATCCATATTTTACATTTATTTTATTTATCTTTTTTTGACTTTTTTACATTGTTGTAATGAGGCAATAATATATAAATCACGAACTGTCGTTTTGTAATGTCCCAAGTGTTATGGATAACCAGAAATGTCCTACATAGCCTCCACAATCTTTTTTTGTTGTCAGGCAGACATTTGGTCCCAAGACATCAAGATAGAGGTAGCCAATATAATGAACAATAATTATGCAATCATTCTCTTTAATTACTACAGGCTTTTGAATAATTTATTGCCTCAGTACAATTAATGCATTGAGCACACTAATAAAGAGATAGAACCATGTAATTGTATAATACTATAACTATGGCTGTCCTGTACCAAGATAATATTTGCATTTTTAAACCATGACCTGTGGAATGCTTTGTATATATACAAATAATGCAACTTCAAGCTATTTTGTATGACTGACATATGCTACATCCCACTGAATGGGCCATTGACTTTGTCTGAGTTTGTCTCAACATCACTGAAATGTTACAACCCGTACGACATCCTACTGGCCATGAGTTTGTCTCAACATCACTGAAATGTTACAACCCGTACGACATCCTACTGGCCATAACTTTGGCTGAGTTTGTCTCAACATCACTAAAAATTTACAACCCGTACACCATCCTACTGGCTCTCAAATGCGAACACAAAACTGGAAAATTATATTGAGAAAAGTGGAATGTAAGGACAACCTGAATTAAACGTTTTGAATGGGTGGTGAACATTTAAGCTATCCTTTGAATGAATGGATCTTCATATTATGACCACAGGGAGTATTATTATAGTCAATTCCTTTCCAGTTTTGGTTTGCTGATACATCCTTTTCTCAAACCCCTAGTGTGGTGAGTTGCTTGTATTAAACTGATGCAAGCTTTTATCCACATTCACATAGCTTTTGAGGTGACATAACGAAGACAAAGCTTCTAAAACAAGAAAAAGGGACAAGATCAGCAATCAGTCTTTTAGACTTTTGGTAAGACAAACTGAATTGTAGCTATGTCACTGGCAAAAAGCGTAGTTTGTGCTCATTTTGGTAACTGTAAAATGCACAGTATTAGCTCTCCTTAACAGAATCAAAATACCTGGCTAATTCACCTTATCTTACCACCTCCCAGTGATATTATATTGAATAATAAAAAATGACATGGACATTAAGTCTGAAATGGAAATAACAAAGCCGTCAAAAGAAAGAGATTGAGGAAATGAAGGCATGATGGTACAAATTTCTAAACTAATTCTGCAGAAAGAGCGCCATCTCACACTTCCAGCACAGCAAGCCTTTGTTTCAGTGCTGACAGATCTCAATAAAGCCCTACTAATTTATTTCGAGAGTCTCATTATTCCTACCCTCTCCCAGGTGTTGCTCTATTAAAATGTGATAAATTACTTCTGCCAGTGATATTTTTCAGCATGTCCAGTCTCCTCAATAAAATGAAAATTGCATTTCAGCTGAGAATGATTATACTGTTAAGAAAGCAAGCCTATATAGTTCACTTTTTTACTATCCTTCATTTTTATATATATATATATATAGGTGCAGCTCAAAAAATTTGAATATCGTGAAAAAGTTCAATATTTTTTGTCACTCATGTCAGAAAGTGAAACTCATATATTATTGTTACGACCCCATGGGTCTAGGGGTGCATGGGGTAGGTAACTTGATGTTAATATATACCGGGTGATGTAACTGCTGTATAAATGGTAAAAACAATAAATAAAACAGATAATGCAGCAACTCAGTGGATGAGTGTTTTACTGGTAACAAACAAAAGGTGTACAGACAAACAGGTGCAATAATCTATTATAGGACAGACAACCCAGACACACACTACCAGGGTCAAAGGACGCTGGATGTTGCCAAAAGAACATAAAACCCAGCTAGCTAAACCAGAGTATAATCTAACCTAGTGTATCTAGTACACAAACAAAAGCCTACCTACTCTATCTAGCAGATGAAAAAAACAGTGGTTGGCAAACACCCCTAATGACTAGTGGTTCTATACATCAACATAGCCTACGGGCATATGTACAGGAGCCCCCAGTCTTACCTGTCCCAAGCCTTGGAAGTGTACACAAAAAGCTAGACAAGTTCAAATGAATGGTTACAGTCAAGGACAAAAACAGAGCAATAACGTTAGCTACAACACAAAACAAAATGTCAGCCTCCATCATGGCAACCAGTCCAGGCTTATATCAGATGTGGCGAGTTATGATTGGTTTATCCAGACTTGACACGGAGGGCGGGGATTGGTGAAGGCGGGACTTGGTGGATGGTGATGGACAGGCGGCGCAGCCAACAAGACGATGACACATGCAGGTGAAGGCAGGGAAGTCCACATACAAAAATAACATGGCACGTAACAATTATATAGATTCATTACACATAGAGTGAAATATTTCAAGCCTTTAGTTCTTGTAATTTGGATGATTATGGCTTACAGCTAATGAAAACCCAAATTCAGTGTCTCAGAAAATTTGAATATTACATAAGTAAAACAATAAAAATATATATTTTAAACACAAATGTCAGCCTTCTGAAAAGTATGTTCATTTCTATGCACTCAATACTTGGTTGGGGCTCCTTTTGCATGAATTACTGCATCAATGCGGCGTGGCATGGAGGCGATCAGCCTGTGGCACTGCTGAGGTGTAATGGAAGCCCAGGTTGCTTTGATAGCGGCCTTCAGGTCATCTGCATTGTTGGGTCTGGTGTCTCTCATCTTCCTCTTGACAATACCCCATAGATTCTTTATGGGGTTCAGGTCAGGCGAGTTTGCTGGCAAATCAAGCACAGTAATACCATGGTCATTGAACCAGCTTTTGGTACTTTTGGCAGTGTGGGCAGGTGCCAAGTCCTGCTGGAAAATGAAATCAGCATCTCCATAAAGCTTGTCAGCAGAAGGAAGCATGAAGTGCTCTAAAATTTCCAGGTAGATGGCTACGTTAACTGTGGACTTCAAAAAACACAGTGGACCAACACCAGCAGATGACATGGCACCCTAAATCATCACTGACTGTGGAAACTTCACACTGGACTTCAAGCAATGTGGATTCTGTGCCTCTCCACTCTTCCTCCAGACTCTGGGACCTTGATTTCCAAATAAAAAATTTACTTTAATCTGAAAAGAGGACTTTGGACCACTGAGCAACAGTCCAGTTCTTTTTCTCCTTAGCCCAGGTAAGACGCTTCTGACATTGTCTCTGGTTCAGGAGTGGCTTGACACGAGGAATGCGACATTTGTAGCCCATGTCCTGGATTCGTCTGTGCGTGGTGGCTCTTGATGCACTGACTCCAGCCTCAGTCCACTCCTTGTGAAGCTCCCCCAAATTCTTGAATGGATTTTGCTTGACAATCCTCTCAAGGCTGCGGTTATCCCTGTTGCTTGTGCACCTTTTCCTACCACACTTTTTCCTTCCACTCAACTTTCTATGAATATGCTTGGATACAGCACTCTGTGAACAACCAGCTTCTTTAGCAATGACCTTTTGTGGCTTACCCTCCTTGTGGAGGGTGTCAATGACTGTCTTCTGGACAGCTGTCAAGTCAGCAGTCTTCCCCATGATTGTGTAGCCTACTGAACCAGACTGAGAGACCATTTAAAGGCTCAGGAAACCTTTGCAGGTGTTTTGAGTTAATTAGCTGATTAGAGTGTGACACCATGAGTTTCCAATATTGAACTTTTTCACAATATTCTAATTTTCTGAGACACTGAATTTGGGTTTTCATTAGCTGTAAGCCATAATCATCAAAACTACAAGAAATAAAGGCTTGAAATATTTCACTCTATGTGTAATGAATCTATATAATATATGAGTTTCACTTTCTGAAATGAGTGACAAAAAATATTGACTTTTTCACGATATTCAAATTTTTTGAGCTGCACCTGTATATTCAGATTTGAGTGTCTATATATTCAGACTTGAGTGACTATATATTCAGGCGAGTGTCTATATATTCAGACGAGTGTCTATATATTCAGATTTGAGTGTATATATTCAGACTTGAGCTTCTATATATTCAGACGAATGTCTATATGTTCAGACTTGAGTGTCTATATATTCAGAATTGAGTGTCTATATATTCAGAATTGTGTGTCTTTATATTCAGAATTGAGTGTCTATATATTCAGACGTGTGTCTATATATTCAGGCGAGTGTCTATATATTCAGACGAGTGTCTATATATTCAGGCGAGTGTCTATATATTCAGGTGAGTGTCTATATATTCAGAATTGAGTGTCTATATATTCAGAATTGAGTGTCTATATATTCAGACGAGTGTCTATATATTCAGGTGAGTGTCTATATATTCAGGCACCCATTGCATCATGCCCTGGAGGGTGTATAATAAACACTACATTATAGAGCAGCTCCACTGCATCATGCCCTGGAGGGTGTATAATAAACACTAAATTATAGAGCAGCTCCACTGCATCATGCCCTGGAGGGTGTATAATAAACCCTACATTATAGAGCAGCTCCACTGCATCATGCCCTGGAGGGTGTATAATAAACCCTACATTACAGAGCAGCTCCACTGCATCATGCCCTGGAGGGTGTATAATAAACACTACATTATAGAGCAGCTTCATTGCATCATGCCCTGGAGGGTGTATAATAAACCCTACATTATAGAGCAGCTCCATTGCATCATGCCCTGGAGGGTGTATAATAAACACTACATTATAGAGCAGCTCCATTGCATCATGCCCTGGAGGGTGTATAATAAACCCTACATTATAGAGCAGCTTCATTGCATCATGCCCAGGAGGGTGTATAATAAACACTACATTATAGAGCAGCTCCATTGCATCATGCCCTGGAGGGTGTATAATAAACACTACATTATAGAGCAGCTCCATTGCATCATGCCCTGGAGGGTGTATAATAAACCCTACATTATAGAGCAGCTCCACTGCATCATGCCCTGGAGGGTGTATAATAAACCCTACATTATAGAGCAGCTTCATTGCATCATGCCCAGGAGGGTGTATAATAAACCCTACATTATAGAGCAGCTCCATTGCATCATGCCCTGGAGGGTGTATAATAAACACTACATTATAGAGCAGCTCCATTGCATCATGCCCTGGAGGGTGTATAATAAACCCTACATTATAGAGCAGCTTCATTGCATCATGCCCTGGAGGGCGTATAATAAACCTTACATTATAGAGCAGCTTCATTGCATCATGCCCAGGAGGGTGTATAATAAACACTACATTATAGAGCAGCTCCACTGCATCATGCCCTGGAGGGTGTATAATAAACCCTACATTATAGAGCAGCTCCACTGCATCATGCCCTGGAGGGTGTATAATAAACACTACATTATAGAGCAGCTTCATTGCATCATGCCCTGGAGGGTGTATAATAAACCCTACATTATAGAGCAGCTCCATTGCATCATGCCCTGGAGGGTGTATAATAAACACTACATTATAGAGCAGCTCCATTGCATCATGCCCTGGAGGATGTATAATAAACCCTACATTATAGAGCAGCTTCATTGCATCATGCCCAGGAGGGTGTATAATAAACACTACATTATAGAGCAGCTCCACTGCATCATGCCCTGGAGGGTGTATAATAAACACTACATTATAGAGCAGCTTCATTGCATCATGCCCTGGAGGGTGTATAATAAACACTACATTATAGAGCAGCTCCACTGCATCATGCCCTGGAGGGTGTATAATAAACCCTACATTATAGAGCAGCTCCACTGCATCATGCCCTGGAGGGTGTATAATAAACACTACATTATAGAGCAGCTCCATTGCATCATGCCCTGGAGGGTGTATAATAAACCCTACATTATAGAGCAGCTCCATTGCATCATGCCCTGGAGGGTGTATAATAAACCCTACATTATAGAGCAGCTCCACTGCATCATGCCCTGGAGGGTGTATAATAAACCCTACATTACAGAGCAGCTCCACTGCATCATGCCCTGGAGGGTGTATAATAAACACTACATTATAGAGCAGCTTCATTGCATCATGCCCTGGAGGGTGTATAATAAACCCTACATTATAGAGCAGCTCCATTGCATCATGCCCTGGAGGGTGTATAATAAACACTACATTATAGAGCAGCTCCATTGCATCATGCCCTGGAGGGTGTATAATAAACCCTACATTATAGAGCAGCTTCATTGCATCATGCCCAGGAGGGTGTATAATAAACACTACATTATAGAGCAGCTCCATTGCATCATGCCCTGGAGGGTGTATAATAAACACTACATTATAGAGCAGCTCCATTGCATCATGCCCTGGAGGGTGTATAATAAACCCTACATTATAGAGCAGCTCCACTGCATCATGCCCTGGAGGGTGTATAATAAACCCTACATTATAGAGCAGCTTCATTGCATCATGCCCAGGAGGGTGTATAATAAACCCTACATTATAGAGCAGCTCCATTGCATCATGCCCTGGAGGGTGTATAATAAACACTACATTATAGAGCAGCTCCATTGCATCATGCCCTGGAGGGTGTATAATAAACCCTACATTATAGAGCAGCTTCATTGCATCATGCCCTGGAGGGCGTATAATAAACCTTACATTATAGAGCAGCTTCATTGCATCATGCCCAGGAGGGTGTATAATAAACACTACATTATAGAGCAGCTCCACTGCATCATGCCCTGGAGGGTGTATAATAAACCCTACATTATAGAGCAGCTCCACTGCATCATGCCCTGGAGGGTGTATAATAAACACTACATTATAGAGCAGCTTCATTGCATCATGCCCTGGAGGGTGTATAATAAACCCTACATTATAGAGCAGCTCCATTGCATCATGCCCTGGAGGGTGTATAATAAACACTACATTATAGAGCAGCTCCATTGCATCATGCCCTGGAGGATGTATAATAAACCCTACATTATAGAGCAGCTTCATTGCATCATGCCCAGGAGGGTGTATAATAAACACTACATTATAGAGCAGCTCCACTGCATCATGCCCTGGAGGGTGTATAATAAACACTACATTATAGAGCAGCTTCATTGCATCATGCCCTGGAGGGTGTATAATAAACACTACATTATAGAGCAGCTCCACTGCATCATGCCCTGGAGGGTGTATAATAAACCCTACATTATAGAGCAGCTCCACTGCATCATGCCCTGGAGGGTGTATAATAAACACTACATTATAGAGCAGCTTCATTGCATCATGCCCTGGAGGGTGTATAATAAACACTACATTATAGAGCAGCTCCATTGCATCATGCCCTGGAGGGTGTATAATAAACCCTACATTATAGAGCAGCTTCATTGCATCATGCCCTGGAGGGTGTATAATAAACACTACATTATAGAGCAGCTCCATTGCATCATGCCCTGGAGGGTGTATAATAAACACTACATTATAGAGCAGCTTCATTGCATCATGCCCAGGAGGGTGTATAATAAACACTACATTATAGAGCAGCTCCACTGCATCATGCCCTGGAGGGTGTATAATAAACCCTACATTATAGAGCAGCTCCACTGCATCATGCCCTGGAGGGTGTATAATAAACACTACATTATAGAGCAGCTTCATTGCATCATGCCCTGGAGGGTGTATAATAAACCCTACATTATAGAGCAGCTCCATTGCATCATGCCCTGGAGGGTGTATAATAAACCCTACATTATAGAGCAGCTCCACTGCATCATGCCCTGGAGGGTGTATAATAAACCCTACATTATAGAGCAGCTCCATTGCATCATGCCCTGGAGGGTGTATAATAAACCCTACATTATAGAGCAGCTCCATTGCATCATGCCCTGGAGGGTGTATAATAAACCCTACATTATAGAGCAGCTTCATTGCATCATGCCCTGGAGGGTGTATAATAAACACTACATTATAGAGCAGCTCCATTGCATCATGCCCTGGAGGGTGTATAATAAACACTACATTATACAGCAGCTCCATTGCATCATGCCCTGGAGGGTGTATAATAAACCCTACATTATAGAGCAGCTTCATTGCATCATGCCCTGGAGGGTGTATAATAAACCCTACATTATAGAGCAGCTCCATTGCATCATGCCCTGGAGGGTGTATAATAAACCCTACATTATAGAGCAGCTTCATTGCATCATGCCCTGGAGGGTGTATAATAAACACTACATTATAGAGCAGCTCCATTGCATCATGCCCTGGAGGGTGTATAATAAACCCTACATTATAGAGCAGCTTCATTGCATCATGCCCAGGAGGGTGTATAATAAACCCTACATTATAGCGCAGCTCCATTGCATCATGCCCTGGAGGGTGTATAATAAACCCTACATTATAGAGCAGCTTCATTGCATCATGCCCTGGAGGGTGTATAATAAACACTACATTATAGAGCAGCTTCATTGCATCATGCCCTGGAGGGTGTATAATAAACACTACATTATAGAGCAGCTCCACTACATCATGCCCTGGAGGGTGTATAATAAACACTACATTATAGAGCAGCTCCACTACATCATGCCCTGGAGGGTGTATAATAAACACTACATTATAGAGCAGCTTCATTGCATCATGCCCTGGAGGGTGTATAATAAACACTACATTATAGAGCAGCTTCATTGCATCATGTCCTGGAGGGTGTATAATAAACACTACATGCAAGAGTGCTCAGAAAATTGCTGCTGTTTCCCAATGTACAGCAGCCATCTGCATATTCTGCACAGATTTGGCATGGCTGAATCCTCAACCTACATCAACACTATCCATCAAGGCCCAGCTGTGGGTAAACCACAATATGGCCATGAGTCTCAGAGTCATTTCAAAGCCAGCTGTCACCAAAAGATTAGAAAATAAATAAATAAAATAACACAATTCTTGTTGAAATTTCTCAGGTAACAGTGGAATGAGATTTGGAATTTGTGTCGTGAAGAAGAGGAAAACATATTATCGCGAGCAATGTGGCAGTAGCCTTTTTGAGACCCCAGTAACCCAGAGTAGGACACATGCACCTCTTCTCACACATCACTTTGTAATGTCTAGGCTTTGTAATGTCTAGAGCCAGAGAGGAAATTGCATGGGTGGATTGTCGGATGATTGCAGAAACTATTCCGCACATCTTAGTTTGTCCCAATGGTGACACCCTATGGGTGCCGCTCTCATAGCAGCTTTGTCTGTATGGCGGTAACTGCAAATTCACTCTACACTTCCCCTTATAAATTCATAGCTATTAGCTTCAAACCATAATGTGAAAATGAGATTGCACCTGCAACATATACTGTCTATTAAAATGTTATACCAAATTTACAACTGCATTTTTCTGACAGCAAAATATTAAAGGAGAATCACTGGACGTTACTTACCACACAAATACTTTTATTACATTACATTATTTAGCGACACTTTACATTTAGTCTAGAGAATACAACAGTGAACACTGAAGTGTGAGTGTGTATACATACAGACTGCTGTTCATGTCACTTGTATGCTTGTTAATAGTAGTAGTAGTAGTCGTAAAAAATCTTTTGAAAAATTAACAGTTTGATTTAAAATGGAAGCATGGTAGTTTTAGTTAAATAGTTTCAGCTTATCATGGCTTTCCATCGTATATTTAACAAGCAAGTTACAACAAAACTTGTCTGAGACTCTTACTAACAGTGTGGGTGTACGATAGTTTTGATGGTGAATAACCCACTTAATGAATCAGCCATGTGACCAATCATCCATTATATCTATTAAGTGTCAGCAAAAGTAGGTTTGGGGAGATTTGAATGTGAGGTTTTTGAGGTATAGCTATTGTGGATTGTTTTAAATATTTCAAGTTTATTTCTGTTAGAATAAAAAAGAAGAAAAGGTACTAATTATTGAAATCAAAATGTTGCATTGAAACTAGGAAGTAAATTCAGACCAGGATGCATTAATGCTTGAAACAGCTTTCCATGGCAAATAGAAGCAGAGAATTGTGGGATATCCGGGACCATGTTTGAGATTCACCATATTCTGAAAACGTATGGGCCTGGATGGGCTTCTAATCAAGCATGAGGGAAAGGCTTCAAAAAAGGATGTTTTTACCCCGAGGGACCTATAAAACTCTCATGGCAAAATGCTTAGTGTGCATATCATAAGAGCTTCACAAACTTAGTTAAAGGTACAATTTTTTTTGCCTAAAGCCATTAAGGATTGCGTCAAATGTTAAAATAATAGTCGGCCCAAGGTGTTGATGAGGTATCAAGATCACCTGTGTGATTGCGCAATGAAAAATGCATGCAACTTTTTACACCTTCTGATAGTGAAGGACTGTAACAGTGTTAGTGTAGTTATCCTTGAAGTCAGCCTCCCCCGGTCCAGTGTCGACAAGTGTAAGTCGTACAGATGTACAGACTAAGCCATTGGGGGGGGGGGGGGTGATAAAATATTGACGAAGTCTGAGAAATGAAAAACTCAGGGCTTATACGTTACATTGTAGCGAGCCTTGGTGTGAAAGGCGCTGAAGTTCCTTTCACAGCTGCAGTTGTTGATGAGTTCAAAGCAAGGACCGCTGTGGAACATATCCTCTTTTGTCTGATACGGTCTTTCATTTCAGAGCAAAGAAGAAATCGCTAAGAAAGCTATTCTGATGACAACCTTTGAACTTGTTGGACAACTTTTTGTAATGATGACTAGGATTTAAAAAAAAGGAATGGCATGTTAAAATTCATTGAAATTACACACTTTTTGTGGCTCATTAATTCCATTAGAAATGTGACTTTAATAGTACTTTCTGTTCCTGTGTCTGCACAGTTTCACACATTGTTTTCATTCTTCAATACAAATTCAATTCTGCTATTCCCACCTTAAAATAAACTTGGCAAGGGATTTTGGTCCAACTGTTTTCTGAGCTGGTAAATATATTTAGAAAGTAATAGAATACAGGAAAGAATGTCTAGACATGGTATGGTAGACCATCTGCTGATTGTAAAACATAAAGTTTAAATTACATTAGCAAAAGTCTTTATGTAAATAGCTTTATAGGCTTAATATACTCTTGCATTTTCATTAGCAGATGGGAAATGAAACCAATTGACTCTTTATTAAATCAAAGAACTTCCTGACACATGTTATAATGGGAACGAAGAGCTTTTCATTTGGTGAAAGCGATGTGTCGTGTTTTATTTCAGCCTGACCTGAAAATGCAAACTGGTTTCATGCTCAGGCAGACTCATGTCCTTTCCTCTTGTGATTGCAGTTATTGGTCTTCATGTTGCCAGTAGCCTGGAGTTGTAATTAATGGTGTGTATTTGTAATATGAGAGGTATTTCTGAGAGC
This sequence comes from Ilyophis sp. 1 JC-2022, assembly GCA_022702515.1. Lineage (NCBI taxonomy): Eukaryota > Metazoa > Chordata > Actinopteri > Anguilliformes > Synaphobranchidae > Ilyophis > Ilyophis sp. 1 JC-2022. The sequence goes on from CM040406.1 coordinate 42,765,836, forward strand.
CATAACAAATTAAGGCAAGAATTCAACTTATTCCCATTGCTGGAAGCCATAATAATATGACCTCATTCATGTAACTGAAACAGCATACGTGTAATTATTTCCGTGTATTGACAAATTTATTTGCCCACTTAGCATTCTTATTCTTTCTTATGGATGTATTATTGTCACTATCACCAGGATTATAATAATTCATATTAGGAGATTACCGGCTTTGCCCAGCCTCATATAGAGTTTTAATTATGAGTAAAGCATAGCCTAAACTATAGGTGTGAGGTATTGAACACCGTCGGTGCGGTTGAACAGAAGATCAACGAACAGAAACATAATGCACAAAAATGTAACGATTTATTTTAACTAATTTAGATACATGACTCCATATATTTAGATATATGACTTCTATCGAATCACAGAAGTGACTTTCTAGTGATGGTAGATATGACGCCATATGACAACGTCTACTACTTTGATAGATATTAGGGATCCAGACATTAGTTCCAGACATCACTTTCATTCTCAATTTTTATAGCTTTAATCAGCAAATGTATTTCTTTTTTCTCGCCTTACATTAGTGTTTCTAAATTAAACACTCATCCTAAATATTACGAAAGTACGAAAGTAATACAATGAATGCTTTCACCTGTGGTTTTAATTGATTGTTGAACCCGTGTTTTAACACTGAACGGTATTGCAGATCAAATATGCAGTGTTGCAAGAGTAATTAGAATTAGCATACTTAGCATACTTATCTATGTCAAAAGGGGAGAGCTATGAATCACAGTTGTCATCTCCGCCCAGGTCTTGAAGCTCTGGTTGCATGAGCTATTCTGGCAGCTGTTTGTGTTTAATGAAGAAACATTTTTCCTCACATCAAACAAATTGAGATCAGGCTGATCATCTTTGATGGGTGCCATATATCTCCCCCATGGACCCTGTTAGCATGGTTTTGATGTTGGAATAAATTATTTAATTTTTTTACTTTGTTCCCTGATACTACACCGAGACGTGCACCCATTAATGGAGTGTTTTAAGTTATCAAACATAAATATCCATATATTTGATGGTTTGTCTTAGATAAACAGATATATTTTGCAAGGTATTAAATATGCATAGGGCAGTACAAGGTGCTGTTTTTCAAATGAGACATTAAGCCAAAGTACTGACTCACTGCTCTCATTAAAGATCACATGGCACTTTCTGAAAGAGCAGGGATGTAACCGCGGTGTCCCGTTCCAATTTCCATGAACTGATCTCGCTCTACATCTACCTACCTAATCTCTCTCTAAATCTCACACAAATATACATAATGCACCAAGTGGTGAATCTGTGACATTAATCACACTAAGGACATGTATACAGTAGGTAATGCACCATCAGATGTAGGCAACATGGAATTTCAATTGTATAACAAACTATGTGGCGTATCTGTGATTTTTCTCTCCGTCGCCTTCAGCTTTCCTCATGGAAACAAAATAATAATGGGGTATATCTGCAAAACTCAAAGAAATGCAACGTTAATGTACAATAACTTTTTTAAAGGGAAAGCTCTGTTTTTATGAATGATGAATATGTTCTATATCCCTGAATCCCTGCAGCCTGAATCTTTATTATCATGGGTTGAAAATGCAACCTGTCATAATTATGCCTCTGACTTTTTGGAAAGCAGGTTTTATAGCCTGTAATTCAGTCTTCCAGCAGCAAGATACTGAAGCTGATATTGCGCATAAGGCCAACTGTTGAAGAATTTCATTGCAGTGCTCAAATCATTTCACTTTGGGCTGTATCCACAGGCTGTATTTTCCATTTGTCTTCTGATGCACAATGGCATGATTATGTTTCTTCTTGAAATGTGCATTCTGACTTGGAATGTATACGCTGCTTTTTCAATGATCCACACTTGACATGGTATTTTAAGATTTCTATGGTCCAGTGCTGCTGGTATACTGACCTTGGAAAGACTGATTTTAACAGGCCATGTGTCCTAAGAGTAGATATCAAAAGCATAACTTTTATCTCTGTTGCTGAACACATTTAACTACAACCAATAAAACAAATGATCAAGTCATTTAGGTTAAAAGCCAATTAGGCCTGTTCATCATTTATCTATAAAAAAATATTAAAAGTTACACATTTTTAAAGTTATTTCTGGTTTGTTATATGGTTAAAAATATTTACTTTAAATGCATGTGTTCTTGTGCACAACAAATTGCCATTGTTCTATTTTCTGTTTAACGATCCCTTTTTCCGATAGTCTCATCTTCCAACTAACTTCCAAATTTAATTTGTCAACTTTGAGAGGAACAAATATATGTAAACAGTGCATTCTCATTTTTTCAAATATGGTATCTGGGACCGAATTCACCCACAATCCCCAGTGCAGAATACAATATAGACTAGGAACATTTCCAAAATTTTGAAAAGACTTGATAATGTGTTACTTTAGTCTTCTGTCTCCTCCATGTCTGGAAACAGCTGTTGAAAGGCTTGAAACCATCTGGGTGTTTGTGCTTCTAATTTCCTTAAATTATTTGTCTCTGTGCATGTCAAACAAGACCCGTTTGCATGCCAGTTCGGTCCATACTAATGTTCTATGTGTCCATCATTATTAACATGTTCTGGTTGGGAAACAGACAGCTGCTGTAAAACATTAGTAACACCATCTGCAACTACTCTATCACACTACCTCTTGAACGCCCAAATCTATTAATAAAGTAAGTTGCAAATGTCAGGACAAAACCAGAAATGGACAAGAGCAGCCTATAAGACACGATTTCCCGTTCACATTGTGATGAGACTGCCAGTACAAAGTGAGCCATCTTCAGCTCAATAGAAATGAACGCATGCAGCTGGGCTCTCTTTAAGCTTTGTAAACTCCGTTTCAGATAGTTAGCTGTGTATACGTAGTCACATTTTAATTTAGGCACGGCCAAACTTTTAGATTAGTCGACCGATTCAGATTCAGCAATGAACTGAGGGCCAAATATATAAAATGGTCTGCATACAAACATAAGTACAAACGTATTATTATTTATTATTTATCATTTGTCAATGTATGCATCTTTCAATTGTAAAATGAATTATAAGGCACTGTTGTTTAAAAAAATAAAATAGCTATAAATACATATTATTATTATTATTATTATTATTATTATTATTATTATTATTTATTTATTTATTTATTTAGTAATATTACCCCTTAGGCTGGCCACACCAAAGGCCTTGGTGGACAAAATGTGGCCCGCAGGCCATAGTTTTGGTATCACTAATTTAGTATTTATTTATTTATTTATTTATTAATTTTCAGTATTATCCAGGTGTGTAATTACCTCATCAGTCTCTGAGGACAGTTAATTCCTGGCACTAAATCTTTTGGTATCTGGAAATGAATGGCATTGTGAAAGTTAAAAAACACTACAATTTTTTTTTTTACATTCTGTCCTTGTCTGACTCCCATTTCACTTTTCCTGGGAGGGAACACAACTGAAATCTTTTTTTTGTTTTGTTCAATGAACAGGAGTACTTCTACCAACCTGTCCATGTTGTCCATCATGTCTGACTGCAGTCAAATGATGTAAGAAAGATCCAGAGAAGTAAAGCAACATGAGACACGTCACATGACTTGAAGTACAGCACCAAACATGCAATTTTGTTTTGTCTCTGTGATTTCTGTACTTTATTTTTTTATTATAAGACAACGCTGAACAATCTTATTGCTGGCAAAAATATGCATTTAGCACATCTACTGCTACTGGGAGACAGGAGACAAGAGGTATGGATCCAAAAAACCTAGCCAAATCTTTTGAGGAATAATGTTGTTCTGTGTGCAAGCATAATGTGTATATATATATAAACCTTGACTCATAGACGTAATATATTCTCTATGAGTCAAGGTTTATAATGAATTGCTTCTTCCCACAGTCCGGGGACATGTGTTTGTGAGATTCTCTTAGGATGAAATACAAGTGTGACTGCCACAGATGTTTTCTTGTCTTGGTGTATACAGCCGATTTAAAAATACTTTGTACGTGCATTATTTGAAATAAGGCACTCTCAGTTCTATAGTGAGACAGGTTGAATGATATACCACTAGGACTCTTATAGTTTTAGAATCTCTATAGTTTTTCTAAAGACTGTTAGCCACTTAGTTGGAAGATTTTAGACCGCATGCAGTGTTCTCCACTGACCCAAAGGTTTAAGCTATACACTAGTCCCTGATTGTAAGGGGTTCACATGCATGCTTTCAGTGAAGAAATGTGACCCAATGCTCACTAATGTAAGAGCAGAATAGGTAAAAATTATAGTATTTTCACGACAAAACATTATTATCATTAGACCCATGTCAGTTGAGGCACATTTATGAGAAAAATTACTTCTTTATTATTTCTTAGATTGAAGACATTAAACCAAGGTACTGTTCTCATTAAGTTTCTGAAAAAGCAGGGATGTAACCCCCAGTCCAATTCCCATGGACTGATCTCGCTCTACATCTACCCACCTAATCACTCTCTCAATCTAACACAATCCTTTGTATGTCCTACCCACTCTGAATCCCCAGGCCATCACTGTAAAAAAAAAAAAAAAAATTCAAAAGTGACAATTTTTAATGGAAAATGCAATCTTAGAGATCCAATTTAATTAATATTTAAGTTCCAATGAATGGATGGCAACATGAAAAGAGAAGTAAAAGTTGTTCAAAAATTTTTCAAACATGAAGTGCCTATTGAGATACATTGAATGGTCAACTGACTGAACAATTGCAAACATCAGAAACCAATAAATTAATTTGGAAAGGGAACCCTTGATCAAAAAGAAACATGGGAAAATACAAGCCAGGTAATATTGGAAATGGCATCCAGACAAGTTCCCAGCCAGAGCAAGGACAAAATCCATATTAATCCATTGTATGAGTTTCTTTGCTGTGCTGTTATGAAGATTTTATAAAATGAGGTTAACTGAAACGAGATGTTTACTTTAGCTGGAGACAGGCATGGGGAATGATTTGATTACACATCTGCTCAACATACACGTGTGCCTTTGTTGGGTGAAACACAAGACAAAAGCTTCAATCACTGAAGCATTTAATCACAAGGAATTGATTACAAAGGTGAAATTACTCTAGACCACAGAAAGGCCAAAGGTCCCTCCTTTTTATACACACATTTTACAACCCAATAATTAACAAATTTCCACCTCTGTGAAGCCCAGTGGAATCTGAGATTGATTGATCACCACACCCACGACACACCGCAGGTTATTACCCCTGACATTCAGCTTAGTATTAGCAAGGGCCACCATACATATGCATACATCATAAAGGGTATTTTAACATATTTGTATGCCGATGTGTTCCACTACATTCCTCATTCCTCTGGAAATGCAAACAGGTCCCTCGTCTCTCTTTCGCAGACTTGTCAGTGTATACATCCAGAGGCAGTCCGTGCGGTTATAAAGTCACAGCACATGTGGTAGAACTGGGGCACAACTGCCATTTTCAGCATAACAAACGTTTGCATTAATCAAAGGAGTTTCGTGAAACTAGTCTTCTCTAGAATTAAAGAGAAGACAAAGTGTGGATCGCTGATAAAAGTGTGATTTCTGACTGCACATTCAGGCTGTGCTGCTGTATTTCTGGCGGTTTACAAGTAAATTCTGTAAGTAACCGTGCTCTTTTTCTGTTTGTAATCAGTGTGCACTGTTTCCTGGTTGTGTGGTAATCTCAGAACCTCTTGAACAATGAAAAATTGATTATTTTAACTTTTTGGTATTTTTAAAAACAGCACACAGTTCCAAAGTTCCATCAATCTGGACTAACTACATTCCAACCAAAACAAAAGACATGGCAATTACATTTCAGATGGTTCATATATCCATTTTGGATTGCAGTGACTTTGTTTTTATGGCTTGTAGGCTGCTTGTTTCACCAATGAATGAGAGAATGCACATCTCCTAAAGGAAGCAACTGCAAGGCGAGTCTCCACGCAGAGAAGGCTGATGTATTACGTTGGCCCAGAATTAAAGGGGAGCCTTCCCTGTTCATTGCTGGAGGGTACGATTAAAGTTTTGTGATCTATCGTGAACCAGGAGCCATTGGAGAGACATGAGTTTCTTTCTTTTTTTTTGTGTTGAGGTGAACAAGCGAAACAGCAGTATTCTATAAAGGTTGGAAAGGTCTAGCGCAGGAAGCTGAGCCTGTGTTAATGACGGTCCAGGCAAGCTTGTGGACATCTTACCTGTTCAATTCAGTTCAAAGTACAGGCTAGAGTGGGTTTAGAAGGGTGTATATATTTAGTAGATAAATGGATGGCTTAGTAAGATGTGCTTTTTCATTTCAGTTGTTTTCAGGTCATAGGATTTAATACACTGCGTCAGACAGCTATATTCTATATGACAGCGATACAGGCCTGGAAGAAGGATGGTACAGCACAAGAGAGGATCAACCAATAGTCTTTGCCATGGAAGAGAAGGTGGAAAAACAATAGATTACATAACCAATGGTGGTAGCAGACACTAGTAGCACAGGTTTAGATGGGAACTGTGAAGAAAAGGGGTTCACTACAAGATTGTGACAGTAGTGCAATTTCATGTGAAGACAATGTCAGTTTTATAGCCTGTCTTGCGCGTGTGGGAAGATGGCACCAATGCAAGGCCATGTGACTAAAAACGCTGCAGTTTGTTCTGGAACCATCCAGCAGATTCAATGAACTGACATTGGAAATTGACAGGTCCGGGTTACATGGGATTTTATTTTATTATTTACTTGGTGGACAACTTCTGTAATGCATTCGTAATGGCTCAGATATGGCTCTGTGTGCTGCCCGTTCTGTAGGCCCTCTCCACAACACTCAGCTACTCTATGGTTTATCTTCATGGGTGTTATTCTATGCCATGCCATGCACAGTAGTTTTTTTTTCTCTTTTTATTTTGACTGAAGTTTGGCATGTCGATGAAATTTTGAAAGCCTTTGCTGACAGTGCTGCCAAAGTTTAGTGGAAGGGCACTTGGTTGCACAAAGAGAACTGGCTGTTGCCACAAGCTGTGAAATGTCCTCGGAGAGAATGTGTGAGTGGCAGTAGAATCCACAGAAAAACAATACTAATTGCACAGCCTTTATATCAGGCTTGGCAGAAGTCTCCCTTCTGCGCTCCAGTGCCTTGTTGTATAGATTTGGACAATGAGGGCAATGGCTTCTGCATGGATTGCTGCTCAGATGTCCTCTAATTTCATTAGAGTATTAAGAGAAGTTTTGTATTCCTTTCTTTTTTTTTTACAGTCTTTTAAATTCCCCTTTTGTCACTGGCATACAAATGATGGGGTCAACATTCTCATGGCTTCGTCATTTGATCCACGTCCAGATGCTTCAAATTCAATACATAGTACGTCTTCATAAAACCCGTCAATGCAAATTCACCAATATCTTTTGACCGTCAAGGTTGATTTCTCCTTCAAGGTACATTAACGCATCCCTGCATTATTCAGAGTGTGTGTGTGTGTGTGTGTGTGTGTGTTACGCTGGGAGAGGGGTAAAAGAGAAGCAGAAGTTTTTTGGTCGCTGTCCCGTTACCACTCAAAGCCTGGGAGGTCTGCAGGACCCCTGACAGCTGTGGCCACACACACAGGTATGTACACCTGTGGTTGGGGGCTAACCTGGCCATGTGTTGCTCACTGAGCTCTTCAAGGTTGTCTTTTGGGGGAGAGTCCAAAGAGAACATAGTCGATGCATTCTGTGTTGTGGTTTTTCTTTCATTTTTATAGCTTAAGCTTATCATCATTGTATATTTTCCTTCAGCTATTTTATTTTTTTTGGTTCAGTCTCCTTGAAAACAAACAGCCATAAGCCATTCTGTCCTTCACCCGTTGTTTGTGTTCTTACTCAATCGCCAGCTCATATGGTGACTCAACGTGATGTTGTGCCTCACCATAGCGATGGTAATACGCATTCTGCTGCATCTCTCTTTTCCGCCTGGCTGTTGTTATGCCTACAGAAGGGTGCGTGCCGCATTAAAATTTGGACGTAATCACAATGTTCAGTTCCATATGTGAGGCGTGTAATTACTACAGTCGAAGTTCATTGTTTGGGAATTGTGTGGGGGTAGGTCGTCCGTCATCCACGCTACAGATTACAATGTCCAGGCCCTTTTGTGGGATGCCCAATTATTACAATCGAAGCCAAAGAAGCGCATTGTTTGGGAATTGTGTATGTCAAGGTTGTCGGTCATTGAAATTGCGGCTACAGATAACAGTTGCTGGCAGTTCTTTCCATTTCTTGTGCATGCGCCCGTGTGTAACAGACAGGAGGGTGTGCGCGCATTGTACACGCGCCCATGTAGATGCACTCATATTGCGCCGTTAAAATAACATTGAAACAACTGCAACATGACTTAAGACCAGGTTTGTGGTGGGTTTTTTCTGCCTCAAGATACGCCTCATCCAAAGACCAACCCGCCCAGTTCACTCGCTACGGGCGCAAGTTATTAAATTTAAACAATGCGAACGCTGTGCATTAAAATGACAACTGCGTCGGTCTGAAACTAGCAAAGACACTTCCGTTTGGGTTACCGCCACTTAGCGCTGGGTGTAAGATAGGGCTCATTGTGTTTTCAGTCACATCCTCACCTTGCAAAGATGCAGTCACCATGAGCACAGTGTTTGTTCTTGCAGTGAGCATAATCACTCATAATCACTCGATGGCATGCGTAGTACACACTCATAGGGCATCACTGTGCTGTGGTCATTAGATTCTCAAAACCTTTGCATTGATGTGGGATTAGTTGGTGTCCATGTGCAGGTAGAATTTGCACTGCATTTGCAAATTATGTGTTTTTACAATAATTTACTCCAGGGTCGACAGCATGCATTTCAAGTATACTGGTACAGTATAAAATAATAGAACAATTAGTTTACCTTTAGTTATCTCAAATTAAATGCATTTGGAATAGAGGACTTATAAAGGTTTCTGTAGCATGCATTGGAATGCATCCTTAACATTCTCATTTTTCACTTATCTGTTTAAAGCCTTTGTATATTGCAAAAATATTATTTATTCAATCAATCAATCAAACATTTATTTATGGCACTTTTTGTCCAAGTAAATGCAATTAAATTCTTCATTGTACAATTTTATATCTGTAATTTTTTATAATATCTGTATATTTACTACTATTTACTACTACTACCTGTTTATTGCTCATATATTTTTAATTATTATTTCCGCTTTCAAAAGTAACCTCCCTAAAACAAGCATGTAGATGACTGGATTTTCTGTTGTGTTAGATTGCTGATAAAAATGATTATGGGAGGAGTTACTGTCGCCCACCTGGGGCATTCCCAGGGGCTCATACCATTCCCTCTGTTCGCGGGTTTATTTATATATGGTTTTGTGGGTCAGGCTGTGTGTGTGAGCCGTTACAGTGAAAGCTCTGACAAGGCATCACAATGCAAAGTAAGGGTTTAACTGAGGTATTTGCACTGGTATATTGTCATGGTTCGTGGGTTATTGTTTTCTTTTCCGTCGCGGTTCTCGTCCCGTTTCTAGTTTTGGTTTTCCCTCTCTCGTTATTAGTTTCACCTGTGCTTCTACCTGCAGTGTATTTAAGTTCCTCACTTCCGCTTCCCCAGTGCTTCTTTGTCATTCGACATTGCATTGAGCCAAGTATAGCCAGGTACTAGCGACCTTGTGATATTAAACACTGTTTATGTTCACGAGGGACTTGCTATTAGCTTTATTTCAGGTATAGGTATATTCCTCCTGTCAGCACTCTGCGCTATTTATTTTGTCTTTTGCTGTTTTCTCTGAGACAGTTTTTCTTTGTTGTTTTGTTTTGGTTTTACACTCTTCTGGCCGTCCAAACTTATGTGCCGAAGGTGTTCTTTTCTTTGCCAAGTGTTCCCATTTTGGCTCCAGTATTGAGCTCGGGAGATTTCGTTTGTGTTTCACTCGTATATTTGTATACTCCTATATGCCCTATTTTAGTAAGTTGATTTTCGTTTGGCTGTTTAGCCACAAATAATTCGTTTCCTGTTTTTTTCTTTCTGTGCATTTATTGTACTACTCCCTTTATTGGTCCTCACAGCGTGAGTGACATGTTCTGATCCCCCCCACCTTCCCGTTTGATTATCCGCCACTAAAATCCATTACATATATAACATGATAATTTAAAAGTATTTGACACCGTGGCTGACAAGACTGAATATTCCAATAATCTTTCTAAACATTTTATACATGCAGTCAGTCTGATCCATGTGAATCAGGCTTTTGAGGCATGGTAATCAGTTATACCAATTACATTTTATTGTATACCTATATGGAATGTGCTTCATGGATTTTGCTATTGATTGCCAAATAATAGAATATAGGTTACAAATGTAAAAATGTTTCTATTGACTATGGTCCAAGGATGACAGCTACAGCAACGGAATTGATATCTGTGATGATGTGTTAACTTTTACACCATAAGGTCTATATTATGAGCCTTCTGTGGATTGCATCAGATGCACTATGCGAACCCTTTGTCAAAGACTGTCTTCCTCTTGGGTTTTTTCAGCTGAAAAGTACGAGTACACAGAGACTTCTGTAGGAATGTTGAGAAAATAAGATACGGTTGTTCAGATGTGAGCTTTGTTACAATGAGGCACAAAGGAGATTTCTAGCAGGATATGATACTAGGGAGGTGTATGCATACTCCAACATAAAGGCAAAAAGCAAGTAAGGATAAAGTGAGAGAGATAGACAGAAAGAGAGAGAAAGGCAGGCATGTATGAGACAATTGGTATGCACTATATTCATTTTGGTATAAAACGTATCACATACTTTTACACAGTGAACATTTTGACTTGCAGCAGATATCTGAGTAGTAACAGAAATTCTGAAAGGCCTTTTGTAATATTGACCCCCTGTTGTTATAATCTAGTGGTCAAACATTAGAAAAATCTAGTATGCAGTCGTCCATATTTTAGAATTTATTTGTGCCTTTAGCTTTTCTTTTGGCTATCATTGATATCTTGCTGAAGAAAACTGAGATGGGTACTGTTTAATTATGTGTTATTTCAGTCTATAGAATTATCCTTTTAATTAGATTCTCTTTTTGAATTTTTTACTGTTTATCAATGGCTTGCGATATGACCAAAGTTGTTAAAACTTTTGAGAACTGCAGCCTTGTTCTTGCCCGGGCTATGTGAAAGTGTTTATCAATGATTTCCTCTAAAAATACATTTTAAAGATGAAATCCCAGCGGCTATTAAACACTGTCCATTCTTTTGGCGTGTGATAAAAGCCTACATTATGCAAATCGCCATTCAATGTAGGCCTTATTTTGTGCAGATGAACAAAGTTTGGATTGAAAACTGAAATCGCAAATCGCCCATCGCAGTAAGGCTTAGCCCCATCCCAACAGTATCCAAAGCAAGGCACATAAGACTCTTGGCAATAGCTGAAAATACAAGAGATATCAAAGCCATCTCAAAGCATGTGAAACTAAATTATTCTGTTTACGATCTGCCAAGGTTCTCATACAAAGGATCTTATGGTATATATTTCATAAGCCATGATGTGCAATATGCTTTCCCACTGACAGTATACCCTCTATAAATCCTTTGGCTGACAGCTTACAGTTCTTTGATGAGCAACTTTTTTAAATGGCAATATGTGTCCCTGATCTGATAGCTACTTAGCTGTCGCATAAAAAAGCTTGAAGAGCTTAGTTCATTTCCACCATAATGCACTGACACCTCTATTGTGCCAAAATATTTACTTTTCTGAAATAGGGTAAAAAACATCACTTATCAGTTATAATAAACAATGTCCTCATTTAAAAGCATTGGAACAGTATACATGGAATTGAATAATTTTAGAGTGAAAGTGTTTGTAATCAAATCAACAAAGCTGTAAGATCAGAGGATTTGTCACGTAGTTTAGATCCATTAATTCAGCTTCACGGCTGAACAATTCTAAATGAAGATTATTTTTAATGGCATTTCCATATCTCGTGCTGGTCTTCCTTTTTTATTTTCATAAGTGGAAAAAAATAAGCTTTTGCTCCACGTATGTATTTCTGCACAGAACTGAAACTTCTCCTAAGATTAAAGTACACTTATAAATAACATCTGTGGACAGAACTGATATTCTTCGCAACTGCTAATTTATTCAGCTATGCAGACTCAGTGGCAGTAGCTGTACTAGAGTTACTGTGGTCCAAACCACTGAGTGAACTCTTCCCAGTATTTTCATGAGTTATTCTGAGACTGAGGTATAAACGTTGGACTGTTGGGTGAATCACCCTGTTAAGGCACTGTTGCAGTGCCTTGTCCTGACTGGGCTAGTGCTGGCTGTGGATGCTAGCCCCGCTGGGTGATTGCAAAATTGGTGGCAGCATCAACCCAGAGTCAGGGAGGATTCAGCCAGCTGCTGGTTGATTGGTCAGCTGCAGTCCGCTTGCTAAAGTTGTTGGAGAAAGTGTCTTCCTCCAACATATGTCTGTGCAAACTTGGTTTGTGGTTCGTGCTGTGAAAATAACAGCTGGCGACATCACATCCTGCGGAGATTATGGCACGAGCATGGCTGCATATGATTGGTCATTTCAAATTCGGAAAAGATCAGGGGTGAAATATAAAAATATTCGTATTTTTTTATTATTTATAAAAAATGTTATTTATTTATTTATTTTGAGGAAAGGTAGCGCACATGAAGTAATTGTTTGGTGAAATTTCTGCTCCCAGAAAGTAGTTTTGTTTTATTACTCTTGAGCATCTCAACAGAATTGTCTGAATGACTTATTTAGTAGCTGTGCTTCGGACTTGTCAAAGACCATGTAGGGCTTGATAGTTCAGCCCTGAATCTGTAGCAGGGTCTACGGTTCGCAGAATTGATCAGAATACAGTATGTTTTCTCTCTTGGTCTTATTTTGTGCTGATGAGCGAATTAATTGAATAGCCTGACCAAAGGAAATGTGATCCATTATAGGAAAGTGTCAACCTTTATAACTACATTCATCACTTTAACAGATGTAATTCTCCACTGAGAATGTTGTAACTCCAACGAGCCAGCAAAAATGAAGACATCTACAACTTTATTCAACCCTTTATTTTGTAATATATATAGATTCTAAGCATATGCATAAAGAAATTAATTTCATAAATTATTTTCTGAAAATGTGTTCATTACTGTGTAAAATAAACAAAAACATATAAATCATGAATAGGTGCTTCCACTTAAAATAAAGTGTAAAATCGTATGCATTTGTAATACTTGTTTTTAGCTGTTTCCTCAGCATGTACAGTATATAGACAAGTATCCTAATGACTAAAATATGTATATTACTAAGAGCAAGGTCAGAGGCAAGTGTGCTGTCTGAGGCAAAATTGCAGCAGGGCTATCAATAACAGTTAGATCAAAGATAATATGTGCTGGAGAGAAAGGGAAGAGTAAAGTCACTTTGAGAAAGTTCTCGGCAAACAGGCTGATGGCTGTACATTAGGCAAAATGCTTGGCCAATGTGTGCGGATGCAAAATTTCCACATAATAATCTGCTGTCATTTTAGAGTCTCAGATGGCATCAGAACATAAAGAGGATATATAGTAATTTTTGAAATTATGGAACACATCAACACATTCCTTATGGTGCGTATAAATATGCCTTTAGTTGTCTAAGAACTGCCAGTCACTGATCAATCTGCAAAGATCAAAAGAAGAAAAAAACCTCCAAAATCACAGGATCCACTCATGAATGACGATGGCTATGGTGCCATTGTGCTGCAGCCCCTGGAAAATATATAAATAAGAATACATCAATAAAAGTCTGTTTGAGAAACCCCCAGTATGCACATATTTCTATAGAGCAAACAATTGCACAGAGACATGTGGATATCAGTGTGGCATTTAGCGGCGGCTCTGAGGTGGCGGTATCAGGGCCTGCCATACCACACGTGACGGGCAAACAATCAGACAGCACACAGCTTAGCACAACATTTTCCCCAGTTGTGATTTAAGGTTCTGTTTATGCAGGCATAAAGGCAGGACAGTGTATTACGGACCAGGGGAATGGCACTGTCCTCCGGGTTGTGGGTATAAACCTTATAGTGCGATTGTACGGTCTGAAATTCTGTATGTATGGAGATTGCCTCTTGTAATAATTTATTGATTGTGAAACAGTATAAGCCACGGATGATCTGGACCCCACATTACTTTTTATTTTTTGGAAATAAATCATTTTCCCACATTCATCCATGACATTGTATGGCCAGATACCACATCTATCTGTCCACGGACGGTTGCTGAAGTCTGTGTGGGACTTATGACTGAAAGGAGTGCTATTAAATTGCCGTGTAATTAATGTTGTCTCTCGTATTTGCAGCTACGTATCTGAGAAAGTGCAGTGTATGTACCGCACCTTATAGTTCACGTACTTTCGGATAAGACATCTTGTTGGACAGTGTACAGAACATTTTAAGGTGTTAATCATACAAGTCATAGATGTAAAATAGTCAAACATTTTTATTTTGTAAAGCTTGCTGGGGGGTAGGCTGTCTGTTGAGCAGTTATATGTAGTATGCAGTGGGAAAGCGCTATACGTGTAGTTTAAATAAATAAGTATATAAATCACTCTTCGGAGTAAAATGAGAGCTCTCATTAGACCACAGCCACAAATAACCCGCACTCAGGCTGGTGGGCAGGATGGAATTTATAATCGCTTAAGATGGAGCAGAGCTGACTGTCTCACAGGAAGTGTCTCACAGGAAGTGTTTATACAAATCATCTATATTGCCATCCATTTTTTATTTTTTGAGGTAATCCTAATTGGAACAGAGACGGTTTTAATGATTGAGCAATTAAGCGACACATTAACGCAAATGACTGCATAAATGCCGGGGTGAAGATGAAAATGCCTGGGGAAACTCCCACTGGACACGAACTGCTGATCCTGGCAAGCTTCTTTCACTCGCACTGCCCTACAATTATAAACAATTTCAGTGTTGAAAAAAAAAACAAGTTAATACAAGTTCATACAAAATAATGTTCCTTGGCAAATAAAAAAAAAAGATTTGAGTATATTCATTGCATATAATAAAGTAACTGTTTAGCAGGCACTTTATAGTATGAGATAAGTATGCAGATGAGGAAACACAGTGAGAATATGAGAAATAATACAAACATTGAGGCTGCTCTGCAGAGAGCTGTTTTGTTATATCTGTATTTCAATGGCAAGGGTTCACCCGTTAATATGCAATGGGTCGAAGGTGAATTTCAGGCCATGAATCCCTCTGAATAAAGAAGAATAGACTAATAGAAAGGAAACTGACATTAGGTAGCCCGTTGTTTAACCTGAGGGGGTTACACTGTCAAATATTCTATCTCTGTAGCTCAGGCTTCTTAAGCCCATGCAAAGTTATGATGCCAATATATATATATATGTATATATTATATACTTTTTTTTTTTAAATACAGGATATGTCCTGAAATAAATGGATTTTGTTAAACTTTTTAACTTGAAGCAGCTCTGGCTCAGGCCACAGTAAACTCAGTAACAGGAATGTGTTTTTCTCATTGCAGTATGCGTCCACATGACATTGTATCGGGGCAGTCAACAGACTGACAGGACGCAAGCTAAATTCTTGAAAGTGACAGGACTATTGGCATATTGTCAGAACTGGACCAATTACATGCATGCCAAACTGCCGGAGAGAAGATTTCTGTTTGTAAAACAGTTTACAATTTACAACAAATCCTTTTTTTACAACCCAAAGGCCTGTGAGGGACTAATGTGATACCAATTGTGTAATAATTATTATATTATATGAATGGTTCATTTTTAAAATACAAAATTATTCAGAAATTTTTCATATGGTAAAAGCTCTTCGCTGGTTCACTTTCCTTTCCTTTCACTTGCAGAGACGATAATCACAGGTTTCAGCTTTGGCTAAATCTGTTTGGCGGAAATTCATATATAAGTTTATACATTGTCCTTTATTATGCTAATGCTAGTATTATGCTTTTTATTATGCTATTATTTCTGACTGACTTACTCAACTTATATGGTGGACTTAGATGTTAATTGGATGCGATCTAGAATAGGAGTTGTTTCAGTCAACACTTGTTTTTTGATTGCCAACAATTTGTGTCCAGTTCTGGGCATAGTCAGCCAGTAGCAGTACCAGCCACTGGTAGAATACGTTGATCTTTATTGACAGCACTCATCCAAAAGCAAGCAATCTCCTGAGCTCCAATAGATTAGCTTTTGTAATGATGGAACAATTAACACTTTCACAAGTGCAATACACTTAGAGAATAATGAGACATCATTACTAAGCTTGAATAACAGCTAGGCAATAATTAGAGATTAAACCTCAATGCTTAAAGCAAAACCTTACTTGCGATAATATAAATCTCAACTATAATAAATTAGATTGCCTGGGGAAACCTCTTTTTTTGGAGACATTCAATCTGGTTTTATGTTTTTAAATAAGGCATCTATTACACAGAATGTTTCCCATATCTAATGTCTAATTTATTCCGTTTCTACCACCAAAGTTCCAGAGACATCAAACTCGAGTCATAGTATAGTGTACTGAAATTGTGAGGAATTGGGCTTAAGTCAAAGTTTCCAGGTTGAAATCCCAGCAGGGGAACCTGTAAAAGTTTCTCTGAATGCGAGTATCTGCTGAATGCCACAAATATAGATGTTGTTTCCCAAAAGGTCACTTCAGCACAACTTAAAATGGAACAGCTTTTTCCATTTGCTTTTTGTTATTGCAGTCCATTTTTAATGAATACCATTGATACAAATACCAGTGCTTCTCTTTGTTCCTGACCTAACAACCACTTCATGTCCAACCTATATTCGGTGGCAGAGGTGGATTGACTATGACTTTGTGCAAGTACCTAGATACATGCAGAAACATAGATGTGTCTGTCTTCAGTTAATTCTTCGTAACCTAATATCAGCAGTTATACACCCATGCAACCCAGTCCCTGTGCACACCCACAGAGTCCCTTTTGCTATCCTAGTCTACGGACTGTACTGACATGGGGTTGCTAGGAGACAGAAGGGAATGGCAGGCAGGCAAGAACAGCACACAAATAGTGGAGAAGGAGCCGGTGGAAATAATGCGCTCGCGTCGTGAGCTCTCTTCTCCTCCCGATAAATCACCCAATAAAAGAAAGTCTTCAGTGGCGGAAGAACGTTGTCTATTAATTACTCTGACTTAACTATTCTGCTCAAACTCAAGTCATGCACGCAAATTCTATCTGAATTATTTACATCTGCCTCCTTGTACTGTTTCTATCGTTGCCTTCTGACGTATTTATGTTTACGAAAATAACCGATGGCAACTGATAGGAATTATGAAATACAAAAAAAAAAATGCACATAAACCGTATGTGGTGTACATATTTTAGTATAAATCTACAAATGTAGTCTGAGTTTAGATATTTGATTGGCCACATATGTAAGTGGCATGTCTGTTATTGTCCCTACTCTTCCTGTATAAGGTTTTGTAACCATTTCTGGAATAATGATCTCTGCAGTACATCATTTGTCATGAATTCATTTTTCTCTTCGTCAAACATTAAATTGAAAAATTGAGAAGAACAGCGTTTGGTTCTTTGACTATTCAGGTTTGCATTTCTTACTGTGCAATTACTTTTGAATTAGTCTTGGCAAGAGCTCAGAAATAAATCAACAGTAACAAATGTTTTTCTCAATATGCATGCCATAAAAAGCAATTGGAACACCGTGTGGATTATTTTTAGATAGCCATTCAGATAAACACAGGTTTAGTCATTTTCGCAAAACTAAATTTGTATAATCTTGGAAAATTGTGATTACTAAACAGAGGTCTTATTCTACTGACATTGTTTTTTGCACACTATTCCATGTAACTGTGAGTTTTGAACCATATAAATGCAAAAACAGATTAAGCAGCGTGTATCTATAAACACAGATATGTCTCGATGAATGATTATGTGGTGAAAAGGCATTTGCATGCGTTATTATCAGGGTGGCTGTGGCTCAGGAGGTAGAGCATGTCGTCCGCTGATCGCAGGGTTGGCAGTTTGATCCACGGCACTTCCTGTCCACATGTCAAAGTGTTCTTGGGCAAGACGCTGAATCCCAAATTGCTCCCAATGAGTAGGCTAGCGCCTTGCATGGCAGCTACCGCCATTGGTGTGTGAGTGTGTGTGTGTGTGTGTGTGTGTGTGTGTGTGTGTGTGTGAATGGGAGGTTGAGAGGCCATTGTAAAGCGCTTTGGTAAGGTAGAAAGGTTGACCTTGATAACCGAAAAAGGCGACATATAAGTGCGGTCCATTTTACCATTATTTGTCCGAAAGCTGAATACAATCCACTGCAAATAAAAGTGCAAAAGTAAAATACAGATCAGAATTTGCAGGAATTTGAAATAAAGCCATGCAAGCAATGAAGCAACAGACCACAGAGCAGAATTGCTTGTTTGAAAAACGGGATTTCTCCACTCACCCCATCTGGTAGTCATGTGAAAGCCCATGGCATTGCCCAAGATTGTGTGCTTTCCTAAGTGCATTCTGATGATTATCCTTTGTCATCCAAGTTTGTAACTTTGTCAGCAACTTTGACAGTTCTGCATCTCAGTCAGCCCGATGAACGCTACCACATTACTAAAGATTAACGACGTGCGCAAATGAGAGAATAATGCATCATTGTTGAAAGAGTTTCCGCTTCTCTGCTAATTATTCCCTGATGTAGCCCAACTTTGTGTGCTGTAATGTAGAGGCGATGACACAGTTCACAGATTGCAAGGGGAACAACGGGCTTTCAAATTTCTGTCAAAAATTTGAAAAATAAATTTTTATATGCTCTGCTATCTGGCAGAAAAGAAAAAAAAACTATGCAATTGCCTGAATGTAGGTAAATAACAAGTATCTGAAATTATTTAGTGAAAAGTTTGTTGATTGATTCTTTTTGTCATTAATATTACCTAAATGTATTTTTAAAATGGCTTTCTAGATTTCCTAGAAGACCCTGTACATAAGTTCTACGTTGTATAAGTTATACATTATTGACCCTGTGGGGCCATTTGTCCTCTGTATTTGACCCATCCTAACTACTTAGGAGTATTGGGCAGCCACAGTGCAGCTCTTGCGGATCAAGTCCAGTTTTGAGGCCTGCGCCTTGGTTAGGGGCAATAGCAGAAGTATAACTACCATGACATACCTTTGGTGTGAGAGAAAACAGGAGGAAACCCACTTGAACACGGGGAGAACATGTTAACTCCAGGTAGAGAGGGCCTGGACCGGGACTTGATCCCAAAACCTTGGGAGGAGACAGTGCTAACCACAACACCACCATGTAATGAGAACCAGTAACGTCAATTACAGTCAGAAACTCCACTGAGATATGGTACGACTGAAACACGGGACAAATAGGGATTTTCTCAGACTAAGTCAGGACACGTGAAAAAAGGGGTTGAAAATATGGGGCTGTCCTGGTGGGGAAAAAGGGACGTCTGGTCACCCTACATTTTTCTGATGGTCTTGAACTAGTGTGAACACAGCTTCCACACGTGCACAACAGTATTTTTGGTGCAACACCTCTCTTTGACCTGCCACAGTGCTTGCACTGGTGTTTGTCGACTGCAATTGTGTCCAAAAAAGAGCCTCTTGTCCATAATGTCTAGAATATGTGGTCTGTAGTTACGAGGCACTGTGTAAGAATGGTATATACGTACATACCATTTTGTTTTTGTGTAAAAAAAGATTAATTGCATGAATATGCAATATTGTTGGTGTGCATTACTATGACCTCTTCAAGCCATGCTTTATTAAATATATCGGTATTACAATAAGGCACAAAAGTTGCTAGTAATGGAGGGAGATGGCGTTTTATTAACATTAACTAAGATGGAAAAGCAGGTATTCAGCTCTAGTACTCTTGCATCAGGAAAATTACTATAATAATAGTAACTCTGCAAAGCTTTGAATTGGTCCAGTCCATACCCATTCTTTGGCCATCGGACCTTTAACAGGAACCTTTCAATGTCAAGGCACAAATTAAAGATGATGCCTAATGCATTAATTTTCCAAATGCTATTGACAGTTCAATTGTAATTTAACAGGGCTTTTAATGACCAACAGGGAGAATGTCTATTACAGTAAACCTAGTGACACTGACAAACAGCATGTTCCATTAACTACCACTGTCAAATTCATGCATCATATTTTAACGTTGTAAATTTGTCTGTCAGACCAAACTGCCAAGATCAGTATACGTGCAGATTAAAATGACCGTAGCACTTTATCACATGGTATTTTCCAAAGATTGTATCACTGCTTTGCAATAATACTTTTAAATTCTTAATAATCCAGGTTCAATATTGAAATTGAACCCATAAACTGACACATGACATATTGACAGTCTGCATAATGTTCATCATTTGAGATTTGTAGTTGATTTATGACAACATGAAAATACAAGAGATCCAATGTCGCCTCAGGAGTATAAACAGAATGAATATGGCTTGAAGGAGAAGGGAAAAAATAGATATTCCAAGGTTCCAGACCACCCTGGACCAAAATAAATATCCTGGCAAACCATCAAAGAAACAACTTCCCTCCAGCCACCATTCAGAAACAAACAAACTTTCTCAATGCTTGAAAATGGAGTACAAACACAGGCAAGACAACAATACATTTGTATTGTGAAATATCCTTCATGTTGCACCCCATGTCAAGTCAGGCATTAATGTCAATGCTGAGTTATTCAATGATATAGCAGTTCACTGTTGCCAGTATCTTAAATGTTTTTTAGTCTATGGTTGGCTGAGATTGTGCTACAGATAATGAGAGCTCTGTCTTTGTCTAACTGCAGTAGGCTACTATTCAGAAACAATTAAATCACTCACATTAGTGTGCCAAAGTGAAAGAGACTGGTTTAAGGCTGCCTCTCGGTATGGACCCTTGAACTAATCTGACCAATTTACTTCTGATGGCTTTAGAGGGAACCCTGTAGGTCCTTTTTTATGGGAATCTGCTGCACATACTCGACCAGCAGAATGATATTAGATATGAGATGCATCTCTCTCTGTCCACGTTCATTTTCTCTCACTGATTTGATCAGTTCGTTCCTCCATGGCAAGTTAAGATGTTACATATGCTTTACTATCTGACAGGCTATCCGTCTTGATCGGGGTAGGATTGTATGGATTATCATATTGTCTCATGTGTCATGGTTTACCTGTGTGTGTGTGTGTGTGTGTGTGTGTGTGTGTGTGTGTGTGTGTGTGTGTGTGCGCGCATGCATGTGTACATGTGTGCATGTGAGAGTGAGTGAGTGAGAGAGAAATAGAGAGATAGAGAGAGAAAGAAAGAGAGACATACAGACTGACAGACCGACGACAGACATGGGTGTGCACCAGTATAATTTCATTGAGTATGAGGTAAAAACAATTCTGCCCAGAGTGAGAGGAGAAAAATAATACAGCAGTGAAAATGACTGGCATGACGAGGCCAGGCTCAAGCATAGGTCTATAATAGTTTAGCTTGGATTCTGTATGGATGCAGAGGATGTAGGGACAGGGCGATATTTTTTAAGAGTATCATAGTGAAGAAATTGTCATTCCAGGATGTATTAATTATACTCAAAATTTAGTCAAATTCAAAACTATGAGCTTCTATTATTCTGGTTCCCCAAGCATGCACTATCCCTCATGCATCTTTGAAACACCTGAGCACCAGATGCCTTCAGGCAGGTAGCAGATAATGACAGCATAGCCGAAAGGTACAGAAGCTGTTTTCCCTTACCCGCTTGCCCTGTTTGAGATTCAAGTTTTTACACTAAATGAGTTTAGTTTTGGATCAGAGGTAGGTGAATTGATCTTTTATCTAGGCTATATCAATAAGCACCACCACCACTAACTCCTCCTTTGATTACGTAAACCAAAGATCTGAGGTTATTTACTATGAGCAAAAAAATATATATAAAAATAAATTAAAAAATACAAATATCGGTTTGTTGCCTTGTTCTTTTGGACGAGGATGTCAGACGGAAAGGAAGACCGAACGACAGCCGCCATTAAGACAGTTGGTGGCACATGGCGTGTCTGTGCATGCATACTAATGAGCGCTGGAAATGACAGAGGAGGAGACATTGTGCTGAATACTTCAGAGGCTGCCGATGGAATCTCATTTCAGCGGAGACGAGCGGTTTAGTTCAGAGGCTTCCTTCCACATTCCATATGTATTGTTTGTACTGAATTGTCCATGAGAGACTTTTTTCTAAGCTATCTGCTGCTTCACTTCCTTATCATTGCTTTACAGTACATGTGTATATCTGTGTTAGTGTAAAGGGCAGAAGTGACACCATTGCATGAACTGATATTCCTGACGAACGTATTCATCCCGCTGCTTTACACTATTTTAATTTGAGTGTAAAAATAAATTAGGGGTAAAAAATAAAATTAAATAAAAACATTTTTTTTATTTTAGCCTGCGGTAATGTAGATGGTTTGCAGGAGCCTTGCAATTAATTTGTTAATAACAATAATATGTTTCAATGGTATGTCTTGGGTTTTTCTCTATTATATTGAGGGATTTCATTTTTATATACAGTTTCCGCAGGATTCATCACCCAGCAGCAAATAGCACACTGTTCTGTCTCACTGTTCTGTTTGAGTTCAGAGGAAACGGAAGCAAGTATCACTTAAAGAAGAATGGCACACATCTCCGAACAAGTGTCACATCATGTATTATGTGCACATATATGTTTAACTTTTTTCCCCCAACATGATTTCAGGATTGCGGCTTTATTTACTAGCACTTACTGCCCCCTACTGGTAAAGACCCCAGTTAAACTCACTGCCTCCACAAAATGAAAAACTTAGCATTCATGTATTCACAGTATCTGAGCAAAACACCTTAAATCTGCTCACATATGAGCAAAATAAATATTTGCAAGCTATAGAAATGAAACAATGGTAAGCCTCCACAGGCCCTGATAAATATTGGCACACATATATTTTAGTTTTCTCAGATGTGTGTGCATATGGGTACGGTTGTGCCTGTTAATCAATGTAAACCCTGCTTCTCACCCATGACATAGGGAAGAATCATTAACATGAAGTGTACTGCCAACCAATTACGGCTTGTTGATAGAAAATGAATTAGACTTCACAGTTCATCCCGTTGCTCTGCTCCAAACCAAAACAAACAATTTGGCAGATGAAGAGGAAACTCTTGTTTTGGGATTGTACTACATTTGCTTGATATAACACACTGTTCTTTGCATAGCTTTTCATATTGTATAGCTTTTTTCATATTTAATAAGTTGAATTCCTCATTTTGTATTCACTACACCCAGAAAAAAAATGTGTTTAAATGTATTTTCATCTCAATATTTTTTTTTTTCCATCGCATTTATTAACATTGACCAGTGTTTATTAAATATCCATCTTATCTTATATTCTGTGGTAAAATAAACACATACATAAAGTATAATTACCTTGTAACTTCTCTACTTAAAAAAAAAAAAAAAAAACATTTCAACTGTGGAGGTATTTTTTGTACCAAAGACAATAATTTTTCTTTTCAATAGGGAAATTCAGAAGCAAGCCATATTCTTGCATATTCAATAAAAACATTACAAAATTGTTTGAATGGTATACCTCTTATTTGTTAAAAAGGCAGTGTCGCTTTTATACGCAGAATGTACAGCTAGACAGCGTTGTTAATGTCAACTAGTCTATCTTTTCTATCTGCAAGCCACCTTCTGCTCCTACTTTCTGTGGCAGCAGAAAGCAACATTTCACATGGAAGTGCTGTCCACAGCTGGCCAGTCAGGAAATAACAGAGCTTGGGGAAGACTGCAGTGCTGAGGGTTTGGTCCCAAGAAACAAGCATGCGCTCTGTCAAATCGGAGGTGAAGACAAGTGACAAATGGCCAGAACCAATCTGGCCCGACTGGTTGAGTACTATGCTACCCAAAAACATGGGCTTCTCGTTGGGAGGTGGGAAGGAGAGAGGGGGTGGGGCGGTGACCACTTGACTTGCTCTCTCTGCCAGAAGGTATGATACGTATATCTATGCTTTGTCTCGCTGCTGCAATCCGTGAGTCTTGGATCTGTTGCTTGGTAGCAGAATTGTCTCTGTGCCCTATTTCAGCAGAATCAGAGCTTAGCATTCGTGGTATTTTGCCTCTGCATGACTGTTTCCCAAAGGAGCAGATGAGAGCATTATTAGATGGATACAGAGATCAATATGCCACAGTGGTCAATTGAACTCAGCGCAGCTTAAATGATTCAGCAGCAATGTCTCATTTAGCATGCTACACCCATACTTTTATATCTGTACATACTACACCGAGTTATTACCATTTCTCTCCTCCAGTGCACAATACCATTACATCTCACTGTTCATACTTGGTAATATTACGAAAGGGAGCTTGTTGATAGTGTGTTATCCACATAATGAACTGTATGCAATGAAGTGTATTTAGGAAGGGAGCTCTAGGTAATTGACTGGGTACATTCAATCTGTCAATTGATGTCAATGACACAGTCAATTGTGTTACAGTGAAGTAGCTCATAATGGGAAAAAAATAAATGTCGGCTATAGTGTGATATCCTCGAAAATATAACACGTTAAATAGTTTGCTCTAATGCAAAGCACTGAATGTAATGTTCACTTAAAATCATATTTTGAAAGAGGACCTCAACATGCCAGGTTTATACAGGATTGGCCTTTATAATAATAAGTGCACAAAAGCTACTATTTTGGGGTCTTCACATTGGAAAGGATGCCTTCAGGCTATGGGTGTTGGGAGCTGCGATAAAAAGATGTCTGATCCCTTCTTTGACTTTTCCTAATTTGGTGGCATTAAATATTAGCCATGTTTACCATGCCACAAACAGTCATGTGTCAACGTTGTATACAGAGGTGTTGTGTGGGGTCATTTTGACCCCTAGGCTCTGTAGCTGTATAAATCATAAGAAAATATACAACTTTTTAATTTTCTCTGATTATTTTGTGGACTTTCCCCAAACAGGTTTTAAACTTCACAAATGTTAATTTACCCTCGGCTCTAAAATAAGAAGTTTATCACAGATTTAGGGATAAAAGGATAGTTAACATTTAGGGATAAAAGGCTAGTCAATTAGGGACATTAAGAAGGCGACAAAAATTTTAAAATTTTCTATTACAATACGTTTGTGTCAGTTTAAACTGCTGGGGTCAATTTGACCGTAAACATAAAAGGTGTCATAAAATGTCAACATAATAAGAGGGTTAACCCTGCAACACCTATGCTCTTGAAATGGTGAAAAATCCTGAAAACCATTAGAGTGGTTTTGTATAATGTAATTAGGAAATTCAGTTCACGCTCAATGGTATAAAATTGCATTGTTATCATATAATAGATTTTTTTTAGAGAGAGAGAGAAATAGAAGACCATTTCCCACAAGTCTTCACATACCATGTCACATTGAGTCACTTAAAAACAAGTGGAGAATTCCATGCTTGTATGTTCAATATCTTTCAGTCCATCATGTAATTCACAATTAAAGAAAAGACTGATTAAATTAATGAAGAAACAAACAACTGCTGTGCCAAGCTGTTTATGATTGCCCATAATACCAAAACCTGATTTCACAATAAAAAATGACACAAACTGTTTGTAAATCTGCTTTTATACACCATTCCCCTCTAAGTAATCATTGCTCCTCAAGCCCAAAATGTGTGAGAAAATTGTGACAAAACCATATGCAGAAATATGAAAAAGAGACATGAAGTACGTTTTTGTTTTTTTACTTTTCATATTGCAAGCTTATTACTAAATACCCACAGTACTGCTATAGCTTGAAATTCATAAAAACAAAATAAAATGATGATAATCATGATGAAAATGACAGAAAACAAACAAGAAAAAAACATTAATTTATTCTCAACGCCAAGGTGTTACTTCATTTGAAACACAACAAAATTCAGTCAGTCTCTTCAGTAAAACTGATTCACCACTTTCCGACAAAAATGCACAAATGTCCTTTCTCAGAAAATAAAATGTTGATGGAAATATGAATCACACATCAGCAAACATGGGCCATATCCAAACCATGATCATTTCACAATAGTCAGTATGGCATGGACACATCCTTTGTACAACCATTTGCCCATCAAAGCACACAGCAAACTTGTTCTACTAGATATTAAGCAAATCATATGAATCTTCTTCTTTTCAGGCATGGAAGGAAGACGCATAATTATGCTACCAATATGAAAAGCCAAAGGCTAATAGTTCACCTTTAATTACCCACTGAGAGCGATACATCTTGCTCATCTTTACAGCAGAATAGAATTGGTGTATTCCGACCCCAAAGGCTTAAGCCTTCAAGAAAAACAGGATATGCAATTCTTGAAGCATGATAGAGTGCTGACTTGCATCTAGAACAAGCTTACCTTATACTCCAAAGAAGCCATTTTGAAACCCATGCTCCCTGAGCAAGTGTAATTATCTTTGGAGGAAGACAACATTACTGATCCAAAGTGATGCTCAACTGAACTATATGCTTGTGTAGTTTCCATAACAGCCAAACCAATTACTTTCAGAATATGTAGACCTGGATACCATAATATAATTGTGTAATATATATTTTTTTTTGTAATTATCCTTAAATTTTCATCTGGTTCTTTCTTTGGGTTTTGTAAAAAAGCACAAATTTAGCACACATTCTTATATAATACAGAAGACCATGTAGGCAATATATTCCTGGATAACCCTCTGGGATATAAGAATCCCAGAAGCGATTCATATATTGAAGTCAGTTTCTCTTATTATTGAAGTAATATTACTGTGACATCACCTAACCAATACCTCAGTTTTAATATGCTTTGCCACACAATTCTTGGGCTATTTCATCCAATGCTTTCAAACCTGGCTATAAAAATTCCCTGCCAAGTACATACTGCAATACAATGACATTGTAAGTCTGATAATAATGGTACTAATAACCAAAGAAAATGTGAGATTTGGCAAGAGATTGTGTGTGGATGCATTGCTTACTATTCTACTATATTTTCTCTCCAGTACCCATGCTACAAATATTAGGTGTGCAAACATACCTTTCTACAATTAAAGTGAGATAACGGCACCAGACTCAAATTCAGTTCCTTACCATAAGAGAACTGGCTGTGCAGAATATTTTTTATATAGCGCTCGATAGATTCTAAACCTGCGACAGAAGCATGGCTTTCATAGACCCACAGTCACAGAAGCATGGCTTTCATAGACCCGCAGTCACAGCGGCAAGCATTGCTACATACTGATATTTATTCAGCCAGCTGCTGCTGTTTATTTGCAGCATGTTTGAGTTTCTGTTGCAAAGGTAAAGGCAGCAACTGTAACCAAACTGCAGACTGAAATAATAAGACAGATTGGCACTGTTGCAAATAGCAAAGAGCATGCACGATTAATTTAGCATTTGTACTTCATAGCGTGAATAATGGTCATTGCTTTACACTTATCATGAATGTATTTGTTTGAAGCCAATCAATAATCTTTGAGATGGGTACCAAATGACTGATTTTTTTTAAAAATTGCCATTCTCTGCATTTTTGCATTTTGGGTTTTTGTTTATGTAGGTTTTCTTTAAGATTGAGCATCTTGCTGTTTGCTGTGCTGGTATGTACAAGTCAGCCATGCAGCTTGAGGTTTCAGGATAACACTTGTGCAATATTATCTCATTTATATTGAGTCCATATGCTACAGCATTTCCGATCATGCCCATCTGATATTCCAAGGTGTGCAATTTTGTAATTTATTTGCAAGTTCCCTCTGCCTGCAATGTTTAATTGCTTGTGGGTTAATTGTTAAGGTGTACCGAGATGGATCTTTTTTTTAAAGGATCAATCATTTATTGCTGTAATAATGGGTTTCTAATGGTTCATTGGGTCTGCCTTTTTGCCCTGCAGAAAGAACTTAATTCACACATGATGGCTGGCTGCTTAATGTTTTTATGTCCTTCTGCAAGATGAAAGCCGTATTAATTTCACCTCTAAAGTCTCTGTATGATAAATCATTATTTTAAATGGAAATCCGGCAGCGCCTGAAAAGATACAAATCTGTAATCACTGAACTCAGCAGCACTTAAACTTACTTGCATTATTTGTAAAATGTTTATATATGTAGCTGAAGTTCCCCATATGTATGCAGTATATATACTGTACATATATATCTCATAAAAAAAACATCTCCGACGTAAAAAAAAAAAAGCCAAGTTACTCACGCATAGCCTACAGAATCAGAGTATTTCCAATATAATTTTTTTTTTTTAAGTTTGATGTGGAACATACAGTTTAATTGATCACAATTTTTTGAGATGGTAAGCTTAAGAAACACAGGGCCAAGTTGCATTAAATAATTTAGGAAAGTTTGGATAGCATTGCTTTGGAATAGAGCTAGTGTGTAGTAGTGTGAGTGTGATAGGGCAATATTTGTTAAACTTGGCCACATTTTGATAACAATACTTTTAAAGGCAGGCCTAGTTTTTACAAGTTGGAATTAAAGACCTATAGACAGTGCTCTGTAGGCTATGCGTGAGTAACTTGGCTTTTACGTCGGCGACGTTTTTTTATAAGATATCACTTATTTTTGGTCGGTAACTAATGATGAATAATGCAAAATAATGAAATCGAGAGAGACATGCATACAGAATACATGCATTCCAAATAAATGCATGCAGACATTCGCGTAACCATAACGTCCTCTACTGACGGGAATGAGAACATTCTCCGATAGCCCACAATTACATTAACAGAGTTTGTAGATGAGCTGTATTTAATGTCTAATGACATAGCCGCCGCCGTCAGTATTGCCAGTATTGCCATGGCAATACTACTTTTCAAACAAGTATTGCCTGGCAATACTACTTTTTCGCAGACCATATGGCGTTTTTTTCATTTAGAAAACTTAGGTAAACTGTAATGCAACCCTAATGTTATGTAGTGAAGAATCTTATGGTATCTGCTGCGATATATGAAAACATTCGACTTTATCAATGAGCTAGAGTAGATACGACACGTTGCGCCATTTGAGTGCCTGTGCACGACTACCGCGGCGGTGCGTGACAGCGGGAAACAGCTCAGAGACAGCGGGAAACAGCTCAGAGGAAGAGACGTGTCGACCGATCAGATCAAGTCATCTAGCTAGACTTCAAAACACAGGTGAGATGTGTACATAAAAACAAGCATATTTTGCATCATTATCAGTATTGTACAACAGTTGGTCGTATTTCTGACTGAAGCATTGTTGCATGTGTTCCTCAATTTCTAACGTTTCGTGGTCAACTTCAGCCGCTAACATTAGCTAGGTAGCTAGATCGAGGCACTGAGGCACTGGGACAGTTGGGCAGCAAACTTAGTTAGCAAGCTTAATTGTGATCAATTGAAATTTCAGAGTCGAAATGTAATGTTAGATGCATCGTGAGCCGAAATGCATTAACGTTAGCTCGTTCTTATTAGCTCCGTAGCTACTTGCTAGCTTACTAACCAGCTAAATTTAAATTATTTAAGTGAATGGATAACTAGCTAGCTAGCTATATTAGCTAATGACACAGTCCACACCATCGTCGTGCATTTCGATGGACAATGCATGAATTCAAGCAGCTTTAAGTTTAGTTTAATTATTTATGTCTTTTTTTATTCAGATTAAGTTGGCAATGACTAGTATTTCCCCCCCATGCAGACAGGAAGAGAACAGGTTGCACGTGCAGTGCATGTGGCAGCATGAAGCATGCAGGTGCACCTTCAAAGACATGGTCTTTCTTTAAAAGATTTGTGAAGGGTTAATGAAGTAGGGAACATTTTTGTCCAAAATGATTGAATTTGCAGCGGCTTTTCTCTCAAAAATTGCGATGCAATTTGCGACCTTTTTGGGTTATTTTGCAATAAAATTGTGGGAATGTTTGAAAATGGCAATTGTCAGCTGGAAAAAATTGTGATTGTTTAAAGAACTCACCCCCAACCAAAGATCATTTTATGAGGGGAAATTGCAGCAATTGACAAAATTTACAAGCGTTTTTTTTTCTTTCTGATTTGACCATTTTATGCGGAAATATTGCGGGGATTGGACAAAATGGCAAGCTATCGCAAATAATTGGATTGGTTGAATTTGCATTAATTCTTGCAATCGCAAGATCGCTTATTCCTGGAGGGACTGATTGTAGTTGTATTGTATTAACATGCACAAGTAGTTGTTCAAATAAAATGTGTTGGAAGTACATTTTAAGATCATTGTAAATCACTTGTATGTAGTAGAGGCCTACTCGTGTATAACTATCCACCTAATTGCAAAGAACTTTGTAAAGAACCTGTCAAGAATGTATATGTATATTTGTGAATTTCAACAGTATTAATAAATACATTTGTACATAAATGGAGTTTGCATGTGTCCAGACAAGTACTTGACAGCTGTGTAGCTGTCAGCTGCTGCTGAGACTTAATTCATGATGTAAACAGTATGGTGAATACAGGTAAAGTGGGACAGCAGGGACACTTCAATTTCATCATCTTTATCTTTGTGTATATACTTCCATTACTAAAAATAAACTAAGTTTATTATACGTTTTCGTAGCTCTGACATTTAAACCATTTTGATCATAATTTAAAACTATGCAAAATGTAAATGATCAGAAAGTGTCCCACTTTACCTGTATTCACCTGTATTTGCCTGTATTTATCCTATTTAGATATTAGTATGATTGTGATAATTGCCTTAATGGGGGTTCATGCTTCTTGACCACTCTAGGGTTTTGGGTTCACCAACCATAGGAAAAAATATCTGTGGGAAACTGTTACATTGCAGTGATATGATCCATAATTACATTGTTAAAATATTTCACATTTAAACTTATAATAACCACACAGAATAAAATAACAAAAATAGATAGCTTTATGAGTCCTTTATTTAATGCATACACCATATTGTGCGTGGCGAGAAAGTTTGGCAATATTACTTTTACACTGGTGATGGCACCTCTGTCTAATGAAATACAATGAACAGCACCACCTGAGCTATGGATCATATAAAAGCATGTAAATGAATTAACCAAGTATATATGGAGACATGCATGCATAATAGGCTAGACGCAAAACCATTCTAGCTGAAAGGAAGACATACAGCCTAAATAGTTAGTACAGCCTAAATAGTTTGCATAAGTAAAATATGGAAATACGCGAACAGTTTTTTTTTTGGCATGACATTTCTGAAAAACAAACCAGAGCATTGCAACGAGGGATGCTATAGCAGGCAACAACAGTAAACAACTTTCTTGTTCGATCTGTGCTTTCCTCCGGCTTATTTCACAAATGTCATGGCAAAAAAAAAACTTTGCGTAGCTCGAAGCGTCCACGTTCGCGTATTTGCATGAGGTATGTTTCGGCCCTAATGTTGACTAACAAGCTTAATTGGACAATGCATATTAGCCAGAAAGAAAACAATAGATACTACTAAGAAAGTAGCCTACCAGAGATTATTTTTCTTGTTATTATTATAATTAAAAGCGTTTGCAGTAAGCTACATTGTCTGCAGAGTAGCGTAGACTAGAGGCATGTTCGGAGGTTATTGTAATTTTTTAATTGACTAACCATGACACAAATATGTTTGGGGAATTGGAGGTTTATAAATCTGATCTCTTCAGGCATTGCAGTTTATAGTAGGCTATCATCAATTCTTAATGTATTATCGTAAATTATGAATTGTCCTAGTAGTCAATTTTATGGTGACATTGTGTTATGTGTGAAAAGAATAAACTGAACAGAGCTGAAGAGAAGAAATGAATGAAGACATAATAAAGAAATGTTGGCGAGGCGAGCGTTGAAGTTTCGTTTTCTACAGTGAATCAGACATGACCGCAAGAGCACAGCAAGCTCCACACAAGACACATTTCTTTTGTCGCCATTTGTGTGAGATTAACATATGTAGCCAATGGCACAGTTATTTATAGAATTTTTTTTTTTACATGAATGCAACAACGCGATATTAACCAGATAATATTCTGCATTGAAACTTTTTTCTTTGCTTGACAAATGGCCATGGGATACCTGTTAACCCATAACGTAGCTAGCCTGCATTCTGCCGTGGTGTCCAGTGACTGAATTGTTTCACATGATATAGGCTATAGGCCATTTCTCAGTGTCCGTCTGGCTTTCACCATTTCGCTGTAGTACAAGTGAAACATTGAACAGTTAATATTGGAAACGTCTTTTGCCTTTGCAATACAAATACGTTTATTATTGTGAAATTAATAACAGTGTAATGAATTAAAAGTATTTAACAGTTGCACATTGTTTTTGTTGAAAATAAACTTGTGCCCTATTGGGCTCAAACCCCCAGTTCTCTGTGTGAAAGCCAGCAACTATAACCAGTAGGCCACAATAGCTTCATGGAATACACAAAGTCATATAGCAGTTTTGTCTGTAATTTTCCACATTAGTTTGAAGCATTTTTATTGGGCGATAAGCTTGGGAGAGCAGGTATGCGATGTTGTTACCCAATGGGGAGAATTATTCTTTGAGGGTACGGAGGCAGGCAGGTAGTGAGGGTCTCTGGGTAGGCAGGAAAAATGGGAAGGAGAAGAAGCGGAAGAGGAAGGAGAAAAATAACTCAAGTTAGGGGCTTTATTGTGTGGATATGTGAAGTTGCATCTGAATTATATGTGGTTACATGACATCAGAACGTGAAGAAGTTAATGTTTTTAAGGGCTGAAAGTCTGTGGTCATTGTGGTTATTTTTGTAGAAAACCCTGAAAAGTGCCAAAGTCTCGGTGCTGTATATGTATGGGGCATGCCCCACCAAGCCGTAACTTAGCGGAGGATGGTGGGGTGGGTTGAAAAATTCACCTTGCAGTCAGATTAAATTGGAATTACGCGTTGTAGGCTAATATAAAAATTTTATGTGAAATATTTATTTAATTTAAACTATTAGGTCTCCCCATATTCAAATGAAACCTACCCATTGTCACCGAGAAACCATCCATCAGTAATGTCAGGAAGCGGTGATACAAATTGCTCACGCAGTTGCTCCAAATGTAGCTGTCGTATGTGCACCCATTTAGTCCCAGGGCATCACATACTACTTGTAGGTGGTGTTTAACGAGTGTTAGGCTACTTTTCTACACAGAAAAGTGTGTTAATTCTCAATTGATGCCCTGGTGGGAATCTGCGACCCATCAATTGCACCAAGGAGTTTTGGGAGACCATGCAGTGCGTAAACATCTCTTTTGACTTGAGGTCTGTGTTGCGGGCTGAATGAAATCCGTAGGCTATTTTCTATGCATAGTGCTGCCATCACTTTACGGACGAATTGGACTTTTCGTTGCTTATTCCATAACTGTCCGATGTCCGACAACCCTGATAAAGCTGCCGGGTGCCAGGAAGTGCAGAGCTGTCACTATTTGAAGCGAGACTGGTAGGGCCATGCTCTGTTACATGTTACGTAACCTATGGCCTAAAAATGTCACATAAGTGTAGCCTAATATTCCATCCCTTACAAAAAATAAGTTTATAAGGTTATAATATGTATAAGGCCTATGTAAGAAAGAATGGATTCCACCAAATATCAAGACATTCTAGAGGCTAATGTACGAAGGTCAGTCCAGACATTGAAGTTGAAAAGAGGTTCCAGCAAGACAGACAACCATGAAGTACCTCCAGGAAAGACGGATGAAGGTTTTCGAATGGCCACCACAGTCCCCAGACTTGAATATTATTGAAAATCTGTGAAGAGATCTAAAACATGCTGTGCATGAAAGGAGGCCGAAAATTATTTCTAAGCTAGAGATGTTCTGCCAGGAAGAATGGGGAAAAATTCCAAAAGCAAGAATTGAAAGACTCAGCTGGCTACAGGAAGTGTTTGCAAGCTGTTATAGTTGCCTGAGGAGGAGTTACAAAGTACTAACTGACAAGGTTCCCAAACTTTTGCACAGGGCCGTTTTCCTTTTTTTAAAATTAATAATATATATTTTTTTTTAATTATAAAAAGTAATCTTGCTTTCAAATTAGAAGAAATGTATCATGTTTAACTTTTAGGTCAGGTTAGCTTCTGTTCACTTAAATATTAAGTGTAAAAGGCATTTTGACCAGGGGTGCCCACATTTTTAGACCTCACTGTACAGTCTCCAGTGCAGGCTTATTAGTACACAAATAATTGGCTGAGAGCTGATACGATAAATCATTTAGTGGAGTTAATTTCTGTTATTTGGAAATACTTTAGATTTAAGCAGTCAGACAGAGAACAAAGCACCGTGGTGTGCAAACGTCAGACAAGTTGAAAATTTAGCTGTTTGGCAATAAATGCCAAAAAGGTTGCTTTGGCGTAATACGAGGCATAGTTATACAGAAAAGAGCCTTATCCCCACTGAGAAGTATGGTGGAGGTTCTGTGATGTTCTGTGGGGCTGTTTTGTCTCCAAAAGCCCAAGGAACCTTGTTTGTGACAGACCGGCAGGGAAGGACCCAAATGCACGACGAGACAGGAATTTAGAAAATAAGACTTTATTTTCTGTAGGTAAGGACGATGTCCACTGTGGAACCCACAGTGAACTGGTGAGCAGGAACAGGTGAAGTCGCAAGGAGCGATATTGAGCCAGGTTCGATGGGAAGGATCAGGCGGTGGCAGAGTCAGGATCCACACTGGGAAGCAGGTGTGCGATCTGTAGCCAGGTGCAGCGCAGGATCAGGCGGTGGCAGAGTCAGGATCCACACAGGGAAATCAGGGCGTGTGGCATCCAGACCTGGGTCGTAGAGCTCGAGTCTAGTAAAACTAGACAATCGGGAAACAAGTACAAACGCGACAAGGACCGTATACTCTGACAAACCGTAATACTTTGACAAGGAATCACAGGAACAGCACGGTTAATATAACTAGTGTCATTAGAGCTGATAAACTGCAGCTTGCGGGAAATGCGTGCGAGATCAGCGAATTGATTGAACAATTAGAAAACCACGTGAGGAATGCGGTGAAAGCAATTAGGTGTGAATTGTGTCATTAAGATGTGGTGCAAGTAATAATGTGCAATGTAGACACAATCAGGCAATGAACGCAGACATGACACAATCAGGTTCAGGGAAAACAGGAAAACATCAAGGAAGGAACGGGGAGCGGAGCGGATCGTAACATTGTTAGGATACATCGCATCATTGACATCATATACCAAGAGATTTTAGACCAAAATATGGCTGCTTCTGCTAGAAGGCTAAAAGTGGGTCTTATTTGAATCTTCCAGAACAATAATCCAAAGCATACCTCAAAATCTACAGAAAAATGGTTCACTGATCACAGAATCAACGTTTTGCAATGGTCATCCCAGTATCCTATATAGCCTTTAGATTACGGCCTTCGATAGAGAGTATAATTGTATATGGCAACATTGCTCATAGTCCACATACTTTTTTTTATCAAGAGGCCTGCTCTGGTTCGGCCTCGGACCTGCCTTTCAGATCATGCTACCAGTGTGAACCACTTTAATGACTGGCAAATCACTTTCATTGACCACAAATAGTATTTCTTAGTATAACGTATTTATTGCCTTTACGTTTATCCAAGTATACAACCCCAAGTACCTTTATGGGGTTGGTAATGGCTCTCCTGCCCTTGTTTCTGACTGTCAGGCAGCAGACATAATCCCACTGATATGATATGTCATTACATATCAAGTACATCATCCAAAGATCCTGCAAAACCTGTGTCTGTATTATTCCATGTACACTGTCATAACTAAATTATATTGTACCACATTAAAAGTCTTCGCTGGCTGACGAGGCCATCTGCATTTTTAGGCTGTAGGAGTGCCCATTATAGCAGTGATCAAAATCTAAGAAATGAGAGCTTCACAATGTCCTTAAAGTATCAGAAGTGAAATTTCATATAATCATTCCATGTAAAATATGCAATATCATGGTAATGATGCTGTGGGATTTACTGCCTTCCAAGGTTTACCGCTTTGTCTCCCCACAAAGAGCAGGAAAGGAAACATGCTTCCACAACTCCAGCTAATTATTTTGATGTGTAGTCCCTACTCCCTGGATGATTTATTGTGCCTTGTTAAGCTGATAATTGCTTGTACTAAGCTTTTATCGTCCCATGTGAGAAGTGTTTAAAACACAAGCAAAATAAGTTTTGGTTGTTTTTTATTACTGAAGTAGAGGATGAAGTATTTCTCAACTGTATTACATAGAGCAATGAAATAACAAAAGAGGATTTTATCCAATTAGAGATACGATGCTTTATTCGTCTTGGAGAATTAAATTAGACTGCAGAAACCTTTGCGCTTGTGTCAGTGTTCTAACCCTGCCTGACGGTGCAGTTCCAGTTGCTTCAGAAGAGCGGTTTCCTCATAGGATTTAGCATCTCTTGGGGTTGTGGCTGCTTTAAATACACTGCACCATAATTAACTTCTTTTTGTTACACTAACCCTTCCATTTTACCCAATAGGTCATTTTTTAACCCACTGAATTTAGTTCACTCTGTGTTGCCAGCCATGAGGCATCAAGGTAATGAATTCAGGCCAGTCTTGGACAGAGGCCGAAGGCTTGACAGGCACACTGATTCACTGGATAGCACAAACCTCTCATTCATTTTATTTATTTATTTATTTATTTATCAACATGTTTATTTATTTATTTGCTTGCTTGTATCCATGGCTTGCACAAGCAGAGAGAGAAAAGCGATTATCACTCTAACTACACGCATATGGGGCAAGGGGACAAGCCAAGGATTACGTGAAAAGCAGTAGTACAGAATAGAACAGAATAAGGAACAGAGTGTGTGTGTGTGTGTGTGTGTGTGTGTGTGTGTGCGTGCGTGCATGTGTGTGTGTGTGTGTGTGTGTGAGAGAAAGTGTGTGGGTGTGTGTGTGTGTGCGAGAGAAAAAGAGAGAGAGAAAGAGAGAGAGAAAATGGGAACTGTAAGATCAAGCTTGTGAATACTTAATACCTTTTTTGTCTGCACGTCCTTGCATGGCCTCGTTTCATCACTTCTTTCCATTTTTTCTATCTGTTATAGATGCTTTTTATGTTCTCAGATGTGCATTTCCTTCTTTCTTTTTTTCAATTCAAATTAATGTGTTCTTACAATTTACCATTGTTTTAGGCATGGTATAAGGTATCAGTGCCATGGCTTTATTCTAATTGGCAGATGAATATATCATGTGAACCAGTGGTGTAGCAGTTTGTTGCCCCCCCCCCCCCCCTCTTAATTTATGCAATTAAGTGGATTTTACTGTATTTTGGACAGTACTGTGAAATGCTTTCTTTTTTTCACACCAAAAATGAATTACCTTTTTTTTCTAAGCCCCAAAGAAGAATATATAAGATTATTATCATTCTTATTTCATGAGGCTGTGACATTGACTACATGGAAGAGGGTTGAGCCAAGCCTAGAAGTACAGTTACCCGCGTAACTACTGCTTGGCTACAATTGGTCGAAAATGGCAACGACACAAGTATGAGGTACCACAAACTATTTATTACAAAAATAGTCATACAAGAAAAACAAACCTCCACATAGGAAGTACACATGAGGTGTGAAGTGTAAAGCAAATGGAGTGTGAATCAATGCGCGTGTGTGTGTGTGTGTGTGTGTACAGTGCGATCAGTAAATGGGTGTTGTAGGCAAAAGCAACTACAAACAAAAACCAAAGACTGTACAACAATAGCTGCCTAGCTGCGTAGCGGTGAGAAAAAGAGACCATTTCAAGTGGTAAACGCGGTCTTCTTATAATGGCTTAGCCAGGTGTTAACAATAATTACTGTCACTCCTGCCTACCACTGCTGCTACCGCACGCTCACACTACACAGAAAAGTACGAGAAACCCCACCACCAAAGAAACTGCGTCCTCACATCTGCACAGAACCGATGTAGCAGAATGCATGTAGCACTCCACCCCTGCAGGAGACCTAGGATTGCATGAATCCACCTTCAGTGTCATTATTGTTTTGATTATACTGTTATTTTGAAATTATTACTATTGGCATTATCAATAATAATAATGTTATCTGCAATAACGGAATTTTCTTATTGTGTCCATTGTTCATAAAGATGAATCGTGAGGATAAAATTAATAATAAATAATTAATAAAGACGGCATATGCTGCTCTTAAATTAAGATGCCATGATGTTGATTTCCACCATATTATTATTTTTTACTACATTGTTATTTTGATATGGCTACTATTACTGTTATTTAAAATGTTACCAGTTGTATTATTTCTGTCTTTGCATGATGATGATGGTGATGACGATGATGAAGACTAATCACACAATAATAAATAAATACTTACACATGAGACTTACACTAATGAGAATAGCTTATTGTAGAGAAAAGTTTCCCCATAATTGTAGCCTCCTTTTTCCTGTAAATAATGAAGATGAGGTAATATTGCATTTAGGCGACACGCTCGCATTTGTATTACTACATATTGTTTGTGTACATAACCAAAAAAATAAAGCACATTGTATATTTTCATTTGAATTAAAAATTGAAGTTAATACTGATGAAATATTTTGCTTTCTTTTAGGGGTGTAACGGTATGCCGGTATACCATGATAGTGAAATATGGGATAGTAATATCAGAAGGTTTACTGTATATCATGACTGTTAATTATGTCACAGAGTTATTCCATAGGTCAAAAATATCCCAGTCATTGCTGTAACTAAATAATGTTATACTAGCACTGCTGCAGTGGTTAACGTTACTTAATGTCACCCTCCTTTTTTGATTAAAAGACAGCACAGTGCATTAATTACACAGACATGATAAATTTAACTAGAGAGCAACATAGCTGAAAATCCATTTATTCATTTTTATTCTTTATGTAAGCATGGAATTCCATAAATATGGTCTAATGTGGTGGGAATAAAATTTAACACAAATCTTTGAAATTTCTGTGGTGGCATTCATGTCCCTGAATGTTACCTCAATTTATCACAGAGGATGTCTTTCTGTCATCATAACCCCAATTCCAAAAAAGTTGGGACAGTATGTAAAATGCGCATAAAAGCAGAAGGGTTGTTCTCCTGGTTTATTTTCCCATAGAGTTCAATAGGAAAATTTGTCAGGAAAAACAGCCCTTAAAGTGATCCATCCATATCTACTGCATATCCGGCAGCAGCATGATGGTTTGAGGCTCGTTTGATACCTCAGACCCTTGATGACTTACAGCCATTTAGCCAACAATGTGATCCATACTATGTAATTTATATCTTAATCTAGTCTCACCCCCCAATTCCCATGAGATCCATTCAAATATAGAGAGGTTATAGTATCGCTTGAGTACCAGAAAATAAGATATCAAGAGTCTTTTGACATCCTTTTATACCCATTCATGATAGCATCACATGTTTACATGTGGAATGTTCCAAACAGGTGTTTTTTTAACTTTCCAGTCTTTTTTTTGCCCCTGTCCCAACTTTTTTGGAAGGTGTTGCAGGCATCAAATTCTAAATTAGTTTATGTTTACTAAAGTCTATAAAGTTGATATGGTAAAACATTAAATATCTTTTCTTTTCTTATATTTTCGTTTCCAATTAAATAAAAGAAAATTTACAAATCAGTTTTCTGCTTTTATGTGCATTTTACATACTGTCCCAATTTTTTGGGAATTGGGGTTTGTATTTTTAAAAATAAAATACAGAGTTTACTCATCCAAGCGCACTAGCCAACAGTGGAAGCAGTTTTCGTTTTTAAGTAATGCTTAGTGTAGCCTCATGTAGTTGCTAATTGTTATACTAGACATTGGCTTCCATTGTTGTTCCCTCGCCCTGAGTTTGCAGAACACTCCAGCCTCATATCTCTCCTGGTTCAAGCCCACACCATGACACACCCTGGAGGCCTACATCACCACGACCACCTGAATCTCATATTACTGTCTCTGCTTGGACTGCCTATTTTACCAGCTAATTTAACTACATCTGACTGTAACCTGCCCAACCCATTTTATCGTTTGTTCTGGATTCATCATTACATTTTTGTTACCATTCACAATATCCTATTAAACCGGGCCAGCCAGAGGAGGATGGGCTCCCCCTCCATAGCCGGATTTCTCCCCATTGGAGAGTTTATCTTCACCACAGACTGAGTGTTTTTCTTCCCACTGTGGAGTGTTTTCTTCGTCTTTTCTTTACCTCAATTGCTAATTTTTTGAGGTTCAGGCCAGTTTTTTTTGTCCAATTTTTTTTTGTATGTCCACTGTTAAAGCGTCTTTGTGACTGTCTGTAAAAAGTGCCATACAAATGAAATTTTATTTAATTGAATTGATGTGAAATTTGTTTGTTTGAAGACCGTGTTCTTGCCAGAAGATCACACGGCTGAAATGTGTACCTTTGAGAATTTTCTGGAAGAGTGGGGAATTGAAATGATCAGAGCAGTGGCTGTCACTGCTGACAATGGCTCTGACGTGAAGAAAGGTTTCACTGAGCTGCTTTGGTCATAACCTAAATCCGTCAATTGGCAAATCATTGAAGTGGAAGCTGCCATCAGAGCCAGTGTTGTGCAGGGCTTCACTCACAGCTGGAAGAGAAGGAGGGGATTTAAATAGGAGCAAATTGAACAGAACCTCCCTCAGCACTCTCTCATACCGGATGTTGTAACAAGACAGGGCTCCACTCGTGCCAATGTGTCCAGGTGTGTTGAGCAGTACAATGCAGTTTCAGCCGCTCTGATGTCAGAAAGAAGCCCAAGACACCTAGTGCCAGAGGCAGTGCGCATCTCCACCTGTAAGGTTTTGGGGCCACTCTGTGTTCACAGATTATCTGGCTGTAGAGACCAACATTACCATCTGATACTGGTTCTTCAGCTCCTGACAGATTGCATTCTACAAGAAGAAGATGATGACAGCTGGCTGGTGAAGAGGATGAACAAGCGGGTCAGGAGTGATGCACAGGAGAGGTACTTCGAAGAAAACCGTGGCAATGGTAGGTTTTCTTGAAC
Source organism: Ilyophis sp. 1 JC-2022 (assembly GCA_022702515.1). Lineage (NCBI taxonomy): Eukaryota > Metazoa > Chordata > Actinopteri > Anguilliformes > Synaphobranchidae > Ilyophis > Ilyophis sp. 1 JC-2022. The sequence goes on from CM040406.1 coordinate 42,806,765, forward strand.
TAAGGTTCAAAGCCAGTTTTGTGGAAGAGGTAAATTCTGTTTACACCACCATTAAGAGAGAGATTATGTCCACTGAGGCTTTCGCAGCAGTAGCATGAGTGGAGACCTGTGCCCCTACAGCAACAACGAAGGACACTGCAGCTCCAAAGGGCTTGCATGGGCTCCTGCAGACCATCGCCAAGAAAAAAAACAACAAGAACAAAACCAGGCAATCCTTCTTCAACTGAATAAGCAGTTTCTCAAGAAAGCTGTCATTACATGGTCATACCGACCATCAATGTCAAAAAGATTCACTGCAATGGTGGAGGGCCAAAAAACAAGATATGCTAAGACTGGCTAAATTGGCCAGGAAGATCCTTTGCATCCCTGTAACAAGCATTGCTTCTGAACAAGTGTTCAGCTCTTTTGGTCAAATTCAATCACCCTTCTGTTCAAGCCTAAGATCTGAAATTTTAACAAATTCCTATAAACTTCTGTTGACATAGCAATAAGGTATTTGGTTGACTTTGGTAGGGCCAGAGGGGTTTTGTCAATACAAGTGCATACCTCTCTCTGAGAAAAAGGAAGTCAACATGGAAGACATGCTGGATGCTCTGGAAAGTTACTTTCAATGTTTCCAGGGATAAGGCCTGATATTGTTCTGTTACAGTGTTTACTGCATCATAAGCAATAGCTACCAAGCCATTTTTAAAAGTTATACCACCACCCCCAGGTTTCAGTGTCACTAATGTAAAATGTTTAATACCAACTTTTTTTCCCATAATTCCAATTCGCACCATTCGTGGACCATTATTGGACCTGAGAAATCAAGGCTTCAGTTCCTGCCATGCTAGGGTGAATATGGACTAATCTAATGTACTACTAACCCCTGATCTATGTCAGCTGCCGAAAGATAATCACATGTTTTGGCATATTAGGTACATCCAAATGTGCGCCAGTGCTACCAATTAATAGAGAGTCAAACTGGCTCTGCCGTATATACTGTATGTGGATCTGGATGCAAAAGCATCATTAGGGGATAATTATGGGACCTTCAGAATGCCAAAACCAGATATAGAAAGAAACACTGTGGCATTATTATAATAACAGTGCATCAACCAGATTCTGTGTGCTTAGACAAACGCGCAATTTTATGTATTGTATCCAGTTGCACGTGGCCAGTGACTCATCTTTTTAAAAATTCTTTAAAGGATTTAACAGATTTAATCTACACTGCTTAGATTATTTTTAAATTCATTCAATTTAAACAGCTGGCAATTTACTGGAGCAAATCAGAGCAACAGCAGTGCCCCCCATTGGAAATTAAACCTATAACCTTGGAGTTGCAAGCTCAGTCCGCTTAACATTATGCTACCCTACCTCCTCATGACTGTGGCTGGCCATAAAGTGGGCCAATTGAATGAGGTAAACAAAATGGAGCAATCTCTTCCAGTCCTTCCAGGGTTAAGTGAATTTGCTATGTGACAAGAATCGGGCAACATCCTGGAAAAAAGAACCAAAAAACTGAAGATTCTATAATGTTCATTTCCACATAAGTCACTACGTATGTGGCTGAATTTATTCTCTGGATGCTTTGAGAAAAAGTTTCTAGGAACCCGCATTGATTAGCTCTGTGGTTCCTGTCCCAAATGTGGCAGTTAATTCATCCCTGCCATCAGTTTGTGGGTCAATCTCATGGGCCGTGACACATTTCTCATAAATGGCTCAATGCAATGCCAATTTTTTTCAATCTTTTTTCCCTCCAAATATGGGATACCTGCTAATTAAACAAAACTGCATAATTAAGTCAACAAGGGAAAAGTCTGTAAAATGTATTTTGACATATTTTCATAAATCAGGAGAAGTAGGCCAGAGTATATCCCTTGGCCTGTTTCTATATTAAGTGAAGTTTTACTAAAAGAAAGTATTGTCTGGTAAAGGTGACACTGAAAGCATCAGTCTTTCTCAGGTTCCTTTATCTGCAGAATAATCAGGGGTTCTTGAGAAATGAGGGGGTCAAACTATTCACCTGGGTGTTGTAAAACAGTTGAAACATCTGAAATTCCTCACTAAGGAAATACAAGTGCATAAAAGTGTCCACACTTTATGTCCAAATCATTTTTTTCTTTATTGTACACTGTTTACGCTTGAGATCAACAATATAGGCAGCTTCTCCTCCAAAACTATGCAATTATGCCGTTGAGACTTGTCAACACCTCATTACAAATCGTTATGAACCAGTAACTGCTCCGTTGCTAGTATTTGATGCTTTCCACAGATTGAGAAACTGCTACCTCTTTCATATGTATATCTTTAACATACACCACTAGTTAATACCAAACATATAATAACACCAAAACATTGCCAATTCAGTAGTATTTACTATTGAAACAGGTTACTATTAATTACTATATAAATGTGATACCTTCATAAACAAAAATACAGTTGGTTTAATTGTGCAGTGTGTGATGGACTACAGTAGTACAAAGGCGTAGCTCTGCTAGTCAGCAATGGAAATAAATATGGACTGTATTTATGGTATGTACACATTGCTGCAAGAAGAACTGACTCAGTAGGCTATACCTGCACAAATTACCTTGAAGCATCACTTGACTTTGCTATGGGGGGCTTTGAATGGACACAAGGTCCCATTTGTTTCCCATTGTAAATAACACCACTAGAACGACACTTTTCCCCCCCCTTTTTTTAGGAGCATAGCACCTGAGCTACACAGTGCAGGTCTCAAAATAATGTGCAGTCACATCCGGAAGAAGGCATTCACATGGCAGACCATCTTGCGCTGAGGCGCGTGTGTCTAGTTTTAGCTGTGACTGCACCTAGTATTAACTTGATCATAATCTCCCTGCCTTTGAGATTGCTATAGAGTTACCAAGCTAAATGCCAGGGTAATACCTTTATATTGAAATCAGGAGCTTAGCAAATAAAGTACCCTAAAACATAGCGTAGCATATGTGTGCATCTGGTGCTGTCTCTGGCTTTTGGGAGAAGTGCATCACTGTGTTAAAATTATTGGACTATATATAATACTGTGTGCAGTAGTTGCTGATAAAACCCACAGGGCCAAGATCACAAACACTTGCTGACGGCTCTGCGGGAGCAAGGTTGGTTGAAGTGTCAGAGTGACGAAACGGATCAACAGCCGGCAGCTCTGTTGCCGCTGGCAGCCTTCTGGTATCTGAGAGGCTTTCTTGATTCGCAATAAGCCTCTCCATCATTCCTTTCAACAACCAGAGTTCAGCAATAAATGGCGGGTTATTACCACTGGTGACTGCCTTTCCTGTGAGGTCACGATTGCTTCAGGCTCTTCTGGGCTGTTCATGGTGTCTGGATCTCCCTGACACATCTTAGCCTTATGCTGCCTGCCAAGTGTTTTTCCATCAGTTTGGTTGTTTGTTTATTTGTTTTCCTGCACTTTAATTTTCTGTTTTGAGCACTGTATTTTGTTAATGAAAAGTAAAAAGTTATCTTCTGTACTCAGCAGAATACTGATTAGCATTTGTATATGTGTACATTTTTAGCAAATAAAAAGTCTGCTTGTGAATCTGTTTTTTTTTTTTTTTCTATTGGAATAATTTAGCATTACTTTAGTGTTGTTCATGACTGTCCAATAAGCCAGCATATCAAGTCTTACTAAATGGCTTTTTTATTACAGCTGTGCTGTCTGTGAAACACAATCGTAAACATTTCTAGCTCATAATATTGCTCCAAAATGGCATGTGGGTTTCAAATGTAGCCAGTCGGATCATTAGGCTTGCAATAAATATCTTACAGCGCTGTCAACTGTGAATCGTTCTCGAAGAATAAGATGAAGTACATTACATGTGGGATAGTCCCTGGACCATATATTTACCATAAAATCTAGTAGCTTCTATGTTTCTTGTACAGTCTTCACACTGATTAAGCAAATGTACTTGGCATGTGTATTATTATGTGTTTGTCAGCATTTATTCTGGCCTAAAAAAAGAGACATGATTGAACTTGCTAAACCTCAAATTAAAACAGTCAAAACAAACGTTTTGCGGGGTCAAGTACACGCATTGGTAAAATAGTCAAGATTTAATATAAAAGCCCAATAGCATCAGTTTCAAACAAACAAATGTGTTTTGGCTAAGCGTTTACATGTTTATTCAAAAGCAACAAAAAATAAATAATTACATAAACAATTTGATTACTAAATAAATAGATGGAAGGCTCATTTTGTTCTCCACATTTTGGCATTCTAAATATGTTTCATCCTGTTTCAATCATATTATGAATTTAACATAAGTCACTGATCTTCTGCTGAGTGAAGACAAGTTATACATTTACTGCTGAGAGAGGCACTGTGAATAACTCATAAAATGAATAACGCTTTGAGTCCAGCTTGGACAAGAAGAACTGATTCAGGAGCTACAAATATACATTTTTATGTTTTTGCTATGGTGGCTTTAATGTAGGTACTTGTGATTAGTCTTAGTTAAAGAATAGTCTGAGTCAAAATAGAATTTTATAATTGTATAATTGTAACACATCGGAAGGCTTAACATGTGTTGGGATGTAGTACCAAGGGCTGTAGTACCAAGCCCACCAAAGTGATGCTCCTATTCCAGCAAACAAGGTTAGACAGAATGTCAAATAGGGGGGAGGAGAGGAACATCTGTTATATTCAATGCAATAAATGTATATATAATAACAATTTATCAGCAACGGGATACAAATAACACAGATGTGTGCAAATAAGTATCAATTTACATGTAGGACATATATAACTTGTGACAAGTATAATGAAAAATGGCAATTATGCATAAACATATAATTGTTGATAACAGCATAAAGAAGATCCATGCCCATAATAATAGCCATATCAATCAAAAATGTCCATGCCTCATGAGTGAATTTAACAATGGAAGTAAAATGGAGGCGCGACAGAAATAGCTCTGGGTTACATGGATTACATTACATGCTGGCCATGCAACTATCAAAAAGACTATAACATTCGCAAATAATCCACAGTTTGGAATTATTCTAGTTATTTGGAATTATATTCTTCAGTGACTAATGCTCTGTTATTTAAAACCCAGTCTATGTGCTACAGTTTAGGGGTTGAAAAGCTGCAATGCACGTGTTTGTTTCAGCCGTCCAGAAACAATGCATGAATGTCCATGGAGTCCACCACATCAATTATGTTCACAGTGGAAAACGTGTGGAGCCTATGGCGATATCTAAACACAACCATTTGCGCTTTTGACGCCGGTCATAGCTAATGCAATTGGAAGTAGTAATCAGAGATACAGAGCTGGATAAGAATATGGACACAGAGACGGCCTTTATGGCCTGTGTGATGAACCTTCAAATAGTATGTCACACTAGGGCATATATACAATAACATATATTATATGGATTACAATATTAGTAAATTTATAATCTAAGTGCATGGGCCTGATGCAGGTTGTGAACTGACACCCTCAGCAGGATCCAATGGAACAATTGATCATTGAGAGTGATGTAAACATAAGGGAAGTTCTGGAGGAGGAGGAGGAGGAGGAGGCGGAGAAAGAGGAGAAGAAGAAGGAAGAGGAGGAGGATGAAGAGAAGGAGGACTGAAGTGTGGGGCCTTGTGCAGCAAATATAATTAAAATAAACCTGCTGTAGTAGAACATCACTAGTTTATATATATTTATATATGGTGAGCTCCTGATATGGATCAAACTGAAGAATCATGATTGCAAAATGAAAAGAAAAAAAAAACTTTAATTTTAAATGATGTAGACCAAACTCATTCCCTAAGTAACGGATACATACGATGATGAAGTGAACGAGAAACATTATGAATGATAATACAATATCTGAGATTTCTTAGCATTAGACCAGATCCAGAGTAGCTGTCAGAATTATTTGGAATGAGAAAGTGGATCATAACTTATTCATATTGCCAATACCATTGATCTATTTTGATGTTAATTTACTGTTTCCCTGAAATAGTCACACAGAATGAAAAACTACACAATCTGTGACACTACCCTGCAGTTGCACTGGCTGGCTAAAGAAAGTATTTTTCTAATTACTCACCAAGGGAAGCAACATGAAAGTACCCTGACCATAACTCTTCCTAGCCTGTTATGCCAGACAAAATATTAGTTTCTGATTTACGGTGCCAGAAGGCTTTTTCTACCATACTGTTCTTTACCAGTATGCCAATTAATATTTAGCGGCCATTGGTCTGGCAAACGCTGCACGACTTTCTCTTTCTCAATATGTATTTATGACTTTAATTTTGAGTCACTCATACATGTCTTCCCACCATCAAACTACCAGGTAAAAAAAAGTCTACTTAGTTGCAGGTAAGTCTTCATCTTAAACTGATTTTTGTTCACAGGTTAACTTAACTGATTTGCATTTGTATGCGTGGAGAAAGGTGGCATTTACATAATCCATATTAAGAAGAATTGAACTGCCTCACAATAATAGGGGAAAACGGCAAGATGTTTAGTATGTCATGTTCCCTGTATACATGTACAGCGGTATCTCAGTATAGTACTGTAAACTGTATACTATAGGAGATGCCATCTTTCACATGAGCTGCTGAGGTCCTGACTCACTATAACAGGGGTGATGAATCCACAAGGGTTTGATGAATGATTAAAGGTCTGGGCCTGAATATTCTGAATGGTGAAATGCCTCCAGCAATGGTTACTGCATTCATTACACCTGAATTAATTAAAATGAATCCAGTTATGTAGCTAACATAGACAAACATTTCGGTGGTGGTTGAGCTGTGTTTCCCATCTCTCACTTTGAGATCCTGAGTTGCTATTACAGCCATATAATGCGATCTATTATCATTTGTGGGTTGTTTTTGATTACAGAGATTACAGATTATAAACAAAACATTTTAAAAAATTAAATATTCAAAATGAATACACTTCATGCTTGTTTAGCAAATGCGTACAGTGTATCCCAAAACTGCCAAATGCAACTGTGCAAGAGGTAGGAATCACATTTCCCTATGAGCTCCTAGCTTGTGTAGTATGGTCATTCTATCCTTCTACTCTGATCATAATATGGATGATAAAATGTATGATAACATAAAAATAACCATTTATATTTCATACTTTCTATGTCACTTTATGAGCTCCTTGTGTTTACCTTCTGCGCATACTTTAAATAAAATACAATAAAAATTTGGAAACAAAGTTTGCTTTACCCTATGTAAAGTTTCAGTCCAGACTCTAGAAACCCCAAGTGAGTACCTGGCTTTGACAAGCAGTCACTGTAAAAGGTCTTTGAATGTATTGTTTCATTTAATTCCAAGTACAAACGAAGCAATATATGTGATAGTTTGTTGCCATGGTGTGGTCAATAAGTGCAATTGTCAGATAATTGGCCTTGGAGAAGTAATCCCTGAACAAACACTGGCTCCAATATCAAACATGCATTATTTAACTCTATTATGCAAGCTCTTATTGGCATTACGGCATTTGTTAAACTTAACAATATCCTGGAGACATATTAGTCATTTTTTAGACCTGCTCATAGCATAGAGCGCTTGTTAAAGCTGTCAATGATATACATTTGTTTTCGCACCATAATCGTTTCTGTAGTAGCGCTGCTTGACCTCAGCACAGTTCAGCAGGCACATTTAAATTGACTGAAATGTACAAAAAAAGAAGTGCACCTGGGTTCATATCACGTTTTATACGGGATTTAAAAGCAAACTCCAAATTATGCCATATTTAATATAATATAGTGGCAACACCTCAGCTCTGCGGAGTCCTTCTGGATCTGACTGCACACGCTATGCCACATGCAGTGCTCTGCCATAACTGCACATTTCAGAAACAAGCATCAGCGAGCACGATTGGTCTATTAAAATCTATTAAGAACTGTGCTACTTCAGAATTCATAAAGGATTCCTGGGGGGAAAAAAACATAAAGGATAAATAAATAAATAAATAAATAACCTTTTCAGTAATTGCAACCAGCCTTGATAAATTGCTTTAAATGTCTAATGCAATTAGTCTAAATTGCTTCTGTGTTACATGTGTGACGATGCTTTTTTATATCAGAAAACGTCCTTATCTGACCCTTATTGATATCTCCATATGCTATCTGCATGTATTGTAAGATTTATCATGCAATATCTGTAAAACAACAGTCAAACTGAATATTGATCAGCATGAAATAGGGCCTACTATTTTCACTCAACAGTATTATTGCATTTATATAGTATTTCAGAGGCAATCCAGTGTGGAAGATTTTCAGTGACCTTTATTAAATGCAATCGCTATAGGGACACATAGTGAAAAGTAATACGTATCTGCATTTGCTTTTACATATTGATGCACATTGATCACGCCATAATTAAAAAGAAAACTCATATTGCATTGTATTTATTGCGTGTTCCACATACCCATTGCATTTCACTCTCTGAGCACAGGGTGTTGCTCTGAACATGAGCAAGCTTCGTTACTGTATTTATTGGACAGCAAAGTTGCCTGTCATTGTTTTTCAAATTCATCGCCGTAAAACCTTCCATAATCCAGCAGTTGACTGTGGCCAGAAATATCTTGTTGACAACTGGTTAAATTTGGGCAATTTGCATATGAAGTTAGGCTTTGATGACTAAAAGATAATTTTAGAAGACCCAGGTTGATGTCTTTCTCCCCTTCAGCAGACATGCAAAGACAAGCATGATCATCTTTTGCTCACACTGTCATCCTTGAAATAAATGCTTCCTCATTTTCTGAACCACTGATCAGAATGACACGCATAGGCCTAAATACAGTACTTCATAAGTGTATTGATTCTAATATATAAACCCCATAAACCGAATTGAACTGGTTCGATTAGTCAATAAGTTTGACCTTTAATGACCTGTACAAAAATATTTTGTAAATTATAATGTTCAATACTATTCACATTATATTTTTAAAGGGCATTAAACTAGCATCAAAGCAGTGCAGCATCAAAATCTATATTTCATCTTTAACCCATGTCAGCAGGTCCAGCAATGGCCATAAATATGTGTGTTTGCCGTAATATGCATCGTGCATGAAAACAACCATATTTACTGCATTACAGCTTTTTTAATAACAGCAACATATGATTGAGGTGACTATTTTACCTCTGTTGAAGCAAATAATTTAGAATGCAGTGTCTATACCTAGTCCAGATATGTACTGATTGATGAATTCCACTGGGAAATCATGGAGTTTCAGAACAAATCCTGAGCACTTCTAAATTAGCCACGTCTATATTTCCCCTGATATTTATCTGGACCGCATGCACAAAACTACATTTGATTAGTATTTCATATAAAATGCCTTTATGATGCTAGCATGTTTTTGATCCAGCTTTTTTAACTCTTAATGTATCAACTTGAAACATTGTTTTCTAGTAAACATATTCCACATGCCTTCCTTCTCTGCATTATCATTCTAAATATGCTTTTTTTTTTTTTGATGAAAACACAGTTCTCTGGCATTCAAGTGACTATTTTCCCTTAACTTATTGTCAACAGAAGTAGTTCATTGACATTGAGATTGCTATGCCAGCAATACTTTTTGTAGTATATCCACTGTTGATTGGCTGCAACACTATCCATAAAATCAGAGGCACAAAAACTCAGTTTTCTTTTTTATTGCACCATTTTTGACATAGAACAAAAAAAACCTTTTTTTATTTACTCTTGAGTTAAAGCTCAATCAAAGGTGGCTACGTTTCTTACAGCTACATTTGTAATTTGAAAGTTATAGGAAAAATAGGGCTTGTATTGAATTATGCATAAAATAAGGATGATGTTTTGATACATGATATTATTTCAGGCACAGCACTAGTACCCAGATGTTGTACTCCAGATACGGTTGTAACACATTTGATATAATCATAACACTAACTTAATTTAATGGAATGAATTACCATAATCTTCCTGAAAAATAATAATACAAAATCATAAAGCCATGATCATGCAAGGCTGCTAATGGCAGCAATGACATGCTATGGCACACTAGCATCCCAGTATCTTTCATATCGTTCAGCTCAGTTATCCATTGTAACAAGTGCAAGGCCTATTGTTTGCTTTGATTACCACATTCTTGTTGATATGCTTTCTAAATTACACTTGCATACAGAGAACTCCAAAATGTTATTGAAAGTGAATTAAAGCATTTGAACTGTGGCAGCAATTTTTCCATTGCGTTAATAAGCTATGATTGGAATTTGAACTGAAGTGTGTAGTCACAACGAATAAAACTAGTCGACCTTTTGATTGTTTTTGAAAACACATTATCCGTGTATCCCTGGTGCTACCTCCACAAAAACTCCAATTACTCTTCTGCACATGTTTTATTCATGAACAGAGCCACATTACAGTACGGTGTAAAATATGTGTTGTGTTATGAGAAGAGTTTAATATTTTATTGATACAAATGTGCGATAAAACAAGTTTGCATTAAATATTGCAGATAAGAAAGGACCTTATTGTAGCAAAGACAATGCTACAAAAAAGTATTCTGCCAATTTGCATTCTGTTAGTCGAGTCAAAAATGTTTACGTCTGCTCTGAAAAATGATCTATGTTATTGATATTTTTTTCATCAGGTCATTGTTTTTATTTATTCATATGTGCCATTTAATGATAAAATAAATTTTTAAAAATATTGCAGTCAAAGTTGGCCTAAAAAACTAAAGTTTTAACTCATATTGTGGCAACCGGACTACAGCTGCGCCTACGCCAGGTACCACTAGAGGGCATGGGGGCAACAGGAGGAGGTTAACCCACGGTGGAACAGACCCGAGTAAGCCACAGACTCCGCTACCAGTAAGGGGTTCAGGACCCGGGACAGCTCCGACCAATAATTCCATCAGATCGGAGCTGAACCGAAACAGCTGCGAGCAATTGCCACACCTGCAGTCAGGCTACATAAGGCCGCCTGACGCTCTCAGAAGACAGAGAGAAAGCCACAGAGAAAGCGGACGTCCGAACCGACACGTGAGAGAACCGAACGAATGCATTGTAACCAAGCTCTCTGCACTAACCTATTTCCTTGATTCCCTTAGCACGCCGAAGAGGCTCGGGGGCGACCGAGCCGCGGCAGCTGGAAATCTGCGGAAGGAAAAGGGCGTGCGAAAGGCAGAGACTCAGACAACGGAACGACCGATCCGACTAGTGGGATTTCCCCTGAAACCCACGGAGGTAACCGATCTTCACGGCTGTGAAGACTCCGATCCCTCCCTGTTCGAGGAGCTCTGTATTGGTGGGACATCGGCTGATTCCCCCCTCACAGACGGAAGAGGGGAGCGTGGCGACGCCCCCCAGCCCTAACCCAGGAACCTGTATACTGAACCCTTAATCCTTTAAATAAACTACTTACCTTTGTTGAACATATCTGGTCTCTCCGTCTTCCTTCCATTTTCAAGGAAAGTGTGGCGGGACGCTACATATGGTGGAGAATGCGGGCATAGCGATTCCCTCACTCCAGGAGAAGATTAGTTCGACGAAACCGACGCGACAGGTAAAACGTCGCCTATCAGCTAAACATTTACACTCTATCCTTTCAGAAGAAATGGAAGCGACGGCGAGCGGAGAGAGAAGCCCGCCTGCCTCACCCCGAATAGAGGAAGCCCTATGGAGCATTGCCACCTCCCAAGGCATGCTTCAGGCCGCCATGGCCGAATTATGTAAACAGAATACGGGCCGAACGACGGGGCGGAGACCCAGAGATGTACTGTTAAAGATGACAGAAACAGATGATGTTAAAACCTACCTCAAAATTTTCGAGAGAACGGCCCAGCGCGAAGCCTGGCCAGTGGCAGACTGGGCTCACATCCTCGCCCCATTCTTAACTGGGGAGGCGCTCTTGGCCTACCATCATCTAAGTCCATCAGAGGTGTCATCTTACGCTAGCCTGCAGACCGCGATCCTGGCTCACTATGGGTACGGGTTAGCGGAACGAGCCCAACAATACCATGAATGGGCGTTCGACCCAGAGACGCCCCCTAGAGCACAACTAATGAAGTTGGGACGACTACTGGATAACTGGCTTGAAGAAGGGGAGGGGCCCCATTGGAAAGAACGTATCCTCATAGATCGAGCTGTACGGGCACTACCTCGACCAGCTCAACGATACGTCGCCGAACAAGGGCCGCAAACCCTGGACGGGATGATCCAGCTGCTAGAAAACCATTCCGCCACCACTCGCCTACTAAAAGGGGGAAAACCCCCAACTAACCCGACAAATAGACCGGACAGAAAGGAGGAACGGGACCCCAACCAGAGAATACAGACCCGACCGTCCGGAAAGCCTGGAGTAGACCCGGCGCTGAGACGGTGCTTCGGGTGCGGAAGGAAGGGACACCTGGCCAGAGACTGTCCGGGCGAAGATGAGTCAATGGCGACCCAGAGTCGTACCGGTGAGCACCGTGCCACCTCCTCACTCTACGTCACCACCTGCTGGGCCCACAAGGATATGGCACCCCCCAGGATTCCGGTGTCGATCGCTGGAAGGGACACGGTGGCCACCCTCGACTCAGGAAGCGGCATTACCCTGGAACACGCCAGCCTAGTAGACTCACCCAAGGGAGCAGAAGTAAGGGTGGGGTGTGTCCACGGGGATGAAAGGACGTATCCCACCAGTACAATCACAATTCGTAGCCCGAGAGGGGCGTGTACATTAAAAGTCGCCGTGGTAGAGAGACTACCAGTGCCCGTACTCCTGGGGAGAGACTGTCCATTATTTAAAAAATATTGGGAGAACCCGTCCAGCTCCACAGATTGTACAGAGAAGAGGCGAACCCCCATGCGGAGGAAACTAAGGCCCCCAACTGCATGGATCGCCACGCCCAGGGAAGACCCACACCGGGATCTGACCCCCCACTCCAGTGACACTCTGACTGGGTGTGAGACCCCGGAGCCAGAGGGAGAGAGGGAGGTGAGTGGCCAAGAACCGGTCGTCTCCAGAAGGGAGAGGGGGACAGAGGAAGAAGATGCTAACCCCGCCCCGTTCCAGGAGGAGGAACAACTCCCTCCACTACCGGGGTTCGAATCAAGTACCGAGCGACTCCCCGGGGACTTCCGACGAGCACAGCTCGAAGATCAAAGCCTGATCAACGCGTGGCGGGGAAGTTTAGTGAACCCCCCTCCTGAGCTGGTGAGTAGGCTAAACACTCCCACCTTTTGTGTACGTAATAATCTGTTGTACCGTGTTCACAGCGTACGAGGAGAGACGGTGGAACAGCTGGTAGTCCCCAAGACACATGTAACCCGGGTGCTTTATCTGGGACATACTCACCTCCTGGGGGCGCACTTGGGGGTCGAGAAAACCCTGGAGAGAATCACCCAACGATTCTACTGGCCGGGCATCAAGAAAGCCGTGGAGGACTACTGCAGGGCATGTAGTCAGTGCCAACTGCATTGCCCAAGACCCACCAGTAGGGCGCCATTAATCCCGATGCCCATCATCGACATCCCCTTCGACCGCATTGCGATGGATATAGTGGGACCCCTCCCAAAGTCTAGCCGGGGCCACAAATATATCCTCGTAATCGTCGATTACGCCACCCGGTACCCTGAAGCAGTCCCTCTGCGCACTGCCACAGGAAGGACCATCGCCAGGGAGCTCTTCCTCCTATTCAGTCGGGTAGGCATCGCTCGAGAAATATTAACCGATCAGGGCACGTGTTTTATGTCCCGGGTTCTCCGCGAGATGTGCCAACTATTACAGGTAACCCAGGTCCGGACCTCGGTATACCACCCCCAAACCGACGGCCTTGTGGAGAGGTTCAACCGGACATTGAAGAGTATGCTACGAAAGGCGATTGAAGCCGACGGTAAGGACTGGGACCGACTGTTACCTTACCTATTGTTTTCTGTCCGAGAGGTCCCACAGGCATCTACCGGGTTCGCCCCATTCGAGCTACTCTACGGACGGAACCCCAGAGGACTGCTCGATCTGGCGCGAGAGACCTGGGAACAAAGTCCATCACAACACCGCACCCTGATCGATCACGTCGAGTCGATGGAGCATCGGCTGAGGAAGATCTGGCCCCTGGTCAACGAACACATGGCAGAGGCGCAGAGGGAACAAAGACGACTGTTCGACCGAGGGGCAGTGGTACGGGAATTCCAACCAGGAGACCAGGTGATGGTGCTAGTCCCCACGACAGAATGCAAATTCCTCGCCCGCTGGCATGGACCATACGAAGTGGTGGAACGGGTGGGACCCGTCAACTACCGGGTGAGGCAGACGGGACGCCGCGTCGAGCAGAAGGTGTATCATGTGAACCTCCTGAAACGGTGGGTCACCCCGATACCACAACCCGTACAAGCGCTCATGAGCACCAGGATGAAACCTCAAGCTCCAGAAGTGACACTGGGAGAAGAACTCTCCCACCACCAGAAGACGGATCTGAGGGAACTCATCGATGGGTTCAGGGATGTGTTCTCAGAACAGCCCGGCCGAACACACGTCGTCCAACACGACATCATCACAGAACCTGGAAGGAGGGTCAGGCTACGACCATACCGGGTCCCGGAAACCAGACGTATGGCTATCCGGGAGGAAGTGAAGGAGATGTTGCGGTTCGGGGTAATCGAACCATCCAACAGCCCGTGGTCCAGCCCGGTGGTGCTAGTACCGAAGCCCAATGGGAGCTGGAGGTTCTGTAATGACTTCAGAAAGTTGAACGAGATCTCCAGGTACGACGCCTACCCGATGCCACGGGTAGATGAACTGATCGAAAGACTAGGCCCCGCCCGATTCATCTCCACCCTGGACCTCACCCGAGGGTATTGGCAGGTACCTCTGACTCCCCGAGCCCGCGAGAAGACCGCCTTCGCTACCCCGGATGGCCTCTTCCAGTACCGGGTCCTCCCATTCGGAGTCCATGGAGCGCCGGCCACCTTCCAGAGGATGATGGATATCGTGCTGAGGCCCCATCGGGAGTATGCCGCGGCCTACTTGGATGACATAATTGTCCATAGTCCTGACTGGAGAAGCCACCTTGACCGACTCAGGGCGGTACTACAGGCCTTACGAAAAGCCGGACTAACGGCCAACCCGGCAAAATGCCAACTAGGACTGATCGAGGCGAATTATCTGGGACATACGGTGGGCCGAGGATGTGTCAGACCACAGACAAACAAGCTGGAAAGTATCGAGACCTGGCCACGACCCAAAACCAAAAAACAGGTGAGAACCTTCCTTGGCTTAGTGGGGTACTACCGACAGTTCGTCCCCCACTTCGCCACAATCGCCGCTCCACTACATGACCTCACGAAGAATAGTCAACCCTCTACAGTCCGCTGGACTGAAGAGACGGAAAGATCCTTCACACAATTAAAGGAGGTACTCATGTCTAAACCTGTTTTAGCTACCCCAAATTACCAGCGCCAGTTTGTCTTGCAGACCGACGCATCCGGAACCGGACTCGGAGCCGTACTGTCCCAGATCCAGGACGGAGTAGAACACCCCCTCATATTTGCCAGCCGCCGACTGCTAAACCATGAAAAGAACTACGCCACGGTAGAACTGGAAGCTCTAGCGGTAAAGTGGGCCCTAGAAAAATTTCAGTATTATCTACTGGGGCGGGAGTTCCGCTTAGTCACCGACCATGCCCCACTCAAATGGATGGCGGCTAATAAAAGTAAAAACGCCCGAGTAACCCGGTGGTTTCTGTCCCTACAGAATTTCAGATTCCAGGTGGAACACCGACCGGGGAAGGAAAACGGGAATGCAGACGCCCTATCCAGACGGGAGGAACTCGGACTAATAGTCGCTCCGCCACAGGTGTCAGAGCTAAGGAGGGGGATATGTGGCAACCGGACTACAGCTGCGCCTACGCCAGGTACCACTAGAGGGCATGGGGGCAACAGGAGGAGGTTAACCCACGGTGGAACAGACCCGAGTAAGCCACAGACTCCGCTACCAGTAAGGGGTTCAGGACCCGGGACAGCTCCGACCAATAATTCCATCAGATCGGAGCTGAACCGAAACAGCTGCGAGCAATTGCCACACCTGCAGTCAGGCTACATAAGGCCGCCTGACGCTCTCAGAAGACAGAGAGAAAGCCACAGAGAAAGCGGACGTCCGAACCGACACGTGAGAGAACCGAACGAATGCATTGTAACCAAGCTCTCTGCACTAACCTATTTCCTTGATTCCCTTAGCACGCCGAAGAGGCTCGGGGGCGACCGAGCCGCGGCAGCTGGAAATCTGCGGAAGGAAAAGGGCGTGCGAAAGGCAGAGACTCAGACAACGGAACGACCGATCCGACTAGTGGGATTTCCCCTGAAACCCACGGAGGTAACCGATCTTCACGGCTGTGAAGACTCCGATCCCTCCCTGTTCGAGGAGCTCTGTATTGGTGGGACATCGGCTGATTCCCCCCTCACAGACGGAAGAGGGGAGCGTGGCGACGCCCCCCAGCCCTAACCCAGGAACCTGTATACTGAACCCTTAATCCTTTAAATAAACTACTTACCTTTGTTGAACATATCTGGTCTCTCCGTCTTCCTTCCATTTTCAAGGAAAGTGTGGCGGGACGCTACAATATGTACATGGTTTTCACATAATGTTTGGCTGACATTGACTGCAATTGTTTGTTTTTCCCCTTCAGGGCTTCCATGGTGTTTTCAAGCTTTATTTATTTATTTATTTATTTTTAGCAATTTTGTCCAGGCAAAATATCATGCATAGAAAAACATTTACCTCTCTCAGTATATGATTAATTATTAATATAATAATGAATTATGTAAAAAAGCAAGCTGTAGTTTAAAACCATTGAAAAACAGATCACTTGTCCCATAGCGATACATTTCATATAGAGTCATCGTTCTTTTGGCCGCTGCTCTTCGCCTCTACACAAAGTTTTTCTGTTTCATTCAGCATTTGGTGTTCAAAAGCAACGTTTTGGAACATAGCTGATACTATTTACTACATTTGAAGCTGCTCTTTTGTTGTTTCACAGAAATGCCTTTTGGGGGTTATATAAATTGTGTTTCAACACACTTTATCTCAACAGTGCAGTCCCAGAAGAGTGCTATAACAAGTATTTATTAATTGTTGTTTCTCATAAATATAACGTTTTGATTTTAGTACTTATTTTTGATTAGATAGAACAGCTTCAGTCGACTGAGCAAAGCAAACTTGAGCAGGTTGAGAAAAACAACGTACACATGACCATTCATTTCCTTCCAACCTCTCGATACTGTTTGAAATATCCTCCTCTTCTGACAACCATTTCAGACAGGACTGCCTGCTTATTATAGATTCACGACAGCCATTAGAACCCCATTTGTGCTCCCCGGGTCTTCCGGAGATCAGTAACCATGGTAACACAGCAGCAAAAGAGTGGGTCACAGGCATGTTGGGATTTTATAGGTGGAAAATTTGTTAGAAACATATAACTGCCATTGAATGAGAAGCCTTTCACCCTACAAATACTTTTTTTTTTTAGTAAACACAGTGGGGCTACCTGCAGACACCATGCTCTCCAAATATTTACATATGGTCCATGTTTATTTACACACTGATACAAATTATAATCAATGTCTCATAGATCTCTTAGTATAGTGTATACTAAGTGTATATTATGTCAATACAAAAGAAAGTGCATTAGTGTCAGACTGCCGGTATTTACTGATGTTGATGGAATTCAGAAGGGGTTATGGGACATCCTACAGGCAGGAATTCTGACCTCAAAAAGGTTACCTACCAGCTGTAGAAGCATCCCTCTGTGTCCCCATTGTTTATCTTTACTGAATTAATATACATTTTATTCAGAACAGCGTGACAATTATGTAAGTAATAGCTAATAAAAATATTATAATTATTATTCATTATTCATTCATTTCTGTTCATTACTTTACTAATTTATATTTCAACTGGATTAAATTAAATTGAGCTCATAAGAGACCCGTTCTCCATATAATGTAATAATATTCAGTTAGCCTGCCAAAATTACTTAAAGTATATTTGGAGAATTGTTATATATTATTACAATAGCTATGGAATGAAGAAACCGCTGATGCCTGAAGAGGTGGAGCGTATCAAAAAGTCTAAATCTCAAACTGATGTTTAATTTCTGCAAATAAAAAAATATATCAATGTTCAAACATCATGCATGTCACATTTGCAGAAAGCTAAGCAAAGCTGCTTCTCTAAGGCACATGACTCTTTTAAATAATCACATGATTGCAAACGGTCACAAAGGAGACTTGTCCGGAGGCCAGCAGCAGATGGTGGGAGAACAGATGCAGCAGTGGGACAGGTAGTACATTGTCCAAGGGTTATGCCAGGGTCACCAATGATATGCACAGGTGTCCAGTCAAACACAGCATACCTATACATGAATTTACATGCACACACTCAAGCACATACACACACACACACACGCACGCACGCACGCACACACACAAACACATCTGCACGCACACGCACACAACACACATGTTGATTGTTATATATTACAGGTTTGTCTGTATCTGTGTGTGTGTGTGTGTGTGTGTGTGTGTGTGTGTGAGAAAGAGAAAGAGAGAGAGAAAGAAAGAGAGAAAGAGAAAGTGAGAGAAAGAAAGAGAAAGAGAGAGAGAGAAAGAGAGAGAGAGAGAAAGAGAGAGAGAGAAAGAGAGTGAGAGAAAGAGAGAGAGAGAAGAGAGAGAGATCAAACACATCAAACCCATGTCAGACCATGAATTGGAAAACAGTTGAGTGAAAATGTATACCTCTGTAAACTGGGTGTTTGTTCATATTGAAATTGTATGAGTAAGACATTTGGTTTACCAAAAGGCTCACCAAAAGGCTGAACCCTGAAGAAAAGTACAATAATAAATGAAAACTACATATTTACATAATTTCCATTACTTTTTCTACTGGGATAGCACAATCCACAGTGATATTATCAACATGACATTCAAACATATTTAAATAAACAAGAACTGAAGATTTCAAGGCAACTTGTTTTAGAGCTGATGTGCTGTGCAATAACTGAATATTTTAAAATAAAAAAGAAAATTCCCATCACGAATGTACGAATGCGATGCGGAGTCACTGCCACGCACGGCCTCAGCCAGTGACAGGAATATTTCATACACACCTTCAAGGAATCTTCTAAAGTCACGCAACTGCAAATCCCATGAGCTGCACTTCCTCCTCTCCAGCCCCTTCCTATCATGGCCTCGGGAGGTTTCTGTCTCGTCTTCCACTCTCCGCATCCCTACAGATTTCTTCACTTCATCCCAACTGACAAACTCCACCAGACGTTGTAGTCCAGAGGGGATGCAGCAGCACATCCGTCTCAGCCGGGCTGTGATCCATTCACAACCATGCACCGCTTGCTTTCCCCTATGCGGGTCTACCCACAGACTCCAAGCCCAAGATAACTATGCTTACTGACAAATCCCAGTATTTGTATTAAATAAATACAAATATAAATATAAAAAGTCCTTACAGCAATGTCTGCGTGAAACGCTCTCCTCAAGTGAAATTATGTAAATGCCATCCATCATACTTTATTCCTCTTTCCCATGATGACTGTGTTTCCGTTTTATTTTGATAGCAGTGATCTGTGACAAACTGACAGCCATTGAAAAAAAATGCTCTGCTACACTTGCAGATTACAAAGAAAAAAAGTAGACCAGCTGATACAATGGGTTTCAGTTCTGAAACTAATTTGAAGTTACAGACTTGGAAGTACAGTGAGACATTGGGCAGGTGCAGCTGTTCAGGCCCGAGCATATAAATACACTGCAAAATGTTTCGACAACCTCCCCTACTGTCCATTCTTACTACACCAGAAACCACCTACCCTGAGAAATACTGGAGATGAAGTGCATGCAATGTATTTAAGACAGCCCTGGTGCTATGTAATGCCCTAACTATTGTGTGTGTGCGTGTGTGCACACGCACGCTCGTGTGTTTGTGTGTACATGCGTGCATTTGTGTGTGTGTGTGTGTACGTGCCTGTGTGTGTGTGTGTGTGTGCGCGCGCGCGCGTGTGCACGTGTGTGTGTGTGCGCGTGTGTGCGTGTGTGTGTGTGTGTACGTGCCTGTGTGTGTGTGTGTGTGTGTGTACATGCCTGTGTGTGTGTGCGTGTGTGCGCGTGTGTGTGTGTGTACGTGCCTGTGTGTGTGTGTGTGTTTGTGTTCTGTGTTTGTAAGGGGAATCCAGGAGCTGCTCTAATGACTCACTGAGAACCCCAGGCTACATCAAGAGTTACATTGTGGCCCAGAGCAGTCCCCACTAGTGCCTTCCGAGCATGTTTACATGCTAAATATATTGACATCTGAATATAGAAGAGAGTTCATTTCTGCTCCTCTACATTTCAAAATATTGCACCATTTCTTGAGTTATTACTGTCTCAAGAAGAGAGTCGAAATGGCAATTAAAAACATGTGCCAGTATCGTGGCACCTGTTCTCATTTTATTTTCAAGATTGTAGCTATCATCTCTCCGTCATTTCCTAATTATGTGTTGTGTTTACTGCATGCATGCTTTTCAACAGACTGACATATGTTTGATTTTATTGTTCTTTTTTTATTTGATCTGAAAGATGGATACATACTATATGGCAGTGGAACATAATGTAAGTTTTTGTTTCCAATAGGCTGAACTCATGTATCGTGCCTTATTTCAACATGCAGCTTTCAAGTAAAATCTAGTATTAGGTCTCAAGTGTTTAACAGTTGTTTGTTTTTTAATTATAACCTTTAGAATGTAGACAGAGCACTACATCAGCTTTTCTCACTGGCCACTAAAAGGGTGTCATTGGTGCAAATACTAGAAGAAAATCATTGGTCTATGTAAGATATTTTACCTGAACATGGTCCCTTCACATATAAATCCCCTCTTGTGTACGGTTGCACATCCCTACACCTGTATGACTGTCGACCTGTGCAAAATATGTTTAGGGTTTTTAAATGTTTACAAGGTCAAAAAGGATGCAATCCCCTAAGAACAACAGATTTTTTTTTACGTTTTGTATTTCAGTGGTCAATATTCCCTGTTTTACTTTCAGCACAGTGCTTTATGCTGTGAAGTACTGTATGATTATCAGAAAATATAATTAAATGTCCGCCCCGTAACTCTACGACCACCAGAAGAGAAGCGATTTCCAAATGAGTATTTGGAGGTTTTGAGATCCAGACACAAAAACAATAAATAACTTATCGATCTTTTCATAGCGAAGCACGAGAGGCCTAACCAGCTAGGAGTGGGGGATATAATTGGGCCTGCGAGCAACATTCGTCTTGATTACATTCAATTTCAACCCATAAGGATAAGGTAAGTACAGGCCATTTATCAAAGCCACATCGAACTGTCTTAGTAAATGGGATGTGGTCCATTTGGGCCTGTATCATCAAATTCACTGGCTATTGTACTGGAATATTCGGGCCAACTAGTCCTGAGCAAAGTGGTCATTAATACGAAAATATGTTTTGAGTCCACATTGTTCTCTACTCAAAGAGATAAAACTATACTGTAAGTTTGTTTTGTTTATTTAGACAATTAGTTTTGTTCAAATTGATTTATAATATTGCTTTTATTAAAAATAATTGGTTATTGGTTAGTTATATGGGAAAACTACAGAAATTTCTCTCTCACACACACACACATACTTATGCATTATTAATATGGAGTTATTGTGCAGAATGTGAATAATATTCACTGAACAATAATGTGTACGTATGTGCATGAGGCAAACAACATAATTAAAACACCAGGGACTAAGACTGAACATATGCACCAATGATATATTTCAAACCATGGTAGGATATTCATGTTCAGCTATGAACAGCCGAGCGGTGTCAAAAATGCCTCAACGGTTCGATGAGATCAAAGTGTAAATGCATCAAATCATATCTAGCCTGTATCAAAAGGATGAAAGGCCAAGCGAAAGTTTCAGGGAAGTGTGCTACTCTAAAAAACTGTTCTCTCTTTATATGTTGGCTTGCACATTTCCTCTTGTGAATTGTCCAGCTATTTGGTAACATTAAGGAAAGATTTGACAACAAATAATATAACAATATTCTGTATTTTCCATTTGTTACATCTATGGGCCTTGTGTTCTGATGCAATCGGTGCACATACTGTATTGGGTATAATGTATCCGAAGAAGCCAGGTCTGTGACTTAAATGTGTACAATATGTAACGGTGTTTACTATCAAACCCAGTAATTGACGTGCACTGTGTACTTTTTATTAGCTCAAACTGTTTGACAAGGGATTACCATGTTTAAGATCTCATTCTTTGGCAGTAGGTACTTTGTTAGGGACTTCCCGATTAGTATCAAAATCTGTTTGAGTTAAACAAAAATCATTGCCTTACATTCTACTTTACTTTTTAACTTGTTTAAGATGTGCCACCCAACACAGGGCTGTATATATCCAATTTCCACCCCAAACTGGAATGTCCAACTCACTGCAACCACTGCCACATTCTATGCGCTAACCACCCCGCCTATTCAGAAGAGCTGGGACATCCACAGTTCTCCAGAGTAGCGTCACAAGAAGACCTTTCATATGCGGCTTTGACATGCAGTCTTGGGTGCGGCCTTATCGGCCAGCGGGGGTTGCCCAAGAGTGAGTAAACGTGGATCTCTGTCTGACTGAACCCTTCCCTGGGCGAGGCAGGGGCCAAGTGTATGCCGCCCTGTGGAGCTACCGGCCACAGTCAGCACTGGCACGGTCCGGATTCAACCCGAGGCTGTGAGGCTCATCTATGCACCGCAGTGTGCTTCCTTAACCGAATGCGCCGCCCAGCATCCAATACTTCAACTTTACTTTCATATTTAAATTGCACAAACCTCAGAGAAGAGTCATCGAGAATTGGGTGACATTTTAGAAACGTAGACGTTTCCCGCTCCATTTCCTGCACCTGATCGCACTGATTAAAGACGCCGCATGAATTCATGATAGTTATTTCATGTTACTGTATTGAAAAAGAAAAAGCTATTTGTTTACTGCTCCTAAGAACTAACTTCTGAAGAATGGCGAACTTTGTAGTTTCAAGAGAAATGGGAGTTTTGTTTTGCTTGTTTGTTTGTTATATATACTGTGTGAATAGCCAGTCTCTTAGACATTGAAACTTTATATTTGGCTATTTGAGATTGTGTCAGGGAATTGAAATCTATTAACTAACTTTACCGTTTAATAAATTGTCAAGACAGTCCCTGAAGTCATGGCTTCTTGTTAGATGTGTTTCCCTGTCTTGTTTTTATTAAACATTCATAGGTACATTACATGTTTTTTTTTTTCCTTTTTAATATATTATGTATCAGAAACACTGAATATTTATAGCATGTAGTCACTCAAAAGTCTCAACTGTTCTTTATGTCCCAAGGCAACTTAAGCAATCTCGTGAAATTTTACAGAGTGCCGGGCCTTCACTTACTGCAGATGTGCTAACGTGCTAACACCACGACGCAACAGTGCCATATGATCATGATCTTAATTACTTACACATGAAAACTCCCAGTGTGTCACATGAGAAAATGCATCTCGCTGACGGACACCTTGTCATTTAAATGACCTGAACATTTATTGCAGATTCTGATTGAAAAAAAAAAAACGTTAATTTAAAAAGATGATGCATATTTGCTTCAGCACATTAACTGTACCGTATGGCTTCAGCAGTCGTTATAAACACATTCCTGCTGGAAGTGGTGTTGGTGTGTGAGTTATTCGGGTGTTTTTTTTTAAATCCCTCGTGCAGAGTCCTGGCCAAATTCCAAATCTGGCTCACTCAATTATGACTCACTAGTCATTGCAGAGCATAATTTGCTATATTAATCCCTCACTCTCCAACTCAGCTGATGTATGCAAAGTTCCCTGGAGTAAAATTGTTGCCCAGCATTATACAGGTAGGTGCTATATATCAGTAATGTTTGAGGGGAACCATTATTTGATATCATGTAATGAAAGATGCTATATAAATGCAATAAAAACATTTTTATGTTGAAATGATTATTGTGTTTTTTGTTTTTATTTCCACTGTTTTATGTCTTGGACAAACTATCACCTTTCAACATGAATCAATTGTAATCTTTCGGCTCATATTATTTTTTGTCAGGTGTAACATCACCTTGTATTTTTTGTGATTATTGAAACAGAATAAATTAATATTAATTGCATTAATGTCTGGAAACATCTGTTTGCCCCCTGGCATTTTCAGTCCGGAGATTAAGATGAAAGAGAGCCTTTAGTTCAATTAAATAATAATGTCTGAAGGTGAATTTCTCCAGCAATCAGAGGTCATTTTTTTTCTCATGATTTTGAGATAAGCTTCACAGATATTAGTCATAGCTAACTCTTGTCGTGGAGTATGATTTTACATTAAGGTTACAGAGTATCCATCTCATTGCATCTGCAACAATTTACATTTATTTATTAACATATTAACCCCGAGCCATACATCCGGTGGATTTTTTAAACGATTCTTTATTTTCCTGTTTAACTGAGGGTTTCTGCTGCCAATGCAACATATATATATACAGTATAAGTCATTTTTGGTTGCTGTGGAAAGCTCAAACACTGGAGTTCATGGTTGTCACAGTGAACCTTGCCAAAGACATATCCATATCTATTTAAATGTAACCAGAATGGTAGATTGGGTAATTTCCTGGAACAACAATTGAGTTGCCTATTTGGCCCAAACTTCACTAACACCCAGCCTTCAGGCCTTATGCTGTTGACCTGAATGAGCCAGCCAGCTGATGGCCAATATCTTCCAGATGGTGTATCTACAATTGTGTTCCAGAATACATTTTTTGTAGATGCAAACGTTGTAAGACATACTTGCTTAGGCAGTTTAAACAGAATAAGGGTCAAAAAGGCTGCAGCCACTGCCAACTGACAATGCCATTACTGCTGCATGTATACTTACAGTTCGAGACACAAGCTGTGGTTACGTGCAGTTGGTGGAGGTTGTGTTTCTGTGCGTGGTTTGCTTCAACAAAAAAAATATATATATGCTGGCACTTTCTTGTGTAACATGTATCTCAATGTGTTGCATATTCTACGCCATTTTTAAGAATACAGAACATTCAGAAAAAAATTATAAGTCTAGAACAACCACCGTCCAATTTTCATGTAGCAAGTGCATGCAATGGGGCTTAAAATTAATTAGGTTTCCTTGAGTGATTTCATATATTTTAGCAGGGTAAGTAAAGACAGAAAAACAGCCCATATCTCATTTCTCACAGTTTGAGTTCATTACTGTGGATTGCAACCGATGGGAAACAGTGTTTTACGGCATGCCTCAGGAGGAACAAAGTTTTGATCAAAATGGCTACAAGATTAACTGAAGACCAGGAAACGGTGTATTGAACAACATTGGCTTGTGCTGGAGATGTAACTAGATTACCTACATGTTCAATTACAGTTTAGACTGACCAGAAATTGACCCATTATCCCTAGAATTAGTTAGCTATAACAACTGCCCTTCCAGCAGTCATAAACGGCCAAGCCAGCATGTTTGGTTG
Organism: Ilyophis sp. 1 JC-2022; assembly: GCA_022702515.1. Taxonomy (NCBI): domain Eukaryota; kingdom Metazoa; phylum Chordata; class Actinopteri; order Anguilliformes; family Synaphobranchidae; genus Ilyophis; species Ilyophis sp. 1 JC-2022. Next base: position 42,832,221 of record CM040406.1, read on the forward strand.
AGTTTCCATGTTTATAAAATCAAGAAAAGGCCTTCCACTACAATCTGGCTCAAGTTTGTTTTTTGTTTTTCGCATCACAAAATCTGGCTACTGGAAACGTGCCTAGTAAACTCTCCACTGACTGGTGCCACTGAGCCGATACAGAGATGGCAGCACACTTTTGTTCTGCCATAGAAATAACTTCTGACTTCTGCTTCTCTCTGGTAACGTGTTCTCTCTAATGTATTCATATCTTTCCGATGCAGATTTATAAATAACTCACCGTAATTTATAACATTTATAACACCGTAATTTATATATATATATATATATATATATATATAGTATATACACATCATAAGTGCATTCCATAAAATATAAACATTTCATGATATGAATAATAGTTCCCATGATTTTCTCGCCTGTGTTATTTTGTTTTGAAATAATACTGAAACCCACTGGTCAGGAAGATAAAAAAAAAAACACACCCACTGTTAACTGCACTGGTTATTATGGTCCTGCAGAAGAATGAGCTTTTTTCTCTTCTGATTTAATGAGATATGTGGTTTCTACTGATAGTAAATTGGGGTCTGTTCGCTGTGTGCTACAATTCGCAGTAGAGATTTATTTTGAGTTAAGTACATATTACAGTTGTGTTATCGATCAAAGTTGCATCGCAGAGTTTCACCGAGTAGGATTAAAGTAAACCTTCCTATGTGGCCTGGGCTGTAGTGTCACATGTCAATTTTTACCTGCACTCAATCATTACATATCTAGCTACTCCATTAGTCCTCTGCTGTCTACTCGCCTGTTATGAAACACGGACAGCTAATTGAAATAGCGTGGTGTGGAAAATGGACACAGACACTTTTCAGCACTGCGCTGTAACGGGGCTAAGCGGGATCAGTTCTTTCTCCCTGTCTAGAAACGACACCAATTAAAGCAGAATGGAATGAGGGATTTGGGAAGACGTTGTGCAGTGCCTTATGAGTCAGGGATTGGCGATGTCATGCAGAACCGGTATATGCAAATGTCTAGCCCCCGTGTTAGAGTCCAAAGGAAGCCGGGGGCAGCTGGTATGGCACAAAACCCAAATTAAAGTTTTACCTGCTGCCTACAGTCCCCTTCAGCCAGGGAATGATGTGGGAATTTTGCATCTCTTTTTTTACATCATGTGTCAGGAGCCAAATTCAGCCGGAAAAATTATTGTAAAAATCCAACACAATAGTGACACCTGGTGGGGAAGTTGTATACTGTGTGTACCATTTCACGCAGGAAATAAAGCTTAAATTTCAAAGAAAAGTACAAGACAACATTTAAAGGTGTTTCATTCTATTAGCACCTTTTGTATAAATGACTGATGTATCAAATTTTTTCAGTTTCTATCTATACTGTTTCGTACTGCTAAAGGAGAGATTGAAGGTACTTGTTTGATATACAACTGAAAACTTTGTCATAACAATGAGATGCATTACATTACAGAGCGAGAACTGTCAAGACAAGATCTATATATAGTTGAAGTACATATCAGTATTTTTTTAAAGTAGATGATCACGGCCTGTATTCTGAGTATGTGAATTTTTTATTGCTTGAGGGGATTTTTTGGTTCCTGTGAACTGTGTGTGCATTTGCGCGTGTACGCATCGATGCGTGTGTGCTTGTGCGCGGTGTGTGCATTTCTGTTACCTCCAGAATGTGTTTTTTTGGGAGTTATTGTGACTGATTAGATTCGCCATCACTCAATGCTGAAATAATGAGCTGCAATACTAGCACACTGAGTACAATGGGAGTTATATTACCGATCTGATTTTTATAATTCCACTGCACCCATTTCATGTTTTATAATGAATTCAGTGTTTATGGAGAAAAGGTATTTTTAGCCGATTGTTTGCAGTGTCTTGCTCTGGGTACTTGCTGAGGTTGCTTTGTACAGCAACAATGCAGTTTATTTATTCATCCTTCCTTTCACATTTTGTCACCGTGGAGATCAAATGACATCCTATATGTTATTTTTTTCTTTGCAGAAGTAAAAAAAACAAATTTTAATTGCTTGTGATGATGTTGCACACATCCAGAGTGGCATGCTCATTATTTTCAACTCAGCAGCTTTCCCTGCACAGTTGACACATCTGATCAAAACTTTCTTTGGGTCTGTGTCAATGCCCATTAAGAAATTCAGCTACATTACACATTCTGCTGCGTTGAACATAGTTTTTGTTTTTAGGTTAACTTAATGTAACCAGTGCACAATTGCAATTTGCAAACTTCGCATACAGTTAGACTGTTTATTCGTTTTCATAAGTGCTATTCAAGATATGCCTCTAAAGTTCAGTTTATTTTTTTGTTTATTAATTTTATGTGGTTATTCATGAGGCCGCAGTGTTATTGAAAAAATAAATGGTTTTAGTAATTCATTAAGTTATATAATTATTAATAGCAATTAATATTTGCCCTAATTGCATTCAAATGTTCACGAGAATAGCAGGATTTCAAAAAAGAGCTTAATGCTGATTAATTTGTATACCAGTCCTGGTGGTGGTAACAAACCTAAAATATCTGTGGAAAAATATGTATGGAGCTGTTGAAAAACATGAAGAGCTATCACCTTTCTCCTGTTTATCATAAAGTGGCCTGCAGTAATTATGTCATAGTAATGAACCAATGGCATTGCAAAGTAGGGAATTATGTAAATTGTTCAATGCACGTGAGATAACTAAACGTCTTGAAAAGTGTAATGATCTATAGGACAAAAAACTGAGGTGGATTGCAGTCAGACTATAGGAATGCTTCAAGGTAAACTTTCTATGCCAATGCTTTCAGAACTTCAGTTACCATGGTCACACTATGATGCTGCATGTTCTGTGATCACCTGCTAGGTATTATATTATATTATACTGTCTGATGTTGCTGTTACTGTGACTTGACGATTAAACATACATGAGGACGTATTTTGTGTTGAACATGTATGTTGAAATTATAATTATTCATAAAATACAATGCTTCTAGAAATATGGCTTAAAGCGTTGCAGAATAATTGAGTCAGGTTCTGAGATGCAGTCAAAACTAACCTTGAGAATACTAATTGATAAATGCTTGTAGCATCCCTTCTAGGAAGTCGGCATTCTAAAAAGAAATACTTTGGGTAATTGGTTTCTTTCTCACAAGTTATTTTCAGTCAATCTTTTGCTTCGGAGGGTGCCCCAAAGCTGGAAAAATTGCAAATAGACAATCATACGTATGTATGAGTAGGCATAAAGAATCGTCTGTACTTAATCACAAAAAAGAAAGACTTTCTTCACAATAGGTTTCTTATGAATAACTTCAATGTGCCTCTCTAGAAAAAAAAAAAACTAAAAAAAACACTGAAGATAAAAACACCCAATTAATGTGCCTCTCTGCCAAACGGTTCTAATGGATATTGTGCTCATGCATTACCATGGTAACTCTTAGTGATTCAAAATAAAACTGTTTTCCCAAACAAATGAAACTTTCATTTTTTGGTATTGTGTAAAAGTACAGTAGGACAGGGTTATTCAACCAGTGGCCTTGGGCTTCACAGAAACTGCTGGCCCTTTGATTGATGCGAAGGAAGTATTTTGATCAGGGACAATAAAAAATGTGACCAGTTCAGCATTCACATTGTGTCTCATAGTCAAAATATAACTGAGCTGCTCCTTTAGCTGCCCGATAGGCTTGCACCAAGGGTTTGAATTTAATGCAAGCTGATATCGGTAGCTAGTGGAGATCATGCTTTCAGAGTATCCAATGCATAAAAAAGTGGTAACCTATTATTCTATATATATATATATATATATATATATATATATATGTGTGTGTGTGTGTGTGTGTGTGTGTGTGTGTGGAAGTTTCCTGTCTGCAAAATAATGTCTCTGCTCTCTGCTGCAAAGTGTAGAGGTGTGTGGTGAGTGTGCCTGCCTTCAGACAGCTGGCATGCCACCCTGTGCAAAATTGTGTTAATGGTAGGAAAAAATAAAGTCAATTTCCTTTGCGGCTCAGCTGGCTCAGGTGCTCGCAACAAACACACGCGGGGACCTAAAGTCACGGGGTTGAGTCACCGCTATGCCATCAGTCGACTGTCTGCGAGACCACAGTGGTGTGTAAAAAATTGACGTAGGGTATGTTTAAGTCAGCCAGGGTTCCTCCGCTATGCCGGCTGAATTTGTTTCTTCCAGCAAAGTGCCACAGGCTACCAGTTGTCATCAGTGTGAGAGATGATTCTCCCCTGATACTGATAGCCTGCAGGGAGTAAAACAGTCTTGCTTGCAAATGAGCTCATTGGTGGAGGGTATGCTCTTCTCCTGCAGCGACCCTAATGGGGGGGGGGCGTGGGCGGCACAGCGATGACTCAGGAGGCACAACTGCCTAACAATAAAGGGGAGTAATCTTGCCACTCTATTAATTTTTTTCATGTAAATTTAACTCAGCAAACTTAGTTAGCTTCGCACTTTTGAGAGAGCCGACAGGCTCTAGGACTGCAGATTGGTATTTGAGCGTGCAAATAGTCACTTCATAGGGTGATCGCCAATCAATTTGCACTTAGTTGATGGAAGTGGATAATGCTGGCTCAGGCGCCGTTCCATAATGTCCCACAAATGCTTTATTGGGTTCTGGTGGCAGAACAGGTCCGCAAATCACTGGGCTCGTGCTCTGTGGACCTCTGTGGAGGCATCCTGACAGACGACCCTCTCTGCTGGAAAGATGTGCATTAAGATGGAGAGAATATGATCACTTAACCATAACCTTGCCTTCTAAGGGTATGGCAGATCATGTCAATAGCATTCTGGATATCCATTATCCACCCCCCCCCCCCACACACACACAAACACACGCAAATATACATTGCGTATTCATTTTAATATTATAAATCCATTGGCCAAAGTCCTTGCTTCTCCTGGTCCTGTCTTTGCTTGTTCTCATTGACAGCATTACTCCCTGCATACAGAAAGAGGAATGCGTGAACTTTTGCTGTAAAAAAAGCCGGTCTTTTATCGCCCTGTCGTTCCTGTCATCGAGAGCAGGCTTCCATTCATGCGAATACTAGCGGGATCTGAACTTGAATCCCACACTGGCACAGCTACCTCTCGTTTTGCTGCGCTCGCTGAAACGCATTATTGCAATGCTATGCATTTTACCGCCTCTTAAAAGTAAATCAATAGCCATCTCATCGACTACTTGCTTGTCTTTTGTGTGCAGTTTCTCTTGTGCAAGCAGGTGGAAGTTCCGCAAGGCCTCCTCCACTATCTCTATATAGTCAGCCAGCAGGTAAAAGAGGGGAATTTATCTTTCTTCCACAAAAGACTTATGTACAAAGCCACTATCGTGCAATGGAGAAGTTTCTACCCAACCATCACCTCAGTTACACATGTACAGTATCAGCAATAGCTTCATACTGTGAGAGAGACACCAGAGGGACTAAATGACTCTGTTCAGATGCTCTGAATCCCCTTTTTAAATCTCTGCACAGCACTGCATGACTACCTCAGTACAGAAAAACAACATTATGCACACTTCTTGGAATGATTGGTAGAAAAAAAGTTCTTTAAAAATGTCCTGGTAGCATCTGTGAAGTATTTTATTGAAAGAAAATATATGAATTCACCATGTTTCACCACAATTTAGAATGCACAATAATAATTGCTGTCCTGTCCATTTGATATAACACCTTCAGCCAAATCGGGACGGGCGCACACTGGCACCCGCATGCTCTGAAAAACGTATGCTGCCAGCTGGCACCTTTTGCCACTTAGCAATCCACCTGCTGAGCTGCAGTTACAGCACTGGAGGACTGGAGATGTGATGAGACAGGGCAACATATGACTGAACCGCTCTCTCTCTGAGTGACGCAGTGACCGCGTACGCGTGCAGTGACCGCGTACGCGTGCAGTGACCGCGTACGCGTGCAGTGACCGCGTACGCATGCAGCTCCCGAGCTGTCGGCACTGGAACCATTCAGATTCCATCATATCGAGGGGACATCACTGCGTGAGGCACAAGGACTTCAACTGGACCCACAATTCTGATTCGACTTTAAATCACTGGGAATATGTTGGTTTACTGCATAAAGGCAGCGGCCCTTTGTTTGAATTATTGGCTGCATGTAAGGGATCTCTGTCAGAGACACGGAGGAAATATTGGAAGTCCAGATGCGATAGCTGTGCAATCTGAAAAATGTTCGAAAGAACACACTGAGACGGACAATAATCCGTAGTGAAATAGAGGAAAATAACAGAACACAAATAACCTCGAGAAAAGAACGAGGAACTCGATCTCCGAGCATAAAATAAAGAAATAAGATATACGCTTATCTAACTCCTGTTAGTGGAGCGAGCGAACAAAGAAAAATAAAAACTGTAATATCCCTTTAACTCTGGGACCAGAGCCGTTAGAGCGCTCGTGGAAAAACAAAGGAAATAAGCGGACCCGCTTATCTAACTCCGTTTGTGGAGCGAACGAACAAAGAAAATAAAAACTATAAGACCCCTTTAACTGGAGTTAGAGCGCTCGTAGGTAGAAACGGTAAAACAAAGGAAATAAGCAGACACGCTTATCTTACTCCCGTTATTGGAGTGAAACGAAAGGAAACAGAACTCAAAAGACCCTAACTTTTCTTGGGTAAGAGCACTCGTAAATCCGAGTATAAAACGAAAGAAACGAGAAAGCCTCTGCTCTGAAATGAGAGCTAAAATAAACTTTCTTTCTTTCTAAAAACCCTACTTTCTAAACCCTTTCTTTTTTAAACTAGCTTTCTAACTAATTTCCTATACCTTTTTACCGGCTCGAATGTTAAGTGGAATAACATGGAAGCAACGAGAGAGGCCGGAAGCGGGGTATAAATAGTGAGCGGAAATATATGCCAGGTGAACTCACTAATGATGAGGCGAAAGCAAAACCCGTGACGGAACACAGGAAAATCCGATAGATTACCGGTAAACGATAAAAACGAATAAAGCGACGCGGAGCTAAGGGAAGAAAGGTAAGATCCATGATACTGCAGGGATGTTTGTTGTAACATAATAATAAATGGCGAGTGTATATCCACTCGTGTGTCTTCGTTTTGGTATTTAAAGTACACCTTAGAGCCTTAGATTATGGAAGTGCAATTTTGGGATGCGTACTAGTCATCTGGGATATAATCCTAAATTGATTTTGTTCACTGATGCAGGTCAGACAGTTCCTGTGCATTTATTTATTTATTAACGTAATTCCATAATTTGTCTTCTGGGTACACACAGCCACGTTTATCAGTCTGCCTGAAACATTGCTTTGTTTTTTTATAATTTTATGATTAGTCTGCACCCCTGTATGTGCTTCAGAGAATGACAAAAGATTGATATTTCCTAGATGTGAAGAATATTGATGTTATGGCGTTCAAGTTAGTTGGGTGATATACTCGTTCGGTAATTATCCTTTTTTTTGGCGCAATAACGTCTTTTCCTGGGCCTCGGGCTGTGTCCAAATAAGAGTCCTATCTACTGTGTACTGTGTACTAGGGCGGTGACCCAACCTTACACCACTAGAAAATAGGCGACTGGACTACGCCACCTTCTGTCTAATGAGTAGAAGGAACTGAACATTGATACGTAGAAGGGAATTCAGCTTTAGTAAAATAGAAACTTTTTTTAGAAAGAGGTCTAATACCCAAAACACAGGTTCAAGGATATCAAGTGAAGCATTATTTATGAAAATACAAAAATGATCTTACAAGTTGCACATAATCTGTTTCAATGATAACACTTATTATTCGAATTAAGATTTGTAGAAATATTGTGCCGATTGTGATCCGGAGGCGAGAACGAGGGGTACACCCGACCCCCAGGACCACGAGGCGGCGGCACTCAACAGAACACTATCGGGCACACAGAACACAACATTCATTATTTTACTTTCCCACCATAGAGTTTACAGGATTACTTCGCCCAAAACTGGGTGAACTGCTGGAACACAACAGCATCACAACAGCGTTATACTGTGAACTCAATTATTTTAAATCCCCTTTTATATTATCGTCATGAGACAGTCAGTAACTGGAAAACGGTGGCTGATACAACTGCGGCGAGCACACCGGGTATAGGCTACACACGCACCTTGAAAAATTGGAAAAGAAAGTAACACATTAGTACAAGTAACGAATATGTGAACTTAAATAGTTGGACACTAAGCAGGTTTTCTACATACTTCACAATGCCATCTTTTATGCATCGGCTTGCATTAGTTCACTTATGGGATTAAAATGTCTGCAACAAATAAAAAACATTATAATAAAAACCAGGGTAACACAGAGTATTCATCTAACTATAAAGGAAGAAATCCTATCTGTCTGCCTTTCGCTTTGCTCGACAACCGGGCACTGTATGAAGTTGAAATTCGCTAGGTGTATTGCAGTGTCGACTTTGAAGTTGATTGGATGAGCGGTTCTCCAGAAAATAAGCTATTTGTATACGGTCTATGATAAGAAGTCTAAAAACTGTAGGAGGATTTAATCTGAAGCAGCTAGAGCGTACTGTGACATCATCAGCTGCAGAGGCTGCTAGCGTGCATTGGAACATCATCACCTGCTAGAGGGCAGAGAGTACAATGTGACATCACAATGGTCAACATTCCACCATTCATTTCAATGGGACAGAAATTGACTTTTAAACTTAAGTCTAATTGTGTACTGTCTGAATGTCTGTATTTTGCTTTGCTTGACAACTGGACACTGTATGAAGTTTAAATTCGCTAGGTGTATTGCGTGTATTGCTCAGGACCCAAGAAAGTGAAACAACCGGGCACTGTATGAAGTTGAAATTCTCTAGGTGTATTGCATGTACGGCTCAGGACCCAAGAAAGTGAGACAACCGGGCACTGTATGAAGTTGAAATTCACTAGGTGTATTGCTCAGGACCCAAGAAAGTGCAGTGTCGACTGTGAAGTTGATTAGATGAGTGGTTCTCGAGAAAGCTGCACGCATCAATACCGGGGGCCAAGCAATCGGCCCGTTCTGAATGGGCACGGGCACTGCACTAGTATATTAAAAGTAGGGATGCACCGAAATGAAAATTCTTGGCCGAAACCGAAAACCAAAAATGAGAAACCAAGGCCGAAAACCGAAAACCGAAACACCGAAAGAAATGATTGTCAATTATTAGAACCATTGCATTTATGGCTATGACTGTGTACTAACCTCACTAAAATCAAAGCATTGCAATTCAAGAATAAATCAATTACAAAAGTATGAAAATATTTATTTAGCACTGAAATTACAGCAATGCACCAAAAAAATTAAAATTCAAAACAAAATGTTTAACTTGACCCTGGCCTGCTGAAAGATTGTAAAATTAAATATGTTCTCTCATAAAAACACAAAGTGCATTTAAGTCACCCGACGTGGAGAAACTCTTTGCAGATGCACCCCCTCTTGAAATTTCAGCACTGCATTTTTTGCAAATCGCTATCCGTGGGTCTTTCTCCGAGATATTGAAATAACTCCACACCGCCGACATGCTGGCTCTTATCCAGATAACCGTGTGCTGGCTGCGCTTTTTGTTTGCGTCATTACAATTCTGTTTAATTAAAAAAAAAAATTTAAAAAAAATAATAATAATAATTCTGTTTCGGCCGTGTTGTTTCGGTGATTTAGGTCTTTCGGCCGAAAACCGAAAATGCACTTTTGGGCCATTTTCGGCCGAAAATTTTCGGTGGCCGAATTTTCGGTGCATCCCTAATTAAAAGTAGTAAAAGCACAAATTAACGAAGCAAACCGTAACCTATCGACAGAATAGGAATATTGCCAATCTCAATTGCGTGAGCAGTCAACAAATGAACGAGCGATGTCATAGCCAAAGAACCGCCAGGAGTTACTAAATGTATTGTATTCAATCCAAGTATATTTTAAGCACAACATACCTTCCAACAAGTTGTAAAAAAAAATAATAATAATAATAATACATTTTTAAAAGTGGATTGCATGGACGTCAATTTAACTGGTAGGCTACCTCCGCAGCCTAAGGAGTAAATGGAACTGAATTACCATTTGTTGCAATACAGCAATTCAAAGCCCATACAACTGAAACCATACCTCCAAACAGAAGAAAACTCATAAAATTCTCAGGCCCCAGCAGCAGCAAGAGTGTTGTGTGTCTTAAGCCGAAAGACAAAGGATTAAAAAAAAGAACGCTCCCAGTTGCTCATTCACCCACCCATTCGCACCTGTAAGTCATTTCACCACTTAGCGCCATTAAGTAAGCAATCAGTGGGCATATATGTGAATAGGTTGCATGTTATGATGACAATGTATTCAAACTAAACTTAGTGTGAACACTAGTTTGGGTGACTACATTAACATACTGTGTACCTTTTACTGCGTACTGTTTAGTATGTGACAGTATGCAAAAAAATAGTCTCCATACTATTATCAGCGAAAACCCGGAAATAAGTATATTCAGGGATTTTGAGTACATTACATTTAGGGCTGTGTCCGAATCAACTGTAGGCAAAATACTTTCTAAATGTAGTGTACTTAAAATCCCCAGATAATATACTTATTTTGGGTTTTTCACTAATAATATTTTGGAGGATTTTTTGCATGTCACTACAGTATGCTAGTACACATTACACAGGACACAGTAGATAGGGTTGTAATTTGGGCACTGCCTTATAGAAGAACTTAAAAACTTGCCTACTGAAAAATGTCATCCAGTGTACTGAACAAGCATACTCAATAGTATGAAAGGCAGTTGATTCAGACACAGCCATTGCTTCAGGCTGTGTCCGACTCAGAGCCCTATTGACTGCATCCTGTCTCCTGTGAACTGTGTACGAGCAAACTGTATACTGTTTAATACAAGCATGCAGTTTACAAAACATATCCTCCATACTATTATCCAACCAGGGGCGGAAGCAGGAGTATCACAATAGGGGGTCTATAGTGTGGGAGTCGGCCCCTATGTCACTAACAATGGAAAACAAATGTGGTGTTTGAATGACCAGGAGATGATAGTAATAACACGTTAAAAGTGTATTACCAGCAACTTCATTATTCAGATGAACTAAATATGGTTAAAAATTAAGTAACAAACAGTAACAGTTTACGATGGTTAGCTTGCACTCATCTAAATAAGGCTAGATAAGCTGGCACACTACCAAAAAGTTACAATAAAGTTGTAATAAGACTTATAACGGCAGCTATATTTTGTATGGTTTCACGTTAAATTATTGATGACCAAGTCTGCTGTATTGATTATGATATCATACCAAGGTGATACACTTTTTGCCTCAGGGTAGTGAGCACATCCTCTTTCATTTACAAACATGAAATGGGTCGATTATTGGCCCATATTTTTCAGTCCATGAATGGATTGAGCGCATTACTGTTTTGTATTGAGCCTTGCCCCTGTCTCCCGCAAGTCAGGGGTGAGGAGTATGAGAGAAACAAACTGCATTGAAATGACAATAGCCCCCAGCCTATCAATCATAGTTATCCATTATGTGATCATTTCTATTATCGTGTAATATAATTACCAGAATGATATTACAAGTAAAATAAGAAGAGTTAATATTTATTTATTTTTTTAAATAAGAAAAAATGCAGTGCAATTCTGCCCTTCCAGTGGGCCCTCTAGGTGAGTGGACCCTGGGGCAGAAGACCCATTATAGTTTGGAGGATGTCTCTAAACAGTAAGCAGTAGTACACAGGATGCACGCAAAACATAGGGCTCTGATTCAGACACCTCGTGGTGATGAGTGTTATTGCGCTCAAAATAAATATTTGGATATTTGCCCTAGTTCGAGTGTATCATATTTCCAATGTGAGACCATGTTTAAAATAAATTTTCTAATATGTGTTTGCGGAGAAGGGAGTTTCACTTAACTGTGGTGATGTGGGATTGATAAGTACTTAGTTCAATGTATAAAACTGATAGAATAAAGATTCCACCAGAACACTCTCAGCCATCTGATTAGCTTGGTGGGTAATACCACAGTGTGTTCTCCTGCTAACCAGAATGCCAAAATACCAGACTAGCACTGATTATGTTTCTGACACAGAAAAGGTTGACAATGTTTTACATGCAGATGGAAGGCTAAGACCAGAGAAGGGGACAACCAAACAGATGAATGTAAGAACAATAGCTTACAAACAACTATAGCAGCATTGTAGTTTCCATATCTGTAGCACGTTTTCTTGTTTCATAATTTTTCTTTCTGGTTCAAGTTCACTCTCATATAAATTATTAATGAGAAAATGCTGTACTTAACTATACAACCTTAGGACTGGAGATAGGCCCCTCTTGTCAAGTAATGTTGCTCTTTTTGCAGCTAGTGGGCTAGCTAACATAAATCAATAGTGAAATGTTATATGATGTGAGCATACCCCAAGGGAAAAGGAGTAATGCACATTGTATAACATCTTATTGCTCAAATTAATTTCTAAGAATGAGTCTAGGGACCTCCTTGGCTCACTTGGCCACGATTGCAACTTGCTAGAGGCTTAAGTTAAGATGTGAGTACACAATGATACATCTGTACAATCATTAATTCAGTATGTGTGCATAGCAATGCTGTCAGTCTCCTTTGATGGAATGACATATTGACATTCACATATTGTTTCTCATAGAACGTATGTCCGGAATGCATATATCACATTAAATGCGCTTTTTCTCCCCTGAGGTTTCTGCAGTAGACAACAGCCATTTTTAACTCATTGTTCTCATACTTTGCAAGATGAAGAAAAGGCCTGTCAATCACTGCCTGCTGGATGTTGTTGTGTTTGTAATTGTGTATGCCTGTCAATGAGGAATTATAAAAATGGTTTCAGCTGCTTTTAGAGGACAGACGGTAAATATAAATAATTTAGAAAATAATGTGTTATCATTAATCATTAAATTGGTCACTGTTAAAAGAAGATTCACTTTATGGGGTATTGTACTTTTATTTATTTATTTTCTTTCACTTTTAATGTGCATAGACGTTTCTCACAACCTCTCGGCTTTATAGGGGCATTTGTGGCTGGTATAGGGGAATTTGTGACTGGTATAGGGGAATTTGTGGCTGGTATAGGGGAATTTGTGGCTGGTATAGGGGAATTTGTGGCTGGTGTAGGGGAATTTGTGGCTGATATAGGGGAATTTGTGGCTGGTATAGGGGAATTTGTGGCTGGTGTAGGGGCATTTGTGGCTGGTATAGGGGCATTTGTGGCTGGTGTAGGGGATTTTGTGGCTGGTGTAGGGGCATTTGTGGGTGGTGTAGGGGCATTTGTGGCTGGTATAGGGGAATTTGTGGGCTTGTGGTTTTTAGGGTAACATGAAAACCATGTTTAAAAAAACGATTTGTTTCTATTAATTGAATTGTCTCTTCAATGTTATAGATAATTTGTACTTATTTATTCACTTGTGGTAGAATTGTATTTTTGGCTCATAACTGTGCATTGTTCCCTAGTTTGTAATGTCACACTATTGTGTAGGACATGATTATTTGAAGCAGCCTGATGTTACAATCTGGTACTGCCATCCTGTGGAATATGAAGGGTATTACATTACAAACCCACTGGCTTAGGGCCTGATTTACCAAGAACTTCAGCATGTGCAAAACCTTTGGCACTCACAAAACTGATAATACGGCCAATGATAGGTGCAAAACAGATACCATGACCAATCATTCGTCATGTTATTGGTTCTGAGTGTGCTAAAATTAAACCACACTTTTTGTTATTCACCATACATATTATTCCACCACTCCTCCTACACCATTCACACCATCAACACCATTCATACCTCATATTATACCTTTATACACCCTCCAGGTTGCGATTACTTTTTATTTTTATACCATATACACGTTTTTAGATTATTTAACTTTTATCACCAAAATAATTAATGGGAGTCAATGGGCACATTTTGAAAGCCGATGCAATAGAATGTGGATGCTGTAACATATTACACTGCTTATGACATCACAATGCCTTCTTCTACGACACTGTTATGACCCAACAATACTATCCCAGATGATTTGACATTACCTTTGTGTGGGTTCATCACAATGCATTACTTTTTTGTATCACTTCCAGGGGCACAAAACCTTCATGGAATTTTTTTCTTATGACTTAAGGAATTTAGGAAGAGTTACCATTCACAAAAAACTTTTAAAGTATTTTTTTAACTTGCTTCATAAGTTTTTTCTTTAAAACTTATGAATAAATGGGATTCTTGAAGACAAAGTTCTTATGTTTTTTCTCATATTTCTTCTTTTCACGAAGATAGATTCACACTTGTCTTAAGACTACATCAAAGAGGTAAACCATCCAGCTGATATTATTATTATGCAAACTACTATATGATTTGTTTCAAAGTCTCAATTTTATAGGTCTTTTGTTATGTGCTTTTGTTTGTTTCATGTAATCAGTGATAAACACCATTAGCAACATTGTAGGCTAAGCCTTTTTTTTAGCTTCGACTGTCACACCGGCTGTGTCCAACTTTTCCAGCTGTAGCCGACCACCTCCACCATAACCTCTAACTAAAAATCGGGCGACCGGCCTTTCTTATTTTCCATTTCTATTAGTGAGCAACAAACATGTAACATCAAGATAAGTAGCTATTTTTCATCTTGTGAACAGATTAAACCATCCACACAAACTACTACAGGAAAAGCAAATGTTTTAGTGGGAGAACATTCTTAGGAACTTCCTAAATCCTAGATCCTAAATTTTTTGTTAAGAAGATTTTTGTGAATCCGGCCCCAGGTTTTTTAGACTTACCACAATCACCATATTTTAACACTTTCACCTTCACACGATCCCTTTATGCCACATTATCAGTTCATACCATTTCCACCTTTTATTTCCCACCTCACACTATACCATATTACCATCTTTCTATGCCATTTCCAGCAGTTGACACTGTGAAGCAACCACACCTACAATTGTTTGAGAAATTGTTAATCTAGTTAAGCTTAGTTATTCTTGAAGTTATTCTTGAATTATGAAATATCACAGTTTTGCTTTGTGTTGTGGAGCATATCTAGCTAACATTAACCAGTTTACAACTGGCTCACTGTTACTTCTTTAAAATAATAATACTTTTTTTTTTAATTATTATATTTATGTTAAAATTACATTTCACCTTCAAAAGTTCCATGCTTATTTATTTTGAAAACTAGACATCCAGACATCGTTTTCATGTTTTTGTGTCAGATGGAACAATACAACGAAGTGATACTGGGCTCTTGTACATTACAACCGATTTAGCACACGATCTGAGCTGCTAGCACTATTTGTCAGATAGATCCTGAGATGGTCTGAAACTTCTGCAACTATCAAAAATAGCCTTCAACGCACACTAAAACTGTCTGTTCCAATCAAAACATATCCTAAAATATATGCAGCATATAAGCAATATGAAAAAACAAACTCTTGTATGTGAAGTTTCCCATTAGACTGTCTGCCAAGGTTAGTAAAAAAATATATAATTATATATTCCAGTCATGTCTTGAAAACAACCTACCCTGTTCTATAGCAATTATTTTCAACCTTTTAACCATCTTCCTTCTCATGTAAACTATTATACTGCGGAAACACCTCACTGAAAAGTAAGCAAAAGATGGGGGGAAATCTTAATTACAGTCTCAGGGTGTGAACATGAATTATTTTATTTGTGAGGCTATTGATAGCGTGCGACCATCAAGGCACATTTGAACTTCCTTTGCACGGTTTTCCGATCTTTAAATGGTTCCACAGGAGTGTCTGCAGCGGTGCCACAAGGGAATCCAAGACTTCCTGAAACAAAGCTAGCGGTCCACAAGGATAGCTGCATAGCGCCTATTTTTAATGAGAGAAAATCTCATAAGAAGTTTTAAATTATGATAATATATTGATATAGCGAATGCATAAGCACAAGCCGTGGTCCGAGACTAATAAAAAAAGCTCCTTTGTTTTGCAGTTGTTAGATCACCGTAATGATATGCAGAAAAGTAGTTATGGGTGAAAAAAAACTCTCACCCCTAAAAAGAAGAATGAGAGGAAAGGTCGTCAGTTCTTCCAGCTGTCAATCATAGTAAAACAAAAAATGTTAATTTCAAGCTCATTTAAATAGCAGCGTTCCTGCATCTGCATTGCGCCAATGAGGGAGCGTTCACATTTCCCTCCTTTGATTCCTCCCTAATTGCATCAGCGAAGCTTGTCTTTTCCCACCCGTTGTTCCTGAGAGCGCAGGAGAACGTGAACTTCTGATGCCGGGACCTCTGGCCACCCCTGTTTATTTAAATTCTCTTTTATAAGGTTTCAGACGCTGCTCGTTTTACAAAACCTTGACCCCGTGACCCGCGCCTGTAAATTTCGGTGCCATTTTTAATATCCTGACTGTCAATCCTGGAGAAGGCCAGAGTGCCCACGTGACTGCTGGTTCATGTCATAATTTATTATATGACATTTTTCTTTCGAGGCCGAGTTTATTGCAGCTGCCAGAATGGTAACTGGCAAAGCTTAGAGTATTATCTGGAGGATTGTTGTGCATATATTACAGGGTTAAGTGCAAACCAATCTGGTTTATACAAACAGAGCAATCCAAACACTGAATACATTGAGCCTGATGACTAACACACTTCTAGACCTTCGCCAGCACATTCAGATTGATTGGGACTGATTGGTTGTATAAAACACAGTGCACACTTTGATTATATTACATATGTTACGTGTGGATCACGCGTTACAGATAGCCGAGGTACCTCGGAATGTTTTTCACATATTAGGATGGCTCTTGACAAGGTAATATTGGATATCCAAATAATAATTTTAATATGATTGCTTTGTGTTCTGGAACACTGCCCTACCAAGTATCTCCTTCAGCTTACGATTTGCTTTGCAGGCCATTCCCATTATATGAAGTCGCTCTGACAGACCACCATGCCCTCTCTTCAACATAATACAATGCAGAATAGATCTCGGAAATATAATATCTGAGATGCGCTGTGGTTGAAAAGGTTATTGAGCATTTAGTGAAAGATAATGAAATGCCTCCTGATCTTATTTTTAACAGTACAGGTTTTTGATTATGTATTATCATGATTATTATGCTGTACTCCTATAGTTGATGGGAAGATATTTTGATTATGGTCCACCAAAAGGAAGCGTAGAATGTAGATAGCAGTAACAAGGCCCTCAAATTTACCTCTCACATGGACATCAGATTGCATTTCAGATTAAAAAGACGGAATGATATTAACTCATCTGTTTTCTTTATGCTCCATTTAGAGGTTTTAGCATCCCATAATCCCACCAGTAAAAACAACCCTCTCGTGTTACTGTCATAGTGAAAAGTGGCAGTTTTTTTTTTTTTTTTTTGCTGCAGAGTATACACATATCTCCAGTGTCACACGATATGCAGAGGCTGGCAATGAACCCAAACCATGTGGACTAACAGGGGTTTTGAACAAACTATTAATTTCTATTTCCAAAAAAATGCTTAGTGCTGACATTGATTCAGCGCTGGGGTCCCTTAGCGCAAAACAGACAGAGCTCTCGATCCTGACATCTGCAAAGCCTTTCCACGTTCAACGTTTTGTCATGCCGTTCCAGAGGAGCTGTCATTCTGAGAGAAACAGCGTGACCATGTTGATTAGGGTAACCTTTTGGGTAGGGAGTGGAAATATGCTGTCAGCTCATTACAAAAATACATAAGCGCTCACATTCAATTACTCACTTAGCAACAGGAGATTAGTTTGCGGCGACGGCCAACGCTGTGGCCTTTTTGAGGTCAACTGAAATCACTGTAATCAGATGGGTTCGGAGCTCACGCTGTATCAGTTTCTGTGGCTTTCCCGTTTCCGCTGATGCATCTTCTAACGTCTTTCAATGACCGCTGCCTTTTAAAATCCCAAAACCACAAAAACTCCATCCTCTAAACCTGTACAGAAAAGAACACAAATCTGCAAGCATTTCAAAACCCACAACCAAGGTTTTGTTTCATCTAAATTCAATGTTATAGGTAATTGAACACCATACTATCTTTTATTTATTTGTTTTTTTTTTAAAGAAGAAAAAAAAAATGTACCTTCTTTGTAGTACCAGAGAGGTGTTGCAGAAGTGTACAGTGAAGAGAGCGTTAAGCTATCCTGAGTGCTTCTGCACATCCCACCACATTGCCTGCTAGGCCATCTCGCCACACGCGCTGCACTAAATCAGTGAATGTGAGAACGGGAACCCTCCCAAGCGATGACTCACCAGGAGGCCCTGGCTTCAGACCCCAGCCACCCACATCTTCTCATAGCTCCCTGCCCTCATTTTCCAATACGGATCAAATCTGTTAATGCCTGACACAGGCTGTAAACTAACTGTCTGTCAGGAGTTCTCCCTGTGATTTGTTATGATTCAAGTGATCCTGTGCTCCGGCCCAGCCAAGAAGAAAGCCCTTACTGCTGGAACAGTGCTGCCGGTTTGATTGTAGGTTCATATGTGTGTATGGTGGTGGAGGGATGAATAAAGAAAGAAACAATTTCCATATAAATGACTACTTCAGCTCTGTGCGCCAGAGAAGTGACCATTCCCATTCAGAACAGCAAGAAGTCGCACATATATTATGCTATAGTACAGGCATCCAGTTTGGGAATCATCAATCACTCATCTCTCTCTCTCTCTCTCTCTCTCTCTCTCTCTCTCTCTCTCTCTCTCTCTCTCTCTCTCTCTCTTTCTCTCTCTCTCTCTCTCTCTCTCTCTCTCTCTCTCTCTCTCTCTCTCTCTCTCTCTCTCTCTCTCTCTCTTTCTCTCTCTCTTTTTCTCTCTTCTTTTCCTGTGATATATATTTCTATAAATACATATTCCTATATTTTCATTAATAGTCGTTAGTATGTTTTGTTGAACTGTCACAATAACGGTGGTTTTAAATTCAATTATCTCTCTCTTTTTCTTTTTTTCTCTCACTCTTCTAATTCTTCTTCTTCTTCTTCTTCTTCTTATTATTATTATTATTATTATTATTATTATTATTATTATTATTATTATTATTATTATTATACTAAGATATAATAGGAGGTAATTTTGTTTTTAGTTCTATTACACATGAGGCCCACAAGAGGGCATCTCTCAGATTGTAAATTGTGTTCTGAACTTTTAATATGATATTTCTACTATTCTTCTCTTTTTCAGAGGCACTGAATAATAATAATAATAATAATAATAATAATAATAATAATAATAATAATAATAATAATAACTGACTAAACAGGTAAAAGGCATTAGTTTGTATTGAAGTTTAAAGCATTTGATGCTTTAAAACCTGAAATTGTATGTAAAAGTATGTGCTATATCGAATAATATTCTGATTTTCATAATATAGCATAATAAAATGTCATCTTGTTGCAGAGAAATGTAATTGATTGTATATATTCAACCTTTATAGAATATTTGTGTCACACCTGTTAGCTATTATCGGCATTTATGTATGTATTTTAGTCTCGTACGCTCTCAGGCTTAGACATAACCAGGCTTAGATATAGATGTGCGTAGTGTGTCTAAGTCCAGGGGTATTTTAGTGCTGGAATGAACATAATCCAAAAAAATACCACTGCTTAAAAAAGTAGACAGTGGAGACCCTGTTCTTTTGGGGGTTTACTTTCTGGAAATGATTTATCTTTTACATTTTTCAGTGGCGTAGTTTTGTTGTTGACGCTGCGTTCAGTTGATTTATTGTTTATGAGTAATGATTTCTCTGTTCTTGGAAGAAAATAGCGCACAATTGATTAAATCATTAATCCACACGTACTTCTGTTTACATTAAGAATTCAGCAGCTTGAATGTGAAGGCTGTGCTACGGGTCAGAAACAGAGGGTTTCAACAACAGGCCTACACCAGTGGGTTTGAGAAAATGTTTTACATTGTGAAGTAACATAAATATTCGTCTGGGCCTCATTACAGACGTATTAAGTGCCTGTGTTCAGCGCCTCGGAGCTTGCTGTGTTGTGTCGCGGGTTACACACTCCATCGGTCCAGAAACGGGAGGGGAGGGGTTGGTAATCCGCCATGGGGCAGCCCTGCGTCTACTCAACCCCCACTTCACCCTACCTCAAACTCACATCCCCGGACTCTGCGGTCCCTCAAGGGCATTTCTGAACCGAGTCCAAACGGCCTGCCCTGGGTCCACGCTCTCAACACCGGTCTCAAACAGGCCAAATTTTTCAGATGTGAAAATCCATCCGAGGCATAATGTTGGGTTTTTATTCCTATCTCCAGGCAATCTCACTCCAATGGCAGATCTTGATAGATGACACAACATTTGGCAGTAAACCTTGCAATATAGCAATGGCTTATTCATATCACTGTCATTTCATTTCTTAATGGTGAAGACGTAGGGCAAAAACACCACTGAAATGGGTCAACCCATAAAAGGCCAACGCTCATAGATGTGATGGATAATGCATATAATCTGTGCTGATTGGTCAGATTTATTATGATCCCACCCCCACTTTTGTGACATAAGTGAACACTGACAGTGGCTTTATTGTGCACTGGCAGTTTTCCATTTTAAAACTTCAGTGATTCAGATGGAAGACAAGTGATACTTGAAATCAGTTGATGACTAGTATACTACAGTTTTGCGGTGACGTGCGAGGTAATTATGCGGAGGATAAAAGAAAAAACGTTCTGGTAATGTAGTGATTCCCCGGGGTGCATTCGACTGTAAATGAATCCTAACACTTTTTATATTTATTTATCATTGCCAGTAGTGAGGGTGGATACAACCAGGCTAACGTGGTTGTAAAGTTTTAAAGGAATTTGCCTTTACTGGGAGACAGTCTGAAGCACACAAAAAACAAACACCAAACCACACGTCATCCCAGTGAAATATGGTAATAATACAGCAGGAAGTTTACTTCTGTAGAAATATGCATTATTGCTTGCTTTCCTTCAGAAGTCCTTCCTGCATGAAGAGGCCATTTCATACATTTTCTGAAATGGACCACAGAGAAGCCAACACCCTCGTCTATCTTTGGAAGTGGGAACACGCCCAAGTGCCGTCACTCATAAGGCCAAACCTCCTAGAAGCAAAGCGTTCGGACCCGTGTTTCAATAAAAAATAATTTAGAGGTCTGTGGCACTGGATTGGCTGCCTTATATTGTGCAAAAACTGAAATAAATCATAACTAAATGAGAAGCAAGCTTGGGTAATAATGAGATGCACACAAAACAGCCAGAAAAACTTGTATTACAAACACAGTAACACTTTGAATGATGATGAACAAAGTTCTCTTGCCATGACTGCAAAGACCAATGATTTATCTCTTCTTGAAGTTAATGCAATACTTCATTTTTCTTGGACTCCACCTATGTTTTTCCAAGTGCCTGGAACTATGAATAATTTTTTTTTTAAAGGAATAAGGTTTTGTATTTAATTTGTGAAGTAAAAAATGTGCGTCAGACAAAAAATTGAAATAATATTAAAAATAATAATAATAAATAAAATTAAGATTAATATTCCTGGCTCTGTATTATGCATATCACACTAGCCCTCAGGACTGAAACACTGCATATATCATAGCTAGACATACAAGAATTATTACTAATATGTTTTCTTCGTGGCTTAAAGCACTTGCACCGCCCCTTTCTAATCTGTTTGTACAAAGCCACATAAGTCCTTGCACCATTATGTTTTATATGAAATCTTCTTGTGAATGTCTGTACCAGATAAGTGAAAAACATATTTCTATTATTGTTCTTGGGATATCCTGACACAATCGGTACTCCTCGCATTCATTTGAAAGCCATATGATGCATAGCAGTATTTACTGTTTACATAAACAAATGGGCATGATCAGAGTTTCTATAATTATTATTATTATTATTATTATTATTGGTATTATATCTCAGAAGTTAGATTGGTTTGCAGGGATAAAAATGCCTGAATTATACTTTATTATTTGATAGAAATGACGATGCAGCATATTACACATATATTTTATTATTTTACTATTGCATGTCAATGACTGTTTAAGAGTAACTCAAAGTCATTATTAGATTTGTCAAATATTATATTAAATATGTGGGTGCATTGATGTATATTGTACTTATGCCACACGTGCATCATTTCCCTTACCCAACCAGAAAATAGACAATGTTGGAATATCAGAATTGATAATAGCATTTATATATTTCAGAAAAAGCACTGTTGCAAACTTAGTTAAATTGCAAAGAATATATGTCACCATCTCACTTACAGTGTTGCAAACATATCTTAAAGATTGTCATTATTGTGCATCTTAAATTTAACAAAATAAAGTTATATTGTGTTGCTATGGTTTCTCACACCCATACATGTCTTACTATGTAAATATAGTGAGAAAATGTGTACTTTCTGTTAGCAGCCCCTGAGAGTGACACAAAATGAAAGCATCCAAAGAGATAAACAGACACATATAAATATGGCCACTCAATCAGCACTATAAACTTGAGATGCTTGGGGACTTAGCATACTCCAAGACAGGAGACATTCATGTACAGTATTATTATCCATAAATTCAGAGTCACTTTCCACAAAATTGCCCTTATTTCTCATTTTACCAACTAATGGTTTATTTGCAAACTGAAATAAGGAAACATTTATGAGATGACATTACTCTCAGCATGAAAACCGGCTCCACAAAACTGGGCATTGCTTTTGTTTCAATTGAAAATGAATGTAAATTCTCTGTGAAAACTATTCAAGCATGAGGGCATGGGCAATATTTAAACAAATTGTGTATTCGTTTGTTTGAGGGAATGAAGCAAGAGACATGACGCATATGATAATAGTGTCCTGCGTAGCCATTGGCCAAAGCATACCCTCACAAATGAATAAAAGCCACATCAATATAACTGAACTATAAGGATGTTCTTTGGAGATTTATATTTCCGATACTCGAAGATCAATGTTTTTCTGTGTTGATTTACCTTGACATCTCACTTATTGTTATTTATTGTGAAACACAAAAACAAGCTGCTCGTAATGAAGGGTAATAAAGAGTGGGATGTCAACATGTTGTTGACAAAGAATTAAGAGTCTCATCGATGTGACTGATCAGGCTGAATTAAAACTGGTGTAATCATCCAAAATATCAAAATATTATGTAATGATACCTTCCAAATATAATTAATTCATTGAAGCACGGCTGGTGACGTATTCCATGAAGTGTCCAGTTATCACCAAAAATATTTTTCTAGAGTTGTTTTTTGCGCAAACACCTGTCAATATTCATAATACATTCTCTCGTTTTATCTCTATATATATATATATATATATATATATATATATATATACGTTTGTATTAAGCATGTAGCATCCAATGCATTGTTTGATGTAGTATTACAAATATTTAACATATTATAAAATGTTTCTCTATTTTGTACAAAATACAGTTGTCTGTCACTATATTGTCTATCAGGTAAACTGAATTAACTGGCCTTCCGTTTCAGTCAAGGGACAATTGGGAGTGCCATTGTGACAGAATGCAGCTAGAATGTCCATTCTATTCTATAATCAACAAATTAACAAATGTGCAATTTTAAGTATTTGATTACGTTTTACAAAACATACATTTGATGATATTATTATTATTATTATTATTATTATTATTATTATTGTTGTTGTTGATGTTGTTGTTCTCGTTGTTGTTGTAACTGTATCTCACAGAACATATGTAAAGGCTTTGAACACTTTAAAGACACGTTATAAAGACAACAGATTTTACAACTGCGATTTACCACTGCTTTACTCACCAAATGGCATTTAATCATTTGGATTGTCACTGAATTTCACTTCGTAGCTGGATAACAACACGGCTAGCATTAGTGAGACTGCATTTTAACTTTAATTCGCCATCCAGTATAGAATTGTTACAATTAGTGGTTACATTGCAGTGTTCCAGCCTAGTGCCTACTGTTTTTTCATATCGTGATCTGTGATATGACTGAGGTATGATGATTTTTTGATTAGGCTAGGTCTATGAATGTTCTGAAAATCTGCTGATTGCAGATCGAAGGTTGGCTATGGTTGTTCATGTGTGAATGGTAATCATTTAGATACTAAATCTGTTCTTCCTCTTGCCATGTCGCTGTAAGGATTTGTTCCATTGTTTGATACCTATGTTAACTAGTGGGAATAATTCATGAAAGGTGGAAGGTAGGCCCAACATTTTAATGTACAGTATCATTTAATATAATGTATCCATGCATGTAGCCTAATTATCAGTGTGTGGGGAAATCGTTAAAAAGCTCATCACTCCACGGTCTTATTTTGCTTCGATTGCCTACTTTAAAAAATTGTTTTTGAAATTAAAATTGAAACAATCAAGGTCTCGCGCTTTAAACGCTGCTACTTCGGTAGGATAACTGTCACGTCTAGAAAAGGCAGACATCATGAACATCTTCATAAATGCGGTCCGTTTGTGGTGATCTTAACTTCCTACTGACATTATGACATGTATTTGATCTAAGCACCTACTCAGATTAACAACCAATGTTATTTACGTTGTGATGAGTAGGCCAATGCAGCGATATTTGCACCGGAGTAGGCCTTTTTAGAAACCTTTGAACACGAAACATTGCGCCTTTTTCCAAAATATATTCCTTTACGACTTCTGTAACTTAATTTTAAATGTGTTAGGTTTGTGCAATAACTTTAAATGTGTTATGTTATTTAAATAAATTCCGCGTAGGCTATGTAGCCTACAATTCAAGTTTATGCGTATTTAATGTTCTAATTTGTAGGCCTATGCTGAGCCTTTACATCCATTTCTCGTTTAACTTCAGGTTAATCAAGAATAATTGCAAACAAGGTATAAAATGCGAGTTGTTAGACAATCACTTTTTATTCATTCTTCAAAGCTGGGTTGCACTAAATACACGGACACCAATGCAGGAGTATACAAACAGAATCTGTAATAAAAAGGCAGCCTTAGATTTGAAACCCGCATTAATTGAGTGGATGCTGTGTAGGGAGTTTATTTCCATAGGGCCTACACCCCTTTAAAATATATTCATATTTATGTTAGCTGCAAATAAATATAATTTAGCTTTGTTCTGTCTGCCATCTCAATGGCTAATATATTACTCAAATAGCAATATGATCTATTGTCAATGAGATTATTCTAATCATTATGGGGGCATTTAACTAAATCTGGAAGTCCTAAATCTAAATAGGTCTACTTCAGTGGAATTTTATCGGGTTGTATTATTACTCAAATTTACTATGAAGAAAGAAAAACATTGGAAATAGATAGCTATGATCAGTTTCCGTTTAATGTATACTCACTGTTCATGTGAGTATAGTAGATGCTTCCAATAAAATACAATATGTTCAATAAAATAAAAGAGTCCCCCTTTCTGTATGCTTCAAACTTAATTAATTATGTAAATGCATCTTTTACATTTTTTTTTTCATTAAGCTTATTTTAGTTGGAAACTAACACACAATATTGAACTCTGAGGGAGAGCAAGCATACAGGTTTCAATGATGTTAAAACATAGCTCTTTATCAAGTTTAACATTTAATACTAGTTAAAAGAGATGTTCAATTGAAGAAAAAAAACAGGTAGCCTACCCAAAAACGGATTCTGTTGTATCACAAAACATAGTTTGCGTGCATTACAACAGTCTTAAATTAAATATAAATACAAATACCAATAATAAAAGTAATATTTACTATACAACTGTGCAACACCATGGCAACACGTTTTATTACTTAATTCCACATAAAATGTACACTATTTACAATCTGTCCAAATCTTATGGGTAATATGGCGTGTGCAAGACGTGCGCATCCGCGTCAGTCGGAAATATCAGCTGTCTGAATCCATGTCACTTTTCCCTCCCTCTGTTTTCTCTGTCGCTGTTTTAGTTGATTTGTTCCATTTCTGAGAGTTTTCCGATTCTTCGGAGGAGGACCGTTTCTGCCTTCGCCACTTCGCTCGTCTGTTTTTGAACCACACCTATGTGGAGATAAAGGGCACATTCGCTTAAAATGAATGAAGGTGTTTTATAGACAGCCTATAGGATTTTGGAAGGTGATATGTCATAAACGTTCAGCGGATGATAAACTACGAAACGATTAAACATTTTTATCCAATCCATAATGAAACATTTGGCTAACAAGCGCCATTTTCCCTGCGAAATTGCCAAACAGTTTTCAACTGTAGACTATGAACTGTGGTGCTCTTTATTCCAATGCGTTCAAGTAAAACAAAATATATATTTTACCACACCCATATATATTTAGCTTATATTCCATAGAAACGTGTTCAATATAAAATAATTCGTGTTTTAGTAACCCTGATAAATAAAATGGCATGCATTGATACAACAACAGCAGCAAAAGTATTCACCTCGACTTTTTCCTCGCGTAGGTGAACTTTTCTTGCCAACTGTTCCCTCGTGCCAACATCTGGGTATTTCGTTTCCTGAAAAAGGTTCTCCAAAGCTTCCAGTTGTTCATCGGTGAAGATCGTTCTATGTCTCCGTTTACGTCGGCAGTGTAATTGGTTTAACAACTGAAGCTCCGTCCTGGACAAGGTACCCACATTCATGTAAGACATCATCTGGTGCGGGACGGGGGAGAGAAGCATCGAGCCAGCACTTTCGTAGCCTGGAATTTAAAATTTCGGTTAGTCCAAAAACCAACCAACGTGAGCCTGTAAATGTCGCACTAGCATTCAGTTACATAAGTATTATTTACTGGGGGAAAATACGCTGGAAAACATCAATAAAACTGGATGGAACAAAAAATACTTTCTCGGCAGCAAACTCTTGATAATGTTTTAATCGCGTATTAAACTATTCACTTGGTATATATGAATAATACATTACAAAGTATCGTCATTAACCACTCAAAAAAAACAACCAAACAAAAAAAAAAGAAATAACAAGAAGTAAATTTCATGCCTACCTGCAGGAATGCATGGACACTGTTGCGAGCCCAGAGTTGGTATTGCGCCGCAACATGCTGGACCAGTTGGCCCCTGTACATGAAGTTGCCCGTAATAATAGTTATTATATCCAATTCTAGTTCCATTTACTGCCTGGATATTTGATGCTGATGGTCCATTTGGGTGTGAATAGAGTCCGTTATAATCTGCAGTGTACAGAGAATCCGTTAAATTAGAGAACACAACCGGGGCATTCCGATGCAATAGAACGGAGTCCTTACAACTGGGTCTCCCAGCCAAAATGCTGTCGATGCTGAACATGCCAGCGGGCATCACACGTAAAAGAAGGATAAAATGTTTTTTCTCGATTCTTAAATATAAAAAGTCGTCTAAATAACGGAAATCGTCGTCAAAACCATGCATTTACTGGTGTATGTCTTCAGACCGACCTCCAGCACGATCAACAGCTACAGGAACTTGTGTTTGTGGTCAATCTGAACTTCTCGCATGTTTTATACTCGACTGACGTCATTGGGGATTTTGCCTCGACTAAAAATGCAGATGACGACCCAAACCAGAGATTGGCTGTTTCTAGGGTTTAGCACACAATGGTGTGAAAAGTACGGATCTGTGTATTGAGAATTAATTCAATTAAGTTAATCCTTACTATTTGCAGACTTTTGAAACAAATCACCAAACTCAATCCTATGTCAGCCGTAGAAGGTAATTGTGCGTGTTAATCTGATTGAATTCTATTGCCGATTTTAGACAAGTCCTGCGTTAACTCATTAAGGGAAATGGCATTTCGTGTTTGAGGGGATATCATTTCTCAGTCTGATAACTTCCAAATAGTTGGCTTACACTTGAATGGCAGTTTATTTGGACTATATACGCTCTAAATAGTTTAGTCATTGTTTATAGTTTATATTTCATATGCTAGGCCTATATTGAAATGCATTTTAATGTACAGTAGGCTATTATATATATATATATATATATATATATATATATATATATATATAGGTCCTGTGTGTGTGTGTGTGTGTGTGTAAACAAAATACAAGGTAGGGCTTGGTGGAGTTAAGGAGGTAGACTTTAAGTCGTGTGGTTGTAAGTTTCATACCCAGATGAACTGCTCTCTTTTAATGGCCTATGCGTCTCCAAGCAACCCATAAAAATAACATGTTTATTATGCATAGTAAACTTGAATCCAGTCAGATATAGTACTGATCGGCACCGCGAAAATATTATTTCCCCTCAACCTGTGCCGCCGTCATACAAATTGAACATTTAACAAGTGAGACAGTGTATATGTAATTTCTGTACGGACCATGTGTTACCTAATGGTATTATGATTGAAAAATCTTCCAGTTGTTGGAGTCGCATGTTATTTGCAGAACACACAGTCTGACACGACTGTCACATACTATCCACGGGAGATAAACATGAGGAGATTAGTGTATTTACTCCATCAACAAAGCCGTCCCGGTGGGTAGGAAATTGTACGCATTAACTTTAAACACCTTCATTAACGACATTGAAGAAACATGTTATCCTGGTTTTGATAAGATAACAGTCATTTACGTTCCTATTTCGAATGCTAAGAAATGCGTATTGCAATTACTCGACAGAACAAATGAAATTTACGAATGAAAGACAGTAGCCTAATGTGAGAATTCTGCTTGATGACATTTTCAGTTAAGCTATAGGCCTAATATGGTTCAGAGGTATGTATTGTGGTAGCTTTCATTTAGGTGACGAATTTACTCGTTATAGCCTACGTTACCATTATAAACATACAGTTTTTAGTGTTGGTGTATGAGTTGTGAGCCTTAAAATATAAAGTTATTAACTACAAACCAATTGTACATATAGCCTGCATGGGCCGTTAAAATCTAATAATAAATGGGCTAATAATAATAATAAAAACAAAACATTTCATTAAAATGTTGACATCTATGTGGATTATTTTAAGGATCTTTGCTTTTGGTCGAATTGTTAGAAGAAGAATAAAAAGAAGAGAAAAAAAAACATTGAATTTGCCATTTTAATCTGGGATGGTTTCATACGAAATGTGTTAAATTATATTATAAATTATATAAATGGATACAAATCTAAGCACATGTACGCGCGCGCGCACACACACACACACACACACACAGTAGGCTACAACACGTAGGTAGCCTGTACGAGCAAAAAAACTAAATAAAAAATATATAAAAACAAGACTTGCTCCTGTATTACGTAAATCAGCACCGTTTGTCATTGTGCGTGTGTTATTTAAAATATCAAGAACACTTGGCACACAAAGTTTTTTTTATGACTATTGTGTTTGTTTGGAAATCACTACATGACAATATTGAAAATATTGAGTACATTGGTGACGACCATGAAACGATGCGAGGAAATGCAGAATTTTATGAATGGGTGCAGGCCTCTGAAACTACAACGTCAACTGTAGCCTCATTCGAAATGTGATTGGGGATGGATTTGTATTTGCGTGGAGCGCGGCTTTCATCTGATTATATGACATTATCGCTTCAGTATAAACACGAATGCTCTTCGTGCAATTGTATTAATAAGCGTGATAACACGTATTTTTCATGGCATCCTAAACGGCCAGGGACGGGCCCCTACCACTCTATATCATAATGAATCGCCCTAAGACTGCAACAATGCTTTTAATTCACATTTAAATTAAGAGACGTTCTTAAATATGTTTTTGACATAATACAACAATTTATATTTTTTCCTGATGACGTTCACATTATAATAATTATAGGATTGCGTTAAGTATATGGGGAATTGATATATTGTCTCCCCACCATCAACAATAACAACTTGTGTTCTAATTAATGTGATTTTTTATTGGTAAAGACCTTTTATTTCAAAGTCAAGAGGATTTGAATTTTGAACAGCAAATTATGTAGTATGCATGTCTTGACATGTTATAGGTCAAATACATTTGCGGGGGGAAAATGCAAAAAGAGCATATGGTCTTGAATTTTTCTACAATGACTAGTGTTTAAATAAATTGCTTGTACTGCTTAACTTCATGTATAATTTTGACAGAAATTGGCCTATAGCCTTTTGATATGTAAACATTTCAGCCTTTTATGCATTATGAAAAGGCACTTGCACTTTGGGCTTTGCTCCGCAGTCACACCATAATTCAAAAAACTGGCACCTAGCATTTTTTTTTTTTTGATTTCAACTTCCAAGTGGCAGTAAAAGGAGAGAGTAAAAAGGATTGCAAATATGAGATGGCCATTTGGAATTGAAAGCCGCGAAAGAGGTGTGAAGGCGCCACTTATAATCTGAATAGATGGCTTCAATCATGGACAGTAAATGGTCTTTCTGCAGACAGGCCTCGACAGGCATCCACAATAGCAACCACACTGGGAGCCATCTTTATACTAGTATGTGTATACCAAGGGCCTGATCTCTAAAACCTGTTTAAATACAGCACTCTAAAGACAGACTTTGTAATGTAACCACATACTAGTTGGAATAAACAGTACCAGAAAAGGGAGGATGTCATTTAAGGGTAAATGCCATATTTTACATACTTTTTTTCTTCCTTATTTTCCATCTGTTTATATATAGATACACATATCTGTGTGTGTGCGTGTGCGTGTGTGCGTGCGTGCATGCGTGCGTGTGTGTGTGTGCATGTGTGTGCATGTGTGTGTGCTTGCGTTTTATTGGGTAAGTGATCTTTTGAGAACTTTGTCATTGTCACAGACAGAATATTTTTCCCTTGCATAAAAACTAAGTAGTTACAGAAAAAAAAACAATATATAACTGATCTATGTACAACACATCCGGATAATTGCACCCTCCATTTTGTCAGCGGCGATAAAACATACGTACGTACACCACGTGCATCATCAAATCACTGAAGTTTTAAAGTAGAAAATGAACGCAAACATTTCCACAGCAGTTCAATATACAAATCAGGGGCAGTGAGTGGTGCCGCTGATTGGTAAGTGTTGGAGCGCAGTTAAGCCAATTTGTACCCAAAAGCATTCTGGTTAGATTTTGTGAAAACTACACAAGGATGTCCTGGCTAACTGTCTCTTTGTCCCAAGTGTCTTATACCATTAATAGATTTGATGTGCTCAGGAACACACGTCAGTTCTATTTGAGAGGTGCTAGACAGAGGCAGACCTACAGTATCGCCCGGTGCCAGACTGGACTGCATGTTTATATCCTGTGTATTTCAGCAGGGACGTGGAAAAAGGGACAGGGATAAATGCCTTTTCAAATTTAATCTGCCACTTTTGAGTGCTGCCTTGGAGAAATTCATATTTATTGTACATGTCAGGCTGTCATATACCGGGTGCCTGTGTTACAGTGTGCCTTTTGTAAAATCGCGTAAGCCATGTTTTATAGCGATGAAATCCATGTGTTTGCGAGAGCAGTTCAGCAGTTCAAGGCTATCCTTACCAGTCAAAGACGTGTACAAACCACAAATGTAATATCTCCCCACAAATATATACCTCCCCATGCACAATGCCGTTCTTATAATAAATGTCATTAAAAATGGGTCAATTTGACAGGTTTTTTTTTTTGTTGCCAATTTGTTGCTTGGCAATCTACTGTATGTGTCACTGTTTGCCTCCCATGAAGTAATTACACAGAGAACATTTTATTTAGTTATGATTTTGGATGTGTTATATTGCTGAATTGCCAATAAAATGAATAAACTCATGCAAATGGCTGAAACAAGATGTTTTTGAGAGAGAGTGTGGCCTAGATTCAGTGTAACTCCAGAGATTATGTTTTTTTAAATTAAAGTTTAACCTTATCATACATGAATACATTTGACACTCAATTAAAAATGTATAGGAATCGCTTCATACTTTGGTTATTATAGTGATTATTGTACATTTAGGGAATGAAGGCCATTGCATTTTGAGACTGTATTTACTTCAGTGGGTCATTAGTGCATTGTTAAATGTAACAGAAATTAAAAACTAAGTACAGTAAAGTATAGTGCATTGTAAACATACAAAGTGTATTTGGTTTAAAAACAGGAGATAATTAAATAGATTTAAAGATATATTATTTGTTGCCTGACTACTAGCTCCTACTACAAATGTGGACAGAATGCACATTTCTAGTGCTAGCGCCAGACAGCATATTAATAGCTCAACCCTTGCTCAATTTTTTTTACTGACTATTCCCATTTTGGAAATGCTATTTTTATATTGTATGCTATCCTAAAATCATCACATTTTTGGAATTAGAAATTGTACTTTGCTCTAGAGCCACTGCTATGTGACCCGTACCCAGCACGGAGAGCTAAGCACTTGCAGCGTACGCACCCATCCGATACGCTCTGTGAGCCAGTGATTATTTCAGCTAGGGGCAATCACTGATAACACTGCTAACAACTGGTAAGATGTCAGCTCCTGGTGAGCAGCTAAGTGCAACATAAGCAATGGTAATCAGAGGAGCCCACGCAGACTTAAGTTAACCGTACCTTGTGCGCTCGACCACTGTGGACTCCAAATCAAAGCCAGCTAATGAAATAGTCCAGACATCATCTTGAAATGTAGAGGTTATCAGGCTCAACCCTTGCTTGCAGTCAATTTTTTTTACTGACTAAGCCCCTCACAAGCTCCCCAGAGTCTCAATATGCAAACCAAATTATAGTGATAAAATAATAATTATAGATATAATCTCATGATTTGGTCAACTAATATGATAGTGAGTGCAGATTTAAGCATGTATGGCCCATCTATCTATTGTGATAGAAGTGCTTTTTAATGTTTAACAGAATCTGGTTATAATTAGTTTACAAATCAAATCAAATCAAATTGACAGACAGATGTATCACTACATCAATTACATCAAAATAAAGCTACATCAATAATAAACATGTTGAAAGTAATATATAGAAATATATTTTTATGATTAACCACAACAAAAAAATCACAACTATCTCATGATACAATCTAAATTGACTGTCTATTTTATTGTTTTAAAATTAATTGTTGTTTTAATCTTTGAGGCATGCTATGTGATGTTGGGCCTTAAATAAATAAACTTGAAAATGTAACTTGATACAACACACAAATTGACTTTTTTTAAATAATAAAAAAACAGTTATTGAACAGCAATATAGATTTATTATTATGATCAATATGTATTATTATTATTATTATTATTATATTAACTGAGAGCATTGGTTTATTAGACTTGGATTAGAATTTAGGATGAGACTTTTCCCACATTATGTGATTGCACCATTTTGAATTGGAGTGCTTGAAGGGCAAGAAGCACTGCAGTTGCTGTATGTTTTGAGTAGAGCTCTGATTTACCCACCTGTGGACCAGTGACTATTTTCCACACTAAAGGCCACCTAGAACTACAGAATTGTTTCTGTTGGGTACAGTAGAGGAACATATTTCTGTGCAGCCATGCTAACCTGTGCATTTCATTCAGAATTACTTTAGAATTTACTTTAGCAATACTTTTATTATTTAGAAAAGAAAGTACCTACTTCTAGTTCATTGCACACATATATTACTTCATTGATATCTGACTTTAGCTCTACAGCAATATTGTAGTGTGTTTAGATCTGCTGAAGAAATTAAGGGCCTAATTTACTAAGATCTTTAGCAAAACCTTTTAGCACACGCAAAACCAATAACATGACAAATGATTGGTCATGGAATTTGTTTTGCACCAATCATTGGTTGTGTTATTAGTTTTGTGTGTGCTAAAGGTTTTTGCACCTGCTTAAAGTCTTAGTTAATCTTAAGTGTATAATGATAGGTAATATCAATACCTTACATATATAAATAAATGACCAAATACAGCACACAATGCCTGCATAAAACCCGTTTGCACATTGAGTCTCTGTCTGTAGCCCCTCGAGGAGTACATCAGAATTCAGACCTCCTCCAATGCTAATACGGCTAGTTACTGAGTGCTGTGTATTCTCATGCACTGGAGGAAACATCCTGTTACCATTACCTTGGGATAACAGACACAGCCGTTTCAGTACTGCTCCACACTTTCTGTTATTGCTCACAGTAATGCATTAAAAATAGAGAAAAGCCATTACTTTACTGCGCTACAAAAATATTCAGATTCCTCATTTCACATCGTCTCAATCAACACATCGACTTCCACCGTACGTCCGCCCTGCTGCCTGTGGTCACATGGAGAATCATTTCCGAAAGAGAACTGAGAGCATGGGCTTTCAGGCTGAGGGTTACTTGGAGGTAGCAGAAGATACACACAGAATCTGGCCACATCGATGTACAGTGCATTTGAATTATACTTGACTAAATACCTGGTCAAAAATGTAAATCTGTTTTGGGGTGTTTATCTCCAAGAATGAAAAAAGCAGGATGCTCTAATTCTTGATTGAAAAACAAGAACAAATTTTTAAAAAAGATCTTGGATAATGAAAAACTCATGTAAGATCTAGACATTTCAGGTTTTAAAATGGGATTGGGCTCTGGTCATTTTCTGCTTAAATGGTTTCATTTATTTCTAACATCAAAATTTCCAAAGATTTTATCCAGAATGCCTGTCAGGCGACACAAGATAATTGCTCTCCATGCAACAGGTTATCAATCATTCATTATTGTATGAATCCATCAACCTATCCTAGTAATTACTGATTAAAAGCAGCTAGTCTTGTGGCTATTTGAGAGAGACAGAATAGCACACAGGACGCAGCTCTCCAGCCTTGCATCATGTCATGAATCAGAGACACATTTACATGTTTCAGAGTTAAATGCATTTCTCCCTCTTTCAATGGTTATGGAAAGGTGCTACTTAATACACTTTACAATCACAAGAATTGCAAAGCAGTGGCAAATGACATGGCAGAATCATAATGGAACCAAGAATTATGATATCAAAACATTCAAGACATCTCAAAGATGAATTGCTTTGACGCAAATGTGGCATATTAGAATTTTAACACAGCTTCTTTAATATTCAGAAAGTATATATATATATATATATATATATATATATATATATATATATATATATATATATATATTTATTACAGTATATATCTGATTAAAGCATTTTTGCATCTTTATTAAAGTTCTTACATCAAGGGTGCCACATAAGCCTTTAATAAAATTACACATTTACATTAATGTCCTCTGTTAAAATGACTGCTTTGTCCTAGTTGACATTTGTCTTAGTTATACTTTTTTATTGTGTATATAGATACATGCTATATATACATTAATATTTATATGCAGTGTCACCAACACTGATATGACAAATAGCAAAAATGTGCAGTTTATTATTTGGCAAAAAAAAAGAAAATGCAACGCATGATTCCAAACAAGAAAAATATATGTGCCACGTGTCAGCATGTGAAGTGGGGCTTTTGTGATTGTACTGTTTCACTGGCCAACAGTTCTATCAATACCATGGACAGCAACGGTGTGAGACATATCTGGCTGGCTTGCCATTGGAGGGGGCTAGTGAGCCCAGATCAAAGGTCATCAAAAAAGATAAAGCAAGAGTCTTGTTCTGAACCTGAGACATTGTTAAGCTCTTATTGTTTGTAACAAAGGACACAAATATGCTCAAAACAAACACCTCCTTATCATATTATACGGGGAAAATTGACTCCAGCTGTCTGTTTTTTTTTTTGTATGCTTTCTGAGTAGTCTTTAGCATAAATATAAAATTCAGCATAAATATAAAATAAAAATGTAAAAAACCAAAAGCTTGCAGCTGTGGCATAAATGTAGATTTCAGCAAATATGAATAATTGATTGAATTAGGAAGTGCAGAATAATGAATTTACTGAAAGGTTATGAGGTTAGACAGAACATATTTACTCAAATCTGGTGAAAGGAAAACTATGCAGATGGAGGGATCTTGATGAATTCCTCCAAGGGACAGCGCAATCAGATGGGCATCTGGACAGGCTGCCCTGGACAACCTCCGAACAGCGCACAATATGAAACATACTAGACCTGTAAGCGAGGGAGTGGAAGGAACGTTGAAACAGAAACATATTGTTGTAATCTGGGAAGTATTACCCGGAACACCTGGACTGACTTGGGCAACCCCTTCAGTAACTCAATATAAGAGATTATCTCCCACTGCTACTGGTGGTCTTCATTAATCCTCTGCAGGTGCCAAACACTATGCCCAGCTGAAGACCTGCCATGATCAGAGTTTTTTCTCAGTTTTGTTCTGTCTTAGATAGTCTCTTGTTGACCCAAGTACTTAAGTGCATTGTTTTAAAAATGATTTTTCTAAATTGGTTAGTTTATTAGTTTGGCGCTGGCAGTAGTGTCTTGCAAGCATTTAAAATGAAGAACAATAGTTTGTACACAAGGTTTAAGGGGGAATTAGCGTAGAGGAAGTTCTATTGTTCGCTGTTTTCTAAATGTTCTGTCCATAAAATAAAAAACATGTTTTCCATGAAATTGCACAAATTATATATACATAGAAATAAGGCATTTTCCAAAAAGTAAACCAGAATGGAAGAGAATTGCATTTTAAGAATGCTGATGTCATTAAACCTAATATACAAAGTGCACTCACAAAGCCTCAATTGTTTTGTTCGTTTTTTTTTTGGTGCGTGTGTGTGTGTGTGTGTGTGTGTGTGTGTGTGTGTGTGTGTGTGTGTTAGTGTATATGTTTACATGCCTTAATTGTAATTGACTCACTTGTGTATTAAATAGTTTAGATAAATATGATTATACTTATACTACATATCTGCATACAGTACACAATTAAAGATGCGCAAGATCACATTTAATTGGTATGTCAATTCAAGTAAATCCCCTTGTGGGGGAAGCGACAGCAATGGTTGGTTCCATCGTAAATCTATAAATATTTGTATAGCTAGAATGCATGTACTCAATTCAATATGACTGCTGTAAATGTTTATTATTTTCTGATTGTTTCTGTGATGAAGTACTGTGAGAGTACAGAACAAGACAAAAAATATTACTACTCATAATAATAATAATAACAATAATAATATGCCACGTCAGTATCAAAGGAATCTAATAAAATCCATAATTAACTTTCTGAAAAATAAAATTATATATGCCAATACTTAAGATATTATCCTAAAACAAAGGAAGATAAATCTTCACAAAAACATGGGAGATATTATGTGGCATTGATATCAGATGATACCTCAGTTCCACTTGCCTCTGTGGAAATTAAACAGTGTGGTCATTGTGATTTAGAAATAATTGAATGTGCCAAGTAATAATCTTTAATATCCACCGTTGACAGAATGGAATTAGCCGCATATTTCTACCAAACATTCAGTTTTCTTCCTCGTTGTGTAAGCCAGCGTCTAATCCTGTCTTTATACGTTTTGTGCATTAACCCTACCGGAGTGCTCACACGCAGTCTCGAGAGGGGCTCTCACTCAGGGACCCTGGGCGCGCGGTATTTACGCCCGCTCAGTTGCCCTTTGTTAGAGCTGTGCTATGCAGCTTGCCAGCTAGAGGGCTATTCAGGAGCCTGAGAATCAATGCAGTATTACAGTTAAGCCATGTAATAATTACCCTCATTAGACGTAACTGGAGCGCAGAGGGGATGGATTCGGCCTTAAACCTCCGCTAATACTGTACATTCCAAGGACGTTTATCATATACATAATTTAATAATCCTGGAAATACATATTAACATTC
Organism: Ilyophis sp. 1 JC-2022; assembly: GCA_022702515.1. Taxonomy (NCBI): domain Eukaryota; kingdom Metazoa; phylum Chordata; class Actinopteri; order Anguilliformes; family Synaphobranchidae; genus Ilyophis; species Ilyophis sp. 1 JC-2022. The sequence goes on from CM040406.1 coordinate 42,869,735, forward strand.
CCCTCTACCCCTAAACTGTCAGCGTTTTGCCCCTGGCACAGAGACATATCTGAAGCTTATAGCTGCGGAGGTCATACTCCCCGGTTTGTTTTCCTTTTAAAGGGAGAGGCTGTTTTTTGAGTATCCAATGCGAAATGCTGCGTTTTAAGTTTAAGGATAATCCAAATGATCAGATAAGATTTACATCCTTGTCATGCTGCAGTAATACTGATGTGGTCTTGGCCGAACGTATTTACTTATTTATGTATTTTCTTTGCGTTTACATTGGTCTCTCTTTTTTCATTTGACTATTGATGAAATCCAACATGTTTACTTGGCAGAGTCAGTCCGTACCTAAACTGAAGAGAACATTTTATTCTAACAGTCAGACTATGTATAAAAAAGTTAGCAACCTTTACATAACCTCTGAACCACAAGCTATTGAATTAAGATGGCTTCCAGCGTGTTGTTATTGGCATTACAATCCTCTTGATTTTATCAGCAATAATCAAATAAAAACTATGGAATTTTGGATATAACCATTTTCGTTTTACCTGTTTATGTTGTATCTATGGAGAAGAAAGCCACAGAGGTTCTGCATATATTTATATTTTCCTTTTCTTTTCTTTTTTTTTTCAAAATAAGTGGCCTTGGCCTTTACAAATGTGTTGCTTTTCAAGATGGAAGTGTACCATACAGGCTGAAATGTAGCCAAAATGTTAGCATTCTTAAATAATGCAATACACCAAGGCAAAAAGGGTAATTAGAGAAACACTTGAGAATGAAACCCCAGGAGGGGTGACACCAACAACAGTCAGATATAAGAAGACACTGAGCCGTTGAGGTCATGCACAAAGGGTATAACTTAATTAGACTCACCAAGCTTTTTATAACGCGTGCGTGGGTAAGATGCACACGTTCAAAAATCCAAACTGAGGCTGCTGGGTAACCCATCCTGTTAAGGCACGTTTCCAGTGTGCGGATGTGCCCCAGAGTCTGGTATCAAAACCAGATTGTGAGAGTGCTGAATGTAGCGGGCTGCCCGCGCAATTGTCTGACGTTTTTCCCAGAGAAGAAGGGATGCATGAGTGCCGGGGACCATGTCTCGTCGCTCTTCAGTGACTTCTGCTGGTCAATCAGTAGCTAGTGAAAACCCACAGTCTGCTTGCTCAAGTTGTTCATTAAGTGCATGTCTGACTTATGTCTATGCAAGCTTGACTTGTGGACTACTTGCAAAAATCACATTTTTATCACATCACATATTTATGAATAAAATACATTTGGTGCTGTGATATGTAATATATATGCATTGCACAAATATTGTTTTTATAATTTTTTAATAATTTAATAATTCCTTTAAACAGAACTTGCATTTTCAGGACTTTGCTGTCTTTACACATAATTCATAATTCCATGTGAGCAACATGCATTTACCAGAGCTGGTCTCATATAGGCAGCCTTAACAAGTCTTAATGAAATACCACCACCGCGCCCCCCCCCCCCCACTTGCATGAGAAAACAGATACTTTGGAGTAAATGTCCATCTAAATTTGTCTCCAGTAATACACCACTTACCAGTAATGACATCAAGCAAAAACGAAAACAAACATATAACTGAATATCCGGCATTTTGTAGGATAAAAGGGAGGATTTCTTATGCATCACAGGTTCAATGATCTTTACACCTGCAGGGGTGGAAGCTGCCCCTCTCTACAGAAGGATACTTAGTCTGTACAGTCAGTCAGGGGTAAGGGGAGGAATTTGTGTGACTAATTTGGTTTTAACTTGCCAGAGAGAGAATAGTCATTGGCGGCCCAGAGCACAATTGTGGAGCGAAGTTCTGAACTCCATTCGGTTTAATTTCCTCTCCACTGAAAGGAAAGGAAGATTAATGAAATATCCCCAAATCCATCCTGTTTCATTTCTATTAAATCAGCAGTGAAATTCAAGCACCAGGTGTACTTAAGGAGGTGGGGGGAGCGGCCCCTTTGTATAATGTTTCTGCATTAGCTAAAGAGACTTCCTTTACTTCCTAGTGGAGAGTGATGCTATTTTAAAATTAAAATCTTTGCTGAAGTCAGCATATCAGCTTGCATTTTATTCCTTATCAAAACAATGAATTCAGTTTTTTTTTTTCAATTTGGTTAGTTACTCACTTTATCTGAATATACTAACTAACGTAAAATATCCCATATTTGCCTGTGGCCACAATATGGAACGTAGAGGTTATTTGTCTTCCACATTTATTTTGAGATTAATACACCAAACAAATGGAAAACAAGAAAATAAAATCACACATACACACACACACACACACACATGTATAAAAATATATATATTCAGGATGAACAAAGTCACTGTCAGCCTTAATGTAGGTGAAGGAAGGTCAGATCAATCAGTGCTAATATGTCATATCTAGATTGTCATGAAATGTTATTATTATTATTATTATTATTATTATTATTATTATTATTATTATCTCTAAAATAATAATAATAACAACAGGGTGGTACGGTGGTGCAGTGGCTAGCAAAAAGCTACCGGGTTCAAATCCCGGCTGAGGGCCTTTCTGTGTGGAGTTTGCAAGTTCTCCCCGTGTCCGCGTGGGTATCCTCCGGGTACTCCGGTTTCCTGCCACACTCCAAAGACATGCAGGCTAGGCTAATTAGTGAATTTAAATTGCCCATAGGTATGAGTGTGTGAGTGAATGGTGTGTGTGCCCTGTGATGGATTGTATGCAGGGTTGCAGCTAATTCTGCCTGTGTTTCAGTACCAGCTAAAGTGGGGGAGTCCAGCACTGCTGTGCAGACAACCAGATAATTATTTTCTCTGTCCGAATAGGTAGCAGTCAACTATTGTAATTACATATATTATTATTATGATTAATATTATTCTCAATAATAATAATTATAATATTATTATTCTGAATAATAATAATAATATACTGAGGACACAGGGGCCAGCTGTAAGGACATGGTTATCGTGTACTTATGAATGCTAACGCTATTGAACTGTTACTGTTCAGAGCTATGAGGTGCATGATGTCACGAGGGAGATAGAGCGGTGATACCCTTTCACCCACTCCTCGCAGTAAATAATCTTACTACCGGTGCTCTCTTCTAAAATTATTCCAGCACATTGAACTGAGACCTTTTATAAACATGCTTTCGGTTAATAACGTGTACTATGGTCACAGAATGGATTGTGGCTTCAAAAAGTGGCTTTTAAGACACCATAAATCTTCATGTTCTCTCGCTGATTCTGAGGCATTTCCAGAGAGCGAGCCTGTTGAGTGACAGTCGGTCCGTTCCAGTTTGACGATGATTGTTTTCAATGCCCCCCCTGCGACTCTGCACTCTGTCATTTGGAACAATAATAAACAAGTGTGGATGAGAGCAACCTGCTGAAATCTATTACCAGGAACAGTGTGGTTATGGGACAGGCGAAAGGGAACTACTTTTTCTTTTTTCTGCAAATCAGTGTAATTTCTAATGCCAATGTGATTCAGGCCAGGCTCGGCCCATGATTATCTGATCAAGATGGGTGGTCCTCTTTTTACCGATGACTTTCAGAGATCTGGAAATCTTCTTTACACCACACTTGGTTTGTGGACCCTGTATAACGAAGCACGATTGGAATTATTTTTGGGGGAAAGAAAATACAAGTGGTTAGGATGGGTTGACAATATTCCTAATATGCAGGCCAGGACTTTTTTTTCCTTAGTGAGTAATACATTAAAATAACAAAAAATATATACAATTTGCAAATGCTTTCTCCTCATTAACGACAGAATCACATTGCGTAGACATAACATTTTAAGAAACTGAAGATTAAAATCAACATAAGGTAACACTAAGATGCCAAATGCCTTTAATAGTTTTCAGTCTGCTCGTTAGAATGAAAAGTATTTTTTTTTAAAAGTCTTATCAGATGTGGGCCCCATTATAATTTAAAAACAGACTCAAAGGATGAATCCAATCCAGGATGTATGGATTACCTTTGAGTGAACCCAGCTAACGCATGTGTTTCAATAAAGTATATCTCAGTGTGCCTGCATATAAATCATATTTCCATTAGTCTTACATGACAGATTATAGCTTGATGAAAAATGTCCACTTTCTTGTGTTTTATTCTGAATGAGAGTATTGTGGATTGCTAAATGAAAAGAACATTTTCAGAATGATTACAGAGATGATTATTCATGTTCACCTTTTGGTCAGCCTTTGTCTGTTTTTGATGAATGTAAGCATGCGTAAGTATGCGTAAGTATGCGTACACGAGCATCACTTCAAGGTGCACTTGTTGCCGTGACAATGTAAAACCTTCCATGCAAAAGGTCAAAGGCCATGTGTCGTTGTTTTTATTTGTTTTAAAAGAACAGCAACATTTACTCATTTATTTTGAAATATTTAACAGTACATAAATACACACACAAATTCAATGTATACTGTATATACAGTATATGGAGACCTAAATTAAAAAGTGGAAACATGCACATTTCCTATATCCCATTTGTAACTAATGTCCTAAAATGTCCCATGTATCCCCATTAATATTGTTTTTAATGTTCTTCTAGCCTCACATTGGAAATATACATCAGAATGTAATCATAATGACTTGTCAGTAAATGCATAGCTTCAGAATCAATTCATTAACCGTACCGTGAATGCAGTTGTCCTTCCAAACATGTAACTCATTTTTCCTCTTTCAGTTATTCTTGGCAGAGTTTACCTCATATTAGATTATATTGATCGCAAAGATATATTTAAGATAGAAATGCAATGTGTAGCCTCATGCCATCTAGTCTAATTTGTTTCATACTCTTTGCATATGTTCTTAGTTATTCCCCTTTTTCTGTTCATTATTTCCATTGCCTCAAACCTTTTAACCTTTTTAACTACAATATTACGTAAAAGATTATTCAGGGCTATGAATGATCAAATTTGGTTAAGAATTGAAGCATTATTGGACACACTTACGCAAGAGTAACGCATTCACCAATTGAACGGTGTGAGATAACATTTGCTCGCAATGTGTTTTAATCAGTATTGACCTTTGCAATGTCAATTCCTTTTTCTGGCGAGCCAGAAAAATACAGTATGTGGTACTGTGGTAAACAAAAACATTTAGTACTATAGTACATTTCAGTCCTGTACACTGTGCAGGGTTTTGGGATAAGATGATGGCTTCAGTTTAAATCAATCCTTTCTTCCATAACTGCATGTGTTAAAGATAGAGAGCTTGAACTTGAATGTAGACGCATGATTAAATTAAAAACAAAAAAATATATTAATAGCGTAACATGTTAATGGATGGAAAAATCAAGGCAAAAATAAAAGCGCATCCAATTTTCAGGCTCACTTTGATGGTTTATATGTTGTATGGAGCTGGATTACAGTTACAGCTGCTCTGTACATATTTATTTCATCAGCTTGATTCTCGGCCATATCACCACATGATAAAGCTACATATAAAGCTACATATATATCCGTATCTGTTACAATCTGCATGTTCGCTTTGAAACCGTGTCAGACATCAGAATAAACCAAGCTTGAAATTCAGACCTGATTGCATGGCGATGTGCCCACTGTAATTCCGCACACTACAAGTTGATGGTAGAATGAACAATATTCTATAGACTAAATACTGAAGACATTATTCATCATTTATTTCCCGGAATACATTTTTCCTGCTCATAATTTCCCTGCAGTAGCTCATATGTAAGTTTGAAAGTTGATGTGTTCTGCTCAGCAGCATCTCAGTCAAAATGGATGCCTGCCTGCCCCCAGCCACAGTCCCAGTAATTTCACTGGAATTTTAATACACCATGATTCCTTCAATCTGAATTTGAATTGACAAAACTTCTCAAGGCATTTACTGGAGCCGTTCAGGGTAGACAGCTGAAGAGCAAAGTTTCCATCCCACCTACCTAGTGATATCCACTCCGGGTAACCCCACTCCCTGGCTGCATTTATCCTATTACATCTATCCACTAGTATCCTATTCATCTCTACAAAGAGTTGGAAAAAATGTGCTATAATGTGACCAACGAAAACTACGCTTGTGGTGAACATCATGGCTCTCAGTCTAATTCTCCATGATAAATGCTGCCAAACATCCTAGACTGGCTTAATATTTTATATCAAATCCCTCTAAAAGCATATAATTTCCACTGATTGCTCACACTTGCGGCCTACTTACGAACACATCGGCAACCAGGCTGTGGATCTCCTCCAAAGTATACATTTTCTGTCTCGCAATATTTCCTCGTGTTGCCAGCTTATTTATTTTTCACAGTTTAAGTGGTGGCTATGGATCAAAGTGAAACAAAGAGTCATTCTGAAACCATGTGTAGAGTTAATATATTTTTTTTTAGCAGTGTCCTGCCCTCAAGAGTGAAAGTGTTTTTTTTAGTTTTTTTTTAAGTGAACTCATATTCCATTATGACTTGAGAAAATGCAGAGCATTTTACATCATCGATTTAAAAAATGAACACAACCAGAGAGCAGGCAATGATATCTTGCCAGCATATAATCAGTGTGAAACGTTTAACATCTGAGCATGCCTGCTGATATGACGCAAACAAACAACAACCTCCCTTTTTCGCTCAGTCGTGCGGCTACACATACTGATATATGTTGGACTAATATGTTAAAGATAGTATATTTACATTTTAGGGCAATTCCGTTTCCATCTAATAGTCAGCTAACCAACTGCTTAAAGTATGAAACGTGACACAGGTCTTTTCTCAAAGCGATTCCCGGTGAACCTAAACACAAAGTAAAAAAATTGATTGTTCACCTAAATGAAGGTCAAGTCAGATATACTTACATCTCAAAATTTTGTTAAAAAAAAAATGTAATTTCGTATACATCAGAGAGGTAATCCTCTCTGAGAGGCCTTGTCGCATTACCGACAGGCTTCTGTGTGTAACCACTCTGCCAGCTGGAAAATGTCTCTTCCAAAGAGACAAGGTCGCTCGTACGCTATCACATAATAAGTCAAAGCTCAAGTAGAAACGGGTCACTAAGATTCCATAACCACAAACCCAGGAACCCTCTCCAGAGAACCACGCTGGAAAAGAGTGGAGCGGCCCAATTTAGAATAGATGATGGGCTTCATCGTCGTTGTAATGAGTCTAAAAAAGCAACAAAAAAAGAAAAGGAAAAGGATATACATGTTACTTCTGGAATGTACTCTCATACAATACTGTGGGAACATATAAAAAAAGAAAAAAAAAAGAAATTGGCCTGTAAAACTGAGCAGTCCCGTCTTCAGCAACCAAGTTCTTACAAGATTATAGACTGACAACCCATCCCCACCCCCACCCCACTTCACAGTTCAAGAGCTTTGGGAATGTTTTGGACTGTGAGGAAGGGAACGGAAAGGATTTCACAGAAATGATGTGAGACCCCACCTCTCCTTCTCTCCATGAAGCCTTATACAGATTAATGTCTGTTTGTTAACCTCATTATGCTAAGTACCAATTAGTGCCACAGCATGAAGTCTCCGTGGCAACACCTTCCCAGTGCCATCCCATCGTAACCGTTTTCACACGCCTAACAGTTTTAAAGGTCTCAATGCGAGTAAATGCAGAGACAATTAAAATACCACCGAAACTTCATCATAACCACTGAAGGTGTTCCAGGGCTACGAGTTTAAAAAGTCACAGACATCATGCGTCTCTGATTTATATTCTCTAATTCCCATGACCTCATGCTTAGCTGTACTTTCAGGTTATGTGGCGAGCTAATGATGTAAATGCTTCGTTCTGCATCCAAGCCGTCTAAAACGGTATGTTATTGCATGAGTTTTTCTCTTGTTTGTTTATCCAATTCAGAATTTTTGCTAAACTCCACTTATATGTCACCCTCGCATCTAATTAGTTCCCATGTTTCACTCTGACTCAGCCTTGGACCGAGATGTAATGGTGCCATTACATGGCTGTCAAGTCATTCAAAGTGGCAATTAGGCAGCCGTTTTGACTGGTTGTTTGCTTTGCAGAACTTAATTAACAGTACACAACCACCTTTTATTAGACTCCTGGTTGTAAACCTTAAAAAGCTCAGAGAGGCTGAACCAAGAAAGTCTATAATCTTCTCATTTTTCCAAGGAAAAAGCCTGGGGGGGTGGAGTTTGACACTTTCTCTCAAGCCAGGACTGCGCTCCTTAAGAAACATTCAGCTCTCTTTCTCTCAGAGAACACATCCCTTTGGGATGGAGGTTAGTGAAAAGGTACAGTTCCAAACCCCCCCCCCCAAATGCGTACAAATGAGCTGATCTCATAACCTGCCTCGGGGTGTCGTAGATTAATTGGGTTTACGGCCAATAGCCGACGCGCGACTCGGGGGTAGGATGCAGAGCTGATAAGATATTCTGTCACTGGAAGAGATATCTGCGTATTGTACGATCATGAAACATTGTCAGCGCAAATCCCATATCCTTTTTCATAATTACATTTTCTTCTGCCCCTCATCAGTCGCTATTTTTTTGCGAGTTTCTTTGGGGATCCATTTTTTTTTAGTCAAAGCATCAACATCATGCAATAAATTGAGCCACAAGCGAGGGCCCGTATTTTATGAAGTCCAAGTTCAGTGAGAGTGCAAGCTAAACTGGGAACCGGTGTCTCTGGGTTTCATCTGATTTGCGGTGGCAATAAAAAATAAAAAAAAGGGTCCACATGCCGCTCGTTTTAGATGTGTTTTGGATTGAAAATAGGATTAATGTGCTAAAGTGTGATTAGAATGGTTAAACACGATTAATTGGAACGGACTCGTATCGTCAGGGGAGCCAGAGCTGTTCCTGGACGCATTCCAGCTCACCAAGTGAACAAAGCAGACCAACTGTCCAGGATTTTCCATGTCTCTGCATATGTGACTTTTCCTTTGCATTTTCTCATAGCCAGCTTGTCTCAGCGCAGATTAAATACAGCTGAGAATGTTGGTCTAGGCCCGCAGCGTAGGACCCTCAGGGAATAGGCAGGAACCACGAGCCTGGACTTGGCTTGGACTGCGTCGGTTGAAAACTGCCATGCACCCAGGGCAGGGGTCCAGGTGGATCGGCTGGGGAGAGGGAGTAATTTGGGGTTATTTAAAATGATCTATTAAACCCCTGAACTTTAATCAGGGTTGCTACTATACTGACAGCCATGATTTACTTACAAATCAGTAAAATGGGGGGTGGGAGGAGCCTGTGCAAGGATAAGCTCAAAATGAAACACTTTGATTGGACTTCTTTCAGCAGCGGGTGGAGAGAGGGGGGTGGCAGGGGTGGAGGTGTCACATGTTAAACATTGCTGTGCGAAAAAGCACTCTCGTTAGCGGCAGGAGCTGGGCGGTGCACATCAGCTCTGAGGGCTGGGGGGGTGATCTTTAGTTTGTCGCTGCATACTGGAGCACTCACACAAACCACAAGTACTCTCACTTTAACCGCGATTTAAAAAGACACCCCAGGCATGCTGGTTTAATAAGCAGAGTTAATTGTATACCAGGGCTACCCTCTCGTAACCCAAACAACATTTTCTGGTCAGCTGCAGTCGATGCATAACTATGAAACTAAGCATGCAATTCCATCGACCATAAAGCTGTAGCAACAGCAGAGGTATATAAACAAAAAAAAACGAACTACACAAACAATTGTTTCACTCAAAGAAAACCAAAACTGCAAATCCTGTGTTAATAACAGAAGAGATTGCGGGCACATCCTGCATATGCAAATCACACACACACCCTATTCAGGGTGACAAACATTTTACATAGTATGATTACACAGCTGGATACGTAGGCCTACCAAACAAATTTAGCTTAAATATCCTTGTTTAAACAGTGCCCCATTCAGAATTGAATTGAAACAAACAAAAATCTGTTCAAGAATCAGGCTTCTTTCACAATATTACCTGGCTACGCCCCACTGCTTTGACTGATGGCTTAGCGACCGTTTCATATTTGGACGTTCTGTACAGAGCGCATGCATACAATGTAAGGGGTTTGAAATTTATCATTGCGGTGTCAAAAATGAAATAACTTTTTTTGTGTTGAAGCATTTTTCAGTTGAAAATGATGGGTTCAGAAGTGGTGAAACAAATTATAGAAACGCTGTGTTGCAAAATTGATAGAATCTGACAAGTCACTGCCTTGGATTAGCTGTTGCATAAGCTTTAGCAGATAAGTGATCGCTGGTCTCTGCCCATAAGTGAGCCGCAGAGGATGATTCTGACAATGCAATACAACTATATAGAGTCTGGCAGCTGTTAGGAGTAAACAGCTGCTGAACCCCATAAAGACTTTAAGAGTTCCTGCCAGGGTGATTAAGAACATGGAAATAAGAGCAAGAAGATAAACACGGGATAATGAGTGGATTAAAGAGAGGAATAAGAAAGAGCTGTCAAATTCAATAGGAGGCTCCGTTCGCTATCGCTTTTGATATCAGGTATTATGCAAGCTGACAGCAATGCAGAGACGAAAGTAGTGCTTTTGAGCCGTCAAAAAGAAATCTGTACCTTGATAATTATCAGTATATATCACTGCTCCCGTTTCGGAAGCGTAAAGTCAAGAATTTAACCAGTTTTGAGAGCTAAGAAAACGGCATTTGCCAACGTCTTGGGATCCGCCTGACGAAACACCATGCGAGTATAACAGCGCTCTATGAAAGTGTTTAACACATTGAAAATTGACCTGTAAACAACCAAAGATTTGTTATTATTTCAGACAATTAAACGCACCTTCACACAAACCCCAATCCCAGATCCACTTTAAACGGTGGGCCCGCGCAACAGTGCCATACTACAATTTAAATCTGAAGTGCTCCTCCAGATAAGATTTATAAGGCTCCACAGTTTCCGTAAGAGTCAATAGTTAGCAAGTTATAGGCTTTGGCTTAAAGCTCTGGTTGCTTTGCCATGACAGCAGAATAATGTGCTCTGTCAGGAGAATTCAGACAGAATCCTACTTAAAAAGGGGGCTTTTTGATGCCTGTCTATAATAGCCTGGGTCATGGCCGTGGCTTCACTGTAGAAAACTGAGGCAGGTATTATATATTATTATACTATGAGCGACTTCAAACACATGTAAAATTAAGTATCAAGGGTATTTCTCCTAGCTTTTTTACTCTGGTGCCTGGGTTTTGTAAAAATCAAGATCTGGTTCCCCTGTACAGTTTTTGCACACTAATTTCCAACAATGGTACTTTTCATGAGAGTGAGAGCAGGGCTGGAAATGAACAGAGGAGCTCGCAGAAACATTGGTACACTGTATAAATGAGGTAATGCTGCTGAGAATGGAATGGGAAGGATGACCTGCTAATGGATATAATGCATGGGCGTGTGTCACTACCTTAATATGATATGTGAAATTGCAGCTTTAATACTCAAATGATACACTTTTAGAGCCTCAAAGAACTAAAATAGATTAAAATAATATTGAAGCCATGTTACCTCCCAGATTTTCCAAATTAATTTAAACTCTCTCCCCGTATATTGACTAAATAACCAGTTATAACTTTGTTTGCATGTTATAATCACAGAATGTCTTTGTAAATACAAACCTGCATGGAGTAGTCCCTGTTCCACAGTGCAGAAATGAGTTTATCCATACATATTGATTTACAGTGGTACATGACGTATGCCTCAAAAGCTCTGCCTGCAACACATACAAGAGCACATTTGCACCATTGCATTCAGTAACTCCACCTTTTACAAAAATACAGTTAAAACTCCGACCAAGAGTGTGGTTTAAAAAGAAAAACAAGAGAACATTCTAATTTAAAAAGCATATGTGAATAAGTCAACTTTATTTATAAAAGCAGGAAACACAATAATGTCTCTGGAAAAGGCCCTCATACTCCAGTCAACATACATTTGATTAATGTTCATACCTAATGATTTTCTTTCTCTCTTGAAAGCTCAGGTTCATAGTATAATAACCCAGAGATATAACAGACCATATAATGTCCATTACTAATAACTTAACTTTGTGTCATGCTCATGCTAAGTGGACAGAAAGAGGTCTGTAGATATATCAAATGTATACAGCATACATTTTAATTCAGAATTAATATAAGGCTAAATGTTCTAATGTTCTAGCTAAATACTTAATCATAATTTTCCATTGGGAATTTTCTAGAATAATGTTTTACAGTGTGAGATTTGCATTTGAGAAGATGTCCTCTTCGATTGTAGTGAGTGCAGACATTCATTCAGGCAACCTTCTGATGCCAAATGTCAGAAAATAAGTGGGTGAACAAAATTACAATGAGTCCATAATCACAGATAAACGGAAATTGACAATAGCGTGAAACCAGTGCTGGTTGACACTGAGCCCAAAACTGGAAAAATAAAAATTTAGATTTTTTTTCTAAATACCCATGTTATTGGACAGAAAATTCTAATGGTGGGTAAAGCAATGGCCATGTCTACTGTATCTGATAATTATATATTGGTTTTGAAAGTTATATTTTATGACTTTTAAAAAATCTCAACTGAAGCAACAGTAGCGGGCACCTGAGACCTTCTTTCCCTGCCTTTTTCGTTGCATTTTTAAATGTATTTTGATGGTAGCCACACATCCAAGGCAGATCTGTACAGCGTACATTTTTCTATGACCTATTTAGACAGCTGGATACTTACTGATGTGATTCCGATTGAGTGTCTTGTTCAAGGACACAATATCAGTCCTGCCCTCTCAGAACTGAGCCCGCAACTTTCTGGTAATGTAACAAGTCAAGTTTATTAATGATTATGACTATGACCACCCATTTTTACCCCTATATACAGTGCCCTCCACTATTATTGGCACCCCTGGTAAAGATGAGTAAAAAGAGTTAATTAATTAATTAGCTTAATCTCACACTGAAAAAATTAGAAAAATCCAACTTTTATTGAAGTAAATTTATTATGAGAGAAAAAATAATTATTTTTAACAAAACCACATGTACCACAATTATTGGCACCCCTGCATTTATATATAGAATAAAGTAATAATTTTTTATATTTGGTCGCATATTCTTTGTATGCCATGACTCCCTGATGTCTGTGACCCAACAACATCAAAAGAATCTTGATATCTTATTTTCCGGTACTCCTACAAGTGATACTATAACCTTTCTGCATTTGAATGGATCTCTGTGGGAATTGGGGGTGGGACTAGATTTAGCTGTAAATGATGCTGGAACAATATGGAATACATGGTTGGTAAAATGGGTGTAAGTCATCAAAGGTCTGAGCTATCAAACGAGCCTCAAACCATCACTCTGCTGCCAGATATGCAGTAGATATAGATGGATCACTTTAAGGGTTGTTTCTCCTGACAAATTTTCAGATTGAACTCTATGGAAAAATAAGTCAGGAGAAGAAACCCTTCAAGTTATTCATCCATATCTACTGTATTTCTGGCAGCAGAGTGATGGTTTAAGGCTTGTTTGATACGTAAGACCCTTGATGACTTAAAGCCATTTAGCCAACCATGTTTCCATACTGTTCCAGTGTAAGTTACAGGTAAATCTATCATTTATAAATGGTTCATTCGATATGGATGAAAATACTCTCAAATTAAAGCTAACAGTCTGCACTTCAACTTCATTGTATCCATTCAAACTCAAAGTGCTAGAGTACAGAACCAAAATAACAAAAAATGTGTCAGTGTCCAATGAATTATGGTGCTCACTGTACATGACAAATAAATAACAAAATAAATAATAATAATAATAACCTAATAATCCAAATTATCTGCTCATTACGTTTTATATGTCATTGTCAGTGCAAATGTCGTTTTATTTGTACCATATGTTCATATATGTAATCAATTGTTATTTCTTTGCAGTAAGAACCAAGGTGACATTAAAAATCAAATATATTTTCAGATACTGGTAATGTTGCTACTTATAATGTGCTTTTCCATTGGGCGTTACGATTTGTTTACCAGATGTCCCATCGCCGTTGGTAGCTGTATTGGAGCTTTATATACCCAGTGAACCTCAATACACTGTGACAACAAACCATTTAACTCCATCTACAGATCACCACTGTGGGTGTGAAAGCCTAGTGAGCATGTGAATGACCGGCAGAGGCTTTCCAGTGAAGTGGCAGACAAAAGCATATACCTTTCCTCACTGTCACAATACTAAGGCTTTAGTCATAACTTGCTTCATTTTGTACATTCTGGGACGTGTGACCTGGCTGGTTGCAGGTATTTGGATCGGGGGGATGACAGGGATTTTTCTGTGATACAGTTTCATTTTTATTCTTCATTCTTGTTTGTTTTTCTGCTGGTTTTGGCGAGCCAAAGCTCTGCATCAACTGTTTGTTGCCAAGGATATTTGTACGTGCGTGCGTGCGTGCGTGCTTGCGTGCATGCATGCGTGCGTGTGTGTGTTTCATATTCAACGCCTACAGTAATGCAAATAAAGTGACATGCGTCTGTTTTGGCACCTGCTGATTGACAGCTAAATGGCCTAGGTCTACCAAACTTCCACAATCCCCATATTTTCTTTTTGCCTCTCTGGCTATGTAATTTGGAAGGTCTTGTTAAAGTCTCAATGATACAATATTGTGACACAGATATGCCTGGCTGGCAGCATAATTCCCATGTTTAGTCAAAGCTCTTTTGCATGTGATGCTGCGAGGTTTTGAAACGCTCTCAGCATGGTTTGAGAAATGGGAAAAGTTTTGCTTTGCATAGCATAGTTCCAAGTAAGATGAAATGTTCACAGGGACCAGTAAAATGTATAATAGTGAAACGGCTCAAGTCAGCTTTCCTACAGGTTTGCTGAAAGAAGCAGCCGCAATCGCTTTGTCACCAGAATAAGGCTGTGTTCATCTATTCCAGGGTAGGCTGGTCCCCCTGGAGCCGCAGGGTTTTCTTTTTTTTTTTTTTTGTTTTCAAAAATAATATGAACTCAGACAGAGAAAGAGAAGTGAGGGAGTTTTAACTGTGTAATCAACTGCTTTAATTGATCAATTAAGTGGCGAGTAACAACTAAAACCAGCAGACCCTGCGGCTCTCCAGGACCAGGGTTGCCTACCCCTGATCTATTCAATGTTGATGACCTGATGGCTAGGAATTGTTGTAGAAATATTCAGGGCATCAGAAGGAACTCATTCTATTTGCTCATTTAATGTGAGGGTAGTTTTAGAGACTAGACAGACTGTGTCCATTGTGTCCAAGCAAACTAAATAATGGTGTCAGCTGCATTAAACTATGGAATGATGTCATCGATAATTGAGTACTAATAGCTTGTTCACATGTACACAATTTATAAGGATATTTGTGATTATAGTGAAACATAAACAGTTGTTTCGAAATTAAACACGCTTAGCTTGAAATCCATGCAAATTCTATAAATGCGCTCCCAGGTCACAACAACTTCACTCATCAGCTGTTGGTCTGTGAAAAAATCACTTTTTGTTGGTAAAATGATCCCACCAGGGAGCAGAGTTCATGAATGCAGTTTACGATGTAAGCATTCAGCAAACGTGACTTACAGTGAGCAAATTTAACATGGCTTGAAAACCAGCACTCGAGCTAGAATATTTATTAACACATGTTCAATCTGTAAGCAGCAGCTTTTCAGCAATCGAGTCAAGCCAAGTGATGACTCAAGGTTCTACATAAACCACCCTTGATGGAGACGCAAGACACTGAGAAACAGATATCCAGAAATATAAATGTCATCATTTCATTATCAGTAGACCAATATCAAGGTCTAAGTGTGATGATCTGGGCTGGAGTGCCTAGTCACTTCAGAATTACACTACTATTGATAGCAATCTGATAGCATAGAAATTAAGGAAGTCCTGTGACTACATGCAGGCCCATGCATTCCTGTAGGGCAAAACGTATCCTCTTGATGCTGATACAATGGCTTTTCTGTGAGGCAAACACTAGGCAGGCATGCAATGGATGCATTAATTACCAGGTTTGAGTGAAAAGTTGAATTGTGAACCTGTGACTATTTTACACCCTATGTGACACACCGTGCTACAGGAAAGCTAGGAGGAAAGGCATCTCTCAGCTACCTTTGCATTAGCACGCGTTTATGACACTTTGGACTGCTAATTGACTTGCCAAATGGAAACAAACACGTTGCATATATAAATTAAATATGGAGTTTGTGGAAAAACTCAACTCTTGAAAACATTTTTTAATGTGAAATAAATCTGGTCTAAATGTGTGTTAAGCTGAATGGCTGCATTTAAAATACATCACTCACATCTTGGGAACTGATAGCCTGTTGGTACCAATGGAGAAAAAAAAATGAGCTGGAACCCTACGGAACCCATTTTACCCCTGGACGAAGCAAATTGTGTTCAACCGCTGGCGACTCATAGCTGAGGCTATTTCCATCGACAGACAACCGGTTAAATATCTCAGGAAAAAAAAAGTTCAATAACTTTTATTAATAAATCAATAACTTACTTGCACACATCATTTTACAGCACATGTGTGCAACAGACTTGGTAAACTCCCACCTTAATCTCTTGAGGCTGAGCAAGAGAACTTGATTGAGACTTGTACATCTTTCATAGAGATTAATAAAGTGGATTCTAGAAGGTCTGTCAGCAGAAAAAGTGGGCATACATTTATGAAGGGTATTTATTTCACACCGATACTAGGAAGTATTTTTTTCACACAGAGATAGGAAAGTAAGGAATAACGTACCCTGACCCATAGTCGAAGCAGAGGTCCTTGGGGTATTCAGGACCTGGCTTGACACAGTGCTGGAACATTCGCATACAGAATGTTCTGTTCTCGTGTTCTAACCTCATCAACTTTGTCTAATTCTATCTCTAATGACACAATGTGGTGCTTATGCAACCGCCAGTCACTCAAGAATATCATATCAGTAATTCACATTTTAGTTGTCGTTGTTTGTTTGGGTTTTCAGTCTGTCCAATATGAAGCGAATTGAATTCACCGCCATGCTGAATACAAGTAAGACGTGTTCAAGCAATTGTCAATTTGTGTCTCAATGAGCTCGAGTGTGAGAAGCATTGAGCGTCACTGTCAATCTCACTTCACTCAAAAGGTGTAGCATTGTAGCAATTACTACTGATTTATAGCATATGGGAATCTGCTCTCATGCAAACAAATTCCCCTCCTTTTTATTCAATTTGTTTTTATTATGGAGACAATGCAGCAAGATGTGCTGCTGTTGCCAGACCAATTTCTGGAAAAATGCAGGGGAAACAACACAGCTAATCTCGTAATAACTCTCTCATGTCCGTTGGGTAAATCGCCTCTGATTGTATTTCACAAGATGTCAGCCTCGACTGTAATGCTAATGTCTGGGTGCAATTTATTACAGCGCCATTGCAGTTATGCGACAATGCTTGTTTAATGCATTGTGAAGCATTAAGCTCCTCTCTTATCCTCACTGCTGGAATTTGTGAATAAATCTAAAGCATTTGTGCAAAACAATTATGTAAAAACAAATAGGACAGATGTTTATTAAAAAAAATAAAGTATTGTGTGCCCTATCATTTTTCACTTAAATACCAACTTCACAGATGTTTTGACTCTCTCAACTAGACCAAAACGGCCTAAAGTTCATAATCGCTGTTGACAGACTCGATACAAGCTTTTGAGCAACAACCATTGCTAAATGAAAATGGCCCGGAGTTCCTCAATACGTTTTAAATGTTCATACCCTTACTTTCGTTGTTCATCTAACACCATATGTACTGTTCTAGGTTACCGCTTCCATATAGTAGGACCATAAAGCAACATGTCATACATATAGTCTTGTAATGTATTAGTGCAGAAAACAGTACAAACTGACAAAGTGCTAAGTTATTAATTTGCTGTCCAGCTATAACGTGTCCTCTTTTTTATTGGACCGCAACCTGGAGTGAAGCGGATCAAAATGAGGTATTATTATGGAAAACTGCAACGACTAATGTGCCTGCTCCTGATTTGTGGAGGCAGTGTGCCCTTGACTTGAATCACAATCTGACAATTAAGAGAAGCAATTGCTCGCTGGAGTCCCCGCTGTTACGCTGAAGGAATGCCATAACCCGAGATGCGAAGATTAATTAAGATTATCAGTGCCTGGGCCATGTTATCTGTTTACACTGCGTGTGCTCCTAATAGGGAAAGCAAACACAGATACCACTGCTCCCTATTTAAGGACAATTGTTGCTGATGAGGGGGAGATAAAGAGGGACCCTCAGAGGAAATTGTGTGTTTCAAAACCTTTCTCTGGGCCCAGCAGGAGGCTGCTGGATAAGCTTGAATAACAAATGAGTTTGCTGCGGATTTGGCTAATCACCCTAGGGCTGGAGTCCGAAGACCCTGAGCCAATTCTCAACTTATCGCAAGAGTCAGAGCACTTGAACTGGGGACCCTGCCCTAATTAACAACCCACCGCAAATTAAAAGCAGCTGGGAATAATTAGATAATTAAAGCGCTGGTGGGGGAAAAGCATAATTTCTGCAGCCATCGCCATAAATCTTATGCTGTCCGAGTCTATACTTTTAACATGAACTTTTCCTAGCAGGTTAATGCATTACTCATATAAAAAACAGTATCCCTTTGTGTTTTTATTGGACCTGCTTAATAACAAAGAACAGGCCAGTGGGTGGTGCTTTCTCTCTGGACGTTTCAAGGGTTTATATAGCGCAGGCCCTCGACACCTAAACTTACCTCCATGTGTGAACTTTCCTTCTTTTTTTTCTGCTGCACCTCAGCCTGGTCTTCTTTTCATCTGGGTGTCTGCTGAACACCTTCTCTATGATAACTGAAGGCCTTCTCACATGTGTGCCCCACCACTGGACTACCCACGAGGTTCACAGAACATTAATTCAGAATTTAATTTAATGTTCACAGGGAGGTTTGTGAAGCTGAACACTGATCCAATATCAACAAAAGTAACCAAGCATGTTCACACGTGTTTATTCTTATATGTATGACTTTTTCCCAGCCCATTCCTACAAGAGGACTGAGCTTAGACCAGTAAGTAAACAATGTGCTTAAATGTAGAAGGGTGTCAAAAATGTGATTACTTACAGACTACTGAGAGCATTTGGTATTACTTTTGAAAATTTCAAGTGAAACCCAAGAAATTGATAACTTTCACCACAAATTGGGAGCTGCCAGCTGAACAGCTATTAGCTAATTAAAACTATTTCAGAATGGGCCAAAAACATTCTAAGTGTATTGTTAATGAGCGTAGCACGTTCCGACGGTCATAATGTGTGTTCAATTGCCAGTTTTTCACTGGCATGATTAATAGTTTAATTTTTCTAAATTATTTAGACACACAACTAAATTTGATACGAGAGCTATTATCACATTTTGTAATAGACATGTTACGATGATGAAAGGTTTAATTTGTTTTTAAAGCACTTAAAAGGTTAGAAAAGCCATTCAGCTCAGCATCATCAATCATCTGTCACTTAAGAGGAGCGTTATATTACGGGAGGAATGTAAATATGCTGGTTTATATGGATGCGGTCTCACTGTTTGAGCTCCTTCACTCCCTCAGTGCTTTTTAAATGGTTTTCACTGTAAGAAAATGACTAGTAGTCCTCACTTTGAAAACTTGTCATTTAAAATGAAGGATTCTATTGGTCTAGTATACAAAATTTGTTACGTATTTTTTCATACTGAAGTCATTTAAAAGTACAATGTCATCGTAAAGGACAAGCATCGTGACTATGTTTTTATGCTATAGGAAACTAAACTGCACTTAAGTTCTTGTTCCAAATGTCATTAATAAAACAGTCATGTTGGAAGAGTACACGGGAATTTTATTAGGCATTATGACTGAGAATTCAGACTGAATGCCTTCCGGCTTAACATCATGTACTCCTTACTCCGCCAGAAACTGGGAAGTCCGTGAAAACTATATTAAGTGCTACAATTTAATGATGCCAATTCATGCATACAGCATACATTTTTTGGACTGCAAGACATTTATTCTATAAAAAACATGTCAAAATATACATCTGATAAACAATAGCCTCAAAAAAAAAAACTTAAAAAAAACAAGTTTACAGGTTATAAAAACAAGAAACTCTTGGATATCTGTAGAAGGTTGTAGAATAGGACATTTTCATTTGTTATTTGTGAGAGAAAATAATCTCACAGTCCTGGTGTTGCTGTTCAGAAAATATAAAGTCCAATGTTTACAATTACACTGCATGGTATCAGCAAGCCAAAAAGACAGCATGTCTTGGATGTATGTATAGAAAAAGCTCCTGACCGGCCTGTAACTAGTTTTATTTGCTACCCTGTTTTGTATGCATATATCAATTTACAATTCTTAGCACTGTCTTAAAACACCACTATCTACTGAAGGGCAAATAAAAGATTGCCTGTGCCATGGGAAGTGCGTCTAAAGCAGTGGGACACAATTGGATTTGTCACATCCATATAGTTGAATGGATTCCAAGGCTAACTCCAGTGGTGTTCTAGGCACTCACAGTGTACCAGTTATCCTCAGTGAGAGAATACTATGCTCCTCCAATAGGTGCTGGCCTTTACTCAAGAAAAAGTGTTTCTGTCCTGTAGGCAAGTGCACTGGTGCGTACGAGGCCAGGCCACTGAAAAGGGAGATTTGGAAAGATCCTGACTACCGCTGGTTTTATTATTGGCCGTTACCTGAAGTTCTTATAACCCCTGGTGGCCATTTCAAATTGACACCTTCATCAAATAATTATTTTAAACAGACTGATGGGGGAGCAGTTAAAGGATTATAGCTACAAAACAACAGCAAACTATTTAAGAAATGCAGGCTGCAGGAACATAAGTAATGATTTCCAATGAATGAAGGAATAAAACTCCTAAAAAGGGTTCATTTTCATATTATTTTCAAAAGTCTTAAGTTAGAGTTTTGAACAACCTTAATTTCCAGTGTATGCATGTTCAACTTTTCTGGCGAGACTGGGCATAAACCGGCATTTCATGGTATCCATTCAGGTACAACACGCTCTGAACATTGTAATGAAGACCTAGGGCTAATCATTCAGAATTTAAAATATATATATATTGCTAGTTACTTAGTTGGCTAACTAACATGCAAACAAGCTAACAAACGTGACTAGATAAGATAAACCGTTATGAAGCTGAAAATGGCTTACTGGCTAACTGGCACAATAGTAGTATACGAGAAATAAAACGTTGAAGGTCACCCACTAGCCAGAAACACAATTCAATAGGAAATGCCTGGATTACCTAGTTAACCAGTTTTTTTTTGGCCCACCACCAAAATATATTTTCCATGATACTTTGGACTTAATTGGATCTCAGTGCTGCATTTTGGAATTAAAACAAATGAAAGTTAAGAGTGGAAATGACATAATTGCAGTACCAAAAGCACGTTGCCAAAAATACCCTTAAAGAGGAGACATAAGGGTGGAACCTGACACATTAGTCCTTCAAAGGAGTGGGATTAAAGTAAAGCGTGGTGAAATGAACAACCATTAGTGCTTCAAGAAGTCGGATTAAAGTAAAGCATGGTTAAATGAACAAAAAGTGTCTTTCCACAACTTGCCTCTAAAAAGCACCCCTCAATGATATTTCCAAGGTGCAACTTAAAGCTTAAATAAATAGTAAAATGCTCATGATATCCCTTACGTCAAAAGCATATATACAAGACAAACGGCAAGATTAGAAGCCCTGGCACTTTTTTAAATCAAAAGTGCTGAACTGCATGTTGTTGGCGAATCAATTTAGACAGATGTTTAAACGTTCCTCTATGACTCATTAGAAATATGAAAGGAATTAATATATAAGCAACAGATCCATATTTAAAAGAGAACTCAATGATTAATCCTGAACAGCTTTAGAGGACTACCAGCAGAAGACTGCCAAATTCACCCACTTGTGGTCATCTATGCTAGAGGCAATTACCAGCCTGATTTATTCACTTTGCCCCTTTTTGAACCTGGTACATGCTATGTTTCAGAATATCTTGTGTGTTTTCTTTCAGATAACTATACCCACAATTCTAGGTGATGTTATTTTAATTGGAAGGCAGTTCAAAAAGGTAGAAGTAACTAAAACGACAAGTACAAAGCGACGGGAATCGTACATTAAAGGTAATCACACGGGCAACAGCAAATCTGAAGCAGATTTCGAGTATTTATGTTATTTTCTGTGACTTTAAACAGTATTGTGCAATTACCAGCCCGAGACTTTCTTTGCCCATTCAAAGATTATTTCATGCCTTTTGCTCTGTACTGTAAATTCATTTTCTATGGTTGAAGAGACCTGTTTTTATAACCACGCTTGTTGACACATCAGTGCGCTGCCACACAGAACAGTGATTGGGACCATAACTTCACTTGTTGCTGTTGCAGTGCATTTTAAGTCTCTGACAGACTGAGAGTTAAGATGTTCTGCATTAGATTTGAATTACAACCACTAAATGCCCCTGTCAAAGCTAATTATGCCTGACACTAGCCATATACATTTAGCTGACTTGGTCTTATAGAAGGCACACAGCTTAAACAAAGACATACTCCAAAGACCTACCCCAAATTGTCAAAGTATAATAGGCTAATAGAGATGCATTTCTTGTCTAAGAATGCTAATCCACATTTTCCCTTCTACTTTTACTTGCAAATAAAGCCAATGGAATATTTTAGTCGGTTTTAGATAGAAAGCATATACTTAGACAAATTTTAAAAAGCTGTTTTTAAGTTGTGCTTTAGCAAAGGGTGAAAGCCATAAAAATGGTCCTTCCATTGTTGTGCATCCCGGTAACTAAACTTGCGTCTGTTTAACGTTGTGTTTTGTTGGATACAAAGTGGTTTTTGTCTTAAGTATTCATACACCATGTTTTCTTTATTACTATCGTCTGAATTTTACGTGCAAAATAAATCAAAAGAAGAAAAGTATGAGACATGGGGAAAAAAACTGATTCATAATTTCGGACAATTTAAATAAATAAATAAATTCTCTACGGTGAAAGATTAGTCAGATTCAGCAGTCCAAATTTCACATATTTTGAGTGACAGACGCAAGTCACACCCCCACTCTCACCCCCTCTAAATTTTGTACATTAACTAGCTGGTTTGTTGACTGTTGACTATAACATGCCCCAATGTACTGGGAATCTTTCAAGATGTAAATCATTTAGCCTCAGTCAGCTGCAGATGCTTAAACCTTTATATTCTGACACAATAATTGCCAGGGGAGTGAGCACTGGATCTGAAGATATCCTTTTGCATTTGCCGAATTATGGAGAGAAAAAAAAAGAAGAAATGCTCGATAAATTAAAATTCTTGCGTGAAATGGTGAAAATAAACAGCATGCCTGGCCTAGCATCAACAATTCACAGGCAGTGCTCTGCAGTTTCTCAGACCCGCGACTCCCAACAGAGTGGCTGTGTGGGTCCGTCTCTCTCGTGAAGCCAGGTGTGAACGGTTCACCTTTGGCGAAAAATGTTACCCTTGCTCCTGCTCAAAAGCAGCCCATTTTTACGGTCCTCCAAGCTCACGCAGTTTGAAGGGATTATTCACCGATGCACACTAGGGGAAGTACGCAGAAACAAAGGGTTATTATACTGTCTGCACTGCAAGGTTAGTTAAACACTCCCTGAACACCATCAATGACATTCACTCTATTCTCTTTAGCTCTTCTTTGTATTGATTGCACTAATACTTTGTTACCTCTGATTTTGTGTTGTTATGTTATTGCCTATTGCCTACAATGTGGAGCAAATAACAATATATTTAGAGAAGTTCCAGCTAGGTTCCACACATCAGCCAGGAGTTATACTTACTTACTTACTTAAGTAAATTAATCATGCCTACTGTGACCTTTCAAATTCAGTTTAGAGGCTCAGTGTAATTTGACTCTTGATACTGGTCCAAAAACACCTCATTATAATCCACAGTTGCCCCCCACCCCCTCACCCCCAAACCCATGGTGCCCATTTCGTGACACAAACTAAACTCACTTCTCCCTGTGACACTCTGTTAAGCCTGCCGCACCAACGACCAGGAGGGAGAATTAACTCCCACTCTATTTATAGGTATACATTACATACCAAGTGCAAATTGGGTTATTCAGTAATGTATACAGTGTAATGGCCCATGGGTTTTAACCTGGCCTATGAGGCATGTTTAACAAAACAGATACTGAGCTTACTGCTCAGCAGTTATTATCAAGGGTGGGATTAGACTGGGATTTGGTTAGTCATAAATATATCACAGCTTCGTTAAATACAAACAGCACAGTAACATATACCACAAAACAGATAGGTTTGTCCAATTACACACAAATAAATATATATATATGTCTTACTCCAGACCTATAGAGCAATAAAAAGGTTTTGGGACATAGAGTATTGTCTGGATGACCTCGCAGCTGAAACCACTTTATTAGGGCTCCCAAAATTGTGGCCTTTCAGGTCCAACATGGCTTTAAACAGCTCAAATCACCAGTAAGTTGTAGTGAGGCAGAATAGGCCTGTTTGTGACTTATCATCAGCTGTTTGTGGGTTCAGCTTACAATGTTGTCTGAAAAGTGTGGTTGCCTTAATCAACCACTTGTGATCGAAGAAGGATTAGGGTATCTAAATTCATTTGTCCACTCAAAATAAAGCCAAATAATGCCAGCTGTTTAAAAACACTGAGGACAGGGACAAAAATCACTTGTCATATAATGCAATTCAAAAAATGTATTAGAACATATCTATAGTTTTAATTATTTGTTGCTATTTATTTCCGTTTGGGCATAATTACAATTTTTGAATGCTGTCGGTTCAGAAAAAAGTGATTGTTGAGCAACAGTCAAATTCCCATCTATTAGACTGCATTTTATTGCATGTTTTCACCAAAGCCATCTCAATCTCTAAACCTTAAGAATACCGCCATCCCTGCAAAGGATAAATGATCTGGCTAGTTGTAGGCCTGTCCATTTATTTAACCTGCCTGCCCACATATGCGGGCCTCACGCAAGAGCACGCGCTGCAAATCAATCCAATATTTGGATTCGGCAGCACTGAAATGGAGCTCTTTTAATACAGTACAAAAAAAGCTCTATAATAATACTGTAATTTTATACAATGGCTTATTTTTCCTTCAAATAACGCATGTGCCGTGTAAAGTGCTCTTTGCAAATGGGGAGTGGGGGTATTTGAATGTGTACCCACATCTGGACTGAAAACAGACATTCAAAATCTGTCCCAGGCTCACAGATCTGCTCCCCCTCAAAAGAAAGTTTTTTTTTTCAAATTTAAATATATAACTTGGACGAAATACTTGAATATCAGATTATCATCAAGTAGCGCAAGATCCCCCATATTTTGTAAAAGATTTTGGTATTAAATCTCTGCTTCAAAGTAGCTAATTATACTAAGCCCTGATTTGATGGTCACGGCTGTATTGTGTTACCAATCACAGCAACTATACATAGAAAGCTGTGGGTTTTTTTAAGGATAGGGAAGGGATGTTGTGGCTTATCTTCAAGATATTGATGTCATTGACGCTGTGCACAGTTAAACCCTGCTCCATGGTGCATTCCAGAATAACAGTTTTGAAGACTGACAGATTTCGATTACCAGTCAGAAAAACAAAATAGTAATTTTTTCGTCTTGTCTCGAATGTTAATGCAGCTTCATATATATATATATATATATACATTTAAGAGAAATAATCGCCTACAGTCCTATTATTGCTGACTGCAGAAGAAAATAAAAGGTTAACTTATTAAATAATGCATTTAATATCCATTTATTTTGAGTATTCCTTCAGGGTTCCACTAGCAGTGATTTACACATCCACCCACAGGCCATAATCATGACTCATAGACATCTTGCTGCCATAGTCAGTCTTGTGGTTCTCCGCAATTTACACTGCAAACATGATACGGCAACAGCGAAATGTGAAGTGATCAATTCTTAATTGAAACAGGCACCACAATTGCTGTAGTCTAATCTTTGAAGCGCACAACAATTATTGCATTCTATTTTGCTAATCATGCACATCTGACTGCACAGCATTTTGAAAGCTTTGAATGTTAGTCTTGTGTGCACAGAACTGCATGCACAACCAGGTTTGTATTTATGC
Source organism: Ilyophis sp. 1 JC-2022 (assembly GCA_022702515.1). Taxonomy (NCBI): domain Eukaryota; kingdom Metazoa; phylum Chordata; class Actinopteri; order Anguilliformes; family Synaphobranchidae; genus Ilyophis; species Ilyophis sp. 1 JC-2022. The sequence continues at coordinate 42,895,725 of CM040406.1, forward strand.
AACTCCTGACTGAGGGTAGCGCATGTAATTCAGTGCTCTCGAATGGTTAAACAATGAGATGTCACTGGGATGAGAAGTTCCCTTCTTCTTGTTGTTGTTGTTGTATTTAAGAGGTTAGTTGAAGTCCTATGAGCTTTTCTTTGTCTATATTGTCCTGATTCTACTTTGGCGTATGCATTTTATGTTCCATTGGCAAAAGCATAAAACAAATCCCAATGCGTGCCAACTCACTGGATTTGTCTATATGTGCACTAAAGGCTCCCCAGTTTGGGCCCCTTTGTCCGTTTATCAACGGGTAATTGCTTGATAACAGGATAGTATGTGAAAATCCCTTGAGGGTACCTTGTGTTTGCACACAGTTCAAGGCTACAGAGCATCCCTCACTAAGAGGACACTTCCAGGCAGGAAAGATCACAACGTCTTATTTAAACACAAACAAATCATGTCTTCCCATTTTATCCCTCTATGCCCGCCACATCTGGTCCAAATGAAGCGAGATCAACACTTCTGCCATAGTTGACAGCTGTAAGCATAACCATTCCGTTGTGTCGCTTTTGTGTTACAATCTGCCCGTGACCAAAATATGACTGAGGCTGCTTTTTCCCCTTCTTTGTTTGACAAACAGTGTTACTTTTTTCCACCACATCAGCTGTACATCAGAGGCTGTTCGAATACCTTGTTGTTGCAGCCAAAACTACAAATGACACTCACACAGATAAACTGAAATATATTCTTCTTATAATGTCGTCTGAAGTCCCCTTAACCCATGATAGAGGTAAAGGCGTAGCGTAGATGTTCTATAACTGACCCCAAGCGTCCAAGGCCTTTGGTACCGGCTTTCCCTCGGTTCAGATTTATACCTTCAAGCTCACCGCAGGCCCGCTGGATTGCGTCACTCTTCATACACCGTCCTCCGGCCTTGAGCTGCTGCCTCCTTTTTCGTTAGTCGCTGCACTTTAATCTCTTAATTGCAGCTTGACTTGGCAGAAATAATGAAACCAAAACACGTTGGAAATGTGGCTGTGTGAGAAATACCCGGCGCGCGGTCAGGGTGGGTGGACCTGTCCGTCCACGGCTTCTCCAGGCATTTTCCGTCATAATCAACACTGGGCAGGGGCAGAGGCAAGCACAGCTGCTTAGCATCACTCTCCCACAAACGCATTGTTCCTGGTTATGCATCGGGTACACAGTAGGCTACGTGGGGAATCACCCACAGAGGAATATTTTATTCCACAATTTATCTCGTAGTTTACGTCAGAGAAACATAAACAATCTTCACTGACTGTGACACGAGAGGTGAGGCCACTTGACAAAGTTATGGTTCGAGCAATCGCAACTAAAGAATTGTTGTAGCCTAGCTATGTTTGAAACTGTGGCCAAGTGTGATAGCTGCACTTCACATAATATGAGAGACATTATGCTGTCCTATAGCCCAATAGAACAGGAGGCTAAATTCCACAGCCGATTGTCAATGATGCGAGCTTTTCAACCACAAATCAGACGAATAACTTTTTTTATCCACTGACCTATAGCCTACATGATACTAAGAACCAATGCATTTCCCTTTGGTGTTTCCTAAATTATCATTTGAGTGTGATGAAAACGGACTATACGGTAAGCCTATACATTTTTGTTTCCAGCGTGGGTTAATTCCTCGGTGATTTCTCTGTTTCATTTCCTGTTCTCCCACACAATTCAATCAGCAATTTGGGTCTCGGCAACCGAAAATATAAACTCTGGGAAAGGAATAATAATTTAAAAAAACCTTTGACAGGCTGAAGCGAGTGTACATCAGTTTACATTATAGGCTACGCGATTTCCCTATGTGTATCAGCACGTTTTGTTTATAGCCTATTTTAGACTTTTCACTTCTAGCCAGTTATAGTGAGAGCTTTTATTAGCCCCTAGGTGAGGGTTTTCCTCACCTGCGCATTCATTTTTATGACATTGTTTTACTAAATTGTCCTGTCTGTTTCGCCCGTTTACCCACTTTGTGCGATTAAATAAAAAAATTATAATTAAAAATAATAAAAACTAAAGCCGTCTGTCTAATCCGTAGTGATGTGATTCACAAGAACTCTAGGGTTAGCATAGGTTTTTATCGCTATGAACTAACTGCAGTTGGCGTGTGTGTGTGTTCGTAGCTGTGTGTGCTAAAATGACAGGATTAAGCAATAGCCTACAATGTTGGTGTTATGCAAAAAAACTTCAATAGTTTTTTTGTTTACCAACACAACATTAGCCTATGGTTTTATAGTAACATGAAGATCTGAAACAGCTTTATTAGTTTTTGTGTTAGTGGATTATCTGGATGAAATGTATATAAATTATTGAGTTAGTGCTGGATGAAAATTTAACATAACCAAAAAGAAAAAAAATGGACAAGTGCTTACGTGTACTATTTTCACATGCTGCAAAGATTACAACCCTGACATTTTGAACCCTACAAATCTTTATGCAGACTGACTAAAGCACACGCAGCTCTAAAAACGAGTTGGTGGCAGTTATGAAAAATCTGTTTCCATTGCCCTACGAGGAGACACGCATAGTGCGGAACACACACTGCTATGCGGGAGGTTACAATCAATGTAGATCACTCAGGTTATAAATAATCCCCCTATACTCGATTCCATTGCTTTCAGTTCATTGTATTCCAGAGCTCCACTATGGTCATTAAAGGCTGTATGAATGAGTTTCGCACAGACAACATATTTCTCATTTAAGGCAAATGAGCAGAGCATGACTACGGCCATAAACCGCTGTCATTATTCAGATACGAAAACAGTGGGTGACAGTTAAGGCACTGTTCAGAAGACAATCACTTCCCGCAAACAGATGAAATAGAGACATTTTTTTTAAAAAAAAAATTATGTTGTTCCTCGGTTCCTGACTTGTCACGCTGTTTGAAGCCCCACTGCCCAAACTTAATTTTAATATTGCCAATGTTGCTTATATAAAGCATACATAGACAGAAATCATTAGAAAAAGAGGCTGATTGCGGAAGCCTTGAGACAGGTGATCAATTACCCGGTATAGCCTAAGACAACTGCTGCTTGCATCATAGGCTGTATGAAAGTGTTTATCCTACCGTTTCTGCTTATTTTATTATCTGTTGTTTGCGTTCATCCAAGGTAAAGAGGGTTGTGAGGGTGCGGAGATAATCGTACTTATTTTTTTTGCTGTGTGGTAATGTAGGAATGTTAGGCCACGAGGGCCTGTATTGTGACATAAAAGTATCTGCAAATGAAAGGTCCCCCATATGATGATACCCGATTCATTTGCAGATTTCCCTCTTTTTCTTTTGACCAAACACAGTAACACATTTTTTTCAGGGCGACTGCGTTAATATTCCACACTACAATGGACTCTGCAATGACAAGAATGAGGGATATGAGGTAGGCAATTTTTTAAATTATTATTTTAGTACTTCGTGCAAAATACATTGTGACCTAGGCTGTGACCTGTGTAGGCTACTGCCTCTCTTTTAATGACGGCATGGTTAATAAACACATGGCTAATGTGTACAACCGTGTACAATTCCACTTGCACGCAGTAAATCGATAACCTTCATTTCTTAACTTGCGGGGAAAAGGGAGCTGACACATAATCTGGGCGAAATTCCCAGCGAACCACTTAGTCTCAATTTTAGGCCACAAGTGTTTCAATTGGCTGTTGCACGTGACTATTAAAACATAAACAAAACATGTCCGTAAGGGTCTAATTTCTTTACCACCACACGCCAGCTCCAACTAAACATTCCTTTAACCCGCTTGCAAACATACGTTTCTCCTGTCGCTATTATCTGCTTTGCCTCTGTAAAAAGTTCATTTCAGTTTACAATTATTGCCACGAAAAGATTGTTTTTGTGTCAATACATATCACAGGCAACACAAATATACACACACCTCTCCATACAATTAATTATCATAAATCACCTTATGAGGAGGAAGAGGGTTGTTTATCAGCGAAGAATGTATTTCCTATTGAGACAGTTCATAAGATAACATGATTTAATGCTTCAATACTCCATTAACGTTTTACTTGAGTAGTAATAATTATTGTATTTCACATTCTGTAATATTAGGTGCACAACCTAACGACTAGAAATCACATCCACGTTGAAGTTATAGACTACGTGCATTTTTATTTTATTGTATTTATTGTTTATGATTATATAACTATTTTTCTTCCACAATTAAAAAGGAAAACCAGATGTACAGTAACGGATCGTGTGCTGAAAAGGGGGCCTCGGGTGAAAACACGCGTGTCGTTCTTTACCGACAGGTTCCTGGGGTGACTGCCGATTGAAATACAGACGTGGGGGCAGAAGATTTCCCCCCCGATATCGTTCTTTCCTTTCGATGGGGTCATTTCTTTGCCTACCCCCGTGTCGTCCACGTCAGGGCGCGGGAACTGGATCCAATTACGAGTGAGGAACCGCAGACCCTCTCTCGTGCTGAAAGGCCATCAGTAAACCCGCGCATTAATAACCCATCTGTGCGCTGTACATTGTAATTGTCAGACTGCTATTTACTGTAATCCTCCAATGAAAAACAGAGGAGAGGAAAGGCGGCGAGCGGCCGCGCTACCCCTGGTTCGGAAAGAGAAAAACAAGATGCAGAGGCTAAAAGGGCAAGTTGAGTAAGCGTGTGCGCTGAGTGACAGACAGTTTAGTACTAGCAAGGGACCCGTGCTTGAAAGGTCAGTGAAAAGTTTTGGCAACGAGCAACAGAGAAACAATGAGTGCACTGCATATTTATTCGTCATCTCTTTGTTTTTACAGCGAGGAGAATAAATGACTTGAATGACGCCGGGCAAGCCTGCACATTGTCAACACAGGTAATAAGTCATTATTACCTCCCATTCCCACACTCGCCCCCTTCAACAAATCAGACTAACCTATAGTCTAAGGCAAAGAGACGAACCGTTATTTGCATTCCGCTTGTCAGAAAAATCATATCCCCTTTCCTGCGACTTCCATTCACTTATATACACTGAAGCCACAATAGTACTTCATTGCCAGTTATCCACATTTACGAAGCTTTGCAGAAGTTAGTGTCTTGCCGTTCCTATAACCCAATCCCACAGAGGCGATTCTCTCAGGGCATTCAATCAAGGGTAGCATATGACTTTTTAAATCAGATTACTCACAACGCTTACAATTAATTGCTCAGGCCTCCTTTCCCTTTATATCCACAAGCATAACCAGGACTTTTTTTACCTCCTCCTCTGAAATACGGTAATAAATATTTCTACAGGACATCTCTGGAGAAACTTCAAGGCCTGCCCTCTGCAATTTGCATGGTGCCACTGACAAACCTCAGAACAAATACCTTTCTTGAAACTGCCTACTTCACCTCACCCTGTAGGTTTAAACACATTGTGCACCATCCAGGTTCAGCAGGTGACTATAAATGGTGAGCCGTCTGCCGGTTGGCACCAGTATGTGAATAAATTGCTTTATTGTCCCAGAGTGGCTTCAACATACATTCCTACACTTTAATATTTCTGCAAGGTCCAGAAGAAAGTGTGCACCCGCAATATCAGTGATAAATACTAGTTCAATGCAATAACAGCTTTGAATACATCTAATCACAATTTGCTTTGTCCTGAACTTTGAGCAACTAATCGAAGCAAGTTACGATCTGCAGTGCATTTAAGACGACTGAAATGCTAAGAAATCCCAAAAACTATTTGCGACCATGTCGTTTTTCATTTGTAGGCGGGTCAGTGTCGCTTCTAAAATGGACGTCTGTGCCATATGGAAACGGTTGATGCGTAGTTTAGATAACATTGCTGCAATCCAGTGAAAATCTACCTTGCATTTCCCAAGCAATGTGGTTGAACAACAAATATGTGGAGAGCATCCCAAATCACTGAATGTTTTGAAACCCATTTAATATCGGTGGTTTTATTGTTTTGGATTTTGAAAAAGTATAGGCTACTATTATGTACAGCATTATAGACGTATACCCCAATTGGTGAACAAATGAAACATTTAGAAATAAATTAGACGAGCATTTATTTTTTAACTCACAGGAACTCCACTTTTATTCTATCCAGCACATTCCCCACCATCTGCTTGCCAAACTGAAATCTACAGTCTAATTGTGCAAACATAAAATTGCGCACACACATCATAAAAGTTCCCAGCCAGCGAGAGTAAAATATATACACATACATATTTTAATACCAACTTCATAATATTATATAGGCCTATGTGTAATGTGACTCAATGTGTGCCATGCATGATTTTCTGAGAAAAGTCTCATTACGGCCCCAAAACACTCATGAACTGTGTAGCTAGTTAATTCATATTAGGAAAACACTGACGTAACAATCAGCTACTTACCCAACAATCCCTAGTTAATCCTGGCCTTTAACATTTAAGGGGTTATATTAAATTCATGACATAGTCATTTGTAACCCGATCACAGGATAATGAGTCTCCTTTGACTAAATGCAAAGGTAACACAGGCAAGACTACAGTTGGGTCTACAGTGAAGTGACATAGCTGCCTAGGGGACAGTTAGTTCTGAACTGCACACTGAACTGCGTAAGTTCAAGGGTCACAAGGCTCAGGCCAGAACGGTTGCAAAGACCGGCAAAGGTCACAGAACAAGACGTAAAACACAACGGGATTAATGAACACAAAAATCGGAGAGCCAGAAATGAACGACCATACCATAACTTTATTGTAGATATATTCAGCTACAATTGTTACAAAAAAGAAAAAAAAAAGAATATTAAAGGTATTTGTGATCCATAAGGTGCAGACCGCAAACCTCTGCAGCACAGTTACAGTATGAATGAGAAGAATTTCATGTCCCTTAAAAATTGCTGCAGGATATGATGGCCCATAATTCCCCATTAATATCGCTACACAAACCATTCCGTTCCGCTGGAGTTCCGCTGGAGTTCCGCTGGTCGGGACCAAAGTTCTCGCAAGCTCACTGCCGAGAGAACATTTCCAACCCACTTCCCCGAAGAGCAACTTGCCGCTGATATGAGTGCATTTGTTTTTAAGGTATTTTCTGAGATCCAAGGCTTTTTTTCTCCCAAATTCAGCTTATGTTTTTTACCTAAGGAAAAGGTGACACTTTTTCTGATGTACCAGCTTTTTTAACAGTAGTGGCTGACAAATGGCTTCAAAAATGTTTAAATTAAAATCATTGACCCAAAGCACGAGGGTGAGGAGTTTTACAAAACCATCCGTTAAACACTTGTGGAACAAGTCTATCCACACCCCACCCCCGTGCAAAAAGGAAGATGACTCAACATAATTAATGTGACAGGACTTACTATTTTGAGGGGATTACTACAATTTAATATTCAAAGTATCACATTAAGGCAGGACATCATTGAATACACAATGCGTATATGGAAACCCAGATTTTGTTGAGATCACCTACTTCTGTTCTACAGTGTATTTAATGACAGATGACAACCCGCAGGCACATTGTATCTTTTAATTCACCTTTTCTTATATAAAAAAAATAATAATAATAATTGTAAAATACCAGCAATTGAAACAGCAGCAAGTCCAACACCACAAGTCATTCCTCTAAACGTAACGGCATCATATATATATTTTTCTCTTGAAATGAGGTAAAGCATGGTGCCCAAGTGCAATGCTTATTTTGTGCTACATGTACAAACAAAAGCAAACGAAACAAGAACAAAACAATTATCCGCCAGTACGAAACTGTTTAACCGTGACTGCAGCAAAGTACAAGAGGACTACCTTACATCTAAAATCAGACGATGAGAAATCATGGTTATGTATCAAACAATGTCGGAGGAGGTTCATTCCAAGGATTTTCAGTCTGGCTTCAATGTCAATTTCATGTGATACAGTCCTTTTATTCTTCTTTCTCACAGAAAAGAAAAAGAAAAAAATCACTACGTGTATGCATGTGTGGCACCATAAAGTGATTTCACATTCTTTTAACGTAATCCTCAAAAACAATTATTACTGAAAAAAAATAATAAACACAAAGAAGGGTTTGCCCAGCGGTGAGATTTGAAATATAAAATAAAAAATCTTAAATTAATGTTAAACTGATGTTATAATTGAGGGTAAAGTGTACAGATGCAGACGGTGTGAATATCAAGGTCTGAACAACTCATTCCTGATGTTTCCATCACACGCTGGCATGAGGTCATCACGGGAACATTTCATCAGCTGTGACTGAGCGGTGAAAAGTGAAACCCAAACACATTTAAAAGCAATAGTTCCTTGTTGTAAATGCACAAGATTCCATGTAGCAACGCAGGAAGGGTCGCTCAACTCAAACCCAGGAAATAGAACCAGATTGCAACCTCGTTTGATGATTTCGATAACAACAGTAGCTGAATCCTTGTCACTGGCCAAATGACGACCTGAGGCCACCTGAACAATGATTCACACATGGTTGAGTTTCTAATCCCACTGCTTTATTTTTTTCCAGAATAATTGGTTTAAAAAATAAATGAGGGAATCGGTTGAATCTGGTTTTCAGGTGTTTTAGTATACGATTATTTACATTGCTGCTTAATAACATGCAATAACTTGTATGGCATCTGAACAATTATCTTGCACTCACAAATACATGCTCACCTGCACGCACACACACTAATTGGCTCTTTACAGATGTTAAAAATCATCAGCCGTGAGATTTCTTTAAAACTTGGATTTTGTAAGACGAAAGGCACTGATTTTTAAAATTTATTTTCTACTGTCAAAAATATACGACATTGAGAAGTGCATTACAATTATTTATGTGGGAATGTAGATTTAGTGCAAAGTGTAATAAATACGTCAAAATATGGATATCACAGTAAGAAGGCTACAGTATTTTGAGTCGCTGCCATAAATATTTGTCAAATTGCAGCCTTGTCCAGGAATAAGTACAATTGTATTTATGCATCTAAATAAGACATAGTAAGAGTCAACGCACAATGTGCAGTGTCTTCTGAGGTAGCAGCACACATTAACATCTTGACTTTGCCATTTATCTGCCAAGAATAAAGTCCTACCAGCCATTTAATATCATAATGCCAGGCATAAGAAGCACACCAAGAAAAATGCTAAATAAATGCCCCTTAAGAGTGTAATTCATTATTTTGAGCATAGCAGGACAATATCTTGTCTAAATCAATTTGGCTCTGGAAGCAATAAATTAGACATTTGTTTATGAGGCAACAAGGAGTTTTGCCCCGTATTTATCTGGGAGGAACTTAATAGCAAAACATGACGTCTTTTTGAGAGGCAACGGTTGGGTTGGGTTTTTCTTAAAAATCGATTTTCTTCTGGACACGCCCTTATGAGATGCAGAGTGCAATCGGTTTTCTTAGATTAGTGTTAAGCGACCCTTTTCCATCACATAGACAACTTTGCAAGAAAAATTAAGCATAAACAGACAAGCGCCTACCTCAGGTTTATGTGCAGGGAATGCCTTTCACAGCTTTCCCCCAAAACTTCAAGCATAAATTAAACAGAAAATTAAACAAACAAAAAAAAGAATTTGCAGCTAACCTCTACAGACTGATCGCTGATGGAAAAGACAGCCAAACCAACAGATTTAAAGGTAAAATAAAGAGGTATTATAGTTACAGTGCAAAAAAGATGAGAAATTCAAGCTTAATACATAAAACATAGCACCAAAAAAAAAAACGAATACGCATGCAAATAACTGAGGTATTCAAGTGAAGAGCCTAATCATACTAAATTAAAAAAACATTTAGGCTAAAAAAGAAGCTACGTCACAAATGAGCCTGAACTAAAAACAAAGGCTGGTTTTCAGATCCATAAATGATAATTCTGACCGTTTACTTCACATATGCAACCCTACTGCACTGCAATGGTGGCAACTTTGGTAAGTGAAGTTTGAATGCAATCTGAGAACATTAGTAAGAATCTTGCTTATACTAGAGTGTAAAGGTGCTCCGCTTCCTATAGAAGTATCCAATTCTTACAAAATCTGCAGCATATTTTCCCAGGTGATATGTCTTCTATTGTTATTTTATCAAAACTAAATAGCTCAGTCAATGGAGACATCTAATGCTCTTTTATGACCATTAATTGAAAACGCAATTGTTCTTGGTATCAAAAGACATTTACTGAAACCCAAGTCATAATAGACATTCAATATCTCTTTCTCTCTCTCTCCATATGGTAGCTCTATAATGCTGTTATAATCCATCCAGTTGGCTTATAATACAACGCTACACAGACATGCATCCTCGAGTGCTGTAAAAACTATTTTCACTACAGTGAATGGGAATGTTGAAATCCATTTCACAGGAGATATGAGGGAGGGTTTTTCTCTTTAAGGCAAAAAAAAAAACCCACAATTTGTGTTTAAACACATTTCCTGTAGTAGTTGGTTACGTATATATTTATTTATTTATTTTATATATATATATATTTATGATTTGGTGTGCATATGACAAAATGTTCACCGCTCACATTAATCTAATTAAGTCTAAACAATACGGACCCTAATAAAACAAGTGCAATAATGATTAAGTTTGCCAATTCAAGACAACAGATGGAGGACAACACTGGCTCTTCCCCCCCCGATCTCCCCCTAGCTTGTCTGCCACAGCATGTTAAACTGCTTTAAACCTGGCACTAGTGCACAGACTGAGGATTTTAGCCTTTGTATTATTCAGTTTATACCTTTGTTTTAACTATGTACAATCTAAATCTACTTAAGCATAAACCTCTTTACCCACTAACACGACAAAGAGCTTCATTAGAAATAAAACGGGGAGAAAAAAAACGAACAAAGCGAGACCTGACCTTTCTTTTCTAACGCTTGCTAATGTTAATAAAGCACTCTCGTGATTAAACAAAGCTGGGGAATAAATGAAGAAAAGATTGTGTTTGCGCAAAAGTAAAACCCAAAGTGAACTTTATATTTTACAAATGTTTGCCAATCTTTTTTAAAGTTTTTTTCCCGTTATTCACGCGAAAAACCATTTTTTTAATCGTTTGTTTTTTCCGGTTGTTTAGGACGTTGTCACCTTTGATGCCCGGTCCTGGCGGCAGGCTGAAGCGCGTGCAGCTCAGTTGTTTTGGACCTGAGGTTGATTCGCTTTGAGGCTTCGCAGGGCCCTCCGCGCCGCGGCCGACTTGGCGATCCTGTAGCTACGGCCGACGCCTTTGAACTTCCCCTTGCCCACGACCTCGACCGTCACCCGCACTTTGCCGTCGTAGGTCCTCTCCGCCGGGCTGAGTGGGGGGGAAAAACACGCACGTCAGCTTTTTGATTCGTCGCCAGGCTCAGATTGAGTCTTCACTCAACTGCTTTTTTGGTCATTAAAGATGTTTTACACCTGAAGGATATATCATGCTTATAAAGTGCTTCCTGTGCCAAAAAAAAGAAAGGAAAAAAAGAAGAAAATACATTTTATTATGCTTTCCCAGCACATTAAGTAGGCTATTGCTACATTTCCCAGCACATTAAGTAGGCTATTGCTATATTGGTGAATCAAGACTCAACCTTGAGAGAGAAACAACAGTGATTCCATTTAGTCATGATATGCTAAAGGTAAAATTAACAGCTTTTGCTGCATACATTTTATTGCCTTCATGTTTAAGTTGGTCTTATGGTGACCCACAGCAAGCAGCGACTGCCAAAGTACAGAAACCCAGAGGAAAAGCAGCCATTTAAAAAAATAAAAGATAAATCACACATCAAAAAAGCTACTTACTTACTCCCAACAATGTTATAATGATTATAAAGGTATCCATCGGACAAATCCTAGTCCTCATGTGAATCTTTATTAAAATCTTGAATCATCTTAAATAAAACCAGGCCACAGTTAAGCCTGTATTTCACTTGGACAACATAAAAAATCAATTAAGATGATGGATGGGTTTCGATGGGTGCAGGGAGACAAACGCACACATACACGTGCACACGCACACACACGCACACGCACACGACCAACCTAAACTTGGCTGTCTCCGGCTCCATTTCCAGCAATTCACGAACGGGAGAGCGAGGGACATTAGCAGAGAATTTTTCTGAAGGGGGGGGAAGGGGGAGGCAGACAAACTTTTCAATACAAAATTTTATGAGGACAAATCATTCAGAACATCTGAAAATTATTGAACGCAACATCTTTCCTGCATGAACTGACAAACAATCAAGAGAAAATAAAATGTGGAATCATTTTTCCTCATCTCTGTTTCTTACCTATAAGTGGCCTCATCATTGGATAATACACTTGCCAAACGGTCTCCAGTGACATCCTGCTATCCATGTAAATTGCACCAGCAAGTGATTCAAAGATATCTCCCATTGCTTTGGGAACTTCAATGTCCTCTTCTTTCTCCTCATCTTCTTCAGAGCGGCGAAGCTGAAATTATAAAAAGCAATCCTAAGTTTTTGTTAGTATTAAATAGCATGCAATCATTCTCTTAAAAAAAAGATAATTTTTACTTTGTCAATGTGCACTCACTATTCTAAACAATTTAACAACAATCTATTTAACAAATAGACACTTATGCAGTACAAGGGGACACTGATATTATTCCTTAGTATCAAAGTGTCCACAACCGTTGAGCAATTTCACTTCAGGCATAAACCCACAAGAGGAAATATACCAATTATGAGTACATTTGAGCTGTGATTTTTGTCCACATTGCACATTCAAGTACCACGTATTGGGCATTTAGAAAGTCCATCACCACTGCTATATGTCGTCCTATATCCTGCATTGAATAGTTTTAAATACACAGTGGGGGGGGGGGGGGGTTATACTAATGACTTCTAAACCAGTGTTCTGTCCACAGGACTTAGACATTGTAGTGAGATGTCTTGGGTATCTTTTTTTACTGTGTTGGTCTAAATGACTGAAGGGGCCTGTCTGTAGTACTGCATGTCCGTAGGTACTGAAAGCAAATTCAAATCAGCTTTCCATTAATAGGAAATATTTACTGATTTGACCAAATTTGTTGTTTTTCCCCTTACTGTATCCAATGGTCTCCCTTAGGCATAACAAAATCTTTCCAGTCAAATACGGAGATTCGTTGCCAAGATAGCCAATTCAAATAAATTAAATCCAACTGTATGTTTTGCGCTCAAAATGACAAAAATACAAAACAGATTCATAATATTTCCCTGCCCATTTCTTGAGCACCAGGTTCTGGATGTTAATAATAAGCAGGAGATATAATATCTCGGTAAAGGTTCCTCGATTAACGGAGATCCGGGATCTTAAAATTGTGTTATGAATAGGTACGGTTCCGACTGGCTGGGGTTGCCGGGGTCCTGTTGCCAGGTGACGGGGGTACTGACCTCAGAGTCCATCCCTTGCATTTCGTTCTTTTCCAGTTGAAATTGCACAAAGTCGTCGATCACATGGAACAGCTCGGGCGAGACTGCCTTGAAGTACTTGTGGTAGTCGTACTTGACGGCCAGAGAGGCGAATATGGTGTTGTTGACCAGCGCGGACCGTAGGTCGGTCAGCACGCCAGGCGAATGCTGTCGCGGGTCTTCATAAAGGTGCTTTGTTATGAGGTAGTCTAAAATTGCATCACCAAGAAACTCCAACCGTTGGTAACAATCTGCAAGACAGAATGGAGCGGGTATGGTGAGCCATACAGTAACACAGAGGAATGGTCAGTCATACAGTTTAAGAGGCTGGTTCTGCGCTTTTAAAACCGCCTATATCTCAAACAAATTCTGTGCATCCTGTATTTAAGGTCTTCACCAAATTATCATATTTGTATTAAACACACACACACACACACACATCTTTGGACTCATCACCTCAAATACAAAATTCACTATATTGACATCCAAGTGATGCGTGTGTGCGCGTGCACGTGTGTCTGAGGAGGGGGCTTACCGGTTATGGTGTTGTAATGGTATGAAGCGTGAGTGAAAGCCTGTAGAAGGTAGGCCTTGTTCTGAAAGGTGTAGCTGATCTTCTCTTCGAAGTTCTCGAAGCCGGAGATGAGGTGGTTGAGCGTGCGCTCGGCGTCCGGGTGGTCGAACATGCAGCGTGGCGGGATCTTCAGCCAGCCGTACTGCAGCTCTTTGGAGCGCTCGCCGCCGTCCCGGGGGCCCCTCTTCACCGCCGGCAGCACCTTGAGGCCCAGCGAGCACAGGAACATCTGGGCGGCCCTCTCCCCGCAGCTGGTGAGGTAGCAGCCCAGCAGGGCCTCCACGCAGTCGGCGATGCTCTTGTCGGCGATGCACTGCTCTGTGTGCAGGTCGTACGAGATGGACTGCTTGCCCGTATCCGTCCCGCAGTTCTCCTCCGATGGGTTCCAGAATCCCACAACAAAGTCGTCCTCCTCGCCCGCCTTGCTGGGGTCCAGGTAGCACATGGCGTCCCAGGAGCTGTAGTCGAACTCGTCGCCGTCTGAGGCGAAGTGGGCGTTGGGGAGTGTGGGTTTCTTGGGGGCCTTCCACTCGTAGCTGGGCTCGGCGGGCGGGAAGCTGCTCAGGGAGATCTTCTTGCCGAAGGCGCCCGAGCCGATCAGCATGTTGTCGATGAACTTGATGTGCTCCTGGTAGTACTCCAGGTCGTCCTCCACGCTCACCTCGTCCTTCGGCTCCTTCCACATCGGCTCCTCATCCTCCTCCACGTCGTCTGCCTCGTCTTCTCCCTCGTCGTAGTCTTCCTCGGTTTTTCCGTTGGCCACGGGATCCCCTTTCATCTGAAAAGCAAAAAAATTAAATAAAAAAATCTATTTTCATCATTAAAGATGCAAACTTAAACTGGGAGGCGGGACAAAGGTGTGAATATCAACAGGCCAATCAGGTGTCACCACCTTATAAGAATAAGTTAAATAGTGAAGGCAAGTAATGATCTTGGCCTAAACACTGGCAACTGCAGGTTTCTGTGTGAAGAATGCTCAACACCTCTATTGATGACATTTAAGATGGTTGGTTGGTTTCCACTGTCTTTATTAATAGCTCACTTTCTGGTCAATATTCTTACAATTATAATTAAGAAAACAAACGGGTGAATCACACCCACAAGATAATTATCTGACCAAGTCCCTGCACTGTCCTGTAACTATGAGACTTCAAGGAAGGCCCGAGGGAAGCCATTGCAGAAGCGCATAATAGCCCATTATATGATCACGATCCAGAAAATTCTACATAATTTAGTCCCAATTAAAAAGGTTTTTCCAATTTAAAAAAGTTTGTAAAGTCTCAATAAATTATATTATAACCTTAGTAAAACAATTTTAGCAGTCTATATCTGAGCCAGAATACATTTTGTACAGTTGAACTCATCCTGCAAAACAAATCATGAAAAAAGAAGGTTTATATTTAATTAACCATTAATTCCCAAATGCATTGGATAGTCATCCTTCCTTTTAAAACACAGATACTGGCTGTAATCTTGAGGAGAAAGCAGGCAGAACAGGCAGTAGAGCGATTGTTACAGTGCGTTTGCTAGCAAGTCCGTGTTTGACTACCGCTGCCCTTCTATTAATACAAATGTCAGAGTGTAAAAGAATGAGAGATGAACAGGGCTCTTTAGATGCAATGTCAACACACGGCTACAATCTTAAATGAACAGGACACCAATGAGCACCGTTATTTGTATAAACTATAAATGCACAGATTATGAACCAAATAGCTGCATGGCTGTTACGTGTCTTTGGCATAGTTGGCCCTTTCAAACCTGCAAACGCAAAGGCAATTTGACCTGTATCTTTTTTACTTGGTGGGCATCACAAATAGAATAGAAGGCAGTTTTAATGCAGTGTTAAGGGGAAGACCCCTCCCGACACAGAGTAAGCCAGTAAATATTACATACACAGAAGCAAGCAGATCACCTGATCATTTCATGTTAAATTTCATAAGGGTGGCGTGTCAACAACCAATCCCTAAACTGACAAAACGTAACCGTAGAAACGGCTTCAAAGCAAGTGTGGAGACTGACATATACTTAAGATATTTTCTGTCATATAGTTTCTAGGCTGAATCTCATCGTATAAAGAATCCACATATTTTACGATATAATAGTTACTGTTGTACCAATATGTCAATAATATATATAAGATTAATGCTAAGCCTGTGTGTCAAAGGGACTTTACTTAACCCAAATGGAATAAATCCACCTTCATTTGATACTGTCATTTAAAACCTAATCCGTAAAAAAAATTCTAAAAATGTATTAATATTTTGTGTTTAAAATTGAGAATCAATAGAACAAATACAAACAAAAAAAAAGGATGATGGGTATGTCTTAGCTGTATAAAGCCAGTAAGACTGAATACAGATTACCAAAGGGCGGTGGCATTCAAACTCATCTTTTTTTGGTTTGAGTCTGAAGCATTTAATTTGAACCAAAGATGCATTTACTTAATTTATATGCATTTTAAAATAAATTCTATGGTTTGCGGTGTCAGGAGCAAGCGGAGGGGGGCTTATAGTGTAGATGCATTTGCAAGCTTGTATCCCAGTAAAAATAAACTCCAAAACAAATCTAAACATGCCAAAAAGGGGTGATCACCCCCTCTAGTGGTGAACTTGAAAATGTGACAACACGTATAGAGCATAGGGTGCTTTAGATGCTGAAATCATACAAGCATTCTGTATTATGAAAATGGTAGAGAAAGATTTTCCTCCGAAGATTCAAAACACGTGTGCGCGCGCACGCACGCGTACACACACACACACACACACACACACACACAGATTTAAGTTACGTACCTCAGAGTCCCACTTGTCCGTACTGCTTTTGTCCTGGTTAACTACATACCCTGGGGGCAGCCAGTTCACAGGAGGATCAAAAATGGAGACCACCATTCGACTTGGCAGGCCCTTCTTTTTCCCCAAACGATACAGGTTACAGTTGCTGACCTGACATTAGAGGCAGGGGAAAACACCAAGTCATTCTAGTTTCCCGTATGGACAATGTACACAACTGGACTCAAATGACCGCCACAATAAAACGCATCCACAATGCATTTTCCAGCCATCTACTATTCATGCTATGAATCCCTGTGGCTTTTTAATGTCTAAAACACATTACAACCCTAGACATATGGTTTTACATATAAATTATTAGGGAATGATATTGCACAGGATGTAACATGATCTGTAATGGAAAAAAATTATTCAGTCTCCACTGACACACACCCGCAATCTGTAGAGAGGAAAAACGCCTTATCTTTATGGCACTTATGAAATATAATGTGACACAGGCACTGAACATCGGAGTGGCCTTTGGTGATTAAAGATAAAAATGTGAAATTCAGAGAGATGGCAGGCAAGAAGAACATCTGTTTTGATCAAAAGATCTGCCATCAAGATACATTTCTCAATCGTTCATTTAATAGCAAACCTGCAGGCTTCTCGTACTAGCAGGAACCACTTGACTGTGACTGTATTAATGTAATAGCTTATTAGATGGCAAGTAACAGCTTTTAAATACATTCTTGTTGACCTCATTCTCCAGTATAAGCAAAACTCAATTGCCAAAGGCCAAATATAAAATGGGTGTGTGCGAGCATATCATTTAATGCTAATTGGAGCTTTAATGGAGCATTTCTGTTCGCTTTACCATAAATCAGGTTAATATGGCTGTCTGTTTTGAATTAAGTTTCCATCGCAAAAGAAATGTACATATGAAAAGGTTTTTTATATTTTTTTGTAAGAAAGCAAATATTGAGTTGGGGACTCCTCACCTTCTTGCTCCTCATGTAGGAGAGGCGGCCCTCGTGAGCATCGGGGTACGTACAGAACAGGTAGGTGGTGATGGCGTGCTTGAGGAAAGAGTCGCCAAGCATCTCTAGTCTCTCCAGGTTAAAACCATCGCTGGCGTTGGAGAGCGTCAAGGCCTGCAGGATGAGACCGGGGTTCGGGCCGAGGGTTTTCGGTGAGTCGATGGCGGCCGAAGTGGGGGCGGCCGCCGCTTTCGAAACATCTGAAGGTGCTGTTGAACTGGTTGTCACATCGATCGCCTGGCGAGAACCTGAGGTAGGTTTTGTCGTGTGTCCATCAAAGTCTGAGTTACTCCCTGGAGTACATTCAACGCTGGGCTTGGGCTGGTTCTCAGTGCTCCGAGAGTGCTGCACGTGAACTGAGGTAGTGTTTTGTACAGATAATTCGCTCTTGGGCAAGTCGAGCGGGGAACATTGGCAAGTGTCGCGTCCACGAAGGCTGCTGGTGCCTTCCGGTGCGCCGTTAGTGAGGTTCCCGGCACAGATACAGTCGCGCTTCTCTTTGTCTTGCAGCGAGGGACCGGCCGCAGGGAGCGAGGCGGGCTCCGCATTTTCATCGGCCGTGTCACAGTTCACACGTGCGATGGCACCCTCGTGTGGCGAGGAGGCCTCGGGATGAAAACCTTGATGGGCAGCATCTTCAGGGGCTACAGTTGTGCTATGCTTACAGTAATCGTCTTCCGTGCAGGAGCTGGGACTTGAGATGAAAGCCTTGCTGTCGATGGATTTCTTCCACCCGAAATCCAAATTTGGGTATCTGATACACGAGATATGATGAAAGAATACGGATTTGTTTGAGACGTTAAATTATAAACAGTTCAAACTGAAATAGAACCTTGGATGATTTAAATCCCCCATTTTCCAACCTGAAGGGATTAAAACCCACCTAACGGTCTATATGGCGAAGCTCCACCCTGCACTTAGTTTCGAAGGTAGAATAAAGACCAATGAAAGAGCAGACGGAAATGAAGTCTGGCGGCAGGGTTTGTACCCCCACGCCGGCATCGCTAAGCTCCACCCTCTGCACTTTGTTACGAAGGCAGAACAAAAACCATCGAAAGAGCGGACATACCTGAAGTCTGGCGGCAGGGTTTGGACCCCCACGCCGGCATCGCTGGCCGTCTGAGATCGGAGCTCCTCGGCCGTCAGAAGGCAGTGAAGTCGGTAGAGGATGCTGGGAAGGCAGACCGCTTTTCTCCACAAGGAGGCAGGGATCGGGTGGATGGCACACAGTTCAGGAACCAAAATCTGAGGCGACAAAACGTAATGGGAGAAACAGGGGGGTGTAAGCTCTGGAGAATGCCACAGGCCTCACTTCTCTTTGTAAACAAGTTCATGAGTTGAAACAGTCGGCACTGAGTGAGGAGGGTTTTCTTTACCTGTTTGTTTTGCAGGCTCTCCCACTTGGCCTTCCTCTTCTCAGCACTGCTGAGGGGAAGAGCTTTGCCTTTCTGATTAAGGTGCCGAGGAGTTAAAAGGTTTAGCCTGCAGGGGGAAAGAAGATAGCATCGTGAACTAATAAATCCGCTAAATCATAATTACATCTTAAATGAGTTTAGCATATTTCCCAGTGAAGTCGGTCTTCAGCATCATACCTTGAGGACGTGTGGTCCACATCCAGCAGTGGCTGGTTCAGGTTGGATAGGTCGAGGTTATACTTGGTCTTGTAGTATTCGGCGAAGGTTTCATATTCTGGCGAAGGGAATTTACTCAGTGGTGTGAGATCAGTGTAGACGTCTGCTACATAGAAGCGGTGAGGCTGGTCAAAGTTGCGATACCTGCAAGCAAGGAGCATCCAAAACAAAGTTGCTCAGTTTAGTCCATCTTATCTTAATACAGATGCTGAAGATAAACCTGCCCGGTTTTTATAAATGTATGCTTCAATTTACTTTGTTTTATTGTCATTTTACATACCTTGGAATGATGACTGCATCCTGGTAGTCCTCCAATTTGAAAGTAAATGGGTTCTGCTTGGTGTACTGAGTGTTCGGAATGCCTATACGCGCTTCAGACTTTTCAATATCTTCCATGAATTTAAAGTCCAAGTCTAAAGTGTTGGAATCCTCAACTGAAATACAAGGTATCCATGACAACATTAGTGGAACAACAAGAAAGTCAACATAAAAAGAGGGTTATGAAATCATAGGGGAGAGACTAAAAGCGAAGCAATCTAGAATGCCAAACAGTTATTGTTATTTTGTAAAGGCGAAGGCTGTTTGCAGTCAGAGCACACAATAAGAAAGAGTATTACTTTTGAGATGAGAAGCCAAAGCGGAAGCGTCCGTGAGTTTAACGCCCCGCGCGCCCGCCAGCACTCACCCACGTTAAGAGGTAGAACGCAGTAGGCGGAGTCGGCCTGGGTGGGTTTGAACTCTAGTGCAGGTTTCTCCAGACGGAGGATGTGGGAGAAGATGTACTGGTGCAGGCGTGTGATCAGCTCCAGCTGGGGGGCGCTCAGGGTGAACCCCGACTTCTGCAGCTCGATGGAGATGGTCACTTCCCCCGATCGCGTGTACACCGGGAAGTGGGGAATCTGCGGGTGGTGGAGGGGGCAACGGAAGCATTAGCAACAGCTGTGCGGGAGGGAAATGTGCTCTTATTGCAGTGCAGACGTCGAGGGCAGTATACCTTCTGGGTTTACTGAGGTGGATAAGTTCACATTGTTACTTTACGTTACATTATTTATTTAATTAGCGGTAATAGCGGCGCCCTTATCTAGTTTACATTTTTAACATACGATCCATTAATACAACCGGGTGTAGCCATTAACCTTGCTCAAGGCAACTACCCCCGCCTGGGATTTGAACCCGAGTAGGAGAACGCTATGCCAGACGGAAGACACTCACCCGAGGTATTGGTTTTGCCGTCAGTATGCCGAAGCATCTGGTGGTGTCCTCAGGAGGGTAGAGCCTCCTCCTCCGGAAGTTGAGCTCGTCAGGTAGAGGGGTTGTCAGTACCATCCCAATCACATACAGGTAGTAGGACTGCTCTGGCACAGGGTAACTGTCCCGAAGACATTCCGGGATCTGTTCCGCGAATCACGGAAATATGTTTTAATGGCACGTTACAATACGGAGTAGACATGTTGTAATGCCCCCAAAGCAGTGAAGAGCAGAGATGGAAATTCCAGGGCTCAGACAGTAAAAGTCCTGCCATGTTTTAGGTGATTACAACAAAATACTGGAGAGGACTTTAACTTTCTGGACCTGGATTTTACACCTCTGGTGAAGAGTGAAACGGATCCAGTGTGTCAGAGGATAGTACTCACTGCTTTTGGGTAGCACTGTCTCCTCTTGGTTGATCCTGGTCTGCCCGGCACGCTGGTCTCCTCCTCGTCGTGCAAATCCAGCTCCTCCTCGTACTTCACCGTTTCCTTCCCCACTGGCATCAAGTGATCATCTAATTCACCTGAAGAAGAAGTGGGTTGTGCTTAGTCCCAGGCTTTCAGTCAAGATTTTGCAGGTCACTTCTGTACTAGAAAGTTTGACAACCACCCTACCTTACTCAAACATGTATCACAGTATTAATACGTTACAAATCTTTACAAACAATACGTGTTTGTATCACAATGAAGGCTGAAGTGGTTGGGATTAGCAATATTAATACCAACTGAATTCACCCAGCTGACTTTTTCAAATTCACCACAGCTTTACCTATCTTGTGTAGTTTTTCACAGCAAAGAAGAGCAACGGCTTTCTCAGCTAGTCTTGCACAGGTCATCGTTGGCCCCTGCAATGAAAGCAACCTCACATTATAACGCTAAGACTAAGACTTCATCTTGACTCTGTATTCTGCCTGAGCAAGGAAACAGTACATATCTTCCATTTCATTTCAACAGCTTAAAGTAAATGGAAGACATGCCGCATGGCTTCCGCAGATTATGTGACTGATTTAGAAAATATAGAGCAGCGTGCGCAATTTTGTTTCTACACGTTGTTACATGTAACCCGTTATCTGTGTGGAGACGAATGCATTCTTCACGGAAATGGAAGCGTGTTGTCAGACAGTCTGCAGTCGCTCGGTTACTCACGGTGACGGGAACTCTGAGCGGGGAATTAATGGGAAGATAGAGCGTGGATCTGTAAACTCCGCACGACAGCTGCGCAGTCTTGCACTTGGGCGCCAGATGTGTGAAGGGGTCGCTGGGTAGCCTCGCACAGTATCTGCAACAAACACGGCACGAGGTACTCATTCACGGGCTGGTAACGCTTAAAACCGCTCGGCCGTCCGAAAATGACTTTACACATAAACAAGCCTGATTCAGCGTGCCGGAAACTCCAGTTGGCCACAGCTAACCTCTAGCTGTCTGGAACTCAAATTGAGATTTACAGAAAACACATCTGCATCAATTATACGCTTAGGTTCAAATGAAACATCCGAACTGAGGCCTTCTTCACAATATGTTTCCATTTAAGCCCCATCTTAATTTGTTTAGCAAGAATCTGGAGGTAAATACCACCACCAAACCACAATGCCCAAAGTAAAGTGGAAAGCCAACCTAAAAACAAAGACTGACTACAGAAGTTATACTTTTCTAACTGCAAAAATACATGTTAATTCACAGCATCCTTAAACTTAGTCACTCGATACTAAAGCACAACTATGGTTGCTTCCTGGATGACTTCAACTCAAATTAAATTACGAGGCTAAAAATATCTGACACTGTTTGAGCTCAGATGCTGACCCCACTGCTGGTCAACCCTCTGGGGTCTCGCTCACGAGGATACTTCTCTCAATCTCATTTCAGCCAATGAAACATCAGAGTAACAGAATGACTTGGTTTAACGCCCGCAAGACATTCAAGGAGACCTATTTCATATGAAAACAATGCACGTGCAGCCTGAAAACAGCTTAAAGATGCACATTAAACATTCACCCCATTCTGTAAAATGCACAGAATGTTAATTTAAGTTTACTGTGGAAGTAATTTATACCAGATAGACCAGATAATACATTTTCATAAGCTTCAAACCAAATGCCATCGCAATTCTGCCATGTAATGCAAAACTGTCCTTCCGATTTTGATACGAATGTCACTAAGCCTTTCACCGACTTGTCAGACATCATCGGCAAAGCCTGGCTTGTGAACACATGAATGGAAGCGTGAGACAAGGGAAAGGCTGTGGCTATATACATGCTTTTCCCCAAACAAAGTTTAAAAGATGGGACCGTTGCAGTGACAAATCAACTTGCACAATTAACAAGGACAAGTACCATCGGGTGTTTATCCAACTCATTTTGAAATCAGAAATAATCTCAAGTAGCCCAGAGAGCCTGAATGCCATTTCCAATATGAATATAGTTTCTGTGAATAGGAGTGTATTTCTTCACAACATTATCTGTTGGGAGTTTCTTGGGGTTTCCCCCCCCCCCCAACTAACACCATCATACAACGTGGGGCATTACATGTATTGTGCCCCGGGTTTTGGATTATCTTCTCCAGATAGTAAAAAATATGAAATCTTTTTAGTTTTTAAGGTCAATTTGCCCCATAAATGCCCTTTTATTCATTGGCTTCACTTACAGCGAGATGTTCTTGAGGGCAGTACAGATGGGCCCCAAATTGCTTTTAATGCAAAGATCCTTCACTTGTTGGTCATTCTTTTGATAGCTGCCTGTGAATCTTTAAATACTACTAAAAGTCAACAGTCCCATCGAGGCCTTTTAAAGAAAGGCAGCAGCTGTGCACAGTTTCTCTTCTTCCTATAAAAGCGGGCTTGTTACCTGTTGACATGGCCAATGGCCGTGTTGATTGTCACCCTGGGGCCTCCGTCTTCAGAGCGCAGCACATAGGGGGGTAAAATATTGTCGTCGTCCAGCACAGGCTCCACCTCGAACTCACTGCTCTCTGGTGACTTGGAGCATTTGTTCCGCAGGATCTGATCACGGGAAACAGCAGTGCATTTACAAAAACTTTTACCCCTTCCGCTGTATCAAATCACCGACCGCTGCACTTTTAACCAGTCCATTACCTTTTCGATTGCTTTGTATGTTTTTAGGTCTTCTTCAAACGCTTTTGTTCTCTCGGTGTCAGCCAGCATAATGTAATTGGACACCGGCGCTCGGGCCCTCCCTTTGGACTGAACGTACGAGCGGTACTCCGTTGGCAAGTCAAATCGAACCACCAAATTGCACTTTGGAATATCGACTCCCTCCTCCACAATACTGGTCGCAATGAGCAAGTTGGTCTCGTGTGCACGAAATTTCCGAAGAACCTAGGAAAGATTCGGGAGGTCCGTCAACAAGCAAATCAACGCTTAATCTGAACAAATTAAGTTCTAATGTGCGCGACGAGAGGCGACGGAAACGGCCAAAACTCGCTCACCTCCTCCTGTTTGCGAAACTCAACCTCCATCTGTTTGTTTCTAGGCTGGTTCTTGCCAATGCTGTGCCCGGTAATGAAGTTGCTGCTTATGTAAGCAAGTTCAGGGTCCTGCTTTCCGGCCTCCTTTATAAGCCTAAGATAACAAATATGAGGATATAAAATCAAAAGTGTGTGGGGGGGGGGGGGGCAGAAAACCAGCTTTAAAGTAGATTGGGCCGCTCAAAATAAAAACACAGCAATCAGCCATCGATAAATGATCCATTGCCTAACAGACTGCTGACTGTTAATATAAAGCTAACAGTATGACTGGTGGAAAATCCAAATGGCGTGTGAGCCTACCTGTTTAGGACAACCGCGGTGTAGCGTCTCTCGACGAAAATGATCCCGCACAGTATGTTTGTGAAAGGCGACGGGAAGTTTGCCTCGGGCTTTTCCTTCACCTCGATCTCTTCGTCCTCGTCGTCGTCCTCCGAGTCGCTCCAGGAGACGTAGTTGTCTTGGTTGCGGTTGTTGTACCACTCCACGCTCTCAAACTGCTGCCTCTCGAAGGGCTTGTACTCGTGGAGTATCTCCAGAAGCCTGATCACCTTGGGCGTCACAAACTTGAGGTCCAGGGATGCGGGCGAGAAGTGCTCTTCGCAGAGAGCGTGGACTTTTCGCAGGATAGTGTCTGTAAACAATAGGAATTTGCGGTTCAAGTCCTCCTGCTCGTGCTTGATGTACTTCTGCAGCTCCCTCACCATGATTCCCGCCACTTTGTCTGCGCACCAGGGCCCCAGCACGGTGAGTACCGCCCGGCAATCGCTCAGCACCTGCCAACGGGAAAGAGCACTGTGTGAAGGGCGCACACACAACGCAAAAGTTCCTCGGCGCTAAACTGTAAGCCAGACCATAAATAACAATGGATGCGCCCTATAAGCAAGGACATCTCATTTCTAGGCAAATTTGTCAGGTTCACGGCAAGCAGCTCTGGTAACATGCCATTAAGCCAACGTTGCAGCACAAGTTATTAATTATAAACAAGAGCAGAAAACAATTTGCGGTTGATGGAATTCATAAAGGTTAAACCTGTCACATGTAAACAGTGCAAAAACATTAACACCCTTTTTAACACAAACTTCCCTGGTGGGTAAAACTGGAGGGGAGCGAACCTGTTTGGAGATGAACGTGGGATCTCGGTCCTCGCGCTGTGCCGATACGTTGCAGTCATTCAGAAAGCCGAGCGCATCATCCAGCTCGTTCAGGAGCCGCTCACAGAGGCCACTCTTATCCAGGTAGGGCCCGCAATCCAGCACGACTTCACGGGGCTGTGAGGCATACCTGAGCAACCAGACAAACACAACTCAGCTTCTGCTGCACTTTCCCCCACTGTAATACACACAATGCATACTCTCAATGGTACTAATACAAATAAGATTAAATGGCAGTTGAAGTCTTTAGTTCCAGACATTCATAATTTGGTCTACATCAGGGTTTTCAGGTCTGTCAACCTAAATTCTCAGAGGGCTGTGTGTATTCTGGGATTTGTCCCAATCCATTACCCTTACTGTATTGGTCTAAATTGGTAATTAGCTCAACATTTACACCAATATGTTTCCCAAAATGCAATTGGATTTTAGTAAAGGTCACACACAATAATGACCTGTACCTTTAACACTTAAGAGCAAATAAAGGAGCTACGGAGGTCGAGCATAAAAATCACACAATGTCCTTCCAGGAAGATAAAATTGAAATACCAAGACCACATAATAATAAATAGTACTGCACACTATCCTATGATAATGACTTTCCCCCCCGTTAAAAGGAAACGGCTCTAAAAGAGCGGCGCATCTACCTATCCAAGACGACGAGGTCAGTAGCGGTTTCCGCGGTGCTCCTCAGGATTCGCTCCAGGTTCTGAATCTTCTCCTCCAGCTCCGACGGGTCACATTTGCCATTTAAAATGGAAGCGGTCAGACCCAGGATTCGAGGACTGCACGGACACCCCTCGCATACCTGCAAGAGTTTAACGGAACAAGTTCGATCTTCCGTCCGTTTAAGCCATCGTACGGCACGGTTTTAGCACAGGTACAGAAGCAGAGTCCGGAACTTTAAACGCCCAACTCCAGGAGCATCCTAAAACTTAACACCCAAACAGTGTTATCCGTACATACACTGTATTGAGATTTTATACTTCATTTTAAGAGGGTAAAAAAGAGGAAAAAGTATTTATGGAACAACTCCACTTCAGTGAAACAATGTTAAGTACCGTGAACACGTTCAATTTGAGAGCCAGTTAAGACACCTGTCCATTAGAATGGGTGACACTTTCAATTTCAAAAGTATGTCAGCAAAATTATGCATTTCACCTTCTACGCAATGAAGGATGTGGCCATCAAATTTCAATCAAATGCACGGGCTGTAATTTTACCTTCATTATTTCCCGATAGGGATGATCCATGATTGCAAGGTGACACTCGTCAAACACCAGAAGGTTGATTTTTGATAGTGGCAAGATTCTATTCTTCAGAATGTGCAGGAAGAGGTGGCATGTCATAACAAGCACCTGTAAGAGAGGATATGATTGTTAAAAGAAAAGATTTATCAAGAAGTGCGGCGATGGCAATTACAAGATGACGTTCAAAGACCGATCCCATCTATATTTGCTCGCCCTTTTGAATATTTTAAATGCTTCACACATTTGACTGAACTTTGGTGTTCTTATAACCGTACCTGGTTTTCGATCATTTCGTGGTTCCACTTCTCTTCGGTCCATGACACCGTCTTCTCAAGGCTGGTATACTCTCCGACTTGAAGGTCCGAATGGGTCCGAACAGTGGCTGCTTGCTGGATCACAGACGATACTTGGAAAGAAAATTTCTATTTATTTTTTTTTTTCAATAAGCAAGGTTGAATTTGGGGCAATCCATAACCACAACCATGATCTAAAGGTGTCACGTAGACCCAACCCACAAGGCTCTCATAATATGCTTAAAGTAACAAATACAGTGAAGTAAATAAGAGTCGCTTTCCAGAAGTGTTCATTTTAGCCTGAAAGACCAAAGCCACAAGCACAAGACCATGCTGTAGCCATCACCTGCTCAGTTCTAGTCAACTGATTCAAACTCAATTCGTTTCGCTATACTAACTCACTGTACTCACAATGAAAAATAAACACAAGTTTCTTTCTTTCGTAACGTAGAAGTTTGTAGAAAAACCTTTAGGGACAAGGAAGTGCATTCTCTTGCTTTCATTCTCCCTCTGCAATGGTTAGCTAAAGAATTAAGTCACAGACATATTCTTGCTCGAAAAAATAACTGCTCAAAACATCTACAGAAATCAAAAGCGCCATACCTGCATTCACCAAGAAAATGGTCCTCTTCCCACATTCTCTGAAGTCTCCCCGGATTTGATGGGAGAGCTCTTTTGTAAGAAGTACTGCAATAAAGGTCTTCCCTGAGCCAGTATTTAAACAAACGATAGTATTGTGTTCCAGAGCAGCTTCAAGAAGTTCAACCTGTCAAGCAATAAGAATGGGTTTAAATAGAGCATCAAGCAAGTGGCAGTTACAGCCGGCAGATGCTGCAGATGGATCTGCTACACAGAGAATCTGAACCCAAATTGCACCCACATATTAACAAACTAATTTAAACCTAAAACACCTCGATAAAACCGTGATATTACATCCCAGTAAAGTTCCCATGACACCAAACAGCTTTTATTATGAGAGAAGGGAATAGTGTAACAACTTTCACAGCATACACACTGCCACTATTTTATGTGCAATAAAATATTGTGGGCTTTGAGTTATCATGCTTTCAGAAAAGCCACAAAATATTGATAAAACCATAATAAACTGAAGAATATAGCCAAAGTAATGATCACTGAAGCAGTAATACAGACCGAAGAGTTGATATTTCCATCAACAGATTCACTCAACCAGAATGATAAACTGATCTAACTCAATCAAATTCAATTACAGTAGAGATTTAGCAAAAAAGCATGCTTAATAAAAAAGCAATACCCCATATGTAAGTTGTGGATTTAATAAATCTGTAACTAGAAGACATCTCTCAGCAAATTGTGACCGAGTAAGGATATGGCTTCTGTTAAGAAGAAAGGTATGAAAACTATTTAATCGACTTAATAAGAAATAGTTTTTATTTTTTTATTTTTTTTCCATGTGGACGTGTTTATTGCTTTAATGCAAAGACACTAAATAGTCTGAAATGTATCTGCATCAAACATGCCGCTCGGATACCACTCCCCTAATATATATACACTAATATATATACGCATAAATGTATTTGAGGGGATTTTATGCACATTTTAAAATATTCAGTGTCAGCAGATTTACTCGAATGAAACGCACCACTCCCGGCCTGACAGAATAAGGGCAACTTGCCTGATATTTCCTTGGTGTGTAAATATTGTCATGGATGGCCTCCTGTTGCCATGGGAGACCAAAGAAAGGTCCCATGGGTGAGGAAGCGGGGGTCACAAGCTGTAGTCCTGCCATGCTTAGGGATCGTAAAGCAGGGGCCTCCACTCTTCCAGTGTTCATCTCATTTCACCCTGTCCAGAAGATTACTGCATGGGGAGAAACAGTCTCCATTGAATCATTCAATTACTGAGACCTTAGTCCAGGAGAACTATACGAATGAACATATACTGTGTTACAATCAGTCTAATAACATATAATGACTGAATGACTCAAATATGATGTTGGCAGTTTAATAATGCACGTGCCAATGCTTGTATTAATAAGAGATAAACGGAAGGTTTTGATATTGTTTTGAAGTGCTGTTTATCTCTGAAATGCAAGAATTATAATAACTGGAATGCCTGCAGTAAAACTGCAATACCACCCAGCTGATCATCATTGTATAGATGTAGCCTACATGAGTACATCAGTCTTCTGAACTATATTACTACCAAATGGAAAGGCAGAGGTTTCTTTAACCGTCAACTTTTCCTACGAACCACAGAAGCCTTTCTATGCCAAGGTTTGTGGGTAGGAAACCTACATGTAAATGAATACTTGCAGCTGATTAGGAAATTCAACAGTAATCAATTTAGTGAACACATTATAACTGAAATTGATCAGAACAAACAGAGCTAAATTATAATTACAGTTGAATACAGAGTTGGGGGGGGAAACATTTTTATCTCAGCATATTTTCTGTTTTCGGTGTAATTGCGTGGTTTTGTGCACGCAGTGTAAAGCCGAGCGGAAGGCAGCTCACAGTTTGAGTTTTAGAAACTTTGCCATGTGACCAGGTAGCACTGTTTCTGGGCTTCATCTTCAGGGGTCCCGCTCAGCTCTCGTTATTCTTCAGCATCGCTCTGAAAGAGCCAAAGAAAAGAACACGATTAGCACGGAAAGCAGACCGACCTTGGGTACTTTACAAGAAGGAACCGATACCTTGGATGGCTTTCCAAGGATTAAAGGTTGAAAATAACATTAGTGTGCCTCAAAGGTGCGATGACACAAAAGAGTGCCTTTCAAGCATCAAAGTGGACAGACCGGGAAGACAAAGTTCAAGCGGCAGATGTGATTTCTGGAAAGAAAACGGTTTTATAAAAGTTTAAAGGGTAATCTGGACATATCTGCTGAGAGACTAATTTTGTCTAATCCAAAAAATGTGAAATGTTCACATTTCCCCAGCCAGGCTTGGAAGGGATGCAGCCATATCGCAAGGATCGTGGCGATACCAATCGCAGCCATTGCGGACGTTTACATGTTGAACACAAATGAAAGATTCAGGCATGCGATATTTGTTTTTCGGAATGCTTGACAAAGAAAAATTACAAATGGATTTGTTACAGCAGTGTTCCAGTGCTCGTTAATGAACAAAAAACAGCAGTTAAAAGTAGTAGTTTCTCCAAGAGAGCATACCATGTATAATTCAGTAAAGGACAATACTGAAAGTCCTCATCTCTCTAGTTTCTGTGACATGCAATCATGCGTGTACAAGTGTCACTACTCATTTAAAATGCCATATTGGACAAATTGGATTTTTTTTTTTTTTATGCTTTTGCGCAGCCCGTTTTATAAAAAAATGATTTGCTAGGTGAAAATAGGCAGGTCAAACGTTGCACACAGAAGGTCCCTTCATTGTGGGAGAAAAGAAGAAAAGAATCGTACCAAATTAAAGACAGGAAGAGTGCATCAAAAGCACAGGTAAAGTAAGAGTCATGAACCCACAGAAAAGCATACAGCTCTTACCTTTAAGCAGTTGTTGGGCACAATTGTAGCCCGAGAAACTGGTAAATCCTTCCTACACTGCAAGACATAAAAGAAAATCATGGTCAATATTAAGTTCTTGCTTTACAGATGCCAGGGCATTTAGTTGTGACAACTTTCTTTCTCTACCAACATTAAGTAGACAATAGAGAATTAAAGTATGACATGTTGGACAACGTTTCAAACATCTGCAGTCCAAGCAAAGCAGTCCGTTTAAAGAGGACATTTCATCTTTAGGTGAACCTAAAACTTGAGCGGTCTAAATTCAAAATCTGAAAATGAAAAATCTAAACTAATATTGTCAAACTCAATTTAAAAGCATTTACGTACCTCAATTTATTTCAACACATCACTGATTTTGTTCATTAGACAAACAATATTTTTATATCAATTTAATTGCATACCCAATTTCCGGTAGGGCAGAATATTTGTGCGCTGTATAATAACAGACGGTTTTGAGAATGTCATGCATGCAATTTAGCCTAACTGGCTGTCAACAGGAGCAAACGCACTCATGTACAGTTATGACAATTGTTTCTGATCTCTTTGCGGTTTTGTGATCCTGTGTCAGAGCACGGAAGAACGCACGCCTGTGATCTTCTGTCCTAAGCTTTGATCATCGATCGGTCTCGGTCTCTCCTGCAACAGAGACGCCATTGTTGTTCCGTGTTTCAGTGTCTGATAAACAAACGCAGCGCTAATGACCTGCAGAGCGCACACCGGCCCTCGGACACGCACGCACACCGCCGCTCGCGATAAGACGCCGGGAGGAATTGGCAAGCGCCAGCAGCTCGGTCAGCGTCTCGGGACGAAAAACACGAGCTCCAGACGTTCGCCTCCCTCTCCGCCGGCCGAAAAGCACGACCGTCTGGAAGCATTAGGAGCACTTCGGCCCAGACAGCCACATACCGCAGACCAAGGCAAGTTCTATAACAAAGCCGGGAGCGCGACCCGCATTAGCATGTCAATGGTTCCGAGTGCGACATCAGACAAAGGCTTTCAGCCTCACGGGCCAGCGGCTCTGAGGATTTGGAGGCCGAAGGCATTTGTGACTTTGCAGTGAGCTTCATCTGCCTCCCTGAACTCACAGATAAATAGCAGCAACGGCACCTAAAAGGCTAATGCAGCTGCTGCAATTCTAACCCATCTCTGTAGGTTCTGGAACAATTGAATGGCTCACCATCCCCATCACATACATGCTGGTGACACAACATACACAGACGTGCACGCCAGGCCATGCATGCACACAAACGGCATGCGAGCAGCACAATGTGAGAGATGTAGAGATTGGGGAAGATGCAGCATTCAGCACTGGGGAAGGGAAGGGGTTGATCTAACAAGATAACTTTCAGAAGGTACAGAAATTGACATATGCTTTTACACCTAGCTCAGGCAATTCCGGAGATCCATACGCAGCAACTAGTCTCAAACGCAACTGCAGCAGCAGATTCATTAAGTTTATTACAATTGAATAGAGTTATGTTTGACTATCCGTTAGGCTGCATCTATTCTGAAATCTAAGAGAAGTGCTTGTGTACACATTAACCTTGCTGATGTCCTCTCTCAAGAATAACACTGCTCTCAAGGTATCCCACGATGCGAACACTTAATAAAGCTCAAAAACGACTAACGGTTTAAACGATTATTTGTAAACGTTTAAAATAGCTAGGCTGCTTATGATTAAATTCCATATGAAAAGAGTACTTTCATGGTGTAGTGAATAATATGACGACTAATAAATCCCAGAAAAGGCAGATGCAAAAAAACTGCTATAAACAGATTAGGGACATTAGCCCAACAACACATCTAATTTATGTCACCCACACAATCACAGCTCAAATTTCAAACTGATCTAAAGTCTAAAGATACTGGGCTCCTCTGTGGCTCTCTGTTAAAACACTGGGCATCAGTGTGCAGTGCAATCATGCGCCAGGTAACTGGGCCCATGCCAACTGTGGCCAGCTGCCCCAGGAGTGCATAGGGCAACTCGAAGGGTACCAGTCAGGGTGTGAAATTAACACCAGCCACCAGCCAAATGCTGGCAGAATTTTGATTGTGGCCGGTAAATTTTATACTCTCCATCTCGGCAGGTAACCAAACAGGTTGAGTTATATACTGTAAAAGGTAATGTAGCTGCTGGTAAAATGTTGAAAATGGCCGCCGATTTTTAGAATCCACAAGCCACAATTAATTTACTTCCCAGGTACCAGTATACAAGGTGGTCCCTGTCTCACAAGACAAGAGTGACTCCTCTGGTTGATACCACTATCACAATGAGAGCATGAGACGGACGACAAACCAAGAGGCCAAGGCCGGGCTTGGTTTTGAAGCTCACTTCCAGGGGGGGTATACTATGAAGCAGGATTACTTCGTTAGCTGGATAACTTCACTGAGTAAAACCCGGAACCATCCCAAATCTGGGACACGGACCGAAGTTAAAAAGGCTGTTCCCGGTTTTACTCAGTGCCGTTATCCAGCCAACCAAGTAATCCTGCTTCGTAGTATACCCCCCTGGTCTTGTTGAGAGCATTGGTCAGTGCCAGTGCAGTTGGCCAGTATCCTATGGCCATACATGTACGGCAAGATGTCAACTTTCTAACTGACACTAAAACGTTCAAACCGTTCCAAATGTGTTCCAACATTCCAACGAGACAGATTATTGCCACAAATACTTAAAATATGACATTATAATTGTATGCTTCCATCTACACTTGCGGTGTCTTTTTTTGTACATTATTACTATCATTATTATGATAAGCCTATCGTTATTGTTGTGAGACTATCATGTAGGCTTTTATTACTGCAGTTGTCCTTGATTAATATAATCAGTGATGTTCAGTTCCTTGCCAATAGCTAATTTGTCTAGTTAGATCACACAACTAAAGAACATAATAATTAAGGTTACTTTAGCTCAATTTTTTCTGGATCTAGCAAAGTTAAAAAAGCCAAACATGTACATTCCAGGTACGTTACTCCTCATTTATAACATTCATTTCACATTTCCCCTTTTATACAGACTTAACATTATGCTTTCACAGTTACTGTAGCTGCCCATGTTAGACAGACAGCTAGCTAGCTGCGATGGTTAGCAAACTAGCTGGCAAACCTGATAAGCTAACGAGAGTCAAACCAATTTAACAAACAAGTGAACAAACCAACTGGCAGGTAACTAATCATCTTGATAGTTGGTACAATCACTGACTAAAAAAGCTAAATGAATCTTACAGAAAGAGAATCATAATTAGTTCACAATAATCACCAGTCCCAGTTTTGGAGCCACAGGGGTTGTGATTCCCATGTTAATACCACCAATAATTTTTTTTTAAAGAATAAATAAAAAAAACATTCAACGGTTCTCTTGAAAGTCCTTATTTAAATTAATATGCCACAATGGCTTATTTTAAGTTGACACTAAACAGGTTCCCTTGGGAGCACCACAGGACCAGCCACTTTAAAGACAAACATCCAGTATGGGTGGAGACTGAGCACGTGTGATACAATGGACTAGGTCCCAAACAACCTATTGAGCAATGTCCGTATGTTGTTGTTGAAACCCATCTGTGTTGGTACTCTCTGGGTTCTGGCAACTACTTCAGTGCGCACACCCCCTGTTTGGTACCATATGTTACAATATCCTGTTCAAGTATTTTGGGTTGTCCTCTTGTTTTGGTACTGAAGGATCTGCCGTTCTGAATTGATTCGATTGTGAAGAACATTAACATATCAAATCCCATGTACTTTTCAAAACGAATAAAGCCTTGTTACCGTTTCATTTTTTTATCCAAGTGTAGTCGTGGGATCCATTATCATAGCCCTGGTCTTGGCTATATCCTCTACTGAAATACGCAGACGGTGCATCTTCTGCAGAGCACTGACGCCAAGTCCCAACCATTAAAATGCACAAGCATTAAAAAAACGTCTCTCTATATCAACCGTATACCATGTTTTATTCCACA
The DNA here is from genome assembly GCA_022702515.1 of Ilyophis sp. 1 JC-2022. Taxonomy (NCBI): domain Eukaryota; kingdom Metazoa; phylum Chordata; class Actinopteri; order Anguilliformes; family Synaphobranchidae; genus Ilyophis; species Ilyophis sp. 1 JC-2022. Next base: position 42,929,921 of record CM040406.1, read on the forward strand.
CCGAGTCATTTGGTTTCAATTATCTCACAATTCAATAAGCATCATTTGCCATTGACCCATAGTCCATTCATACTCCCAACTAACCTGCAGAAGAAGATTTCGAGGGTACAACAGCGCTTGTAAATGTCAGATTGCTCCGATCTGTGTGAATCTTGTAAATATATGCAAACGACCTTTTCGGTTATGAAAGGCATGTCTACCGATTCATAAACCTCTTTCCTACGTTACCTGGCTTGTTGAAAATACTGTGGTTATGTAAAAACGCTAAAACGTACCAAACCCTCGGAGCTGTACATGTAACTTATGAGACAACAAGGCGCAACTTAACATAACGTAGCTCCCTACCAAAACAAGAACACAATGTCCAGGAAAAGCCGATGATTCTGCTCTGCTAGTGGCAGCTAGCGAGGTAATGTTAAAACATATGAGAGCTAAGCGTGCTGCCAAATAAAGTGATCCACCGAGCAAACATTACATATCAAGATTATTACCTTGCTTGCCATTCATCAAGTTAAGTTAGTTAACACAGTCATCTAGGAAGCCATACTGTGCAATGACGCTAAATAAGGACTACCACCTTGGACGCAGTCAATAAGATTAAATAAATAAGCACAATTTACAATAACGTTAGAATTGCAACGTTACCAAGCCAGCCAACGTTAGCTAGGTTAGCAAACAACTAACTAGGCCTCATTGGCTTCGACCTTGGCCTTCATTTCTGACACGCTAAGTTAGTTAGCTACACGAACGGTTTCAATGTAACTCAGCGAACAAATTGCTATCTAATCTAGCTATATAGCTTTGGCTATCTTGGTAGACAACGGACACTAACAAAGGCAAATATATCAAACTTAGCTTAGCAACCTAGAGTCTATTAGTACCTTTTAAACACACACATGAATAACATGAGTACAACACTGTCAGATTGGCTTTGTGTAATGTTAGGCTAAGCGTGTTGTTCTACTAGACCGCTTCCTAGCTAGCAAGCTGGCTACATAGCTGGCTAACTAGCTACTTGCGGAACATTAAGTTAGCTAATGTTAGCCATCTGAAACCATGCGCTAGCCAGCATGATCTGAATAATGGCCGTGTGTTCCTCTGGGGCAATGTCGACGTACAAATTCATATTTTTCTCGAGTTAAACTTAGGGAAAATGAATCAAAGGCAATACAACTACAACCAGAATAAGATAAACACGGCGACTACTTAATCGATTAATGTTTAAGTTCATCATAGTCAATTTAAATGGTTTATTTCACCACCTCGCTGTACAGCTCGCAGATTGTGGATAAGAGAAGACACGCTTCATCTTCTTTCTATCGATTGGTAGCAAGCTAGCATGTCCAGGCAGCTCACATTTCAAGTGATTTACAAAAAAAATAGCCTTACCTAATAAATTATCTTTAATTGGTCGTCTTGAAGGAATATATTTTTCTAAGTCCGCCTGATACCCCTCTGTCCATTCCCTCCAGCTGCTGTCAGACTAATCCTCGATACTTCGTTTCACCTGGGCCCGAGAATGCGCTTCACATTGCGCACTATTCGTAAGATTTCAGTTTTCGCTGCTTATACACCACGTGGAGTCCCTGAAACATACGCGCAATATTTCGAGCATATAAATAACCATCGTAACTGGTAGTTTGACGCAAATGTAACGAAGATTTCGATTGGTTGTTTCCACAGGGGTAAAGTTCAATAGTAAGATTTAAACTAATCTCAGAGCTTGTTACTGACACACCGTATCAGTATTTTGCGCAGTTCTGAATTGAAAATATATGATTTGAGAATGTAATTTGCGTGTCAGTGGTGGTCCAGGGGCTCACTGGATATATCCAGTTTATACTTCTATTTAACACATTACTGTATGCCATTCTTATTAATATAAAATACAAATGTCTATAATTTATCAGCATTACTTATGTTTATTTTATTTGTATCCTTTTTCTTATGTCATCCAAACAAATATGTAAAATTGAAGCACCGACCACCATTGTTACTACATTAAACACACACACACACACACACACACACACACACATACACACACTAGAAGTATTATACAAATTCACTAATAAGGTTTACTGCTACAGTAATCAAAATAAACATTAGCTTGTCAGTAGCCTACTCAATGCAGAATGAATAGCATGCCTGTTAATTGTAAATTAAAACTGATTCACTGAGTTGAATAGCCAGTGTTCATGTGGAAAGACACACCTCCCTGCCCTCCACAAGTGGACACGTCATATAAAGTAAGGTGTGATGTGACATCCTTGCTCCTTTTTCACCCAAACATCTGTGAATGTGGCCAATGGTAGTGATCAGAATAATGCATGCATTATGGCTTATTGGGGGCAGTCTTGACACTTAGTTACCTGTTCTTTTGAGGTCCAGGAAGTGACAGTAACCATCCACAGCCAGGCCACCATATGCTCCAGACCGAAATCAACAATGTCAGTTGAAGCAGAACGAACATTTCAAAGCAATCAGACACAATATCCCTTGACCCATAAAATGCATTAAAGATTAACTATGTGCAACCTCATGCCACTCACCCATCTGGACTCAGAGAGCAGGCCATGGCCAACAGGCCACACTGATGTCACTTCTGCACCCTCAGCTTACTACGAAGGACTCATTATTCTCTGCATGGGCATCACAGTAGCCATCTGAAATGACGTGTGCTTGTCAGAGCTGCATTCTAGAATGGAGTGGTCAGAAACATGGCCTGAGCCTGAGGCCTGAGCCACAAGTGAAAACTCAATGCCTTTGCTTGCTAAAACTGATTTAGTGGCAGCACCAAAATTTAGCATGTCGCAAAATAATAATACATATTATTTCTAGAGCGATTTTCCCACGCTGAAAGCGCGCATACAGTTGAAGGTCCAGCTATGTGACATGCCAATTTATTTGAAATCATCTGTCTATGCCAAGACATGGACACAGTTGTTATATACACACATTAAGAACATTATGGCTTCTGGCATTGCTTTCGGAGTGGACTATGCACCAATCATAAGGAATATAACATGTCGGCATTTAGTAGACAAAAGCAATTATTTAGTTTAAGTAATTTGATTGTAGGTACGACAGCAGCACCCCGGCTAGGAATCAAATCTGTAGCCTTTCAGGTTTAAACCCAGTTACCTATTGCTATACTCCACCGCCACCCCATATAAACCAAGGAGAAAGTCCAATGCATGTGGAGTCTATGATTTTCTTCTAAACAATTTTAACTTTTTGTACTGATGTTCTGATGGAGGAAAAAAAAACATTTAAAAATCGTATGAATCATTGTACTATTGTGCATTAAATATGAATCGCATGATTGTTGGGCAACCCTGAATGGGGTTTTTCAATTAAATGTTTGTTCATAAAACATTTGGTCACCAGAGACAGTGTGAAAATATAGAAATTGCAATCCTACACATTTGTCTGTAGGATTGCAACTGTTTTGGTGCGCCAATACCCCAACCTAGCCCTAGGGCACTTATTAGACAATTCCTCAAGAACTCATAATAAGATCTGCCATATTCAAGTTTTGAATATTTCTTAAACTATCATGTTGTTTAAGTGAAAGTGCATTTGAGAAAATCTCATCCAATTGAATACCTACTTGAGACTGTATCATTTGTAATAATTTGTGATTTAATTACTGTATGATCAGTTAAATTATAGTTGTTTCCTAATTTGTAAGCACATACTCATATTACATAAATAACATACAAATAAAGACTTTTTCTTTGACCTGCATGTACTGTAGGTTGTGTTCCTGTGACCTAAATGTATATAAATGCTGTGGGTGGAGCACTGGGGTTGAGAGAGTGACTTATTTCTCATTTGGTCTGGTAAAACACTGTTTATACCAGCTGCTCTATGAAGTCAATTAGAAAGGGCTGTATGTTCATAGACAAGGCAGGCATGCCTCCCTGTGTGTTATACTGCAATGTGATTGTATTTTATGTCCTAATTTGTTTTAAATGTTACTCTTTTGTTATTGTCTTATTTGTATTCTGTGTTTTTGAATGCATTTTAATGTTTACTTATTGTTGCTGCTATCTTGGCCAGATCTCTCTTGTAAAATAGATACTCAAAAGGTTAAATAATAATTATTTTTTTGAAATTAAAATAATGTTGCCTTATATAGAGATGTCTGCAGAGCAAATAACGTAATGCATGCTTTAATCTGCAGACACTTCAGCACAGCGTTTTGACATTTTTTTAACAGGAGTGCATTTGATCATGTTTAGATGAACCTTACATAGCTGCATGTTGGCTTATACTAACTACATCGTTTACTTTACTAAATATAAAAATGCTGAATTTGGTGCACACAGCTATGTCCACTAGGTGTCAGTGTTCCCACAATTTATGATTTATGAAAGAATCACCAGCAGCAACTTTATTGGAATGTCATAATCATATTCATTTTGATGATGTAACATTATTCATTAAATATTAATAACATATTAATTTAAAATTCAGAATTGAACAACTTTAAAGTGTGCTTGATAAATTGTACATCATTAAATAAAATATACAACTAAAATCTGTATCAAAATACTGTTAATCCATTAAGAAATCATATTGCTCTGCGACAAAACAATACTTGAGCCAAGACGCTTCACAGGAATAATCTCACAAGTGTAAAAAAAAGGACAAAAAAATAGTGTTTTAAGTTAAACCAAAAGCAAGCATATTGTTCCAAGATCAAGCTTGGTCAGATTTATATAATTTTAAAGATAAAATCTACACTAGACTTACCCACACTAAGTGGTTGCCAATCGTCTTATCAACAACACTTATTCCCTCACACTTCATTGGCTCTGATGCACTCCAAATTTACTTTCCAACTATCAACCATCATTAAGTAGTGTTAAAGTATAGGTTACCTTCAGCCATTAAATTGCAATAACCGATAACTGATACGTAATACAGATAAATGTGATCATTACATTTTAAGATTGTGTTTTAACATGAGTTTAAGATTTAGATAATACATCAATTGCACAATTAACCATTAAATTGTAGATGTCACTGTATGTGTAAGCACTCTGCTAGTATTGGTAATAAAATAATAACAATAATATGGTAAATAATCCATCAAAATGGAAATTAAGTACAATGGACAAAGGGCAAAACGTTTCATTTATTGCACTTGAACAATGTTTTTGACACAAATAGAACAGCCTGTCAGTTCCAATACAAAAGCAAGATGCAGATATTGTAGCTTTACTAGGTCACTTCTTTCAGAATTAAGTCTGGCGTATTGTGTATAATCATGCAGACTTGAAGATCAAACAGTGGCTATGCTTTTGTATCCAATTAAAATGTATTAGAACTGTTTCAACACAATTCATACAGACAGCTCTTTGTATTTAGCCCTCAATTCAAATGCCATGGCAGCTTTGTACCCTCTCTTTGGAAGTATGTATGTATCTATCTATGTATGCAAGTATGTACTTATATATATATATTACATACTGTATATAGACACACACAGATTATATGTATATGTGTATATGCAACACATACATACACAAAAACTGTGGCAACTGGAATATTGTACTTGTTGAAATATTCACCAAAGAGCTTTACAACATTATGCAAACTGTAAACGATGACATTCAGATCATTGAAAACCTAACTAAGTCATATTTTCCAAAGCCTTTAAATGAAGATAGATTTCAAAAATGACCGTCAAAAAATATTATTAAAAAGGCAATTTCTGTTCATATTTATGATAACAAGTGTACATTTCATTTCATACTCCTAAATATGCGAAGCACTGCTGAATCACACCCAGGGATTTATAAAATGTTATCGACATAGAAACATCATACTGAACTTGAATAAAACATTCCAAACATCCATACCACACACTGTCAGCTTTATATATGATCCATCAACTTAAAATTTTTTTATTCCTTTGCAAAATATACAACAAAATATTAGTACACAAACTCAGTCACCTGTGGCCCACTTTATCCAATATTAAAGTATATGTGAGAATTTATGGACCAAGTTAATTTTCAAAAAAGGCCCAGCCTATCAGCTACCTGAATACTGTATCTTTGGCAGTTCATGTACTGTATTTTAAAAGTGCAATTGACACACTCAAAGCATCTGAGAATCTCATCCGCAATAACAATAATTTCAGAAGAGAGCCCTTCATTGTGTGATAATGTACTTTACTTTGTGGTATAAAGGGCAGTTTTGACAAAAATATCAAACCTATTTGTTTATAATAATGACAGGAAAAAATATTGCAAAAAAAAAAATAAAAGGCAAGAAATGGGACAGATCTCAAGTTATTCTAATTAAATTAAACATATTTTTGGTGAGCATTAAAAACCACGTATATGCACTTTCAAGCTTCAAATTCAATCTAAAGATATAAAAATCCTGGTTGCGCACTGTACAAGCCGAGTCCTGTTTTTATCCTCTATACATCAGTGGGATATTACCATCAGAATCACATAACTTACAAACATTGTATTTTTTAAAAACTTTTGAAACATTATAATTCAAGCCACATTGGAAGCGGACATAAAGAACTTTAAAAGCATTATAAATTATGTAGGAGTTAAACGAGCCTTCATATGCTGCGCTGTACTGACGACATGAGCCACGCTCACCAAGACAGTCCTCGGCTGTGCTAGGCTGTGGTCAGCTAATGCGCGGTTAGCCAGCTGGGTGTCAGAAGGGTGATCATTCCTCGAGATTGAGGAGAAGATGTGGCAGCGTCTTCATGTCCATCTGAGGCAGGACAAAAAGGCAGTAGAGAAAGAGCCAGAGGAAGAGAAGCCAATACACCTCGGACGTCGTCACGCCACACGTCGCTGGAGGCGCGTCCTCTCTCCTGCAATAGAGACACGATACACTTAAATCTAAACGCAATTACAAATGCATTACAGACAGCAAGGTGCACCAGTCCAGGGTGAATAACAAGTTCAATAGATTCACCGATACAGCGTAAAGGCAGTCACGAAAATAGAATAGAATAGAAACACGAGAAAAGCGAGGCCACGTCCTTAAGGCACAATGAAACAACGGAGTGAAAGGTCACGACTAATTTTCCTACGCTTTTTAAAAGCTGAGCACAACATAAAGGAAGCAGAAGCTCATATATGTTTGCACTTCATCCTTAAGTTTTAAATTGAAATTGATACCAGTTTGTATCAGTTGCAGGTTCACTGAATTAAAAATAATATTCATGAAATTCAAAATTCAAAATTTGCTTAAATTGTTAGTCAAACATAAGAAGAAAAAAAAATTATCTCAAATTTAATAAAGCCTGCGGCTTCTCACTCGACCTCTGTCCAGTTGTTTATTGGGATACATAACCTTTCATCTCGGAAACAGAAATAAACTTGCTCCACAGCTGCCCTCGAGAACTTGATTTGCGCATAATTTCCCTAAGCAGATAAATGATGTAAACATCTCTCTGCGGTTGCAACGCGATCGTGTGTGGGAAGGTACACGTGCGTGAGGATGACTGGAAACGCCTGGGCACTGAAACTCATCATCGGTTGTTATGGAAACAGATGTAGAGGCCCCTCCCTGAGACATCTGCACTGCCCGAGTGAGCAGAAGGCACTCTGGTTCACACAGTGTTAGAACAAAGGGCTAGTTTAATGTGGCCAGCCAGGTTCGCAATTTTGAATCATCTGAAGCTACATCCAGTCCAGGAGGTCTGGAAGCACATCTGTCAACGGTTAAACAATTAAATCCTAAATTTGGGGCCATGTTCTGAGCTGCTGTTGGTAGATTCTTATCTTGCCTTAATATATAGCCTGACGGTCTGACCTCAAACATTCCTTTATTCCTCAAAGGTTACACATGTAGATAATAAAAATTCAGCTGAAACGATGCATTAAAAAAATGGCACAGGTGGTATGAAAGAGTTCGTACACTGATGAAATGAAAAATAAAAACTTATAATAAACTATATTTTTAATATAACATATATTCAGAGGTACCGTAAATCTGAGTTGATCTTGTAACTTCGCCCACTTTCAGTCATCTTCTTGCCTTTGATCTAAAAAAAAAACACACAAAATTTTTTATTTTTACACGTCTCAAAAACTGAATGGTACAACTGATGGAGAATGCACCTAGTCTAGTGTAGTAGGGAATGGAAGCAATTAAACATAAAATCATAATTTACAGAAACATTATGAAGGGGAACTTCATAAATTATTAGACTAGCTATAACAGTTACATGCATTCATACCTACACATTTTTGTGAAACATTTACACATTAGGTCTTTATTGAATTTCAATACAATCTTTTTTTTTGTCTTAATCTTCATGAGATTTATTTACATGCAGTACCTTTAATCCATCTGAATCTGTATCCTTTGTCAGATGCAACGCTTGGGGAAAGTGGCTTTCATTGGCTACCTTCCGTCTGTTGAAAATGAGAAGTGTTTTTTCATACCATGCAAAGTCATGTTCTCACATGTAGACATCAGGATCATGCCTCATGTTCCTCTGCTCAGCAATGATCATTTCACACATTTGAACTGATTTATTTTTCTTATTTTCATAATTGAAGTTTCCCTACACAAAGTACAGCTTTGCTAATATAAAGCTGGTATTGGTATCAGTTTGATCTAATCTTCTGAGAGAATTTCAGTTATTTAAGACACAAAAGCTCATATATGGAGGTTCTCCAGTCCTTCACACTGAATCTCCCTTCCTACTGTTACTTTGATGGTCATTAAAATCCATTCTGCCATGGACCATTTTATAGTTTAAAATATCAGAAAGATCATGTTTCCAGATGTGAATACCAGAGTGATAAATAAACATGCATTTTCCATGGTAAGAGTTTGCTCTAGATAAGACCAGACTTAAGGGATTGCAGCTTCCCTCTAAAGGCAAAAAAAAAAAAAAAAAAACTGCCGATAACCAAGAATAACTCCAGCCGATGCCAAAAAACACATTTAAGGCAGTTGGTCCAAAACTGCAACAGACCCTTTTGTGGTCAATGTCTACCACATAACCAAAAGTTTCCCCATGTGTAAAAGGTCCTAATAATAGAACCGTACCTCAGTGTGTCTGTGTTTTCACTGGCAACAACCGGATCCTCATCAGTCTTAATGAGCTCACAGAGTTTGCCTGGCATGTCCAGCTCTGTGCCACCAGAGTCCCAGACGTCTTCCCCCTGACGCTCTTTTGAGTGAGGCATCTGGGAACCAGCATCTAGCTCCTCCTGCCTGCCCTGTTCCTTACACAAGGGTGAAAGCAGAATCTTAGAAAGAGCTTGCCTAGTCTTGCAATACTCACGTGGCTCAGACAGGAAGTCAACTCATACCTGAAACTCTGATATCATATTTAATAACTCTTTCACACATAGATTTGAAGGACAACATCGTGCTCTCTGTGCTTTATCATGTTCGCTGCATTCTGACTCCTCAGTCAAGTCAGTTATTCTATTGTGGTGGCAATCCTTTAATAGGCCATGAAGTAATTCTTCATTCATGATTTGATACCGCTGCTAATAAAACACGTATGAAATGAGGCCTCAATTATGCAAATTAAATGTTCTAGTTTAATAATGTTTTACACATCTGTTGCTCCTCTAATCAATTATTAATCATGAACTGAATCCAAGACAGGACTTGTCCTGTGCACAAAATACATTATCAGTTTAACTAAACTAACAAACCTCACACATATTCTATATAAAATAACTGGAATAATTAATGAAAATTATTTTAAAAATATTTGTAAAGAAACGTGTTTGCTAATATTTTAAGCTTGTGTTTGTGAACTGCCTCATTATAGCAGAAATCTTATATGGACCGGATCACGTGCACACACTCTACACAGCATTTGATGCTTCCAAAAATATTGGATGTACCTTTTCCTGACTGGAGTCTTCTCCATTTTCTGGCAGGCAGTCCTCGCTGCCTGGCTCAGAATCCAATGCTCTTCCTTCATCTGGTGCTGCCTGGAGCTCGAACACACTGTCAGTGTCATGCAGGCCCGCTAGCCCACTGCCCTTTTGATCAGCTTCTTCAGCGGCATCATTAACGCCATCTCCACCGTCAGGCCCTGCCGTCCACGACAAGTACGCGTGATCCTCAGTGCACTCCTCCCCGAGTCCCTCTGACTCTTTGGGACTGTTCCGGGTCTCTGAGTGTTCTTCTTCCTCAGCTGGTGTTTTGAGAGGGGCGTCTGACAGCGTTTCAATAACCTCAGGTATGACGATGTCATGTTCTGGGTCGCGCAGTGGTTCCGGTGGAACGGCAGTCACACCCTGAGTCTCATTGGTGTCATCGAGTTCCCTGCTGCTTCTGTCCCTATGCTCACCATCACCTGGCGCGCTGTTTTTCCTTTCACAGGAAGTGTTAGTATTCCTCCTGTCATCGTGTGTTTCATCTAGCTTGTCTGGAGCACCACTGTTCTTATCCGTGGGATTTCCATCACTAGGTGCAGAGAGTCCGTTTGACTCCAAAATGCTTACATTGGCTTCCACAGGTGGGCTGGTATCAGGACCATTGACAATAATTTCAGAGGACTGCTCACTACCCAGCACAGTCCTTTCTGGGTCACATGTCTTGTCCAGCGTTGGTGTCTCACGAGTCTGGGTTTCTAGTCTGGATGGATCCGTGTGGTCCTGTTCCCCAAACTCAGATGGTAAAGCTTGTTCCAGTTCTACACAGATCTCTGGAGGGGGCCGCTTTAAAATGGACTTCAGCCCAGCACTGTCTTTTTGCTTCTCACAAAATGTATCTGCGAGTATTTTGGACTTGCGCTTTTCCTGAAAAAGATCTGGAGATGACTCCTTATCATCACGGTTCTGTGAAGTGGAACTGTCCTCATGTTCTAGTGCACCTTCACGCCTATCACTCTTGCTAAGAGAGTCATCATCTGCCTCTGGTGATGACTCTCTAATGTTGTTCGGTGTCAAGAGAGGATCCTCGTCTATCTCGTGGAGAACATCAGTTCGCTCCGGTTCCTCAGATGTTTCTTCCATTTGTTCCAACACTGAGCCAAGCCTATTGGTCTGATCTGGGTTGTCATTGTTACCCGGTGATGACGGCTCGGCTCTTTCTTCCTCATTCAGACCCATGATGTATTGGTACGCGTCCTCCTCCTCTGAGGGAATCTTGGATTTTGTCTGGATGCTCTCCGCTGAGCTTTCAGAGAAGTTTCCCTCATCGATGAACAGATCAGTAAAGGCCTGATCCTCCTTGACTTTTTCTTTTTCTGCCGGCGACTCTTGTTCTCCGTCGGAAGGCTTCTCCGGCGGCCAGTCAGAGGAGCCAGAGTCCCTCCGATCAAACGGAAGCTCATTCTCATTAAGTGAACCATCGCTCTGGCTCTCAATCATCTTCTCCAGAGGGGCCGCTTCGCTTGTGATGTCGCTCCATGAATCTGGTGATTCGATGACCGAGTCCACAAAAGAGGGCTGCGGGGAACTGGAACTGGACACAGTGAAAGACACCTCCTTCCCCAAGTCCTGGGGTCGCTTCCAGGGCCCAGAGTCGGATGACTCCTCCTTTCCAGGAGTCTGCAAGGGTGATGGTGGCTGCTCTTTGTCCTCAGACACAGAAGAGATGAAGATCTTCGGCGGAGGCTGGACCCAGTCCTTCTTGACCACATAAGGCCTTTCCCTCTTCCCGTGCAACCCATTGAGTGGCGTGTCATTCACCCGGTCACTGACCTTCGTCAACGACTTGCTTCTCTTAATGGCATTAGACCTCGCCTCCTAAACGTGGAATTAGAAAAGATGTTAGTAACTTACAATGTATGGTCACATGGTCATTTAAAAGAGATGTCATTAAAAGATCTTACCTCATCAAACCCTGGAAAGTGCTCAAGGAACTGGGACACGTAGGTCATAATAGACTGTTCATCTGGAGCATTAATTGTCACATCTACAAAGAGAAAACTTGTTTAATGTACTGAAATTGCTGTTATTAAACTGGAATATTGCTAAATATAATGGTTTTATCATAATAAAATATCTGCAACATATGCTTCCATGGTAGAAAGATATTACTAGTCTTTCAGCAAATCATCATACTTGTTCATATTGACTGTGTAAACTGTATATTGGGAGGATGACCTTACCCTCAGGTTCCAGTAGTCGAGGGATGCCAAGGCTGTAATGTGCAGTTCTGAAGGCATCTTCTAGGTTCTCCCTGGATGTCCTCAGCAGTGCTCTCCTCATGTCGACTAGGGTCGTGTCAATGGATTTAATGACAGCCAGGAATGCCAGACCACTCGTCCAGCTCTTCCCAAAGTCCTGGATGGCCACGCCATATCTTAAAAGGAGGGAAAGAGTTCACATACTCTATAGTCACATTACTTTGTGCTCTAATACACATACAAATGCCCAACTCTATTATTATTTTTGTGTTATTTTAGAAAAATACTTCACATAAAAATCACCCTATCCCCCTACGTATACACACCCAGGCAGTGTTAAGGACCAGCACACATATTTGGTCTAAATTAAGATAATATCTTTATTACCTATTGCCTGCATACCTCTATATTGTTTTTCATGTCAATATCAATTATTTATTTTGATTGTTTGTCATCCATTAGTCTGCAACCCATTATTACTGTTATTATATCAAATATTTTTCTTATTTGAGCCAGCCTTCAGTGACAGGTTAATGTTGATCATGCTATTGTGCCACATGCATTTTCCCTGAATTAATCTGGGTACACGTACGTACGTACGTACATACACACACACACACACACACACACACACAACCAAAATTTGACGAGACACATAAAATCCCCTCTCACTTTCTTGTGCGTCTCTGCACCCACTGCAGGAGTGTCTTTATAGGTCTTCCATGATCCCTCGTGGCAATAGATGGGCGTCTCTCATCTGAGGGTGTGCTGGAGTGTGACGTGTCAGAATCACTGCTGTTGGGAAGGGATGAGAGGCTGGAGGTAGAGGGGAACTGACTCCTAATGTTCCCCGTCAGCTCTTTTATCTGACAAGAAGAGAAATGCGTGTTAACCACGATACGGTTGTAATAATATACAACACTAACATACTGTATAGGTACATGGTTATACTATGCCCATTTACTGAATGTAATTTCAGTATGATACGCAAGGGATTATCCCTCATACTATGCCCATTTACTGAATGTAATTTCAGTATGATACACAAGGGATTACCCCTCATACTATGCCCATTTACTGAATGTAATTTCAGTATGATACACAAGGGATTATCCCTCATACTATGCCCATTTACTGGATGTAATTTCAGTATGATATGCAAGGGATTATCCCTCATACTATGCCCATTTACTGGATGTAATTTCAGTATGATACACAAGGGATTATCCCTCATACTATGCCCATTTACTGGATGTAATGTCAGTATGATACACAAGGGATTATCCCTCATACTATGCCCATTTACTGGATGTAATTTCAGTATGATATGCAAGGGATTATCCCTCATACTATGCCCATTTACTGGATGTAATTTCAGTATGATACGCAAGAGATTATCCCTCATACTATGCCCATTTACTGGATGTAATTTCAGTATGATATGCAAGAGATTATCCCTCATACTATGCCCATTTACTGAATGCAATTTCTGTATGATACTGGCACAATATGTCCAGTGATCTACTGACTGCTTTATTCAGCCAAAATAAAGCAGTGGATAATTGTGGTTAGATAACCTCTTCAGACCATACAGAGCCACTAATCAAATCAAAGTGTGGAAACAGGAGATTAGTCCCATAATTGAAAATGTGTGCAATGTGATCTTTGCAAAATCCCCCGATTTCACTGCCCATCTGTGGGGTTTAGGGACTGTGTGCATGCCCCTGCTGCTTCTACTGGAGTCGAAATACAATAAAATGCAGTAAAACAAGTAGAGAGCCCCAGCTGGGCTGTCCCCATTTGCCGAAATAGCATGGCGTGCTCCCAAACCCCAATCCCGTTCGACACAGTTACTGTGCATACAGTCGTTTATTTGAAGATATCGAAAGCTAAGGCTTTAGAGTTCTTTGGGCCAGTGCATTGCATGCTAACCTCAGAGGAGACTCTCAGTGGGGGTGGGGCTAACAAAGAAAGAAACTACGGGAGAACAGGGCCGTAAAGCATTTACCTGGAAAAACAGTATGATGTTCCAAAGTAGCCCGAGAACGATGGAGGAGTTGCCATCGGCGACATCGGCGGCATCGATGCTGACCAGTTTCACCTGCGCCAGTAAACAGACCCGTGCATTTATCTGTCCAATGTTATGTTCTGTGTGAAACTTTCCAATTAAATATGATACTTACATTCCTCTCTTCCAAGAAGGCCAGGACTTTGGCTATGTTGTTCAGCCTGAAAATGCGATGCGATGACGGCTTGAATCCGTGAAGCTGGAGGACATCAGCAACACAGTTGCTTCCATCAAAACAAGCCTTGCTTTTATTTATTTTTAAATGGTAAAGATTTACAGTATTTCAAGTATAGTTCACAGTATTGTTTGAAGCGCATGTACAATTAAATCATTCAGGTATGTTCCTAATCTTGTGGCTATGGCCGATGACATTTTCTGCCTGAAGAATCAGTTCCAACATCACGTTTTAATTTTTGCGTTGTTGCATTTACTGTTGCATTTTCACAGCCAAGATAGGTTAACGGGAATGTTCTCATCATAACAATAACAATGAGCATCCAATTTATAATTATAATATTAATTAATCACATACTGTAGATTTTCTGTTACAATAATAAAAACTTTTTTTTGTAGCAGGTCTTGTATACATCATTGGTAATGTATCCAAAGCATTGGTAATATTCATATTGCAACCTATTGCATATTTATATTAAACATATATCTCTTCTGTAGACCCATCTGCATTACAGCAAGTAGCATTGCCTACATGTGATACTTCATTTAGAAGTGTATTTGTATGGGGGGTCCTCAGCCAGAGCGGTGGGTAATTTAGGGGGCCTTAAATATAAAACTGGAAATCCCTGGAAATCTAAATAAACGGGCTAGTGGAATCTCACCAATTTACACCCAGAGAGTTCTTCTAGCAGAGCCATCAGTATCCTACCGTCCTGAATGTCTCTGAAGAGGTCACGCACTTCCAATGGAGGTTTGCACTGAAAGAGAGACAACAGGGAAGGACTGGAATCTGTGCATTAAACCTATTCAAATATTTGACAATCACGCCCGATAACTAAGGGTGGCGGCCGCAGAAGCTTTGCTAAAACGCTGATAACGTTCCACACCCATATACATTCTGTTGGTTGGTAACTGACATTTCAAATTCCTGCTAAAGAGCAGGACACACCAGCTTCCAAAAAGACAAAAAAAGGACAAATGTGTAATTGTCAATTATTGGGTTGAGGATCTGACTTACTGCCAGGCTCCGTCTAACAGAGAGAGGCCCATTGTTATACAACAACAAATGTTTCATCAGTGCACTTGTCCTGCCCTTTGTTTGTATTCTGAAGCACTCTAACCCTTTGAATGGTGTTTTTATCTTACAGTTGTCTTGAACATTGAAGAGATTGAGGAATCTTGTCAATGAAAACAATGGTGTAGAACTTGAGCAGCGAAACATTCGTAGTAAGTAGGACCTGTAGAACTCTGAGGTTTCCGTTGTATGTGTGAGATGAGGAGGCTACCGTTTAATACAATAAATACTTGTTTTCCCCAAATGTTTTTTCCCTGTTAATACTAGACAGAAACTGACCTCTTCAACACAAAAAAATTATACAATGGCAACATTCTGCCAAGCCAACTGTTTTACCATCATGCATGTTTAATGCAATGCACTGGCAACTCATTCATTATTTATAAGTATGATGAAGGCCTACCATTCCAATTTGAATCTGTCACCTAGACTGATGCGTGCATGTGAAAGTGTTGTTGGCAGAATGGTCCCAAATATTCCACACTGTCAAAGCTAAAAGAGCAGAAAGGCCTGATAAAACGGGTATTTAGAGAACCTTATATTCATACTTTTCACGGGGGGTCGGGGGGTGGTTTTGAAGAGAAAACACCCGTCAGGCTCACTTGAGCAGGTTGAAAGCCGGAGTTACCTTTTCCAGATGCAAATTCATCCATCTTGTGAAGGTCCTCTTCTGAACTACTTCTCTCTCGACTGTGGAGGAAGAGGAAACGTACATTAATGTAAATTTCAAGGCCTTGAATAATACATGCGGTTGCAAAATCAATCTGCCGCCATTCTCCTGACAAGAGCGCCCTCTCCGAGCCATTAATCAAGTTTAGCCTGAAGCTGCGGAGCAATTCGAAACACACCACACAGCAACAAGAGGGGCGGGTCAGACAGAGGTAGAGAAACAATGAAAGTCACATGGACTGCAGTGATACAGTAAAAAGGAATATGCTTACAGGCAGCAAGTCAAGTCCCTCCATCTAATGAACATTCATATCCCCCGCAGGTCACTTAATGTGTTTTACATCATGGCCAAGTCTCAATCAAATACTTGTTCGGACCGACCTCTCAGTGAGTGTTTGGAGAGATTTAGTTGTATTTATTTATTTTTTTAACTGTTGTCTGTAACTTGGAAATAGCTGTTAAGCTCAACTTCAACTGAAGATCCTTCCCCTGAAGTCTCTGTTTGTCTTTAAGGCTTTCATTCAGGAATCACATCTGGAATTAAATGTGGAACATGTTGGTGGGATGGCAGGCTCCCTTGAAGATCTGCCCCTGTACAGGAGGGGTTGAGAGATTGCCCTCTCACAATGCTATTAGATGCAGTCCCTCCACAGTTAAATGTTATTCTGATTTTCTATGGGGCTCATTGAAATTCTAGACGTGTAAACCCGCAAAGTAGCGCAAGAAGAGTATCAAGAGTGATGCCTTGAGTTAGTGTTAGTTCTTTTTTCTTTCATTTATCATTCATACTAAAAATTTGCAGGTGCTGCTTACAGAAATATTGTAGTGTTTTCTTTACAGAAAGCATGGCATAATCATAATTGCAAAATGATTGAACAGGGAGCCCGTGTACGCATTCACACAATCATACACAAACATGAAATAAAAAACATAATTACACAAATTAAAACAGCCATGGTCATCAATGGTCTGCTGTACTATTTGGCCTGGGGAATAGGCTTTTGAGACAAAAAAAAAAACGGATAAAGGCATGAATGCCACACTGTAAATAACTGTGCCCTAGTGCGTAGTCATGACGACAAAACTGCTTTTGGCCAGGGGTTTGTTATGCCAAATAGAAACCAGACTGGTCCGACCAAAGCATGGAAAAAGTACCTGAATAAAGGAAATTACATTAATGAGTGAGGCCAAGACTGCTTCCAACTTAGTTTACTTTCCGTATGTGTGTGTGTGTGTGTGTGTGTGTGTGTGTGTGTGTGTGTGCGCGCATATGCATTTCCTTTTAGCTGCAAATGCACAAAAACGGCAGGTTACTGACTAACACGGTTGT
The DNA here is from genome assembly GCA_022702515.1 of Ilyophis sp. 1 JC-2022. Taxonomy (NCBI): domain Eukaryota; kingdom Metazoa; phylum Chordata; class Actinopteri; order Anguilliformes; family Synaphobranchidae; genus Ilyophis; species Ilyophis sp. 1 JC-2022. The sequence goes on from CM040406.1 coordinate 42,947,343, forward strand.
TGCAGATTTTAAAGTGTATAGTGCATAAAAGTGTACAAAACATAAAACTTAACTTTAACCATTTATTTTAATGACAAAAAAATAAAAATCTTTTTAAATACTGTTTTAATCTTTTGGTTCAGATACTCCCAGAGATTTATCATTAAAAATTGAGCAGATCCTCACAAAAATCATCATCAATATTCATCTTCAAGTTCTTTAAAGCTTCTGTGATGTTTCTTCCATCCCACACACATATAGCTATTTCATATAGCAGGAGCCAGGCTTACACCGAAGTGCATTTCGCCTCCGTGTAGGCAATGTCTATTTAATGAGGACTTCTTTTCCCAGCATTGACACACACAGTACCAGTGGCTATAAAGGCACAAAGAGATTGACTGGCTCTGTGGGACAGCTTTAAGCACTCAGCAGTAACACAGACGGTTATAAGGCCTACACAAAGTCCTATGTGAGCTGAGATAGAACAGACCCTTTACTTACCCTTAGGGGGACTTTGTTTTGAATAAAAAAAATCTGTTTGTAACATTCATTGTGCAAAACTGGACCAAATTATCACATCTGTAAACAGTATTTCATACAACAAACCAGATTCAAGCGGTTTCATTTGACTTGCCAAGAGATGTTTTAGTGTCAGTGCTGAAGCACTGACATGCATTAGGCACACCATGAAAACGGCTACTTTCATTGGTTTCGATTGTAATCAGTGCATAAAAAAACTGTTCTGATTGGCTGTTTAAGGAGACAAGTTCTGCCATGTTCATGTTACCTAATGAACACAAACAAGATCAGACAGGAGGGTGACAAGAAGTGTGTAACACAATGAATCAAGTCAGTTTTCAGATATGGCTAAAAAAGCTATTTCTCAAACATAAACTCCAAGCTGTTTTGGGATTGAGAAGTTGCCACAAAGAATATTATGAAATGAAACCAGTCACTTCTCATTTTATAAGTTGAATAATGGTCACTATTAAGCCAGGATTTTAAACTTTAATGTCCTGCACCTGACATGAAGTACAATGGCTGGATTGTTTCTTTTCAAATATATTATGAGGATATCATTCTGACTTCTTGACAAAGAGCATTTCTTTAAAGAGTTGCTGCATTTTGAATAGATTTTTTGTTCAAGTTCAACTGCATATTTTCTACAACAGATGAATGCACAAAACAACATTGTTTCAGTTTCACACGATGAACATCCTATCAGACATAATGACCGATTCTTTGAAAACAGTTACCTCAACCTAATTTAAATATACAACAAGAACACAAATATCGTCTCACATGAATCCATTCCGCACTTAAATCAAATTCACATAAATGATAAAACGGTCAGGTGGAGTTGCACCCATGAACGGGCGGTATCCATTTTCTCACGTCACATAAGCTAGCGTGAGAGAGGGCAGAGAACGCACTGTTCTAATAATTGTCTACGTTACGGGTTTCATTTTCAGACTGGTTTTCCCAAGAAGTGGCCAAGAATGGAAGTATTTGACCTGCTTAAACAGCCCTACCAGACACCCATGTGAATATTCCTTTCTTCTCTCCCCCTTTTGTTTTTGCCCACCAGTGCTTGCTCTAGACAAACACAGGGAGTCTTTGAGTAGTCACCTGACCTTCATTTGCTTGCCATGCAAAGAATGGCAAAGACTTCTGAGGCGCATGAATGCAATATGGAAATCCAGCCATGGGGGGAAGAAAATAAAAATAAAACAGGAATTCAAGGTTTCGTGGATTTCATTTCTAACCTGTTGCGATCATGAAGGCACTGGTAAAAGATGTAAAGATTTACACAAACTGCAAAATGTTCAAACGAATTCCACAATATCATGCATGCATAAACTCAGAGGATTCAGATACAGTCTAATAAAATAACAAGACCTGGCCTCGTGCAGCTATACCACAATACTTAGGGAAACGCTTGCACGTCACGCAAAAAAAGCTTTCTGTATGAAATAAAAGTTGACTACAAACATAAAAGTCATAATTAAGTAACAAATATTTAAATATGTCCTTTACAGTAGGAAGTCCGTCTTTCTTGCTTAGCATGTAAGGGAAAGTAAAGACAAGACTTGTACATCCGTACCACAGTGAATGCCAATTAAGAGAGTATGAAGAACAGGACTCTGTGGGACTCTGTGGGAAGCTCTCTTACATAAGAAACAGCCTTCAAATCTGTTAGAATCTCCCACGCATACGCTCTCCCACACTCTTCACAAAAATTGCCAACTCACTAAGACAGAAGGGAATAAAACTCTCTGTTTGTCAGTTCTTACCATATAGTTACATATCCTGCATTGGCGGAAAACGAAAATGGTCAAGTTAGTCTGTCAGTGTGCATTTAACTTGGGCTGAACAGGAAATTCGAAGTAAATGTTTTTTTTTCCATGTTTTACACAAAAAAGGACATCTATTAAGAATAAATAGGAAATAACACAGTATTCAAATGGCCATACTTTTAATCACACAACTTTCCTTAAAAATTAAAAGTTTAAAGTAAATTATCTTAATTATATTCTAAAGTGGGTGCATAGTACCCTCCCCCAAACAAAATTTCTTGAAGATACCAAAGGTAACAGATAATTCGAAAGATTCTGCCACATGCAGGCATCAGAAGTATCTTATCTTTCCTGGAAATGGATTACAAAACAAATGTGTAAATTCCTAAAAGTGTGCACACATTCCATAGAAACAGAACTGAAGAAATATGATGGTACTAAGAAGTGTTTAATGAAGATAACTTATTTTGCCTCATAAATACCTTATGAAATGACAAATTCAAAGGTTGATATTTTAATTTAATACTCTATGTACTCTATACTCTTTAATTTTTTATATAGCTAACTTGTCATGCAGAGTAAGTAACAGATTTTTGCTATAAAATGCTATAGTCAATAAGACATAGTCAATCAACAAAATCTAAATCTTTTAAAAAACATGTCTGTCCTTTTTGCATTTACTAGGAGATTTTTTAAGAAACGCTTTTCCAACACAATTTGTGAAGTAAAATATTTTTGCCAATGGTGTACATTTAGTTTATTATAATTGCCTTGAATGAGACTAATAGTGTATTAAGCCATCCTTGCATTTATTGTTGAAGAGTGCAGTAAAAATTCACTGCAAAAAAAAGAAGAAAACATTTAAATTCGTTTTATGGTTGTTTTGTGGATGCTAGTCCAGTCAAGAGAGAGTCAGAACGGCTTAGATCGGGCATGGCTTGCAGAGATATGTGCGGATCTGTGGTTCTATCTGTAAGCAAATCCAGTGGCAGTGGTTGGGTGATGTGAGCTACACATCCTCATTCCTTACCATATTTGCCATATTACAACTATAAAACACCACCATCATAAAACCCTTCTGACATGCACAGGCCAACATATTTTATAACAGATCAAATCATTAAAATTGATATTTTGACCATAATTGTGTGTTTGTGATATTTTAGCACAATTTCAGGCGTTTTATATATTTGCATCCGCAGTTAGCCCACGATTTATTAGTAGCTGTACTATTCTAGAGAAAACTACTTTAGAAAATCAATTTCTTTAGATTACCTCAATAAACAAGTGTGGGTGTCCTTGCACATTGATTTAAAGAGCAACTGTGAAAAAGAATAAACGTCAAATGCCAAAATGTCTAGACACAAAAATGTACCCAGATTGTACCCAATATGAGGTACAATCCTCGTGTTGATGCCATTTTACTCTATTTTACAACACAGTAGATATTTTTCTAACACATAGCCCTACAGTATATAGCTGTAAAAGCATATTTCCAATTTTGTTGACCTATACCACTCACAATTATTCACAAGAGGAACATCAATTAATCACCTTGCGGGCTGTTTTATATAATCCAATATCCCCTGTATGGAACAGCACTGATGTTTATCTGCCTCTCCATAAAAAGCACAACTATAACGATTGCTTATTAATTGCATTCATTAAAAAAAGCCAATGACATCTCATTCAACGTCCTGAGGTGAATAACAGCTCCAAAAAGAAGCTGACAAGGCAGCGACTCTCCCTCACCCACATGTTCTCGGATTATGTTTACAATCTGTACGAGACAGGTACTCCACAGCCCAATGGCTCTGGATGGAGCACAACGTGAAGCTCTCTTTTTTCTAATCGAGTCAGGCCAAGAAGTGTAGACAGCGTTTGGAAACCATCCATCTGCCAGGAGTGCCCATGCAGTTTCCAGAAGAAGGAACCATTCCTACGGCTTGTCTTTTTTTTCTCTCTCCCAAAATCAGGCTCGACCAACTGCAGCGTTTATTCATCGCCGGCCCATTTCACATTGGGCTCAATCATCCAGAAGTCAAGATATAATAGCAATGAAACTGGGTCACCATCTTGATGGGTATTGATGACACAGCCTACTCTGGACCGCGGCCAGTATCATCACCATGGCTTCACATTAAACGCATTATGGTGGTGCATTTAAAGATAAAAGCATGAATTAAACCAATTACACAGGCTTGTTCAGACACATATATCTCGAGGTCAGGCAGTTCAATTTTAGTTATGCTGAGTCTGCACTTTGCAATCTGTGTCATACTTTGCGATCAAACCTATCATTACCATAAATGTAATTCCATGATGCAAAAAGGCAATTCAGTTGAACATTGAAAAAGGATTTTTAAAAATTCTACTGTACAAATATTCCTTTTGATATTTACTCTTCTGCTTTCATGCATTTAAATAGTTATTAGGTAGAAAAGTGTGAGCGTAACCATGAGAGGAACGTGCACCTGCACAGGCTGCACACTCCGAGACTATGGGATCCTGTACAGGTTACAAAGACGCCACTGCATTCGTACGTACTGTCACATTCATAGGCTAAATCATTATAGGGACGTACAGGTCAATCCACAATTAAATGCAACTTAAGTGGTAGCACATATCAAATAAGCAAGAAGCATTTCTGATTCATATGTGGTAAAGCAGAAAGCCCCGCCAAGCCGAGAACAGACAACGCAGCTGAAAATAATAAAATATATTCTAATTACATCAGAATGGAACTAAGTTATGCAAAAGCTACGAAGGACCGCGAGCCAAATCATGAAACCCGCTGACAGCTGATGCAGACTTTCAAATAAAAGCAAAAGGGTGACGAGTACAAGACACACACTTCAATTAAATATTCAATTTTATGCACTCTGAATCATACAACATGTTTATTCATGGCAGAGGCTGAGGCGAAGCATGAGAACGATGAAATATATACACCATATTTTTTAACTTAAATCCAAGACTAGGTTTGTTCTGATCAGGCTGTTTGTTGTTGTTTTTGTTTTTTTACTGTCCATCATGTCTGCTCTGGTTCCAGCAGAAGCAGAACTTTTTTTTATCTGGGAAATCTATTATCAAAGCTAGCTTTAGATCATTCTACACATTAATTAACACTTCTCTATTTCACAACATAAATCTCATTCGGGACTTCGCTGCATGACAAATGTACATTTCAAAATCATCCCCAGTTTTTCCCAGAAGGACTATTAATGTATCATTTAATCTCTCATCTATCATATCTTACATGCTGGTAATGTCTTTCCTAATAGAATTGTTTGGGCCATATTAAACAATGCTGAGAATGTTCTCTTCTGAAAGGGCAAGCCGTAGCAGAAACAATTCCCTCATTTTAATCATTTAGCAGATCACATTTTAATAAATATCACAAGAATGAAAGAAGGCACTTTCTATTTTAGGTTAGTCATTTGCTTATTCATTTTGACTGTAAAAGACAACGCTCAAAATGTCAAGAATGAGTTGACTCTGAAATTCTCCAGGGTAAGACTTGACTGTTTTTAAAAGCATTGCTCACGTGGCATGAAGGTTGGTGAACACAGGCATCCAGAAGGTTCTGCTAATTAAATGTTGCTGAAGTCCCAACTGCTTGCTGCACTTGCCAAGTGGTAAAACACAGACATCTTACAAAATAAACTTCACTTCACAATGTATTACCTCACCAACAATTATCTCACATCCCCAGTACCGTTTCACCAGCAATATGAATCGTATTATACTTCTCTTTCATTACAGTTCAACAAGCAGATATATTTTTAGACTCTCTTATCAAGTGAAATCCCTTTTCACACTCACATCAGAACTAAACAAGGTCCTGCTAATCCCATTAGATTGTACACTTAGACCAATGTATTATTTTCATAATACATTTGTGAAGCGGCTCATAAACTCAATGGGCCTCATTCACAAGAATTTTCTTAAATTGTTCTTACTTTTGTTCTTAAGAAAAGTTCCTAATGAAGGTCAGTGTTGGATTTAGGAAAGATGTGCAGACCTTTGATTTTGTGCATATCCCAGGTGTATAGAATAAAATAGAATAGAATAACTTTTATTATCAGATGATGAACACTGATTGTTCATAAATTGTATGCGTGTACCTGTTCATGTGATTAGCATAAGAAAACACCCTATCTACTGCATCTTGTGTCCTGTGTACTGGCATGCTGTGTATTGTTTACTGCATAGTGTTTAGTATGTGACATGCAGTATGCTAAAAAAAATACTCCATACTGTTTTCCAACTGTACAAGTGTCCTAAGACATAGATTTTTATCGTACCAAAGTTTGATTCCTACCAGATAAGAAAAAAATTATGAATATCGAAACGTTTGTGGAAACGCTTGTAAGCACAGTTTAACGATCAAATCTGATCGTACACATTTTTCGTGGATGAGGCCTAACGTGTTAATGCAAGAATGCCGTCCTGCCCTTGTAATTCACACTCCATTCAGTCAGGGAGGACAATGAGACATTTAAATATAGACTCGGCTCCAGTGGCATTTAAATCGTATGCGGCCATGCTCACATGTTGCTGTAGTTGTTGAAGGAAAGCGAAGCTGCACGTCACATTTACGTGGCCAAATCTTTTGTTTACTACCTGAAAGGTATGTGAATGTACTCCGCAAAAAGCCGGAAATAAGTATAATCCAGGGATTTTAAATACACAAAATTTAGAGAAGATTTTGCATACTCAATAGTATACTCAACAAGCATACTCAATAGTATGGAAGGGGCTCTCATTTGGACAGAGTTGTGCTGTCTCCCCAAGGCATGGCTATCCAAGTAATCCAAAAGCAGCAAAAATGGCATTGCTAAGTGTTGGGTTTTGACTTCATGCTTGTGGGTCTTTATATATCACCATCAATCAGCATCATCAGTCATTTTTTAATCAATAAATAAAATTAATTGCATGTGCTCCCAACAAGTTCACTATGGCAAGCTAAAACTAAGACAAAAACTAGGTGTGAAAACACATTGTAAACTGAAGTAAAAATTAAAATGAGAGTTTTGGGGTGGAAAAAAAACTAGCAAACCCAGTCTTATAACTAACTAAAAATAAACTGAAATTGAAAGAAAAATAAAAATTAACTAGATTTGCGCTTATTCAGATAGGTTAGTTATAATGTTGCCTAGGTATAAACCCAATAGCCTATTCATGCCTATAATTGCATTGATAGACATTGTGTTGTTCATATGAGGTCTGAAACTACTTAAACTGACTTTGCATGAATAATAAAGCATTCCAAATAGAAATCTACACTTGTTTGCAAACACACATCGATTTTGATTCTACCAAAGAACAAATTCAGATAAGAAAAGAAATTATGAATATCAAAATGTTTGTGGAAACACTTTTAAGCACAGTTTAAAATCTGCTCTGGCCATACGCATGTTCCGTGAATGAGGCCCGATGTGTTATTGCAAGAGCTAAACAGTGATAACAGGGTGATGCACAGTGATGAAAGGCTCTTTAGACTCCGGTTTCATTTGCTTGGAACTGGAACAATAACTGCCTGGATCATGCAATTTAAAAACCCCAGTCTGACACTTTGGCATGAGTTCATCACTGATGATCACAGAGTTTATGAAGCAGTGCTGATGCACAGTAAATGAGCCTATCCCTGAAACACACTTGAGGTGAAGCCCTGACTAGCTAAAATATCTCTACATTTAGAGACATTGCTAATGGCCCTGTCACACTATTGCGTATGAGAGAAACATATGAGTTGTGTGTGTAAATTCATAAAATAATTTTCATACGCACAAAAAGCCCTTGAAAATAGCGTATGGCCAGCGTATGGCTAGCGTATGTCTAGCGTATGCCTAGCGTATGCTTAGCGTATGCTTAGCGTATGAACCATACGTCCGAATACGCACAAAATTTTTAAGCATGCTTAAAAAACTTTTTGTACCTCGCCGTATGCCAGCGTATGCCACCGTATGCGACCGTGCTTGAAACGTATACAACCTATGCCTAACGTACCCCTAGCGTATGTCAGCGTATATCAGCGTATGAGTGATATTTTTCATACACTGGCATACGCTAGTACGATACGCAATAGTGTGACAGGGCCATAAGCAATGATCTCTCCTTAGGTTTGTTCAGTGTTTGGATTTATGTTTGTTGTTTTTTTGGAGGTTAACCAATTATTTGCCAATGTTTTGTTTTTTTAACTTACATTAAAATACACCCTTGGGGAATAGATCAAAAGGCAAGACTAGAATGAGATTCAACTGACAATAGTATATAATTTGCTTTGTAGATAATTTATTGAGACAGATAAAACTGTCAGCTACATAGATCTAGCAAGCATGTTAATTTAAACTAAAATATTTAATTTGATATTTACGGTCATAAAGAGGCAATTAAAAACAGACCGGCTTCGCTACAAGTAGGGTAAATTAGACTGTACATACCTAATAGTTTATTCTACACTGAAAGCACAAAAGCATTTCTAACAGTGACAACCAAAAACTGCCTCTCCATTGCCATCATTCAGTTTGATCCCCAGATGTGAGGATGTGGAATTTGTGTCGCTGTATGTGGGAGGTACTGGCACTCACCCAGACTTCAGAAAATTTCTATAACCTGAACTGAAACGTGACTGAAACCAAGGATGATGTGAACTGGCTCCATCGTAAAATGGTAAATCCCAACCTTTCAAACGGAGAGATCACCCCACTTTTGATTATAATCAAATATCACTTCCCCTTTAACAGAATAGAACCAGAAAAATACCTAGCCTTTGGTCACTTGGCAACACATGTATGTTTTCATACTTTTCCCAAAGTTTGTCAGCAATGGGTTCAATTCATTGACTTTGAGAGAAAACATATGTACAAATACATAAGAATTGCCAGTACTCATTTTACAAAATCAAGTTAGAACAGTCAACATTACACAGCACAGAAAAATCCCTTAAAATGTATAGATACGCTATAGTCAGATTAGCCAGCTCGTCAAGCAGCTTCACAGCGGTCAAAAATCAGATAGCAATTAAGAGGCTTCAATTTTATTAGTTTATATAATCAAACATTTTACAGAATATACAGCATAAGTTGTGTTTTGCTGATTCCAGTCATCTTTCTTCACAGTTATTCAAGATTGAGCTAATTCTATATAAATGTGTCACTAAAGTGAATGCGCATGTCATCTGGGCATCGATGTCAATGGCTTCCATTTCCTGAACATTCCGTCCCGGTATACCTCTGGTCACGAAAGAACACAAGCCTGGGAACTATATGATTTAAGCTGGTTTATATAAGAGTTTGGCAGCAGGGAACTCCTGCACAGAGCTGTACGCTCATTACACATAACCCATGTTAGGGAACACGGGCACTCATGCATGCAAGAAAGCACAAGCTAAATATAGCAGCGCTACACCTATGGCTTCCTCCAGAGAGTCATGGCTTTCAGAGTCTGTTCTGATGTTCCAAAACTTCCGATTGGAAGGTAATCCTCAAGTAATGAGTGAGAGCAGTTGGACTGAACTCTCCTTACCTCCCAGCAAATTACAATGCATGTGACAAGACTTTAAAAAAAAAATTTGTTTAACCATTCCTTTAGATAAATCACACACTTTTAACAGAGAGCTTTGCAGAAAAATGTGGTGAAAACAAGAACGGACATTCATGTTAAGTGACAGCTGCAAAAATTAGAAAATCCTGCAGATGGTTAGGAAAAGGTGAAATCTGTGCTGCTGTTAACTCAGAATTGAGAGGTTTGATAATGCATTACTCACAGAGGCTAGTTCATCCACGGGAGATTTAACAATGTTTCAACGAACATGAGGACCATTAAACATCGGCTTTAAGGGAACATCAAAAAAAAAAAATAATTATGAAGAAAGAAATTAATATCTGAGCCGGAGGAGGGAGAGAAGGGAAGAGAGACAAGCATTATCCAGAACCTTCCCCTAAAACACAGTGGTGTGTGAAAACTGCAGCAGTGCGCTCCAGCCCAAACTCATATCATGTTTGCTCTGATATAGAATTGGCTGCTGTTCAAACAGACAAAAAAAAAACTGCACATTCAAACAAGTGTGTGCAGTTTGGCAAGTTCAACATATTATACAAAATTCTGCTACACAACATCCTGGATAGGGAGTCAAGTGTACAAAACATTCACTTTAACGTTTCTGACACAGTACACATTGGCTCTGCTGCAATCATTCTCTGAAATACCTTACCAGACCTCTCCTCAGTTAATGGTAAATATTTCCACAATGAGTGTTTCCTTGCCTTAACTTTCTTACAAAGTGCATGTACACGCCCACCCATGCACACAAACACACAATGTATTTGGTGTTTGGATTTCATGGGTGGTCACATGATCAAGCCTCAGATCTTGAGCTGATTTCAGACATTGTGAGCTGAAACTGGTCAATGACCTTTGAACTCAGTGAAACAGAAAGATATCAAAATGGCTGAGGTTGACTAATTCCTCCATGCAACATTGATTCCTGCTGATCTCAGCCATTCCCTTTCAGAATTATGGCACAATATGTCAGCTATGCCTTCTTTAAAAAATAAAAATAAATAAATAAATAATGCCTGCAAGACATTATTTCAGACAACCATAAATTTCCTCTGATGGCTCTGCCATGTGCATAACAGCACATAGTTTGAACTGGACAGTATATGATGTTGAAAGGTATATAGCCTTTGAGAACAAATGTGATTCATTCAAATGAAATGTAGGAAAAGGATGACAATGCCTTGAGAGAAATCCTACATATAGCTGGTATTAAATATTATTGGCAAAAACAATTGCAGTTTGATAATACTGAAATCTGTACACTTTGATAAATATGGAAGTATAGGCCAGGTCTATCCAGAACTGCACTTCCCTCTACACACTAGAGTGGAGAGAAGCCTGAATTAGCTCAGGGGCTTTCAGGAGTTTGCAATGTGTGGGAACACACAGCATTCAAATTTACAAATGTAAATTATATGATGTCATATTCAAATGCATTATTAGCAGTAACAAATTCACGCTACAAAATCTTACCAAATATAAAACTACAACTGCAAGAACCAATTTTGGTCCAGGGGTAATACTGCAGCTTAGACGAGTGCTTGCACACTTAATATGTTTTAGAGTAACATGTTGTATATGTGTAATTCTAATAGCCTATTAATGCATTTATTAATGTCTATATTTATAACAATAGTGCTGCGTTCCATTCATCACATATGGGTGCTGGGTATATGACAATACGCATGCATTATGCAACAAAAAGAGAGAGAGAGCGAGATGCTGCTCACATGACATAATGTGTTTTACAAGAGTACTCTTAAAACGCGATTGCACATTTAAGAGTAGCTTCTTCCACATAAACCAAGCGCAGTACAAATGCCGTGTCTATTCCACCTGTCTAAAAACAGTACATTAATGACGTACCACGGAGGCTTGGCTAGCTAGCGTATGCTATACGAAGGATGACAGCGATGAACGGCAGCTTTCCTCTGAAATGTTGCAGCTCACGAAACCACTACAGAGCGCTCATTATCGCAACTCGTTGAATCAATTAATTCCAGTTAACTTGGTTCCTTTATGCGTCAAATACGTAGCTATAGCCTAACTCGTGCATCAAAACAACTTCTAAATGGGTTACTTCGCACGATGTGTACTCGTTGGTCACGGTCAAAACATTTTGTGAACTTGTCTTGTGGATATTATTGTAATATAAATTTAGACTTTATTTCTGTCTTTGGGGATTGATTCTCCAGATTCACGCTCACTTTATCTGCTCCAGATAAGTTACTATCATGGGACACAGCAGTTCAAAGAGTAGGCTCAGCCTACGTTGCAATATCAACAGTTATTTTATTCGGATAAGCTACCGTGTTGCAGTTCCGTTGTTTTCACTATTCTTTATAGGTTACAAAGTTCAGTTGAAAGTAGGCTACATTGATTGTAGATATATGCTATGAACACAAACGTTAACCTACAGCAGGTAGTGAGAAAAAAAGTTAAATCTTAATGAGGCCGGCTGGAAACGCTGCTTTTGTTCTCGTTCAGAATTTAAACTACAGCCTGAGCCTGCTATTCACGGGATTTGGGACACCACAACCTGCATTTCTCCCAGTTACAACTAACGCATTGTATAGCGAAGTAGCCTATACGGTTGAGGAATCCCTTGGTTTAAATATACTGCGCTTACCATGATTTGCCGTCGCGTATAGGGGTAAACAAAGCGAACTGACTCGATGAATAAACCAGCAGGATGTATATGACTATATCGTAGGCGACACCAGGGCAGTGAATTTACCTACATTAAATTTACCATATAAAATACACTGTGTGAATGTTTACATTTGCCTCCTTTTATTTGCGTATTTGCTTACGTTTTAGCAGGCTATCACATTCAATAAGTGAGGCATGGTTTCAATCAACGTTCAACAACCAATGCTTTTCAATGATGTGCAAGAAATAAATCAAATATTGTAGGTTACTAATAGAAGGTTGTTTCATGTAGAAGCCTTCCATTCCACTTACCTTGAAGATTCTGCACTCGAATGTCGCTGATCTGTCCGATAAATTCCTCCCGTTCAAACCAATCATCCCACTCGTGTCCTGCCATTTGGATCTTCTGGAAAGTTGTAGTCTGGACCCTGTGAGAGAAAAAAATCTTCCGTCTCCAAGCGTTTTGGAGTTTTTGAGGCTACCTAGTGGTGTCCTATAACAGGAAGCCTAGAACGGTAGCCATGAGTGCTGCAGATATGCTAGACCTTAATCTAAACGAACGCTTCCCAGAGAGGATGGTTTCTGGTTTCTAGCAGTGCATTTGTGATCGTGAAGTTAGTTTCCCCCGTGACGTAGTAACCACAACAGCAGCATACGAGGGAAACGGAGAATAGCACACAGGGAGAGGAGGAGGGACATGTAGGCTACACAAGCACCTGGTTAATATTTTCAGGGAAGGCTGTACACGCCCACTATCCCTACTGTAACCGCGATGCATTCAGTCTCCTGGGTGAAGGCGGGGGGATGGAGCGGAATACAGTGTTTCCTCTGTAGGCTACACATTTTTCATACTTTGATGTATTTTATATGTTGCAGATTATGCCTGATAATTCCCCAAAAAATCCGATTCCTTCACAGACTGATTTAATTCAGGATGGAACGATTAGCACGTATTCGCATCCTATATGATGGAACTGACTTCACGTGGTCCTTGGTTCATGTCAGCAATATGCATGAAACATGTACTTTGATGATAGCTATAGACTTTTTTGAAGATCATATCCTAGATGAGAATTTATTGTGTACAGTTTAAAATTGAGAAATTATCGCCGTGTGGCCGTTGGATGGTCTAGTCAAGTGTGAATGGGCCTAGGCTATAGCCCTTTCATTGACGCTTTTGGACTTTGAACAGAGTCTACAATCTATTAGATTGATACTGAAAATCAACTGAATGGCGAGACAAAAGAGTTTGCTCTGCTCCTCTCCTTTTCTTCTGTGTGTAAAGGAATCCTGTGAAGGATTCACATTGTAGGTGAACAGCCATCTCCAATGGATGCACCTGTAGCTATTGCAGCTGCTATTCAATAAAACCTGCAATCAAAATGTTTTTGAATGTGTGGAATATATGTTGGTCTAATATTAATTTGAATTATTTGAGTTAACAGTTTATTAAGAACATTTTCACAAAGAAAAAAATAAATATATTGCAATTCATACTGATACAATTTAACTCACACTTATCAATTGAATAAATTTAACAACTATAGCTAAAGCATGAATTGTGAGTAGTTTGAAAATGTATTACTGAGAAATATTTGAATAATTTTCCTTTTAATCACAATCAAAAGCATGGTGAGTAGTGGTTAACACAGGTATTAATACTTTGTTGTTGTCTTCTATGTGCTTTGATCAAGCTTAATCTCTGGGACTAGAAATGGGAAGCAAGAGGATTAGATTATGAAATTCTAAAAATAGGATCCAAAATGGTGTCCAAAAGCAGTAGGCCACAGTAGGCTTGGGTATTGTGCTTCCATTTCCCCAGAAAAATAGTAAATAACTTCAGCCATAACACTGGTGTATGCGATTGTGCACATATAAATATGAAATTAGGAAACTGCAAGGAGTATGGAGTATGAAAATATATTTTGTTCTATCATTCAATTGGCTAGATTTGTGGCCAATAACGTGTAAAATAATAAGAAAACGTCAATATATAACATGTTTATATTGGCTTTACTTGTCATTGGCTGCAGATGACTCACCTGCTCATACATATTCAATTGTAATGCAAATAGCAGTGCACACGTGGGCAATGAGCACCTGTTCATGGAAAGTATCCTTTACAGATGGACGCTTGCCTTCTGTTAGTGCAGGAGCAGCCATATTACATTACGCACTTGCAGCCTGTAAGATAAATTGCTCACATGTAAAAAATAACAATTAAGACCAAGCACACAGAGACCTTTGTAAGCTTTGGCCAGAACCGAACCAGAGCCACTTATTTCTGGTTAACATCATCTCATGATCATGTGAGGTGTTTCATAATGTTTTTATACCGCTTGTTAAATGGATGAAGTAAACACTATTTAAACCTACTGATTAAGTCTACCAGAGAAAGAAAGTGCCTTCATTAAAATGGCAGTTATTTCTATATTTATTACTTACTTTGCAGTCACTCATCACAAATGACTAATAAAGCTAATACGGTACGGTACATTAATGAATATCACGGGAGCAACAAAAGCAAAAAAAATAAATAAATAAAAATCAACACTGAACAGCCAGAAAATAGCCATCAAGTTTAAAAAGATTTAGCAAAAAATAAAAACGAATAAAAAAAAATTAAAAAAAACATAGTGCCTAACAGCATAACAGAAAGATAGCTCCATTACACAACCTTGAAAGTAGCCTAACAGTAACGGATCTATAAAAGCAACGTGAAATAAATAACTATATCCATAGTGCTTATGTGATCATGGATAATGGGCCAATAGGAGCAATGATAACTTGCATCATATTTCCATATGGAATAGCGATGCAATTATACTATAGAATAATGCACTTCGGTTTGGGGAGCAGACTTAGAATGGGCCTAAATTCAGGCACCAAAATGGATGTCAGAATGGGTGTATTTGTTTTGTCTACATCGGAATATGTGAAAATCCATCTCAAAGGGGGCAGAGGAAAAATTAAATAAATAAATAAATAAACTAAAAAATAACACAAATAATAATTGGGAATATGTAGCAGCAAAGAAGATGGATAGCTATATAGCCAGTCATTGATCCGTCTGTTTTTAATCAAGAGGGATCATTCTGGGACAGAAGGTAGAGGACGGACAGAAGGTAGGGTTGAGCTATCATTCACTGCCTACTTAACTAGCAACTGGGAATGGATTTTGATCCAAACAGCTTTTAGAAGTCAGTGAAGAAATGCAAGGGGAGGTGAGACATACTGTATTTCGTTTGAATGCAAATTGAATTTAACACAATAGCCTTTTTCATCTAATAACAAAATATAGTGCTGAGCACTATACATAGCTACAGACGTCATCTTTGAGGAACCTCTAGAAGGAAAACCCATTCACAGGAATGCTTTGACGCGAATACCAGTCAAGGTATGTGCAAGGGGAAGTGTCAAGATTTCTCCTCATAAAAGTGTTTGGAGATGAACATATTGTATCCATCCATGCAGAAATAAAAAACTTCTGTGTTAAATGTGAAACATCGTAAGGAGTTTGTATGTTGTGCACATGTCCTGTGTTCATTCATTACTTCTCTGGAAAGTAGTTAAGGCATTCTGTGTAGCCTCTAATGTCTTCAAACTAGCAGGTGGCTCATCTGGACTTCTCCAGATTGATTTAAAAGGAGGCAGTGGGAAAGTATGACATGGGGTCAGTCTATTGCAGTGATGGAGTCTGTTTGAAAATCAGATTTTAACTCATTGGGAAATTGAAAATCAATCACAGAATTATGAACATTCCATGATGCTAATTTATCTTCCTCTCCATGTCATTAAACGCAATTTGCAGTGTCTGGTTTTTCGAGAGCGTACCCAGCAAATGGCCAGAATGAAAACACGTTCTTCTGTGAACTGAACTGAGTTTGTGCAATGATGATTGAAACATTCTATTACTAACATTTCACAAATTTCTCAAAAAATGTAAGCAACACAGGGCTACTAGCACAATTCCAGACAACCAGTGGCGTGTCAGTTTACACGGGTGCTGATTATATGGTCTGAATCTCAGTCCAGTCTTACAGTACAGATCCCATAAATTATTTTACTGTCTGCAGGGAGGGAAAAATGTTGCTCTAACTGTGGTAGGTGATGCACTCCACCACAGGGGTCAGAGATTAAAATTACTGTAGGGTAGATCAGACAAATAACCAGGTTTGAAAGTGAAGATATCACAGGCTGAGGGACTGAGGGAGGTAATGTTATGGTGCAGCATGATTTAGCACAAAGTTTAATACACTACCTGTTTGGAAATTTAAACAAACTGCAACTGGTTGCTTACAGGAGTTAGGAGCAGCCAAAACAATTACATTAGTGAGGGCAGTGCAGATTATTCAAATATTGGGCTTGAATGGGTAGGTGAAGGTCGGTATCCCATTGTTTGCACAGAGACACTTTTGCAAGTTTTTCAGTACATCTGATTTGGGAATGCCATCCAGGCAGGGATATCAGACACCAGAGAAGATATGTTTTTAGAAGGTTTGAAAAAGATTTGCACTATCTACATACAGGTAGCATGAAGTCGCAGGAGTGTGAATATACTGCCAAAGATCTCCTCAGTAGTGCAGCGCAGGTATGTGGGTAGATTTAATGATCTTACATGTAAAGAGCTGCTTATATGTCTATAATGATCATTATCGAGGAGAGTGGGGGCAGTTTTGTATTCACTGGAAGGCTGTCTTGAAAGAATGACTTATACTTTAAAGAGGAACAGAAACACTTGACTGGATGGATGGGTCAAGAGTGCATTTGTAATATGAGAGAAGCGGAGGGAACGGGCTGCATTCAAACTGAGGAGGAGCAAACAGTGATGAGGAGGGAGGAGATGAAAGAGGAGCATGTTCAAGGTTACAGCTCAGAGAGGGCGACATCGAATTCGACCCTGATGCCAAATGGGGGGGGGGGGTTGCAGGGCTGGAGGAAAAAGCAGATGTCTGTCTTGTTTCCTTGAGGGGCGGTTCCAGTGGTCTGAAGGAAGACAGTCTGCAATTGGTAGGTTAAAGTAACTTTGGAAGAGCAAAGTGGGGGATCAAGAACAGGAGCCAAGGAGGTTGGCATAGAGCCTCCATTTTGTTTTGGCTGAGCACCACTTGCACTCTGACTAATGTTAGAAGATGGAAGAAGTAGTTTGAAGAAGCAGAGGGAAAAGTCAACAGAAAAGTCAAAGACTTTGTGACAAGCAGCGGCACAATCAGAGCAAATGTGTAATCAGGGTGATTCAGGTCTATTTGTGAGCAAGGAAATCAAGGGGAGAGGACAGGCACTGCCACATAAAGAACCTGCCCATGTAGAAGACTTAAATCACCTACAAACTAGGTTAGACAAATGGCAGAGACACGGCATATGCTGTAAGGTGAATCATCTTTGTGAGAGATTATATGGCTGAGGTAAGAGCTGCAGGGGAGCGGACAGAGAGTGATAATGCTAGATACTGTAGGAAATGGCATACTGTTAGAGACAGAGGCTATAGAGAGGTGCAGCCTGACCTGAGCAGCAGATAGAAGTAAACACAGAGGTCTTTAGACTGTCATCACTGTTTGATTAATTCCCACAGATAAACAAAAAGGACAGCTCTTCCTTCAACTCACAAGATGCCCGGAGAAAACCATTATACCAACTTGGATTTCCAACAACTGCGGAAAGTGGAATACCACGGTCAATGGGGCCCCGCATTGTTGTGTTCCCTATTGCTTTTGTCAAGATAAGAGTTCTCTCTTGGTTGGACCTCTGCGATTGTATTTATATAAAAGCACAGGGTCATTGCTCCCAACCCACTGAATCTGAGCAGAAGCAGCATTGCATAACCAAGCTTGAAGATCAAACTGCAGCCTCCCACAGAAAATAAATGAAAGCAAACTCTTGCTTGAAACAAAAATACTTTTTGAACTGAGTATTCAAAATGCGTTCCAACAACGCAACTGCATACTGTATCTAATTTCTAACACACCCGCTTTGAACAGAAACCGCCTATTTGATTAGCGCTGCACTGTAGATATTTAGGCACTGAGGCCCTCCAGTTACTGAGCATTTCTCTTAATAATAGATGTCCAAAAAGTAGACCCCTTGTGCTATTTCAGATTTTGTTCACAGGTTTGCTTCTAATTTTTTATAAGAACATTATGGTCTGAACTACCAGTAGGAAGAACTTGCATAAGTGCATATTTTCTGTAATTACTTTTGAGAATGCCGTGCATGTCACAGATGAGCAGAAATGTATGGAGTTACGACGCTGATTATAATCATTTAAAGGCTCTGCACTGGAATGATGTGGTTGTGGACACAGCGCATCAATTCCACAGGAAACGAGAAAGGGGGAGTGGGCAGGAATTGGTAGAAGTTTTTTATCAAACAAAATAAATGCTTACGCTTGACTGAAATTTCCGGAAAAACTGGTGCTATGTGAAGACTGATGTTTAAGGAATGATTTCATGCACTCTAATGTCTGATTAAAGTAATTTTGAATGCTCGCTCAATTCTAATTTGTATATCCAATGCCCTTGATGCCATCTGATAGTGAACAAAATTAGCTCATTATCTGATCCTGGCTGCTGCAGTAAGGTTAGAATCATCTTAGATATACAGCATGTGCTATATGGCATTAGCCTACGGTTTAGATGTTATTTTAAACTGAGATGACACAGGTTAAGGAGAGGATATCTGATTGTCTGGCTGACATCTCTGAGTGGATGGCTACCCATCACATGAAGCTCAACCTTGACAAGACAGAGCTCCTCTTCACGCCAGGTATACAAGACCTCCCCACTACATGACCTCTCCATCACCGTTGACGGTACCATCGTGGCTGCCTCCCGCTCTGCAAGGAACCTGGGGGTGGTCCTGGATGACCAGCTGGACTTCAAAAAGCACATGAGGGCCACGGCACGGTCCTGCAGATTCCAACATCAGGAGGATTCGACCATACCTGACAACCTACTCCACCCAGCTTCTTGTCCAGACCATGGTCACCTCACGCCTGGACTACTGGAACTCCCAGTTCGCAAGCCTACCAGCCTGTGCCATTCTGCCTCTTTAACTGATCCAGAATGCAACTGCCTGGCTTGTGTTAAACCTCCCTACATTTCTGCATGTCACCCCCCTCGCTGAGGTCACTCCACTGGCTGCCAGTTGCAGCCAGGATCAGGTTCAAAGTTCTGACCCTGGCCTACACTGCAGCCAATAGGACAGGCCCCGCTTACCTGCAAGACTTAATCCAGCATTATGTTCCTGCTCGATCACTTCGCACTTCCCCACCTCCGTGTCAACGGCTCTCGCTCATTCCGACTGCGAAGCTTTTCCACCCTAGCTCTAAATAAAAACTTTCCATTTCCCTACGTTCTTCTCCAACACTGCCTGCATTCCGTCATGGCCTGAAGACACACCTCTTCAGACTCTACCTTGACTGATATACTAATCTAAGACCTTTTTCTCATGGTACTTGTTCCCTGTGTTTTCTTGTCTAACTGTTTGATGTTATAGTTTATAATCGTATTTAGAATAGAATGATAGTATAGTTGATTTACCCACAGCTTACTGTGAACTACATTCAATGTTCATTACTAGGGATAGCTGCTACACTATGGGAAGGATGTGCTTTCTCTTATCTGTTCTGTCCTTACTTCAATGACCTTTCTGTATGCACTTATTGTATGTTGCTTTGGATAAAAGCGTCTGCTAAAAGACTGTAATGTAATGTTATGTAAGATGACACATTTATTACAGGTATTTATATGTGTGCATTTGTGATTTTCCGTTTTCCAGATGTATGTTCTTGGCATGTGCTGTTTTATCTTTACAGAATTTAAAAGATAAAATAAGGGTAGATTAAGAGTACCAACTGTAGGAATGAGAGCAAGCCCGGACCAAACTCAGAAAATGAGTCTGTTTATCTACAGGGCTTGATGGATATAGACACAAATAGAACATGACAGTTGAATCTATATTTAACCATGTCTGTAGCTCCAAAGACTTTCTAATTTCCAAAGGACTTGGTGTCTTTGTCTTGCATCCAATTAGTGCTATTGGGGTGGGGGGCTGATATTATTTATAGCAGAATCTGCGTTTATTGTGTTGGCTTTGTGAAGGATGGCAGGTGGATTGGCTTAGTGATGAAATCACTGCCACATTACGCAATGTGGGGCGCGAGCAAAAGTGCGCCATCATGCCAGACTCATCCTCTGACTTCTTCCCACCATCTGCTGGGTGCAAATGTGGGAGTTATCTAGTGCTGGGGAGGACGTAAGCCACAGTGAACAAAGTTCCTACCAGTTTCCCACTTCCTCTGTCACAACACAGCTCTCCATCACATCTTCTGGGACTGTATGCTAGCCTGGATAGTGCTTTTAGACCACATCCTACGGCTGTGCTAAAAACCGCCTCCCCATCTGACTGGATGTGAGATTTAAGCTGCTACCTCGTTTGTCCCTGTGTTGCATCCGTCACGTGCCACAGGCCGCCGTGAGGTCATCCAGGCCTCGACTGACTTGATTGCGATGGTAGTTCATTTCCGAGATGGATTAATCTGATGGAGCTCTCTCCATTGACAGAATGTGTCAGGTGTCAACACCAGCTGTCCTGTCTGGCATGCTCAACGTGTCTTTTTCTCATCTCATATAATTGTGCATTGATGTGAAAATGAAAATTGTTGAATGGTTGGAGTCAGAAAAATAAAATGAAGGCATAATTCCTTTTTCTTTACGTGATTAAAAAACTAACCGGTTAACAAAAACACGTTTCTTTCATTGCTTTTAGCACTGAGCACAGTTTTCATAATTTAATCTTAGTTACAACGTTCTTTACAATTTAGAGACTTTCACAAGTCATGGGCTAACCACCTGATTATATTTAATGCTGGGTTCTTCCGGAACATTCAGGATCAACTCGATGAATGTCAAAGACCACTTCTTATGAGATCCATTACACCATTTTGTTTCTAGCAGTCATGGAAGTAGCACTGAATCTTGAGTGCTAAAAGCATAAAAGAGAACATTATAAAGTCATCAGGTTGAGAGATTTCAGTGGGAGTAGTTCATACATCACTTGAGGCTGTGATACATAGCAAGTTGCATTCCCAGGCAAGAGGGACTGGAACACCGCGTGCATCAACCTATCCGATCCTGTAAAAACAACGCCTGAGGCAAAGCAGCTAAGCTAAGGCGTGATTTTGATTCGCACACCTGACACACTGGGTCATGTTGAGCATACTGAAAAATATATGTTATAACACAGTGAGAGTTGTAAGTGATTGCACATGCATTAAATAAGTGACACACATTATCTTTAAAAAAATTATTAAAATGATCTATAAGTAGCTAAAACAGAATATCGCAATGGGTTTTTTCTTTTGCTTGTGTGCCATCTTGTTGGGGTAATTAAATATTTACCGCAGTGGGTAAGGTGCTGATAAGCCAATTACACAGAGTAGCAGCCCGATGCTCACTGCAGATGGGACTCACAGGTGTAGACTCAAGAGGGTGGGGATAAAGTTCCTATGGTATGTTTACAGAAGGTTGATTAAGGCTGATAAACAAAGGGTGCATTACCTTTGACTGACTCATTCATTCCCCGGCACAAGATGTTTCTTCAGCAGAATGGTTTTGATGAAATTAATAGTTATACAAGTTACAATTTACACATAATCCTACCCTGTTAAACACAGAGAAGAGGTTATTTCTTTTTCCTGGAGGGACTTCAGGAAAGTGTGTCTCTTTTTCCTCAATGTTGCATATTTTTACATAGCACTAGGAATCCGATCCTTCGTTGGAGGGAGGGAGAGGGAGAGATGGAGAGAGGGAGAGGGAGGGAGAGAGAATAAACAAAGTCAAGGAAATTCACCTTTCTGTTCCACTTTTACCTTTCTACCAGGAGCTTAGAAGAGACACAGCACAATCCAGACCACATATTTGTTCCAAAGGACTGTGGCATAAATACACAATTCCACACATATATTATAGAGCAATATTATAGAGTAAATCAAGCCGTAATAACAATTACTTAATATTTTCTTCAGAAACTCAGTTTGCTTTTAATGGCTCTATTTATTTATTCATATAATTTTTCCCATTAAGCTGAATTTAATTAAGCTAGGTTCGCACAACAGAGATTTGCTTATGAGGACATTGACAGTGATTAAGAATCAATCCTGATTGCAAAACAATTACTATGTTTTCATTTGCAAGTGCACAGAAGGCTAGAGAATAAAGGATTTAGTCACTGCGTGGATTAAGACAGGAAGTGGACAAATGATACAATGGACAAAACAGAGCACAAAAGTGTAATTGTATTACTATTGGACAGAAAGCATTATCTTAGAGCTGCCCAGCTTAATCAAACAAATGGTTCTAAGGAAATCACTGTTCAGTAAGTATTGTGCAAGTGAAAAATATGATAGTTATAGAAAGGAACAGCCAAAACAAAACAGAATCAATAAGTAAAAGAGAAAAGAGAAGAGGGCCTCCTCTGCTTCTACCATTTTGGGTTGAATCTATGAACAATATTTGCAACATCGGTTGGCCTCCTTTTTCACTTTCAGAATGTTTCCTTTCCGAGAACGGAATAAGTGGTAGTCACACGGACTAGATATGATCACACCCACTCTGATGCGTAGCATTAATCAGAGGAGACAGAAGCACAGCACACATGCTTGATAAGATTCATAAATAACGGACCATTGTTTCTGTTTTTTTCCCCTGGAACATGGCAGGGCAGGGTGAATAGTGGTGATTGCTATTCCTTTTGTTCCACTAATGCAGTGATTTTCAACCACTGTGCCGCGGCACACTAGTGTGCCGTGAGAGATCGTCAGGTGTGCCGTGAGAAATTATCTTATCCTATTAACTTCACTTAATTAGTAACACTTTTGGTTGGTGGTGTGACACAGGATTTTTTTAATGTAAAAAATGTGCCTTGGCTCAAAAAAGGTTGAAAAACACTGCACTAATGCATGTGCTTGAATGCCAAGTAATAGGTCGTTCAAATTATGACATCTATTTATTCGCACAGTGATTAAACACAATAAACTTCAGTCTTTATGTACTTGTCGGTTCATAGTATTAAATTGTCATTACAACACCAATAGTTTGGAATAACATAGGTGGGTAAATGAGTTTGATAAGTAAAATGTACCACAGATTTTCACATCTTTCTCTTTTTTTGGAGGCTAAAATGTGCATAACACAAGGCGACAGCAGAGAATTGGCAGTTTGAGCCACATGCCATGTGGGCTGGTGGTCCTCACTGTGCGTGTGGGTGGGTGCACACATTCACACTCTTCCCCAAGTGTGAATTCCATTTCAATAAATTATGTCGCATACGCACTCTGAATAACGTCCATCATCGCAGAAAGAACAGCACTTTATAGGTTAATCTTAACCCACACCAACACCTGGACAAACCAGTGCCAACAAGTGAGTTGTCCATCAATAGAGGCAGTTTTTACATTAAAGTTTATATGTACGTAAACGTGTATGTGTGTAAAATACATTCCACTAATGTAATGTTAAAATATTTTGTAATATAGCATACTCTTCCTGTATGTGAAGTGCATTCACGGCAAAGTTGGGACATTGTCATTACTCATTAGACTTCATGTTTGACCAGTGTCATATCTGCTTCCTATTAGGCTTCGCTCTTCTATTTTGCTGGAGGCCTAAATTAAGAGTGAAGGACTTTGCGGAGCGCCCTGACCTTCTCAAACGCAGACATCCTGAGCCGTTTCGAATTAGCTCTGGCATCCTTCAAAGTTAGACTCTTACCTCGAGCAAAAATGCCTTTTTGGTTTTTAGCCTTCCTTCTTTGATCAATATCTATTCCAAGGTACTTTCCTCAATGACCTGGCTGTATGCTGGTTGTAATAAAAACACAAAGGCCTTAATTCTCTGGAAATCCGCTGGAAGACAGGATGGACGCAGCAAGCCGGGTCTCATTTTCAGTGCTCGCAGTGGGCCCGCTCGTAAGACTCGTTCAGTTCCCGCCGCTAAAATCTGCAGCTAGTCAATTTCAGTGATGCAATTACACTAAGATGGGGTGTCCGACCTGCACCTGTTCCTACTGCAGTAAATATGAGAGGGCAATGTTTGCACACGCCATTGCTGTTCAAAGCCGTTTAATTATTTACTAACCTTGAGATCAAGCACAACAGAGTAGGAAATTGCAACTTCCAGCTTTTAAGGCCTTAAAATGTGCAGACTGTCACTGATCAACCTATCACTAAGCATCCGTTGTGAAGGCTAAAATCAAGCAAAATACAAATCTAAAGCAAGGGTCATACGTTGTTTATTGCATATAGGATAAACATACAAAAATACTTGTTAAATATATGTTTTCTTGATACATTTTTAAAATAAATGTTCAACAGTATTTCATTCTTCAAAATGCAGTAACAAAATATAGCAATTGTATAATTTACAAAAGCTTTGCATTTTCAGACCTGGCTGTGCGTACGATAGGCTTTCTTTGTATTAACACTCAGCGTAAAAACAAGAATGTTTCTGCATAGCAACATGTTAAATTCATCAAATATCATTCAAAAAGTATTCCTTTGGTACAAAATCTCAAACATCCACACTACTTACATGTTGGGGAATCCAGCACAAACGTGTAAGTATGTACTAAAGTATATAGGTTTGTGCATAGCATTACCATGCATATATAAAACCTGGATTAATTTGTGAATGAAGCAAGGATATATAATTGCAGTACAATAATATTAAGTGCCATATATTCTTCATAACTGTGCAGTATCAATGTATGACTGTTAAATCTGATTTAAGTATAAGTATATACTTTTAAATAAGTGATTAACCAAATATAATTAGATATATGTGAGGAATTGTGGTGGTTAAACACAGTTTATATATTTTAACATTCATTAACTGGAGCAGCATTATAGATAAATTAGTTTATGTACATCTGCATAAGATTGCGGAAAAGAACATGCAAGGCTTATCTGCTTTTCTTTGTCAGTTTCTTTTTTGCTTAAATATGATTATCTTGTTTTGTGGTGACAGAAACAGCCATATTCCTCCGTCAGAAAGCATGATGCAAAGCTGAATCAGGAAATGAACAGGCTACTGCCCGACACCATGTCGACACAAGATGACTCAAAGCCGCAAATAAACTCAAACAAAATCATATTAATAAACACAACTTTCAGGCTGCGACACCATTTCTATGACAAAGATCCCCACACTTCTGTTTGGATAACTGGATTGTGCCTGTGTTGCCATAGCTACAATGAGGCCAGAAACTTGCTGTACACTGTTGTTTAAACAAGAGGTCAATAGGCCACAGAGAAGTTTAAGAGTATATATTTAAAAAAAACAATAATAATAAAAATAATACTTCTAAAATAAGTATATTTCCCCTCACTGCAATTGTAAACTTTAGTTAATATTTACAATGAACCTCAGATCAAGAATATGAGTCAAGGTGGACCGTTTCTTCATTACTGCACTCAGACAATGATAGATACACAGAATAACAGATGAGCAACTGCTGAATGTTCAAATATAAAGCACCTACATTTATATAATACAAATAGAACTCCACATTGATGTGGGATTTTTGCAGGTCAGAGCATATACTGTGTGTATATAACAGTAATGTACATACTGTAGACATAAGACAAATATTACAAACGTATTGTAACAGACCAATGCGTGCAAGCACGGTAACAACTACCTTACAACCATAATATCCTTTATCTTGATATCCTAACACTCTTGTGTGTGTTCATTCACATGACTATAAATATGATATTGCATTAGAATTCTGGTTTTATAGATATTATCTGTTGCTAGAAACACTGAAACTGCAATCAGTAAAATCACTAAAAGTTCTTCCTGAACACTTTAAAACTCCTTCACTTCCTTGTGGGAAAAAGCTGCACAGACCTAAGCTAAAACATGTTGTGTGTGCAAGAGCTCAAGTCTACCAGGCTGATAAAAGCACATACTCTCCATGACAGTGAGTGAATAGTGTGAAAACAGTGAAAGATCAACAAGGAAATAACAGGACTTCTAGATCACATGCACTATGCTCTCTTATCCGGGCGTATTATTCTTTGTCAGGTTACTGATTAAGGAAACCTAGCAACCAAAAAGCTGAAACACATTTGTACCATGTGATGTTAAAGCAGCCTTAGCGCAAGGTGTCTCGTAGATCAGTGCGTTGGTGGTACTGCCTTCCTCTTACGTGGGCGGCGGGCCGTGGTAACGCAGCATGATGTTAAAGGAGCGTGCGAAGTTGTTGGTGAGGGAGCAGCTGGCTCCTTCATCCATCAGGGGAAGGAGGAAGGCCAGCAGTAGCAGGGCCAGGAGCAGTAGCTGGAGGGGCAGGGCCACGCAGCACACACGGTACAGGAAGCCAGAGTGCTTCTGCTGAAAAACACATAGCGTACATATACAGGGTCAACAACACACGCACACGCATGGTACAGGAAGCCAGAGTGCTTTTGCTGAAAAACACATAGCATACACATACATGGTCAACAAAAGGCACACACACGCACTCACACACACACACACACACACACACACACACACACACACAGTACAGGAAGCCAGAGTGCTTCTGCTGAAAAACACATAGCATACACATACATGGTCAACAAAACGCACACACACACGCACTCACATACTCTCTCACACACACACACACACACACACACACACACAAATACGCACGCACACATATAGAGTCAACACAACTCAGTCTAAAACAAACACACACACACACACACACAGTCAACAAAACTTGGTCACACACGCACAAATGCAGATTTGAGAAGCCACACAGTACAAAAACTGAGTGCTTCAACTGAAACACACACACACACACACACACACAGTCAACAAAACTTGGTCACACACACACAAATGCAGATTTGAGAAGCCACACAGTACAAAAACTGAGTGCTTCAACTGAAACACACACACACACACACACACACACACACACACAGTCAACAAAACTTGGTCACACACACACAAATGCAGATTTGAGAAGCCACACAGTACAAAAACTGAGTGCTTCAACTGAAACACACACACACACATACACACACACACAAACAAACAAAATGACATAGGCACCTCCTGCTTCCTTAATAACAGATCATTACCAATGCACACGATTCATCAGGGTGAAAACAAGCCCCCAGAGTCCCCTATAAATCAGGGCCTATCTGGTTTGCTTAATCCTTTAAAATCAGACATTACTCCACCGAATGTGACAGTCTTGACAAGCCCAATTTTTCTATTTAACGGTTTGTGCACAGTGTGCCTTCTTAAGTGAAAAATGACTATGCCCACACCAATAACAGACAATATTGTAATTCAACTTGCATTCATAATTACATAAGAGGTAACGTTCCGTGAGCTTTACTACACAAATTGTATAAAATTGGTACTTTATAACAAAATGGCCCTTGGTACCGTAGGAAAATGGCTATACTGAAAAGTGTTATTCATAACCAAAAGTGCGGCTGTTGTTATATAAAATTTGGCCATTTTGAGAGCAATTCATTGTGAATGCTTTGAAGAGGCTATTTCTCTTTTGTACAGGCAAACCTCCGCCTACACGTGACCATTCCCCCTGCGTTGCTGACGGGGTCACAGAAACGCCAGCGCGGCAGAGTGAGCACCCCTCCATCAACGCCTCCGCGGTGCCACTACAGAGCCCGCCACGCTGTGAGGGGGAGGCGGACGAGCTCCGGGCTGAAGCATCTCCATCCGCCTCCCACCTCCACCTAAACACTACTCTCGCCGCACATCGAAAATCTCAACGATGGCATGAAGGCACACCGCTAGCATTTTATCATAAAAAAATTAAGAATAAAAGTCCGCTCAGCCAAAATTCATATTCAATTTAAGCCTCACAGTTTTAAGAGAAAAACCAGGCAGTTTGGGATGTACTGTCCATAAACTAAACTAACGTTTCTCTAATTCAGATTCAATTGTCGTTTTTCTGACGCCTGTATTGTTCTGTCGATGATCTTTGCCACTCAGAGATCTAATTTTTTCGCGACTAGCGAAAAAGAAAGAAGAACTGACAGGGAAAGAGAAACATGTGATGACTGGTTTAGCAGGTTCAGTGAATAGGTACAGGGTACTATCCACGCCCAAATGATTCCACAGCACTCTAATGACAGGATATGTAGCAATAGGATCCCTCTGTGTATGTACTAATACTACACTATCAGGCATGAGGCTGGATCCTGTGTCTTTAGTCAAGGCAATGTGTATCTTTACTGCAGAGTAAATAAGCACCGCTCCTATCATTACCTGTGGGAGCGCTAGTATACTGGCCATTTTGCACTGCACAAATATTCAAATAAAATACAGATTTTCTATGAGAAGTTTTCTAAAAACCTCTTTTTTAAATGTATTTATTTATTTTTAAACTCGGTTTCATAGCAACCTCTTTGGACTCGTTTTGCCTACTGAAAGTTTTTCACACAAACAACCCAGGCAATTTTATCAGCTTTTACATTTCTAACTGGGCACGCACCTGTCATCCCTTGTGGACAACCGACAAGGAATAGCCGTTAATTTCCTAACGCGCAGATGGCAGAACCGAGGCGCGAAGCTAGGTGAAAATCCTCCAGAACACAGAGGGAAATGTTTGCAGCATTTTCCACGTTCCCTGAAATTCCACACCACAGGGGCCGGATTAAGACCGGGACTGTGATATTTCATAATACCCGGCTGCCCACGGTGCCCCACATTTAATTCTGTTTTGATGAAGAGGCTGGTTTGGCCTGACCACCTGGAAACAGAACTGACCCTTTATCCTTTGCACCGCAAACCTTTTGGCTGTGATTGGCTATCTTACAAAGAGTTCTGAAAGTGAACTGAAAATAATCTCTGAACTCTGTACTTTCTGCAATGCGTACATAGTAAAAACGCTTTGTATGATGCTCAGATAATATCACATATGAAGACTGATTATATATGTGTTTGTACAGAATGTAAAACAATGTCATTAAAATAAGCAATTTAGTACAATGCTGAAGACGATGACTGTGGTTCTAAAGTGATCATGACTCTTACAAACTTGTTTACAGAACACTAACCAAAGAAAGATGGCATCAAGAAAATATATTGCCATCTTTGAATCTGCCACTAACTTAATAATTCTAAAGATCTGAAGCCTGGAACCTGTCTTGTGAACCTGCGTTTCAACTGTGCCACCATGTAAAATGCATAAGGAGTTAGTAGAATTTGGTAACCCATAAGTTTCTTCTGAAATTATAACATTTATAGGTATTTTTTTTCTTTTTAAATTTGCCACCAACCCAGGGCTGTATATCCTACCGCAATTTGGAATGTCCAACTGTGGGTAGCCACAGCCGCGTTCCATGTGTGAACCACCTTGCCGATTCGGGACAGCTGGGAGATCCACAGTCCTCCACCACGTGCCACGCTCCAACAGCTGCTTCTTTTCACATCGCGGACACCTCAGCTAAGCTCGCGCAGAGCGGCTTCAGAGGAAGGACCTGTCATACGCGGCTTTGACATGCAGTCTCACGAGCGCCACCATCGGCCAACAGGGGTCGCCCAAGAGCGACGTAACTGGGATCCCTGTCCGACTGAACCCCGACCCTGGGCGACGCAAGCACCCCCATTTTGCAGTGCCCTTGGGGAGCTACCGGCCACAGTCAGCGCTGGCATGGTCCGGGTTCGATCCGAGGCGTAGTGCCTTAATAAGCCATTCAGCAGCCCCCTTGCATGTATAGTCTTAGACCAGTGGTCCGCAACCCTGCCCCTGGAGATCTATCGTCCTGTAGGTTTAATTTCAACCCTATTTTGGCACACCTAATCTACCAATTAGCAGCTCAACAAGATCTCTAGCTGCTGAATGAGGTCTGCTTTGTTAGGGTTGGAGTGGAAACCTACAAGATGGTAGATCTCCAGGAACAGGATTGGGAACCATTGTTTTAGACCCTTTGAAAACAATTTACCTTTCCCCTCCTTATAGGTACCTCTGCTTGAGTATCGCCGCCCTGTCAAATTAAAATTAATTAATTAATACATCATGTTAAAATATACATTTCTCATTGACTAACTTCACCTCCCAATCACATTAAAACCTTTTTCAAATGGTTACATTTACAACTAGAGGTATGTGTTAGGAGGCCACCTTGTGGTTGTGACAGGAAATGAAAATGAGAAAATGTGATCAAACCACAGCAGCTAATTCAAACATTTCACTTCACCCTCCTGGTGCATCCTTATCTATCTACTATCTGGATTTCACACTGAGATAAGAATAGGTTAAGAAACTAAGCAGACAAAATGGAATGACAAGATGTTCATATAAGCAGTCTATCAAAAAATCAAAAACAACTAGTCTATAAGATGATCATTCTCAATATCAGTACTGTCAATACCACTTCCTATATGGTTCTTCCTGGTTACTTCCTGGTAGTAAGTTACCTTGTGTTTCAGAATGGTCCTCAGGTCTCCCACGTCCTTCAGCTTGGATTTGTAGAGAACCCAACGGTACTGCAGTTCATTCAGACTCTGGTCTTCCACGCCTCCTTGCCCCCCTGAACTCTTATGGGACCCCAGCAGTTGCTGAAACTGGCCATGACCCCAGCCGACACGGGACCGCAGGTCCTGAGAGAGGCGGTAAACACAGAAAGACTGAGCTTCGGTGAGGGAAACAAGACCCCGGGGTGCAGATCCATGACCCTTTAAGATCCCCCACTGCTAGGCCTAACTGGCCTCTCACTTCAGCAACAGTTTGGAGGTTAAAACTGGTCAAAAACTGGGTTTCCTTGGAATTTTTACCACACATTTTTAAACTTTGAATACATTTACAAGCCAAATTTAAATCAGTTGAAATATGCATGCTAGGGAAAGTAGAGCTCATAAAATGAAAGGAAAAAAGCAGTTCATTTACTGGTCTTCTGTATTGGCCATTTGGCCTTCAAATTGCTTCTGTATTTGGAATATATCTGTATTTCAGTATATACCCTGGTTTCATTTTTTGAAAAAACCAAGTAAACACAGCTCTATCCAACAATTCAATTTGTAATCAACACCACACTCTCTTTGCCAACAGTGCACAATTTGAGCCGCTGAATTTTTGATGTTGTTCACTGTGTTCTTTTGTTCTTTCCCATAGCAAAATCATGAGATAATAGGATAGAATATCCCTTGTCACTCCCTTTTGCTTCTTCGCCCTTTTTTCTTAAACACAACAGAGTGGGGCACTATGGGATTGAGGGCTCGCTGGCTCAAAAGTCTTAATTTTTAAAGATATGCATTAATGTATTTGCCTAATGTCTTGGTTTTAAATCAAAACCGTGTTAAAACCATAAACCTGGACACTGAGACACCAAAAAGGGAGACTTTGTAGCCAAATTGCCAGTAAATCCATATAGTGCTTCATACATTGTTTAATTGTGTGTGCTTACAAAGGCCTCAGATATTTAAAATGCAAATGACCAAAAAAAAAAAAGTAGAGATTTTTGAAACAGGGACCATTTTGAAATAAAGGACATTCTTAATTTACCACTCTCTGCATTTAAGTTAGGGAGGTTTGACATTCCACACAAATAAACAGAGGGGGGTTACTGAATAGGGGTGGATATGGGCATAGAATAGAATAGAATAACTTTTATTTTCCCATTAGGGAACTTCAGTTGTAGCCACCAGCAACAACAACAACAAAAAAATACATAGAAAGTGGGGCAGACCCACAACACACAAACAAACATATCAAATAAAGACATTCAATAGAATCATTGCATTAATCAAACTAATTAAGTGAATAAAAGTGGAATACAGCCAAACGTCATGATTAAAAATAGCCCCCGCTGTCCCGAGATGTCCAGTGTCATCAAGTAGTCCAACACACATCAACTCCATCTCCACGACTTTCCTCCACACACGCAGTGTTGCATGTTAGACATACAGTATGAATGATTAAAGCCTTAGACAAGACCAACAATTAGTATGGCAGGTTGTGTTCCGTAAAATAAAAAATTTAACTAAATAAATGTGAAATCATGGATCGCTATCTAACATCTGATGCATGTATACAGATATGGCCGTCGCGGAATTTAAGCAAAAACTGAAATGTAACGGACGTACTGACCTTGAGTGTGTGCTGTCGGCTCTTTAGCTCTTTAGAGCTCAGAGTGCCAGTCTGGCTCAAAATCCTGGAGAGTCTGCTGTTCTCGCCCTGTAGCCATGCCTCAAACTCTCTCCAGCGCGCCTCAAAGTCGCCATGACCTTGAGCCTCTTTTACGCCCACCTGAAAATCACAACACCGTGAGTTCCATGCAGAAATCAGCTGCTAGCACACATTCAGCCATTACGACTTGCTAGTAAAGTCAAGACATTCTTGTTGGCACACAAGTAAATGACTGGAACAGTGCACTTGGTCTTTCCCCCCACCAATTTCAAATGACATGAAGTATGTCATTACATTAAGCAAATTCAACATAAAAACAGAAGTGTCTTCGTGTCACTTTACCAGTGTGTGACGAATCGGCCCATCTACAGCCATTGTTGCAGCAGGTGGAGAATGTAGGCCTTCTGTCTCAGTCCCTCCCCTGGTCTTCATCCTCCTGGTCACTCCTTTTCTGTAAGGACTTCCTCTAATCTGCTCGTCGCTGTCCTCATCACTTCCTGTCCCATAGCTTGCTTTCCTAGCTTGGCCATACACTCCTTTCAAAGGTAATACTCCAAATACACCTTTAGACTGGCTGCCACGGTCCCATGCTCCTTCAAAGCCACTGCCAGTTTCTCTTCTCTGGTACTCTCCTTCGTCGAATTTCGCTGGATTCTGACCCGGGGTCAGTTCTTCGTGTTGGACCCATGTGCCCGTTCCCATGTTTCCGGGGCCAAACCCTCCCTCCATCCTGAGCCCGTGTCCTAGACCGGCTCTCTCTGTAAACCCTTCTTCAATGGGCTCGCTCGGTCTGACAATGTCCCCTTCTTCCACCAGGAGCGCTCCACTCTTGGCCCCTCTGCCTCTGACATCAACACTACCATAGAAGTCAGCGCAATCCTGTCCCACCATAGTGATGTCTGTGGTGATCCCTGAAACTCCATTCAGCAATCTGCAGGAGGTACGTGGAAGACACGTGGACACAAAAATCAATACTCCTTTAGGGAGGAGTGTATCCTATTTCAATGTACAGTTGTGTTTGCAATGCAAAAAACGGTGATTGAGCGGTAAGAGAATTTACATACATATGTAATACGCGCTAGACTATATGGACCAATCTCTTACCCTGGGGATATGAAAGAGTATTTCATCTCTCTTCATTTTTAGTATTTCATATTTTCTAGCAGAAAGACATTTCTTATTGTCACCTCTATAGAGGTTCACCAACCAACACCTCATTCCTTCTATAACAGTATGTTTATCTTACAAATAGAGTGTGTGAAAAAACACCTCATTGGGGTTTGATGGATGGGCCCCACAGTGTGCTACCAAGTCATCTGGACTGTGCCAGTGGCAACTGTTGCTGGCAGACCTGCAGTGCTACGTGCAATTAACTCTAGCATCGCCCAGGGGTGGGAGGGTTGACAGGATGGCCAGGATGACAGCGTCACGCATTAGTGACTCCCATTGGCCGTCTGTGCTCGCAAGTACAGCTGCGTATGAACACATGAGTCTTTTTTCGACTTGCGTCGATTCGAGGACAACTTCAGAACTGCGGTGTAATAAGAAGCATTTATTTAGCAGTCATTTTACTGGCTTCTTTGAACTGGAGTACCATGGGAAATCTCCACCATTAGAAAAAAAAGGGAACACTAAAATCTGTCTGAATTTGAGATGATCCTGAGTCTTCACAGAGAGGCGGCTGACCTGAAGAGGTTGAGACTGAGGGCATGGAGTGAAGCCCATGACTCCTTCAGACGCTGCAGGTCCCGCCGGATGTGCACCCTTCCTTCCTCAGACGTCCTGGCAAGCACACCTTCACCCTGCACCTGAGTCTCATGCAGCTGAATCTCCTTCTCAGGAAACTCCCCCAGCGCCCTCTACAGGAGAAAACGAGAATGGAATGTGCATGACTCCCCAGCACCCTCTACAGGAGAAAATGAGAATGGCATGTGCATGACTCCCCAGCACCCTCTACAGGAGAAAATGAGAATGGCATGTGCATGACTGTCACACTGCACCTCAGTCTGATGCAGCTAAATGTCCTTCTCAGGAACCTCCCCCAGCGCTCTCTACAGGAGAGAAGGAGAATGGATGTGCATGATTTTTTCCCTTGATGATGTGTCCTTCCTTAAACTCTACTGGTGATGGATAATTACATAAATAGCACTACTATGAATAAGCAGTTTTCTTGTAAATGGGTTAATTCATTCTTAATTCCTGATTAGGAGTTAACAGATGTTGGTGCTGGAACAATTTAGAGGCACGTATAGGCTGCATTACACCTGGATCATGATCACACACTAGAAAGGCCACAATATGCTCTCCACAATAATTTCATAAAATGCCTTTCTAAATCCAAAAAAACAAGAATCAATTTGGAGGCCTGCTCACTGCTGAAACATTCCTACAAAATGTATTTCCATCACAAGCCCCTTGTGAATGCCTGAATGGTGAAAGCAGTTTGTGTTTGGTGGTGACAGTACAGAACCATGTACTCCTGCTGTGTGGTGAGGAGCGTGTGGGGAATCACACTCAGGACTCGGGGGATGAACGCAGACCTCTGCCTCATGGAGCCGGTTCTCCACGCTCCACTCCCCGCCGCCACCGCAGAATGACTCCAGCTTCTGTTTCATGACCATCAGCCACTTCTCCACATTCAGCAGGTTCTCGTGGAAGCTCTCGTGTTCCTCGATGCTCTGCTCGCTCTCGTTCACCTTCACCTGAAACGCACAGTGGAATTCCTCTCCCGATGAGTCGTGTTTGAGACTTCCCTTGTAACAACGTTGGTTCATGTAAAGACCCTGCAGCTGGCCTGATGCGCAAGAAAGCCCTGGCTCTTAACCGGTGGTCTACTTACTGATGTGATCCAAACAGGGGAGCGCATTACAATATTTTACTTTTGCGTAACCCAGCATTTATGAGCTTTTGGGTCTTGCCAGGTCAACGTCTCAAATCAAAGTCTCAAATCACTCAAACTATAACTACAGTAAACAGAGGGCCCTAACTCGATACAAGACTGCTATACCTGTATAAACTGTCTAAAATTGGGGATAAAATGAACATTAAAAAAGATAATATAACTGCTTACCCTGACAGCTTTATATAGTGCTTTCCACTGAGCATAGAG
The DNA here is from genome assembly GCA_022702515.1 of Ilyophis sp. 1 JC-2022. Classification (NCBI taxonomy): domain Eukaryota; kingdom Metazoa; phylum Chordata; class Actinopteri; order Anguilliformes; family Synaphobranchidae; genus Ilyophis; species Ilyophis sp. 1 JC-2022. Next base: position 42,983,106 of record CM040406.1, read on the forward strand.
CTGATCAAACTTCATCTTGTTTGCTGAGTTTGAAGAAACCAAAGTCTCCAGAGCCGTTATGTGAGCCTCACATTCCTCCAGGTCCTTCTTGATTACCTGTGAAAACAAGTCCATGTTATTATATACCCAGAACATCCCTACTGAAGGTCAAAGGCCCCAGTGGGAATATCACACCAAACGCATACATGTGAGCTCACCATGTGATTGTGCTTTCTCCTTCACAAATATTGAGCTCAAGTATGAGTGCCTCAATATTCAATACACCGCGAACAGACCCAGGCTCTCAAGTCAAAGCCAATATTTTACAAAATTCTGTTCCCCTCTTCAAATATAATGATCACCACTATACAGAGACATCTGGCATTGTACATACAATCAAATACCCAATTGTATTCTTTAAAGTACTCAGACCACCTTATCTGACTGAAACTCAATAAAACCACTGAAGTTGCATGCACAAAAGAACAAAGAAAGCTCACCGTTAGCTGGTCAGATTGACTTTTCTTGGCCAGTATATCAGGTTGCAGTACATCAGCAGAATTGAATCTCTCAGTGATGAAAAATAGTTTTTTAAGGATGGATTCATTAGCATCTCCAAAGTCCTTTGTTCTTGATATCAAACCCTGAAGGTAGTAAACATTAACAAGTTCAGATAAGATAAGTCAATTATTTTTCAGTTTCAGTAGATAGCACAAGCAGGCAGCACATCTGTGCTAATCCACACTAGGAGGAGTGCTGAGTCAAATATAATTACAAGGATAACAGTTCTTGCTGCTGGGCTGTAGTGCACCTCCTGTCTTAACGGACTGGAAAAAGAAACTCAGTGAAACATGTGAAGATAATCAGCATTTTCCCCTTGTAAAATTAGAAATGTTCAGTGTGGTATAGAACTTTCCCCATGTTCTGTGTTTTATAGAACTTTCCCTATGTCCTGTGTGGTATCATACTTTCCCTATGTTCTGTGTGGTATAGAACTTTGCCTATGTTCTGTATAGTATAGAACCTTCCCTATGTTCTGTGTAGTATAGAACTTTCCCCATGTTCTGTGTTTTATATAACTTTGCCTATGTTCTGTGTGACATTGAACTTTCCCTATGTTCTGTGTGACATTGAACTTTCCCTATGTTCTGTGTGGTATAGAACTTTGCCTATGTTCTGTGTAGTATCATACTTTCCCTATGTTCTGTGTAGTATAGAACTTTGCCTATGTTCTGTGTAGTATCATACTTTCCCTATGTTCTGTGTAGTATAGAACTTTGCCTATGTTCTGTGTAGTATCATACTTTCCCTATGTTCTGTGTAGTATAGAACTTTGCCTATTTTCTGTGCGGGATAGAACTTTCTCTATGTTCTGAGTAGTCTCATACTTTCCCCATGTTCTGTGTTTTATATAACTTTGCCTATGTTCTGTGTGACATTGAACTTTCCCTATGTTCTGTGTGACATTGAACTTTCCCTATGTTCTGTGTGACATTGAACTTTCCCTATGTTCTGTGTGGTATAGAACTTTGCCTATGTTCTGTGTAGTATCATACTTTTCCCATGTTCTGTGGGGTACAGAACTTTTCCTTGGTTCTCTGTGACATAGAAGTTTCCCTATGTTCTGTGTGATATAGAACTTACGGGTTCTGTATGGTATAGATATTTCCCTATGTTCTGTGTGATATAGAACTTACGGGTTCTGTGTGGTATAGATATTTCCATATGTTCTGTGTGGTGTCTTAGTTTCCCTGAGTTCTGTAACGTACCTGCAAGCGGTTCTTCTTCTGAAGCAGTTGGCTGTGAAGCAGCTCCCTGTTCCTCATGGCGGAGCTCAGCTCGGTGAGCAGGTTCGCCGCCTTCTCCTGGCTGAACACATTCTCGAGCAGGTCCCTTTTCACCTGGAGCGTGCTGAGACGCTCCTGCAGCTGAACACTGTGTTTCAGCAGCTTCTGCACAAGGACAGAGCACAGGCAGGCGTTACACAGAGAACAGTGTAAGCTGAACGTGGGTCGCGCACCATACACAGTGTTCTTAAAGCATTCTCAAGCTAAGTGTGTTTATTACGCTAAGTTCTGCGGGGGCAACAGAACAAGTAAAACATCCCACTCTCTCCAAGCACATTTTACAATAAAGTAAAATACAATACAACGAAGAGTTTCATGCTCCAAATACCTTTCCACTGAAATTGCCCAAAATCTGTGGTCCTTCAGACGCACAGACAATGTTTGCTGTAGGTTTTAACAACTTATTTTTTTCAGGAAATGAATAGTTTCAATATAAATATGGTTTGGCATGCGTCAACAGAAATGTCAGTGAAACGATGGTAAAATTTGATTTAATGCCATGGAATCACACAGCAGTATATTTTCTCAGTCAAAAAAACAGAACAAAACTGTCAAGAGTCATTAATCAAGCAAGCAAAATCATTATAATTATACAGCCACAACTAATAGATACCTGGCACAATGCAGGTAGAATGTAATTTTCCAAAGTACTAGATGACTATAATTTAAGGTAACTTACACATGTAAAAACTGCAAGACAAATATTTTAGTCTGCTGATTCCATTTTAAACAAAGAAAAGTTGGTAAAAGCAGTGATTATTTGTGGACCAACTTATTTTTTTGTTTGTATTTTTTATTTTATGTGGCCCATTATTAACTGACATAGACAAGTCACATTTATGTAAGCTAAATCCGAAGGCAAAATTCATACATACCCCTTCATAAAAACTCTGCAAATTGCTCTCTAATCCACAATAGTAATCTAAACCAAATACCATACCATTCTTAATGGAAATATCACAAACGATAAGAAAGTATCAACCACACTGCTATCACTGTATTCAACAGGGCACACTGTTGGATAATCAATGTCAATATGATAAAACAAAAAGGATGTGCATTAGCCTCCGAGGGAAGGCCTGCACATAGTCCTGCATAAGAGGGTCCTTTTGCAATAACAGAAAGGGTCCTTCATGTATGAAACTGACATGGGACAGTGATATGATCAATCCTACATTTATTTTTTATGATTTAGTATCCCAGATAAGAAAAAAAAACCCGGCGTCGTATCCAGAGCACGGTTGCCTCCATTGAAAGGCAATGGATTATATATCAAATCAATAAAGTTTGACAAATTGCATCCATTTCCTTTTTGCCTGTTCGTCTTGCTTTTTGAAGGTATACGGTTCCGGATAACACCAAGATATAAAGCATGAATTCAGGTACAATGCTGATATTTTCCCTCAATACAGATCCAGTAAATCATTAGATAGTAAGAGTAAATGATTTAACCTGCTCTCCACGCCTTGTTTGCGGCACAACTGTGAACTGGAATGCAGGCAACCTTTCCCCTGAGGCACAACCATTGGTGAGCCATTGCAGTACCCAAGAGCACTGAAACCGACCAACCACGCCGTGGAAGGCGCTGGTCTGGGCAGGGGAATCGGGCTGATTAAGGCCACGCCTACTGTCAGAGCAGCAACTACAGGTGAGCCCTGTTAGCCATTTAATACAAAATCTGATCTCCCAGTAGGTGCCTGGAGCACAGACAGAAGTGATGTCACCACTGAACCGCAGAGAGAGAGTGGAAATGAGAATGCAGCTGAAAACCTGAGAGTATTTGCCCAAAGGTTGATTGAGCGTTAGTTTATTAGTTTAGTTTATTGTATTATTTTCCAGTACCGGAACCTGTGAGGGCGAAGAGTTTGTTTTGTTTTATTTGCCACCAGAGGCATGTGCCTACTCTCTCTCGCTCCCTCTACGTGTGAGAATAAAAAAATCGTAAGACCGAAACAAACTTTGATGTCCCTGCATCTTGCTGTATTCCCAGGGGTGTGTAAGGGCGTGTGACATAAACGGTCACGGAACCCGGGAGCGAGCGGACTCGGCGTAAGCTGAATCAACTCGGCTGAATTCTGGTGGTGGAGGGGTGTGGCTTTCGGTCCAGGGAAGACTTGAGCTGCGTTCAGATACAACTTAACACATTCCCTTCTCTTGCTCTCTTCCCTCCAGTGAGCCATCGTGTGACATAATTTGCTACGTGCAGTAAGCAAACTTAACAGGTGCTCTGCAAGGGAGGATAGATGAGAAACAAAACAAAATGGAACTGAATGGCCCTCACAACCGATATAGGAATCCCACCCCATAGAGTTGAAACGTGACCTCCCACTTGCGTGGAGCATTGCATTGTGAGGGAACTGAGGCAATATAATTAGCCTACTAATTATATTTATATAATTACTCCCTCCCCTTAACCCCTTAGTGCAGATTGTCTCACATGCGAGACAGTTTTACGCAACTGAGACACGCGTTGCTCCTGCAGCCAAACTATTAGTGGAAAACCCAAACGCGGTATTTTAACTTTATTGGTAGACGATTCGCGACGATTTCTGGCCAATGCGTAGTTTCTAAGTGTCACTATCTTTCCGTAGCAAGTCCATTTAACAAGCACTCCCCACCCAGCCTATACCTACCCATGCGTGACATAGTGGGCAATAGCGTCTATGTTGGGAGTTCATAAATATATGTATTCATCATATAATATCAGAATTCCGTCCAGCAACCAGATAAACCCACCAATAGCCCGACCGTATGCAAATACAGCGGTGCAAATCGCTGCTCAATCAATACCGACATAAACAAGTGAAATCATACAATGCCATTCTACTATCAATATCTGCTATTAAATATGGAATTCGTGTGCAATCCTACCGTGGATTTAAGCGTAGATATGTCCCTTTCAAGATTCCGTGGTCATTTATTGTCTTGGACAATCCGTTTGAAAAATACACAGCGCATTGGAACACTATTAGACAAACGAAACTAGCTCTGCGTAACCCCCCCTTCCTGATTGCACTGCTGTGACGCTTTCAATTTTATTCTGGTTTGATCGACAATTGTTTTATCCAATAGAAGGCACGACAAGCTTCCCAAAAGTAATTTACATGTGTAATTGAAAGCTTGGATTAACTATTTAAGGGCGAGCGTAACTGCAATACTTGTTATATCACGACAATTTTACGCAGGCATGCGCAGATGACGCATTTGGTTTGACGCAGTTGGTATGACGCATTTGGTATTACGCAATAAAACTGCGCGCAACTTTGAAGTGACTTTTTAGTAGTTTTCCCCCGAAGTTGGTCAGAAGAGGACAACAACAGAGATTCTTCTAATCCCTGTAGCATAGATTCTGTGGAAGAGGTGCCTATCAATATGGGGAAGATATCCTCCTCGACATGTAAGTATTACTGCTTGTAATATTTTGATTATATACATTCGTTTTTCCACTGCGTGCTATATTTTCGTTATTTTAGTATTTGCATCGGTCGTAATAGACCACTGTTAGCCTGCTAATAATGCTGAACATATTTGAAAACACACTTTTTCAGACTCCACCTTGAATAACTACATGTATAAGGCAAATTATATAGTACGTTCTTTCCGTTTATTTTTTATTTTCTATTTGGTTTAGCTATCTCATAGCTTAGAATGTATAGCTGACTGTATTCGGTTGATGACTAGCGATAGCTTCTACGTTGTGAGAAAGTAGCGCTTTCGTGACTTTGCTTCGTAGATTGTGTCTATGACCTTCAATATGCACTTATTGTACGTCGCTTTGGATAAACGCGTCTGCCAAATAACTAATGTATTGATACTATTGTGTTCGTGCCGTTCCCGTAGTGGCTCGTGGTGGCCTGCTTTGTTAGAATTCATAGCATTCACAATGAAATTGAGTATTTTAGCGCTGTTCGGTTTGGTTGCTCAGTCGTACGTTATAAACTCCTCAAAAAAAGTTCGGAAACGTTATTTCGGTCGATTATTCCTCCCCTTTAATAATACCAATTGGTATTGTATTTTATATCGTTGGAAAGCCTGATTCGTCACCTTTACAACGAGGTACAATTTGTAAGGATCGTGCATTCGTGGAATGAGCAACACAGCTAACCGTGTGGGTAGCGGCCCAAAAAAATGTGCCAAAATCCCCTGCTATATTCTTCTGTTGGTATTCACTCTCGTTTTGAGTTGCTTGGTGGACTGGATGATTGCACTCTCCCACAGTAATAAGGAAAAAACAACACATATTGGCCATTTTTACACTTTATTCATTTTACACTGTCAGGGACCTCAGTAGCGTGTGGAAGATCCATACGCAGCCACAACAGCTTGGCACCTCCTCCTCATGCTGGTCACCAGCCTGGTCACACACTGCTGTGGGATGGCATCCCATTCCTCGGTGCCAATCAGGTGCCAGTCACACACCTGTGACTGGCATACACCTGCCAGCACTTGAAGCTCAAAACGAGAGTGAATACCAACAGAAGAATATTGCTGGGGATTTTGGCACATTTTTTTGGGCCGCTACCCACACGGTTAGCTGTGTTGCTCATTCCACGAATGCATGATCCTTACAAGTTGTACCTCGTTGTAAAGGTGACTAATCAGGCTTTCCAACGATATAAAATACAATACCAATTGGTATTACTAAAGGGGAGGAATAATCGACCGAAATAACGTTTCCAAACTTGTTTTTAGGAGTTTATTTTATGCCTCGATTTGCCGTGAAGCTAGAACATTGGTAGTGTGTTCCGATATTATTTTATTGTATTGTAATTTCTTTGTGCATAATGTACTCTATGGGGTATTAGTATATCCATGGGTGATGCTTTTCACTTAGGGAATGGAAAATATGTATTCAAATGTACTGTGTCCAGATGTGTGCAAGATGAATGTAAAATAAATAAATAAAATAAATAAGCAACAGTTGTGAAACACACTACAGAGTAATGCCATCCTAGAGCACGCAACAAAATATAACATAATGTAGCATACAGAAGAAAGTGTTTACTGAAGTACAAGAGTGAATGATTTCATATTTAGCTGTGTGTACCACAGTGTTATAATGCTTCTGCATTATGTAATTTGTTCCTATAACATGCTTGACCCTCCACCTCTGCCACTCCAGCAGTGCCCTCTACTGTTCAGAGTGAAGCCACTGCAGGACCAGATCCTTACAGCATACTGAAGACCGTGCCATTGATGAGTGCATTTTGGCCACGAAGGCACCGCACAGGATGAAGCAGTATATGAAGGATAATGGTGAAAAAATGGCACACTTGCCATCAAACACTGAACTGAAACTGTGCAATATCAATGTTTCCATCCATTAAGTGATCGTAAGGTAAAATGTATATGCTTTATAAAGGACAAAAGGCTTTTTAATAATTTCTCGGAGAGGTTTTGGGTAGGTTATTGGACACCTAGATATCCACCCCCCTGTACTGATCCAAAATAATTCCCACATGACAATGATAAAAAGGTGAGTTAAATGAGTCAAAACGGTTGATTTGCACTGAAATGTATGATTAGTTTAAGATTTACAGCTATTCACATTTTAGCCAATTTGGATAGGTTTGGAGACCCTGGGTACATCAGGCTACACTGCTTACATTTCGTGTCATAGATCTTTAGTAGTTCTGTATATCACCCTGCGATTATTGAATGCTTGTGGACAAGGAGTTTATGATCCAGGAAATGTGTAGTTTTACCTGTTTCACTTATGAAGCTCTCAGTATTTGGAAGAAATATGTTATTTTTTTGAAAAGTTTTGCTTGCATTTCCGGCACTTTATTTTGACTTCAATTATGAAAATAAACAAATCTAAGTTTGTACAAAAAATGGTACACCGGTTTTGTTTCATTTAAGCCATTTACCAAGTTTATGTGATGCTCACACCTGGAGTTATAAAGCCTTAAACATGAGTACCCCCATGATTTACCAAATATGCCATCTGCGCTAAGGGGTTAAATTGGAACGGAATCCCACTTGGTGTGGCTGCCATGTTTCATCCTGCCATTTTGGGGAAGCAAGGGGGAAAAAAACGACAGGAAGAAAGGATACATTTCGGATCCAAACGCAGCCTTTGATTTGTCTCGGCCATGCCCACTGGTGGAGAGAGGGCACGCACCTGGGTTGTGTTAACTAATCAGGCCAGGTGCTTAAAGTGCGCTCGTCTCCACAGTACGGGGCCGAGACCGGGAGCACACGCCGAGAGAGCGAGTGGGGTAAAGTCCGTCTGTTCGTGTCAGAAGACAAATTTTAAAAAAATCGCTGCTGAAAAGCAGAGGAGCTGGCACCTGGCAGATTCTACAGAAAGTGGGCAAAATTTGATCCCATTAATTTTTCTGATAAAATCTCAAGGCAATCTAACATTTCTGTTTTATTTGGTCTTGCTTTATTATAAAAAGGATTCCCACCAACTTTTAGACCTGGCCCACTCATATTTTTATTAATAAAGGGGTTTAAATTTTCGGATATGTTGCTAATGTTACGTGGACAGAATTTACTGAACTTAACAAAACAGTTAAAAATCCTTGACTGTATGTTAAAATAATGGAATGTACAGACATACAGCAAATGATTACATGACCATTTCAACATATTTATGAGTTTTTTTGTGCTTCATCAACATATGGATTGGGTTTCACAGAAAACACGGGCTTTTGCTAATGTTACATGGACAGTGTCTAACGTTAGCACAGGGAATCTCCAGGTTCGCCGAATGTACACAATGTTTACATGCATTTACACACGCATTCAACGGGCATCCCAACTTTTCGTCATTTCAACACACATTTCACCTCAAATAATGTGTAGTTTTCATAATTTCGTTTCTTGAATGAGGTGTGCATTACATGACGCTATCGTTACTTTAGTGGACAGAATATTTATTCATTAATTTCGAGAAATAAAATGAAATTTTTCTCACCCGCCGCTCCAAAATTCGGGAATCTACGATCTTTGCGCAGGCACACAAATACGATGGGAATCACTTCCGCGTTAAATAAAAGTGGATCTCGCAATGTAATACTCGCGAACGTTACTGATTGGTCACGGACAGAAATAACGTTAGCCTTACAATCGGGTTTCTATAAACCTATACAATTGGATTAGCAAAATTCTTCCCGATCATAACAACAAAGGGTTTAATTGAGTTACTTCCTGTGCATTTTAATAGTTACTAAATCCACCGAATCATGTACAGAGAGGGGTATAGCTAACGTTACTGTGATGGACAGAATGAACAGTAACGTTAGCAAATGGAATTAAGCATTGTTTTGAATGTGTGGGATATTTTTCTGTCCACTTCCGATGTATTTTCTGAAATAAAATCCTTCTAACTTAAAAAGAACAAATCTGACAACAATGTGATTGCTTATGCAGTTACTTTATTATAATTTCTATCAAACAGAACAATATTTTTTTAGAAAATGCCAGGATTTAAAAAAAAACCTTTGATTTGTTTGTAGCATACATTATGTGCCCACTTTCTGTAGAGTTTGTCACCTGAAACGAGCAAAGAGCTGAAAACCTGTCGCTGGGTTCTGTTTCTTTTGTCTTTGTTGTTTTAGTTTGCCGTTTTAGTTTATTGTTTTTGCTAGGAACCCGTGAGGGGGAATTGGGTGAAGGTGTTTTAATTAATTTTTGTGTTTGTATGGGTGCACGCTCTCTCTCTCTCTCTCTCTCTCTATGTGGCAGGTAGGGTGCAAACCTTGAACTGTCTCATCTCCCGCTCCCTCCCAGGGGTGTGTCACGGGCGTGTGACAAACATCTACATTACTGCTTATGTAGCAAGCCGTGGCAGAATGAACACAAAGCACAGCCGGTTTTACAGAGAACTAAACCTGTGCTGACGTGAGGGGAGTGTTTCTCATTAAACACATTGCAATAAGCGTTCCCACATCGTTTCACTCCTGCCCCAAACAGTGTCATTACTATTAAAGCTAGATATCTGCTGCAACATGAAAAAGGAGAATAGTTAAATATCCGTGACAATTCTGTGCACTACAAGGAGCGGGATATATTAAACTGAAATGAACCCAAGGGAATCTGTAGTTGGCACAGTCCTTTGTGAATAGAGCGAACGTTGCATTCACGGTGTGTCTTTTTCATTCAGATGTAGTGAAAAGGTTAAGTGCTGTTCAGTACGCTGACGCCGGGAGAGAGGACAGTGTCACCTCTATGTTCTGCACCAGCACGGCGATGTGGGAGAACTCCTCTGCCGACGCCTCCAGGATCTGGGACACCAGCAGGCTCCACTGATTGAAGCCTCGGAGCGGGTCCTGTAGAACCTGCCTCAGGCCCGTCTCGATCTCCGTCGACTGCTTGAAGGCCCGGCCTTTCACGCTGAGGCAAAGAGAGAGAGAGAAAATGGAAGTCACAAACACTGTCACCAGTCCAGCAGCTCAGGAGAAACATTCCTATCAGTAGTACTATCAATACAAACACAATAACCATTTGAAGCACAAGTTAAATATTACCATTTACAGAGGGTATGTCCCCCCCCCCCCTACAGAGACCAGGCATATTTACCTGTACCTTTTTAGTTTAGTGAGTTTGCATAATACAGAATAAAGTCATACTTCTCAGGAAAAGGTGGCTATTATACTTTCAAATGTTTTGTTCACTCACTGCCCACGGTCCATTAAATTTACACGCAGAATATATATTCTATATATATAGTCACGCATTTCAGTTAGGAATATTATATCACTGTCTACATGTGCAAGCTACAGTTGTGTTAAAAAAAATAGCAGTACAACATCAGTAACCTGATGAACCACTGTTATTAGTAGTAGTGATATTTCTGCATGTTAAATAGAAAACGCACTGCGTTAAAAAAAGTGAATAAAGTGCAAATATAATTGCTTTTAGTTCCATATTTCAAATGTAGTGGAAACATTACACATTCAATTCCAAATCAAAGCATAAACAAATTTGATGAAGTCTGCGTTATTCTTTTACAGGAAGCAAAAAAAAGGAATATTAATCTGTTCAAAAAAATAGCAGTGTCGACATTTTTATACACTTACTGTATAAACTGAAGAAATTTTAACTTCACTTTAAATTACTGAACTAATATTTAGTTGCATAACCATTGTTTTTGATAACTGCTGCGCATCTGCGTTGCATAGAGTCAACCAACTTATGGCACCTAGAAACAGGTATTTCAGCCCAGAATGAACAAACTACATTCCACAGTTGCTGTGAATTTTTGGGTTTTGCTTTAGTAACTGCATTTTTAATGTCAGTTAATTTTAGGAGGTGATGATTGGCTGAATCTTTGCCATTCTGACTGTTCTTCGAACAGTAGTTGCTTGTTTTCTTTCGCGTGTTTCGGGGTTTTGTCGCCATTTTAAAGCATTTGAGATCTTTTTAGCTGAGCATCCTATAATTTGCTGCACTTCTTTATACGTTTTCCCCTCTCCAATCAACTTTTTAATCAAATTACGTTGTTCCTCCGAACAATGTTTGGAACGGTCCATTTTACTTAGCAATTCAGAAGGAAATATATTTTATAACAATGTGTGAAACATTTGCTTCCCTTCTTCCTTAATAAAGGACAATTCATGACACCTGTTTTTTCACAGAATTAATGAATTCTCCAATTAAACTCCACGCTGCTATTATTTTGAACAAGCCCCTTTCAATGAATGAGTCAATTACTCAGAACAAGCAGCGTGCATGTCATGACAGTTGGGTCTGTTGTTTTTCTATTACACTACTACACCTACAAGTAAATTATTTGCCATGCAGAAATATCACTACTACTAATAACAGTGGTTAATCAGGTTACTGATGTTGTACTGCTTTTTTTAACACAACTGTACATCCTGACAGCTCCAGGAGTCCTTGTTGAAAGCTCACTTCCCCTGATCGTCTGCTCACCTTTGGTATTCTTTGACTACAGCCAGCACGTCTTCGGAAAGGGGCTTAGCGCCCTGGGAGAAGCGGAACAGCTCCTTGAGCTGGGCCTTCAGCTGCTCGATGTGCGATTCCTCTGCCGCCAGTGTGCTCCTGATGTTCTGGGAAGCAGTCACAAATAAAACATCAACTCCCAGAATAGTTCCAGTAAAGAGAACATAACAATTAATTACACACCTCAAAGTGGATTAGAAGACTGGCAGCTTTAAACAGCATAGTTAAATTGGTTAAATACTTCATTCTCTCCAGTGCTGCAAAGCTAACCCCTTACATTCAAAAGTATTACTGTGTAGCTTATTTTTCTGGCTTAAAGAGAATTTCACAACCTATTAACTGCACTTAGTTTAAACCTAGCTAAAACCTATTTGCAAAAGGAGAACAGTTCAAATGGTGATATACAATAGTTTGTTTGTTTTGGTACAATAACCACCCCCAGCACAAGTGATTTTCTTTCCCCTCCCACAGGTGTCCTTACGCATTCACAATTTCTACATTTCTTGACAACCACTCATCTATTTCAACTTTCCTCAAATGACTGGGCCCCACAAAAACCTGAAAATCGTGTGAAGGCTTTTCAGCGAATTAGTTTTACATTTCTTATCTTAAAAACACCTCTCTCTGACATCTTCCCTAAAGGCAAATTCCTTTAAGGTTATTATTCCGACGAGTGAAAAAGTAAAAACATTCATGTGGTAATTTACGGCTCAGATGGAAGACATGCCTGAAATACTGCCAAGAGGAAAGAGAGCGATTAGAGGGTGGGGACGAACCATGTACTTCCTCCACAAGGCGACAAGCTGCTCCTCAGTCCTCTCTCCGTCTTTGGTGTCTAGCTCTCGGTTCATCCTCTGGAGCAGCACGCGCAGCTGGGCGATGTCGGAACGGAGCTGCTCGGTGCGGGCGGAGTACTCGTTCTGGGAGTGGAGCGTGGTCTGGAGCCCTTCCTGTGCCAGGTGGAGACCCCGTCGCAGCTTCTCCCAGGCCTCCCGGAGCATCTCCACCTCCTGGGCAATCTGCTCCGCGCCTCCCGGGGAGGTGTTGGCCTGCACGGCCGCAGCCAGACTCTCGATGTACCGCAGCGTAGTCTCCTCGCCGCTCGTGCCTTCCCACAGGGCCTAGCCGGCAGGGAAACAGCCACAGCCCGCATGCCTTTAACCTCTGACCTCTAAAACAATGGAAACTGAGGATTCCATGCATGCACTCACAAGATTACACTTAACTCATTCAGTGCCGTGGGCGACTTTAGTCGACGAAAATACTAACGGTCTAAAGTGCCATGGGCGACTAAAGATATGAATATGGTACAGCAATGCATTTAAAGACACAGCTGGTGATACTATACAATGGGTAGGAACTAGCTGAATTTAATTTCTATTTATTGTATAATGTAGTTTAGTTGCATGCACATACCAGAAACATAAAACATGAAGACAGCAAACGCATGTGCCATGTTTATAATTTGATATATAGCTTACTGTAAAACATCTAAGCCAGTGTACCTGTAGGGCTTTAAGCTTGTTTTCTGGAGTGTCTTCCATCTCAAGGCAATGGTTGAGCTCCTTGGTCTTCGAGAACAGCCACGCATGGAACTTCTGCACACAACTTTGATAAAGCTGATGCTCCTCTATAATTTTCTGCAGCAATGTCACTCTGTCCTGAAGATATGACAAAAACATGAGTTATTGTAATAGTACAACTGTGGCCTATAATACAATTATTATGTAATTTCAAATAAATAATTTATGTTTAGGCGGAATTACAGTGCAAGGTCATTGAGCTAGGATTGGTTACTGTTCCCCCAGCACCAGCTGCAGGCTAAATGGCCGACTACAAACCTGTTAGGCCTTACTTTGAGACAAATATATGAGGTTTGCTAATTAATGTCATAAAACCTTGGTAAAATTCTCTCATAAAAATTGGCTACTTTTATTCACCTGGCTGGCTACTAAAAAATTTGAGGAACCCCTAAGAACAACATATCTTTCATCAACATGTTTTCACAACAAGTTAAATCCTGTGTCATGACACAATGGACTATTGAGTACATTCAAAAACAAGTTCCTTTTATTTTCTTACATAACCAAGTACACAGGCCATGGAAAGAGCATGAATTGAGTATACCACTGGAATGCTACAAAAATGCACTTTTCATTTAGCCAAATGCCAGGCATGTTTGCACATGCTTCTGGCAAAACAAAAGATAGCCAATACATGAGACTGCCCAACCCACAGGGGTCTACTCTGGAGCTCAGAGTTGCACTGTCATCTTCAGTAATAAGCTAATTCTACGTAATTTCACAAAAAAAAGCTTTGTGCATCAGGTATAGATTTAGAACTTGATGTAGGGCCTATAGCAAACATACTATTCATTGAGATGGGATTTACGTCATCTAGTTTGTCTGGAATTGGAACTTCTTAATTTGAATGAACAAAAGGCCACCCCACCAACCGTTCCTTTCGGTTGTGCTTGAGGGGCTAACTGACAAAGCTGCCAATAAACTGACAAATAGGAACTTCAAAAATTAGGAGACGGGCACTCACACTTGTGACGTCCATCGCCAATGGTCAGACACTCAATTAAGGCAAAGCAATGCCTAATGTAGGTTCTCACACTGCATTAGTCTTACCATTAGAAATTACAACAAATTTAAGATCCTTTCAAGGTCCCATTCCTCCAAATTAAAGGGATCCATAAAAACATGCAGTAGGCTAAACCACACAGGTAAACAAGTGCTGTAGTCCATCAATACAGCAATATACAATTTGCATAAATATCCATTCAAATGAATGTTCCAGGATCAGCCCTTTCAATCCATTCTGAGCAGAATGTGGATATTGATTTTTTGATTTTTTTTCAAAACTATCATACCCTGATAACTGAACCGTAGTGATGGAATCCAGTATTTTCCTGACTCTCCAGAACAAGATGATCGTGTTTTCAGCACATTCAGAAACACATTCTGTTCTGATGAACAGCAGCAGAGTAAAAGAAGAAGGCAGGTACGATTAGCACAAACTACGGAAATCCACAGCGACAGGGCCCTCACCTTCACTCTGCCCCTGATCTGGTTGTAGGCCTCCTGAAGGCCCTCCTGCGCCTCCACGTCCACGCTGGGGTCCTGGGTGCGGTTGTGGAGGGTGGAGGCCTCGTCCAGCAGTCTCTCCAGGAGCGCGGCCTGGGCCTCGGCGTCGCTCAGCAGCACACGGTGGTGGTCCAGCTGCCATAGCTTCTCCCGGACCCCCAGCTGAAGCTCCACCTCGGGCTCCAGGGCCAGCCGCATCTTCACCAGCCACAGCTCAAACTCCTCGCAAGCCTTCATGTACTCGCTCCAGTGCAGCCACACCCACTCGATACGGCTGAGAGAGACAAAGGGGATGAGATCAGCCAGGCCTGACACGGGAAACCGCTGTCCTGGAGGGCTGTGCAAACACAGCTCTTATCCTGGCCAACTACAATGCACCTGGAATATCCCAAACTATAACGAAAAACGCACCGCGCAGGTGCTACAAGTACAACAGGCCGAGTTTAAATTGAGCATTTAGACGTTCTTACCCAGAGCAGCATACAAAGGTGCATACATAAAGCTATAGGAAAAGATCAATGATGATGTCTTGCTCTTTTCCTATAGAGTCACACAACTAATGGTCGTAGTAGTCACCAATATAATGGTAAGTGAAAAGAGTTCACCCTCTTGTTCTTCATTCAAATGATACAGGACTATTTTTTTTTAAATGTACAATTCTCCATACTTGGGCTCAGTGGAGATTCTGGAGAACTCTACCTGTGACAGTGAATGATGTACGTTGATGTCTCCTCCCACAAGCTCTTGAGCTCCTTCAGCTTGACGTGGGTCCGGTTCTTCGTTTCATCATCACCGTTTTGCCGCAGAACCTCGTAGGCCACAAGGACCCTGTCCACCTTCAACCGGCCCTCAGGCTCCGACTCATGAATTTTCTTACCGCAATAAAAGAGAAACACTCCATTGACAAACACTGTCTCTCTCCATAAAATAATAGGTTACAATTTATCACATTAATTATTAGAATAACTATTACAAATCTTCAATAATAATAACAATAAAAAGGCAAAAACAGATGTCTTCTTCAAACTAATGCATTTCATACACTTTCATACATTTTCCATAATGCTTAGATATAATAACTTGCTTCTTTAATAGGACATTTACTTGAAGTTTCAGCTTGTCTGATCACTGTTAAAGTCCCTGATGTAGGCTACATGTCTTCAGCCTTAAATACAAGGTTTGGAGGTCAAGGGACGGAGGCTGGTTTGGACTCACCTCTGTCTCTCGGAGACGGGCCTCCAGCGCTGCCTTGGGACCCTGGGTGTTATCATTGGCCTTCAGTCGCTCGTGCACAGTCTGTATCCAAGAGAGCGCTCCTTCCAGGCTTTCCCAAAACTCATCCTGCTCTTGCTGAGTCATGGCACAAAGAGAACTCTGGGAGAAACAATGAGAGACTAGATCACCTGTTGCTGCATTGGATTAATGGTTCTGTGAAGAATAAAGTACAGCGTCCAATAAAGTACAGTACATAAGATTAGCGGACTAAAAGAAGGGCATGGATTGGATACAGTCTTAAACAGGATAGTCCTACACAGCTGAACACTTGACAAAACAGGCTGCATGTTATCCGTTGACAGATTACGTTATAGACCCGTAATCATATTGGATTTATGGGATCTTCTGACATCACAAAGTATCTTAATACCTAAGCTACCACAATGGGGAAATAATCTTCTGTAAGAAGGTACAACGAAAATGTATTGCAAACTCATCAGAACCACTGTAAAACATCCGTTCCATACGTCAAAACAGAAGCTATCGACGCCTGTTAATGGTAATGATTGTTAAGCCTTAAAAGACAAGTTTCAAACTTTCAAACTGTCATCCGATATACATGAGTGTAAAAAGTTACCTTCAAGAACCCCCTCCTCTCTCCACACACACACATAAAATAACATAATCAACATATTTCTGAGAATAATTGGGGTTGTAAGGTCAATACAACATATTCCTAATAATAAATCACACTAATTGTGATTAAAAACCTGTCAGGCAGTCTTTAAAAACCTGCCTGACACAGAGACGTTTTATAATGCACACTTAAAAAGACTATATTCAACTAAACTCAAGATTCTAGCCAACTGTAGAACAAAACCATATTTGCTATACGAGCTGCACTTCCCCCAGCATGAAACAAATGTGTAGGCTACTATAATTTCTACTGTGGATCTTGAATGAATTAGCCATTTTCGTGCATGAGTCATTTCTACCACCACAGCCCTTTCCGTTTTAGAAACGCTACCACGTCTTTCTTCCATGGTTAGAAATTAAACAAAGTGAAATAGGGGAACCAATGTCGCAGGACTGAGATGTATCCTCTCCCCTTTTAGAGCAATTTCTTATGTAGACTATTGTTTTGCGTACAATAATACACAAGTGAGCAACGACGAAAATTATGCAAAACTACACTCACATATTTGCATTTTACTAACAGACAAGTCATCATGGAGATCAGTGGAAAAACAATTATGCATGGTAATAGGCGGCTTGGCTAGGTTAGTGTTCAATTCATTGGAACTTGGCTCAAAACGTAGCGTAGCCTGAGGTGCAAAAGCTCTCATCAGTTAAAAACATATTTTGGAGTTAGGCTGCCGCTGTAGGATAGTCCCTCCCAGCCATCTGTTACTGACAGCAGCACGTAAATAGATCACCTTCTTTGTCAAACGATTTATAGCCTACTGTGCAAATAGATTACGTTTTACAACACTGGAGTAATAGATCGGTTTCCAGGTGGACACCTCCGTTTCGTCTACTTTGAAAACTAAAATTACCATATTATGTTTTTCTTTTTCTCAGTGCATCTACCGGTTTGCCAACTGCATTCATTAAATTACATTATTCAGAGTGTCTTTAATAAAACACAGCACAATAAACACAATTCTGAGAATAACGACTTAGGCGACATAGGCAATCTGTGTGCCATACTCTACAAAATATCCCATTGCACGTTTCTGTATCACTTAAAAACTCCTGCGGGGGGTAATATTGCTTGAGCCATCGTAAACGTTACTAACACTGAGTTAAGTTAGCTGCTTATAATTTCGTGAAGTAGACTAGCCTAAATGAAACACTTGTAAATCGCAATGAGACGGCTTGCTAAAGAAACAGAAAACGCTCGTTTTTCGGCTTTACCTGTTCATCTACCGTTGCTTACGTCCGATCGCTGGAACTAGTCTACCGTGCTGTATTAATCTCTCCGTTTAATGTACCAGTAACAGGAAGCGGTGGCCTGCTAGGCTGCTACAACTGCTTTTGGCTGGCTACAGATTTACCCAGGCAGGAGCAACAAATCCTCCGAGCAATTGATAATCATGCGCAGTCCGAGGTATGTCTCGGCTAACACATTCAAATTGAAGGGCGCGGACTCCGCAGTAGATTCTTTGTTGTTGTTGTTGTTGTTAGTAACAGCATTATGCAAATGCAGTGATCCTAAACGGGAATTTCAGCTTCAGCTTTGCACTTCTAAGGCTCTTGCTTGAACTTTTCCAGTGTTAAAAGCGAAATTCGACGAAAAACGGTCTTTACAGGCACTATTAAGCAACCCATTGTGTTTTATAAAGAAATATTGTTTATCACCGTTTTTTCTGATTATGTCACGGTGAGAGCAGATCCACGTTGTGGGAAAAAAAAGTTTTAAGAACGCTTCAGGTCATTAAAACCACAGTTGTCTGTATGTTGTAGTTTGGTCCTAAGTCATGCTGTTGATTTGAATCAGATTGAAACCAAGTGTTGGCTCCTGTTAGTAGGAAAAAGGTTACAGTCTTGATACACTGTGACAAACGTTTAATGTAGCAAGACATGTACAATCTCTATATTGATATTTAGAAACTACATTTTAGTATTCTCCATTACTCATAGGCCTACACTCACCAAAAAAGTCGATTTCTGTCTTAATACATTTTGTATAGGCCAACATGTTTAAAATTAGCTTTTTATCTTGAAATTTAAGTTCAGCCTTTGCAACAGCAATATTAATTCAAACATGGTGCTTACTTGATTTATATGCAGTTCAATATTCTTGTAGTTTTGTGTCAGGGGCTGGACAGCAAGTTACTGTATAGGCGTACTGCTTAACAGAATGCATGCATTACAGCCAAAATATGCAATGGAAGATACAACACTGCAATTCCCATACTAGATCTGACATTGCTGGGTCAAAATTGGTTTCATAACAGCACACTTGGTGATTCCAAACTGTATAAAGATACATTAAATAATTATTTATAAAAAATGTTAAATGGATTTATTTTAATATTCTCAACAACAATATATGATAACAAAGTAATAATTAAATTGCAGTGCATATCTATTCCTAATTCAAAAAGGGCCACAAAGAATATCAGTGAAATTATTTTAAGCAATGTAACTGTGTAACCAGAGCAGGGCTCTACTGGGAATACCATTAACTGTAGGTAACATTTTATGTCTGTCTCTGACTTGTCTGTGCTATGGCCAATTAGGAAGAACGTGCTGAAAAGGATATGGGAAGGATCATTTGTGAAAGATATGATTTAATAACATTATGGTCCAGATTTCTAATCAGAATGGTGATGAGTGCTTCCCAGGGCTTTAGAGAACCAAGATTGCATAGATCAGCAGCACATGGGAACATATCAGACTGTTATTCTTGCTTGTGAGCATATAGTGTTACAAAGGATGTTCCAATTAATACCTACAGGTGTTATGCCAGTTCATGGTTATGTACCGATCCTGGTTATATGAAATTCTCGAAATAATTTATAAATCTGGAACATAGTATGTAAGAATATGGTCTCTGCTGCATAGCATGTGTTGGGGGTCAATGAGCAGTCATCTGATTCGTCACTGACTACTGTCCAATGATAATCCAGCTGTTTTTGCTTGTCACTGTCAGTCGGTTAGAACAAATAAAGCCTTGTCAGTAGAATACTTGTGATGTCAACCAGCAGCACTTTGTGTCCAGAAATGAAGAATGCCTGTGCTTCTGTTTTCAAAGCATACATCAGTATTAAATTTAACATCTGGTTAAAGACAAGACTTAAAGATAGCCTCACATTGGAGCTATACAGGAGCCAAAGAAGGACAACAGGCACGCGGATGGAACGGAAATGCCTATAAACCTTAGCATATCAGGACATGTTTATTTACCCGGCGATGCAATTCTGCCCTGTAGCATGGAAAGTCTACTTAGAAGTATGCAAAGACTGTGACCATTGTCTCATAAAAATGAATGAGGCTTAAAACACAATCCACTTTCTCCCTGCAAATTCTGCATAGTAGAGCCTCCAGCTCAGTTGCGCATTGGGCTTTATGGCCTGGTGATGTATTGATTCAACTTTGTTTCTGTAGCTCACCATTCATATATATGTATGGAGAATTATCTCATAAGCTAGCTATAGCTACTGTGTCTTGCTATAGTCATGGAACAATCAAACATAATTAGTATTTTCACATAAAATAGATGTCAATATATAATGATGTTTGTTTTTATTTGCATTATAAGGAATGCCATTATTTTCTGAAGTGCTGTTCCTTATCATTATATTTAAATGTAGGGAAATTGTAGGTTTTCGTATCAGTATACTACAATGAAATGATTAAAGACATAGATTTGTTTTCAGTGCACTGACTCTTGTTTTGACTGACGCAGTCATGCTTTCCATTCAGGGAGGTTCACAGGTATTTTTACATTTTAAATAGAAGGACCAACTGATAAAGCCTGCCAATGTGAAATAAGTCAAGTAAATTATTGTACTCTAAAGACATAAGCTGCAAATATTTTAAGCTTATTTGCAAGCAATAAGTCGTCATAGTTCTGGACTAGTTCATTTTAAAGTCAATTACTTAAAGTACTCTAAAACTTGTTCTGGTCTGGATCCAATGCGGAGCACATCTTGATTGAGTTGCTGTATACCAATCAAATCATAATATTTTTTAATCCAATTTATTCCTCTCTCTGTGTCTGCTGTGTGACCCATTACAAGTTTTATTTGTCTTCATCAGATTGAAAAGTTGCTGTGAGCTCTGTGAGCTATTAGTATTGAGAGCCAGCTGCTGGCATAGACAGTCGTTGCTGTTGTTTAGGACCACAACCATCCCTGGGCCACACAATTCAAGTTGTTTTAATGTAATTTAGTGATTTATGTTGGAGCACTTTGGGACCACAACAACATTCTTGTTTAGGGCCACCAAAACCCTAGGGCCGACTCTGTTAAAACTAAACATATGTTTGGGTCAGAGCGAAGAGCAGATGCTATAAACTTAACCCAGCGCCTGCCTGGGGTATGGCCTTGCATGGCCTTGTTTCAGTTGGGCCATTTGCAGTTGGCAAATGACAGCAGGAAATGCAACAATGCTGTCTGGATAGGAGATCTCATGGGGGAAAAACTGGTTGTCACTTGAAATGGTGTTGGTGAGGCAGTAGGTGGAAGTCACCTACTGCCTACAGATAAATAGAGAATTATTTTGTGTCCAAGATAAATTTCCACCCTGTCAATCTGTCCATTAATTTATATAATTAAATAAGAGTCGTCAGATATAGACTGAAAAATACTGAAAGTGAGGAACATCTGAACAACCACCACGAGAGGGCGCTATCAAGAAAGCAAACTTCTCTTCTGATTTTGTTGACTCACTGACATTCCCCACATCTTTCTTTACAGAAATGCAATAAGCAAAAGTAATTTCCAGTGGAAATGATTTATTTCTATCCTCCAAATTAACACAGTGAATCTCATACAATTATACTGCTTTGAAATAGTAACTTCTTTTAGAAATCATATACATGCAAAAACAAGTAATACTGTACAAACCTAGCCGCCAGTTAGCTATTATTATGGGCAAACTACACAGCTATGGTAATAATATTCATTCATTATGATTTAATAATACGTAAGTACAATATAAATTATAATAGTAATAATTGATATCCAATAAACACGGGTAATACCAGCAATGTTTTTTATGATAATACTAATTTCCTATAATTTTTTATAATATTAAATTCACATAAAATAAGGGTAAGTCACTATAACCCTGCACAGCTCCCATAAAGCTAATTTCCCATGTCTGTGCGAACTAAAATCAAATCATATGAATCCCATTAGTGTAATTGCATGACCCACATTTCCCAAGTGTTTTTATTTTATATTAAGTAATTATAGATATTGGCTTATTGGTTGTACTCTATATTGTGTTAGGTAGAGAGAACACTTTCATTATTTATTTCATCAAATAGGTAGATATTATTTGACTCGATGAGGGAGGAAGTAATTCTTTCCGTGTGTTTGTATGTTAATGCTGCCTTGAGGGTATCGGTTTTGCATTTGAGTGAATAAATATTCACATAGGAAAAGATCACTAAAACATTTCTTAGTAGTAACACAGTGAGGTTTATTATGCTATTGCATGAAGATTAACTGACATTACACAATGTAAAATGTTTACAAAGTATATTTAATATGTAAATTGTTGGTCCTAATAACTTTTTTATTTAAGTTTTTTCCAATTGCATTAGGTGTGTTATCTAGACATAGTACCTTTCTAAGGGGAATAACAGATACTGTTCGAGCCAAAATAACTATGTTATTATTTGTGGAAAAACTTCCTATTTTTTGAGTTGTAGTTTGGCCTATCTGACATAAATACAAGCTTTTTATTGGCCATTGAAAGTGGGTCCCGCCCAATCTAAGGACACATGATAGAATTTAAGGAAGTGTTTTTTTTGGTTTGATTAGTTGAGTCCTTACAGGTGTGGGTGGCGACACAGTTTTCAACCACACACGCAGAGACGGCACACGCCGAGATTTTGTTTGTTTTTTATACGGACAGTAGGCCTACATATAGGTTATACTAACTTGACTACACAGAGACCGACCGTAACTTTACGTTTTTATGAGCACTTATATTGGATACAATTACGGATGACGAACAGAAGCAACAAGCAGGTGGGTTGAACTTACACCCATTCATGCCAGGACGGTGGCTAATTGACTTGCATGATAGCCATCACAGATACTATAAACCAAACTTCAGGTGTTGACTGTTCAAGTGAGCACTAAAAACTGTTGCCCAACATAAAACCCAGTCATATAACTTTGAAAGACGTTTGTAGTTATGAATCAAGGAAAGGGACAGTTCCTATTGTTTATGACCCTTCATACCGCAAGACGTTAAATATTTTGAACACAAGGCGAGTACTCACTTGAAGTTCAGTTCAATGGATTATCTCTCCACTAGAGAAAGTGCAGAGAGAGAGGGGAGAGCCTAGTTATGGTGAAATGTATTTGGTTAGAGGATTGCCGGCTGCATGCACAAGATACATTGTAGCGACTACTATCAAAAAAGGGTCGCTAAAGAGGCTTAAGTAGGCTCGTTACTGTGACTCGTTCAAATAAGTCCATTGATTCCGAAATAAAGTTTACGGTGTTTATTAACCAAATACTGACAAAATGATAGTTGTACAAAATAATGATAAAACAAAAACGAAAACGTGATGACAACGGTCAACAGAAAGTATAAGAACCTACTAACCCCCTTTGTCTGTTTTTCTACCCCGCCCCCAACTGAACAGGTTAAATAGACAATAAGTGAAACCACACCCCCATGTAGCAATTAGAGGAAGTGACATCATTCAATTCATCAATCAAAGGAAGATGTGCAGGCTTAACAAAATAAAACATACATATAAGCTGAATAAACATGGCTCATACATACATCATACCTCATCTTTGTTTGATGAACTGAAGAAAATAAATCACCTTGAATGTATTATTTTTGTTTGTAGTCAATTGTTTGGTTTTTCAAAGTTATTAAGTGGGATTAATATAGTCCTTATTATACTACACGTTCTTAAATGTCACTAAAGATCTTCTAAAAAGACGGTGAGTTCACTGAACCAGGACATCATTTGTCTGCAGAATCCTCCTTTCTACCACAAGGGGGCGATAATAATCTAATGAAGAACTATTGTTATAGAAAGACTGTCTTGACAGAAGGGGCATTCTAATTTGGTACCTCCAGATCAGGCCAGAACAGAAAATATGTCAAATGGATGTATTGTAGATGGCTTGCATTGTATCAGGGTTGTTTCAGAAAAACGTTATATTTATGTACAACAGTGTTCTTTCAAAGAAGAGGAATGTCTATTTGGAAACTGCAGCATATTTTTTTCATTTACATTTTGTGTTTTAGAAGATTATATTGCCTGTGATTAAGTACAATTATTACATTTTTTTATTAATCTCGAACTGTCTGAATCCGATCTCTTTATCTGTAAAAACAAATCGAATAAATAAATACATGCCATAATTAGTTAAAATTTGCATTTTTAAAAAGTATTCATTAAAACGTCACATAAATAAAACCTCATTATTTAGCCAATTTCATCTTGCATTTAAAGATAAAACACTTTTTTCTAGCTGGTGTTTGGTACAGCAACCGGCAACTGTGTGGAATACACATATGAAGTGGCAGATGTTTGTTTAATCTGTGTGTGTGATCATTAATGAAAAAAACGTACTGCCTCCTTTGTTGAATATTATGGGGAATCAGAGGATGTGGGGTCCTATGCTTTAAAGTGGGGAGGCAGGTTCACTGATATCTATTGCTCCCTGTTATGCAATAAGGCAGTAATTGGCAAGGCTGATTATTTGCCTTCTAGACTAAACTAAGCTTTTAAAATGAAACAAGCGTTCTGTTTTATGTAACGGAGACGAAACAACACACTGGATGGCTCGCTCTAGTAACAACAAATGCAAATAGGCATTAAATTGCTGATCTGAGATTTATAAAAGATTTAAGACGACATGGCTATACAGAGTGGCTCGTGTAATCAAAATACCTCCCACATTCTCGTATAGGCTGTCTCTGCTGTCACCCAGTCCTCGCCTTGTATTCCGTGAGAGGGTAGCCTACACTGCACAAGTTTGATGCTTTTACTGTAAAAAAACATCCTCATTCAGCAAAATGCACACAAATACTCCTGTGTGTGAGTTTTATCAAATGTTCTGATACAGCCCCATCAGTAGTTTTTGAAGCGTAACTAGGTGAACACTGAACACCTGAAATCAGCATTGGAACTATGTTTCAGTAACGGCCAATGATTTATTACTAGTTGTTTACACGCACGTTGTAAAAAAAGACCCGAGTCACATTTGCTCTACTTGCTTTTTTTCTACTTAAAATATCATTTAATCACCCTTGGGTAATTGGATTCATGTCACTGTTTAGTTAATTGCACAATCATCAGTATGATGTTTCATACCATTACTAGAGCACAGTGTATAAAATCAACCCGGAGAGTAATTAGTATAAGATTACTGGCTAAATGTTTTAATTTATTAATATGTGAGTTATTTGGCTGATTCCTATTAAGCTTAAAGTTTCTCAGGGAAAGCAGCCACAAACGATTCTGTCTGCATCCCTTTGGCACATTGAATTGTAGATATAGTTTATCAGTTTAGAATAATCATAATATGCGCAGAACAATTGATCAACCTTCATTACAGTAGATTGACCAAGCTACTCGAAACAAATATACAAACAAAACCTATGTTGTCATTGGGGATCAATTCAATGCAAGTTCTGTATGAACTAATTGAACAAGTGTGCAGAGTAAAGCCATGGATCAAATCAAATCAATAACCAAACGAAAATGAGGCTGCGTAAAGGCGGAAGGTCGCCCCTTGTGTTATTTTCAGCTTTAATATTTCAAATAGTACGAAATATTGTGATTCATTAATACTGTTTATTGTTTCAAGTGACATTTATCACCCAAACGGACAGGAAGGCGCTAATTCGTTTCCGGACCAAAGCCATCAGAGATTTCACCTTTTAAATGTCACTCGTGGGGGCACGTCAGCCAATTCCACTGCATGAGCAAAGATGTAAATATATACCATTTATAGTTTGACCTCTGTGTGATTAGAGGCAATGCCAAACTGTTTCATGGTAATTAGGTGGTTGCTGGCAGTTTAAAACAAGCCTGCAAATTAATGACACATGAAATATATCTTCTAACCAGCCATCAAGACAGGTGATCCAGATGGTTCTCTCACCAAGGGATTTTCAAATGAACAGTGCTCGTTTGCCTTAGTTAAAGAACAGTCTGATAATGCATATTCAGCTATTGTCCATCAGTATCAAAGAGCAATTTTGTTACTACCTGTTACCCGATACAGTGAAAATTTTGGGAAACAAGACAAGATACTATTGAATAATTGCATAGTGGTGTCGTACAGCTAAACAATGTAGGCTACTGCAAGCCCCTCTGAGGTGAGCTATTGCAGTGCTCGCTAAGTGTATGTGCATGTCTGTAAAACAAGCGACTGAGGAAGCTCATCTATAGACAATCAAAACAACCAGAGGTAAACACAGTGCAGACAATCCAACCCCGCTCAGTACATTTCCTCCACAGTGCTATTATAGGCCTTGTATCTGCAGTTCCGCCATTATTTTAATGAGATTATAAAAATTAATAACCTGTACATCTGCAGTAAGAAAAACATATGTTCAGTTACAGGATGTTATGGCAAACTGACGCAGGCGCTCCGTTAAATGAGATATCTTAATTCAGCATTTTTGCAGGTGACTTTATCATGTTATTGGTCGTAGAAGCACCTTCATTAGACAGCAATAAAGTGGCATGCTGGGTATTGTAATATTAAACTTGGACTTAGACAAGTGTTCTAAATTGCTGGTAAATATGTAGCAATAGTTGACACTCAAAGGCTGATTCATAGGGGCGCATGTTTGCTTTTCTCTTTCCTTTTAATTTTATTCCTAATGAATGTATGGAGCAAATGGAGTATATCCCATTTTAAAGTGATCAGTCAGTCAGGTACTTTCATTTATCTGACATCCCAAAGGAAATATTAACTCAGAAGCCAAATAGGCAATACACTTTCAGTTGTAATTCACACTTTAATTACTTTCCCCTCTATTCAAATAATTCCTTCTCTACATAATAATATGTTTTATATTCCATCTCTTATTTGTATGCATGAGCCCCCTGATTGCCTGGATTTCTGAAATAGTAGAGGCACCAATATGCAAGTGCTTACAGAGCACGATAGTCACTGGATTGTAGTGGCTAAGAATGCATTGCAATGGAGAAGGTTGTATATAGATTGTATAGCCATAAAAAAATTTTAACCATAGCAATGCAATGTTTTTGCATCGCCACAAAGAGAACACTGGGTAGTTTGCAGTATTTATGTTATTTATCTGATTTTGAATCTAACTCTGAATAAAGATAGTTTTTGGATCTTCTTATGGAACGGGAGGTCTGCCGCTCACTCACGTCTGTGTGAACGAGCCCTCCCGGGGGTACGAGATGTCTTCTATACGTTCAACGCTGTACACGGTGGCCAGTCATCCGTGGGTTCTTTAAATTATTCAAGCTGTGTACATTTTGCTTTCACCCAGGGAGTTTCCTGCTGAACTCTGACCACTACAGTCCTGACTTTGCTGTGAACAGTGGGTCTTTTTTTGACAGTTTACCCCTCATCAATTTGAAATCGTTGGTTGTGCCTCTGGGGTCGCCAGTGTCACACACACGTCTACGCGAGGACAGACTATACAGCTGAGGCTTCTGCGCTCTTCTGATAGACTCGCCTTGGGCCAGTGACTATTTTACACCCCACATGCCACACAGGTCAGCGAGCTAGCACCGACCGGAGGAAACGCATGTCTCTCACTAACGCATTGGCATGTTGTTGGGGGAACGCACCGTAACTTGAGTAATCCCCGGCCAGCATAAACTGACTTTATCGTTATTTGGATGAGCCCTCTTTTTGTTTTTATTTGTGTGTGTGTGTGTGTGTGTGTGTGTGTGTGTGTGTGTGTGTGTGTGTGTGTGTGTGTGTGATGTATTTGCCAGATTTCTGTTATTGACCCTGCCATTCCTTGACTTCCCAGCACTATCACAGGAAGACACTACATTATGAATGGCAGCGCAGTGAAGAGGTCACCTCCTTCCCACAGGCGGGTTAATATCCATGCCCTTTACAGTAGAGAAACTGACATCCCCGTTTGACAAAAAGCATTTTTAACACAGTCGGGGCTCCTTTCAAACGGTGTCTTGGCCCGCCTTTGGGTATCTTCGTTTCGCTTGGTATATAAATGAGATCTAAACCTCAGCATGAGAAACGTGCAAGAGAGACGCTCTCTGGACACAGCCTAGGTTGTCTCTCAATGAGTAGACTACTTATTTCTAGTTATTTCTAATGGGAAGGCTCACCTCTATTTTATGTACTTGTCTAAGGAGACACATGCTATTTATCCCACTCTACTGTCAATGTTCAGTGTATTGTCACCAGTTGGGAAAGGGAACAAAACTACAGCGGCCTGATGGGAAGAGTTCAAATCAAATCAAATCAAATCAATATTTATTTGTATAGTGCATTTCACAACTAGTTGTCACAATGTGCTTCACAGAAAAGCCCAGCCTAAACTAAACCCCCACAAGAGCAAGCCAGAGGCAACAGTGGCAAGGAAAAACTCCCTGGTGTAACTAGGAAGAAACCTTGGGAGGAACCAGACTCAAGGGGGGAACCCATCCTCCTCTAATTAACAGTAAAGCATAAAAAAGCTCCCCACAGACGAAATTGGAATCGGCAGACTCAGGAAACAAAGAGTCAAGGTTGAGGAAAGACAACAGAGCAATGGAGTGTTTTCATCGGTAATCAATACTCACCCTCTCATTAAGGCGCTCATATTCTTGACCGGGTGTCAGTTCAGCTGAGCCAGGAGAGGGGAGCATACTTTCTCAACAAGCCCATGGAGATCCAAAAACAGCTAATACAGAAAACAGATCATACAGAAAGCTGAGTAAGAGCTAGGCGAAATGATGCTCATTAATCCATATTCACTATGATTGTAATTGCAGTGCTAAGGTAGTATATGTCACTTGCATTTATGGTAATTCAGATGGAAGATCTTAAAGAAAATACGTATACCCTTTTTATCGCCTAAATTATAATCCACAATTTTCTAGTTAATGCAAAGCTGAGGTATTTTAATGTGCTCATACAGCAAATGCATGTCTATCTAAATGTTTTACATATTTTGGTTTCCACACAGGCCTCAGGCTTTGTAAAACAGAGCCACGTGGTACTGTAGGTAGCTTTAGAAATAATGGCCTTATTATTATATTATTATTTGCATAATGTCTTCAATGTTATCTTGAGCTTCTTACAGTACACCATTTACACTACATAATTGATTTGTATATTTATTTGTGCAACCGCATATTCACAGAAAAAAATTCAGGTTAAATATTTTGTTCAACAATGGAGTCCTGCTAGGGTTCAGATCAGAGGGTGTTCAGTCTGTACAAGTATACTTTCCAAACAAATCTCAGTAAAACCATTTTATATTATTTTTTAAGGGGGAACAGACAGACGTGCCTCTTTTTTGCTTTATTCAGAAAGCAGAGAAGGTACATAAGAGATCACATCTCAGAAAGGCGCTGGGTGAGGATCGGTGAGGTGGGGTGTGGGGTTTGAATGGGGAGGTGTTGGAGACGGGTGTATTTCTCACATGGTTAAAAAATCGGCTGTTCCACACACATGTCTCGCCTGACTATTTTGTATTATTTTGGTGTTTTCCTAGAAGTTAGTTCCGCATCTGTACAGACATAGAAACTTATAAGGGTTCATACAAACTGACCATTGGATCAAATAGATGTTCTTCCCTCAAATTGGGTTGTTTTATACCCATGGGTACATTGAATCTTAATGAAGCAAAGATTATTGTTTTCATGCTATTCTTTCATTTTTTCTATTATAAAATACAGGTCTTGTTGTGAGGCAGCTACCCTTTCTCTTTACAGTATATACAATACGAGGACCAAAGAGACGACTGCTTTACTCTGTATACCGAGTTATCAATGTGTGCAGATAGACAGCCTTCTCTTCTATTTTAGAGCCCTTGTTTTTAATATATTTTTAAAAAAAAAACTTTTTTTAGATGTTGTCCAATGAGACAGGGGTGAGCTGAAGAATTTAATGTCGCTTTGAACTTATTTTCATCGGGGTTCTGGGTAATCATTCACCCTCTAGGCCACCTTTGCATGACCTCCAAGAAGCATTCGCTTAACATTCTCGGGAGGGCTGTCTTTAATACTTTCGCTTCAGTTGTCAATATTTGAATCACGTCTCTGAAATGCAAAGTTGTGTCCTTGTCCCTCAAGGTTTTCTGTTCAAATCCTTTGCAAATAAAAAGCAAAGATAATTGAGTTATTCACCAAAACATTCTGCGGTACGTGCAATTTTCATTGTATTCTTGATTAAAAAGAAAACTGCTAACGGTGTGTTATTTCGGAAATCAGTTAGGACAAGGCATTGAAATGTACCTGTGTTCTTTCAGCAAAAAAAGTATCTAAAGGTTTTGTATGTATATACCCCAAGCACTTCGGTATTCCTTATAAATGATTATTATTGGCAATCTGAATTAAGTCCCTCTGTAAACGTATACTAGTACGTGTGAATAGTGGGCAATTATGTAGGATTGGCAGCCTTGCAAATATATGTAGCATTGATGTTTTCCATGTGTATAACATGCAGTTACATACATTTATGGGCTAGTAGCTTTTCGCTTGAGAAAAATCAGCTGTATCTGATCTGAGATCTGATAAATCACAGAATACGAGCGTATCTATGATTATGTTTCGTTTGACCACAATAAAACCTCATATGGACAACCTGCTGAGAAGTTTCCAGTTTATAGTGTTGCATACCAACATTTATTCATGTATGATTCATGGCCGTAAGTGAAGTCAAGACACTTTTCAAGGATTACCTCGGACAGC
This sequence comes from Ilyophis sp. 1 JC-2022, assembly GCA_022702515.1. Lineage (NCBI taxonomy): Eukaryota > Metazoa > Chordata > Actinopteri > Anguilliformes > Synaphobranchidae > Ilyophis > Ilyophis sp. 1 JC-2022. Next base: position 43,013,726 of record CM040406.1, read on the forward strand.
TGCATGGCTGCAGATCTGCTCTTGCTGAGTTGATTTTAATATGAAAGGATAGCATTAAACTTTAATAAAGTCTTCTCCTGATCTTTTTGAATTGATGCAATACATGCCAAATGTGCAATTTAAGAATGTAAAAGTGATGCTGCATTAGAAAATGCATAATTCATTAAAACATTATCCATTGTTATCCATACCAGTGGAATTTTTGTGATGTGCTTTTTTCAGCAGAGATATCACAAGGTATCTATTGTTTTTTGTCTCTTCTCTCCCATTCCAGTGAGAGAATCACGATTAAAATGACTGGTTGTCTACAGTGGGAAACACTGTTCATTCTATCTTCACTTTGACCTGCTGTTTTATTGCACCTCTTATATACAGTAAGCCATGTAAGATTCTCATTGGCCCCTGGCCAGGGCCAGCCATGGCCAATATAATTGCAAAAGAAGATTAGTTGTCTCATCCATTGACCAAGTTTGGTCATATTTTTCACAATTATTGATCTTAGGTTCTAAGCCATACTCAGAGCGAGCGTCAAACACATATTTCACTGCAGTCATTCGTTCATATGACATTTGACACATTGTGCAGGCATGTACAGGTATGCCTGCAATACATGACTTTTACATTGTGTTTTTCCTTTTGAAACTGCCACTGGGTATTCTCGCAATATCAGTCATTCACCGTGAAAGCCTGCAGCCTTGCGAGTGAAACTTGTTTTTAAAATGGATTTTTACATCCTGCAATGTCAATGAAATCAAACAGTGAATGAAAACAAAAGCATAGACTTCCAGTGCACAGTACATACTGTATGCTTCCAGTACACAGTACATACTGTATGCTTTTCTACAGCCCGGCATCTTCACCGCAAGGAAACACAATCTGAGCGCTCCTAAGACACGACCGGAATGTTCTTTAATTGCACGGCACCTTTAATCGTCTCGAAATGCAGTTGCGCCGTCAGCTCGTATGAATAAAGAAACCAAATAGCCCACAGCTGATTGTTAATGTGCTCCATGTATGCGCTTGCCTGTTGCAAAGAATCTAACACGTTTAAACCCCTCAGTGTACGTATGTCAGAGCCTGTTCTAAAGAGTCGAACACGTTTAAACCCCTCAGTGTACGTATGTCAGAGCCTGTTCTAAAGAGTCAAACACGTTTAAACCCCTCAGTGTACGTATGTCAGAGGGAGGTAGTCATGTTTTCACAGCTGATTGTTAATGTGCTCCATGTATGCGCTTGCCTGTTCTAAAGAGTCGAACACGTTTAAACCCCTCAGTGTACGTATGTCAGAGCCTGTTCTAAAGAGTCAAACACGTTTAAACCCCTCAGTGTACGTATGTCAGAGGGAGGTAGTCATGTTTTCACAGCTGATTGTTAATGTGCTTCATATATGCGCTTGCCTGTTCCAAAGAGTCGAACACGTTTAAACCCCTCAGTGTACGTATGTCAGAGCCTGTTCCAAAGAGTCGAACACGTTTAAACCCCTCAGTGTACGTATGTCAGAGCCTGTTCCAAAGAGTCGAACACGTTTAAACCCCTCAGTGTGTTTAAACCCCTCAGTGTAAGTATGTCAGAGCCTGTTCCAAAGAGTCGAACACGTTTAAACCCCTCAGTGTACGTATGTCAGAGGGAGGTAGTCATGTTTTCACATTCTGGGTCTCTTCAGTTTCTCACTATAACCACTGATTTTCTCACCAGGGCCTGACAAGCTATTCAACCACTTACAATGGTTCGTTAGGTCATTATTAAATACAGTGCTTGTTCGGGCCTTTCTGAAATATTAATTTCACATTATTTGGCATACATCTGTGGAACACTATATTATGAGTAATATGAACACGCTGTAAAGTTGTTCAGACCAATTAACCTGTGTATGTGAGCAGGAGTCAAGAGAACACTCATTAATTGTTGCGATATTACCGCCATATAAGTCTCGCATTGTTCATGGGAGCTCAACGTTAGGAGCAATGCATGATTAATTAATATAATTACTGTACATACAGTATACGCTTGGTTGTTCTCATTTACAGGTTTGAAGAATGTACATATGATAAGCAAGTACTATATTTTTGGATTGTTACTCCAGTACAATTAATGATAAATTGCTTGAGATATTTCATATTTTTCCACGGGGTGGATTGTAATTCTATTCTACTGTATTTGCCTTTTGTGAATATATAGCCTTGCAATGTTTTGGCTAATTATATTTTTGTAATTAAATTCAATTTTACAAAAAAAAAAAAAGTGTGTGGTGTGTGATGAAATTTTTTGTTTTTTTTTTTTTTGTGTGTGTGTGTGTGTGTGTGTGTGTGTGTGTGTGTGCACGCATGTGTGTGTTGTAAAAGTGTGTTTTTTATTCCAAAGAATACTGCAGTATATTCAGATCGACATATCCTAAATACCAACGATCCAACACAGCTGGTTTGGGGTTGTTGGTTTAAAAAAAAAAATGATTATAAAGTATTAGGAAGTATTAGGCCGTATTAGTATTAGGCCGCAGATCTGATCTCGATGTAGTATTTCATTTGTTCTCACATACCTTTCTCTTTATTGAGCAAATTCATGTATTTATTTTATTATACTGTACAATGTTTTTGGGGATTCTACACTATAGCAGTGTTTCAAACAAATTAAAAACTTGAAGCATTCATTTCAGACAGTATAAAAGTCTTGCAACATTATTTCCATAATTAGACATATAGCATTTATCAAAACACAGCAAGAAATTAAACGAGAAGGGATGATTAACGAACATCTCTGTTCTTCCCCAAGGGGTGGAGGAGAAGAGAATTGAGTCTTCAAGGGTAAAGTTCACAATCACGTTTTTTCCTTACATAACACACTTGAAACTCTTCTCTCTTCTAGCTTTCAGGTTGAAGTTACAGCTGAAATGAATGGAATGGATTTAAGGTGAAATCTGGTTTTATGTCAGTGGATATTCCTAACATCTTGTGGTGCATCTCATAAAGAATGGTGCACATACCGAAGTCGAAAGGAGAGAAAATTAGCCTATTTTGCTGACCTGTTTTACGTTACCAGATAAGACTTCAGGATTGTGCTTTATGAGATTATCTATGGATTGCGTAATGTCCTATGAATCAATAGTGTGTCCTGTTTTATAAAAATGTACTCAGTTACAGTGGGACTACCATTATTAATATGTAGTAGATGAAAGATATGGGGACAGCGATTTCTTGAATAAGTAACATGTAAACTATGCATTTCACGGTATCTTCTCGACACTCGATGAGCAAAGGCAGCCCCTCAAACTTGGCCATATCACAGATATCGCGTGACTGCTTTCACATGGACGCGGTTTATCTTCTCCATCTGTCTCAGGCTACAAGATAAGAACAAATACATCCAAGAAATAAAACAGTCCTGTCAGCTTGGAATGTTGAATCTGCCTTTCCCACAAATTAGCCATATCTGAGACGCAGTCACAAGGCCTGATTGACTGCGGAGGGCTGGTCTATAAGACCGTAATGAAAATACCAAACAATAACAATTTTTGTGCCACCTCCATGTTCTATGACCGACTTCATCTGACTATTTCCCTCTGATCCACGTTTCATTTTATTTTTAAGCAGAAAATAGTACCCCTTCGTAACAGTGTCTTTTTTATGTTTAGGATCATATTTACTTACGTATATAAAATGAGTACATATACTATGTTTCTTGTCGATGGGAACATCAAACACTAGATATTAGATATTAAGTGTTTTGGAACCTATTCTATTAAAGCAATGTTATTTTGTGGGTGTTCTGTTTTTTGTGCAGTTCATGATGAAACAGATAGACTTGCAATGAGTTCATAACAATAGTTAGCTACATCTTGCCAGACTGATGTTAGTAAAGAAAATGCTGTAAGCCTCCACATTCTTAGTCTCTCTGGATATATATATATATATATATAGAGGCTGTGGAGTGATACTGCTGCTGAACTAAGATGATTGTTGTAAAGTTTCAGTATGTGGGTTCACTCGGAGGGAGATGGGATTGGGAGAGATGTAGGGTGGTGTTATTATTACTGGGTCTCCTTGTTATGTGTTTTGGTTCTCTTTAGTGTATTTTTTCTTAATTTCTAATTTGCATTGTATCCTATTATTTGTGCTGTAATAGAAAATGCAATTAAAAATTTGGTTAAAAAAAACAATTTTTGCACATATTCTTCATCAAATGGATAAACGAATCCCTTTGACCACAAACGAGAATGAATTAAGCGGGCAGTCCACTGACCTTTTCATAGATGAATGAAACCCCTTATAAGAGCAGGATATAGGATGTGATACTTTCATTTAGGTTAAATCACAATGGCACCCTTTTCCAGAATGCCAATGCATTAAGGTCACTGGAGTTTTGAACCGTTCAGCCATTAAGATGCATCTTGGTTGACCTTTTATACTGGTGGACGCAGAGCTATTAAAATAAAATAGGCTCAAACTGTTTAACATTGGATGTGACCATGTCCAAAAAAAAATATTATAATCTATAAAAAAAGAATACATAAAAATCTAATGAAAAACCAATCAAGAATGATCTTTGGGCCAATTAGGCTGAACATGGACTTAGTTCTATTATGGTATACAGACACCAGGCTCCGGGCCAGCCCCCAATGTTGTTGAGTGTCTAAGGACTGTGTACTTCTGGATAGCTCTGTCAGGGGAATGTTGTTTGTTTCAGTAATTTGCTATGCTGGTTCTGTGCAGTCTCTCAGCTCAAATAACCTGCAGTAAAGTGCATCACAGAACACAGCACACAATCAAAACAGCTCCAGTCCTCATCTTTTCCATTATTGGTGGTTGAATTGATGAAGACGAAGTCATACTCACCAGGTAGCACATTTGAATAGAACATCCCTACATCCCTACATCCCTACAGAGTGCCCTGTGGCAGAATTCAAAAGAGGGAACAAAATGACAATAAACAAAGGTATTCACAGCAAATGCCTGCTCACATATATGATGTTCACTTTTTTTCCCCATTCTCATTTGTCATTGGATTATTAAGAACTAGCAAGACTTGTTGGGGGTTGAGACAGGGGGGTGACATATGGTTGTATGGGTAATTGGGTTCCCTGTATAAAAGTTTGTAATTCTGTGGAATTTAGCTTCGTGTTTGAGCCCCATCAAATGCACAACACCCTGCAGCTGCTCCAACACAGTGCTACTACTATACAAAGTGTAGAACTGTAGAACACATGGCAGAAATTGGGTCATTGCTTGAAAAGGCCACCCAAAAAGAGTAGTAGTCTGAAATAGACGGTTGATAGTGTGAGAATTTTCCATTTCCCATGCAGGTGAATACTAATGAATTGCAATGGAGTACTGCAGTGTAATCCAAGCCCGTCATATGTGTGTTAATAATATCTCCTGAGTATTCAGTCGACATATTAGCCTGTACAATTCAAGAATACAACTTATTGTACAATGTATTAAAACAAAATACTGCCAGTGCTCTTGTTTTTTTTTCTTTACAAATACATATTATATAAAACATAAGACATTATATTACTGCTGCCATGTCATTCAAATATTGATCTATGGGATTAACATTTGCTGAAGTCAAGTCAGTGTCAAATAAAAAAATATTATGGTGTTCAATAAGTTCAAGCTTTATGTTTCAGTGTGTTACTGGATTGCAGTCCTACTCCTTCTGTGGGGGGAAAAGGGAAAAAGAAGAAGAGATGATTTTACTCCCAAGTTGACAGAAAATCAAAAGTTCCTCAACATTTTAGTCACATAACTATAAGAATATACAACAATGGTTTCATGTTCTACTACTTAAAAGAAAAAGAATGAGCTTACATGCTGTCACTTAAGGTTTGGGGGGAAATGATATTTCTGCTACCAGTTACTTACAGTATGGTACGCTTTCAAAGACCACCCCAGATGTTTAAAAGCATTCAGAAACATGTGGAAAAGTTTTTTTTAATAAGCTGGAGTATAATGTCAGAAGCCAAGTCCAACCAACAGATCCATAACTACTTCAAGACATCATGCAGTTGGTTACAGTGGCCAGAAATGAGCTCTGCTTTCAAGTCAATATATGGGGTAGCACATGGATCATGCATACCAAATAGCTTTCCTAAGTTATAGTAAGAATGTTTAAACATTCCCTCCAAACATTTATTTTTTGTATGTCAAAGGTGACACATTTATAATATATAAATAATACAATAATCATTTAAATAGACTCCTCCCAAAATCCCTCTAACACTAGCTTTATATAGACTTCAGTAACAATGCCTATTTGCCAATGGTCTGCTCAACTCATTCTGCTGGAATATGGATGTACTTTCATGTAGCTTTGGGCTAAGCAGATAGCACAGGAGCAAAATTGATCCAATGCAGATGGCTGGAAAGAAAAAGGCACAGTGGGATGCTGTTACACAGAGAGTCCTCCAGAGCGTCCTCAAACAAAAAGCCATCAGCCGTTCACACGTAGCAATCGTCAAGCACATTTCAGTGGAGAATCATTGTTGCTACCCTGATGTAAGCAAAACTGAGACCTTGAGAACGAGATGTATGCTACAGAGTCACAATGCTTCTTATTTTAAAATACAGCTTCAGTAAAGTTATCATTTTTTAAATTTAATTAGGATGATTCCTTGGTTCCGGTACCAGTGAAGCATTTATGATGATAAAAAAAAGCTGAGGTGGTGACTCGTCGATATTTAGCCAAAATCATTGTGCTGATAAGCAACCAATTGATGGTTCACTTCATGTATTATAAGTCTGTTTCTCTTGAATTTATGAGGGCCAGGGCCCTGCTAATACACACTTATTCCCTGCTTTGATACCAAATGTGTATTATGTTTGCTAAATTGAGTGGAGTGAGGTGGAATAAATTTCTCACAGTTATCTCCCTACCTGCCTCGCTGTTCAGAATCACTCTTCACTTTCTCAACTTCTACATTTTGCCTGTAGTTTTCAGCACCAAGAAAATTGATTTTTTTTCATAGCTTTGGGATTTATTTTTGCTCACATAAAATTTTATTGTACTTGAGTTACAGCGATGGAATGTGCCCTTAGCACAACATGGTTCAAAAGGTATTTTAAATTCATGTTAAGAACAGAATTCTAGAAGATAAATATAATGAATAGTTTCACACTTTTTCACACATTTATATTCCTAAAATAATAGAAGTAGAATTATGTCAGCAGAACAAGAAAGCTTGGAAGAAGGAAAAAAGTTTTTGTCTGTTGTGCAACCTTTTGAGACAGTGCATGGTCTGGGTAATGTCTCTTGTCAATTTGTCGTGGATGCATCTATTACTTATTATTTTACTCTTTAGAGAAATTGGGAAGCGTTGGGATGTGAATAAATGGCGTACCATTGGGAGTCGGTGGTCTATTCATTAAAATTGAGTTTTTCGTAGAATATACATGTTTTTAATAACCACCACCATGCTAACAGTGCATATATCTTTGTTATGATGACCTTTGTGTTAATCCTCACCTCCAGATTGTAATGGTATTGCTGGAGAACCAGAATCTTTGTTTTATTTTATTGCCATATGGGAATGCATAGGTCATAAAGCACCATTTATTTTGGCCATGCATCATGTCATAAATCAACTGGTAATTTGTGAAGTGAGCAATATAAAATGCAGATTCTCTATAAATATGCGAAGAACCCCACAAACAAAGGCAGATAGAGAGAGGGAGAGAGGGAGCAAGAGAGAGAGAGAGTTGGGGTGTTATGATGGCTTATGATAGTGTTAAAAAGAATAGTGTTACCCCATAGGGCAGCTTTCAGTTAATGCAATAATGAGAGCTTGTTTACATATTCCCATTCTGAGGTTCATACGGCAGTGTCTTTGCCATTCGTTTTTTTTTAGGTTGAGAATAATGGGCCACAGAGAATTGAGTCTTTAAATGAAATCATGCAGCATTAACCTATACTTTAAATGCTTAGCATAAGGGGAATATATCTCACCCACAAATAACCCAGGATATATTCTGTGGTTTGAACTTAAAATTACTCTCCACAACCATATGCAAATGGCAGGAATGTTCCTGAAGGTAGCCACAAAGATGAATATGTAAAGACTGGGAAGCAGTTGAACATTAAGATGACTACAGTAATTTTCAAATCTGTTGAAAAGATAATTTTTCACTTTGAAGCAGGAACAATTATTCAAGGTGGTAATGATTTGAAGTGAGCCAGTAATGATTTTAATGTTTTTTATGACATTTCATGACTTACTTTTGCCTTCTCTTGTTTTTTGACTTATCAGTTTGTCTAATCTTGTATATTATTATTTTCATGCTTGTCGAGGCTTTATCTATTTATTAATGTGTTTTTATGTATTCTTGGCAAGCCTGCTTTTGAGAACTTTCTGCTGGTGTAGTCTTTACTACCATATCTTTATTAACATTTGTTTTCACTATGGATGTGGACATTCCACTGCTAGGTCTTAGGTTAGAAATAATGTTCACTTAACACAATGCAAGCCCAGAAGATAACACAAAGGGTCAGAGGTCATTTCAGAAGACCATTTTCAAAGCCAGAGTCTGGTAAGGTTGGGGGAAGTGATCAAATGAGCTAATACAGGGGCTGTGTCCGAATACGACCCCTGTTCCCTGTCGACTGTCCCCTGTCTACTCAGACCCCTGTCTACTATGTGCCCTGTCCCTTCACTTTGCAAGCAGTGGGCAAAAAGAATCCTGCAAAACTCTTTCCAAACTAGTGAGGAAGTAGTTTGTTTTTTATTTTTTTTATTTTATTGAGAATATCAATCAGTTAAAATATGATAATTGTTACAAAGTTTAGATTATGAATGAAGACAGAATTAACAAAAATAAAAAAGTAGTTTGTAATATGAACCTATCTTGTACCATAGATATGCATGAACGCTCAAATATGCGGACTCAAATATGCGCCCTCAAAAGGGTGTAGGGGTCATATTTGGACACGGCCAGAGACTTTGGACAGGACCGGTACAGGCAGATTACCACAAGAGGGCGTTGCCTGGCCCTTTGATCACTCTATCTCTACATTAATTTTTAATTATGGGTGATGACGTTTATGCATTAAATCTCCTCGTTACTGCCGTGCTGCACACATCTTAAATAGGTAAGGAATAAATTAATCCCACCATACCTCACGGGAAATGCAAAGCCTTTAAAGTAATAATATGGGCTTTAATGTTGATGGGACACATTAAAACCAAAATCTAATGTAAATGCAGTTATTATTTAGGTGTAGTTTGGGTTAATTTCAAAAACATAAAAATAAAGCAGTTTTATTTCTTATCTGAATGTACCATTAACTGCTGACTCTAATAGCTATACTAAGAAGCAATTTTTTTTACTGAACTTCAAAGCCATTTTCCTCTGCGTCTTTGCTACAGAGATATGTAAGCTATGCACAGCCTTTATAAAGCAATTTTCAATAAAGTCAGCTTTGTTCTTCCTCAGAGCATGCCATCTGCCTCGCTGACAGAATAAATGTGCGGAGCTATTTAACTGTACAATGCCTGGGATTTAATGACATTAGGAAATGGTAGACGGGGAAGAGTGCGATACTGGCAATTTGCAGCAGTGGATGGAAAGCCCATGAAAGGTTTTGCACCTCATGACAACTTTATTTTACGGACGTAAAGCGAGGCTAATTAAATTGATTTATTGCCCCGTTTGTCTTTTTATATTCATGAATTGGAAAAAAAAGGGCTGACAAATAATGGTATGGATAGTTACAAACTGCTGTTTTTCATCTTTCCTTCCCTTAAATAACAGAAGCGCAATATAGCAGTGGAGGTGGGGGGTGGAGGTATGGGTTCAACCCCCTGTGGTCTAATATACAATGTTTATCATGGAACCAGGCACATTTAATCATTGTTCTCTGATGTTCAATGGTGTGGTACAAGAATATACTGTATATAAATTTACAATTATACTTAGCTGCTAGGCTATTGCTAAAACATTTGAGAACCGCTGTGTTGCCCATGATTTAAATACTTCTGTCTGTTTCCATCTTCATGCCACTTTCTATCAGACTTGCATTCCTGCCAGTCATGCAAATTGAAACCATTACAGTAATACACCCAAAAAAAAGTACTAAAAACAACCCCTTTTGAGCCTCAATGTTAATTCATGATAAAGTTTCTGACGTTTTATATAACTTATTCAAAACATTTAGGAAGTAGGGAAGGCGAAACTGTCACGGTGTTTATAATCCAGTTTGTCATCCCCTATCTGCCCTTTCGGTGTGATACATCTTTTTAAAAAGCATTTACTGAACCTGGATGTTGTTTTCAGAGTTTGCAGAATTGAGTAACCATCAAACCGCCCCTCTTTCAGCGTAGTTTTAATGTATTTCTCCTGTTCGCCTGACACTGCGAGAGATGTTAACATCAACCCGCCCCTCTTTAAACGTAGTTTTAATGTATTTCTCCTGTTCGCCTGACACGGCGAGAGATGTTAACTGTCTTGGCCAGTGCAAAAAGCAATAATCTCAGATTTTCAGTGTCTCCTGAATTACACGGCCGTGAATTATTTGAGACAGATGTGGTTAGAGGAAATGCATTGTGTTGCGTTTTCATGTTTAATTTATGCTTGATTTATTTATTTTTAGAATTATTTGCACTGAAATGGTTATAAGTAACATATTCTCAAGGGAAGTGCTTTAACTTGTTCTTTCACTCTTTCTGGATATTTTAAGAAAAACATTATGTTGTATACATTATGCAAAGATGAAAGGATTATCTGCCATTCACCATACTACTATCACAGTATATGAAACAGGTATTTTGAATGATTGTCAACAAGTTATAGTAATAGTTCAAACAGTATTGTATGTGAAATTTAACAATTAAATATGTATTAATCCAGAAACTATGCTCAGTTCTGAGTTTTTACTGCATGGTACTTCCAACGTCTATTCACATGGGCTGAATATGATTCTATGCTCCTTCTATTCTATTCTGTATATGTGTATACTGTTTAGCTGACATACAATTGAAATGCACATGATGTACAGTGAAACAAAAACCAAAATGGCAAACCCTCATTATGAATACCGTGACAACTTTTAATCACGTTTAATAATATGACAAACGGCAGATGTTCTAATGTTCAGAACCAAAAACTGATAACAAAAACACCCTATAAATCCTGACCTAACGAGTCCTAATGAGACACAGAGGCAGACCCTGGAACAATATTTGGAGACTTTGTTAAATAGTATAGTTGTAAAGCACTTTGAGCTGCATTCGTTGTATGAAAGGTGCTATATAAATACAATTTTACTTACTTACTTACTTACTGATACTATAACGTCTCTGCATTTGAATGGATCTCTATGGGAATTGGGGGGTGGGACTAGATTTAGCTGTAAATTACACTGGACCAGTATGGAACACATGGTTGGCTAAATGGCTCTAAGTCATCAAGGGTCTGACGTATCAAACAAGCCTTAAACCATCACTCAGCTGCCAGATATGCAGTAGATATGGATGGATAACGTGAAGGGTTTCTTCTCCTGACTTATTTTTTTAAATAGAGTTCAACAGAAAGATTTGTCAGGAGAACCCTTAAAGTGATGCATCCATATCTACTGCATATCTGGCAGCAGAGTGATGGTTTGAGACTTGTTTGATACCTCAGACCCTTGCTGACTTACAGTCATTTCACCAACCATGTATTCCATACTGTTCCAGCATAATTTACAACTAAATAGTCCCACCCCCAAATTCCCATAAAGATCCATTCAAATGCAGAGAAGTATCGCTTGTTAGAGTAGGCATACCAGAAAATAAGATATCAAGAGTCTTGTTGTTGGGTCACAGACATCAGGAAGTCATGGCATGCAAAGGATATACGACCAAATATTAAAAACTCAGAGTGCTAGAGTACAGAACCAAAATAACAAAAAATGTGTCACTGTCCAATTAATTATGGTGCTCACTGTACATGCTAGTGTTCCCTCTATCCATACAACATTATTTAATTTTAAGAAATTTTGTAATGCGGGCAATTAAGCAATTCCCTATATGAAAGAATGCTGAGCAGTTACAATGTGTCGTATGGTTTTAAACGTGAGTATTCTGGATGCTTACTGAGAAAACCTTGTTAACATTGCACGTACTGCACGTACATTGTTCACTGTGTTAAATGTGCTTACGTCTTACAGCATATCCTGACGCCCACACAAAACAAACTGTTAATAGCAGCTTGTGATATTTAAATGGTTGGTTTGTGACTGTCTTCATTTACATAATTAAATACAGTGTAAAAAAACTAACAAGAGCATGCATGTTTTTGTTTTTTACTGGATATGCAGTCATTTGCAGTTTATAATGCCTCTTTTAGCAAATTTTTTCACATTTTTCATCCAATGATGCAATGAAATGCTCCTGCGGACCTGCGCCTTCAGATTTTTGGGTCAAGTGGACATCAGTGAGCACCTCGTAATTTAAAAATAAAGAAGAAAAATCAAACCAAATCAGTAAAATAAATCAGTAAAATTTAATTTCCAAAAAATACACACACAACCTACTGTACATCTGAAGTATTTGTAGTGACGGAGTAAGTACATTTATTGAGATAGTAGTGTGAGCGCATTGCTCTGCATTTCCCCTTCGTGGAACAGTGGCACAGTAATTAAACAAGGCAGGGGAGAACTGCTATGTTGCACAACATCTGGCCCATTAGGATGTCCTGTGGATTGGGTCAGCTTTCCTTTTCCTAAAAGCACAACCATTCGCTTTCTGCAAAGATTAATGGCCATTGATTCTAAATAAAACAACTGAAGCAGCATGCCTTTTGGTTCCGATGTGCAGTTTTTGAGAACGAGAAAAATCTCCGGACAAGCAAAGTGCGTTCCTTCCCATCTTCCCTTTGTACTTTTCTTTCCCTTTGACTGCAGTTTAAGCACTTCTCTCTCAGCCTCTGGTAATTAATCCTCAACTTGCCATTTACGGAGCTGAATAAGATACCCGATGCAAAGCTGACACAAGTGTGTGTGTGTGTGTGTGTGTGTGTGTGTGTGTGTGTGTGTGTGTGTGTGTGTGTGTGTGTGTATGTATGTATGTGTGTGACACTGACTGAGATCAATACTCATCTGTGATGAAGTTTTACTGATTGTATTATTGCCCATAGTCCAGGTATAGATGGTAAAAAAAAATTCTCTCAACGTCATTCTCTCAAAATCATTTCAAATCTGACTTATTTTTATTAGTCTATGCCTTGGAAATGTTTGCTCTGCTTCTATTCTGCTAGCAACCTTTACAGAATAAAATTATTTGACAGTAGTCAGGTTTAATTTAGCCATGTTCCAGGATATCTAGCTTTAAACGTCAAACTCAATTAGTGTTATAATTGGAACCAGACTCTGGAACCAGAGAAGTTTGCCTTCCTTAGACAGGTGACAAACCCTTCCCACAACAATCTTAAATCCATTCTTCATTCCTTATACATAAATATATATCCTTTAGAATTGTATTCAATGTACATATACAGATGAGAGCTGATGGCTAAATATGAATACAGCCAAGTGACATTATAAATGTTATTATGAAGGTGAAATGCAATGTTTTCAGAAATTCTACATGAACAAAAAAAACATTCAATGTGGAGCACCATTTTGAGAGTGTTTCTATTCTAGTTTGACCTCTAAAACTGTGAGCCATCTTTATTTATTCTTTCTTAAGTTTATGTATTTATTCCTCTATGTCTACATTAAAAATAAATAAGACAAAGTCAAATGACAAATATTTTTCTGTAATTTTGTTTTTGCATGATATTGTCACACCTTTCACAAATATGCATAACAAGGTATATATACCTCTTACTGCTCATAGTAAATAATACATGCCATTTCTTTGTATAAAAATTAGTATAGGCATGGCTTTACAGTACAGTATACATAGCATGGTATCGTCAATAATTGTATTGTTACAGGTAAATTGTTATGTGGCATAACTAATGTGTGGTGAAATGCTTTGAAGAACAAAATGTGGATATAATAACAGTATGCCACTCCAGAATTGTCCTCTGATGAACCCTTCAAGCCATAGCCATGCTACATCTTAAAGGGGAACTCTCACTTTTTCTTTGTCTGGTTATTTATTCCGCAGATGTCAAATGATGACACACGGTGCACTAACATAATGCTTATACTGGACATGGAACTACCAAGTCCTACAACACAACAATAATTTGGCTTCACCAAGTGTTATGATGAACTATAAATTGTTGCTTGTTTTACAAACAAAATGCATTACAAACCAGATTAACAATTCCTAAAGAAATTGTAGGTTTGGTTGCTTCACAAATGTCAATGGCTGGAAATGGCATAGAAAGATGGTAATATGGTGTAGTGTGAGGTGGAAAATAAAAGGTGGAAATGGTATGAACTGTTACTGTGGTATAAAGAGATCTAGTGAAGGTGAAAGTGTTAAAATGTGGTGATGTAGCCTATTTTGTGGTAAGTAGTCTAAAGAACCTGAAAGTGATACAAAGAAGTAATGAATTGTGATAAAAGCACAAAAAGGTCATGTCAATTCATCTGGGATAGTATTGTTGGGTCATAACAGTGTTGTAGAGGAAGTCATTGTGAATGCCCAATTTACTGCATCCTGTGTACTAGCATACTGCTTACTGTAGTCTATACTGCAGTGACATGCAGTATGAAAAATATCCTCCATATAAACATGGACATAAGTAGGCTATATCAGTTTCCTTTTAACTCTTTGGCTATATCATCTGGGGATATTGAGAACACTCAATTTGGCCGCGAAAGGTAAGGCTAGCCCAATTTAACAGCTTTTCAAAAAAAGTATACTCAACTGGCATACTAGTAGTGTATGCTGATTCGGACTATTCGGACACAGTCGTAGTTGTGTTTGTAGAAAAATATGGGTTCATACAATTTTTGCCTAGGTTTTAACCAAATGCTCATCTACTGATTTCTCCATGTAAACAAACTCTGATTCTGATTACAGATCTCACCATTTTGTCGAGTCCAAACCACATGTCCTGTGCTGAATTCAGCGTTCTATTCAGCCTACCTAGCATGCAGCTATCGTAAAGCAATAATTAAACATAGGCTATCATTTGGCTAACATTGTTGACTCGCATAAACTTGAGATTATAACCCAATCATGTGTAGCGGATAGTTTATTTGCTGTATCTATGTCATAATCGATTGTATTTTGCTAACGTAGTCTACTGGCACCCATCACCTTGGCATTTCCATGCTGAGTGAAAGGTTTGTTTTTCCTGGTAGCTTAGTAGCCTAGCTGGCTTATGCTTTTGTCATGTTTTGTTAGGAAGTTGTCTGTGCTAACGTTATTAAGACGTAAATCAGAATTTTTTGAATTGAATGGAGTGATTAGTAGGCTTAGGCTAGATGAGCATTTAACTAAAACATAGGCAAAAATTTCAACAGCGCTAAAAATATTTTTTGTTAACAATTCAATTGTAGCCTATTTTGTAACTTAGACAACATAACGTGACAGCATTTGGATTTGGATCAGAGACGGAAGCATAGGCGGCATTTGCTATCATTCGTTTCACCTGAAACGGGCCTCTCAACTGTGGAAACATCAACGTTGCTGGGCGATCCGTGTACTTTTTGGCCAATCGTTTTCTGTTTCAGAAACAGAAATTATAAAACAAGAAACAAATGGTTATTCGTTTTGCTGACTGATTTTAAACATAAAATTACATAAATTTCCAAAAATTATGTTTGATTTTCAACTTTCAAACTCAATTTCCCCACCAGTTTTCGGTAGCTTCCGCATTCCCATAAAACATTTTCGCTAATTATGTATGCAGTAATTATGAGGGCATTAGAACATTATGCCACTGAGATAGCCTACAGAACATACAGGAGATGGCAATAAATAATTTGTCATATGCAAACATTGCATCGCAACACTGTTTTGTGGACATACCGGTAGTTTTAAACGTAATAAATTGACTACCTTAAGGCCACTGATTGTCATCATGTTTTTCATCACATATTATATGGAGCGATCTATTAAGTATCTAGCTGTTAAGTTACGAGAAAAAACTGTTTTGTGAGATGATTGGCAGTACGGGATGTTGTAGTTGGCATTCATTTACGACACTACAGGCCCAGCGTCTAGGAGCAATCAGCCAAACTGTAGGTTAAATATAACCTATGTGAAATCGATTGCTCCATACCTGTATACAATTGTTTAATATATAAAAAATAAATCGGTGTTATGTTGTGTGTCTGTTTGTTTCAAATGATGTTTAACTAATATATTATATTAGCTATAACTATCTAATTAGTTACATAGCCTAATGATAGTAATATAGCCTACATGTCTATGCAAAAGACGCATCTCCCAGAAAATCTCTGGCTATGCTCCATAGCCGCTAAACCACAGTTCTGTGCGCTGGCTGGAGAGTGGACCACAGTTCTTATAATTAGCTATATAGCTAGCATAGTTCTATGGAGTGGACCCTTTTTCCTTGAGAAAACGGAAATTGGAACATGGCGCCATAAACTTTGGAAATCGAGACCAATTTAAATTTCCTGTAATGTTATGTTTAAAATCAGTCAGCAAAACGATTAACCATTAAAATAACCATTTGATTATCGTTTTTCAATTTCTGTTTTTAAAATGAATAGCGTAATAGAATAACCATTCGTTTCTTTTTTTTATTTCTGTTTCTGAAACGGGAAACAATTGGCCAACAAGTACACGGATCCTGGGCAGTGGCAAAATGGAATAAAATAATCTCTTCAACATTCAACAGAAACCAGTTGTAGAATCGTTACGAGGTAGAATATTTGGTTCCTTAATCTGTTTATCACAGATTTGTTAAATAAATAAATAAATTTTAACGTTATACCGAAAGTAGTTACATTGGATAGGCGTAGCCTACGCGAAGGAAAATACACCGAATGTTTATTTGTAACAGTTTCAACTTTTTAATAATAGCCTGGAACAAACGTTTTTGTAGTGTGTAGAAATGGTACATTTGATGCATGTTATTGTCTGACTGTGGCAAGATGGTTGTAATGGGTTTGGGCTATTTTATTATGAATTGCAATTTGAAAGGTTGATGTATGCACAAGCGAGAACTTCTGCATTGGAATTTTGAGGGTTTAAAGTTGTTTACAATTTCAGAGAAATATGAATAGGCTACTATAATTGGGACATTGATGACTAGGCTAGCACCTTAGATAGGGCTAATAGCCTGCATGTTCATGGCGAAAGAGCGCATTGCGCTTGTTCATGCAGCATTTGTTGTAGTTATAGTCCAATGATTATTATTTTTGAAAGCTAAAGTGAGTAGGATCATTTCAGTTGCAGACAGAAGTAGGCTGCGTTGTTAGCTATGGCATTTCTCGTCTGCATTTTTCCAAGGTTGTTGACAGTTTCTCAGCGCTCACGTAGAGCAGGACGTTAAGTGATTCAAAAATCCATTCTCGCCGTGAGCTAGCCTACTGCACGTGCCCATTGACCCACATACATTTTTTGGTGATACAATGTCAAATATCTCAAAAAGCGTATATGGTATAAAGATAAAAAGTTATAGCAACCCAGAGGGGATATACAGGTATAATATGATGTAAGAATGGTGTCGACGGTGTGAACGGTGTAGGAGTAGATAGGTTCTCAAAAATCGGCGGAATAATAACGGTAAGTCTGAGGAATAACAATAGGTGTGGTTTTTTAACCACACCTAATAACCTAACGTATAGGTTGATGGAGCCCCATATATTAATGAAGATGCTTACTGTCATATTAATGGATTTGTACCTCCAGATGTTTGATATAAATTGCTCTTCAAGGAGTGATGTATGGTTAGTTTTGCATTTAGGTACATGGCATATTCTTTGTGCAAGGCTTAAAAGTGACATTATTTAAACAGCCTCTATGCAGTTAGCACCTGGGATAATAAATTGCAAGAGCACTTCTGACTAAGGGCAGAATTTATGTTTGTTATGATTATTATAATCACATTATTTTAATGGCCTATTATGATTTGTTTATTTATCCATGCATTATGATTTGTTTGCTTACACGAACATCATGTCCCTTTCTACAGGTAGCGAACAAAATAATTCAAGCCCCTGGATAAAAGAGGGACAACACATATATGCAACTCAGTGGCTACCGTAGAGGGACACCTCATTGAATTTGAAAAGGGGTGCTTGCTGGGGCACGTCTGGCAGGAACATCAGCGAACTGCTTTTTAACCGGTGCCACCTTTTTGCTCAACTGAGACATTTGTTGCTCCTGCAGCCAAACTATTAGTGGAAATCACAAACTCTGTGTTTTAACTTTATTGGTAGATGATTCGTGACAACTCTGCTGAATAGCGAGTGTCTAAGTGTCACTATTTTCCCGTAGCAAGTCCATTTAACAAGCACCGCCCCCCCCCCCCCCAGTCTATACCTACCCATGCGTGTCATAGTGGACAATAGCGTCTTTGTGTGAGTTCATATATATTTATTCATCATATAAAATTAGAATTCCGTCATAGCAACAAGATAAACCCAACAATAGACTGGTCGTATGCCAAAAACGCAGTGAAAGTTCCTGCTCACTCAAATGCAAAATAAACGTGAAATTATAGTCTCATTGTACCACGTATTCTACAATGAATATCTGCTGCTAAATATGAAATAAATATACAATCCTACGCTATGGCATATATACTTGTAACTTAGGGCATGGCAAATGCTCATTAAAATTTTATGTGCGCTGATAGGTGGTAGATTAAGGTAAAGATTTTCCTTGGAGTCAAAATAAATAGGAATGTTAAAAAAACTACAGAAAAATATAATCCCAGGGCAAAAGTATACATACTGAGTACAGGGAAAAGTGATGTTTTATTGAGGTACAAAAGTGAATGATTAGGCTACATATTTAGATGTTTGTAAAACTGTGATATCAATATTTAATCTTAATCTATCAGAAGAAGCACATGTATATTCTTTATAATGGACAAAACAAATGTTATTCATTTTATGACATGTTTTGGATAGGGGTTTTGGACCCATAGATATCTACCCCCCTATAGGGTCTGACGTATCAAACAAGCCTTAAACCATCACTCTGCTGCCAGAAATACAGTAGACATAGATGGATAACTTGAATGGTTTCTTCTCTTGACTTATTTTTCCAAAGAGTTCTATAGGGAAATTTGTCAGGAGAAACAACCCTTAAAGTGATCCATCCGTATCTACTGCATATCTGGCAGCAGAGTGATAGTTTGAGGCTTGTTTGATACGTCAGACCCTTCATGACTTAGAGCCATTTCGCCAACCATGTGTTCCATACTGTTCCAGTGTCATTTACAGCTAAATCTAGTCCCAACCCCCAATTCCCATAGAGATCCATTCAAATGCAGAGACATTTAGTATCGCTTGTAAGAGTACCAGAAAATAAGATATCAAGAGTCTTTTGATGTTGTTGGCTCACAGACATCAGGAAGTCATGGCATGCAAAGGATATGTGACCACATATTAAAAATTTATACTTTATTCTATATATAAATGCAGGGGTGCCAATAATTGTGGCCAACATGGTTTTGTTAAAAATACTTATTGATGAGGGACAGAAGATGAGAGCTGTCATATGCCATATTATATGCTCTCCATGCACCATAAATACTTAGATAATGGGGATGTTGTGTTACCTAACAGGTAAGAATAAAGATAAGAGATAATCCATATTCAGGGAAATTGAGGTGCACCCACTCAAACATGCCATGACGAGCTCCAATAACTCTTCCTGAAATCTAATCCCAAAATCCCCACACTCAGTGTGAAAGAGTTATATAAAGCCATTGTTAGAATATTTAATGCGATTTTAGACATCATATCACTTGTCACCAATACCTGCAGGTGGCAATACCTTGCATGGTTTCATCTTTGTCTTTTGGCGTTGTGGTTACGGATGTATGAGATGAAGAGTCCATCTTTAACGCTTTCCTTTTCAATCATGTTGAAATCTTAGCTTCAGCACACATAACTACTGCATGTGTAGGCAGTCTCTGTAGCAGGAAGTTAAGTGTACCATAGTCATATACTTGAAATACAAAATAAGTAGAATGGAATGTTTGGAGTATCAGTTGTATACATGAGATCAGGTGTAAGACACAAATCTCTGGTGCAAAGTGCACATATAGTTGCTTAAATATAAATGATGCAAGTACAGAAGTTGTAACATCCATTGCTTGTTTCTGTGGACATATGGCAGACTGAAACATTGACAAAACATCAAAACTGTTGAATTTGCTAAAACTTCATTACCAAGCAACTAACAATCTGGAGCCCTGATTTTACAATCTGGACTAAAAAAAAATGCATACATAAAACATAATTAAAAATAATAGTATACCATTATATTGCTTTATTGTCCCAGTGGACTAATCCATCTGAACTACAGAAGTTATCAAGGATTTTTATATTCATACGAATAGCTCAATCTGTTTAGTATGTGTTTTTTGTTTGATATAATTACTTGGCCTGGTGGTGCCAAATACAAATGATTCAGTTCTGACACTGTAGCACCAATATGTTTTATATTCAATAGAAGTGAATACAAGTAGTTTTTTTACCCCAATGTCAGTTTAGAACTGTGTAAACCTGCATATGCAGGTGATAGATTACATTTGGAAACTAGAGGATAGATAGTGTTGTGTTCATTCAGATGTGTGTGTGTGTGTGTGTGCTTAATCCAGCTCTCCCATCACATCGCACAGAGGAGCGTGTTGTCTCTGTGACATTTCCAAACATCACATTTAATCCAGATGGTAATTAATCATCCCTGAACAATGAGGTGGCCCCAAACAGTCACGCTGTCATGCCAGGGAAGGAAGGAGACACTGCCAGGGCGTGCGATGCCATTCACAACTGTACACCACCTGTGCTAACAGAAATGTATATAAAACAGATCAAGTACTTTCCGGAAGAACCTGAACGTTCATTGTCTTTCTTCATATTACACTCTTATCTGGCTTGCCAACTGAAGCCGCTTTTTCAAGTGTATTAAAATTTCCTACTATACATAAAATCTGCTGCTTTGTGTGTAATAAGCACTACTAAAAATGAGGCAAAAAAAAACAAACAAAAAAAAACATGCTATCGTACCCACAAATTCACATTAGACTTATTGTTTAATGTTAAGGGGGGACAAACACTTATTAAATGAGCATCTGTACAAAACAACTCAAATAAAATTGTAATATTGAAAACACATGTACCAGTTTACTATACATGGTGACATAATATTCAGATTTCTCACATTTCTGTGAGAAGAGCATATCCAGAATAAATCTATGCATGCATCATTGAATAAACATTTATATTTATTATTATTCAGTTTTTAAAGCGCCTTGCATTTTCCAGTGACATTTTAGTTCTTTATCTAGTTAAGTTGTGAAATTAATTAATATTTTGACTCACAATTTAATTTCATCCACAATTCAAAATGCGAAGGAAATCATTCTGTGTGGTTTAAGAGAATAGGCCCTGGACACTTAATTCGGTGACTGAAGAATATATGAGGTAAAGAAATGAGGTTAGTAAATTAGGTCTAGCGTCGAATGTATACTATATATAATTAGTATTGCACTTCATCTTGCTAAACAACATTCTGTTACTTATGAGCCCAAGTAGTTTGAGTGCATAGTGAGTGAATTTTAAACACTTCTCACTCTATTCAGGCCACTAGTGTTTATCATAAGTTATATTGGTTCTTGGCTTATTTTAAAGCACATAGAGGCAGTTATTTTTGGGCTACCTTGGGAGTGTCACCACAACCTCTTTATACACTGAAGTGTCTTTGTTTTTACAATCTTGTGAGGACTTTTCAGGAGTACATATAATTAATAGTCTGTCTCATCTTGTGACTACACTCACCCATTAGTGTCAACATCTCCTCTCCAGCAGTATTTATCAGCAAGAGAATTAAGGCATTTGTTCTGCTTAGTGCTAATATAAGGAACATGTACAGGCATTAAAACAATTATAGACATTACTGTAAATCAGAAAACATGTTCTTTCAAAAAGAAAATAAGATTGACTGAAAATATAGCTCATGTACAGAAGGAAAACATTTTACAATACAAACACTTGTCTACATATTCTGTTTTGATGCACAAACTTTATTCACATTTGTATCACCTATCGTACACTGAACACACAATTTAAATAAAATTTGTGGCATATACAAAGATACTGAAATCTTGGTTGTGAGCAACATGGAAATGTGTGTCTTCACAACTTAAAGCTTGTAAACTTGTAAATCACTTTGCATGCTGTTCACACACTGTGTGCCGCTGAAAATGAGGGCACAAACACTCATCCTAATTGCCCCTCAAAGAAAATGTTCTTTCTCCATTTTGTAGAAGGCCAATGCTGGCAGATGCTTATCATGGAAATTGTCAGCTTTAACTCGTATTTGACAGACTGAAGAGAAAGCCAGTCGGAAAAACTAGAAAATCTTACTATCATTGCAGAAAAAAAAAAACTCTGAGAATAGAGAAAGAAATCACGTAGAACAAAATAAGTTTGATTTAATAACATACTTTTTCTGGAACAATTAATGCATTGTATGCATTTAATACTTGCAATCATGTAAAATAATCCAATGATGTACCAACGGTTCCAGCTATCTATATTGCACAATTAGGTTATAGTAGAATTATCTGAAAATTAGAGTTTTGATTATGAAGGCATCAGTATGGACTGTACTTAGGATTAACCCTACTTATAAATTAAATGAATGGATTAAATGTCCTTCAGTATGTACACTGCTTTGTCCAGAAGCGATTTCTAATTAATACGTTATTGAAAAGATTTAGCTGAACAAGCCAAACAGGACAGAAAGGCAGAGATCCCAGTTTGCTTGGAAGGAGCCCAAATAAAATGAGGTGTTTCTAAAATTGAAATTCAGATGCTGTTCAGCTCTAAGGAGCTGAATAACTTCTTACTTCTTATTTCAAAATCTGATGCATGTGTTCTGAATGAAAGGCAATGCAATATGGTTTAGATGATAATACTTTACTATACTGTACTATACACTACTATATTATATTATACTACACTATAGCTTAATAGTAATCTTTTTAAGTAATCAGCTGCTTTTTATATTTAGTATATTTCGTTTGTTTCGATGTAAATGCAGTAAGTAAATAAGGAGTTAATATGTCCCAAAAAGTGGTATCTAAGCAAATAAAGAATTAATGAAAAGACATTTTAAATACACGTGTAATACTTGACCAAATGTATTCAATTCTTGCTTTAAGATTTCAGCTATATACTGTATATTGCCATGTACTTTACAAATATGTATCCCTTAACTGACCATTCACCCACCACAGTTGGCTTGAGTAAGCACAGAACATATACTGTACATATCCATGAAAATGATAATTAGTCTTCTTAAATTGTGCCATTGTGTTTCTGTCTAGATACTTTGAAATAAAATAAAAATATTTAGAAATTTTTAACTCAAAGTTTTAAAACAGTATTCATACCCTCTTATTAGCAAGAAGCCTAGCATATTTCTCAGGATGTTTGAAGATGATACTAGTGGAATTTAAACGGGTTCCGGATTTATGTTTTGCACACTAATATGGCCGAACAGCAGCCATTGGAACAAGATGAGGTCAGATTATTATTAAACTTGCTGAACCAGAAACGTAGTGCTATGCCTTGAGGAAAAGACACTGACACTCCAAGGCCTCCATGTCGGCAATAAAACGCTGTTTGGAGAACTGCAATGGTAAGCACTGGAATTATTAACATTTAGCTCTGCTTACAAGACAGTATAAAAACATGGTAAGCAAAAAGGCAGCGAGAGCTGGTGGGAGGAGGGTTACACTTTTGTACTTGTAATTGTTCTTTTGACATTCAGCTTTTTTCTCCATTTCTGGTAAATAAATCTGCATTTGTTGGTGGCCTAGTAAGGTTCTGTACCATGATATCATTTGAAGAAAACAACAAAAAGGGATAAAATGACAGCAAAACATAAGCCAACATGCATTTGTGTCGTTGTTTATTAATTCTTTGTAATAAAGCCATGTTTTTATGATTTATGAAGCCATGAGACTTATATTAAATTGTGCTGTGGATATGAACTACCCCACACAATAAGGTCACTTTCTGCAATGTATGGAATACCACAACAAAAAAAAATGTTGCTGTAAATCTAACACTGCTGTTGTACATTTAACACCCTAGGGTGTTTATATGAGACCGTGGTCTACGCCCGAGGGTGTTAAATGTACACCACCATTTTAGCTGTGCAGGACAGAGATTTTGAGATTTAAAGAAACTAACAACCTTGACAGAGAGATTCAGTGTCTTTAAAGTTAACACCTGCTTTCACATTTGCTCACACCAGTCCACCTAAAAACAAAAACAAATAAAGAAACAAATAAATAAATAAATAAACTTCTTTCCCCACCTGATGGATGAAAATTGAAAGACAAATCAATAGAGATCACAGCTTAAATGAAGAGTGATTTTAATTGGCTTAGTGCTATTGACTGGTGCCTCTTTATATCTTTATTTTGCTGTCTGACTACATTTACGTGACTATCACAGATAACGATTTACTACTAGTCTGCTGTGGATCAGACTGAATGCTTTTAAACAAGGAATGACAATAGCATTTAGAATCCATGTTGGCTGTAGGGCACACTAGACCATAGGTGTCACATATCTTAGAAAACATTTACTTGACGTTCCAACATTTTTGTATCATTTTAGTTGGCATATAGTACCACTCTAACATGATCAGAAAATTGTCTGTTTAATTCTGCTTCCGATTGCAGTAATAGACATTCACTGTTTTGCGCTCCACTAGAAAATACACAGTGGAATGATAAGTCTTAATTAAACTCATTTGAGTCCAACGGTTGATTTTGGACTGACGATTTGACTTCCCTGTTCCTGTTTGTTCTACAGCTGGACTTCTCATTCCCATCCACAGGAAATGTATTCTGTGTCTAAAAGAGGCAATTCCGCTTCATCAGATATTATATATCCTATCACACCACAAGTTATTCAATTAACAGAAGAGTTAAAAGTGCATGTTAATAAGTCACTGTTTAAAATACTGTGACCCAAGGACCCAAATTAATTTTTTTTAAATTGCTGATGAAAACATTTTGTAGATACAGTGGTGAGCTGTGAGAGTCTCAAAGGCTTTTTCTGAGAAGGACTAAGACGTGGGAAGAATTTCAACTCCCATTTTGCCAGTGCCGCAAGGGCGGTTTCTGACTCTTTTTTTGAGAGGTCAATATAATCATAAATGATAAAAGATGAAATACTCAGAGAGGAAGATTTCAACAGACACAAAAGAAGACAGTGCTTCAAGGACCTCCTAGATCTGTCAAAGAAAATGCCATTCACACAAATATGTGAGGAGAGCACAGAAAGAAAAACTCTGGAAAGGGGAAATCAAATGAGACACAGAGAACCGATCTCCAGTTGTAGATCACACAATAACAGAGGCGATCTAGGTTTCTAGGAAAACACATGTGAAGGGAATGCGTTTGATGCATTGTGGGAAAACAAAGCCCCTGGGTGCTGAGGGTTGCCAGGGGCCAGTAGTCACCCTTATTCATAAAAATAAAGGAAACTAAATGGATGGGGAAAAATACGGAGGTATTACCCTACCTAGTCCGATGGGACAAAGTAAAGGTGGGATTAAAGAGAATGCAGATAGCGACCGCATCAGAATTCCGCTGACGATATTTTCATCTCACACCGAGTGAAAGTGGCGTAGAACACAACAGATCATTGTGCGTTGTGTTTCTGAGAGAAATTGAAGGGTCAACAGGGCCAAACTAAAAACAAAAAAGTAAGTTGAAAGAAAACAAAAAAAATGTGTTAAATGTAAAATGTAAGAAGAAGAGTACCAATGGGATGCAAGTGCTGATTCAGTTTACGCTTAAATATGATTTCTTCTTTGGTCATTGTAAACAAAAACAAAATACCATCATAATGTATCATATAACCTATAAAACATAAGAACACGGAATTAATATTTCCAGAAAGAATAAATAAATAAGGTGGATAATTTGTGGAAAATTTTTATGGAAAATTTTCTAAATGGTAGATGTGTACAGTACTCACCTATTAGCGGGCCAGTTGAGTATGTGCCCTTACAAGAACACGGTTATTGCTTTTTTCATGTAAAGTTAGTATTTGTGCTGTAAACTCAATTATATTTGTAATTAATTCTACAAATGTGTTAGGTAAGCACTATAACATACATGGATTTTTACACTACTCTATAATGCACGAAAAACAGTGTGTTTGGACCACTGTGCAGTTCAGTTCATGTAAAAATCATGTTTCACATGTTCACCATTATTTTTCTGCCCTTTTTTACATTAAGTGAAATTCCAACCTGTAAACCTTGTGGAATTACTGTGCTCTTGACAGCATTTCAGGCTTAAAATGTGTTGTCCAGCATACAAACTAAAGCATCCAGAGAAGACTGACTTTCTCTCTTTATCAGTAAAAAAAAAGACCCAACTTGAGTCCATCAAAGCCAAAGATAAGAAAGTCTCATGCAACACCATTTTCTCAGGGCTAGGGGAATCTGCAAAGTTAGCACATGCCTATAAAATAAGACGCGAATGCAGACTTAACTTCTGATACGCAGAGTCAGCATCGGGGGATTAGCATCGGCCTGTAAGATTAACACGGTGCAGTCGGCATCTTATTACGTTAGGCCGACTCAAACGGGTGATTTTAATAATGCACACTTACGCATGCATATTCTCTACATCTTGTCAAGTACAGTGGAATTAAACAACTTTATCATCTAAAAAATGACATTTTATGCCCTGGTTTTTTTTATTTTATTACTGCCATGGTAAAAAGGGAATGCTAGTCTCGCATTCGCAGAATGTGTGACAGTGCCGTGAAAACGATATCTCAACTTCATCTTAGGATAAATTACATTTTCCAGATACTTATGTATTCATAGTTTGCATCTCCACAGTGGGTTTTGAATTCTTCCATGTCAGGGCTTTGATGAACTGAGTCAAGAAATGATGTGGGTGATCATTTCCCCGGTATGTCCCTCGGCGGTTGATATCAGTGCTATCGTATGAAAGTTTGTAAATGACTGACTGTCATATGAAAGTATGTAAAGGACTGATGGCGACAACTCACAGTGAAATACAGTTAGCTGAGTTCGCCACCATACTACTGCACACAGCTGAAGCTAAGCAGGCATGAGCTTGATTAGTACTTGGATAAGAGAAAAAAACAAGTTGATGCAGGAAGTCATGTTGTTGGGCAAGTACAGACTTCCCTGTGGCTCCAATTCAAATGCACTTGTAAATTGTTAACTTGGATGAGAAAATATTTTTTCCAGAAGGCAGTGCCGAATAGTATGAGATATTGACCACTTATGAAAATTCACATTTGCAAAATCTATAAGATCTGCTGATTTGAAACATATGTACAGTACTATAGAGTCACTGCTATTTCAGAGAAAAGTGAATGCTGTTATTATCAGTTCTTAAGCGAAAACCTCTATGGCTAGCAAAACGTGTACCATCCTTTGCTACAAGTGCCAAGGTTACTATAGATCATTGTTGAATTCTCTCTGCCGGAAAGACAATGCCAGAAGGTGGTATTAACATGCTGTGTGGCGGTCTAGGACCCATCTGTAGGACATATCACTCTCAGCGATCAAGTATGACAAGGCTATGACCTCACTATTGTCATCAGTGCCCAACAATGCTCTGGTCACCATATCAGGCAGAGTGTTGCCTTTGAAAGAAGGTGATTAACATGGCTGGAATGAATACGCTCAATCCAAAGGGCACAGCTCAATCAAATAATGCTGGGCTTGTGCAAAACACGTCTTAATGACCAAAACGTTAGAATATGCCATCAATGACTTTGGTCCTCAGATGGTGATGAGTGCGTTAAAGCTGCAGGCAATGGCCCATATTCAATCAACATGTGTCCTTATCTCTGGCTGACAAATGGACGCATTCGTTTTGTTTTCTTCACAAGCATAGCTTGGCAGTTAGTCTTGGTTATTGTTCTCCAAAACTTTTTGCGAAGGGAAAAACCAACCAACACTTGTGTTTATTTTCAAGTCAAAGTTAAGGACACTTGTTGACAAAATCCAGGTCAGTGTCTCTGGTGGCGGACAAGTGGTATACTGGAAAACTCCATCTGGCATCACAGGATCGCTGCTGCCCTACATACCTCAAGTGGGACCAATAACGGCAGTTGCAGATGAGCAGTAGTGTCATGCCGGGGTCAGAACAGTTCAATGCAATCGTTTCTATTGGGACTTGGGTTCTGAAGCTTCTGCACCATGTGCAAACTGAGAAATGCCCTGCAGGGAGCCACTCACCAAATGAGAGCGCCACAGGAACGATGTGGTGTGAATGAAGCAAGCTTGCCGCATGGCAGCCGGAGTGTAGCAGGGCGTAGGACCTGGAAATCCAGCGCTAGCCATAACAAATCACCTCAGGCCAGCAGAGAAAATGGGAAGATGGCTGCCCCGTACAGAATCAGGCAGAATCGCTGGAATGAGTTTTTTAACTAGTCTTACAGAGAGGAGTCCTAGAGAGAATACAGAGGAGAGCTTCTAAATTACTTACACCATGTGGCCTGCCTGCCATTGGAGAGGGGTGGCTGGCTGAAGCGATTGGTTGAGGCAATAACCACATGTCATTGGCTGTGAGCACTCAGCACTACAGCCTAAAAAAGACAACCAAAAAGCTGCCGACCAACTGCTCTGTGCAAGTGAATAATACCACGATAACAAATTCTGCAATTATGACCCGACACTACTGTAGCATTGAATAAATTGCACAACTGTATGATAGAAAAATACACTCTAGAGTGTTTTACAACGTTACCACCCATAAAATGCGTGGTTATTAAAAGTTGGCTACCCGTATAAATAAATGAATTACACTGCAATGCAGAAACAGTGTTGTCGTGAGATCACATCCATTATCTCTAAGGAAATGATGAAGGCACCTAATAAAGGAATGCCGACACAAAGAAGATGAGCCTGAGTTGGTGGGTGTGCAGTTATCTCAGTCCATTTACTAGTGACTGTAGAGTGTAGAGAGAGTTACAGAAGCATGCAATGCTGTTGCAGGACACGTGAGTACGTTCTCATTGTTCTTACCAAAAGAAAATATGTAATAACCTGTAATAAAAATGCTTTTGTTTAAGCAGCAGTAATATCCATAGGGAAGTCAGAAATATATGCTTCACGAATAATTCAAGAAAAAAATCAGTGCTTGATGTATTTCAGTACATTCATCCTCATGGATTTTGTGGGAAATTGATATTAATAAGTAGTAAAACAGCCTTATTATTAGAGTAGGATTAATGGATTATTCAGATCATGTACGTGCATTAGAGAATCAATAATTATATCCCCGCATCTGCTATAATCTTCGAGAGGAACCATTTTATTCCAATCATCATTAAATAGGGACCATAATTCCTGTCTCTATTAAAACATTAATAAACCAAGGTGCACATTATAAGACTGTACACATTTTTCTATTTTTCCCAAACTAGTCATTCTTTTTATAAGCACCGAGAGGGGCTCTTGAAGTACACTTGTGTCTTCTAACACCTTACCTCCACCATGGACAGCACAACATTTGTATTCACCTTGATAAAAAATTTGGTAAAGAGAGTCAACTCCACAAATATCCGCTGGCTAAATTCAGACAGCTCGTCTCTAGTGCCAAAGTCAATACCCCACCTACTGAGATATCGACATGGTGGAAATACAGAGGCAAATCTTGAACTCTTGCCAGAAGCAGCTTCTAATCCCTGAGAGAAAGCCAACATGCTATCTTCCCAGGATAGGCGGCATTGTTAAACCCTAAATCATCCAAATTCAGAGCAGTCCACTTCCGAGTTTGAGATTTAATATTTAATATTTAATACCCTAAGATCTTCTGATCTGTCTAGGATCTTGCTTCTCTAATCCAACTCTGATATGGCTCCATGTTTTATATGTTAATATCTCCCGCAAAACAGATCTTTGATCAAGTACTTGGCAGATCTGCATCCGTTCAGACCCGGCAGATGGTTCAACAAACATATTGAGCTTTTCTTCTTGAGTATATATTCATATTTTAATAGCATGCTCAGTAAAGGCACAATATCCTCTGGCATTCCACTGTAGTTATGGGATTGCATTAATATACACAGAAAAGCATTGAGGAGAGTGTAATCATATTGCAAACAGCCTTTCTGAAGGTATTGAACAGCAGATGGTGAACTGTGCATGGTAATTACCCAGTAGACAATGTAGTCATTTCATGCTATTTCAAATCGTGTGGCCTAAATTTGCTTGATATAAAATTATATAGCCCTCTCCCATTTAACTTAAATTCTCTGAGAGGATAATTCCATAATTATATTCTTAAAATAGTCTACAGTGTGTGGATCAGGCTTACATTTATTTATTTATTTATTTTGTATCGTGCATTAAGAGATCCAGCTATGGCTGCCTGAGTAGATCTTGACTGTAGTGTGATCACTGGAATCTCAGTTTCAAGATGTATATCTTCATATTTTCTGCATGTTATATTTTGTTATTCTGACTGTGCACTTCAAGTAGGATCAAAGTATTCATATTTAAGACTTCTGAAGAAAGTTGGTGGTTTACTGCTTTCCAGTTGGAAAAGCTGAGTAAATAACTGACCAAATTATTTGAATGATCTATATGACATAGCCAGGCAATCATGACAAATCAGTAAATAGTGAAGGTGTAAGGTGGACAATTCTGAAATTGTATATTTTATACCAACTGAATGTCCTGAGATTAAAGAGTTGAAGAATATGTTTGTTTTTACTTTGAATAATGCAAATTATACACATGTTTTTTACAAAATATGTTGTTGTTGTTTTTTTATAATATTTGGAATTGTCAGTCAAATATAAATTAACTGATGATATCTTTAATTAGATTAAGGTTAGGGTTAATTTTGGCACCACATTAAATGAGGTACAAGAGACTCTTTATGTGCCATGTTGTACATGAGTGCAAACCTAACTTAATGAGGCATACTGGGGTTTCTTCTGTGCTTTACCTTCTAAATGCCACATGCCCACTGATTTAAAATATTCATGAACAACATTGGCTTAATATATCAAGCTCATGCTACTTGTGTGGATGTGCTACAATATACACTGTATGTGTGAAGACTTGGTAACAACAGAAGCTATAAAGCTTGCTTGCTGTTACAAATCCCGTGAAACTTTGAGTACCCCAAAGTACCCCTAATGTAATGTAATAAAGGTAGTCTGGCCATTTGAGGCATATAAAAATAGCACTCCACTGTAATTTGCATGGCAACAGCTGGTCTTATTACAAGGTGGAAGATTTACAAAGTTAATTATTCTAATATCAATATTATTAGTTATATAATTAATTTTAATGGCCTCAGTAGCACAGATTTGATATTTATTCCCAATGGTGAGAAGTGACTTTCTATATGATTTTATAGTGGTTAATCTAACATGGAAATATACAGGGCCTGTCAAAGCAAGGTAACTTTCAATACTACATTGTGGGATATTAAACAAGGTGATATTTAACAATATAATTCTATATGATCTCCATTACATAATGCACATTATAACCTTTGCTGATTTTGAGCACAAAAGGTATTTTCATCAACAAGAAACTTGGTTAGCATTACGATAGCCAGCTCCGTTTTCTTGGTTGCCCTTCTTCCCTTGATGTCCACCAGATAGACTTGAATTGCAGAACGGGTCAAATGCCACACCGGATAGCAAGGTTTGGCAGTGGAGTGAAAAGCTTTCAATAACAGCTGGAGTCAGATCATATAGGCTGTAAATACATTTTTTTGTTATATAATTATTTTCTCACCCTGCGCAGCCCACGTCTTGCTTCGCTGCAGAGCCACACTGCAACTGAAGGACATGCTGATCCACTCACCTCAGCATCCATTTAACGTCCCATAGGGTACGCAGTACTACAGGAGAGTTAGCACTGATCAAAATGAGAGGGCCCTGTTGTACTGGTAGTTAGTGTTTCATTCTAACTATTGCCTCTCATATTATTTAGTATGCTAGTTAGCTAAATGAGGGAGCCAATCAGCTAGAAAGCAGAATCGAGGAGCTAGTTGGCTTTCAGATGAACAGCATTGCAAATGGATTTCCTCTTTAATGGGTGAGAATAATGTTTTCTCACAGGAATCAGTATTGCTGGCTTGCAGGCTTGTGAGCACTCAACGTTTTCTGGTCAATGGAAAAGCAGAACTCAAGGGCTGTCAATGATTATTGACATTTGAATATTTATGAAGAACAGTAGAATGACAGAGCACTATCAGTATAACTGGTCAACAAGACAGTTGGGAATTTGAAAAACCCAAACAGTGAGGGCCATTTTACAGTGACAATCTACTGGAGTTTAAGAAAAACAGTCATGAATGCAGACAGTATAAGGCAACACTTTTATATACTTTTATTATAGTGTTTGTTAAATAATAGATATTTGTGCCCACAGAGTGCCCCCATCAACACAACTGCCTTTAAACTTTCTTCTCATTTCCATCAAAGGCACTTGATCTTGTGACTATGTTACATACACTAATGATGGTTTTCTCAGTCCTTGTTGAAAGTTGAGAGATACCTAGAAAAATTGACCGTCAAAGTTGCATCGTTTTTCTCTCAAAAGTCACAGCTGATTGATGATGTTGGAGATGAAGCATTGTTTTTGCCACCTCATCATTAAAAAGTGTAATATATGCTCCTTACAGTACCAATGAGCAGTCTGGTGAATATATTTTAATTCATTTCCATAACATTAAAATATTTTAAGGGTGTATGTGCTGACCTGAGAATGCTCATGTTGGGTACAGTTTCTTTCTCTGAATATTTGAGGGATAAAAATTCTATTCATGTTTTCTGCCTGTCTGCCATTGAAGTTCCTGGTAAAAGTTTAGATTCAGTTGGGAAAAGCACAAGATGGGTTTCGGAAAGTCAGCATGGTTTTTACATGGTCAACATTTTCCCCCCAAAATTTTCATGTCTTTTTGGTATGGAATTTGCCTGGAAAAAAGCTTCAATCCCAGATTTGTTAAGACACATTAATGCATATGCATGCAGGCCAATTTATTTTACTTATGTCATTATATTTTAACCCCAGCTTCCTTAAATTATGAAAACCCTTGAAAGGCAAGGTGCACAAAACAAGTTTTATCTTGCACGTACGAGGTGTCACTTGTACGAAAAACATAACTCCTACTTACCATAGACAAGGTGCATTGGAAAAAAAAAAGTTTTTTATGTAGTCTTCAAATGTTTAAATAAAATAAAGTCAAAATCACACTTGGATTTTGTTCATGGAATAACAGGCTGTTATTAGCGTTAGCCAGAATGCCATCCATGTTGCTGAGGGCGAAAACGTCCCAGAGGATTCAAGAAAAGCCTGTCACAACACTTGATTTAAACCTGTAGGTGACCTACACAATTTCTCATTGCCTATTGCTTCACTGATTCATTTTGGCGAGGATGAAATCTGCCAATGATATCAATTTATGCAATGGGTTCTATTATTCTCAGAAATTAATAACCCTAGAACCTGCAATGCATAGCTGTTCTTAGCCTACAAATCTACACTTAAAAATGTTTTTCCATAGCATTACAGATGTCACGTGTAGATAAGCCTTGCATAGACAGATCTATCTCCTCTTCAGTTGCTGTCTGACGGCTCCCCTCGGTCCTCACTTCCCCAACCGCTTTCTAAGGATGACCTGCAGCCCTTGTCCTTAGTGGCTTGACTACATGTTTTCAAGCCACTAAACCACCGGTGGACAAAATTGGCAGTGTTGCCGCAGGGCTCACACACATTCTCGTGAGAATGGTATGGATGCTTTTCTATCCTGGCCATTATAAACATAACTCACCCCAGAGGTTTATTTGATAATATTAGCAAAAGCAACATTAGCAGCACTTTTATAACGGTTCACTTGCCTCTCTATCAATTCCTATAATTGAAGTATTAATGTAAAGTTTATAAAATTAACAAACATTCAGAGGGCTTGAGCCGTGAGGCTCTCCTCCGGCACTCAGGCTAAGAACATGTCAAAGTGTCCCTGCGAATCTTCATCAAAATGGCCTTTTGAAATGCACTCAAGCCGCTGTTTCTTTTCACTCTTCAGTCCCCAAACAGGACTTCGCATACATGAGCTGGAGGAAGACACTTCACGGGCTGTAATGGGTTGTGAATGGTTCGGAAATTCAAACGTGAAGGTGAGGGGGAATCAGAACAAGTCAGCTCACAACAGTGAGGACCAATAACTGGGAGAAAAAATAATAAGCGAAAAGAAAGAAAAGACAGGAACTAAATTCCTTAAGGCTAAACAGCCAAAAACAAAAATCAACCCACAAAAACGGGCAAACTAGTAAACTAGTGAAATACCAACTAAATCTCCAGAACTCATATAATGAGCCAGAACAGGAAATCTATCAAACAAAAAAACATCTTCGGCTACCTTAGCTCAGACCCGGAAGTGTGTAAAACCAAAAACAAAAGTACAAAGAAAAACTGTCTCCTAGACCTAGAGAACAGCAATGTACAAAATAAATAGTGCATAACGCTAACAGGAGAGAAACAATCCTATACCTGACTAAATAGCTAATAGCAAGTCCCTCGTGAACATAAACCAAGTTTAATATCAGGAGGTCGCTAGTACCTGGCTATACCTGGCTCGAATGCAATGTCGAAAGACAAACAAGCACCGGAGAACCGGAAGTGAGGAACCTAAATATCCTGCCGGTAGACGCACAGGTGAAAACACTAATGAGAACGGCAAACCCCGAAACGGAACATGGAAAAGATTTGATTGATTCACAATCGTGAAAGCAGGATGAGAACCGCAAAAGAAAAGAAAATAAACAGCCACGAACCACTACACGGGCAGCTTGACCAAGTGGACTATGGGCACTTGACTATGACCAGCAGGAGGCCGCTGGTTAGTGACTGATGAGCCACGGTCATCCAAGCCGAGCCCCTCCCCTCCCTGACCAGCACGACAGCCAATGATGCCTAGCCCTGTGGGCTAGCAGCCACAGTAACTACTGCCACAGTTTGGATTTGATACCAGACCGTGGGCCCCGTCCACACACTGGTGTCTTAACGGGATTAGCCACCTAACAGCCACGATCATTCCAATGTTTACTTTTTTAAACATTACTTTAGAGTACCATAGCGTAGGCCTATTATAACTACTGATGTGATGTGACTGTTACTTGCCAGTTCCTGCATATTTTATATTATCTTATTAATCAGAACTCAGTGGTTATTTGGCAGTTCTGAATAATAAGCCATGCATTTAAAACATGTAGTTATTGAGGCAATTATAACACTGTGCATATACATTTATTGACAAATTATAAGGGCTTAAAAGTACATTTTAAGTATGAATTTGAACTGTTGGCAGGCACATAATCGTGAAGAAAAATGGGAAATCCATTCATTTTAATTTATATTAGACCTCACAGGTTCTGCGGGAGTCTATTTTAAATTAATGCAATTCAAAACTGTACTGGCTTTTAGAGGAACCCTTTTGTTTAAATTATATAATCGCAGCTCATTTCAACTGAGAAGAAATCTGACCCATGACACCATAAAAATTTTAACTCCCAAGTGATTGTGATTGACAGGGATCAGAGAAGTTCTCAAGTCTCAAAATTGCATTATCAGCATTTTGCTAAATATGAAAACTTTGAAGTGTTTTCTGTGAAAAGAACATACTGTGTAGTTTCTTATTTCATCTTTGGTTCTTTGATATTAGGTATTTGAGAACATTGCGGGAAATTGTAAAGAACATTGTGTGAACCTCTAAAGGTACTCCCTGTGTGCATGCAAGTACTGTCCTTCGTGTTTTTTGGGATGCCTTTGAGTAAGATTGTAAAAGGATTTTGTCCAGGTGCTTTTTTTTGTCTATAGGTGCTTTTTTTAGTGTTTGTTTGTTGAAGTGTTTCTGGGTCGGCCATTTGCTTTTACTTGTGGCAGCTTATCTTGTTCTTCTTTTTAGACGCATCGCTAGCATTTGCGAAATGCCTTTAAGCACATCCATTTAGAAAGCACAAGATTCATGATCAACATTAAGCACACAACGTATTCTACAAATTGGTACTGTGGCAGCACAGCATGCAGTGTGACATCAGCAAACTTGACAATAATTGAATTATAATTCAACGTAGATAAAAAAGACAATGAGCTTAATCAATTGTTGGTTGCAAATTTGGTTGATTGTGCAGGAGGATTCAGACCCAAACAACAGTGAGGACTCTTCAGTCTTCAATCTAACTTTTCTCATAATAACACAGGGATTTGATGGGGTTGGATAGTGTTCACAGGGAGTCATAAAAGTATGTACATGATATCAGAAATATACATTTTAATGCTGCCTGAAAGTATGGCATTATCATTTCTGGAAGAGTGCCTGGGTAGTTTATAGGTACAGTAGGTGTGAGGAAATAAAACATTTGGGACTTTTGGATGGGAAAAATCAGCAGGAGAAATTTCATAAATGCAGTACTAATGAACTACACATTTAGCAGATAAGAGAAGAGACAGAAGCATGCTGTACAAAGAGAAATCATCCCTCTACAGGGAAAAAGTGCAAAAATTTATGTTGTCATAACTGTAGACAATCGTACACTATTGTGTTCTGCCGCAAGGTTTTCAAGCCCTTGGCTTTCGTTACCTGCCATATGAATTCCTAATAGGAACAATTGCAATACAGCATAGCAAAGATCTCCGGGAGACTCAGCTCTAAGCTTTAAGATGCGTGTATGGTCCCTTCATGTTCTTCATAATTAGATTAAACAGCAGCCATTTCAGGACTTTATTTTAGTGCCAGAGAAAACTACACTGAATCCCACTTAACGCTGCCCTCTACCTGACCTTACGAGTGCTCTGATCGGAATTCCGAAGAGGACAACTTTCTGCTCACAAGGACATTTTTGAGAGGAACTATATATAGACACAGCGTAAATATTACACCAACAGGGTGATTTGTAACATTCAATCCAATAGGTGCTTATTAAATTCTTGTGAATGCTGTATTTAAAATGTACCTACAGTATTTGTGGACTTTTCATTTTCTCTTGTGTTAAAATACAATGAAGGGTGAGTTTTGAGCTGCTGGAAAGCAGCGTAGGAAAGAGAGCTACTGTATGTAGCACAGGGCTATCTGTGGCTTAGGAGATGAAAGGATTCCCCTGTTTTAATGCCTACAGCTACTGATGCGCACTGACCCTACAGTAAACGTGGAAACAGAGGGAGGTCCTTTAGCTCTCTTACCACTTTACAGTGAAGCAGGAGTTCTCTGTCCTCAGTACTCAGAGCAAGTATTTTTTCTGGCTGTACTGGCCTCTTTCAGCCAAATCAGATATGCTTTATGTAATATATACAGAAAGAAAGTATACATAGGTTCAATAGGGAAGATAAGACGTACGTACATAGCTATGCACATGGGGAAAAAACGAAATATTTTTGCACGTATACTTTTTTTTGAAGAGTATAGTATATAATATACACTGCCTGGCCAAAAAAAAAAGTCGCACAATCTAATATTTTGTTGGACCACCTTTAGCTTTGATTATGGCGCACATTCGTCGTGGCATTGTTTCGACAACCTTATGCAACGTCACAACATTTATTTCTGTCCAGAGTTGCATTCATTTTTGGCTGAGATCTTGTATTGACGACGGGAGAGTCGTCAATACAAGATCCGTAAAGTCTTCTCTAGCACATCCCAAAGACTTTCAATGGGGTTAAGGTCAGGACTCTGGTGGCCAATTCATGTGTGAAAATGATTGCTCATGCTCCCTGAACCACTCTTTCACAATTTGAGCCTGATGAATCTTGGCATTGTCGTCCTGGAATATGCCCATTGATGAGATAACCTGGTCATTCAGTACATTCAGGTACACAGCTGACTTCATTTTATTGCTGCATAACGTTGCTGAGCCCCAGATCATAACACTGCCTCCAGCGGCTTGTACAGTGGGCACTATGCATGACGGGTGCAACGGCCACTTATTGGCCAGGCAGTGTAGAATACATGTAATGTCATGTCTCAACTTTCCTGAAAAAAACGTTTGGATTTTCATCATAACATTTTGCATTTTCATCAAAACTAATACGATCTTTTAATGTCATTTGGGTCATCTTGCGTATTATCTGAAAGATGTCCTCAACAACAAAGTTGATGACAACAACTAATTAGGTTTACTGTCATATTAATTGTTATAAATGGACGGAGAATCCATTGAATGTAGAATCTTGAAGTAAGTTCATCTAAAATGGGAGGGGCTGAAAGTAAGCAATAAAATTATGCACACCAGTGAGCTCTGTCTAAGAAATGCTTCTTTTACATTTCCATTTTTATTGCTGTCCATTCCAGGCCATTTAATGTGCAGAGCGACATCAAGCTTAAACCAATTTGTTTTGCCTGTTTTTTTTTCGATCCTAAACTTTTTCCATTAACATCCCACACATAATGAAATATTGCCCATGTAAAAATATAGGACGTAAGGTTTGTGCAATATATAAATCTAATCATCGCAAGGATCACTAAGCAGGGACTATGAAGTTATCTAATTTGTATCAACTTTATGGAGCAGAAACCAGAATTTGATCATGGTTGTAGAACCAGCATTAATCAAAAATGTGCATTTACGCTGCCTTAAAGTATGGTATTAGCATTTCACACACACACACACACACGAGCATGCGCTCGCACACACACATGCACACACACACGCGCACACACACGCGCGCACACACACATACACAAATTATACTTCTATTGAAATATAGGGAAAATACCTGACGGCAGAATTTTTACCTGCCATTAGATTGAAGATTTATCTTTTCCCTTGTATTCGCTGAATTCAGGTTTTAACTCATACCTCATTTTTACAAATGACATATTTTAGATTTTTGACATATTTGCTACAACATAGTTCAAAAACTGTGCTGTATACTATGCTCTATTTGTGTGGTACTGGCTTTTTAAAGCATCCTATCAGTCCGATCGGTAGCTGTTTTAGGATGCCAAACAGCTCAACATCTGGTGGAAATGTGTTGATTTTTAATTAATCAGAATGGATAATTCAATTCCCTGTGCCTCTGTATGGCGAGCCACGTCTTATAAAGATCAATACATTTGTGAGGAATTTAGCTCTTGGTCAGTGATACACTTGTACATACAGATGCAGTTGCGTCTCTAGTTATCTTATGAAATAAGTGTTTGTCAAGTCAGCTAAGCCACTTATCACCTCAACACAGGCCAAGACTGTGCCAAGATACAGTGATGAGATATCTTGTGACACAGGGATCGCTGTCAGGGGTTGAGCTGACACTAACATTCATTCTGCCATTCCCTGGACCCTCAAAGGTGACATGGTCGACCAGCCATTGTCCTATTAAATGAATGTATAGAAAGAGTACACTCTATTTTTTATTGAAATAGCAGCAGTAATTACTTTTTTAGCACTGCATAGTTCATTTAACACATTTGTAACTGGGCATGTCCTCACATTTTCAGCTCACTTCGCAAACTCTGTCAACTGATTGGAAATTAAGGTCAGGCGTACCTTGACACAGCTCATTTAGCTGAGCAACAAACAAATGTCATGACTGTTGTAGTATCAGCAGGGGATCTCAAACACAACAAGCACAATACATCAAAAGTAGTTGGTATACTATGGAGGGGTCACACACATAACTTGTTGTAACCTATACAACTAAATTGTACATAGATTGCATTGTGTAACATCCCATAAATATACAGTATATGTAACTCAACTAGCTGAAACTTGAGATGCACGGTGATCCAATTTCATCCTATAAAACTGCTGATAGTGGACATGTTTCACTAGACATTCTGTTGATGATTCCATTTCATCCATTTTCATCCATTTTCATCCATTTAATTACACTGCCTAGCTAGTAGAAGGTATGCTGTGTGTAAACTACAGAAATAAGTGGTAATTAAAGGTTTCAAACAAAGTTTGTACATATATTGCTTGCTTAGTAGTAAGTAAAATATTATCACAACATCAAAGCACCAGGTTTCTAGCTAGCCACCAATATTGCCATTTACTTCAAGATCAGTAATTATATTTATAAACACCTAGTAAAATGTTTACAAAAAAAACGTTTACTTAAATTTTTACTTTTTTATCCACCTTTATGATTTTCATATAATTACGAGAACCTCACATAAAATTAGTTAACTGTAGCTACCTGCTTTTCAGTATTATTTTGGTAACCTATCTCTAATTATCTATGTTCATTTTGTATTGTATGTATACAAATTGAGACATTATTAACTTGTGGTGCACAAGTGATTAATAAATACATGTATGCATTAAACACTAGAAACCAAATAATTTTACAATACTAATAATAATACTAATATTAACATATATGCAATAAGCCCAGGTGGGCTTGTAAAAAGAAAAAAAAGCAGTAGAAGCTTTATAGACTTAAGGAGGGCTGTAAAGAAATGAAATATCTTTGCATATGTTTTCAGTAATCATAATGCAGGAGAGATGGACCTCCAAAGTCAGAAACGAAAGGCTTTAATGAGCCATCGTTTACTTTCCACTTTGCTGGAAGGACAGATATATTTATCACAGGGGGTTGTAATATGAACGAATAAATGAGTATATAAATTCATGGAGCGAATCTGCCTGTTCCTTTATGTACAAAGTGTAATACTGCCTGCCCGATTTGCACTTTAATGCCATAGTTTATATGACAATGACAGAACTACATCTGGTGTGTAGTGCTCATATGCATCTTAAGTCATGGGGGAAAACATATAGGGGGAAAATGAGACTTTAGGAAGAATTCTTACGCTGAATTCTGAGCGTCTCAGCAAGTCATATTTCTTGTTTAATCGGTGTATACAGTGTAAGCTTGGTCCCGCTCAGTTGAGCTCTGTACGTTTGGACTGATTTTCCCCTCATAGCCTCATAGCGCTGATGTACAGAGGCTAGACTGTTTGTGCTAGCCTGCCAGCCCACATGGCCCCCATTGGCGCTGGAGTAATTGCGGGTACTCGTGATAGCACGGCTCGCTCCATGTGCTTAAAAAAGGAAAACATCCACAGAGGAGACCCTCCTCTCCATCACCGCCGCTGTCACAAGCGCTTCTTGTCGTTGGGCTTTCTGCGGCTCCCCAGAGCTGGTTGCCAGGCAACCTTGGCTCCATTAATATGCGAGGCAGTAGGAGCAGGGAATGCCTCTCGCCTCTGGAGCTCGACGGCAGCGTGGTTACTACACACGAGCGCAGTCTGCTCACTCGGCGTAGTTATCCGCGAGGCGTTTGACACTTTGCCATTAAGCAACGCTGAACTGTAGGGGGGTCACAACAAACCATATACTTGTAAATGAAGGCACCAACTCTCCCACGCTGGTCAGTGTGGGAATTTGACTCCTTTCAAGATCCTGTGTAAATTTGGGAAACTCGTGAAGCAGGAGTTTTGCTTCATAAATAAACGACTACACACTGCAATCTCGCTGAGGGCTACATCCCTGTGTTCTTAACAGGGGGGAAAGAAGCCTTTGGTGTGATCAATGCGGAGCAGGAGAAGTAAAGGGGAGAGATAATCTTGGACACAAGATAAAATCTCCTCTACACCCCCCCCACCCCCCAATCCGCCGCCCCCCCCCCCCCTCTTTGTTCGTCAACTCCACAAACCTCAGCCTGCCCTCGTCCTGACGGAAAGAGAGAAGAAGAAGTGAGCCGCTTCAGCTGCTGAGCTGAAGAAGAGCGATTAGAGACAAACTGATCGTGGCGCCTGTGAGATGAAACTCGGGGAGGGAACACTCAACTGCACCGGGGAGCAAGAGCCAACAACTGACCCTGAGTTTGACAGCCTGGAAGAAGACACAGCCCTCCCCAGATCCTTCGCCCATCCTGCGCTCCACAATGAGTGGAGACCACTTTTCAGCTAGTTGCCAGGAATGTTTGTGCGCCACAGAAAGGCCATCTCTCTCAGCATGTCCAATGCTATGTTTCTCCTGATGCTGTGCAAGGTAAGTGCTGTCACGTACCTCCTGCCAGGAGTCACTCCTCCTGTCCAGCTCTCCGGATGACTCTCCAGCACGTTGGAGCTTTGATATTGTGTCGACGTGTCAAGAAACATTGTGAATTGAGAAGTGATCGTGTGATGTTTTGTGCATTATTCTTTGTGGGATTATTTTGTTG
This sequence comes from Ilyophis sp. 1 JC-2022, assembly GCA_022702515.1. Lineage (NCBI taxonomy): Eukaryota > Metazoa > Chordata > Actinopteri > Anguilliformes > Synaphobranchidae > Ilyophis > Ilyophis sp. 1 JC-2022. Next base: position 43,055,958 of record CM040406.1, read on the forward strand.
CAGTTTGAGGCAGTTCTATCTTTGAGATGCTGAGCACTTGAGCATCTCCAGCGTTGATAAGACATTGATAAGTCTATAATGGCATGTGGTTTAAAAGTGTTGATTTAGATATTTGTGAAGAGAAAGATTGACTAATAGCTGTGAAATCTGCCATTTTTTCTTTGCTTGTTATTTATTAGAACAAATATATTAGATATTCTGATTTCAGCAATACCATTCAATTCCATTTATTAGAATTTTCTGATGCAGTCTTTATAATCTGATAGATCTTTAGGAGCATTATTGCCTGCATACAAGTGCAATATTTAAATTCCATGATACAGCATGCGTGTTATAGTATGATCATGTTCAATTCATTTATATAGCATTTTGGCAGTATTGATATCAGAATGGTTACTCATTATGACAATGTGCATTAAAGTATACAAATTCTAAATACATAGAAATTCAGATTCAATAAAGTTCAAATTTAATTGTGTCATATAAAAGTTGACTCACTGTTATTATTTATTCAAAAAGTCATGTTTGAAGAAACTTTATGCACAACACACATCTTAAACCAACATATATTTTGATATATTTGTACAGGTGCAAATCACTCTTTAACCATTGGTGCATCATTTAGTGTTTGACAGTAGATAATGTTTTACACTGAAAAATTGTATTTGTACAATTATTAAACTGAGTGCACACATTTTTTTCTTAGCTGTTTTTCTTAGGAAATTTGGGACAACATGATTTCTTTGTTGATCTTATAAAGAATATTTCAAGATATATTCAGTGTCACCAAATAAGAAAAAAATTAAAACACACAATTCTTATTTATCAGATATTCAACTTTAGAGAAAGTTTTTTTGAAAAAAATATTTTAGCTTAAGAAGTCACTTAATTATGAATATTTTGCATAATTTCTATAATTAGTGACTGATCAAAGTTAACCTGTTTTGTTATATAAAGTGGGGTTATATCTGTAGAAATTGAGCATGTGTGTTTGTGTGTGTGTATGTGAGAAAGAGAGATAGAGAAAGAAAGTGATGGTGAGAGAGAGAAAACAATATTGTGTATGTGTGTAAGGAAAAACTATTTGTATTAAATCAATTCTTTAACAACACCAAAAGCATCGCTGTTGTGCAATGTTTGACACGCTTAGAATTATTCAAGTGGCAAAAGGTCTTACGCTTGTCTAATTTTGAGACATTAATTCAGATTAGGTGAGCTCTAGCTAGGAGTTCTGTGTTTGTTTTCCAGGTGTGAGGCTCTTTCTGCATGTGCTTTTTCTAATCATGCTCCCGACCTTGGTCCCAAAATGCAGATGTGCTCCTTTTTATTCAAGTTCCCCAACAGAAAGAAATGCTTAGTGGAACAATAAGTGTTCCATTGAAATCAAGGTCTTTTTTTCCCTTTCCACAAAAGTAAAATAAAGCATGTTTGACTCCTCCCACTGGATGGAAAACATACAAAAATAAAATAAAATGACCAATATTTGGCCACAAATGATTGGAGTGTTTCATTGATTTGGAACATATGATAAATCAATATATAGACATTCATCTAAATTTAGTTGTGGGTACAAAATGTACTATATATATAGAAAACTGTTAAAAACAGAGCCCTCAAAACAAATACTTTTATATTAATTGTTTATATTCATACTTTTATATTCAGTGTTATTCATTGATTAAAGCAAGTTTGAATTTTCACAGTGCATAAAAGGGGGGTTAAAGTCAAACCTTCACACTTCAGTGCCGTTATATTTTATTCATGGGGTAATGCATTTTTCTCTATTCATCTTTACTGGAATTAGTCTTTTTTTGTAATGCAATAGTCTTTTGTTATATTTACGATGGTGTGTATGGCTGTCATAAAGTGCACACTCAGGCTTGTTTTCTTCATTTATTACTGAACTGAAAAAAACCCCCACATATAAATTACATTCCAGGCATAATAAGAGCTTTTGCTTGTACCTTATCTGCAAAAGTTGTCAGTCTTTCAGCTTTTTTGTAAATTTGTCCATCAGTTTACAGAAAACCAATATACATAATTTATTAGCTCTTCTTAGAGGTACAGTGTTGCATGAAAGCCTGACGGTGAAGAATCCAAAAAAATAAATTGCAAGTGCAACTAAAACAATTATTCCCAGAGTGCATACCCATAGTGAACATATGAATGGACCTTGATCCCAGACAGCTTTATCTGGAGTCCTGGATATGTTAGCATCATGTGGTGCAGTGCCTGTCCATATCTGTCTATCTCTGTGACTGGATTTATTTTAGTGTGGATGGTTGCATCTTTCATACATTTAACATTAATTGAGTAAGCTTATGTGTCAGTGTGATGAATTGCAAATATAAGTAGTTGGAGCAAAGATTGATGCATTGTGGAAAACAGTACTTATTATTAATATCCAAATCAATATAGCAGTTTAGAAATATATGAGATACAGAATATACTCTAATACAGATTACTGACAAATCCATAATAGAGCAGTACTGACAGAACTATAACTGTTTTGTTAAGACTACAGTAAGTTAGATACATTACAGTTACAGACCTCTTCTGGATGGTGAGAGCTGTGACCTCACAATGTTGAATGCTGTGCCCCTTCCGTGACACCCACAAAGAGGTCAAAGGTCAAATTTCCAGACAATATTTCTGAAATTTATTCAATCAATATTCAAATACCCATGTCTACAGTGCCTCTTAAAGTCCATTATGGTCAGTAATGTTACTGTTGAACTCTTTCTCCATGTCTATCTTTGTGTGTCCAGGCTCGAGTGATTTCACGTTTTTATGTTTTGTTATTCATTGTTTCAAATTTAATCTGCATTGTCACAATGTTAGATGCTAGACTTTACAGTGTTCCATGGGAATATGTACCCACATTTATTCTATTATATTTGAATAAATATACAAGCAAAAAATATTCTGTTTACTGATGAAATTCCAAGCATATTTGATCGTGGGGCTTGTATCTGTAACCATAGAAAATTGTCATGTTTTGTTGGAGCCTTGGATGTGCTCCAGAATGTGTGTTTGTGATATAGCTTAGAGCTGGCAACTTGAAAGCTTGTTTTTCTCCAAAAATATTGCTTATCAGGGACATGCCTCAGTTTTGGTTTTGCGCACACGGGGGTCAGTTCAGAAATAATACTATCCTGTCAGAGGGAAGTCCTCTTTATACCAACTCCAGACTTGCTATTGACAAGCACCTGCTATTTTGAATGACACATGCATGCAAAAGGTCATACATGTGTGTTTGCTGGGTAGCTCACTCAGTAAAAGCACCCCTTGTGGCGTATGAGTGAGCACCACAGTCTTGCATTGAATCTGAACAGTGCCGTGTATGACTGGGTCTCCTCCACCTCTGCCTAATAGTGGCTGCAGTGTGTAAAGAAACAGCTGGCTGACACCGCGTGTTTTGGAGGAGAACCGCGAGTTGTCTTTTCTCTCCTGAGCTGGCAGTAGGGGGCATACATTTCAAATGTGGGTTGGATTTGAGATGCCAAATTTAAAATAAAATTTAAAAAAATATTATAATAAAATAAAACAAAATTTGTCTGATGTGTCATCATGTTTCAGTAAGCCTTTGTATTCGTTATAAAAACCTACCATGAATGTGAGACATTGAATATAACAAAAAGAGGTACGAGATGGATAATTGAACACAGAAGTGGAGAATAAATTTGGTGTAGAATAAACTACAAATTATAAAAATATACAATATTAATACATATTCATATAGAGTATCATTGGAGAAATATAGCGATGTTGTACCTGAGAAAGCTAGCTAACTAGTTAAGCAAACATTGTACATTGAACATGGTAATGTAGCTAGTTTTCTCAGGTACATGATCACTATATTATTCACTTAGCAGTATTTGTAGGTATTATTTACACCTACCATCCACAGGGTCCCTTGGTGGTATACTGGTTGGAGCTAGTGGTGGAGTGGCAACGGCATCCAACCTCTCCACTGTTTTTCTCAATAGTTGAGAAACTGACAATATATATTTGACTTTTTGGCATGCCTCAACTGATTACAACGTTTGAAATTTGCCATTAAATAAGTTCAGTAAGGTCTGGTAGATCCTGGTCTGCAATGGGGGTGGGGAATAGTTAGCCTGTAATTCAGAACAGCTCTGAAGTTCTGTAAAACATTTGCAAAGGAGCCTTGATCTGGATGTGGCAGGTAATAATTACAGCTAACAATTGGATTGAGTTGGATTTATTGTACGCCTCAGAAGCTGGACAGTTCATTTGAAGAATGCTATGATGCTGCTCAGAGGTTGTTTTTGCTGTACATATACACACTTTATATGCTTTCACAAAAAGGGGTTAATTAAATAACCAATATTGTGCTAAGCAGAGGCCGTTTTTCTTTATTTTCCATTGAGATACACACAATTTACATATGACCTATGTACTCTATGAGTTTGACTCAAGATTTATAGTCTTGATATCAGAAGAAAAGGCATTTTTCCCACCTACGTCATCTACATTCACATTTTCTACTCTAATTCCAATCTAATATATATACATATATTTTACTTTGTACCAATATACTTTGTAAAACGTGTACACATAAAACCCTCATCTACTTAAGAATCTGTCACTTTGGATACTCAATATATTCTATCAGATGATTTTGAATGCGTTCCCTTAGTTATGAACCTCCAGAAGTCCTTTTAACAGGGCATTTCTCATCGTCCTGCAATGGCCAATGTGTCAATCATGAGGGCCTCCTCTGTGTTCCTGGAGAAAGGCTTTTCAGAGGGAAGCTTATGTGTCAGCACAATCATCTGCTTGACATTGTGTCACTTCAGACATTATGAGAAACTATGTTTATTTTAGTATATGTCTGTACACTAGCAAGTAACAATAGTGTTATATATTTATCTTCCTAAAACCCGGTAATTCATCTTTTTCCCCTGTAGGGGACATGAGTTTGTGGTCTTAATCTCAACATCCATATATTCTACCATGGTGAAACCTAGACTACTAAGGGTCAGTCTAAATAAAACATTCTGAAAATATATATATATTTTTACTGCAACATGTTTTTGTCATCCAAGGCACTTGCATAATGTCAAAAAATGTAAAATGTAAAAACTTGCTACTTTTTTCTGCCATGTCACAGGAGAGTATACACACATGCACACACACACACACACACACACACACACACACACACACACACACACACGCACACAGCCTACATAGCATGTGACATGTTTAACAGCAACACTGGGACCAATACTTGTACATGTTTGTACAAGTAAATACTTGTACTATGTAGTACTGAGTACTGTGCAGACTACATTTGGGAGAAGAAAGCAAACCATCGACATTAACGCTTTTAAAAGACCCCTGTGAGGAAGTATCCATTTAAAAAAGGTTTCAGCTAAAACATTATAGAAGCAACAACTGAATGTAACTGTATTTCACAACATTTCATTCCTGTCATGAAAACACATTTTCAGAAGTCCACTATATTTTATTCAGTGAATGACGGAAATGAATATATTTTTGATGGAAAATCACTTCCAAGGTCTTAAATAAAACATTACTCCATAAAAGCCTACGACACTAGCAGTGCAACGTTGAAGGAAGTATCTGCGTAGCAAAGATCCCCCATGTTACCAGATTGAACCTTATACACACTTTGTAAGAATTGTTTTGTTCGAATTTCTGATCTTGGTGCAGTTTCAAACTGCTCCTTTAAGAAATTGTGGGTGAATATGGCAATCTAAACATGAAGGGCTTGACTGGGGCTCTATCATCACTTGCATGTGTCTGAAAATAATAATGCAGGTAATTTAATGGGTATATACCATCTATCTTTACATGATATACAGCATATCACACTGATTAAATTTAACAATGCCTTGTTAGGGATTTGGATGTGTAATGTTTCAGATAGAAAAGATACAGATCTCAAATACAGTGCAGTCTGTGTGCGGTATCAGTATTTAATTTGACCTATGTCTTGCTTATAATATCCCAAAAATTGAAGGGCTGCCTGTTGATGGTGAGATTGTTTTGACTTGGATTGCTGTCTGATGTATGCGTGATGTAGATGGGCTTAGCAAAATGTAATTAATATTCATACATGAAGAACATATATTCATATATTCATACATGCACATTCCTTCCCAAAGTTCTCATGATTTTCATAATCTTTGCAAAAATCCCATATGAGACACATTCTTGTGGACTAGAAATAGATTACATATCAATGTACATATCAACTTTAAAACCACACCCCCGGTTATCCTGGGTATCTGTGGAGCAACAGAGTCACAATCTTTTAGGGTAGCGCTCCGTTGTGCTTAAATTTAAAAATGCAAACACCAAAAAAGTAATAAACTTTGAATATGAAACTAAACAAAACACAGAAATGCCTATCGGTGACATATTTGTTTCCTGCTCAACATGTATCCCACTTGTTTGCCATATTGCTCTGCCTATAGGGTATAGCATACCTCACCCTCACCATCATCATAGATGCAGGAAAATATTGAACTCTGAGTAACAGCTGTGTAGTATAATGGTTAGGACTTGTGTCGGTGTGGCAGGGCCATTGTACTGTTACATCATACCTTTTTTTGTGTTTTTGTATGATATATACACAGTATTTGAAAAAGTTTTGGGACAGCGTCACCATTTTGTTGTTTTGGCTTGGTACTCCAGCACATTACATTTGAAATAAAGCAATGAATGAGTGGCCACTTCATTAGGTAAACTTGCTCATTGACGCATAGCCTGCTCCTCCAAACAGTGAATCATGTGGCTGTAACTCAATATATAAAGCATGCAGACATGGTGACGTGGTTTAGTTGTTCGACCGGACATTAGAATGGAAAATCCACGGCGTCAATAGTGACTTCAGTTTTTCAGTTACAATGGCCTGCACAGTCTCCAATTCTCAATCCAATACACCACCTTTGTGATGAGGTGGAATGGGATGTTTGCAGCATGAGTTTGTGGCTGAAAAATCTGCTATCGTGCTATCGTGATGCTCAAATCAGCATGGACCAAAAATCCCATGGAATGTTTCCAGAACCTTGTTGAATCTATGGTACAAAGAAGGCAGTCTGTTCTGGTGGCAAAAGGGGGTCCTACCTGGTTTAGCTATATATATATAACATATATGTTATGCTAATGTATACATCGACATAAATAAATGTTAATTTTCTTGTAATTTTCCAAATAAATAGTTCTGGTGTTATCGATATATGATTATGCATGTATGCACGCAGATCATATTTCTGGTGGTGGATATTTCACACCGGTTATACTTTGTGACAGCTGTATTTGTGCTCACATCAGATTTCTGAATTATAATAATAGTTAATGAGTGCATATTACTTGCTCTGGTCATAGTGTAATATCATTATATATGTATTCTAAGAGCCCTACATCTAGTCTGCATATTCAATGGACGCCAAAGTTTTATAGATTTTAGTATGGATGCTTTATTTTATGAATTCTTTAGACAAAATAAAGGTTGTTGTTTTGCCATGCTTTCTCGGTTCTCAAACAGTTGCTTCAAATCCCTATCCATTAAAACGAACCTTTGATGTGACATTTACATCAGAAGTGATATTTATGTGACTTAGTTTTTAGAGTTAATTTGTTATCCAGAGTAAAAAGCTTGTTTACACCATGTGTGTGCGTAGGTGTGTGCGTGCATGCGTACGAGCATGTGTGTCATACAAGGACAAGGGCACTCATAATGACAGCTTGAAAGAAGTGCTGGATTCAACTGTAATGTTCAAAGTCATAAGATAATTATATATTAAGAATATCAACAATTATATGACCATACACAAAATGTGGACACAAAAAATTTAATTAACAAAATGTACAATTAAGGCAATGTACTATTGTCTATTTGTTTGCGTTTATGAAAAATATACAGACATTCTGATCTTGTGAAAAAGTGATGCTGGATCTTTTACTTGAATTATTCTGACAACCGTGCACTACATGCATTGGGCACATTTATCAAATGTCATGTGATCAAACTAGGTTGTTCTCATGGGCATGCGTTGTCCATACAATGGGCCTCATTCATGAAACGTGAGCAGAACAAATTTGTGCATAAATGCATTTGTACTAGCAATTTTGGCATTCATCAAAGTTTTCTGCAATTTATTCATACATATAAACAAAATACACCTGCTCAGGACCTTGTGTACTGCTTTTGTAAATGAGAAATGCTGCTAAATGTAGCTTTGGAATGTCAATTAGAGTATGAATTTATTTTATTTTCTGCTAAATTCAGAAGACTAAATTGAGGTTTTGAAATGCACAATGCAAACGTAATAAATTACCATTGTAAAACGCAAACACTTTAGATTACGCCAACTGTAGGCTATGAACCTGTGTAATTAGATGTTATAAATGTTCCCAGTACTATTTTTCTAAATTGATTAAAATTGAAATGCTATATGACGTTAAATATGCTAATTAAACACACGTTTAACCAGTGAACGAAATTTGCTTTAAAGTGGCTTACAGGTCTGTAGCCAGCATTGCAATGGCTGATCTTGGGCTGTTGTAGGAGTTTGTGCACGGTGTCCTTTGGACAGAACGTATCTTTAGCGATCTCATAGATTTGTTGGCTGAGAGTGATGAATGGCTGGTTAGTCGTTTTCACTACCTAGACGATTTCTGTTGCATTTGTGCAGCATTTTGGAGCCTAGTCTGAGAAGGCCGACAAATGGATCCGATGCCATCCCGTACATGTACAGGTCCGATCCGTACTTGGCTTCTTAGGCACTGGGTCTGTTCAGTGGGACATTGTCGACAGGTCCTGGATACCCCAGCCATTCCTGGGCCGCATTCTACGGTGTGCTCAATGGCAAAATCCAGCTCATGTCAGCGTACATCCAGTTTCCCTACATGATGCAAAGCCAGGTGGAGGTAAAGTGGGTTTTTTTATGAAATTGTCAAACTGCCCAATGTTATTGGTGCCATAGTCTGCGCACAAGAGCCCTTCTGATGATGCGTTTGCGTATATAAATATAAATGTCTATATAAATAGAAATCACTCCATCAATGTGCAGCTCATATGTGATACAAAATGTGTGTTGCCCAATGTTGTTACCCGGTGGCCTGCTGGGACCCACGACAGCTTCATTCCGCAGGGCAGTTCAGTTGACCGTGGCGCTCGTTTGGGTAACAGCGCTGTGAGAGACGACGGGCTTATTGGTAAGAATACGGTATATTTGTCTAATTCCTCCTGTAGCTGTGGTGCTCTTGTGTGCCTCAGGTATGCCTTTCTTCACCTCTTATTTAATGTCGATCCTTTTTTTAAATTATTTTAACAGTTTGTGTGATGGGTGATCCTGCGTTCACGGCATGCTATCTTCTGCCAGGAATTTTTACTTTACCAGTTGCTGTGACATTTTTTTTTTTCATTTACTGAACAACTGCTAATAAAATTAATATTTCTGTGTCGGAATAATTATTTCATTAGATTTTTCTGGACCATTTTGCATTTGTATGCACCTGTAAATGGAATTTGCAATTCAAAATATGGCAATTCATGTGAGTCGCTAAATAAGGTGCGCGCGGCAGTAATTTACGATGAATCGTAACGTATGAACATACGCACATGAATACAAACAAATCTACCTTTCCGTACTGTTTTATGAATCCGGCGTACATTCTTCATACAAACTTGTTTTCTACGTAAATGTACACACATATTTAGGAACGTTTCATGAATGAGGCCCAATGTATGTATAAAAGCAAACTTTATTTATGTATTTATGTTTATTGTTCTGAGCCATTGGATATCCATTCCTTTCCATCATTTATTGATCAGTAAGTACACTCTGGGATCATGATGGATTTTTACCTGACTTTTCAAGTAAAGCATTTCGTAATAGAATATATTTTATTTGAAACATACGTACGCTCATATTGAGAAAATCACATGCTTATAGGTTTTTTTTTTACTGAAATCTATAATATGCTTTGAGGAAGTTATTAATACGAACAATAAAACATTTGTGTCAGAAACTTCAGTAGCAGCGACAGAAGAGATTTTTAAATCTGGTGTTAAATTTCTCCATTACTCCAGGAAGCTTACAGGTCTAATCCATTAGATACGTCAATATGGTCTTAATCCACTCAACCCCCCTTCATTATCGCCGTATCGAGTATCACATGGTATGTGTGTTTTTTCATCCACAGATTAGCCTCAGAAGAAAACTGCTGATTGTTTCTACGAAGATGATAAACACTTCCATGAGTGATGAAGAAAGGGGAATTCAAGATAAGGAAGGCAAGGAAGAGTCGATACTGGCTATGCTGGGAATCATCGGAACCATCCTCAACTTGTTCGTCATCATTTTTGTGTACATCTACACGACGTTGTGACGAGACAGAACACTGAAATGATTGGCATTGCCTTACGTGTTCCATCATGTCGGAGGACTGGGAGTTGTGCACCAAGGCTGTTGACTTGCTTCTTCATCAAAAGGACTCAAAGAGGATCATACCGAGAGACCATTGTCAGTTGGACTCTTGAAACTGGGCCACGGGTGTGATCATAAGTTATTATATGAACGATATTTACTGTTCTGTATATATATGCATGAGATAATGACTCCCACAAATGCCGCTTGGAATAATCTTTCATGTTCTGGTTTAGCCAAGACCCGCATCGCAGAACGGCATCTGAAATGCAGTTTTCATTCAGGCTATGTAAAACAAGCAGGAAGATTAAGAGACAGTACAAACAAGATGCTATACTGCAAAATTGTGAGCTGAGCAAGCATTCTTATATAAATGGGAAAACAATAGATTTTTACACAGGACACATTGAAGCTTAAGACTGAGAAATTTCATATGTGCTGTGAGCATACTGTTTGTTTCTCATTTCTAACGATATATACTAAAAATAAGCTGTAAGATAATTTGTTTATACCAACTTTGATATTTGTATTGTGTATGTAGGATAAAATGTTTGGGGTAATATTTTATTCACCTTTTAATTATGTTTTTTACTGCCTATGACATAGCAAAAAGCTGTTATGAATGATTTGAACTTATTCGAACTTATTCTCACATTTGTTGCCAGAAATGTGGTACTTGGTTATTTGCTCTAAAATTTTGTCACAAATTTAAACAGTGGTCAAAATCCTAAGCAAATATAAAGCAGTTTTGTTGGAGCCAAGCTCAACACCTTTTCCCTTACAAATACTTTTTTGGGATCCTAAGTAGCCACAGATTCAGGATCTCTCTCTGGATTACAGTTTAAGGTTCTCTCTCAGATGGCAACACTCACATGAGGCATCCGTTTATTTTTGTTCCAAAAAGCAGTGCTCAGTCCTAGCATACCAATACCTTTTCGACCTTCTTCTCAGGAGATCTCATCCAGGTCTCATCCAGCTACTAGCCCGAGCATACAAAGCTTCAGCCATTTAATAAGAAGGCCATGCGATGGCAAGGTGTGGGTGTTGGATAGTGTATAGTTTGCACACTTCTACATAAGCGACAGTAACATTGTATGCGTAAATAAGGTTACATGGTGCGTACTCGGTCTTTAGTGCATTTGATGTGTTTATAGGTATATGCCAACGTAAGATAAAGTGATACTTTCATTTGAACTTTCTGCTTAAACTTTAGCGATTTCATTGACTATACTCATATCTATAGCTGGATTACTATATCAAGACTTTTCTGTATAACCTCTACATATTTACTCTCTGTGTAATTCAGTACATTGTACAGTTTTCTCTTTTCACAATGACAAATACCTGGAAATAATCATCATACTGCCTTAAACATTAAACTTTTTTGTTTTTGTTTGGATCCAGGAAGACAGTAACAGTTTGTTAAATGTCAGACAACAATAATTATAACATGTCCATGTATTATATTCAAATTGCTTCAGCTTATGTAAAGGTATATGACTATACTTGCACTGGTGATGCATAAAACCCACTAATGATAGCTTTTAGCTCCCGTGGCATCAGTGCAGTGTCAGTGAGGCAGGCATAAATAAAGCATGCATAGGGTGATATTATTTCAGCATGGCACTCAAGTACCTACCCTAACAGGAGTAGAATACAGAAATATTTTGAAATAAAATATATTATCACAACCAGAATTTATATTGCTAAATCAGAAGCAATATTGCAGTACCTTAAAGTTAGATAGTTACACTACATTGAAGTTTATTCCATTACTGTAAGGGTAAGGGTGTAGTGAATCATAAAGCACAAATAAAGAGGGCATTGATACTTATCCATTATTATATGAATGAAGAAATATTTCTGTGCCCAGAAAAGTGCCTGTGACAAAGCTTCAAATAGCCCGCAAACACTCCACACGGCACTCATTTCTGATGAAATGACAGACTGCCACAGCATCGGTGGGCAGAGTTGAGAATGTATTTTTGAAAAATAACTGATATTCTGTTTGTTTTATGGTATTATCTTCAATTTCCAAGTATTTATTCATTTATTTATTTATTTGTTCATTCAATTATAGATGTTTATTATTTGTATTTAAAGTTATGTGAAAACGTATTTAGCAATGGAATTAAATCTTTAAGAGCCAGTGCCGTCTTTATATCTTTATATCATATATGATATCTTTAGCACTGGAAAGACTAACATACAAACTGATGATCATATTCAAAGAATGGGAAACCACCGCAGGAGTTTTTTATTTTTCCTGATCTGTACTATCTGTATCTAATTTCGGATTTCCTCCCAAAAATTGCTATTTCTAATTGTATGTTCTCTACACCATTAATTTATTTGATAAAATCTTACATCAACAACAGTTTGAACAGAGAAAAGTGGAAGTCGCAAATGACATACAATATGGAGTATGGTGATATGATTTGAAATGCGTATCCAGGTGTTATCTACTATGTAAATCTTTTTCAGCTCCTGCTGTTTTCTTTAAAAAAATAAAGTAAATCTTATTACTAAATAAATAAAATCAAGTGATTCTGTAATCATTTCCATCTCTATTTTCAGCCCAAGTCGGGAGCAGGAGGAATAGAAACCAACTCTAACATGTGTTCTGCCAGCTGCTGCTTTTTTGTATTCTGCAGTCCAGCAGCTGAGCCATGCAGTCGTCGTGTCTGAGGGCTACACGCAGTGGACACAGGCACTGGCTCCTGAATGAGCCGAGTGGACAGAGCAAACCTTGTAAAGGCTGGAGCGCATGTCATTCTGTCATTCACTAACTGCTTTCGCTCACCTTGGGGTTGGGTGGGGTGGGGTGGGGGGCTACATTACTTACTTACACAGCTTAAACTTTTTTTTTACATACTATCTATATACACTGCTCAAAGATATTAAGGGAACACTTAATCAACACGGTATAACACCAAGTCAATTAAACTTCTGGGATATCGATCTGTCCAGTTAGGACGATTGTGAATCAATTTCACCTGCTTTGATGCAAATGAAAGTGATAACAGATGGACAGGAGAGGCAACAGCAAGACAACCCCCAAAAAGTAAATGGTTTTGCAGGTGGTGGCCACAGACCATTTCTCTCTCCTTATCCTTCCTGAATGATTTTTCTCTAGTTTTGCGTTTTGCTAGTGCCCTTGTCACAACTGGTAGCATGAGGCGGTACCTGCAGCCCATTCAGGTTGCACAGGTAGTCCAGCTCCTCCAGGATGGCACATCCATACGTGCCGTCGCAAGAAGGTTCGCTGTGTCTCCCAGCACAGTCTCAAGAGCATGGAGAAGATACCGGGAGACGGGCCATTACACAAGGAGAGCTGGACAGGGCCATAGAAGGGCAACAACCCAGCAGCAGGACCGGTATCTGCTCCTTTGTGCGAGGAGGAACAGGAGGAGCACTGCCAGAGCCCTACAAAATGACCTCCAGCGGGCTACTCGTGTGCATGTTTCTGACCAAACTGTCAGAAACAGACTCCAGGAGGGTGGCATGAGGGCCCGACGTTCTGTAGTGGGACCTGTGCTCACAGCCCAGCACCGTGCAGCTCGATTGGCATTTGCCAGAATTGGCAGGTTCGCCATTGGCGCCCCGTTCTCTTCACAGATGAGAGCAGGTTCACACTGAGCACATGTGACAGACGCGGAAGAGTCTGGAGATGCCGTGGCGAATGTTATGCTGCCTGCAACATCATCCAGCATGACGTGTTTGGTTTAATTGACTTGGTGTTATACTGTGATGATTAAGTGTTCCCTTAATTTTTTTGAGCAGTGTGTATATATATATATATGTATACTGAAGCAATGCAGGTGAAGTACCTTGCTCAAGAAGGGTACAATGGCAGTATACTACCTGGCAATCGAACCAGCAACCTTTAGGTTACTACACCGCCAATTTTTATAATCCCATATTTTATTAAAATGGGCATCATGATGACTGAAAAATAAAGGTTACAGGAAAGTATATTCACATGATATTTTAATATAATTTTTTTCCTCCTGACATCTCATAAATGAATCATAAATGAACCAGAAGTTTAATTTCATTTTTAAGTTTACAGCTGTCAGATTTCATTGTTCTCTTCAAGCATGAGACAGCGAACCCACAAATGCAGGACTAAAGCTTTTAGCATAGTCACAGGAAAAAACGAAGAGAAATCAAAAATCTGTTCATGGGAAGAAGGGAATAAGCTTCCTATTTCCAAGCATTTCATACAGTGTGACAGATTTCTCTGTCAAACCTCAAATCAATCGGAAGGACAGAATATAAAAGAGCTACGAAGCACAGAGGACAAAGAAACGGCACCAAATAACCTTAACCATATTTATTTTACCCCCTTTCCTTTGCTTGTATCATTTTGGTGTATGTGTCAAAATAATTTTTCATTCCATTAAGAGTTTCCCAGGATTTAAATCAGGCTGGAATAATCCTTTTTGAAAATAAATAAATAAAAAGCGTCACTGCATATTTTATAAATATATTGGATTAGGCAATGAACCAAGTAAACAATGTTGTTTGAGGATCCGCAGCTGCTTAAATTCACAGTAGCCCAGGAGCCAGTAGTGAGCCCTTGTTCTAACTGGATAGGCAGACTACGCAGCCTCTGATCATTCTACTTCTTAATAGGCAGTGTTTGCTGAAGAATGCCTAAAAAATGTTGACATATATAAAAACAGGTTGGTTGCCTTAATAAAGATTATGCAGCCCAAAACAAGTGAATCGACCTTAGCCACGGCACTGGGATTGTCTTTGTTTATAACTGCAGACCAGTATTGTGACACACATACATAAAATAAGAAATGACAAACAAACAAGTAAATAAACAAATTATCCAACCCCTAGTCAACACCAGCACCAATTGCATATTTCTGGGCTCTGTCTACACTAACACAGTCTAGATTCAATACCAGACCATGGGGTCCATCCATGCATTAGAACTGTCAGCAACCTTACCAGGATCAAGCACACTGCAGTCCCATATAGCATACATATTTGCACTATATATTGCTGCTCTAGATGGCACAATATATGATATATATACAGTATAAATGAAAAAATAAACATGACCACATACTATATGGGAACAGGATGGCCTGGCCTCTGAGGGTCTTAAAATATTTATTTTCATCAAAAATGACTCAGCAAATAAATAATATACACTGGACAGAAAAACATAAATCTTTATTAAAGAGCTAGCTATACATTATGTATGTTTTTTTCTTATAGCCTCCGAAGTAAGATTACCTGTAAATGACTTGCGCATTAATAGAGCAACTAAGTCAATCTATATTACGACCACCTATGAGAAAGTCTTGTCTCTCTGGCCAAAAATGGCTTTTTGATTTAAAGTGCAGCTAATATCTTCCATTGGCTTAAAATCAATGCAACCTGATCACTATGCTAATGATCTGTTGTTGTTTTTTCCCCCACACACACCACCAAAACATGTTTTCATGTGAATTTGTGCTAACGGTGATTGATCTTTGTTAATCATTTGTTTCTAAATTTGGCTTTTCTGCTGCTTGAAATCTTGAAGCTTGATTGCCTTCTATTTCCGAGTATAAAATACATTTACTGCAATATGTAATATCCATGTTTATATTCATAGCTGATTAAAAAATGTTTTACATTAATGTTAGGTTAGGAAATGCTTTTAAAAAATGTAAGTGCTGCTTTCTCGGAAATCGATGCTTCTGATGTTCCTTAATCTGAATATGCTCTGAAAACAGTGGCCCCAAAAACCATAAAAACATAAACATTTCATGACAATTACGATGGCGTTACACACTGAAATATTCATAGGACCACACAAGGGGATACAAAGAGACCAATGTTTTGATATTGATGAATCCATTTTAACCCAGTAATCTGATTTGTTCCTCCAGTTTCATGTTTCACCATTAAACCATATTAATATCTCCACATACTATTTTATAAAGAGTGGAGTGAGGTAATCTACTTCAGTAGATGACATCACTTGATATTTCAGTATACTTCCATTATCTAATCCAAGGGCATCTATTTAAGAGCTCCATGTCTAGTCTGAATTAGTATGCATATGATTGTCTGCAGGCAAGATATCTCTCCAGTAATGTGAAACAAGCCCAACATGAAGTATACAACCGTGAATGCCAGCAGCAATAAACTGAACCATCTTCACCCTTTTAAGTCTACAGGTCACAACAGCTGTCTATCTGCTGTGCCTGCAGGCTAATGGAGGACCTCAGGGGCTCACCGATTGGATGGATGCAGCCAGACAAGTTGAACTATACTCAAATGCATTCAAGCAAATGGATTTAGGAATGGTGCAATAGTTAAGTTAAGTTAAGCTTCTGCTTTTTGACCCATCCTAACTACTTATGAGCAGTAGCCCCATGGTATAATATTGTAATAAAAATATAGGTCATTTACAAAGAGAATATTTAGAATTTTAAAATGGGATATCACAATAAAAAAATAAAACTCACATTCAATCTCCACCCATTTTCAGCGTGTTTCTGGAAAAGCCTGTATCACCAACTGTGTAAGGGGCACATGAGGCAATGATGGGTGTAGCTGGGAATGCAGGGCAGCAGAAACACGAGATGAAATCCTCAAGGTCAGTGCAGGATTTTCCCATCCTCTATCCCGGATTTATTCTTTGGAGATTTACAGTTAATCACAATATTTGCGGTTAGCGTGTTAATTATGGTTTACAATTGTTACAAATACTACTGGGATACACTACTGCTGATTACCTCAATTATTAATGGGTTTTTACAAGGGCAAAGTCAATCAAACATTGCTCTAATGTAATACATGTGCATTAGATCCCGTTGTATAAATACGGTGGGTGGGGATCAAACCGCACCAAATAAATTCATATTATTTTTTAAATATATGTTTTAGTTGGCATGGCATTGCTCATATTATTGCATTACACAATGTGAGAGCTGAATGTTAGATCTCATATCAAGAGTGTTTCCAAGGGTGAATGCAATAAACCGTGTGTGTTTACGTATGCCTTTTTTCCAGAGACACATGCTTAGAAAGTTAATTGCTAGAAATAAAGAATGATTAATTGAGGGGCACAGCAGCTCGGTAATGCACGTTAAACCTTTTCACAGCCAGCTAAACCATTTGGTAGAGCACTTTGTGTCTTGATATTTTGTTGAAAAATTGAGATTGAGCCATCTCTACCACCTAAATCAAATGGTAGAGATCCATCAGGTGGAGTTAAGTCCAACATATTTTTCAACAACATATCAAGACTCATAATGTGCTCTACCAAACGGTTGAGCTGGCCATTAAAGGGTTAAACATTATAAAATAGTGTGACATACAAACGGAAAACAGTGTGTAACATTGTTGGTTCACTACGATGATCAACAGAAACAAGGGGTTAACACTACTCTACTAGTCTACTTGTGGAACATTTTAAAACATCATGGTGTTTCATCTAGTTCAAGATGATAATGTATAATATAAAATGTAATAAGTTCATTGAATAGCAATATAATGGAAAGTTGCTTATTAAATATGTAATAAGTAGAGATGATGGTAATAGTAGAGGCAGTGGTAGAGGCATGTTTGGTGGTAGAGGCAAGTTTCCCTCTCATCATTGTAAAGCACTTTGAAACGCCGGCCGGTGAAAAAGGCGCTATATAAACACAAGGCAATAGTAATGCTGGCAAATGTAACCAATCTATTAATTTAGTGTGATAATCAACTTTATATTGGTGTGTATATTAAACATTTTCTCAAAAACATGAACAGCTTACAAGTGAACACTGGTGATTGAAACATGGAGTAATGGAACTTTAAATGTGTGTTCTTACCTACCCTGAAGCTAAGGAATGATAACTAGCATGTTAACGGCCACACATCCAAAGGAATTAATAATGCTATATTCTTAATTATGAGGAGGATTTGACACTTAGCTGCTCATTCTAGGTTTGATTATGCCTAGAGTTTTCACTTCCCCACTCAGCATCATCAAGCTGTGTCACAAGAAGAGAGTGAATGGCCATCTAGCATCTTGGCGAGTGCATGCAGTTCCAGTATACAACTGCTCTAATTCTTTGCATATTCAAGCAGACTGTCTTCTGTAATTAAGCAGATAGTGTCATGGACGTACACATGTGCATGCAAATTGGTATGTTACTGCCAACCTACAGTTCTTCAGTTCTGTTGTTTGGTCTTTTCCAGGAGATTCTACTTATGCAAATCCAACATGTCAAGCTAGACAGGGGCATGTCATAGTCTCATATGAATATGGTGTTTTGTGTATAATACTGTGAATTATGCCAGTTTTGTATACCATACAAATGTAGCGTTAGCCTTTTTTACCATTTAAAATTTTTAGGATGCTTAGATACTCATTGTATGCAATCTGCCAGCTGGAAGACATGGAAGTAACCGGAATGTCAAGAAGACTCTCTAGGCTGTGGGGAGAAAAGTGCAAAAATACAAAATTTGCGAGTGCAAATGTGGCATCAGACTCTGAGCTCATATTAAATGGTAGGAAGTTTGTAAATTCAGCTTTAGGACTCACACATCATCCCTCCTGTCACAACAATTACAAACATTTATTTCCAGGATAGTTGTGTGGCCTAGATTTAGCTCAGAAGTATTTTTTGTCTTCTGCCTTAATTAAAACAAATACATCCCTGCAGCATAAAAGCTCATAAAAAAAAAACTTAAAAAAATAAAAAAAACTCATATGTTATTTTTGTTTTACCCAGCCTCTATTTAAGCTACAGTGACATTTATTAATTAATTCATTAAACCAATATATTTTTCTAATTCAGGTAGGCAAGCTATATACAGTATATACAGTAATAATACTACATGATGATTGCCTGATATTCAGACAAAACCAAATTTTGACTTGAGGAAATGGTAATCTAGTCTCACCCTACAATTCCCATAGAGATCCTTTGAAATGCAGAGATGTTATAGTATCGCTTGTAAGAGTACCAGATAATAAGATAGCAAGAGTCTTTTGATGTTGTTGGGTCACAGACAAAGGATATGCGACCAAATTTTAAAAATGATTGCTTTATTCTATATATAAATGTAGGGGTGCCAATAATTGTGGCACGCATGGTTGTGTTAAAAATAATTATTTCTTGATGAGTGAATTTTTTATAACCCTTTTTACTCATCTTTACCAGGGGTGCCAATAATAGTGGAGGGCACTGTATATGTATATATACAGTATATACCAGAAATCTTGGGTGAAATGTGATTATTTTGTGATTTTTAAGGGGCTGCAAACATTTTTTTAAGCCTATTTACAAAGTGAAATATTCAGTGGAAAGTTCTGGTTTGGGTTGATAAAAATAAAAGCTGTAAAAATGTTGCTGCATTGCTTTTAATGAAGTAAAACTTTACTGCAACCTTGTTAAAAGTTGAAGTAGCATTTTGTGCTAAATTAGTTGCCAGTTTATTTGAACTCGTGGTCAAGGGCAAGATGAGAGTGTCTGTTTTTGTGTTTTGTACTCCAGTACAATGGTTGCACAGCAAAGAAAAAAAACTGCCGTCATGAGCTACGGAGGGAGTGCACTTGCTCATTTTCCATCTCCCAAAATGATAGAGAATATTGGAGCCATGAAATGGACCTAGGGATACAATTAAGCATCAAAGCCAATCAGGGACCAGAGATGGTGGAATTACAGTGTACTGTGATTGCTTGCTGATATAACGACTGCAAATGGCTGAGTGAATACTTTGTACAGTATGGTAACAACGTTGTTATTTTTTATATGTCTTGCATTGCTCCATACCCTGGTATTGCCAATGAATAATTATAGACTGATCAATGATCTTTGCTTTGCTGATCAATGATGAGTATAATAATTGTATTTTTTTGTTTGTTTGTTTGTTGAAACACAGTAAAACAAATCTTAGGAACCATCTCAAATATAAATCCATACAGCAGGAAAATAATCTTCAAATATGAATGAGAAATGCACATTGGCTTTCATAAAGTACACGGCACACATATTCTCTGCCACACAATCGTTCAAACAAAGCCAATGATGAATTACTTTTTGAGAGGGCGTTTGCTTAATTATTAAAACCTACCCATCCTTTTCTTTTTATATGGGGCTCTGTATCCGCTAGGCGTTCAGAGGTCTTTTCAATTTGGATGAGAACACAAATGCTTGCCTTTGGGGCTTGCTTTCATATTGCACATATTAATACCAGTCATGCTTCACAGGAATACAAACAGCTAACAACCAGGCTATTTAAATCTAATTAAATAAATGAAATAAACAAACAACATCTTCTTTATGTCAGGTTGTAATGAATGAAGAAACACAGGTATATGCAAAATGGGAAGCTCTCGTAGTTCTCTCAGACTTGCCAGTCAGTGAATTCATATGTTGATTTTAATCACGTTCCGCAGGTTCCCCCACTTACGGACTCGTGTAATATTCTAGCCAAAAAAACAGCTCACTCGCACACACCCCATTTAATTTTCTATGCTAAATGATTTAGCTGGAACCTGTGTTATTATATTCCAGTTTAAATTTGTATTATATTTCATTATATAGAGGATGAATTAATAATGCAATTAAATTACTTGGAGAAGAGAAATGATGAATACTCTGTAAATGTATGGACCCCCCTAACCCCCCCCCTTCCCACTTTCCCCATATTTACAACCCTAACTTATTTCATTAATGTGGAACTCTTAATGTTCAGCTGGTGCCTTTCGAGAGTACTCCGGTTCTGTTTTTCATAAATTTGCCTCTCCAGTAATTAGACGAGCCTGTTTAAAAGTCACTTTGAAAGAAGTCCACCGAGGTGTGAAGATCGCCTTTAATTTTCTGTTTGTGACATTTAAACTAAGGAAAACAAATGCAGCTGGACACATCAAGCAGCGCTCTCTCATTCGCTGAGGGACCAACGTGCAAAATACGACCGAATGACCTTGACTAAATGACATTCCTCTGCATCTCAGATGGGGGGGGGGGGGGGTTTACATCATTTCATGAAAGCTGTTTTAACATGACTGACATCCGGACAATGATTAATTATGTTAATATTTACTTGGGGGCTGTGCTACAGTTTGGGATGATTAAGGAGCTCTCTTACATCCATCAGCCCACTTTGCTTTAGCGGGACACAGCATGCAAATCAGCTACTTTGTCAAGAGTTTCCAAGATTTACGCTCATGAGGTTAACAAGGAAAGCATTGCCTGAGCTATTCTTATTTAATTCACACTTTTTAAAATTGATTTTTTTAGGTTTAAATCATGATAGGACAGCATTAATTGACAAACGTCAGAACTTAATTTAGTTAAAAACACAGTATGTACTAATTAAATCATATCATTAAGTATTCAGATAATTTAAGTATGGTCAGTTGCTGTAGGAACTAACCACAGAATACACAGAAACATGTTGAAAAATGTTAAACCTGAGTAGTGTCCTCGTTTCAATGAGGTCAGAAGTTTCTGAATAATTTACACAAATAAACTTGTCCTGTGAGCAAATAATTTACTGTTTTAAAAATCCTAAATGTGACTGATCATCGCAATGAAGCCATCCCCACATATTATTAAGGGTGCATTTATGCATCATCTGGAGCAGGAACGTACGCACAATGAGACAGACCAGGCTGCTTTTTAATGAGGAGTTAGCAGCCGATCCAACATGTGCTATTTCTGACTTTCTGTCCCCACAGTATCTGTCAGTGTCCTCTCCATTGGTCTTTCAGAAAATTCTGATGACACACGTCCACCTACACGCGCTGAATTCATCTCAAACCTGAGGATGAGGCTCGGTCAGAGCACGGACGCCGTGCCTCTCGAAGAGCGACGATACGGGCTCGTACGAGGCGGGCGACTGTCGGCGCTTTGCCAGCTCTAGGTTTGCGTCCATCGCGCAGTAAATCAATCATTGCCAGTGAGAATTAAAGGCACGCTTAAACAGCTGACTCCACTCAGAAAACAGCCCTGGCCAGGGGTGTTCCTAATTGGACATGGAAGTCAATGCTGTGGATCGACTGCAGCATAACGAGGCGCTGCCATTGTGGAGTGTGCGCGAGCCAGCGCTGTGATCTCTAGTGGGTATAATTACATTTAAATCTATCCCACCACAAAGAGGTTAACTTGGATATCATATCTGCATGACAGGTCCTTATTGCTTGCCAAAGAGTTTGAAGAGCTGGCCTTAGAAATGATCCCTGGCTTCAGTATTTCTGGATCCCTTAAAGCTGGCTTCAGTATTTCTGTCTTTTTTTGTATAGCCCACCATCAGAAGCACACAATCGTTTATGTGGGTGAAAAAATGAAAAACGATTACATAAGATACACACATAGAATTCATGGTATTTCTGTTAAATACCATGAAGCACAGCTTGACATTAATGAGAAAAGTGTATTATTTTAACGTATACCTATAGTGTAGATAATGCACAATGGGTACAGACAAATCCGTATTTGAAATTATGGATATATCAAATTATATATATATCAAATTGCTGAACAACGCTGTCTGGGGATCTTCACGGCATCTTAATCTTTAAACTTGATGTGGCTCTGTGTCGACAGAAACTATTAATTAAAAGTTATAAAGATGCTTCCATGGTGCTTATTCTTTTGGCCGTGTGCCGTACCGTAATGAGGTCATTGTCGACACCGTTGGCTTCTGTCACAGGCTTTATGTGGTGCTGTCAGGCTCTGTCGGAGAGATTATGTTGTTGGTTGGCACGACAAGTTTGGAATTAAGAGACACTGACAAATCAAACGGAGCCGAAAAATAGAAGGGGTAGTGTCTTATTGTGAACTGCCACAAAAAAAAATTTAAAACTGGCAGTGAAATTTATTTTTGAGTGCTATTCTGAAGCACTTCTTTATCGTATATCCTGCAGCATACTGCCCTCTATAGGCACATACTGTAGGTTTACTCACTTCTTTCTGTTATGTTGTATTTCAAATTAATTATATATTTGCAGTTGATTTTATGATTTAAAAATTATTATTTACAATGTATTTGCTGTCGTAGGTAAAAGCCTGTTCCGAAAAAGTGAACCGTGTACTATATATTCAATTCAGGCACCTCACAGCCTCTTAGAAACGAAACACACCTGACCTTTGACCCAAGTATTGGCTGGATATCAGATTTCAGCTCTGAGAGGCACAGGCAGTGGTGGTTAGGATTACATCCACAGGTTTAGCTGCTTCCACCACCAGCCACACACAAGTACAACGTATAATGACTACTATACATGTATCACATGTATTATATAATAACAGTGAGTGACATTTTGGTGAAGTGAACCTTCAGAAAAACCTTATTTTGTTAAGGTTTTCATTCTTCTGGCTCCATGTTTTCAGCAGGTCAGCAGAGGGCTGGTTTACTGTTTCTATTGTTTTAGCTCTGACACACTGCACACTGCTCACGGCACACTGCACACTGCACACTCTTTGGTGATGATAGAAATATTTATATATTGTGCAGTATGTTGTACCATTCCATCTACTGTACATTTTGTACAGTGATAGTTTTCTATATGCTGTATTTCCTTTGCACTGTGGTTTCTGAGAATAAACACCTTAGTTCCACAACTAAGTAAAAGATAACAAACCTCTATTCTGTAAAAATAGTTTAAAAACCAAATCATGGACCTGTTTAATTATGAGAGATGCTCAAATCCCCCAATGCAATGAACCCTTAACTGGGGTACAGAAACCAATAAGGTTCAAGTAAGACAGGTTTGCACTCACCCAAAAACTGGACAAATGTCAATAATGCTAAACATTTAAAGTCCCTTTTTAGAGCCATTATTGGCTTTTTAAAATCAATTTTAGTGTGAAAACCTGGTTTCAACTGTCAAATAAGTGCCCTCCACAATTATTGGCACCCCTGGTAAAGATAGGGTTATAAAAAATTCACTTTTTGGTGAATTAGCTTAATCTCACACTGAAAAGATGAAAAAAATCCCTCATCAAAAAATAATGATGTTCTAACAACACCATGTGTGCCACAAGTATTGGCACCCCTAAAAAATTTCTTTCATTTTTCATTTTCTTTTCATTTTTTCCATTTATATTTTACTTTTTAAAGTTGATCACAGTGTTTAGGAACTTTCAAGCAGTAATCTATGACTTCCTGTTTCACTGGGGTATAAATATGAGGTGACACAGAGGCCATATTCCCTTATTCATACATCAACATGGGAAAGATAAGAAAACACACAAATCAAATGAGGGAAAAGTGTGTTGAGCTTCATAAGACAGAGAATGGCTATAAAAAAATAGGTACTCACCTTAAAATGCCCATATCTGCCGTTAGGGCAATACTTAAAAAGTTCAAAGCAACTGGAACTGCAAACTTGCCTGGAAGAAGACCCAAGTTTATTTTGCCCCCATGCACAGTGAGGAGGATGGTAAGAGAGGCAAGAATTACTGTTGGAGAACTACAGAGGAAAGTAGCATCTTGGGGTCATCAAGTCTCCAAAACTACCATTAGACGTCACCTCCATGCCAACAAATGATTTGGAAGGCATGCTAGAAAAAAGCCTTTCCTGTCATTTCACCACAAACGTAAGTGCCTGGAGTTTGCTAAACGCTACTGGAACTTCAATACTGGCTATACCAAAAATAACCTGATCCCCACTGTTAAGTATGGTGGAGGTTCTGTGATGGGAACCTTGTTAGGGTACATGGCATCATGAACTCTGAATCATGCTGCCTCTGCCTGGAAACTAAAACTGGGTCGTCGTTGGATCTTCCAGCAGGACAATGATCCAAAACCTACGTCCAAATCAACACAAAAATTGTTAACTGAACACAAAATCAAGCTTCTGCCATGGGCAGCTCAGTCCCCTGACCTAAATCCCATTGAAAACCTGTGGGCTGAGCTGAAGAGGAGAGTGCACAAAAGAGGACCTAGGACTAGATTTTGTAAAGAGGAATGGTCTCAGATTTCTTGCTCTGTATTCTCCAACCTTATTTGATGTTACGGGAAAAGTCTCAGTGGTGTTTTATTGGCAAAGAGTATTAAATGCAGGGGTGCCAATAATTGTGGCACATGTGGTTGTGCTAAAAATAATTATTTCTTGATGAGGGATTTTTTTTTCTCCGAATAAATCAATTTCAATTAAAAGGTTGGATTTTCTTCATTTTTTCCGTGTGAGATGAAGCTAATTCACCAAATGGTTAATTTTTTATAATTCTTTTAACACATTTGTACCAGGGGTGCCAATAATTGTGGAGGGCACTGTATAGGCTCGAGGAAATTCAGGAACACACAGAGTGCATACAGTATTATGTATGGGAAATCATAAGGAAAAGTAGGCAAAAGTAGGGCAATTGTTTCTGTTTTTTTCTCTCTTACCAAAATAATTGTATGCAAATGAACAGTGTATGGAGGTAACTGATGCATGCAGGCTTTAACTCAAAGTATAAGCTATCTATTATTTCATCATAAGAAGAGACACTTCCTACCACATGTCTTGGTACAGAATGACAAAATTTGACTACTGCTGACCTCTAGTGAGAGACACAGTAATAGCAGACACTTCTTGTCCGTAGGAACTCAACTCTAACAAATGACTGTGGCGATCCAACACTGATTCTGACTTTACTCAACTCAATACATTAATTTCTATTAATGTTCAGAATGGAGTTTGGTGCTAAGGTTTTAGCATGGCAAAGAGTATGGACATTTCATTGCACAGGATGGTAGACCTGAGAGCTATGACCTAATAATCAAATCTAATTCAGTAAAATGTAAACTAAAATGTTGTATATGTATATATTATCTTTAACTATAATGTATTTTTCACAGTCTCCTCAGGCCTAAATATTCTGAAAGGGTATCTAATCTGTTTGGACCACATCAAGATGATTACCCTTTGGGTATCTCAAATTCTCAAATTTTCTATTCGTGAATACTTAAGAGCAAGTTTCTGAGGGACCAGCATAATGAAACAAAAACAACAACCACTTTTAATATGTTATTATCAACATAATAAAATATTAACCACCCACTCCAGGATATCCAGGTGGAGCTAGCAAAAGGCATTTTCAGGTATGGTAATTTGGTTCAGTGTTTAGTATTTAGTTTCTCCCTAAATACTAAAGCACAAAAATCTGTGACCTTTTCTTAAGAGTTTTGCAACGCTGTCTAAATCCAGTCCACGGTACTCGGTTCCCTTCAACGTGTTCCAGGAAACAGAAGTGCGCCTGGATACTTTCAAGTGGGAAATAGGTCTCAGGTTTTAGACATCAGTGAAAATAGGTCAACATGCTCAATTATCCCAGAAACACTGTCTGCCTCGCACAAAATACGTAGAAGCCAGAAAACTGCGATTTCGCAGGAACTGAACCAATAGCTCATCATTTCTATTTATCCAGACCCTTTATCCATCAAGGGGGTGGCTCTGTCTGTCTCAGAACGGACAATCGCTTTACAGCCAAGACTGGCCTGATTTAATTTTACATCACAGTCATTATGCCCCTTTTCTAATGTCTAGAGTAGCGTAGTGCTAGAGCCCTCCTCCACTGCGCATATTTGTTTGGTATTAATTTTTACAAAGAACTGGTTTGGCCTTGAGCGAGCGTGCATATGAACTGAAAGATGTACGGCCACTTGGTAAATCCTCTGTTTGTGTCTGAAATCCTCTGCTTGTGTTCTGTGTGTGCCCACCTCAGGGATACTGTTTGATTGAATTCAGTCAGCTTTGCGTTCTGCGTCAATAATCCCAAAGTGGTCCTCCATGCCCTGATCTCATTAGCACTCTGGGAACATGGTGAAGGGTGTGAGAGGCGATGTGGACTCAAGCCAAAAAGAATAAACACACTGTTTTTACCTCCATATCCCATTGGTTTAGCCTGATTTCTGATCCCAACCCCAAACTACTCCTCTCAGGCTGTGCAATGCCACTGCACACTATCTTTTCACCAATATACTAAATAATTTAAAGGGGCAGCCCAAAAAAAACCCAAATGAAATTTTGATATGTTTCTACATACCCAGAGCCCTATCTATCTATACAGGTAGTTTTTTTTCTGAGAACTCTCTACATTTGTAGATATCCACTGCAGCTCACCGTGATATCACCCTGATAGAGAGGACCTCAACAGATCTGAAGTTTGTGCCGCTGAAAGAAATCTAATAATCTAACATCAAATATAATTACAGGGTTACTCACAGACATCCACAGACCTTATTGTATTGTTTTATTTTTTTCAAAACTACTTTCTACGGAAGTATGCCAACTCAGTATATCTGAGCAAAGTATTGAACAAAGCATGCCAGTATTCTAGGGTGCACTGTGTTGACATAAGCCCCAGACTATTGATGTGCTCTGGTTAAGACTTTGCGCGTATGTACATTTTTGGTGCTTTGACCGCCAGTAGCTTTGGACCCATTGAGGTCCGTTGTATCAGGGTGATGTGAAGGTGAGTTGCAGCCTATATGCACAAAACTAGTGAGTTGTCAGCGAAACTACCTGGGTGAATAGATAGAACTCCAGGTATGTGGAAACATATCAAAATGATATTTTTGGCTGAACTGCAACTGCCCCTTCAGCAATATTTGGATAGCATGACCTCCCATAATTTCCAAATGGGGATAAAATGTTTGGTCAGCTGCCACTATTTGTGAATAGAAGAAATCTGTCAAAAGAGTTTGAGAATGATCCTTTCAGTTTTCTCTGCTGTGCCAAAAAAGGAAATATTGGAGAACCTCTCATCTGTTTTATCTATTTCTAATGTTAGAACTGCAAGGCCACTGAAGGGTAAATGGAAATCAGACGCATTGAGGTTCTGGTATATATTAATAGCATATAGTACCGGAGTGATTTGGCACAGAGGACAGACATAAAGTAACCAATTTTGTAAAGTATCTTTTGTGTTTGTGATTTCTTGTGAACCCCTTAACAGACATGAGATCAGAAAACACATTGCCAAAGCTTGAATGCACACATTATTAATGTCCTAATTACTGTTGCTTTATGATTTTAATTCTATGTCCTTATTATCAGGTCATCTGATTAATATCCTACTCCAGGACTGTAAAAGTGTTTCTCCTTTGGTCTGCTGCTTAACTGCTAGAAAATGAACAATGAATCTGAAAGGCCCAACTCCCTATTCTTTTAAATATAAATACTTACTGTTATTTCCTGTGTTTATCTGGAAATATATGACATTATGATAAACTACTTAAACATATGCAACAGGGCATATGCATTCCTATTTAATGCTTCAGCTGATGTGATATCATCTGTACACATTTAATTTGGAAGTGCATACAAAAGCACTGGAAACAAAAGCAATGGTAGAAAGATTTAGATTCACACATGTTTAGTGATTATATGTAAAGAGGTAAAGAGCAAACAGACTCTAAACATACGTCCACAGAGATCATGTGATATGTTTCATCATCAGATGTATACTATGCTGATGATTGAATCCATAAAATATATCCAGATGTTTTGCATTATAAATGTATCTATTAAAGGCAGTAATTAGAAAAATCTAATATTTTATGTCACAAATGTAAAATCTGTATTGTCTAGTTTACTGATTATACGAATATCATGAGTTTGGGCCGGCCAGCGAAGGATGGGCACCCCCTCTCTAGCCAGCGAAGGATGGGCACCCCCTCTCTAGCCAGTGAAGGATGGGCACCCCCTCTCTAGCCGGGTTCCTCCCGAGATTTCTTCCCACTGTGGTGTTTTTTTCTTCGTCACCGTTGAGTGTTTTTTCCCCTCCTACCGGGAAGTTTTTTTTACCTCGTTTTGCTGGTTGGGGGCTAAGGCCTGTTTTTTTTGCTCAATTTCCCTTCTGTTTCCCCGTGCAGCACCTTTGTGACAGTTCTCTGTACAAAGCGCTATACAAATAACATTGAATTGAATTGAGTTCATGTTATTCAAATAAATAAAGTTTGGTGACTTCTAAATAGGTTGCTTTGAAATGTTTGAGAAAGGACTATGAAAAGTGTGCAAAGGTTGCCACTTTGGAGACCATCGGTAACAGTGTTTCATTATTCATCACTAGGTCTAGATCAAGGTATGAGAGCGGTTCCGGGGCCTGGCCAATAGGGAGGTTGTGACCTTTTCAAAGCTTCATCTTTAACACACGCTGACAGCCTTTTAGAGACCACTTACTATTAAACCCGCCAATGACATGAATCTTTCCAGCAAGATCACATGCAGATTAAATCACTCTCTGGACTGAGTGCCCAAGCGACAGCAAAATAAAATCAATATTTAACTTTAAAAGGTTTATATTTGATATACCACAATGCAGCAGAAAATGTGTAGTACTGTATGAGATATTGAAATAATATGAGAACAAGAGTGGTGGGGTTTGTTATTTCTCATTTATTTATTTTAATTTATTTTTGTTTTGTAATACGTTTTTGTACATTTAATTGATAGACAAATTAATCTGACCAACAAAAAAATGTGGAAAAAATGATAAAGTTGCATTAAATGTCCAGTAGTGATCATGCATCATGGTTTGTTTCGGATATGCAATATTAGTGCACGTGGGTTTTCTGAAAGTGCCGAGGCACGGGTATTTGGTGACACATTTTATGCACCAGTGCAACAACACACTGAAAGTGCACACCAGAACACTGCAATAAAGATAAAAGCCAGCATAATGTAGGAGAACACGCAACCATTATCTTAGTTTGTGGCAGACTTTCAGTGATACAACGATGTTGACTGCATGAAATATAATAATTGCAAGAATATCTTTGGGCACTCTGCCTTTTTGATAACAGTTCTTAACATCTCCATTTTTATCACGAGACACAGTACACAACTATTGTCTGTTTGTGTGAAATATCGGTTTTCATGGACTGATTTAGATAGGAAAATAACTAGAGTTAATAATGCTGCATTAGATTAGTAAATTGTAGTTTAGGCTGTAATATATTCTCCAAAGACTTAAGCAAAAAAGGTTTTATAGAATAGCACCAAACTGTTGCAGGAAGTCATATAAGTGGAGGCCGCTAGGGATGAGAGAAAACCTGTTGTAATTGGATCCCACCGAAGTGTTCAATTGTTGTTGCTGGATGACGTCCCTGCTGCCCTGGTAAGCGTTAATCAGTCCCCTGGATCCCGACCCAGTTCTCTGCGCTCCATCACAAGCCAGAACTCTTTCTGCATTTCAGAAATTGCAGTCCATACGCAG
Source organism: Ilyophis sp. 1 JC-2022 (assembly GCA_022702515.1). Lineage (NCBI taxonomy): Eukaryota > Metazoa > Chordata > Actinopteri > Anguilliformes > Synaphobranchidae > Ilyophis > Ilyophis sp. 1 JC-2022. The sequence goes on from CM040406.1 coordinate 43,086,547, forward strand.
TCCAGGCCAGTGAGGAAAAAATAGCATTTTATAAGTTGCATAACAATACAGTATGTTTGCATCATGGACTGAAACTCTGGGATGAAACTTGTACAATGACAAATGATGTACTGAGTGCTTGAGCGTGTGATTTTCTCGAGTTCTCTCGCAAAGCACTGGGAAATTAAATCTTAAAGTTTCCTTCGCCATCAGGCTTGACCACAGATACTTCTTTATTTGTGCTAGTTTTTGCTGAAAATACCAGGTGCAGAGACTAAGCCGCAAGGCAAGATATAATTATAATACGTTTCACTCACAACCTTTCTTTACAGTCTAGTCTTGGTAGCCATCTGTCATCTGGGTAACGGTGTTGCAAATGGACATGTGGCTCTAAAAAGAATGAGAAAATGACACAGACCGTCGTTGTGCCGACTCTTACAATAAATGGAATCTAAAACACCGGGTCCGTGGGGAAATCTAGCCTACAGAAAAACAAAGATCAAGAGTCAGGCACCGGCATCTATTACCTGAGCCCTCCGCTCCACAGAGTTGGATGTAATCTCCATAATTTAGGCTTCGAGCATCAAAACCGAATCTCTGATGTCTTTTTTTCTTCAGAGACTCTAAATGGAATGATGTAATGTGGTATGACCGTTGAAAACACCCGACTTCTTTTTTCATGAATGGTTTAGTCTTTGTGTTTATAGGTTGTACCGAATGTGCGTATGGTGTTTTAAAACATTTTACACGTGCTTCAACCTACACGCTAAATCTGAAGTGTAAAATCCAAGTCCTCCCCAGTATTTTGTTCCAGTCACCTGGATTTGCTAATTAGCACAATTATTCAACCAGGAGGTAGAATTAGTTAGTGAAATCAGCCGACTGAGTTCATGGGTGGAAGAAACACAAGGCAGAACTTTTACTTTCTGACCCCTGGATTTTACATCTCTGCTAATTCCCATCATATGTCTGAATAGACTGCATATTCATAGCCTGAAACAGTTTAAAAGTGCAGGCCTATTCTTTCCAGAATGTTCATGTCCTCCAAGGTATTCTATTCTGCATCCCAGCATTTTTGAGTAGTTCAGCTTGATTTCCCTTTCAGGGTGCGAGCAATAATTTTTCATTTTCGCCAAATTGGCTCAATTGGTGTGTTTCCTCCTTTGGAAAATGTGCATTGTCAAGCACTGAGCAGACAACCTGTTGGCAAACGGTGCTGTGCAAAAATGAAGATAGATTAAATGTTTTATCAGACATTGACCCCATTATTATGTTCCGGTCGATATTTACCATAACCTACCAACCTTGTTGTTATGGGATGATAATTCCCCCTTGAGTACATGTCTTGCAATGTTTCTGCACAATGTGATGTGTGATGTGTTTTGACACATGTATACATTTCTTTGTGTGGTCAGGTCCCTGCACTTAAAATTTCACTAAGAGGCAGAAGTGCTGTGGAAAAAAACGGGCACGGGACATTTATGTATTCTATTTGTTATGCAGTCCCTTGAGTTCAATGTTCAAGTGCAAACAGTACTCCAGTGTTCAGGAATCTCTAGTCATTGAGTCAGGGTGACAGGGTCATGTGAGCTTTCTAAGGCCTGGATACTTTATAAGCACAGACAGGCTGTCATCAGGGCTTCACAGTCTGTCACATAGGTGTGATATGTCCTTCATTTTGAATGATAAGCTGCCACAACTGAAGTTCCCTTACGGAAAAATAAAAGTTATTCTATTCTATTATATTCTATTATATTATATTCTATTATATTCTATATCAGTAAATGCAATAACAAGCAATGGGGTAAATGTATAGGGTACATTTAGAATGTCATGGCTGGGCATTGCTATGTTGTTCCTATAGAATACAATGCCATTGAAAAAAGTTACTTCCCTCAGGAGAATCTGTCTCCATTCATTATAAAAAATAAAACCCATAGTTGTAATGTCATATTGTTATGTTTTATGCCAACAAACCATGGTTTTTGTGATAGTCAGTAGTTCTACATGGCATGAATCAGAGGACATCACTGCTTACAAATAATAATACACAGTGAACAAGGAGTGACAGACACAGGCAGGGCTGCTGTTTTCTCTGAGCAGGAAGAAGCATGGGATCTGGCAGGTGGAACCTAGATTGCTCATACCTCTCTGTTGTGACTGTTTCCAGGCTCAACAGAGGACTGTGTTTCAAGTGGAATCCTTGCCTGTAAGTGATGGACAATGTTTTTTTTTCTTTCTTCTCAGAACACAAATCAATGTTAAGAATAATACCCCCCCACACACACACACACACACACACACACACATACAGCATTTCCTTAGCCTAAAGTTTGTAAAAAAAAAATAATAATAATAATAATTTTTTTACTATTTGAGATTATTTAGCTCTATGCATTTGTGCTCACTGTTGCAACCTCCGCTGTCAATTCGCGAGAGAGCAGAAATGCATAAGCCCTCTTCCAGAATACAAGATGATATTGCAATTGGTTTGAAGGCACTTCACGTGTAGCTTGTTCAGACATCAGACAGCGGGTGCGCGGTTGACCAGAGGGCGCTACTGCTAGCTACATCCACTACTGAAAACAGTCTGGACTATATACCAAATCATAGGGCCCAGACACACACCAGAGCAGTGCCGTAACTGCATGAAACACTCAGCAACCACCACGTTTTTAATTGAACCACAGCTGGTGCAGTTCAATTAATCTTTTTTTAATTCAGAAAACTATACTGCGTCATGTTTAATGCACAGTGCCATATATTTAGTATACAATGCATGTAGCTATGAAGAAGGTACAGAAACTAGCAAGAATTAATAACTGCCGTTTTTCTTATTAGTCGTACAGCTTTTTAGTTCATATTAAAAATGTTCTTGATATCAGCTCTCAGTGTGTCACTGTAATTGCAAAGTATTAAAATCCAGTAGTTTCCCTTAACTGGATTCTGCCAAAAATTCTATAAAGCATTTCTATACAAAAAGTTGCCTACCAAAAAAACAAGTAATTTTCTCAGATTTATGACCTCATATCAACAAACTGATTGACAGAAACTGGTAATTCTTTTTCTCGTGCAATATCTACGTACGTGTTCTGAAATACAGCACAAATAAAAATGTAATATAATCCCAGACAGGAGTCAAAAAAGACCAATATACATTTATTTTCGACTGAGCGCTACCTTGCCTGAAATAGACACGCTGCATATTATAATCTGTGAAAGCAACGGATGACATTAGAGATTATGGAAGAAATCTATTACTTCCTGATTCTAAAAATAAGTTATTGATAAGATGCTGGGTATAGATAGCTGTGAAGATATTATGTCACTGGGTATATTTACTGAGTTTATCTCTTCCAATCATTACTACTGTAGCAGAGGTCATTGGTGTAAATGGAAATGGAAAGCCACTATCAGGAGACGTGGTTAAAATGTCTTACTACTAGCCTAATGTGTGTGTGCGTGCACACGCATGCGCGCGTGTGTGTGCGCGTGCATGTGTGTTTGTGTGTGTGTGCGTGTGTGTGTATGTGTTTGTATATTACTGTTTTATATACATATGTATTATATACATATTGTATATGGCTACTTTTTCTAAAATGTTTACTTGCTATGTTTGTGGGATAACTCAACATGATTTATTTTTTATTAACTGCTCTGTTTTTATATGAATGGCTGAAAGACTTGGGAAAAAAAGATCTAGTGTCTGTTACAGTTGTGTCACAAAAACCATTAAATGGGAGTAATTATTTTAGAAATTTAAAGAGCACTATTTTTTAGAGGAATGCCATGTGGTTCTGTCAGGTTTCCATGGCGACATTCGGACTGTGAAAAGGTCTGTGATGTCACTATCTGCTGTTATGGATCGGTCTCTTGTGATTTTACTAGTCATTTAGAGTTTGAGGTCAAACATGTATGTTAGCCTCATGTGCATTGAAAGGATGTGCAAATATTCAGCACTTTGGTTATAAAAATAGACACAATGCATACAGAATACATGTTCATTAGCAGAAAGGCTATTGACATTAAACAATGACCACATGCATGCAACATTCTCACCAGGGAGGTGAACCAGGGGGCAACCTACTCATATGGAACTATAAATGAAGTGGCATGAATTCATTAAGTTTCTGTGAGAGTGGAAAAAGTTTAGATTTTTTTTTGTTTAATCACTGCTGAAAGCCTATCTGCTTTAATGCATTATGCCAAAAGCTTATATAGAAAATGTTCCAACACTAGAATTAATTTCTTCAAGTAATTAAAGATTTAAAAAACATATAGAGGTTAGTCTAGACCTTGGGGCACAGTGCATTGGCATAACATAAGATAATGTGGACTACTTAATGATGAATTGAGCTACTGTGTGGAATGGATTTGTTTTTTCTGTTTTTTTAATAGAGACAAAAGTATATCATAATAGCACAGTATGGTGATTGAAAGTTAAATATAAATGGGATATTATTATTAACCCTTCATTCTACAGACTGTGACAAGTAAAGATATCCTCAAAAAACAGTTATAACTGTACTGTAGGGTATAACTGGAGCAATTGTGTTGTCAACCTACCTGTGAAATGAAGCATTTGAATTTTAAAAAGGAGAGCAACTGTAGAATAACAGTTAGGGGTACTGGGCTTGTACAGTAAAACTTGTACATGTACACTAAAATAACTCATGTGTACAGTAAAATGTAACCTGAATTGGTTCCACAAATAACCAGCTCATACCCTCAATTGAATTTCTTTTGTCTAATACTGTATAGAAATGTGATTATATTAATTGCACTCTATGTTCTATCTGAATTTTTAATCATTGTGCAGCCCTGCAGGGCACCAAACTTGGCAGTCTAAAATAAGACCTTAAAAGAGGACAAACTTATGTTGCCAAATGCGCAGCAGTGCCAACCTCAAACATTTAAACATGTCATGCCATGTCCATCCATTACTGGTAATGGCATTCGGTTCCTCAATAAAGCCGCAATGCACGATATGCTGCAGAGCTTCATTTCAATGCTGCCCATGCCTGGATAAAGATTTCCAGATAGGATCTAAGGACACTCGGGATACAAAAGGACCCAGATTAATTCATCAGGGAGAGGTAGCAAATGTCAAGGATGTTTAGTCAGAGTTATTTGGCTCTCCAGGGCCCATTGATTTACTGATTTCAACAGAAGTAAAGCCAGTGCGATTCCTTTTGGTTGCAAGCATATTTAGGCAATGCAAATAATGAACAGTGCTATGTTTGTTACTATATGCAGGATGATATTAAGGTGAATACAATTTTACCACAATTCTTGAGAGCAATCAATTCATGAATGGATGTTTCATAGACATATTCAAACAGGGTTATTGAATGGGCCACAACACTGCACTGTATTGAACAGAATAATTTATTTAGCCTCAAATGGCTATCTTCTCACATATGAAAGTAAGCATGGTCAGTCATTGTCATAATTTACATTTTTACCTTGAGCCAGTCATAGGGCAGCAGCACCCTTATTGATTAGCATAAAAAAAACTAAATATGGATACTTTATGTTATGGACACACACTGCTCCTTTAATTGAACACATTTTCCAAAGAACCAGTACTCTTCAAGCCTTTACAGAGCCATCTGGTCTGTCGGACTACTAGCATATTATTTCCAATTCCCTCCTGTGTTCATAGATAAAAATGTTCCAAAATGTATTTCGATTTGGCCATATGCATTGCTGCAGTATTACTGCTGATCCAAAGCCATCAGCAGACTAGTTCCAAAAGGTAAATGCCCTTTGCGTGTCATGTATTTGCAAAACGTTACATGGCAATATTGTTGGATATCATTTAGAGTTGAGGAAAGCATGAGATAAAGACAAACATTTATTGGATTTTAAACCAAGTTCTATGCAGTATGACATTAATAGACACTAGTAGGTTTAACAGTGTGTGCGTGTGTGTGTGAGTGCGTGCGTGCGTGCGTGCGTGCGTGCGTGTGTGTGTGTGTGAGAAGATGTCTTACACAACATAATATTCCATATTTCCATTCTTTGGCAATCTCCTCTGCATGTTTTCTATTTCTATTTTTTATTTTTATTTAAATAAGGTAACTGTAAATGTATGAACAAAATGCACAGCATGTGGTCATAGGTAACAGACTAAATGCTTTCACTACAGATGTTTCTGTGGTAAATCAATGGTGCATAAATATAAATGTATCTAGCCTATTCCCCTTTCCAAGGGCACTGTTCTAAATACTGTAATATGCTTCCTCTCGTATTTCATGAATCAATCAAGCGCAGGGCGTGAGGGCTTGGGCGATCTCTTGGAAGACTAATGTTACGATGTTGTCATGCCTTTCAGAGGAAATGACTCCAGCAGAGCCTGTGAAGAATTGGAGACAACTGCTTCAGTGGCATATACAGCCCTGCAAGAGGACGTTAGACTTTACTTAAAGTACATTTAACAGTAAACTCATCACCTTCATACCATAAAGAGTATGGGCTTTTTTTTCATGCTTGTCTTCACAATTGTTGTCTGGGTTGCCCTTGTCATTCCCGCTATCCCACAAGCTGAACTGCTGAACCATAGCCTCCTTCACCACATGATATAGAATGGCAACCACAACTGCCTACAATGGTTGTGGATATAATGGCTAGGTCAACTCTCAGGACAACGGAGATTCTAAGTAAAAACATAACGGATCTTGTCTTTCCATATTGTATCAACAGATCACAAGTTATAGGTCAATCTCACAAAAAGAAAAAAAAAACCTAGCAGAGCATGAAATCAGTCCCACATAACAGCGTATATATCACATGCTCTGCAGCAGGGTCTCTGGAATGGGCCGTCCTGGCCTAAAGGAAACGCACCTGAGGCGCAGCACACTTGCAAGGCATCTGTTAATCAGGTCAGGTGCCCCATGGAGTAAAGAAGACTGAATTCAACCTCTGTCTGTTCTGTAAGTGCCTTCCAGAGCTCACTGTGAGCTGGACTCCTGTTTAATCACGACGTGCAGGGATTACGACCAGGGCCCAGAAACAGAATTTTTTACTTCATTCATGTTTCCGAGGACAATCTGTTTGGAATGCCGGAGTTTATGCATAGGCTTAATGCCTCATTCTGAAACATTAACACTGTCTGAAACAAATGATACCATATGTTGGTGGTACATGTGACCTCTGAAAGCAATAGCACATCACCCAGCATCATCAATCTCAAATGAAAGGTTTTGCTCTTGAAATTTAGAATAGAAAATTATCAAAGTCAAACGTTTTTAATTACGTTATTCATGCAGTAAATCATATTTACAACTAACCTTTAATATTTCTTTCCTTGGAGTGTATGCTTGAGTACATCATAAAAGCTTTGCGCACTCCTATGGCAAATTTACTGTATGTGGCTAATAAAGATACAATGGGTCCTACTTTCATACCGTGAAAGCCCGTGCAAAAGCCCAAACACAGTTTCTGGATGAAACTGTAGGTATTTTGGAAGAACTGAAGGGGAAAAAGCATGGGTGCAGCAAGGTAGCCTCTCATCCTTACTGTGTGGGTAGAATGGGGGGGTTGGGTCAATCATGTGGAGGAGTGGATTAATGCAAATACAATTTGCAATAGTATTTTAGTGGTAAGCATTCTGGAAAAAGGACACATTATTGAAAGAATTGTATGCACTTGATAATTTCCAGCAAATTCCAAATATAGTATTTTCAAATTCACTTTCATTTTGTCTTCGCACAGAGAGATAAGAATAATACTAAGATCGTAAAATGGCACATTTTTCTGAATTTTTATTGTTTAAATGTATGCATAATTATGTATATATAGAACAATGTTCAAAAGACATCTCTTTTTGCAAGTTTCATTGTGCTGCAGTCTCCATAAGTTTTACAATGAGCAGTGGCAGACATTGTTGTATTGGTGCAGGTTATACCCTTTTAACCTCATTTACTTACAGATACTGTCTAAGCAACCTCATGCCGTAGTTAGACAGTGAATTATCACCACCTTTGGCCAGCAATTGTGTTCTATGAATCATGCCAGAGGAACACATTTCTCAGGCCTAGCCATACTATACATACATAATGTTTTCCCTCTACCATTCTACAAAGGAATATGATGCACGTTTATGCCTGCCGGCCGATAAGAGTGGATGTGATGAGATTGAAGGTCACCTGGCTCTCTGACCCACTTTTCCCTGTCTCAGCTACTCTCAGCAAAGACCTTCACCGTCGCCATCGCCGTAACCCCGGGCAACGTGATGCTACCGGTTGAGACTGCGCACCCACTGGCAGATCATGAACTCCCTGGCCCTGGCGTGGCTTTGCCCTCCTTTAATCTTGTTGGTTCAACAATTTCATCAGAAGCATTGAGGAAAGAACACAGGGGGCAATGCTGATTTAAATATCTCATTTACCCAGCACGAGGGTGGTGTGTGCACTCACTATGAAGAGCATATCTCATTTCCAGCCCTTTAATTATGGTTGCCATGAGATCTTGTTTTAGCAGCAGCTCTCTTTATATGTGTAGTGAATTTGACAGACAACAGAACAGAGTGCTTCACATTGAGCTTGCTGGTATTCACTTTCAAAAATGCTTGGTCTTTCCAGAGATGTTTGGATGTATCCTTACTGGGGATTGGCATTGTACCAGTCCACTGTTAAGACCACTCTTCATTGCTAAGGCTATTACCATATGGTGCAGAAATTCAATGAGATCAAAATAGGTATGTCTTCTCTGTTGTATTCTTTCCAAGCTACTTGGTAGCCGTTCCTGTGTGGCCTGATCATTTTTACCACAGAAAAGCTAAAGAATCAGCCACTCAGTTCTTACTAACTAGCATCAAGTTGACACTTTTCTCAAATATGATTACTTAATTTACTGACATAGACATTTTCACACACGTACAAAGAGCTTTTATCACAGCAGGTGGTATCTACTGCATATGTGGACATTTATATGCAAGGCTCATATGCAAAATATCCCTTAAAGGGAATATAGTACTGTGACTGTTCATGGTAACCAGCCACGGTGATAAATTTCAATAAATTTTAAGTCAGCACAACATTAATCATAAATTATGCATATCTTTAGCCAGGCACTATTTATCAAGAAGCAAACAAACTGGGTGAGCTTAGGCTTTTGAGATGAGGATATCAATTCTGAAATCTCTCCATCAGAAATAAAACTGGAAGCATAAGGCATATTGTTGTCTAACCTGCACCCACACCTCCTTCTCTTTTTTTTGTAATACAGTGTTTTGATAGATTATTCCTCATTTACGACACTCCATGGGTGTAATGGTATTCATAGGTTCCTTCCCACACAGCTGCCACATCCAAATGAGCACAAAACAAACTCCCAGAAGATTAAAACTGGTTAGACAAATTTCTCAGGCAGTATGATAGCATGGCAAGAGACACATTAGTGTCAAATCTTTTTGGGCAGAGCAAATTGTAGACTACTTTCTATAGAGAGTCATAATATCGCTACACTACAGTGCGTGTCCTGCAGAAGCCTAAACCAACATTCATGTGATTGTATGTTGCTGTTACAGTATATCAAAACATACTTCAATAATAGTACTGTATACTGTGGTATGCTCTTGTGAGTATTATATTGTTGTTGCTATGTTGCTTGAATAACGGCACAGTTTGCGTCAAGTAAGACTGTAAGCTTCAACAATCTCATACAATAAAGCTGAAATATCCTTCACATTTCTTTCTTCTGACCTGATGATTATTAAAATATTAGCCACATACACAAAAATAATGAGTATTCTAAATAGATGAGTACATTGAAACTTAATATATAGCGCATGGAGATGTATTATTAAATTTTGTTGAGCTTCATTCAATGTTCTCTCAACACTTTGAAAAGTGACTTTCAGTTTTAATTTAAAATTGGCTCTATGTAAGTATGATAAGGCAGTTGCATTTGAACAATGTTTTGAATAATGTGTTTTCTGATTGGTTAATATATCAACAAAAAAGGCTAACCACCGTGTGGTGCATATGTCAAGGTCCAATCATATTATATCTAGAAGATTATATTGTGAAATACTAGCACCTTTGAATGACCAGCCAAATGTAAAATACCGACTTCAAGTGAAGGGGCACGGTACTGATAGTATAATGATGCTTTCATCATTAAAGTGTTGGCTAACTTGTGTCCTTGTATTTAACAACATGCAATGCACTAAAAGGTTTATGATACACCGTGCACAGCTAACATGGTGGGGTACATTTAACACCTTAGGGTGTTTATATGAGACTGTGGTCTCATATAAACACCATAGGGTGTTAAATGTACACCAGCAGAGTTAAATCTACACAGACATTTTTGCTGTGTGGACTCTTCTGTTTTAATATAATCCAGTTACCAAAAGCAGTACAGCATCAGCATTAAGTTGCTCACAAGCCAACTAGAAAAATACTATTACATTCTGTCAAAGCTTATCAGCGGTTTTTAGCTAATATACACGTGCAGACATTTTATATATATATATATTAGGGATGTTTTATGTACTTTCCTCACTGCTAAGTTCTTGGCCAATCATATTACTACCTTAGTATTTCTTGGCAGGGCTGTTGTATGTTATCTTTGTTCAGTGGGCTAGTGGGGTTAAAAAAAGAAGGCCTCAAACATAGGCAGAGACCAGTATAGCATTAATGCAAGGAGGAATTGTATGTAGGATTAGCTGAATGTTAACCCTTCCTATAAAGAAACTAGCAGGTATCTGTGACATAATGGCTTCATAAATCATACATAAGCAAATGTCATGCTTCATAAAGGGTGACATAACTCCTTCTTATGTAACATGTTATGCCAAATGTGACATAACCAGCAAAGTCACCGGGCTAATTATACATTATACAGGGTGACATAAAACATGCTTATGTAGGATGTTAGGCTAACTCTGGCACATTTGGCATAACGTGTTGCATAAGAAGATGTTATGTCACCCTTTATAAAGCATCGAATTTGCTTATGTATGATTAATGAAGCCATTATGTTACATTTATGAAGGCTTTATATATGCTATACAAAGCCTTTATATGAGAGACTTTGTTTAAAGTGTCACCCAAATATACAATGTGTTCTCATATATCAACATGTCCGTGTGTGAGTGTGTGCATGCATGTGGGAGTGTGTGTGTGTGTGTGTGTGTGTGTGTGTGTGTGTGTGTGTGTGTGTGTGTGTGTGTGTGTGTGTGTGTGTGTGTGTGTGTGTGTGTGTGTGTGTGTGTGTGTGTGTGTGACATGCTACCATTTATTCATAGATCATAGTGAGGTAATTAATGCTAGTAGTATAATAGTAGTATAATGCTATATTGTGCATCCATCATATCAGGATGTTGTCGTTCATATCATGAACATTGCAATAGCATTCCTTTTAATTATTAACATAAACTAAGTTAATTCAGTCTCCTTGTCAGATCCTCTTTCCAAGGAAGATACTGTTACATGCTGTCTTATAACCTTGAAATGAAATGCAATAAAATAATATTGGTCTTGGATAATATTAATAATAATATTGGATATTTCTGTGACATTAACAGCCCTGCCAGAAAAAGTTCTAAATTCTAATTAACTGTAGGCTAATTGGACACAGTGATTACCAACTTGAAGCTTTGATGTAGATTTAGCTTTGGAATTATCTTTAAATTTGAATACAAAAGGGCATTTTAGAGAAATGGGTTGAAGCGTCCTATTTTTCAAAGCAAAATTAATTTGGCTCATGCATATTATGTCAAGGGAGTTCCACATTTGAGGTTAAGTGGCATCCCCTGATTGATGTGTAAATGGCAGAAAGTCAAGATTATGCTGCAGCAATGACAAACTGATGCTTCACAATTCAATGGTGTGAGGCGCTTTATTAGCATTTCATTACTGTACAATGCAAACCCATAACACATGTTATGATGGGGTTTTGTGCACTATTTCTGAGTCTATACAAGTAGGAAAAGTAACCCTCGGAAAACAGAAACACAACTAAAGAAGAAATGGCCAGTGTCAAACTTGTGTCATTATTAATATTTTGTTATTGTTGTCATAATCACTTCTCAGTCCCAGATTTTCATCAGTCATAAAATGTGGCATTGTTCTATACTGATGAAACAAACAAACCAATCACAGCCCCATAAATAAATCTCATTGGTTGACTGCATTAAATTTGTATTAGAACAGTTCACATGCTGCATAAACATCTGTAACGGAGTATATACAGACCTGTGCCATTTTAGTACCAGGTGAAAGGTAAAAACAATGATGCCAGTTATAGAAACATATCTAAACAAATTATCTGACACAATTTGTATGCATTTTCGTAGCTTGGAATGCCTTTAGATCAATTGTCTGAAAGGTTCATTTAATTCCATCCATCACCATCATGAACACATGGAAATACACAATATTACTCATTTAAATGCTAATTAACTGAGAGATTTTATTCAATTGTATTGACGTATAACTTGCTATTATATTTATAATCGTTTATAGTCATCTTTTTAAAAACACAACATACTCGGGGCATGTTTTGTTCATAACGGTGAGCATAATTCATCATCCATTATAATGTAGAATGTGTTCAGAGTGTATCGAAGGTTGACGTTATTTTGTGTCCAGTTTAACTTGGTTTATTCTCTTTTGTGAGATTTTATGTCCCTTTATTCAGGTTTTGAGCTGCAGGGTAAACTAGATGAACAATTCCTAAATAAATTGTAGGTGTGGTTGCTTCGTAGTGGTATCAATTGTGCAGTGGTAAATAAAAGGTGGAAATGGTATGAAGTGGTAAAAAGCATTATAAAGGGATATAAAGAAGGTGAAAGTGTTAAGATATGGTGATGTATTTTGTGGTAAGTAGTCTAAAGAACCTGGAAGTGATACAAAAAAGTAATGAATTACCAAAAATTAATTACTCAAAAGCCTTTATTAATAATGTCAAATAATCTGGGATAGTATTGTTAGGTCATAACAGTGTTGTAGAGGAAGGCATTGGGATGTCATAAGCAGTGTAATATGTTACAGCATCCACATTCTATTGCATCGGTTTTCAAAATGTGCCCATTGACTCCCATTCACTTTTTTGGCAATAAAAGTTTAATGATCTGAAAAAGTGTATATGGTATATAAATAAAAATGAATAGCAACCTAAAGGGTGTATAGAGGTATAATATGAGGTAGGAATGGTGTTGATGGTGTGAATGGTGTAGGAGGAGATAAGTTCTCAAAAAGTGGTGAAATAATAAGCAGTATGGAGAGCAACAAAGGGTGTGGTTTCACAACCACACCTAATTATTACATTGTATGCTACAGTTTTGTAAATAAATAAAATAATTTAAAAAGAAAACATGTAATTAATTAGGAACAGTAACTTCCCTGCGTGTCCCTGCCCTTCCTAGCTGTCTCTGAGCTCCACAAATGTTTGCATTGTCTTGTTTCCTTCTATTTTCACATCGTCGTAATAAGACCGTAGGCATAATATTTTTAAAATTCAAAGCATTATATAAACCGATAGTTTGAAAGGCTGTTTGGAGATGCATATCTCAGTGACGATACAATAAAAACTGTAGTGGCCACTAAGAGGAGGCGTGGGACGTGAAACCTGAAGGCGCTGTCAGATATGATCAAAAACCGGACACCACTCACCAACACAGCCCCAGCCCCCTGGTGCACAGAGCCAACATCCAGCATTGAGTAAACACTACTTCTACAATGACACTATTGTCTATATCATTTGCTGTAGTAGTATATCAATATCCAACCCATATCTCTCATTTAATTCAGTCAAAAATGCCTTGTATTTGAAATGCAACATTATGCCAAACAGTGATCAATTTTATTGTCTTTTTAGAATCTACCTTTTCACATATTAGCAACCCCGACTAAAAACCAGACTGTCAGAATCGATTCATGTCCCATGTCACTCCAGTGCCAGATCAACATGGGTTAAGGTCAGAACAATTCCAAAATCTTAATAGACACTGAAGCAAAGCGGCCATTTTACTTGTATGCAATTTAATTGTTTCATTGTAATATGACTGTTGTGTATTCCTGAAGAAAAAAATATTTGATTTTAATAATTAATTTTCTTCTTCTGAAATTTTATTTTCTTCTTTTTTTTTACTATTTTACTCTTTAAATATTGTCATGTGTTGCATATTTTGTCCCTTTAAATGGAGTTTGAATATGATTCTTAGGTTAGTATTGTCATAGTTAGCATAGTTAGCATAATAAACTTGCCCTAGTGCTTTGGTGATGTTGCACCTTTCCTCGCCGGTTTGGGAGTGCTGTTAGCCAGGTCTGCCAGTAGTGCTCATTTCAGGGTCAATGCAGAGGTATGTTTCTCTAACATTATAAGACACTCTGGAGACAGACTGCCTCCTAAGTGAACGTAATGTAATGTAATGTAATTTAGTGTTATGTGTAATGAAAGCATTCATTGGGCCCTTTGTAATACTCCTACAATCATGTTACAGAAACAAAAACAAACGATAGCTGGCCCCAAAGTATTTGTAATATATCTATTGTATATTACAGTAATATGAAACATGTACGAGTCCTTCAGTTTCTTGACCAAGCGAAATGTCTAAACATAAAGACAGGTGTCTGGTTATTGAGTTAACCAAAGGTGGAAAGTCAATATATCTAAATATATATATCAATATATCAAATATGTCAAACACAGTTCTAACATGTTTCTTTGGGAAAACACATCTCAGTAAAATGAAGGGCCAATTTTCATGTCTAAAGATTAGTTGCTGTTGAAACTGGCAAGACTTGTCAAAACCTGTAAAAAGGGCCCTGCAATTCTACACCAGTAATACCTGCACAATTGTCATATCTGACCGAACAATTCTACGTTGGAAGAAAAACGATGCACGAAAAAAAAATGAACCACAAAACGGAGACTCGATCATCTTAAATGATCCATTACTCATAAATCTGTATGCCCGGGATACTGGCCCTCGAGATCGGTAGTACTGGTGGTTTTCTCTTCTGTCTGATAGCCCATAGTACAATGATATCACTGATTGGCCAGAATGACACTCATCTGGTGTGTCAGGTTTAAATCAGTCTCTGATTAGAGGGGAAGAGTGAAAACCATGAGTATCCCTTCTGTATGCTGACCTGATCAGACTGTTTTACAATTATGTGAGCTTATTTGTCAATAAATGGCATGCATTCATTATTTTTTTTGTCTTCTCATGATCCTAGTTTGGGCTCTACAAGTAAAAAAAAAAAAAAAACCCTCAAATGAATGGTACACAGCAAAAATGGTGGTGTACGTTTAACACCCTAGGGTGTTTAGCCTATGTGAGACTGTGGTCTCATATAAACACCATAGGATGTTAAATTTACAAACATCAAGAATATTTACACTGGCATCTTTGCTGTGTACTGTTGGCTTCCTCCTATATTCTCATTTAGGTAACTCAGAAGGACAGTGTCACATTTAAAAGCTTACACCCCAGCATTTACAATGCACAGAAATGTGATAGGTCTTCGGTACCCACTGAATGCCAATCTATATATCTGCAAGGGACCCATAAATGGAACCTATGAGACTTCCTTTTCAGTGATCCCCCCCTAAAAGGCCTTTGTATGTGGTTACAAAACATTTCTACTTTCACCTTAAAAAAACCTTTCTTGCGCATAAACCTAACATGAACAGTCAACTGTTTTGGTCTACATTCGGCATATTGGAAGACAGAATGGTTCAAAATTACTAGTAAGGATTCTAACATATTCTGAGCATGCAAATAAACATGCTTTGTACTTGAATAGGCCTACTAGAATACTGTTTCACCAAGCAATGAAAAGGTTTCTTGAATTTCATGGAGATACACTGCGTAAATGTGTAATAATTTGATTCGAGAAGGGTTTGTAACAAAAAATTTAAAAAGTTAATGGCTGAGAAGCATGGCTGTGTTAATAGAAACCATTATTCACATATTTGCATTATTATCAAACATGTTGCTGAGCATTACGTTTTTAAACAAATGAATGCATATCTACAAAACTCAAATTACAAATGTTCTTTTAACATTATAAAAGTTTGTTTTTATTTTCAGGCGCGCACAACAGACCGAGATCTCTAACAGGTAGCACAATGATAGAATGAAGAAGGTCGGAGAGAAACGCCCCTCCAGGCTTCTAGTGTATTCCGTCTACTGATTCAATCATCGCGGATTCAGTTTGCCTCTTGCCTCGTCAAAGAAACACCTCTCCTATCTCACTCTGCTCGTTTCAACACAGAACCGGAGAGTCCACTGAACATACGATTTCGTCCACGACGTTACATGCAAAGAAAGGAAAGGACCGAAACTGAGGAAGGGTTTTCGAGGGTGCACATCGACCAATGTTTTTGGAAATAAGACTTACAGTCACCCATATTTAATTTCCCAGTGGGTGCATTGGCCTGAATTAAACAACACAATGGATCTCTCATTCATGGCTGCGCAGGTAGGAAAGCGTATGTTTTGTTTTCTTGACATATATTGAATTAGCATACTGTTCTGTTATTTAACAATCAACTGGTTGGATTAATGTTGAACAACTTTTATGTTGTTGAACCCAAAAATGCATGTTAGCGAAATCAAGTTTTTATGTGAATTAATATGATATGAAACATAGCCTAATTATTTCACATTTTATCAATGCTAGAAGTGGGATAACCTAATTAAATTGTTTAATAGGCAATGCATACCTTGGCTTGCATTGTTACTTTGCAAAATATATTTTATATAGTAGGCTACCTACAGTAGTTTTCCCAGTGTGCATGTTATGTTCGTTTAGGTTTGTGTAGCTAATACAGACAGCGCTGTGCTTTATATAGGCTAATTTGACGCCTTTAGTCTATACTTCATATTGGGGGCTAACCTTTTTCCAGTTTATTAAGAATATGCTTATTTGTGACATTTCAGTCAATTGCAACGTAAAACCAGAAGCAGTTAAAATTTAAGAACGGTAGTGTAGTTATAGCTAACGCTACTTCAAATATAGGCATTCTTTTTTATATAAACCTGCTAACATTATGACCAAATAGGTTCACATCTTACGGTCATTACCTACAGATGTACATGTTACTTGGGACTTGACTACGATGCTGTATTCCAAGACATCGCAGCCATTTGGTGATACAATACAATCTCCTGTTCCTTGCCATTAACAAACACCGCGCATGTTTCATTGTATTTCTCACGTGTCATACGACGAAGAAGCAAAACTCGTGTCGCTACTATTGAGCTTCACAAGGTGTACAGTTGTAGCCGACTATCTTTACTCGTTACATTTCGGTATAGCCTACATGTGTGGAGTTAGGCTACTGTTCCTTAGCCTTTTCGTAGGAATTAAAACGCTGCCATTTAGAAAAATAAAATGTCTTCTAGGTGGAGTTACGGATAAACGGTGGAGTAGGACTAAACTTCATTGGACTAAGTTGTCAGGGTAAATTCACATAAAGATAACTTCTGTCGCAGAGAATAAACGTCAATGTTCCGCAATGTATGGTAATAGGGCTGTTATTGCTCTTAGTGTTATTTAAAATTGATTGTGATTGACTGTTTTGTCATTGAAACAGCATGCTTCAGCAGATACAACTTCATTAGTTGTTCAGAAGTGATAAGTGGTGTCTGAAACGTGTTGACAGTGGTAGCCTAATGGTAATGAAGGTGTTGTGCCTTGGCAACTGGCCAGTTTATCACAAGTGAGTCTTGGTGAAGCACCAATTGTTCCTTTTGTTTTTTTACATTAGTCATATTGCAACATGTGCATAACTCTTTATTGCTATATTTTATTATACCCTTCATAATACATAGGGATTTTTCTGCCTTTCCTCCCTTTTGTACTTTGGTTTTTATGCCATTCTGTGTGGTTTTGTAAATAATAGCAGGCTACACTTGAAGAGATGCTAATGTTATTGGAATTTATATTTTTGGAATGAATCACATTTTGCTTAAGATGAGGGCATAAAAAGACAATTTTAAGTAGACTCCCATAGGTCATTACAGCACAATATTACATTCAGGAAAGATCGGCACGCGCTGTTCTGTTAAGTTGAGGCTAAACGGACATGTTACCTTCACCAGTGAAATGGTGTGTGCTGATGGCAGCCTTACACCGTGTCACTCATGAAGGCAATAGGCCAAAATCTTTTAATGTTAACTGAACGCATTGAGTGCTGATATATCATGAATGTAGATAGCCTACTGAAGTCCTTACATATATGCGCTTCTGTTTCTAACCCTAAAGGGCTGAGCACAATCCATTTCTATTTAAAAATTATAATTAAAATGTCTGTTTAGAATGCCACTACATTATTCTGTCAATGAGAAATGAGAGTGAGCCTCCTCTCCAGTATCATAAAAATGCTGCCTGACCATCAGAGCTTTGGCAGTCATGTATCTAGGGCTGTCTTGTGATCTGGGTCTGGTCATTTTGAAGTTGGCATCATTACAAGAACAGTGGCGCTTGTCTCCAGACTGTATGTGATTGTATTTTGAGAGAGCAAAATAAACGTACAGTAACTAACTCTTGAGATTCTATACATGGAAGCTGTATTTGGTTGCTTTTCTTGTCTAAAACACAAATTCATTATTGATATGCTGTCTGTTATGTGTCGGTGCAGAAATAATTCAAGACATAATTTCAACTGGATAATTGTTATAAGGATAGGTGCATCTTAAATATTTATTTTTCTTTTCAAACGAAAGTCCTAGTGAGCTAATATGTCAATGCGATCCTGCAAATGTGCCCTTGTATTACCAAGTCTGGACCTTGAGCCACTGTGATTAAATAATTATTTAGAGTCAAAATTGTAGTACTCTCAGGATGAATGGTAGATTTATACGTGCTTGACATTTTAAAAGTTATTAACATTTTATATGTGAAAGGGTTCTAGCAACTAAATCAAGAATAATTCTGACTCATACATGTTTGCATTGTACAAATATTTAGGCCATTTTGATTGGAAGTTTGGGGGAAAGCACAAAGGACCACATTAAGGATTATATTACTGACATCGACATTGATCAAAGGCCAATGAAATCAATCATAAGCCATTAATATTGGTGATGTGTGATTTTATTTACATATTTTGGTACATTGCCTGCTGTTGATTAATATCCAGCGCTCATATTCAGTTATTATTACTTTGTACATATGAATGTGGCTATCTTTTTGTGTTTCTGGATTACTAGTCTGTTGTTAATTAAAATGAGAACTATCACAAGAGATATTGGTTCTCATGTTTAAAATGTACAATTCTAATGAATCATGTAATATAGATTTGATACATGGAACTATGTCTGTCATTGTAATTCTGAGTGATTTCATTTCACTTCTATCTTTCTTTTGACAGGCATTTTATGTCACATTTATCATTTTATGTCACATTTATCATTTTATGTCACATTTATCATAAAACATACTTGTAATGTATAAGGTATAAGAGGCTTATTTTTTATTCAGAACTGAAAGCATCCATCTTTTTTAATTATGTGTAAGCCAATACAATAGAGACTGAGACAGGTTGAATAATGATGGACATTTTCTATTTTGAAATGCACTATAGATCCAAAAGTATTCAATTTAGCTTGACAGATACTAAATGAAGATGTCTGCTCAGTTTCATGTGGGAAATTGTAAGCCAGTGTAAATTGCACCCTTGTCTAAAAAAATCCAGGATATTGGCAGGATATTCCTTACAGGGAGATTCTGGTCAGCTAAATTCCTGGTTCTTGATCCTTGGTGTGGTGAGTAACACAAGTATCTTATGTATTAGCATATACTAGGGAGAGTTGTTGTTGTTTCACCACATCTAGACACTGTCTAGGGGATCGACATATCTCGTACAGGCCCTGGGACCGTAGAAACTGGGCACATTCTAGACTACTGCCCTTCGGGGTATTAATGAATAATGGAAGGCAGGGAAAGATAGGAGAAGTGCACAGTCTTTCTTTAACCTGTGGAATAGTGAGGTTGCAGTCCTCACTGTCATGTATATGTAATGTTGACACGGTCATTCTAAGATGCAGAAGTTATATATGCAATTAGGTCACTACAACAATACAATTATAAAACCCCAGAATGGGTAAATGAAAGATGAGCAGTACATGGCTGAACTTAAAAGTTTGAGAACAAACTATAGAGTGCCAAAATATAAAATATATATATTAGAAAATTTGAACAGTGTTGTGGCAGAATAGGCCTGTCCATAATTGCTGTCCAGCAAGCGGACCACACGCTGATTATGACAGAAATACTGGATGTAATTATGCCAGAGTTGCATAAAGTAACATATAGTTTGAGATGGTTTGAGTAGGTGTAAAAGAAAGTAAAGGTTTGAGATATAGCAGAGAAGGGATGTCGATACAAGGTACTGTTCTGTTGTTCCACAATACTGTGGGGGACGTAGAGAATCTTGTTCAGACACAGACAGGAAGAAATGAGACACTGGTGAAAAGCCAGTGAGATTTCGAAGATAATTGTATGTAGGGAAGTGTGAGGAAGTGTTGAAGGTAATAGTAGGTGGAGAATACAGAAAGTTAAAGTGCATTTTATATCAAATAACTATAAATCTATATAAATCATGCCTGGGCATGTCATGTAGGAAATGTTGGGATTCACCAATATACCTACTTGGGTGCCAATTAAGTTAACTGAGGCATGTTTATTAAATCTAGTGGATGTATTTTTGTGTAAATTTCCCCTAGCACAAAAACAGGTGTTAGAATGTCTGTCTGACGTCAATAAGCCAGTCAATGCTATAAAATAAACCAAATGCCATCTGAGCTTGCACTCGCCTTAATTAGGGCCAGCATCTTCTGTTCCTATAGGGTGCAGTGTTTATGACTACTAAGGAAAAGTCTTTCTAGTCGGGGGTCCTAAATGGTTTTACAGTGTGGGAGAATAGGTCTTCCTCAATTAGATAAATAGAAGCAATTTCTTCTTTCAGTTTACTTCATATTTGCCCCTTTAATTTAAAAGATGAAAGTATGGTCATTTTCTAGCAAGGACTGGCTTACTGCTCTTTTTGTCCTTTTGTCTCCTGACTTTCTCCCTATTTTTGTGTGGTTCTCTCCCCTTATTTCTCTTTGCTCTCTCTCCCTTTCCTCTCTCTATCTGTCTTGTTGAATATTTTTGTTTCTTAAAGAAAAGTGAACCTACATTCCTCAGAGAGGGTATGATTTTTGTTTTCAATCATCAAGATCTGGCTATAATAATATTTTTTGGTCTGGGTAAGATGGGTGGAAATACCTGTAGGGGCCGTAAAGACATACGCACCTCGTTTAGGAAACCTCAACCATAAACAGGCCCCCTGGTGTAGCACCAGAGCAAATCTAACACCTTAGATTCACGTAGCACAATGATGACAGCCACACAGAACTGCACATAAATCTGCACTCAACACCACAATATCAACACACACCCAATACAACATACCTGCAGAACATATAGAACACAATGTAAATTCAGACATATGTGTTTTGTTATGCAAACCAGGATTTTTAAAAGATATTTCAATACTCTCAACAACATAAAATAATACCACTAATAATGAATTTCTGCTTAATTTAAACTGTTTTCTGTTTCTGGAAAATAAAGCAATTACCATCTCCTGTTTTCAAGCATCAAAAGGGGGGTAATAGAGGGCAATAAAATATAAACTACAGTATGCTATATATGCAATGTGTGTACTGTATTAAAAATTAAAAACCAACTTCCCTGTCTGTCAGTTCTGGGTCGACATTCCATAATTCTGCATCCCTTAATACTTTGATTAACCTTACAATACAGATGGGTAGATAGATGATTGCAAAGTGTACCATTGCATTGTTTATGAAGCCTCCACATGTATCATATTTACATGTATTGATGTTTGTATAATACAGCTACTGTGATACAATCAAAAAGTCCAGGTGTCGGATGCACTGTGGGATGATTGTTCAACAGGTCATCAGGGAAACAAACTATCACCTCAACCAGGCCCAGGTGTAGGTGAACCTGGCCAAAAAACAGCGGAGAACCTGGCCAGCTCCTCTACCCGCTCTGACCAGGATGCCTACACATGGTGGGACTGGGTGTTCCGAGGGTGCGTCATTGCCAGCACCCTCATATTTGCCTGCACTCTGGTGCAGTGCTGCTGTTTCTGACACCTCATCCACTCCCTGTGCACCTCAACCCATGCTGCACTGGTTCTCAGCCCCCTCCAGTTGCCAACGCTGCCGTGACTGGGACCATAGACACCAGCATGGGACCACCGTCATTCTCAATGACCCCTTGGGACTGTGTTTGTTTGTCCCACAGGGCCAACGGGGGAATCTATAAGACTGAAAATGATTGATTCTTTGTATTGTCAGTCACAAACCCTGGGTTACTGAACTGGTGGCGACTTCTTTGAGGGTGCAATAGTCAGACCTTTCTGCGCATCTCACCTCGTGTTTTGTGTATAGCAATTGCCAGATATGATAAAGTATTTTACTCTGTACTATATTTGAATATGTGATGTTTTAATCTGTAACTGTAAATTGATTATTTTAAGTAAATAACCTACCTGGTAAGTAAAATAGTTAAACTTGAGTTGTGTGGTTTCTCTGAAAGCTGACGTACTATCTCTGTTCACCGGTAATGGGTTGATTAATTTCCTCAGTCTTCGTTACCCCCTCAGCTGGTCTAGGGAGGTTGTCTATATAAGCTTCATTTATCATGGAGTATTGCACCCGTAGAACTATATCTTAAATCTTTCCGCATGGCGTTTATAAATGTTGAGAACTGTGGTCGCCAGTAGTACCTTCTTGGGTCCCTGAGCCTTATTGGATAGGCTATACCTGACGAAGTGGCCTCTTCCGCAACCTCTGAGATAAACGCATGGCGTTTATACATGTTGAGAACAATAGTACCTTCTTGGGTCCCTGAGCCTTACTCATAGGCTATACCTGACTAAGTGGCCTCTTCCGCAACCTCTGAGATAAATGCAGATATCTAGCCAGCTGTGAGACGTGTACATAAACGGCCGAATGTAACGCGCGGTGGAACCGGCATATCCAGTTCAGAGTACCGTCTCAAAAGTCCTTTAGCGAATAAAGTGTGCATTTTACATAACAAATTAATATTAATAATTAAATTGGAGTCAGATAAATGAGTAAATAAATGAGTAATATTTCACAATAACTTTTACCTTTTACCTCAGCAATAGCGGAATACATCACGCTTAAACCTTCGCTCCGAGCTATTCCCTCATTGGTCTAGCTGTGCGAGATGTACAGCTGTAATGAGGTAGCACACTGCATCTTGGCTGGTAATGCTACGTGGCTGTAATGCGGTAGCTCCTGGATTAGCTGTCTGTGAACTAGGACCTGTGTCCAGTCAATGTCATTCAAAACTCAAAAGTTCTAAAATTTATACACACTATTACTGATCTGTATCATCACGCTTTGCCCAGTTGCGTAATCCAACTGCCGCTGCTCTGTTATTCTGTATACTGTTATTACTGTTTACAAAGCAATCAGCATGTTAACTACATTTATATGCCTGCTTTGCAGTTATTTGAATATAAATTCAATTGCTTGGCTTCTTTGTAGCTCCAAGACTGTTGGTGATATGTTGTAAAATAAATAATAGTAAAAAATAAAAATTAAGTAAAAATAGTTGAAAGTAAACATGAAGGCAAGGCATGCATGGTAAGAGCTGAGCAGCAGTAGAGATGTGCGTGGTAATGCTGTGGGAAGGGCAGAAAGAACATCCCTTCTCACCTCTGGCCATGTTACGCTGAGCTCTGCTGTTGAAATTTCATTCCGAGAGTCTGCCCGGTTATTCGTGGCTCTTGCCAGCTCTCATAACCTCCATCTGCTTCTTCTGGTGACAGTCCTCCCGCAGATCGCGTCCTCTTTAACCGGCGCGGTTGATAGGCTGCATCGAACGCTACTGGAAGGTCTCCGAAACACATCTGCACCTTGAGGAAGAACCTGTCGGATGTATTTACCCCTGATTTCTCATTAACATGGCGATTCCACGGGAAGACGCGAGCGGCTGAATTGAGCAGGAAGCGATAGATCATGTTGAACGTCAGACGTTTCTTAAGCCCTCCCTGGCTGTCTGGAACCATTTCGGCGGGATTATTACATTACATTACATTATAGGCATTTAGCAGACGCTCTTATCCAGAGCGACTTACACAACTTCTTATTACATGTATCCATTCATACAGCTGGATATATACTGAAGCAATTCAGGTTAAGTACCTTGCTCAAGGGTACAACGGCAGTGTCCTACCTGGGAATCGAACCTGCAACCTTTCGGTTACAAGTCCAGTTCCTTAACCATTATACTACACTGCCGCTCCTATTATCTGATGAAGAAAGTGACAAGGGGCTGTGCAGGCTCTTTAATTCAAATAGGCTATATCAGAGGCCCCAGATAAAGGGAGAGGTCAATAGTTCATGGACCAGTTTATTTTTCTTTAAGGGATTTTTAATGAAATGTTTGACTTTAGTGTCATTCTTTTTTTTTTAATGTAGTACAATTTGTAGTTGCTTAACAGATTGCCTCCAATTTTTTTACAATTGCATTTGCACTGAACACATCAAAATATAGTGATTTTGTACTTTATGTAAGCTATAGATGACAGAGAGGATAAGCATATTGGCCAGTGGGATGTGAGCTCCAGGTTCACATGCATTTCAAATTTGAAACATGCCTTTCTTAAGAGAGGAGGACATATCACAAAGAATACTTATTTATTCAAATAAAACATCTGAAAATCCAGATAATTCCATGTTAAATTTATGAAAGCCATTAAGAGTTAAGAGAACCTTGCTGTACATTAAAGGACCAGTAATGCTACCCATGATGGCACTGCATTGCACAACATACCAAGACACAGACATAAATGGAGCCAGAGGATTAGCAATGCATCTACCGAGTTTATCTCCCATTAAGAGTCGATTTGTACATGTCTTAGGTGTAGGCCCCATCCCAGTCTGTGTAAATATGGAATCAGTTACAAGGCTGGAGGCTTCTGTCTGTTCCTTTGGCTTTGTGTCAAGGGAGCAAATAAGGATCAGCAGAGAAAACAGCTTGAGTCTGTATCTAAGGGGGTCAATACTAAATTATATATATATATATTCCTTCTAACTGTAATGCACTTTGTGGTTAACTTCAGCGAGTGGCAGTGGTTTTCAGTGCTGACACACACATTCACCAAGCCCCTTCGTGTACAAAAATGCTTAATTACTGTACATTTACTGGTTAAAGTTAACAGCCTAGTGCATTATTTTTAAATTTGATGTAGATTTTATATGGATTTAATGTTTTAATCGAATTGGTAAATAATTTGCAGTTGACCTTATAATCATTATTTTAAGAAATGTCCTGCCAAAATTGGTTGTGTTTGTACGTCTTAAAAATCAGTGCTAATTGAAATAATAATAATGATAATAATATATTGTATTATTATTATTATTATTATTATTGCCAACATTCCAGACATTGTTAAGGGGAGGGAACAAAAAATGTTGACAGAGAAAATATTTTATTTTAAGTCCTAACCTTGTAGGACATGCTGATGCTAACCTGATGATGTGCTAAAGAGGTTGAATGGAGGTCGCGGTCTCCAAGGCTGTTATGCAAATGAGTGCATCTTCAGAGTGGAAGGCACGGCAGTTCTAATAAATACACATATTTAACTCCAGTCTGGGGGTGTCACAGTGGGGGTGAGTCATTCACAGAGACCTTGTCTAGGCTTCACAGGGTTACCTATGGCCAACCACAGTCAAAATCATAATAATATACCTTTAATATCTCTTCATGACATCTGCCTGATGTTGAAATCATAGCACAATTGCAGTGTTTTTCCCAACATTTTTTGGCCACAAAAACCTTACCAAGTAAACAACTTCGTCAGCGATCATATATAAATTTGTCATCCCAGGCAATTTGTTGTCAGTGCGGCCTCTCATCTGGTGTAATATCAGATCTGTGGTTTAATGTTGAATTCAATTTTTAAAATAGGAAGTGAGTTTTTATAACAGCTGGGGGGAAATGTGTAATAATATGTTCTTTTGTTGCATTTCTGGATGTCCATTGTAAGACATTTCAGGCAATCTGTCAAATTCAGCTCATTGACATGGGCAAATGGATGATAGACTGCTATAAATGTGCTACCTCAGTGTCCTCTCGAGGTTCAGTATGTTCTGAGACCGTAAAATGAGGGGAGCGTTGTATTTGTAATGGCTCTTTTGTGCTCTCCATTTCAGATGTTTTGGGATGATGGGTTTCCAATAGATGAACGTGTATTTCCATGGAAATCTATCTAAAAAGCCAGCGTTGACATAATGATGTGGACACACAAAGAAAATGCCAGTGCAGGTTTTGTTTTTTCACAATTTTCTTTTTGTTGTAGTTTTTCATTTTTCTGTCAGAAAAAGGTCAGTGCTAATGCTGATGGTGCCCGACTGCAATATGCAGGTCAGCATTCGCATTGTGATAGGAGATTGGTCATCGTTTGAGGTGAAATCTCATTACGATTGTGCTGGCCTGGCCCGTGGCTACTGTGCTCACGATTCAGACATACACCTTGCTCGGAGAAACCGGGTTTTTCCAGAACGCAGTGCCTGTCACCGAAGGGAACAGGGGGTGTCGATTCTCGTAATGTAAAACCTGCTGTCATCTTAAGAAATGTGGATTCTGTTCTTCATTTAGAAACGTGTCAGGGTATATCTATCTTAAACAGCAAAACAAATGGGCTTATAATTACTGTCAGGAATATTCTGTCTCCAATACGCTAAGTTAACTTCAGTACAGTACAATTACCATTTGTCATCAGTGGGGTTGATTAAAAGAAGCAAAGCTAGTACGTGGTTGCTAAATACTAAGTGTTAAATTATTGTAACAAGAAGGTTTAGTATTAAATGATGTCTTACATTTCTTCAAGCTAAGTGTAGATGTCGGTACATACTGGTACATACTTTGGTACTTACAGTACGGTTGTCTTTTTGAACTTACCCAGCTAGTAAAGACTAGGGATGCATTCGGATGCAAATTGTAGGCTTTTTCCCTGTTGTTCCCTTCCCTTGCTTCAAGGGGGAATCCCAAAAATGGCAGGATGAAATATGGCAGCCACACCAAGTGGGATTCTGTTCCAATTATAGAAAGGAGAGGGAGTAATTATATTCCCTCACTCCCTCATCTATCCTCCCTCCCACCAGGGGGATAACATGCAAGCTTCCAGCAGCAAGATGGGAATCCCACAGTGCAATGCTCCACACGTGAAAAAGAGAGGAGGAGTCACTGTGCTTCTGTCAAACGGAAGAGGATGAGTTTGGAAGGTTTGTAATGGGAGGGGGGGGATTAAGAATTGACAGTTGAACTTTGTCAGATCCTTTAGCCTACACGTTTTTGCGTTTGTGTTTTTAAGTGATGTTTTCTCACAAGAAATCTTCACTAAAGGCACCACAATGCTGACAATAGTGACCAACTGCTGCATTGTTATAACTCAAGATAAGCTTTTATTCATGAACCTTCCAAAGTCATCCAATGAAAAAAATATACCCACATGGAGCAGAGGTTGCTATGGGGTAGCACTTCTTATTTAGGCTGCGAGGGCCGTTCAGTTCCATTTGGGGTTGTTCCTTGTCTATCCTCTCTTGCAGAGCACCTGTTGAGTTCACTTGTAGCATGTCACAAAACACAAGGGAAGAGCTCACTTGAGGTAAGAGAGCAAGGGATGGGAATGTGTTAAATTGGATCCGAATGCAGAATAAGAGTTAATTTATTCTCATTGTGCTGGCAATGGCCTTCTCCGCCCTACCATTCATCTGCTCTTCTGCTTCACCTGACAGGGGAGTTGGAACTACTGGCAGTTCGATGTGAAAGCTATCGGTAAATTTCCTCCCGGGTGGGATGAACTATTATTATATGTGACCACCAGGGGGAAACAGTGCAAACTGAGTCAGGTTTCAGATTCTGTTTTATGGTATTCTGTCCCCTTTCAGTGATAGAGTCGGTTAAAGCACGGTTACACGCGCTGGTCTCTGAGCCCAAATTTCCACAGCTCACCCAAGTCCATCTTACAAATGTGCACTGAGGCTGTCATATTATTATTTCCCCCCAGTTTCAAGAGCCCAATTGTGGACGTGTCAGCGCTCATTGCTGTAACCTCAGAAAAGCACAGACAAGTATGTGCTCTCCGTCAAACACAGGTTGCCATCTCTTCTTTTCACAATACAGTTCACACAGCACAAACAGGCATGAGTCAGAGGAAGACACTTCATGTGCAGCTCAATAGACAAACTTGCAGTAGCACAATCAACCAACAGGGGCTGCTAGTGAGCGATGAAATGTCATAATCCTGCCCGACTGGAACCTTCTCAACCCTGGGCAATCCTAGAGGCCTGTGGGGCTGCTGACCACAGGCAAAATCCAGATTCGATACCTGACCAAACATCCCCTAAACAGGATGAGCCATCCAGCAAATCGGTTGCTGGCATAATTAAAATAGCTGTGTTTAAAAAAATGTTATTTCTATCTAGCAAGAAAAGCTTTTTTTCAGTAGTAGCGTGAATATATGTTGTCTTGGTAGAATGCTGCCATGTCAAAGGGATCGAGCCCGCAGGATAGGTCATTCTGCATTTTCTAAACTCTAGACCATCCTTTCCAGACTATAACTCTCTGGGCTCTTCATTGATTAGTCTGCTGTAAACAAGAAGTACAGCATATCTCTGCTCACATCTGCTTTTCTGGAACTGACGTCCGACTGGGCTGTCTATTTAAAACATCTACACAAGTCCGCTCCGTGATTCAACGCTAAACTGGACTTGGTTCTGCCGTTGGGTATTATGGTGCTGACACCATCTCATTCTGTTGGGTTGATGTGCATTGCTGAGGCTCCCCAGTGTCAATGCCCAGCCTTCAGAAGATCACCGTCTTCTTACACCCTGCCATTTCAGATCCAGTGGAAATATCATCTATTTTCTGAAATTGTCTTCAACAACCCGTTATGTCCGTTAAGTAGCGCAGTCACCTATAGGATGATTTGATTATGATGATTCATTTTTAAGTGTTTCAGCTCTGACATTTTCCCCGGCATTCATTTCTACGAAAAATCTAATATCGTAATGATTTTTGTGACTGAGGAAACGAGGACAATCAAATATCTCAATATCGGATTTGTGTGTCTGGTTTTCCATGGTGTGTGACGTGTGCACTGTAAATCTACTGCACGCCACTGACTCGAGGAAACCCCCATGCCTAGTGGTAACCCATGTTTTTCTGTGTGTGCATCCATGTGCATATTGAATGTTGCATTTGTGTATCTGGCATTACTCTCCTTGTAGAGTGTCCCTTGTGTGCATGTACGACGGCATGTTTTCTGATACACAGACCTCTTTGGGACTTACGCTCAGAGAAGCAGTGTTTTTATTGCTCAAGTGAAACCTTACTCCAGTCAGATGCTTTTCATAGGATCAGAGGGATACTCATGGAGCTTTCAAATATTTGGAAAATATTTAAATATGACAGATGTCTATTACTATTCATTCTCTAACTATAAGGCTTGAAATAGACAAAAGCAGCATTTAGTTTTCAAATACACTTCTAACTACAGAAGAGCTGAAGGGAAGGATGTTTTGGGGGATTTCCATTTTTTCATCACCTGGCTGTTTCCCATGTTGAACACCGTCAAAGAAACTCACCATTAAATCTACGGGGCCAGACATCCACCCCTTATGTTCTTTTTATGTGAAACATTACACATTAGAAAAAGACCTCAGTGACTCAGCTAATGCATTAAAGGTGCAGCTTCGATTTCAGCAATGCATGGAGGGGGCAGGGGTTTACAGTGCGTTTGCTGTGCTCACTTGCGCTCACATTTCGGTGGTGAGTCACGGATGCTGTGTGTAAGATCTCTGTGATTAGAACGACAATCCATTCCCTGTGGAGCATCGCTGAGATTTGCCTGAAACTCCTTCTCATTAACTAACTTTAATTTTGTCCAGAGAATGGACCTAATTACATCGTTGAATACCTCAGCACATGGTTTATGATATACATTATTTTCAAGGAAATCATATCACAATGACATAATACAAGAATAGTATATTAAGAATAAACAGAGTATTAAATGCAGAGGTGCCAATAATTGTGGGACACGTGGTTTTGTTAAAAAATAATTATTTCTTGAATAAATTATTATTTTTTCTCAGAATATACTTCAATTAAAGGTTGGATTTGTGTAATTCCTTCAGTGTGAGATTAAGCTAATTCACCAA
This sequence comes from Ilyophis sp. 1 JC-2022, assembly GCA_022702515.1. Taxonomy (NCBI): domain Eukaryota; kingdom Metazoa; phylum Chordata; class Actinopteri; order Anguilliformes; family Synaphobranchidae; genus Ilyophis; species Ilyophis sp. 1 JC-2022. Next base: position 43,116,770 of record CM040406.1, read on the forward strand.
ACGGTGAACTTTTTATAACCCTTTTTGCTCATCTTTACCAGGGGTGCCAATAATTGTGGAGGGCACTGTATATACTGTATACTGTATGTTGCATCTTATTAAATCTTATCAAATCTTAAATGCAAATGGCTGTAAATGAAAAGAATAAATAATAGAAAATTCTAATGATGTCTTTAATACTGTTGTGTGTCAATATTAATTGTGCAGAGTTTGTTGATGGCTTGCTGGCTCATTGAGCTCTGTCTTTTCCATCAGTCACTTGCATGCGTTTATCAGCTTTTTTTAATATAACGGGGTTTGATTGTTGCTTCAATATCCATCCTCCCATTAGCTTGATATTATTTCCTGTCATTGTATTAATTAATGGGTTTTGGGTAAGACCTTTTCTGTATATGCTCTGCAGCCTTGGCCAGTTCATCAAACTAGTCATGTTCATTTTGAATGTTATTGTGTATTGATATTCATATTAAAATAATATGTGGCAATAAAAATAAAATATTGTAATAATCCAAACCAGCCCCACCCTCATTCATCCAGACCCCAAAGGCTCTATATGGTACATTTATTCTTTATTAATAATGATTCGAGAAGCACACTCACACAGGAAAATTAAGATCAATGAATTGTATTATTATTTCATGCAAGGTTCTTAAGCTACCCATGATGAATATTGATTAGAGTGAATGCTGTAGAGATGTATTCATGTTTTCTTAATTTGCACACATTCCATTTCTGATCCACATAATAAATGAGTGATATCATGATTGGATGATCACATAATCAATAGTTGAACATTCTACATCAACCCTCGTTTCTATTTAATTGGCTGAGCATTCTCACTTCATCATGCCACTTTTTTCATAATGTTAACATACGTTATCTTCAGCCATAGACTATATTTCTCATCTTGCTGTCTCTCTAGCAATAATGTTTTCACAATTGACTTGTTTTCTGGTCTCACCTCTGTTATCTTCCTGTCACTTTGTCAGTGAAGAATCAACTGTTTGCACATGCAAGCATAAACACGGTCCACTGTAAATTCAGTGTATAATATGGCAGCTTCTGTGGCCAGGTAAGGGCATTCTTTTTGTGCACACCCTTCCATTCGTTTGCATTTAGTACCTTTCATAGTGCTGCAGTGCTTGTGGGACTTACATTGTACAGCCTTGGAAATGTAACTTGCCCCTGTTTTTTTCTGCCTTTGGTAAATTGGCAAATCTGTCGAGTTGTTGAATTAATCGGCATTTATAATGGAGGAATTCAGGTTAATAAACTTTATGGCACACAGGATTTGAAAAGGGCTCCATGTCGTATAGCCACACCTCTGCAATGTTCCTGGTCCCACGGTTTGAATTCTTGAACTCTTTGATGCCGGAACAGACTCCAATGTGGAAAGGGAATGGGGCACTAGGGTTTATTGTCAGGGGTAGCGTGCGGAACGAAGGACCAAGCGCGACACTGGGGGTTCAAAAAGTGCTCCAAGGAACAAAAGTGGGGGAGAAACCCGCAGACAGGGAATAGATAAAATAATAAAGAAATTAAACTCTCCTTAAAATGAGAGATTACGCTACCAAACTCAAAGCGACCCGTATTAGGCGAAAAACTCTAACACTAGATATTAAGACACAACAAACAAAGAAAATCCTATAGCTCACAACGAGGGAGCCTAAAAACACAAACAGGAAGAAAAGAAGACGGCGAAGACAATCTGTCTAGGACAGGGAGACAGAGGTTACGCAAAGGGACAGACAAAGGGTGAAGGCTAACCTATTCTAAGTTTCTAATACACTCTTTGACACCTGAAACAAGTCCCGTGTAGCGACAACAAGTTGAAGATATACGGTCGTAACAATCTATCAGTCCTATCCCGTGAATACCGGCCTTTCTTGTGAAATCATTGGCAATATGGAAGCGTCAAACAAAGGCGACGCAAGGTTTAAATAATGAAAGGAAATGCCGAACAGGTGAAAACACTGAGCCGAAAGAAAAACCAAAAACACGAAACGGACAATGAAAACAACAGCAAGAGCGCTCCCAGGGAAGTGGCCATAGCAAGGGGGAGCTGCAATCTCACCGTAACCGGATTTATACGCCGTAATATCTTAAACGGCCCAATAAACCGGGGTGCGAGTTTGCAAGACTCTTAGAGGCAGATCACGTGTAGCGAGCCACACGCGTTGCCCCACCCTGAATGAAAAATTGAAGCGCGAGAAGAATAACGCCCACCAGGCTTGGCGAGAATTACGCCTCTTGGCTAGCTGCACGTATTTCAAGTTTTTATGGTCCGTCCACACCGTGAACTGATGCTCCGCCCCCTCAAGCCAGTGGCGCCACTCCTCAAGAGCCATTTTCACTGCCAAAAGCTCCCGGTCCCCCACATCATAATTTATCTCGGCAGGTGTTAATGTGTGAGAAGAATAAGCACAGGGATGCATGTTGTGGTCAATAGCTGGGAGAGAATGGCTCCCACCCCCAACTCAGAAGCGTCTACCTCCACCACGAAGGGGAGGGAAGGATTGGGCGTGACAAGAATAGGCTCGGACGTGAAATGCTTTTTAAGCTCAGAAAATGCCGCTTCGGCCCTTGAGTTCCATAGGAGGAGGTATTTTTAGTGAGCGCAGTAATAGGAGCAGCTACCGCGCTGAAATTATATAAACCTTCTATAAAAATTAGCGAAGCCTAAAAAATGTTGTACCTGCTTAAGAGAAGACGGCGTGGGCCAGCAAACGAGTCAGCGAACAAGTCCCAGGAAAGACTCTTCCTGGTGTCACAAGACGACGCTACTGCCTAGTGAGCACCAAGGAGAACGGGGGGGGATCGTGAGGGGGATCAATGGAAAGCGGCGTTTAACACCCACTCTGGACACTACGAGTACCAGGTGATGCTGTTCGGGCTAATTAGCGCTCCTTTAGTTTTCCAGGCATTAGTAAACGATGTTCTTAGGGAGAGCACTCCTTTGTGTCCATTTAATGGGCAAAATTGATCAAGCCTAAGGTACATGACAATTATTCAAGATCAATAGATTATTGATAATTTTCTTCAAGTAGTTTGTGGAACTTGTTGCTACTATAAGAAGTACATTGTGCCTTTCTCCTCAAAAGCCATATTTTATCTGAAGCTTGGTTGGAATTACAGCTGTAGAGTTTCATAATCGTTTTCTCGGTCGGCTTTCACTTCAGTTCAATTTCCTCTCCATTTTCTATACATGTTTTCCATTCACCTGTATCCATCCCAAACTGGTACATCTCAGAGGGAGAGAGTATATACCTTAAGAGCTTTTAAAATCATGCTGTGAGGATTGGATAGAGAATTCCCCCCGAGGCACCATTTCATCATGGAAATGGCTTTGTGTGTTCGTATTTGCATCTATAACCACGTTAATAGCCAATGTAACTTACTGTGAAACAAATGCAATGCATAATTTCTGTGCAAGCACCAGTTCCATCTGCCCTGATTAATTACACGGCGAGCAGCAGGTGTTTTTATTCCCTGTGCTCATTAGAGTTGCAAACATCTCTACATCCTCTTCTAGTTTGTGAAGGTTTCTGGCTTTCTTCTTTGACTATATTTAGCCTGCACTGAGACGCACACTGAGAATTTAAAATTAAGGCTAGTATGAAAATGATAGATTATTATGTTGCCCCAAGAGACCCCTGGTGTGTTGTTTTAATGAGTATTCTAATGTGCAGACTTAGTTCTGTTTTCCCATCACTGAACTAGGAACATGCATGCAATGTGTACAGTGGAATCACTACATCTTCCTGTCTTCATTGGTCTGCCACAGGACTGGTTTTCTGACCCTGTAGCCTATAGACAATAGAGCAGCAGCTTTCCTCTTACTGACGTTGAGGTGAGTGCTGTAAGGTCTGCAATGTGTACGCTGTTCCAGGGCTTGTAAATCTGTCCAATTCTCACTGGAGGGCAGCACAATGTGTGGAACAGGATTCAATTCAAATCAATTCAATAAATCTTTATTGTCCCCGGAGGGCAATTCTGGTGCAGCATAAAAAAACGTGAAAAACCTACTGTACATACGACGGCAACAAAAACGCTATAAACGCACAAGTAATGGCGTGCATAGCACGCAGTGTGACATGAGAATCCATTACTTGTTATTAATGCTCAATGCGGTTACACGCAGAGTCAATAGTGTAGCACGAATCAGAATGGGAGATGCAGGTTGATTGACAGGAGAAAAAATTTAAATTGGTGAGCAGAGAATGTCATACCTGTTTCATGCTAATGGAGGGATTCACAACTAATTTCGCCCTACATACACACGCAGACCTACACGGAAAAAAATACACGCTTTAGTCACATCTGTGTACCAACTGACAGCGGTTGGAGACCCTTTGAGGCAACTTCTGCGATTCATTTATTTATTTTATTACCATACAACATTCATCATAGACACTGAGAAACATACAGGAGAGAAGTACTGCACATACCCCTCGCTGGCCCAGGCGAGACTCTGTAAATTATTCAGAGGTGTACCTCAAAGAGACGTTCCTTAGTGATTAGCATAACATTGAGTGCTTCCTCCTCAGCTCAGGACAGATGTCAGAAGAGTTTTATTTCTGGGAAGAAAAATAGTGTCATAGATATGAGCGACTTATGAAATATGCCAGGTAAAAATAGTGAGCGGCCCCTTTTATCACGGCCGCTCCATTTTCAGCAGCACTTTGTTCTCGGCTCCACTTAACTTGACGCCTCTGGAATCCGACAGACTGCCAAGACCTCAGTTGTAGCATGTGCACAATGCGATACATCAGCTTTGTCTTTAATTACATTTCACAGTGGCCATAGAAGTAATTCGATCGAAAGAGAAACTTGGCCCATGTATAATTAGAAAAAAGTTATTTGGTCATAATGTTCTGCAGCAAAGGAATTGGGAAGATGGGTTCAGAGCGTCTGAGATAATGAAGTTTCATATATAACTGATGAGTGCAGTTTGACGGGCATGCATTGTCCAGTAAATCTTACCATTATCTGAGTTGAACGGTTTGACAAAACACGACAGAATTTAGAGACTGGGGAGCGTGTGTAGCGGACTATTTTCTGCGTTGTGTTGTGTTATCAGTGAATGAGACGCGCACTGCATTGGAGAATCTGTGGGATTTATTCTTCACAAGAGAAAAAGAAAACAGGCATCACACACAGTCATCTGCACCTCTCCACTTCAGCTCAGAGCATACACACTCACTGACGCTGGGCTTGGAGGTGTAACGCCAAAATAATCCCCAGGGGGACAAAAAGGTATACCATAGAAAACCAATAGGGTGGGAACCTATTTACAGGTGGGAACTAATTTTGGGGAAGTTCACCACAATAAAAGACAGATTTAAGGAGATAATAAGGAAACAAAATAAAATAAATGAAAATATATTTAGCTCGGCTACACGTGCATTTTTTACAAAGTCCCATTTATCAGTACTATTTGGTACGTTCTTTCATTCGGTAAAATAAAAGAACGTACCAAATAGTACTGATAAATGGGACTTTGTTCCAACATGTCATTCAAGAAGAATTTGTTTTTAACAATGCTTTATAACTCCAGGTTAGGATGCTGCATAGGAACTGGAAGAGTGGATAGAGTTAAGGGCATGGCCTTGTTGCAGACTCAGTGTGATGCTTGAGAGGCCCTGGGGCCTGTTGAGAGCCCTGGGGTTGGTGTGCATGCAGGAGCTCCAGACTGCTTCAGTAAAGCATGAGATCTCTGATCCAAAAACACCGTGGGAGGGGAGGGGTGGGAAACCCTCAGGGTGTCCCCTTGATATCCGCCGTGTTAGGATGGCGACACGGTGAGATTGCCGGAAGGATCACACAGAGGGGTTAATGCAGAGCTCACCGCAGGGAGCCGCTCATTAATCCACGAGAAACTGTCAAACTGACTGGAAAGGCATTGTGGAGTCATATATTC